>OX941080.1:13572500-14822500 GCA_954870635.1 Arctium minus
GATCAGCATTGCATTACATTGAACTTTGAAGCAGGTCATACATGCTTCAGCTTTTAACTTTTAATGCTTCATTGGCAAGTGTGCCTGAACATTAGCTCTTGTATTGGGAGGTATCAATTAAAAATTGTTCTAAAATGCTCGTCATGACAGTCGTTATAAGGCGTCGTGGCTCAAGACTAGTGTCTCACGCCACGTTTAGCCTATGGCACGCCATGGCCCAAAGAGCGGTTGCCGCCATAAGTCACACTTGAAAAACTTTGTGGCTTTGCCGTGTGGCGGCGCCTTAAGCCATTTTGGAACCTTGATTAGATATCTAGGAAGAATGAACTTTTAGGAGGAACTTTCAAAACTCGTTAAAGGTTTTACACCTACATGTTCACTTCTTCAGTAAATTGAGTGCTAACCTATTCCAGCTTCCTCGGAGCCTCCATCTCCATGGTTTAAAGAAATGGGGCAAAAACAACGATCAAGAGGCAAGTTTCCGTTTCCAAGATGACCCTTGCATCTCGTTCCTGTTGCGTAGGTCTAAGGTAATTCATAGTGCTAGAAGATCAGAAGTACAGAAGTGTGCCCTCACCCTTCTCTAATAGGGGCAGTGCTACATATAGAACGCACGAATGTTCAATCCTCTATTAAAGTTCGTTATGGATTTCAAGTCGGGAATAGTGTTGTGGTAAGCAATATAGATCGCCCCTGAAATCATTCTATAAAAAAAGCCCTTTTTAATTCTCAACTTACGCCTTGTTGTTTTTTCCATTTTAAGCTCTTTAATCACCACTTATGTCTAATTCGGTCAGACGTTTTATAACCCAGACCGTTTGTTTTTTTTATTATTTTCAAAGTCTTTTATCTCTTAATATGGTATGGACAAAAAATGGTAACCCTATCTCTTAAATCTTCTTTTATTTCCATCCAGTACCATTCTTTCGATTTTAACGTCAGTTTTAGCCCAGATGCACCCTGAATTTGCTATACGCACACGAAGATTGAAGATCTGTGTGTTGGCTTTCCAGAAAATATTGAATCGCTTAAATCAAGCTTCGGTGTGTGAGATATGATTAAAACTCTACAACCTCACAAATCTATCATCCTTTTTCTTTTGTTTCATTTTTTCGTTCTATCCTTCAATCATTGATGCTCACTTCAATTGACGTATTTAATTAAGTTGAAATTTTAGGAATAAAATAGACAATTATACATATTCAGACGTTTGTCGGATTACAAAAACAAACATTTTTATTGATTTAGATTTCAGACTTCAGTACCACCTCTTAAAAATCAGATCTAAAATCAGACTTCAAACTTCAGCACCTCTTAAAAAAACAAAAGCCACCTTAGTGTTTTTGTTTTTGGTACATATTTTCCTTAATCCTTGTGTTTGTTATCTTGAAGGTATATGCCTATAATTCTAGTATTCTACACAAATAAAGTATATATTCCTGAAGAGAAACAGTCAAACCCAATCTCGATACTATTAAACAATCTATGGCTACAAAAAGTTAGCCCAAGTTTAACATCTATCCCACCCCCAAAAAGGGTACACAGAAGGATTCACAAAAGAATGAAAATATCAATTAAAATCACATGTCTGATAGAAATGGGCTTTTGAAAGAAAGGATTATGTAAAACTTGATGGGACTAGAAGTTATAGACATCTTATTACCAACATCACCTCCCAAAGCATCTCAGAATTGAAGAAGTAAGGGCAGAAGTGAAGAATTTCACCCCGGCCGATCCTCCAGGAAAGTAGGAAATTGCATAGTATGACAATGAGATGACCTGACAGAACCCAAAATATAGTTCACATATTATAGAAGAAAAAAAACAAAATATACGAAAATTACTGATAAAGAAAAGCTAGCATATAGTGAATTGATTAAGGTTTTAGGAATTAGTACCTGTAAAAGAGAGAAGAAGACAGATAGGACATAGCTGTGAAGCACCGTTGAAACATAGATGCTGCCAATAAAGCCCAACATAATAGGAAGTCCTTAAGGGATAAGAAATGAACATGTAAGGTCGGTCTACAACATAATACAAAGAGAATTATGTACATTTCGACAAATGAATTTAGTTCTTAATTTTAGAGTTAAGCCATGTTTGGTAAACTAGATGATAAACTAACTGTTACCAGAAAAGTTGGCCGTTGGCTGAAAAAATGCTAGTTGTTGGTTGATAAGCTAGTTGTTGGACAATAAGTTAAACTAATCATGGTAAAAACTAGTTGATAACCTAGATGATGATGTAAAATGACCAAAAGGACATTCACGAACCTTCAAGCTAACTTGGAAACTCTTCTAACTCGAATAGTTCTAATGGAGTTTGGGGAAAGATTGCAAATACCAATAAGTCTTTTGAGAAGGTTAATATGCCCTTAGAGAGCTTGTTCTCTAGAAAGGTCGGGAACGGTGAAAATACCATTTGTTGGGATGATGCGTGGTGCAGCACTGTTAGTTTGGCAGAGATGTACCCGAGATTGGTGGCTCTGGATGTGAATCGTAGCTGTACCGTGGCATCTAGAGTTTCTCCATCATCGGACGGTCTGGTTTTTACTTGGGATTGGCGCAGACCAATCAGGGACGGGCATGAAATTCAGGCATTGGAGACAGTTCGGGATCTTTGTTCACGGATCGAGTATGGGGGCGGTGAAGATCGATGGGTCTGGGGACTGGACAGGTCAGGGTCTTTTCTGTGGCCTCACTTTGGCAGGCTGTGGACGAAATGGGGCTCAGGTATTGTGGACCTCGAACGGTATGGAATAACATTACCCCTAGTAATGTGCGGATCCTTAGTTGGTGTATCAGACTGGACCGAATTCCAACCAGAGAAAATTTACAGAGAAGAGGGGTTAGCCTCGAGTCTTACGGGTGTGCCTTTTGCACTGCACAAGTGGAGACGTCGAATCATTTATTTATTGAATGTAGTCTCACAGCTGAAGTTCGGAATGCTCTCAACGTTTGGTGGAACATTTTCCCGGTCGATTGCTCTGGAGTGGAGCAACTCTTGATCAATTCGATTGGCAACAATCCTAATTCTAAGTTGAGTCTGAGCCTAGATGTGGTGGTACAAGCGTTCTTCTGGAAGGTTTGGGAGTACAAGAACGAGAAAATCTTCAAGAACAAGTCGGTTAGCCCCTTTATGCTTGCTAATGATATTCAATTCATTGCGTTTCATTGGATTAGTAATCGGGCCTCGTTTGGTAGGAACCTTAGTTGGATCGATTGGTGTCGTAATCCTAGTGCGGCCTTGGCTTCGTGTTTGTAATCTAGCTGCTCGCTAGTTTTCGGTGTTTTTTTTGGTTTCTTGCTGTTCTAATAAAAAAAAAGATAAGCAGTCTGTTGCAAAAAAATTTATGTAAAATATAGCATAATTTGAAAAAAGCGAAAAAAGTCCGTGGAGCTTATAGAAACACCATCTAAAGTGGCTTTTTGAAAAGCTTCGGCCTACCAAACAGGGCTTTTTCAATAATTCAAAAAATAATCTAGCTTAGGGTTGCCAAACATGGACTTTAAGGAAGACACTATCTAAACAGGGAGCGACCAACAAATTACCTCTTTCCAAGTATGTCCCTAACTCCCTTTGAAACTCTATAACAAGTTGAAAGATGGAGTAAGTTATAGTGATGCATTAGCAATGATATCATACACTTTCAACCATGAGAATAATTAATGTATTTCACAGGTACATATTTGTCGTCATTTTCCTACTTACCTCCGTTAATTCTTAGGGTACAAAAACAGTGTTCAGCCTAATTGTCATTTTCTCTTACCGTTCGGTTCAGCTCTATTCCACCACAAGACTTCATTTGGTCCCCAAAAAAGCTATGAGCTGATAATAGTGTTAATTAACTCATACATATTTTGAGTTGGTTTACTTTTGTTTAAGAGAGAGGGAGGATATGTAGGGGTGTACATAAAACCGTCAACCCGCGAAACCCGACCAACCCAACCCGCTTCCAACCCAATTAAACCCAACCCGCGAAACCGCAAAACCGCCAAACCGCAAACCGCCAAACCGCTAATTAGAAGGGTTGAAATTGAATTAGGAAAACTCAACCCAACCCAAACCGCCAACCCGCAACTATTTTTTTTTATAAAATTATATATATATATATATATATATATATGCAGTTTATTCACAACCCAAATTAACTTTAAGACTTATGGATTATAATTTATAATTGGATGATTGTAATTAGAGTTGTAAACGAACCGAACGTTCAGTGAACCGTTTGTGAACCGTTTGGCGGGAAGTTCGTTTATGTTTGTTCATTTAATAAATGAACGAACATGAACACATTTTTTTGTTCGTTTAGTTAATAAACGAAATGTTCTCGTTTGTTCATTTATGTTCGTGAACGTTCGTTCATTTATGCTCGTTCGTTTGCATTCGTTTATGTTTGTTTACGTTTGTTTATTTTTGTTTATTATATAAATATATTTATATATTGTGACATTAATATGTAAAATCATTAAGTAAATTGAATTTTTAGAATTCTTTTTTTATTGCTCATAAGTTTACACAACTTTTCATTTTGTTATGTTAGTTTTTAGGAACAGAATAATTAGTAATGGTGGTTGTTTTTTGTTCATTTATGTTCGTTCGTTTATGTTCATTTAAATTTATTTATGTTCGTTCCTTTATGTTTGTTTAAGTATATTTGTGTTCGTTTGTTTATGTCTGTTCAAGTTCATTTATGTTCGTTCGTTTATGTTCGTTTAACATCTTAACGAACGAACATAAACGAACACGAACAAACACATTTTCTTAATGAATGAACATGAATACAAAAAATTTCATTTTTTTAAGTATATAATATTTATATACGACAAATGCAACAAATAAACTCACACATCATCCTCACCTTTGGTGAGGTTCGAACCGCTGACCTCCTAAGAAGTCAAAGGCTCTTTTATCGCTAGGCCAAAGGCACTTTGGTTTTAAAAAAATTCATTCGTTTACCGTTCGTGTTCGTTCATTTGTTCGGTTAAGTTAAACGAGCGAACACGAACAAACCCTAATTGTAATAACTAATAACTTTGTTGAGAATAATTTTAGTATTATTTATCGTATTTCAATCGGTAAATTTATGTATATTACTAACCCACCAACCAACCCGCCCCAACCCGCCATAACCCGGAAGGGTTGGGTTATATTTTTGAATGGGTTGGGTTGGGTTGAGATTTTCCAAACCGCCATAATTGGGTTGGGTTGTAAAAACGTCCCAACCCGCCCAACCCAACCCGCGTCCACCCCTAAGGATATGTATTGTTCCATTTCTAAATTGTTACTTCATCGGTACATTCTATTCTTTTGTTTCTATTCCTCGTAAGAACCTCCAATCAAACATGCAAGCCATACCATGTTCTAAACAAGTTCCTTAGGTCGTGCCTGGGGGAGGGCGCGGTACGCCCAGGGCCCATGAAAAATAAGAGCCCAATTTTTTAGTATATATTATATAATAGTAGTAAATAAAAGAGACAAGTTCTTTTAGTATCTAATAGGACCCAAATAATTTCTTATTATATTAGGGCCCAAACATATATTAATTAATTAAATTGGAAAAGAAAATACTTTAAAAGTGAATTGATTGTACAGTTTATAGTATTGTTTATTATTTATTTTAGTCTTTTATTTGATATCACCGTCTAAAAATATTTGCCTAAAAAGATTTAATATATTCTCCATCATTCATCTCTCACTTGTCGTATTAGAAATCCAAAGTCTAATGAAATCCAAAGAATTTGTATTATATTAAGGGCCCAAATATATATTAATTAATTATTGAAAACAAAAATATGTAAAAAGTTAATTGGTGTTCATTTTATAATATTGTCTATTGTTTCTCTAAGTTTTTTTTAATCTAGTATCAGAGTCTAAAACTACTTACCTAGAAAATATTTTGATATATTATCCATCCACCATCATTCATCTCCTGCTGACTCTTTAAGTATTCCCATCTGCATGAATTCTATATTTGTATTAGAATATAACAGATTTTTGTCATTAACTAAGATAGCATGACCCTACCTTTTCAAATAAATTACCAACCATATGAGATATGAGACGGTTTTAACTTAATTTTTTTTAACAACGAGAAAAGGATCACATTATTAAACGAAGAATGGGCCTAGCGAGGGACTAGGACACCAGGAGAACCAAAAATTACAAGATACCCACCCACACATCTCTCGGATTACTATACCAAGAATCCAAGAATCTCACCTTAAAACCTACCCCGATTTAGATCTAGAACAAAGCCATTGGAAGGAAGAAAGTTGGACGTTTTTAACAATAAAAACAGTGATGAAAAACATATAACCTAAGATGAGATGGAAACCCAACAAATTGATATTGATTTACATAAATTATTACTCCGAATAGTAACGATTTTGACCCAAAACTATGTCATTTTATATATTAAATGTACATCATAAGGATGTTTTTGACGGTGAAACAAATTAACGATGGTATGTAAAATTGATATGGCAGAAAATATTAATTCAGAAATAATTATTGATTGATTTTGCGTCTAAGCATACTCGAAAAAATGATTTTATATGAATTATTAATATTTCTTGAATTGAATTTTATTTCTTACGATAAAAACAATATATCTAAGATTTTCTTTTTCATAATTATCGAGGGCCCTTTTTCTACCTCTCGCATAGGGCCTATAAAATGTCATGAATGAGCCTGCTCAGAAGACTGTGGAACCCTAACAAAGCAAACAAACCAAACGAGCTAAGTATATCCCACCCAGATGTGGGGTCGTGGGATGTACCCAGATCTGTCCTCTACTCCATAGTGTACGACGGTTGTTTCCATGAAGACCCCGTAGTTTGTGGCTCTTGGTGTATCAAGGTCTCATTGCATTTATTAGAGTTTTTTCGGTTTTGTCTCCAAGATCTGCTTCCAGACGTTTCCCATGTCTTCCACGGGGTGTTTTGCCCTTATTTTCTGGGTTTAGCGCTTACCAAGTTTACCAAGTTATATTACCTTAATCGATGAATATGGATATGACTAATAAAATTACCTGGTAAGAGCCACAACAATCATGGATGGACCTTTACTTGTGGTTACGGTGGCACGTGCCACCGCATTATTTCTCCGGGCGAAGGGTAAAAAAATTTAGGTGAAATGTGCAACTGTATCGTTCTGGAAGGTGCTACCGTCTTGTTTTGGAAACTTCAAAAAGGTGCAATCGTACCTCGTAATCAACCAAAAAACTAAAAATAATCATGGCATCAACCGAAAAAAATCGCTCGAAATCGACAAAACAAACTTAAAAATCCCTCGAAATCAAGCAAAATATTTTTAAAATTCTTGAAATGATGGAATTATGCTAAAAACACATCAGACAATATTGAATGTCGGAAAAAGATGAAGACACGTCGATAAAAGCTGTATTTTTTGTAATTATTTTTGTCTATATATTATATTATATGGTGTCATCGTATAATTTTTTTTTTGGGGTCCGTCACAGACAACAATGATCTAGAGTCTTACCCGGTAAGTGTGGGCGACAGCTCTTACCCGGTTAGCGTTTACTGGGTAAATTTTTGCATACGTTTTCGTTTTAATAGACTAAAATTTTACCCGATAAGATAAGTGATATATAGCGTTGAATTTAGCCGATAAGCACTTCCCGGGTAAGTGTTTGGGTAAACGACCCCGTGTTTTGGTGGGGTCAGATTTCGTGCCTCTTTCGGTTGGTTTGCAATTGGGAAGGTTTATGTATCAGCCAGCAACAACAAGGTGGAAGGTTTCCTATATTTTTCATATCCATGCCCTCAATGTTTGTTTTTTTTACAGGTTCAAGTCTCATGACACAAGTTATTTCACTTCATTGTAGTTTTCTTGTTCAAGTTTGCTTCTGGATTGCCACTTTAACTGTATTTGCTATTTGTTAAGTCCAAATATTGTATCCAAGATTTAATTAGAAAGTCAAAGTTGGAAGTCAACAATGTCAAAGTCTTGTAAAAGTCAAAGCTAGTTTTGTTTCCTTTGTAGTTAAGTTTTAGTTTAAGCTTTTGGTATAAATAGTGTTTGCTTTGTATTCTTTAGAAAGGAACAAAAATTGTAAATCAGATTAGTGAGATATATGACAAGAGCTTTCAAGATTAACTCTCTCTCTAGCTTTCTCTCTCTAGAATCTTAAGATCTTTAGTTCACAATTGGTATCAGAGCAGGTTAGATTTTGAGAGATTTGAGAGTAGAGTTCTAATTTCGTGTTATCAGATCTATCGAATTTCAAATTTGTTAGAAATTTTTTTTTAAAATCGGTTTTTTGGTCATTTCTCTAGATCTATGTTGATTTTCTGAACGATTTTCAGTGAATTTGGATTCAATTGCTTCGGAATACAGTTTAGAACAAGTTTTGTTCTTGTTTTGTGAAAAGATTCGATCATTTTGTAATCGAATTTGTCAATTTTGTAATTTCTAGAAAAGTTCTCGAGTTTTTCTGTTCTTCGCGAATTCTTGCTGAATTTGGATGTTTGATCTATATTTGGATTAGTTTTGGTTTTTGAACCTGTTTCTTAGTGAATTCCGTGAGAGTGTTTTGAGGAATTTTGGTCTTATGTGATTTTCTTCGTTCGTAAACTGGACAGAATCGATTTTCGGTTCATTCATAAGAGTTTTCGGTTCATTCATAAGAATTTTTGGTTCATTCATAAGAGTTTTCGGTTCATTCTTCAAGTTTTTCGGTTCATTCATCTGGATTTTGTTCTTTTCGGCTAAGGTTTTCGGCTAAGGGTTTTCGATCTTATCAGAATCACACTTAGTTTTCGGTTTCTTCTTCAACCGAAAAGCTAGGTTTTCGGTCCCCTCTATAACCGAAAGGTTTGGTATTCGGTTTCTTCAATAACCGAGAAGCTAGGTTTTCGGTCTCCTATATAACCGAAAAAGGTGGTTTTCGGTCCTTTATAGTTTTGCGTTCCAGGCAACACACGCAAACCTCTTTCTCTTAAAAAAAAAAAAAAAAAAAAAAAAGTCTGGAAATTTTTTTTTGGTCATCTTTGGAAATATTTTTTTCTTCACTGCGAAATAACAAGTATTGTTCAAATTTCAATTTTCACGAAATATTTTTTTTAATATTTCAATTTGATCTGATTTTTGATTTTCTGATAATATTTCAATTCGGTTCTTATTTTCTTCAGCCGAAAATATCTCTGCTACTATTCAGCATGTCTCTTCAATCACTAGTTTATAAGAATGAGTTGATGATGTCTCTCGGGACAGATACTCGTCTCCCTGTGCTTATCAATGAGAATGAGTATTCTCAATGGAGAGATCGATTTATTAATTTTCTTGAGAGAAAACAAAATGGGGATTACATGGTTCGAGCTTTAACCAATCCTCCTTTTGAGAGACCTGTCAAGATCATTCCACCCACTCCTAATACTGAACAATCCACAATACTAAAGCCAGTTGATGAGTACAATGAAGAAGAATCTTTAAAGTACAACGGAGAAAGAATTGCTAAGTCTAATCTCATTCTTGCATTGCCAAATCACATATACAATCGTGTAGATTGTTACAAGAACAATCTAATGCTCATGTGGACTCATTTGGAGAAAATCATGCTTGGCTCAGTGGTTAAGAAAACTATAATTCAGCAGACAGTCTCTGTTGAGAGCAATGAGCAGAAAGTTAAGAAATTGGAATCTGAGAACTTTGAGCTTAAAAGGAATTTATCTGATTTGGAAAAACAGCTTGTTGCAAACAAAGCTGAGTTTGAAAGTGAAAAGAAAATATTTTCCAAAAAGTTCTCAGATTTTTCCAAGAAATGCTATGAAGAGAAGAAGTCGTTTGAGCTTAAATGCATAAAACTTTCTCAACAAATCTCTGATTTTGAGAAAGTACTGATTTTAGAAAGAGAGAAGTTTGAAAAAGAGAAAAAGGCCATAGAACAAAAGAATGTAGGATTTTTTAAAGAATTATCTGGCCAGAGAACAGATTCAGAAAAAGAGTTTGAAGAAGAACGTTTAATCTTTGAGAATGAAATTAAGAAACTGACTTCAAAATTGTCTGAACTGTCTGCTACAGGGCTGAAAGAGCAAAAGACGAAGTCTGAATTCAAGACAAAGATTGATCTGCTTGAGAAAGAAAGAGACATCTTTGCGTCAAAGATCAAAGAGCTTGAAAAATCTGTTTCAAGTTCAAATCATAAATATGTCTCTTCAAAAAGGTCAATCAATTCATTCAATCAGATTCGTCGCACTAACTTGTTCTTTGATGAATATTTAGATGGTTCAGATTATTATCCAAGGAGAAAAAGTTTTAAGAACGAGAAACTGGTATGGATGAAGAAATCAGTCAAAGATGACAAGACTGATGAGCTGAAAGAGAAGAATTCATGTGTACATGTACACAAAGCAAAGAAGAACAAAACACCCAATGGTAAGAAATATTATTGTTCTATTTGTTGTACACATGATCATTTTCATAAAACAAATGACCATTTCTGGTATGGTTCTTACTCTGTGTCCCCCACACGCACTGCAACTAACATTTCTGGACCCAAATATCAGTGGGTACCAAAAACCGAAATTTGAATCTGTGTTGCAGGCACCTCAATCCAAGGGGGAGTAAGAAAGAAAATGGTTTTTGAGTAAGTCAGCTCAAGACCCGGACTTCAATTTCATAATGGCTTCTAAGCACAACAGCTTAGGACCCGTATTTCAACGATCAAAAAGACCTTACTCCTGTATGCTTGCATCCGATGGATATTGATGGTCTCCGTCCCAAGTGAATTGATCTGATCTCTATCCTAAATTTTTTCTTTGCTAAATTTTTCTGATATTGATGGTCTAACAATTCTAAGGGAGTGTTTGATCTCTATCCTGTGTTAACTGACATATTTCAGATGCTTAATTTAAGGGGGAGTAAAGGTGATGACTTCTGATTACTTCAGATCAGAACTCATTCTATAATCGTTTTACTGCTTTTTGTCCTTTTATTTTTGAATAAATAATATGAATAAAGTGGCTTCTGATCACATGACAGATTAGGACCCGTTCATCAATGATCAAAGAAGGATATTATGCTAATATCCAGGGGGAGCTAAAAAAAAAAAAAAAAAAAAAAAAAAAAGAAAGGACATAAATCATATTATCATGATTTGAGGGGGAACCGAAAAGGTAAAAATCTTCTGATCCTAGATCTCTGATTGTTTGAAAGAAGGACAACTTTCAAACATGAAAAACAATTTCTGAAATGTTCAAACCACTTCTTATTCTCAAAACGATTTCATGAATTTAGAAGTGTGATTTTTAAATGTTTTTCAATTTTTGCGCTTTATTGTTTAACTGACCGTGTGTTTCCAAAGATCAATACTTGTGTATTATCTTGTCCATATACTGTCAAGTATTCACACACAACGGTTCAGTATTTTATTTGAAATTGTTATTACCATGTCTCAAATTCAAACAATTTTTCGATGGTAATACCCCCGTTTATATTTTTTCATATTTTTCGATGTTTGAAATTCAAAGTTGATGAGCATCATTCATTTTTTTTTTCTTTTCATATTTGTGCTTTCATTGATAAATTGTTTATATTTGTTCATATAAACAAAATATCCAATTCTTTGATACCCTAACCATTTGATTTGATCTGATTGATTCATTGTCAGATTCTCAAAACAATTCTCTTGACTTCATATTCATTCATTCAATATCCTTGTTTTGAGAAATCTTCAAAGAACAAATGCTCAAATTTCATTCATATTTTTCAATGAGCATACATACTCTGACATATGATTTCTTGTGCTTTACATGTCAAGAAAATCATTGACCAGCATGTACTTTTAGGAACATGGGATTCAGTGTGAGTGCTTAATAGATCTTCCATGGATTCACGATAACCAGTGTTTCCTACCCCGGAAGAAATCCTTTGAGTGATTGAGGGGAGAGGGGTCTAAAAAGAATTGAGTGTGGGAATGAGCAGAGGTAAAATGGAAATGAGAGACTGGTTAGATGTGAGCTTATATGTTTAAAAGAAAGAGGGTGTGAGAACAGAGTTAAAAAAAAAAAAAAAAAATATCAGAACTCTGCACCAAACATCTTTCTGAGCCGGGCAACCACATTACTGATTGGTTCACATTTCTTTGGTGACCATCATTGAAATAGGCAAATAGCCCATGCCATCTCTTGTATACAACCCCATCAGCTACTCATTCTTTTCTTAAAAAGAGAATGTTTCACATTTTCTGGGGAAGCAACACATAATCTATCGGATCTTCTCTTGGAAGAATACTGATATTGAAAAAGAAGGAAAGTTGCCCCACCTTCGACCCTTTCTCATGCACATTAAGTCCATGAACAATCATTGCTGTCTCAGTGATTTACATACTTTGAGCCTTTATGAAACACAATCATTGTGCTAAATTCTTTCATACACAAGCACGAGCACACAGAAAATCTGTTTTTCTGTCAGAACATTCATAGATAAACCTTGTGTTTTTCGATGATTGAATGGAAGTCCTGGGGAGTTAAATTCAAACCAACTCCTTAAATTGTACATTCGTTGTACACAGTAACTTTGTGTTACTGACAGGCACTTCTAACTGTTTCATTTGTTGAATCAGGGTTACACGCTCATTATGTCTGAATTTGCAAAGATTCGGATATATACTGTTCATGATTCGGCTCTTCAGATCAAAGTTCGCCAATTATCAAAAGGGAGATTGTTTGTTGATCACAAAGGGGGAAATCAAAGGTTATGCCGAAATTAATGTAATTTTGATGATATTGATGCTCACATCATCAAAAAGGGGGAGAATTATTCAAAGATCAATTTCAAGAGTTCAAGTTCAAAGTTCATGCCAGAATTTCAATTTGCTTCCGCTGTTGTTTTCAAAGTTCAAGTCTGATAAAGAATGTTCAAAGTCAAATCAAGATGATTCGTGAAAGTTTGTTTCTTCCGAAGTCGATTCAGTGATCAAAGTGATGAAGATACAATTTTGTTTGAAGACAAAAGATTTTTCAGAAATGAAGATTCATGTTTCAAAGATGTTTTAAGTTTTCAATGTTTCATGTTCAAGGCATGTTGACTTTCCAAAGCTTCAAAGTTTAAAAAGACTTTCCAAGTTTCTTCAAAAGCTGCAAAAGAGCAAAGTTTTTGAAAGCTTCAAGAGACAAAAGATGAAGAATCAAGAGTTGAAGATCTGCATCAAATTTTTATTAAATCTTGAATACAAAGGGGGAGATTGTTAAGTCCAAATATTGTATCCAAGATTTAATTAGAAAGTCAAAGTTGGAAGTCAACAATGTCAAAGTCTTGTAAAAGTCAAAGCTAGTTTTGTTTCCTTTGTAGTTAAGTTTTAGTTTAAGCTTTTGGTATAAATAGTGTTTGCTTTGTATTCTTTAGAAAGGAACAAAAATTGTAAATCAGATTAGTGAGATATATGACAAGAGCTTTCAAGATTAACTCTCTCTCTAGCTTTCTCTCTCTAGAATCTTAAGATCTTTAGTTCACACTATGTAAGTTCTTTGCATTTTTATTCGAAGTTAAAGAAATCCATTTCAATTATGATCAACTTTCAGATTTGATCACTTAGCCTAAATTACCATGATTAGGTTTTGATACATAAGATCTTCAAGATTAAAAATTACAATCCATGCAACCTGCTGTAACTAAGCTACAAATTCAAAGACACTACGAAGTGTAGATCAAAATGTGCAAAATCAAAGACTATGTACGATAACCGACTTACACGTTAAAGGTGCCGTAAACCTTATGGTTGGAGGTCGAAACCGAGGCCGGAAAAATCTAGATCTTGGATAGATTGTGAAGATGCATCACTACTACAAAAATGGCTTTATTGCACGCCCATTTTTACACGGTTTTAAAAAAACCGTGTAAAAACGTACCCGTGTTTTTTTAATGATTTTTTTACATGTTTTTTTTGTAACAGAACATTGTAAAAAGGTTCGAACACCATTTTACACAGTTGTTTCCAAAACCGTGTAAAAATGTGTAAGCATTTTACACGGTTATTTGAGAAAAACCGTTTGAAAAAGTCTCGAAACATTTTTACACGGTTTTTTAAAATAACCGTGTAAAAAACATATACCTTTTTACATTTTTAAAGGTGCTGCATGTAAACCTTATGGTTGGCGGTTCTAACTGCGTCTTCGAGATCGAAACCGAGGCCGGAAAAATCTAGATCTTGGATAGATTGTGAAGATGCATGCGGCGTATGCGTTCCAATCAGCAAGAAGAGAAGGAGGTTACGTTGTCAGATCGCTGTTCGTCTGGTTCAGACCTCCGGGGAACCCTGATTGCGCCGTTTTATCCATATTATCTTCTTGTCTGTAGTAGTAGAACCCCAAACTCCTCTGAGTTATTGCCAGTAGGAACTTTGCTTGAGAAGCTTTTGTTGGGTCAGGTTCATAAAGGAGGATGTGATATGAACCAGGCTAAACCGATTTAGATTAGCAAGAAAGTGTAGGATATCGATCACGAAATATATTCATACATTTAACCTCACTATATATGTACACATATACACAAGCGAAGGATCGTGTGATAAGTTGAGTTAACGTGGGAAGCGTGAGAAATGGATCTCAACCATTAATCACTTTTAATCTCAAGCCCACCCATGAATTGCGTTTGATATGGGGATTGATCCGGTGCATCTCATCCTAATGTGCATCCAACGGTTGATAACCACTTCTCACGCTTGTTACGTTAATTCAACTTCTCACCGGAACCAACCATATATATCCAATTGGCAGTGTCCCTATCGGATTTAGGAACTGGGTTGCCTCATGTTAATGAGTGAATCTAGAATATGGCCCAAGAAAGAGCATTCGCCAAGCTTCAACTTGATCATGTATTTGAAGTTGCCAGTGGATTATGATATTCCCACAGAAATAAAGTGTGGCGATTAGTTCCAGATGCTCAAATTAGGTACTGTTACAAAATTCAGGCCAAGAATTTTCAGCTTTGGTAGGTGAAGTTTGATTGTTACAAAAACAATCGAAGACCTGATTAAAATCGGAAAAAAGAACACAAATAGAAAGTCATGCAACTTTCCCCGCAGCCAAAGTCACCAGACAAGCAGCGCCAATCACTGGATTCAAGAACAGGGGAAACAGAGTCTCCGGTGGCTGCGACGCCACCCGCCTAACTCACTGTTCAATTCGTTATTCAAGTACGTAGACATGAAGAAAAAGATTGGGATTCTTTGTGGATAAACAATGTTGTTCATATTTAGTTTAAGATTATCTCACTTGAAAGTAGGGATATTAAGTTTGAAATAAAACGAACCAATCGATTCCGGTATATCCCACACAAAAGTAAAGATATTTAGCTTAAGATAATTTCTACAAATCAGGTGCAAGCAACCATTTTGGTTACCGGTACCACTTACATATTATAAGATCACTACAACACAATACATTAAGAAAAAAAAACTTCATTAGCACTTACACTTTAGTAGACATGTTCTTGAACTCAAGTAACACAACGCACTCGATGTCAATGGCTCAACAACAGACTGAAGAAGAAAACTTAATGGCACAGGAAGATTGAAGGTTGAAGGTCATATACCAGGAAGAGGGAGCACATGAGCATAAACAGATGCAAAGATTTTTCTCATGATACTGAAGAAGAACGAGAAAGCAAAAAGTTAGGTTTATCTCGATGAACAATGTAGTTTATATAGTCAACTTCAACGCTTATTTGCTTTCAAGTTGGTCAGCGGTATTCTCGTCCATCTCTGTAAGCCATATATTCTCTCTTTCCCTTGTGGTCTCTAGTGAGAAAACCAAATTAAGACAAGACGATGTTGTCAAGACGATGATCAAAATATGACTTTCTGCAACTAACAACAAACATCGAGTTCCCTTAGCTAATAGAGTCACTAGAAAATATGAGTTTCTGCAACTAATGCTTGAATAATACTATTATGTTTTCTGATAGATATTTGTAGTTGAAAGATACAAAACAATTTAAGCAGACAAGACAATAGTATTAACAAAGTACTAAATTCTCTTTTAATTACAAAAATCGTATGCATGAAAATTCTTAACAGATGCCTAACAATGAATTTCATACTAGTAAATATTAGTGTGAAAACATACTGATGACCTAATTCTTATAAACAAGAATTTTTTAGCACCAAAAAACTTTGTATCCACTTGGACACAAGCAGAACCTGCTGTTTTTCAACTTTGTAAGATGTCTTTTAGGGAGTTGCTCATAGACTTGAATATCCTTGTCTGTTTCCTATTGATCCATTCCAATTGAATGCATACCTCGTTGTACATCACAACTTATTGGTGCACATCAAATAGTCTATGCATCTTGACTGAGAAAGCTCATATTTAAACCCATTTTTTAATAACGAATCTCGTGCATTTTAGGATGATTTTATAGTTGATAAACCCCTTTTGGTTACTTAATTGTTTAATGACAGGTTCCTAAAGGTTGGATTTGAAGCAAACAGGACATATATTTTAAATAGTGATACAGAATAGGCATAGTTTCAAATAGTGTCTAGCATATATTTTCTAGCTTGTTTTTTCAATTCAAATAAAGATAGTGAGATTTTAAATCTATAGTATTCTCTAGGTTGTCCGACTTTCATTTATCTATCTTGATTATACCAATCATTGTTAGAAATAGAAGTCCTTTGTTTGTGATATCCGTCAATTTTCAAAACATATCCACACGACCGCACCATCGCTTCACCTCAATTACACAAACAATCTCACCCTTTTTCTTTGATACTTAAGTGGCATATGGTGTTTACTCGGTCATACAGAAGATACTACAAAGAGACTTTAGCATTGGTTTCAAGTAAGACAATTTGTGAACAATCCCATAGAGGAACACATGGAGGCAACATATCGGATCCTGATGTATCTCAATGGTACACAGACACCTTGCAGAAGGAGTGGAAGGTCTAAGATTCGACTCCAAGCACCACCCACCTACCCTTGGGACACAAAGTTTACCTCCCCCTTGATGGTCGTGGGACCTCTACGGTTGGGGTGCTTTAGAAGGTGGCGTCGTACTCTAATTTCTTATAGAAGGTTTCACCAGGCAAAGCAAATGAGAAGTAGAATTCTTCTAGAAGAGGAATGGGCTCAAATGGGATGGTGGTGTTTTTTATAATTTTCTTTACCGGTCTTCATATGGGTATTTTTTTCAAAATCATCCATGTGCTTTGCTTTTCTATATATCTATATCTATATACTACATTAATAAGCATTTAGACCAAGCTCTTAATTACAACTTCTAAAGCATTGAGTACCACCATTTTATGCATAAAATTGAAAAAACTCTTAACTGCAACTCATAAAGCATACTGTACAAGCTATAAATGCAACCTTTTACAACTAGAAAGACTAAAAGTTGCTTTCTATCGTGCCAAGACCATGCTCTTCCAAACAAGGAACCGATTTCAAATTTCAAAAGTTTTTACGCCTAATTTTGTGTATGCCCTTTTCAAAACTAATCGATGCTCTTCAAACCTCTCCTCCATGGAAACCATCGTATTTTTCCCTTTTCGTCGCCGCCCCTGCCTTTCCGTCGCCACCCCGTGCTGCGTCGCCACCCCGTGCTGCTTCTGGTATTTTTTTCTAATCGGTGGTGGTAGATTATCATTACCTCATTGTCTCTTTGGAATTGAATTGTGTATAACCAGCCTCTAGCCTCTAGCCTCTAGCCTCTAGCCTCTAGCCTCTAGCCTCTAGCCTCTAGCCTCTAGCCTCTCGCTTTGATTAATCCTTGAACATTCGCCCCTCAAAAATTAGGGTTTCTGATTGTCTGATTAATATTGACTTGATGTTGTTTTAATGGCGTTTTGGCTGGTACGTGACGTGATGCAAAAGTCTTAAGGGTGCGTTTGGTACGCAGATAGGGCATGACAGGACAAGATGGAACAGAACTGGACAGCTGTCCAACGTTCGTCAAGACATGACAGAACTGGACAGAACGTTTGGCAAGACATGACAAAACTGGACAGAACAGGACTAAACTGGTTAAATGACGCTGATGAAAAATCATATATTACATCACATAAAACTAATTTACATCACTAATACATAGTGCAATGGATTATCAAAAACATAAAACTAATTTATCACGATTGGATTTTGGATATGGAAATCAAAACCTAAATTTTAAGTTTCGGGTTTTAGGTTGTTTCGGGTTTGGGTTGGTCGGGTTTCGGATTGATGTCGGTCGGCTTCGGGTATTATATAATGCAAAAGTTATATATAAATTCAATCATTTTTTAGGATGAATACAATTGATTGAAAGATTGATGAAATCGATGGCAAGTTTAAAATTTAGAAAATATTTCAACAGACTATAATTTACGATTTTCAAAAAATAATTAGATATATATATATAATATTTAAAATATAGATTATGTTATTTCGGATTTTCGGACGGGTTGTGTGGCTAACGATCAAACCCAACTGAATCCAGATATCCTTCCAAACGTCGGGTTTCGGATTATCGGATTTCGGGGTATTCGGGTTTTGCAAAAGCATCTTATTTTCGGTTCAGATGCAGATTCAGATTTCGGACTATTCGGGTTTTGCACACCCCTAGCTTGAAGGCGGGGATGATGAGAAGACATGTTTTATGTTTTTAAGAAAGGGTATATTAGTTAAAATATTGATGTTTAACTTAGTTCTAGGGGGTTGGAGTGGGACAAGTGTGTCCCATGCTTGTTCCACATAGTTCTAGCGTGTCCTACATATGGTCACGCCAAACATATGGTCACGCCAAACATAGGACAAGCCTATTCTGTTCTGTCATGTTCCACCCTGTTCTGCGTACCAAACGCACCCTAAAAGACAAAGCCTACGAGGAAATATTCCGGCCGGAACTTGTATACTTGGCAAATTTATGAGACTTGGATGCCTCAAGGTTTACGAGAGTCCAATTGATAGATTGCTCTTTTAGTTCACTGCGACTTATATCTCTGCAAAACGTAAAGGTATTCATACTACAAATCTTACTAGAAGTAATTGATATTGAAGGAACAATTTTCCAGAGGTACTACTTAGTTGATTTCAAGTTTGAATTATGTTTTGATTGTTTTGTTCCACTTCATTGACATATTGTTTTTGTTTGTTTTTATTCTATGATTTCTCTCCTTTTTCATATGCATATTTTGGATATCTTATGTTTAGAACCAGCAAGGTCCCAACTTGCAGTCCGGTTATCCTCGTTGGTACATTTGTCTTGCTATAATCATATGTTTTTGATGAATTTCCTAATTGACACACAAGGATTTTGCATTTTGATTTTTACCGTGTAAAGTTAAATGGCTTTTGCGCTTTTGGAGTGATAAGGATGGTTGTTTGCAAATTTGATTATGCTGGTTTGATTGGTACTTGGCTGCTGCTCTTATATGATCCTATATTTTTTGTTAGTCAACTGTTTGCAATGACTTTTGGCCCTTTTTCTTCTGATCTTATGTTTGGCCGGTGGAGCATGGTGGCCTATTGATTACACTTTCTGGTCGTTTTTTTCTGCCCAAATTTTTTCCGGTAAGAGTGATAGCAAGGGCAGAGAGTATTACCGGTCAGTGAGAGCGACGACTCTTACCCGATAAACTATTGCATATGTTGCCATTTTGATGGATAAGAAATTCCCCAATAAGATAAGTGAGAGTGTTATTGACATTTACCAGTAAAACACTTACCGGGTAAGTGTTTGAGTAAACGGCCTAATTAATGATAGGTTTTTGTTATTATTTATGTACTTAATGCAAAGTTTGATGTCATATACACTATTAAATATCCAAGATACCTTGTAACTCAAACTAATATAGTAATCTTTTGGACCAAAAATCAACAATCATGTATGGTTTGATAAATATGTCAATGAAGTGGAACAACTTAAATGTTAACCAACTTAAATTTTAACCAACTTATGCCTACCATATTTGACTTTTTATTTTCTTTTTTAATTGAAAATTTTACACACTTAAACTTTAAAATAAATTATCTTAAAAGTTACTAATATTTTAATCAAACAAATTTTATAAAAAAACGAGAATTTCGTGTTTTTTGAAATGACATTCATCTCGATATAGTTCTTTTTGTTGTTTTAACCGTTTTTTTTACGTGAAATGCTATATATGTGTTATATTCATTATGAATATTTATGTACGTTCAAGTCTGTGCAACACCTCGACACTGTAAGTCCATAACTCGACATCACCTCTTCAACAATTTCTTCAACGTCGTAAGGCATCGTGTTCTTCATCACCATAACCCAACACCCATCGAAACGAATTGAGAACCTATTGAGTTTCGGCTGTGAACCCGGGAACAAAACAGAGTGCGTCACGTCTCCACACCTTCACGGGTCAATCATGTATTATTCATCGTTAATAATGTATCATTCAAGATGAATAATACAACATTCAGGGTGAATAATACATGATTTATGAATTCGTTTATTATTCATCGTGAATACTATAATATTCATCATTAATAATGAATGAACGTTCACATTTTTTTATTCATACTGAATGTAGGACACCCGAAGACGCGCATACATATTCATAATGAATTAAACAAAATTTCGGTTGTGAATCGGGAAACAAAAGAGAATGTGTCATGTGTCCACACCTTTACGGGTCATTCATATATTATTCATCATGAAAAATGTATCATTCACGATGAATAATACAACATTCAGGATGAATAATACAACATTCATGATGAATAATACGTGAATCATGAATTCGTGTATTATTCATCCTGAATTGTGTATTATTCATCATGAATAATGAATGGATGTTCACCTCTGTTATTCATACAGAATGTGGACACCCGAGGACGTGCATACATATTCATAATGAATATAACACATATATAGAATTTCACGTAAAAAACGGTTAAAATGAAAAAAAATACTATATCGAGATGAATGTCATATCGAAAAGCATAAAATTCTCGTTTTTTTAATGT
Organism: Arctium minus; assembly: GCA_954870635.1. Taxonomy (NCBI): domain Eukaryota; kingdom Viridiplantae; phylum Streptophyta; class Magnoliopsida; order Asterales; family Asteraceae; genus Arctium; species Arctium minus. The sequence continues at coordinate 13,593,455 of OX941080.1, forward strand.
AATTTGTTTGATTAAAATATTATTATTTTTTATGATAATTTATTTTAAACTATAAGGAGGTAAATTTTTTTAATTAAAAAGAAAATAAAAGGTCAAACAAGTTAGGCGCTAATTCAAATTTTCAGTTTTGCCCCTAAGCACTTCTCAATTAATCATATTATGTTTTAACCATTGATTAGTTTTATAAGTTTTGACTTTTGATCAACGGCTAAGATTTGTTGCACAATGAAAATTGAGTTTTCATTTGAATTCCCCTTTCTACTCTTTATAGTTGACCAACTCAAACCATGAATGTGAAGTCCTGCGCACCCACCCCTATATATATATATATATATATATATATATATATAATATTGGTTTTTGTAGAGTGGATTTTGGTTGTTCGATATCAGCCCAAATTTTGGTCTTGTTCATTATTAATATATCAAATTGGGCGGATGCCAGTGTCAGATTCATTATTATTTGTCAAACAATTGTCGGGTAGCGGTGAACGGAAATCAACCCCTAAAGCACGAGTTCTTCTCTTTCGGGTCCAGCCGAGTTGGCTCATATTTAATTTAAGATACACGAAAAGAATTTGGTATATCCCACTCAAATGTAAGGATATTTACGAATTATTTACTTTTTATTTGTTTGTTATCCTATCTTTCTTTCTTTTAGGTATGGAACAACCGGGTGAATCACAACAACAAAAAAGAATTAAGATTAGTTGGAAGGATCTGATATTGTGAAAACTTTCAAAAATAAGTTGTATTCTAGAGGTTGATTCAGAAACAAATGGGTAAATCAAATAGCACTTAATTCATGATGAGGGGTAAATCGGTCATTTTTGTCATTTAAACCGTTGATTCAGAAAAAGAAAAAAGTAAATAACACATTTTTATCCGGACAGATAAATTTATCCACAATACACACATTTACTAGAAAATTTGGTAAACCCCTAGTTTGAGATCATATATATATGCCTATATCCACAAGAGCCTTTTATATTAAGTTTAGAAATTGACGTTTCTTAACCCTTGTTTAGTGTACTTTCTTTTTCTTTGCTTCCTGCTATAAACTCTAACTTGAAAGTCTTCTACTTCTACAGTATACAAGATAAATGGGCCAATTAACCGTGGGCCAAAGGCATGGTCTATTGGACTCCAAATCATTTACACATTATTATAGACCAACACTTACAAAAACTATAGAGAAAAATAATACAGTAATTAAACAAAAACTACAACATTTCATCATGTGGCCATGATTTTTAACCACTTGTCCGCTTTCATGTTTGTTATGTTTCATTTGTAGAAATATGAAAGGAAAAAAAAGTTAATACTCATGCATGTAATATAACTTAATTTTGCTATCAAACACAATATATATATATATATATATGTGTGTGTGTGTGTGTGTGTATTGGGTCAGGTTCATGGGAAAAACTTAAGAAAAAAGGAAAACTGACGAACACGCCCTTCATCTAGATGGTATGCACTTGTGCATACAAGTAACTTGTAACATGTACACGTGCATATGCACAAATGCAATGTACACGTGCATATGCACAAATGCATAATACACATGTGCATAAAAAACATATAAACAACTTAATTTACTTGTATGCACAAGTGCATAACGTCCAGATGAAGGCTACCAAAGTGTTCATTAGTTTTCCATTTTTTTGAGGTTTTCCCTTAAACCTCCCTCTATATATATATACTTAAAGGCAAGTCTTTTCAAGATATGATTATTTGAAACGAATAATTAAAAATTACAAAGAAGCATATATGAATGCTATTATTTATATTGGAAGCATTACTAAAGAGCTTGATTTCTCCGTCTGTTACTGAGTGGCCTTACCCATTTGTACCTCGATCCGCATCCCAAACTGCTCAATGAACCAATCATAGTACCTTGCGTAGAAGTTCCCAAAAACAATCCCAACTATCAACCCACTTCCAACTCCACAGAATATCACAATCCAATCAACTCTTTCACTTGGAAGGAAAGACTCATACATGGTGCTGCTTGTTTGTGGAGGTGCTGACACCTTTGAATGTTGGCATTCCTTGGATAAAGGTTTTCCACACAATCTTAGATTCCCCATGTATGAGTTGTTCTCAATTGTATCGAACTGTTTCCCTTGAGGTATGGGCCCCTCAAGATGGTTGAATGACACATTCAAAATGGCGAGGAATCCAAGTTGCAACAACTGTTGAGGAATTTCTCCTGATAGCTTGTTTCGGGAGAGATCCAAAGCTTCAAGGTTCTTCAAATTCCCCAATGATGATAAGACATGACCAGTAAAATGGTTGTTGGAAAAATTAAGTGATTGAAGCCCATGAAGATCTTGTAACGATTGTGGGATTTCTCCTTCAAATTTGTTACAAGAGAGATCAATAGCTACGAGTATGTTTATAATATATTTGAACTATGTTTTGGAACCTTTGTATGTAATGGCCATTGTGTATGGATCCACCTCCGAAAATACTTTAAAGGATACCTTTGATTGCATATAAGATGCTTTTCCAATACTAACCAATTTCATTGCGTTCCAAGATTGGAAGTACTTGTGAGGCAATTGACCACTAAAACCATTGTTGGAGAGGTCTATGATCCTCAACCTGGGAAATTGTGAGCTAACGGTTGTCAATCCTTGAATTTCACCATAAAATTTGTTGGATCGTAAAATCAGAACTTGCAGTTCAACAAGAGTTCCCAGCCAAAATGGAAAGACATCATACAAAGAGTTGTCTCGAAGAGAGAGAACCTCCAAATTGGTACAATTTGTCAACGATTTTGATACCTGACCCACAAACTGATTTTCGCTTAAATCAATACTCTGCAATGGGCTATCCTGCGTAAACGAATTCATCATTGTTCCTTGAAGGTTGTTTTTACTAAGATCCAAACCAATTAAGGAATTGCTTAGGCTGCCAAAACAAGGAGGGAGAATTCCAGTTATGTTGTTAGAAGACTGTAAGAATATGGTCAGAAAACCGTGTCCCTATTCATTCACATTCACCGGTATATATAATGATAATATTTACACTTTGGTACCACCAACTTTACAAATTAATATCTTAGTCTAATATACCCCCTCAGTCTAAGGAGGAGTACGACGGATGCTTAGACTGGATCTGAAGTCGTGAAAGAGTACTCGAGGTAGGCCTTTGGTGAAGATATCTGCTAGCTGGTAGCGTGACGGGACATGTAAAACCCGAATCTGGCCGCGTTGAACCTTCTCTCGGACGAAGTGGATGTCGATCTCAATGTGCTTGGTCCGTTGATGTTGGATTGGATTCTCCGACATATAGATGGCGCTAACGTTGTCACAGTAGACCAAGGATGTGCGTGTGGGATGATGGCCAAGCTCGAGAAGGAGGTTTCTGAGCCAGCAAATTTCGGCAACGACGTTAGACACACCTCGATACTCAACTTCGGCGCTCGAACGGGAGACTATTGACTGACGCTTAGAGGACCATGACAGTAAGTTGTCTCCCAGAAATACACAGTAGCCAGAGGTGGAACGGCGGGTGTCCGGACAACCCGCCCAATCAGCGTCGGTGTAAGCCATAAGAGTGGATACTGAGTTACGACTCATGTATAATCCCATGTCAATGGTGCCTTTGACATATCTAAGAATGAGTTTCAGGGCATTCATGTGTGACGTCCTCGGAGCGTGCATGTGCATGCAAACTTGTTGGACGGCGTAGGAGATATCAGGACGTGTGAATGTGAGATACTGTAGGGCACCTGCAAGCCTGCGGTAGGTGGTGGGATCATCGATCAATTCCCCAGAGTTGTGGCTGAGCTTCCCGTCGGTGTCAACTGGAGTGTGGACAGGATTGCATTCAGTCATGTTTGCCCGAGTAAGAATGTCAGCAGCATATTTCTGTTGAGATAAGAATAGGCCAGTGGGGTCACGCTTGACCGAGATACCCAAGAAGTAGCTGAGATGGCCCAAGTCCTTCATAGCGAACTCATTGGACAAATGAGTTAGGATGTGGCGTTTGAGAGCCGATGATGATGTAGTGAGAACGATATCGTCGACGTAGAGAAGAAGATAGGTCGTGTCTCGGCCGTGTCTGTAGATAAATAGGGAGTGATCGCAGGCACTATGTCGAAAGCCAAGCTTAGTGACATAGTCAGTGAAACGTTGATACCATGCACGAGGTGCCTGTTTGAGGCCGTAGAGAGACTTCTTTAACCTGCAAACATGGTTAGGATAAGACGGATGCCGAAATCCTATGGGTTGATGCATGTACACTGTTTCCGCTAAGTGTCCATGGAGAAATGCGTTTTTAACATCCAGTTGGTTGATTTCCCACTGGTGGGATAACGCAATGCTGAGGACCGTGCGAATGGTTGCCGGTTTGACCACCGGGCTAAACGTTTCGTCGCAGTCGACGCCAACCTGCTGTGACCTGCCATCACAAACTAAGCGCGCTTTGTAGCGCTCAAGAGATCCGTCAGATTTGGTCTTATGTTTGAAAATCCACATGCACCGGATGATATTCATCGCCGGTTGGGGAGGTACCAATTCCCATGTATTATTGTCGATAAGGGCATTAAACTCATCAGTCATGGCTTGGTTCCAAACGGGAGTTTTGAGTGCCTCGGTAGGGGAGCGGGGCAAAGGCTCAAATGGGGCAGAGGTATGGAGATTAAAAGGTTGTTTTGGTTTTGAAATGCCGGTCATGCTACGTGTGTGCATGGTACGGGTGGGTGGTGGTGGTGGGTCTTGGTTAGGTGAGGTTGTGGCGGGTGGGGGAGGCGGTTGGTGTGTGTCGGTGGGGTGTGGGTTTTCGCGTGGTTTGGGTCGACGTGAGTAGGTTTGGAAGGTGGGAGTCGGTTGAGGTGAAGTTGGGGACGGCGAGGGAGGGGGGGTTTCGGCTTGTGGAGGATGGGGGGAAGGGGTAAGAGGTTCATTTGGGGATGTGGATTGGTTTGTGGAGGTGACGGATTCCCAGACATACGGATGGAGCTCACTGGATTGGTGGGAGTGAAGAAAGTCGTAGGAAGGGGTGGAGGAGTGAAGTGTGGCAAACGGGAAAACGGTCTCATCGAACACGACGTGACGAGAGAGGATGATTTTTCTGGTGGAGAGTTCGTAGCATTTATACCCCCTATGATTGGAGGGGTAACCGAGAAAGACGCACGGGGTGGACCTGTTTTCAAGTTTGTTAATAGATGGAGATGGGATGAGGGGATAGCAGAGACAACCGAAAGTTCGAAGATGAGTGTATGTGGGGTGTTTGTTGTATAGAAGAAGTGCGGGGGTGGCGTTATTTTTGGTTTTGGAGGGAAGTATGTTAAGTATGTAGGTGGCCATTTGTAGGGCGTGATGCCAGAAGGTTGGCGGTAGGGATGCGTGGGTGAGAAGAGTGCGGATGATGTTGTTTATGGAACGAATTTTTCGTTCGGCTTTCCCATTTTGAGAAGAAGTGTGGGGACATGAGAATCGGAAAACCATTCCGTGTTGAGCACAGAAATCGTGAAACGATTTATTGTTGTACTCGGTTCCATTATCACATTGGAAGCTTTTAATTGCACGTTCAAATTGAGTGCGGATGAGAGTGGAAGGATAGGAAAGTGGAATATGTATGGGATTTGTGTGTGAGAGGGTAAGTCCATAGATAGTTGGTGTAGTCATCCAAAAACAAGATATAATAACGGTGACCCCCGGAGCTTAGAACCGGGGAGGTCCATAAGTCACTATGCACAATATCAAAGGGTAAACACGTAACAGAAGTAGAATCATAGAAAGGTAATTTAATATGCTTGCCAAAAACACACGATTGACATAAGTGTTTATCCGAAAAAGTCTTAACAGAAATAAAATTGCGTTTATTTAATACTCGTAACAGAGAGGAACTGGGGTGGCCAGACGCTTGTGCCAAAGATCTTGCGTCAAAGCAGCAAAAGTAGTAGGTGGTGTAACTTGAGCGGAAGGTAATGAAAGAGGATAGAGATCGCCAGTGCTGTCACATCGGATGATAGGAATCCGTGTCTGAAAATCCTTCACAAGAAAACCAAAACGATCAAATTCAATGGAAATAGGATTATCAGTGGTTAGTCGGCGAACAGAAAGAAGGTTTTTGATAAGTTTAGGTGCGTGAAGGATATTGTTGAGTTTTAAAGGTGGGTAAGGTGGTTGGAGGGTGGTATGACCGGTTCCGAGGATAGGTATTTGAGAACCATTGCCAACGACGATGTTGTTTTCTATACCATTATAGACATAATTGGAAATGTTACCTGTGGTGTGTGACATGTGGTTCGTGGCGCCGGAGTCAAGGTACCAGTTCTGGTCCGGATTTAATGTCATCGTGTGCATTGCTTGCTCGATGTTGGTCGGGCTGTATGAGTGCTCGGAACTCGGATTGCCGTACGGATTAGCGCCAAGGATACCTGCAAAATTAGGGTTTCTGGGAATAGTACGGTACCTGTTGGCCGGTGTCGTAGGGAATGATGCAGGAGGGGTGTTCCATGGTTGTGTTGGCCATGGAGCATTCCACCCGATGGATGGTGGCTGTGGATAGTAGCCCGACTGAGAGTGTGAGGCACGTCCGCGACCACGACCACGACCGCGTCCCTGACCCCCTCTACCAGTATGGCGCCCTCTGCTGCCGTAGTCAAGAGACTCAAACTGTCCACGCCCACCGCCACGGTACGAGGTTTCGGTTGATGAACGTCGATCCTCGTTAGTGGCGGTTGTTTGAGCGTTCATGGCTGTCGCTTCAGTCGTGGCCTTGGAGTTTTGATTCTTGCGAGTTTCTTCCAAGATCAGTTTGGATCGGACAGTGTAGAAATCCGGAAGAGGGGTGGATTGTTGGAGTAAGGTGGCGAGGCTTTCGTATTTCTCGCCAAGTCCGTTGATGAGTTGAAGAACCAGACGGTCGTTGGAAACAGGGGCATCAACATTGGTGAGTTGATCGGATAAAGTCTTAAGCTCTTGACAGTAAGCGGAAACATTAGAGAAAGACTCCAGCTTGACATTATTGAATCTGTTTTCTAGATACAGAGCCCGTGAGGGTTTGCTATCGATGAAAATGTTTTCCAACGATGTCCAAGCTTGAGCGGCTGTTGAATTTGGTTTTAGAATAGTAATTAACAAGTCTTTAGAAATCGTACCGTAGATCCATTGAAGGACAATGGAATCCAGACGTTTGAAGAGAGCCACATCATCTGTTTTCTCTTTGTCGGCCGCAGGTTTGGATGAAGAAGATTCGTCGGGAAGAATGTGATGGATGACATCGTGTGCACGACAGTGGATCTTGAATAGTTCGACCCATGACGTATATTGTCCGTCGTCCATCTCCAGAATGATCGGGATGAAGTTCCGGATGTTGGTGACAGTGACAGCGGGATGCAGGGAGGCCATGAGTCAGATCGATCCTGTGGTGAGAACGGCAGAAATTTGGGTCAATCACGCCGGAAGTACTGTTCACGCCGGAGTACTGTTCACGCCGGAAGTACTGTTCACGCTGGAGAATGGCAGAAAAAAATGGCAGAAAAAGTGGGAGGAAGATGACGGCTAGGGTTTGTTAGGTGTTTGCGGCTAGGGTTTAGGTACGCTCTGATACCATGTAAGAATATGGTCAGAAAACCGTGTCCCTATTCATTCACATTCACCGGTATATATAATGATAATATTTACACTTTGGTACCACCAACTTTACAAATTAATATCTTAGTCTAATAAAGACAAAGATAGAAATCTTAGAAATTTCACTTCACGTATCAATGGGGGTATTTCTCCTTCCAGATGATTATTATTGACATCATAAACCTCTATCGTTCGTGGTGGAATTGGTAGCCGTCCATGTAGCATATTATTTTCAATGATGAAACATTTCAAACGAACCAATGGGAGAAAATAATGACTTCGATGAAAACCAGTGATGAAGTTGTTTGAAAGGTCAGTGAGCTCTAATGTTTCTTGGCTGTTACTCCAACTCCACTCTGGTATGAGGCCATGAATTTTATTGTTAGCGAGAAATAAGAACCTCATTTTATGTTGGAAGCGCAAAAAGGCAGTCGAGTTTGTTGAGTCCTAGGAACCAGTCTAATTCCACCATACCGCTAAAATTGTTATCATTTAGGCGGAGATCTTGAAGACTCTTGAAATTGGAAAATGAGCTTGAAACTGGTCCTTGCAATTGATTTTCACCGAGGTTTATCATACTTAGTTGAGTGAGGTTCATACACGAAGATGGGATATGACCAAAAAGAGAATTTTTTGGCATCTCGACGATACTAAGTTTGGTTAGGTTTGCAAGAAAGGGAGGGATTTTACCGTATAGGTTCATTCCATATAATCTGAGTTTATTAAGGTTAGTCAGCTTGCCAAGCCAATCAGGCAAGCCACTAAGATCCAAAACAGTGAGTTTTGTAAGACTTACCAATGAAGGAACTACGCCTATGAACTCATTGTGAGCGAGATCTAAGTGAGTGAGTTGCGTCATGTTAGCAAGTGACCCTGGAATAATCCCTAAGAAAGAACAATTGCTTAGACTCAAGGAGATCAAACGGTTTAGGTTCATGATGGATTTTGGAATAATCCCAGAGAGACCTGTTGAGTATAGATGCAGATACTCGAGTAAGCTGCTGTTCTGAAATTCAGGCAAAAAACCAGTGAGGTTGGTATTGAATGCCACATCAAGAAATTTCAGCTTGGGTAATTGAAGTATGGCTATAGGGAATTCATTTTGAAGCGAACAATTTCTAAGGTTGATTGACCTCAATGAAGAAAAGTTGGCAAGGAAATGAGGTACCGAAGAACTAATGTCAACCCCCGAGAGACGGAGTTCTTCAAGTCCGGTTAAGTTTTGCACCAATTTCTCTAGGCTAGGGCTTTAAAGCTTTAGAGGATTCCATGATAGATCTAACGAAGACAATTGCATCAAATGCGAGATTTCACTCGGGATTTGGCCTTTGAAGCCAGATTCTGAGAGATTGAGATGGGATTTGAGATTCAGTAAAGTCATTCATCGCGAGGTTGAGTCTCTGAAGATGAACAAGGTTGAAGAGGCTGCTGCTAGAGTTTATATGGCCACGAAGAAATCTTTCGCTCAAGTCAAGACCGATCACGTGGCCATCCTCTTCTTCGCTGCTGCACAGCACCCTATCCCACCAACAACAATCAGAACCATCATTTGTGATCTTCCAAGTGTCAAATGTTCGAAACTCGGGAGCTTTGAGATGAGAGAAACTTTGCTTAAATAGGTACAAAGCCAAGCATTCGTCATCATGGCTTATAAATAAGGATTGAGTGCATGTGAGAAGGAGCAACGTGAATAGAAAGATTTTTGGTAGGAAATAAGTGAAATATCGGAAGCACGGAGCCATTGGGAAATTAAGTAAACAAGTTTGGTTTGATAATTGTTTGTGGATTTGTAAGTGATGTTGGTGTTTATATAGGACCATCCGACCATGTGTAATGTCCATAAATAAATAAAATATGCATGATAAGAAAACAGAGAAAAAAAATATGTCGACTATAATACACAACTTCAAGTTTTTTATCTTAAAAATATTTTAAACATTTGATCTCGAATAAAAAAAAAGACTTTATTGAATAACATGTCCACTCATTGTTACATTTATGTAAGCATTTTGAGTTTATAGAATATCTAACGTTTTTATTTGTGATATATAATAGAGTGATTTATAAGACTTAATTTTATTGGACCAAGAAATAAAACGTTTTATCTAAAGTGTTACAATAAGTTTATAAGACGCTTTTGGATGTCATAACGAGTTTTTTAAGATTTTTTGAAAAATAAACATCGTATTAATTATTTTATATGATGTTATTTCAAAATGCGTCATATAAAAAGATAGGTGTATTGTGTATATGACACTTCTCAGAAGTATTCTATAAAATAACTATTACAACACTTTATTTTAATATGTCCAAATATGTCTTACAAACTTATTATAACAATTTTAGCTAGGACGTTTAATTTTTGGCTCTATAAAGATAATTGAACATTTTAGACGTCTATAACTCAATTTTGTTATAGTGGGTCAAAAGAAGTACATTAGTTTTATTTGCAACTTTTTGCTAAAAAAGTGTACAAATAAGACATATTTATATTCGCATTTCATTTTAAACCAACCACTCATATAATATCACCAACAAATTTATATTAATTTGATTTTGTTTTTTATTAATTATATAGACAATAAAAATTGAAAATAGATTTATATGTCATTGTTATTGAGTAGTAAATAATAAATGATATATTGAAAGACATTTTTAAAAACTTGTAACGAGGCTTATATGAAAAATACAAATATGATTATTGAAAAATAATTTATTTCCTTTTTAATAGTTAGAGAGTTAGTACAAATATAGTTGTGTGTATATATATAAGGTCAGGTTCGGGGAAAACCTTAAAAAACGAAAACTGAAGAACACGATGGTAGACATTTATCTGGACGGTATGCACTATTGCATACAAGTAATTTTGTAATATGCATAAAAACAAAAAAAACATAACTTACCTATATGCACAAATGTATACCGTCGAGATGAAAGGTTACCAGAGTTTTCTTCAGTTTTTCGTTTTTTTGAGTTTTCTTCCTGAATCTTCCTATATATATATATATATATACATTTTAGGGGGTCTCTTTATTTGGTGGTCCGTTTGAATATTTTTTGAAATTTAAGATGGAAAAAATGAGAGGAGAGAAGATGAAGGTGAAAGAGTTGCAAGTTTAGTAAACTACAAAAAGACTTCAAAGTTTTTTTTACTTTAAAATTATTTTTAATATTTCTTAAATCAAAAAAACTTTATTGAATAACATGTTCACTCATTGTTACATTTATGTAGGAATTACAATAAAATTGAGTTTATGAAATATCTAAAGTTTTTATGTATCATATACAATAGAGTGTTTTATGAGACTTAATTTTATTGGAATTAAGAAATAAAATGTTTTATCTAAAGTGTTACAATAAGTTTATAAGACGTTTTTGAATGTTGTGACGAGTCTTTTAAGATTTTTTTTATAAATAAAGTGTTGTCTATTTTAGTTTATATGACGTTATTTCAATATGCGTCATATAAACAGAAGTGTCATATAAAGAGAAAGGTGTATATGACATTTCTTAGAAGAATTATATAAAATAGCTATTACGACACTTTATTTTAGAAATATCCTAAAAAACTTGTTACAACGCCCAAATGTGTCATATAAAATTATTATAACAATTTTAGTTAGGACGTTAAATTTTGGTTCTATAAACTCTTTTAAGATAAATGATCATTTTAGATATCTATAAACTCAATTTTGTTATAGTGAGGCAAAAGAAGTACTTTCGTTTTATTTGCAATTTTGCTAAAAAGATGTACAAATAAGCACTACTAAAATAAATCGTATTACCGACGACTGAAACAGTCGGTAAACCGTCGGAAAAAGGTTTAGGACGGTTTTTGTGGCGGGAATGATCGTTGGTAAAAAGCTGGTCGGTAATATTCAGCGACGGTTTTCCGATGACAACTACTGACAGCTTACCGACGGTTCCAGTTACCGACGGTTTTCCGGCGGTATTTACTTATTAAAAATAAATATAAAATAAAATGAAAAAAACAACCGTCGGTAAGCCGTCGGTATTTCACTAATTTTTCCGACGGCTTATTAAAAATAAATAAAAAATAAAATTAAAAAGATAACGTTGGTAGGCCGTCGGTAAATACCGACTGTTTTTTGCCGTCGGTAATTGCCGTCGGTATTTCACATTTTTCTAGTAGTGAAGGCATATTTATATTCACATTTCATTTTAGACCGACCGCTCCTATAATATATCCAACAATTTTTTATTAAAGTATAATGTCATTTTTGTTTTCGATTAATTATATTAGACAATAAAAATTGAAAATAGATTTATTTGTTATTGAGTAGTAAATCATAAATGATATAAATTGAAAGACATTTTTAAAAACTTATAACGAGGTCTTATATGAAAAATACAAATAATTATTGAAAAATAATTTATTTTCTTTCAAGAGTTATAAATTTAGTGCGAATATATCTGTGTGTATATATACACACATTTCAGGTGGTCTATTTTGTTTGGTAGTCAGTTTGATTTTTTTTTTTTTAAACTTAAGATGGAAAAATGAGAGGAAAGAAGATGAAGGTTGAAGAGTTGCAAGTTTAGTAAACTATGGAAAGACTTCAAAGTCTTTGAGCGGATGTGTTTTTTTGGGGGTGGAGCCATAGAGGGATACATCACATGACAAACTTTAGTGCAGTGGTTAACATTTATTCCCTCTTTTTCTTTTAAAATTTTAAATGTATAATGTAACAATAAGCAAGTTCATTTTATAGGAAAAATAGAGCAGAACAACAGTAAATACAGAAAATGAAATCTGTAATTCTTATTAATCATAAGCCCTTTAAATAGAGAGAATTTATAAAGAAAATGAAACATTCATTATGGTAAGTTATGATACTAGGAAAATATTTTGTCAATCACTTCCTTTTAATGATGGCACATAATCTTTCAACACTCCCCCTTGTGCCGAGTCGAGTGATGGTGCATAGTTCTTGCCACATTAAAGCCGTGCGCCAAAGAAACAAAACCCAATGGGAAAACTAAAAATTTTGGACGAAGGAAAGACTACAAGACACCATTATCACATATATAGTAGACTCCCCCTTTTGTCTACTACTCCCCATGATTCGTACATTAATCACGGGAGTTTGGAAAGCATTTGTATTTTAATATTTTCTACATGTTTCCAAAATATGGTTTTAGGTAGTGATTTGGTAAAATATGTCACATTCTTCTGACATCCTACTTGATTCTCTTAAATCTAGAGAAGAGTCTGTTACTATTGATTGTATAGAAACTTAAACAGAATATGTTTTGTGTTATCATCCTTGATGTATCTTACTTACATTTATTCGATACATGATGCATTATTTCCATATATGCAAGTAGGATAGTGGTGGAACTCAAAATTAGTAGCTCCTCTAATATGTGTAATGACAGTCCTTAATAGGGGTGCTCACGGGTTGGGTTGATCGGGTTAAACGCATTTCAACAACCCAACTCAATGTTGGCGATTTGAGAATTTTTAACCCAACCCAACCCAAACAAAAGTGCAACCCAAACCCATTCGGGTTGGTCAGTTTGGTCGGGTTGGTCGGGTTGTGTTTGAACAAAGTAAAAACTACATTGAAAACATAAGAATAAGGAACTTTTTCTTTGAAATATGATCCATCATTCAAAATAATATACGAGTTCATCAAATATTTAGGTATTACATATAACTTTCCAATAATGTTCTCTTATGAGTTCCATTGCTCGTTATTGCCGAGTTGTTTTTGATAACTTATACATATTAAAGGGAATATAAATAATTTTAGAGAAGTCACTAAAACGTTTATCGGGTTATCGGGTTGGTCGGGTTACTTTGAGCCTAACCCAATATCAACCCAATAGATTCAGGTTGTCCTAATTTTGTATCGATTATATGTCGGGTTACCTCGGGTTGATTTTTTTCGGGTTGGTCGGGTTGGGTTGATCGGGTTGGTTGGTTTTTTGAGCACTCCTATTCCTTAATCATATACATTTCTTGAACAGTCTCACGGAAAGTAATATTCTTGGAATCGTTCAAGAAGGTAGTTACAAGGGTTAACTTAGCTTACTTCCAAGCAATCAGAGTGTTTCCTATGGTAATTCCTTATCCAGTTTGGGAACAACCTTTGTATGAATCAAACACATACCTAATATCAGCAAAGACATACCAAGACATGTTTGGTGTTTTTCTATAGAGCTAGTACTTTTGTTGCTTACATTCTAATCAGGTATTGAAGTTTCATTATCAATCCCTATTAGGTCTGATTTTATAGTAATCATTGTATTTATAGGGCTTGGTCAAATACTGTGTTTAGATGCATATCTGTGTTGTATCTGACCAAGGGTATTTAAGTCCCTTTGGTCTTAGTTTGTGTAAGAACTTTTCACGTATTCATTCAATACACTGTTTGCGCACCATTGTTATTCTCTCTCTACTTTCTCTCTCTAGGATTCATAGATTTTGGACTATCAATTGGTATCAGAGCCAACTGAATCTTGAGAGGATTGAGAGATTGTTTTTTTTTCTAATCTGAATTTGTGATTGAAATCCAAAATTTGATTGATTTTCTTGAATTTTTCAAGAAAATCTCGTTTTCTTGATTTCTCATAAATTTGGATGTGTTTGTGATCGATTTTGTGTGAATTTGATTTCATTAGTTTCGTTTTTGATAATCGATCACATTTGTTTCAGGTTATTTTACTAGAAAATCAAGATTTGATATTCAATTTTGAGTTTTAAAGATTTTCTGAAAACTTGTTTTCACGTACTGTTACATTTACGAAATCTCGTTTTTGTGGTTTTTAATCGAAATTTTTGGTTGAAATGTGTTGAAAAGGTGTTTTCGAGTGTTTTGATATAAGAAAATTTCTTCAAAATCAGTGTTGAAATCGATTTTTTAGAAGTTTTTGAGTTTTGTCTTCGGTTTGCGCAAGATCTAAACTTTGCACATCATTCATATAGCTTTGCGCAAGTTCCTTGTTGGATTTGCATGTTCTACTAATTTTGTTCTTTTATTTTAGGATTTTCGCATCAAGTCACATACGCAAAGCTCTTTTTGCGTATCAAGTGCCTTCCGAAAAGCTCAGTTCTCGGATCTTCCTGCATACGCAAAGTCTACTTTGCGCATCTCTCAGCATACGCAAAGTCTCCTTTGCGCATCCCTCTACATACGCAAAGTCTTGTTTGCGGATCCTTCTTGTTCCAGAAAGCTCGATTCTCGCATCTCTCAGAATACGCAAAACTTAGTTCGCGTATCCTTCATCATACGCAAAGCTACCTTTGCGCACCCTCCTTATTACGCAAAGTCCAGTTTGCGTATCCCTCATCATACGCAAAACCTTGTTTGCGTATCTGCCTTCACTCGCAAAGCTCATCAGTCTAATTTGCGTATCTGCCTACGTACGCAAAGCCTTCTTTGCGCATCAGTCTTCATACGCAAAGCTCATCTTTGCGCAAGCTCCAGACTTAGCAAATTTTATGATTTTCTGATATGGATTCTGACAAGTTTTCTTATCAAGCTCAGTTTTACAAAAGTGATATGATGATGTCTCTGGGTTCAGAAAATCGTCCTCCGATGCTAATAGATGAAAATGAATTTATACAATGGCAAGATCGGTTTCTAAACTTTATTGAACGACAAAAGAATGGTAATGGCATGTTGATCATTCTTTCTGAAGGACCGTTCGATAGACCCAAATTTGCTTCTGGAATGTATAAGCCTACTAAAGAGTATTCACAAGATGAGTTGACTGCATATCAAGTTGATCGGGATATTAAAGCAAATCTAATGCTGGCCTTGCCAAACTCTGTATATAATAGGATTGATTGTTTCAAAACTCATCCTAATCTGATGTGGAAACAGCTGGAAAAAATTATGCTTGGATCTTCTGTTGCTACTCAACTCCGTCACACTCGTTATATGAATAATTTTGAGGAATTCAAAGCCAAGGATGGGGAGCCACTAAAGACTGTGTTTGATCGTTTCTGTGCCGTCATCAATGATCTTCGGAAGATTAAGGTTGAAAAGACTGAGCTTGAGACAAATCTGAAGTTCCTCAACATATTGCAGTCTGAATGGAATAAATCTTGTCATAGACTGAGGAACGATGTCAGAATCTCCACAATGTAGATTCAAGAAATGTTTGAGATCTTGCTAAGTGATGAGAGCTTGGTGTTAGAGAAAAAGGCCAAGCTGGATAAGAAGAACAAGAAGTTTGTAGACCCGATTGCTCTCCTCATGAAGCAACTGACAGAACAAGTGTTGTCTGATAACGCTTACACCGGGTCAACTGAAGATGATGGTGAGGCTTTGCAGAAAGCGGTGATCTTTCTCTCTCAACATTACCAGAAGAAGGTCCAACCGAGATCGAATTCCAACTCTTCTCGCTTCACTTCCGGATCTACAGTCAAAGTGCCCAAGCCTAGACTGCATCTTGTTATAACTGTGGAAAGTCGGGCCACTACTCAAAGGAGTGGAAAGCCGGGACACTACTGTTGGAACTAGCAGAAAAGAGAGAGAACGAAACTGCTTTGCTGGCCGAGGAAGAATTCTGGCTGGATCATTCTGATGACGAAGATGAGAACGTAGAGATCGCTCATATGTGCTTGGTTGGAGATGACCAGTCAGACGGTTCTGAAACAGATGAAGACGAGGTATATTCTAATTTTGATTTTTCATTCATTAACTCTCAGATGGATATCATGATTAATGCTTTGTCTGATTTGCGCTCTAAAATTTTATCTGAAAAGGATTTAAATTCTGAAAAGTCAGATTTGATTGACAAACTGAAAATTTCTTTGAAAGATGAAAAATCTATTTTAGAAAATACTAAAGACATCTTTCAAAAGAAATTAGATGATTTGGAAAATTCAAATAAGACTTATCTTGAATCTTTGACTACTATGACTAATTTAAAAGATGAATTTTCAGATAAAATAAATAAGTTAGAAGAAAAGCTTTATCGAAGAGACCAATCTGACCAAACAATTTTTATGAACAAACCGAGGTGTGAAGAAGCTTTAAAACAAATATGGGGTGTTGGTTTTGACAATCCTCATTGTTTAATCAAAGTGATAGACGAAGTTCCCACTTTATATAAATACGACTATCTAACTCTTGCACATTATGCTCCTCAGTTCAAATTTCATTGGACTAGTGAAAAGGAAGTGTTAGATCTCGAGAATGAGAAAAGTTCAAATAACAAGAAAAATGAAATTCCTTTCGTTTATACGTACGAAAATGCAAAATATTTTCCTCAAAAATCAAGAAGAGGAAGAAGAATTTTAAATGATATATCTCCTATCAAATTTTCAATGTCTGATGATTTTATTGCTCCTTATGCACCTGATACTGATAAGGAAAATATTTCTCCAATCATTTATGATTCGAAGAAATATACTCCTCCGTTAGTATTAGAAGGAAAAATCATAGATCTTGAAGATCAGATAGAAGATCAAAATATTTTGAAGAAATTTGAATATAATATTATTCTTTCTTTTATGACGTCAAGTCTTGAAGAAAAATTATTTTCTCAAAAATCAGATTTTATTTCTAGCTTATCTTCTGATTCTAAGAAAAACAAAAAGGAAGTTTCAAATTTTAAAATCTTTTCTCAAAATAATTCTGACTCCGAGGTAAATTCAGATTTATTAGTTGATCAGATTGGTTGCTTAGATAAATTTATTTATTCTGATTTAAATATTAAGTCAAAAATTCTTGATGATTCTTTTACGCTCAATGATCAATATTATAAACCTAAGCGTAAAAGAAGACGATCAAAGAAGTCGAAGAAACGAGATAAAGTTGTTTCTGACAGTCCTAATTCTTCCGATTCTATTCTTTCAGATAGAACTGTGAGCAAGTCAAAGAAGCAAATATGGAGAGCGAGGCGGAAATCTGATGAATCTATTGTTGATGGGGATAAATGTGTAGACAAACTTTATAACAGTGATTCATTTGCTAAATGTAATAAAATTTCAAAATACTCTATAAAGCAAATGATTCGAATTTCAAAACATGTCTCATGTTCTTCCTCAGATTCTAGTTCTGATGATTATGCTTTCTCTTATGATGATTGTGCATATTTTTCCGCTCCTATTCCTCGTGTTTTACCTGTTAAATCTGCTTATTATTTCCCCATACGAACTGCAACTAACAAACACGGGCCCAAATACAAGTGGGTACCCAAATCTTTATCTGATTCAAAGTTGCAGGCATCACATGTTAAGGGGGAGTAATAGGAAAATTGGCTTCTGAGTAATTCAGCTCAGGACCCGTACTTCATAGACTACGACTTCTAAACAAATCAGTTTAGAACTCGTTCTTATAGATTAAGCTTCTGACTAATGAGATACTGTGAGTACATCAATTTTAATTCCACTGCATATATCTCTGTTTATGATATTATTCCAGTTTTCTCAAATTTTTCAAGAATCTGAGTTTGTTAAACTTTCCTGAATTTTGTTTAAACCAAAATTTATTTTTTAAATTGAGACACAAAATTTATTTTATACAATGTAAAAGATGAAATAGTTGAATTTTATTTTGTTCCAACTAAATATCTATTAAAAGTTTAAATCTTTACAAATTTTAGTCTATAAAGTAAAAGTTTTACAAGTTTTCTTTCTTTTGAATAAATTGTGTGTCTAGGATAAATTTTCAAGTTGTTTTGTTATATTAAAGTTTTATATGGTCAAATTTCATATCTTTTAAAAGTCGAAAAGTCAGCAACATGTTTGAAACTTTTAATTCTGCTTTAAAGTTGTGTGATTCGGAATATTTATAGTTTAATTTGCTTAGACAATACTAAACGATCAAAATTTTAGATTGGATTGAAAATATGGGCTAAGCACTTTTATGTAAAACTAAGTGATTGAGATGAAATTTTATAAAATACAGAAATCTTTAAGTTTAAAAGTTTGTACCTGTGGCCTTTCTAGTTTGGGAAAGTAAGTTCCTCGGGATGCTTGTCATCTGGTCCCCTAAGGTCAATTGGTTTGGGAGTGATCGAACCCAAATCCTGCAATAGAACCAGATCGAAAGTCATGTTCTACTGGTATGAATGGGTTTAGGATATGTCGATGTAGCCTTTCTGATCTGGGAGAGTAAGTTCCAAGGGGTGCTTGACACCTAGTCCCATAAGGCCAACTGGTCTGGGAGCGGCTGACCCAAATCCTGCAATAGGGTCAGATAGAAAGTTACGTTTACGGCATGTTCTTTACTTAATAAACTTTTTGATTAAAAGATGCCAAAGTGCATGCGCTTAAAAGATGCCAAAGAGCACACTCATGTTAAGATGCCAATGAGCACACTGCTAAAAGATGCCAATTAGCACACATCTCATGATACTTGGTGATATATTTAAGTTGTGATAAATTTGTAAATTTATGAAAATCTTAATTCTTGATGGCTTAGTGTATGTACATGCAAAGTTTACTATTATATTTTTAGAATTGCATTTTCTTGAAGCTAATTGAAGATTCGCATAAGAGCACACTGAATAGATTGATGAATAATTTTGAAACTAAACATGTCTTAACTTGATATGCAATGAAACTTGTTTCTGTATCCAAAAAAACATGTTTGATTTCAACTGATTGATAAATCTATGAATTTTTACTAAGTATAATTTAATTTGTTTAGTGTTTAAAATTTTATATGTTTAGTCGTTTCAAAATTTATATTCAGTATATATTTCTTTCTACATTGGAATTTGATCATTGTGTTCTCATAAATATATTTTAATGGGTTTGTGCATTATTCACGGGGGAGTGAACAAAGAGAATATTTTTCAAAGATTATATCTGTTTTTGAGGGGGAGTATCTGATTTTCTTTACATGAATGCTATCTTGAATTGTCACATCTAGTGCATTTGTGTAGGGGGAGTCAAAGAGCTTAAAAAGGTAAATTTTTCTGCGTTTAAGTCTGTTTTGTGACATCAGTTGGTCACGCAAACTTCGTTTTGCGTATCCTTCATGAAACGCAAACCTCACTTTGTGTATCCTTCGTGAAACGCAAACCGTGCTTTGCGCATCCTTCGTGGTATGCAAACCTCAGTTTGCGCAACCAACGTGATGCGCAAACCTCCTCTATTTTTCTCCGTTTCTTTGATTTTGCAGATCTTACGCTGTCTCGTCTCCAACATTTGCATGACCAAGTTGATCAAGATCATCAAGGTCATGAGGGGGAGAAGTCAAGGAGAAGTTTAAGAGACAAAAAATTCAAAAGATTATCTGCTGATCAAGATTCGCTCAAAGATTCTATTCTCTCAGCTACAACCGATTCTTTTGTTGTTCCTGCTCCGAACACCACAGTTCATTCAAGATCATTCAAAGGAGGTGTATCGTCTTGAGCTTAATCAACAAAGAAAATTTCAATCTGCAAGATGCTGAGAAGAAATTTTTTCTTAAAAGTCAGAAAGATTCACAAAGTCGCTTTGTTGGTCCGTGCTGATATAGAAGACAATTTTAGAAGACCAAAGCGCCAATGATTACTAAGGGGAGATTGTTAGGTATGATTTTATAGTAATCATTGTATTTATAGGGCTTGGTCAAATACTGTGTTGAGATGCATATCTGTGTTGTATCTGACCAAGGGTATTTAAGTCCTTTTGGTCTTAGTTTGTGTAAGAACTTTTCACGTATTCATTCAATACACTGTTTGCGCACCATTGTTATTCTCTCTCTACTTTCTCTCTCTAGGATTCATAGATTTTGGACTATCAATCCCATTTTTCTTTCCATTGGGAAACAATAATTCTATGTCAATGGTTCCAAGAGATTAATTTGATATTATTTCAATGACGATGCATTGGCGCTGAGCTAAATCTAGCTAACAAGTTCATTGAGAAATATAATATACATTCAAGAGTATTGTGCTAAGTACGATAATGCGTATATTGTGCTTAGATAGGGAGTTCCAACTCCCCAGCACTTTTCTGTCACCTTCCTTTACACGAAATTGATCTTTCCTTATATCCAACACTTTGACCGATCATGGGAGTGCTAACCGGATGCGCTTTGTCTATATTAAACTGCCTAGTTATTTTGTAGACATATGCAATCAGTGAATTAATATTTCACAAACTCGGTGTCCTAGCTCAAACAACTAGACAAAACCAAGTTTTCCCAAGATTTTCCATGTCAAATTTAGATTCCATGTAGCTTGTCGTTTCTCTTATTTCATCAAGAGTGCCTATTATGTTCATAACATCGACATATAAAGCTACTTTAAAAATCTGGAACTTGTTTTCCTAAATAAATACGGAAAGACACAGTTCATCGTTCTTATATAACCTTTCCCAATCAAGTATTCACTTAGGCAGGTATACCATACCGCATAAATTGCTTTAATTTATAAAGTGAGCGTTTTAATTTTATTGCAAACGCATTTCGTGGTTTAAAAGTTACTTGATTTTGATAATATAATATCATCAAGCACTTTTACATATCTCTGAATCTAGATCCCCGTAGAGATATGTGATAACCACAAATATGAGCTGCATTTCCAGTCCTTCGAAAACTACTAGGCTTATTAATTAGCAGAACGTTATTATAACGTCCATCACAGGAGAGTAGGTCTTCTCATGGTCAATCCAGAGCGTTGTGAGAAACCTTACGCCAAAGGAGAGTATTGGGTTGATATGTGCTAAGGATGGATACTACTGCTAAGTCTTGTTGGTTACTACTGTTGAAGATTTAGTACTGCTAGACTTAAAGAGTAATACTACTGAGGAATTTACTACTGCTTGTAGGATTACTACTGCTAGAGGTATTAATACTGCTTGAAAGTTAATACTGCTAGTAGTTAGTACTGCTTGAAGAATTACTACTGCAAGCATTGTTAGTACTGCTATGGATAGAAGATTAATGCTGCTTCTGATGATAATGTTGAGAAAGATGACTTTGAGCAAAAGACTAGGAGCTGAAGATAATAATGGAATGGAAGCTAAAGATCAATATTTCTTTTGTAATTATCTTGTAATCAGTTATGTATATATAGTCTAGAAGTCTTTGATAGTTTGATATAGTATTTGATAGAAAATACAGAATACGTTTAGAGAGAATTAACCTCAAGATTCTTTGTAGTCCTTTCAATAGAGAAGTATTGAACGTCTGTTGAGTCTGTTCAACAGATTGAGGTTTTGTTTATAATAATTAAGTTAATTCAATATAACTTGTGATTTGAGTTCATACACTGTTTGATTGATTTATTGTTAAAGTGTTTTTCTGCGACTTCTTTAACATAGTTTCTGAGTGTTTAGTTTAAATTCTTGTTTAGAATTTCGATCCTGACAAGTAGTATCAGAGCCTTGAACTCAGAAATCAAAAATCATCATGGACGGATCTCATGATAGTGTACTTGTTTCAAAGATTCCCATGCTCAAACCCAATGAGTTTGACATGTGGAAAATCAGAATCAAGCAGTATATCCTTCTTACAGATTACTCAATGTGGGATATCATTAAGAATGGTCCCTCCAATGAAGGAAAGATGGGAGCAGATGGTAAGAGACCTCCACCAAAGACTGATGGAGAAAGAAAGATGAGGCAGACTGAGATGAAAGCCTTGAGCACTCTGCTCTTGGCAATTCCTAATGAATACCAACATCAGTTTTGCAACTGTTCTGATGCTCAAATCCCGTGGAATGCATTGGAGAAGAGATTTTCAGGTACTAAAAGCACTAAGAGAAATCAAAAAGCAATTCTCAAACAACGATATGAGAATTTCATGTCTACAAAGAATGATTCTATGACTCAAATCTTTGATAGATTCAACAAGTTGATTGGAGAGTTGGCCACTGTTGGTGTCAAGATGGACCAGGATGATGTCAATAGAAAATTTCTAAGATCTCTTGGTGAAGAATGGGTGATGTACACTGTATCCTTTAGACAGAATGATAATCTGGAGGATAAGGAGCTTGATGATCTCTACAATGATCTAAGGGTGTTTGAAGCAGAAGTTGAATCTAAGAAAAGGCCATCTGGATACTCTCATAATGCTGCCCTCCTATCATCTACTACTGATTCTACTGCTAATACAGAATCAGTTAGTGTTGTTATGGCTCAAAACAGGATGAGTCCAATGATTCTGTTTTGGAAGCATTCCTTGCTAGTCATGCTAAATCTGTTCTTATCAATGATGATCTGGAGCAGATCAATGTTGATGACCTTGAAGAGATGGATATCAAGTGGCAAATGGCAATGCTCACCATGAGAGTCAAAAGATTCATCAAAAGAACAGGTAGAAACAATTTTGCCATGAGAAGAGAAGATGGTGCTGGATTTGATAAATCCAAGGTGGAATGCTACAAATGCCATAATCTGGGACACTTTGCAAGAGAGTGCAAAGGAGGAACTGCTCAACAACATGGAAGCAATAATCAACAACCAAAGTCCACTAACTATAACAGGAATTCATCTCAAGCTCTAGTCTCACAAGAAGGGATGGGCTTTGATTGGAGTGATCAAGCAGAGGAGGCAATTCAGAACCAAGCATTGATGGCTGAGGTTTCACAGACATCAAGCACTGCAATTCCCACAGAGGTAAAATCTAACCTTTGCTCGAAAACATGTCTAGAAACTGTTATAAAGTACAGGGATCACAATCAGAGCATGTGTGATGACCTTAAAAGGTTGGAGAAAGAGAGAAGATAGTATAAATTGATCATTGAGAATTTTGAAGAACAAATTAAGGCTTACCAGGCCAATGAACTTCAACATTCATATGATACCAACTACTGGAAGTGGGAGAAGAATCAGCTAGAGATTGAACTAGAGAAGGCCAAAGAAGAATGTGAGAAAATTAGGAGTGAATTTGAAAAGGCCAAATTAGATATTGAGAAATATTCCAATGCTTCTAAAGCAATGGACTCTTTACTCAAAACTCAAGTTCATGACAAACTGAGAAGAGGTATAGGCTACAACGCCACCCCTCTACCATACAACAATAACTACATTCCACCCACCTCAGACCTCTTAGAAAGACAAGATATGAATGACTTACCTGCAGATGCCACAAAAGTAGATCCATTAGACAAAGTAGTGGTTGAGGCAGATTCTGAAGAAGAGAACTCTAAGGGTAAGAATAAGGAAGACCATAAATATATTCCCTTAGAAAACCACATTCTTACAAATGAAAGGGGGGGGGGGGGTTAAACCATTTATCAAGAGTGATAAAGTGGAGATGTCCAAGACAGAGAAAGAGACTGTTAAGAGTGAGAAAGGTGAGACCTATAGGAAAGGAAAAGAAAAGGTACAGGGAGTTCACTACATGCAAACCTCTGTTGTAAATCCCTGTACTTGTCAACAGAACAAGCCCCATAAACATGATAAAATAAGGGGAAATCAGAGAAATAGAAATAATCAGTGGGCTCAAAAACAGGGAATTGATCTAAGCAAAGTCAATAGACCAAAGCCTTGTTTTATTTGTGGCAAGTTAAATCGTCTAGCAAAACACTGTTATTTCAATCCTATTAACCAAAGATTTTCTTTTCAAAGACAAATACAAAATTCAGTTGGTTATAGGAAGCAATCAAGAAATCACATGGCTGCTAATATGAGAACAGTACCAATGAAAACTCGGACTGTAAAATCTCATATTCAGAATAAGTTTGCTAAATCAAAAGAAAATACTCCAAACAAATCAAGGAGTAACTCACAGAATAAGAAAGCAAACAACCTTGTCAAGATTTGGGTTCCAAAAGTCAAGAAACCTGTTAGTAGTGTCAGGATCGAATTCTCAACAAGAATTAATTCTCAGAAACAATATCAAAGAAGTTTGCGGAATAACACTTTGATATTCAATCAAACAGTAAATCAATACATAAAATATGAAGAACAAACTGTAAACTTGTATTGAATACTTGAAGTTACAAGATTAAACACACAACCTCAATATTGATGAACAGGCTCACCAATACGAATTCTACTTCTCTAGAATTAGGATCTATGCCTTGAGGTTGATTTCTCTCTAGAATGATAAAATTTTTATCTTAATTATTCTAAACTATACAATATATATACTGAATACAAAAGATAATTACAATAAAATATCTTCAGTATATCTTCCATGTATATCTCTAAGCTTCTATGTATATCCTTTCATACGAATCTTCATCATATAAGCAGTATTAATCTTCAGCAGCATTAACTTCCTTCTAGCAGCATTAACTACTAAGCAGTACTAACTACTAGCAGTACTAACTAGCTAAGCAGTACTAACTTTGTTCAAGCAGCACTAACTTTGACTAGCAGTATTAATTAACACTAGCAGTAGTAACACTCAGCAGTATTAACCTTGAATCTTCTAGCAGTAGTAACATTGAACCAGCAACATTAATCACACTTGATGAATTCTTCAGTTCCCAACAATCTCCCCCTAACTTGACTTTTAGGAAAAGAAGTCAAGTTCTTCAGATCTTCTTCAAGATGCTTTCAACACCTTACATTTAGTTACCCAAATTTGGATCTAGGCCTAAACTTTGATTTACAGTTCTTCTCACCACAATCTTGGCCATTTCTGAATCCTTTGTACAAACCAGTGTAGCTTTAAGCATCCCTTCTAACTTCTCCTTGCTATGCTCATATATTTTGTCCACCAGGTAGTATTCATGATAACAATTGTCAATAGTAATCATGTATACTCCACAGTTTTCAAACAGTATCCATTTGTCAATCTTCTTGAATATGAACTCATGCATATGATCTTTAATCCTATGGTGCACTCTTGCAGGCTCAAACATCATGCACAAGTATTCCAATGTCACTTTGAGAAGATTCTCTTCAGTACCTTTCAACACAGGTTCATAAAGTTTCATCCCAACTTTATATAGTTCTTCCATATCAGCTCTTGAACAACTTCTGATGACTTTCCCCCATGTTGAATAAGCTTCAAATGAACCATCAGCTCTTTTGATTCTGAAGAAATTCTTTCCATTGTCTCTCAGAATATCCCAGAAGATGATCTCTGGAGCTTGCATAGAGATTGGAACAGCTTTCAAAGGTTCCACTATTGTCATGTACGGATCCATACTTTCATCAGTTTGTTTAGTAACCTGCTCTGGGCTCTGTACTGGCTCTGTTGGGGATGTGACTGAAGGTTCTGCTTCCTTTTCAGTTTCTTCCACCCTAGGCCTTTTCAACTGCCTTTTTGGAGCAATTTTTTTCACTCTTTTTCCAGACTTGGCTTCTCTACCAACATTTCCAGGCTCTTCCTTCTTCTCTTCTGCTTCTTCTTTGGAAGGTGTGGTTTTCTCAGGGAATGGTTGTTGGATGTTGAGATCATGTCTCTCTTTCATCCTTCTTTCTGCTTCTTCCCTTTGAGAGGAATCCCCTTGGAGCTTTGTCATTTCCTTCCTATATAGCTCTTCAACCTGAGAGTATGCCATATGAGTAAACATCTCCCCCTTAACACCAATTGCACCTTTCAGGAAGTTTATCATCTTTCTTCTTTCCTGATTGGCCAAAAAGGTCTTGGAGGGTTGTCTTTTCTGCTTTTTGAATGGCATTCTTTTTACTTGTACTTGCTTGGCCTGAGCTGCTGTTTTCATGCTCTTCTGATACTCTTCATTTAGTTTTCTGGCCATATTCAGTGCAAGCTCTCTATCCTTCTCAGATTGAAGTTGTTCCTCCCTTTCCATTTCTGCCTGAAGCTGCTTTGCAACTTCTTCATCCAGTTCTATCTGAATTTTCTTCTTTGCAGGTTGTTCAGGTTCAATCATCTTAGCTTTACCCTTTGTATCCTTCAACCCTGCCTCACTTCTTTCTTGTGGCTTCTTTTCAAGGTCTCCTTCATTGATGACCACTCCCTTAGCCTTTTGAGTAGCCTTAGGAGTGTCATTCTTTGCTTGTACTAAGGTTTCAGCTATTTCCAATTCTTCAACAGATAGCCCTGTTACTGCTTGAACATTATCTGTTTCTACTTCTTGTGCTTCTGTTTCTGCAGCTTTCTCCCCCTTAACATCAAATCCCATCTCAGAAATACTTTCTTTTTCTGCTTCAGCCTCTGAATTCTCCCCCTTGTTGAAATCATCTTGAACACTTGTTCTTCTCTTTAGCACAAACTGCTTTCTTCTCCTTTTCTGTAACAATCTTGTCACCATTTTCTTCAGTTTGGTGATCTGAACTTGTTGAGATAGAATAACCAGCTTCATCTCCTCTATTTCTTTTCCTTGCTTGATGACATCCTGGTTGATGTTTCCCATGGTCTCCATCAATTCATCATAGTTATATCTGTCCTCACCTTCTCCAGGAGTGTTACCCCCTATTGAAGGATCATTGGATCTTGTATTAGTAGATGTCTTCTGCCTAGCAGAAGCACTATCTACCCCTGTGGTTTCTTGGCACCAGGGTCCTTCAAATGATTGCTCATTCAAAGTTGCCATGGGGGAGGTCTTATTGATGTTACCACTTTCCTCCTCTGTGCTAGCAGGAGTAGTGGCAGCCTCATCACCCATATGCTCTACCTCCTCCTCAGAGAGCACCTCCTTGGGGTTGGGAGACACCCTTGTGGTTTCCCTTTGGATATTCTCTAGGGGAGAATTCTCCCTTAGAGGGCTTAAAGGCTTAGTGGGTGATGGTACAAGAAGGGAAGGAGCCTTCTTTACCTGTTTTCTTTGATAAGTTTGGGTAATTGGAGAAGTGGGCTTATTTAGTAGGGACTGTGGGATAGATATAGAGTGGGAAGGTTGGGCTTGGCTAGCAGTGGATTGATCTAATGGGGGCCTTGACCCTGCTGCCATACCTTCATTGGGTTGGGACACCACCATCATTGTAGAGAACAATGGGGTGTCAACTCCTTCAGAGTCCCCAGCAGATCTTCTCATATTTGAGAAAACCTTGCCTTTGGGGGGTTTTGGTACATAAATTCCATCAGAATGAGGAATATCCGTCAATTCATGGTTGATAACTGCTTGAACAAACCTGGGATACATATAAAAGCTCTTTTTGTTTCCCATGTTTGAGACAAGATCATTGAAAATCATTTGGGAAAAATTGTACCTTCTGGCAGTGGCCAAACAGACCAAAGCATAAGCAATGGTACTGCTGAACTCACTCCATCCAGTAGTCTTTTTAGAAATGCAGTGCATCAAGGTATGAACAAGAAAACGCCATTGGGGTGAAAATTTAGCTTTTGAAAACTTGAAAATACCCAATGGGCCTCCATACCCCATTCTTGTCAGAGTAGAAAACAGTTCATCATTAGGGATAGAAGTTATACCAGAGGCATCGTCTAGACGTAGACTGATGCGAACTATCTCTTCAGTAACTGTCAATGGATTGCCACATACTGTCGTCTTGATCATTCGCACACCATCCTCAGTAACAATGGTGGCATGTGCCCAGAATTGCCTTTGGTGCTCAATGTAGATAGTTGGAGACATAGTGAGAGCATGGGCAATGTGGCTAGTCTTCAAAAAGTCGACTATCTGATGAAAACCTTCAGATTGTTTTGGCTTTTGGAGCATCGCAATTTCATTGTGCTCATCAATGAACGCCATGGATGCCATTGACCTTGAAGATTCTTTCCTGAATACTTTGAACTTGAGAGAGAAAGGGTTTAGAGCGCAAGTGAACAGTATACAAGGAGTCGTTATGGACTTTTAGGCGGGTAAAGAGTATTTATAGTATTTGTAATAGAAGCAGTATTAACCTATAGCAGTATTAACTAACTAGCAGTATTAACTACTAGCAGTATTAACTACTAGCAGTATTAACTGAAAGCAGTATTAACCACTAGCAGTATTAACTGAAAGCAGTATTAACCACTAGCAGTATTAACTGAAAGCAGTATTAACCACTAGCAGTATTAACTGAAAGCAGTATTAACCACTAGCAGTATTAACTGAAAGCAGTATTAACCACTAGCAGTATTAACTGAAAGCAGTATTAACCACTAGCAGTATTAACTGAAAGCAGTATTAACCACTAGCAGTATTAACTGAAAGCAGTATTAACCACTAGCAGTATTAACTACTTACTCCTTTTAAACTTGCTAATCACAGAGTACTGCTATGCATGACCTGAAAAAGAAGATTAGTAACCACTTTTTGAGAAGAAGATTATTCAGAGTTTATCATTCCCACACTTGTTACCAAGAAAGTGAATCTACCCACATCAAAAGCTTTAGTGAATAAATCAGTAAACTGATTATCAGTGTGAACTTTGACAACTTGAATAAGTTTCTTTTCATTACAATCTCTTATAAAGTGATACCTGATTTCAATGTGCTTTGTCTTTGAGTGCTTGACTGGATTATTTACAATGCTAATAGCACTGCTGTTGTCTATAAAGATTGGAGAGTGTAGAAAGGTTACCCCATAATCCAACATTTGATTCTGAATCCATAAGACTTGAGAACAGCAACTTGCAGCTGCTATGTACTCTGCCTCTGTTGTAGATGTGGATATTGTGGTTTGTTTCTTGCACTGCCATGAGACTAGTCTAGCACCTAAAAACTGACATCCTCCAGAAGTAGATTTTCTGTCCAAGTTTGCCCCACCTAGATCACTGTCTGAGTATGCTATTAGGTCAAAAGGTGAGTTATGAGGATACCAAAGTCCCAATCTAGGTTGCCCTTTGAGATATCTGAATATCCTCTTAACTGCTTGAAAGTGAGATTGCTTTGGCCTAACTTGAAATCTTGCACATACACAGACTGGAAACATTATATCTGGCCTTGATGCTGTGAGATACATGAGAGAGCCAATCATGGATCTATAATGATGAACATCCATATCCTCTCCCTCAAGATCTGCTGTGATCTGTTTGTGTGTTTCCATAGGTGTGCTAGCAGGTTTTGATTCTGAGAAACCAAACTTGATTAGAATATCCTTCACATACTTGGATTGACAAATGAAAATACCATCTGACTTCTGTTGAACTTGGAGGCCAAGGAAGAAAGTAAGTTCCCCCATGGAACTCATTTTGAACCTTTGATGCATTAAATCCTCAAACTCCTTGCACATGTTGTTTCTTGTAGAACCAAAAATAATGTCATCAACATAGATTTGGACCAGCAAGATATCTTTCTTCTTTCTTTTGATAAAAAGAGTCTTATCAATGACTCCTCTTTCAAAGTCATTTTCCAAGAGATAGGATGACAGAGTGTCATACCATGCTCTTGGGGCTTGATGTAGTCCATAAAGTGCTTTCTTTAATTTGTATACCCTGTCTGGATAGCTTGGGTTTTCAAACCCTGGTGGTTGACAGACATATACTTCTTCTTCAATTGATCCATAGAGAAAAGCACTTTTTACATCCATTTGGTAGACTTTGAAGTTCATGTAAGAAGCATAGGCTAGAAATAGTCTGATTGCTTCTATCCTAGCCACAGGTGCAAAAACTTCTTCATAATCTATACCCTCTTCTTGAGTGTAGCCTTGTACCACCAGCCTTGCTTTGTTCCTTATGACAATACCTCTTTCATCTCTCTTATTTCTGAAAATCCACTTTGTGCCAATTGCTCTGTGACCTTTAGGAAGGTCTACTAGATCCCATACATCTTGGAGCTTGAATTGTAACAGTTCTTCTTGCATTGCTTCTATCCAGCTAGTTTCTTTCATAGCATCATGTGCCTTTTTAGGCTCAAGCTGTGATAGAAAACAAGAAAGCACTGTATGCTGTTGATCTTGCATTTCCTGAAGTCTGCTTTGATGTCTAGTCATCATAGGAGAAGAGATATCTCCTATTATCAACTGTGGAGGATGATTTTTCTGAACTCTGGTGTTGTGACTAGGTTCTTCATTTAATCCAGCCTCAAGATTAGATTCATGCAATTCAACTGAAGTATTTTCAGATGTTACTTTATTGTTTTCTTGAGTCTCCTCATCTCTAGTGTCTTCTTCACTCTGACTTGATTCAGAAAATGATTCCTTTTCACAGTCTTCAACTGAATTGACTGTGGGTATGGGAAAAATCACAGATTTAGATATACTTTCTTGAACTTGTGTGATCTCTGATTCTCCACTACCTGTTCCTGTATTCTCATTACTGAATCCAAAAGAGTTAGTTAGTGAATCAATGTCAAATAGCCATTGAGGTCCAGACCCAACAGGATTTGGTGTGTTCTCATTGCATTTGACATTGTCACTTTCTTCAATTATTCTAGAAGAAGAGTTAAAAACTCTGTAGGCCTTACTCTGAGATGAATATCCAACAAGAAATCCATCATCTGCTTTGCTATCAAACTTACCTAAGTGAGATTTGGTATTTATAATTGTACAAGGACACCCAAAAGGTTTGAAGAAACCAATAAAAGGTTTTCTTTGATTTAAAAGCTCATATGGGGTCTTGTTCTTTTGCTTGACCACTAGAACTCTGTTTTGGACATAACAAGCAGTATTAACTGCTTCAGCCCAGAAGGTAATTGGCAATTTTGAATCAGCCAACAGAGATCTAGCAGCCTCTATTAGTGTTCTATTTCTCCTTTCAGCAACACCATTCTGTTGAGGAGTCCTAGGAGCACTAAATTGCCTCTCAATACCTTTTTCTTCACAAAAGGTGTTTAGATCATGATTTTTAAACTCAGATCCATTATTTGATCTGATGACTTTTACTCTTTGATTAGTTTGGTTTTCAATTTTTAGAATAAAGGATTTGATAAGACCATTTGTCTCATCCTTAGTCCTTAGAAAATATACCCAAGTAAATCTGGAGTAATCATCAACAATAACCAAGCAGTAAGATTTCTTGCCTATACTCATAACATTTGTAGGACCAAACAGATCCATATGCAATAACTGAAGACAAGAAGAAACAGAATTTAACTCTTTGGTCTTATGAGAAGTTTTGTGTTGTTTGCCTTTAAGACAAGCAACACAATGATCATCACATGAAAAGACTTTTGAAGGTAAACCTCTTACAAGGTTATTTTTAACAAGATTGTTCATAGTCTTGAAATTCATGTGACACATCCTTCTGTGCCAAAGGGAGGATTCATCTACAGAAGCTTTTGAAACAAGACAATTTAAAGATGAATCACTATCAACAT
The DNA here is from genome assembly GCA_954870635.1 of Arctium minus. NCBI lineage: Eukaryota > Viridiplantae > Streptophyta > Magnoliopsida > Asterales > Asteraceae > Arctium > Arctium minus. The sequence continues at coordinate 13,625,030 of OX941080.1, forward strand.
TGTCCAAATCAAGACAGTAAACATTGTCCTTTCTTGGAGTTCTCAGTAGTATCATGCTCTCATCAACTACCTTGAACCCTGGAGCAAGAATCATACACTCAGTGTTAGAAAATAATATACTATGTTGTTTGTCACAAACCTGTGATACACTTAACAGGTTGTACTTTAATTGATCAACATAGTAGACATCCTCAAATGTCATCTTACCTTTGGTGACATTACCTTTTCCACTTATTTTACCACCAGTAAGATTGTCTCCAAATGCAACATGTCCTCCATTAATATGCTTGAAATCCTGAAGGCATGACATGTTGCCTGTCATGTGCCTAGAGCAACCACTATCAACATGCCAAATGCTCTTTCCTGTTCCTTTGAGCTGTTGGTTGCCCTGCACATTAAATAAATCAATTAGTATGATTGGGGACCCAAGCCAAAGTGATCTTGGGTCTTCCTTTCTCATCAAAGTATTTACATTCCTTTTTAATGAGGTTTTTAAACTCAGAGCACTCTTTATTAGAGTACTTTGTCAATATGATTGGCTTAGCAGAATCAACACTAGAAGCAGTACTAACCTTAGAAGTACTAACAGAGTTAGCAGTACTAACAGGTGTAGCAGTACTAACAGGTTTAGCAGTACTAACCTTGTTAGCAGTATTAACATTGTTAGCAGTAGTATTACTTCTAGCAGCACTATCATTGTCAGCAGCACTATTTGTGGTAGCAGTACTAACAGTTTTAGTGCTTTTATGAATCCACATATTGACACTTTCTTTAACAGAATACTTTTTCTTCATGTGGCTTTTAGTTTTAACAGTTTCCTTAGTCACATGGTTCTTTTTAATTTTCTTATTACCAAAGGGTTTTTGCATGGATCTTTGGAAATTCATTCTTTGGTTCATAGGATTGAAATAGCAGAATTTTGCAAGATGATTCAATTTGCCACAGATAAAACAAGGTTTTGGTCTATTGATTTTACTCAGATCAACCCCTTGTTTATGTGCCCATTGATTATTCCAGTTTCTTTGATTTCCCCTCTTTTTGTCCTGTTTTTGGGGCTCATTCTTCTTACAAGTACACTGTTTGCAAGGACCTGGATTCACAACTGTGGTCTGTTTATAATGGACCTTACCAGACTTTTCCTCTGTCTTCTCTATGTTCTTGGATTTGATCCAAGCCCTACCACAATCCTTATTGGTGATAATATTGTTTTCTATAGAAATCTCATCACTTACCTTGTTCTCCTTACTCTTGCCAACCTCTTTCTCAGTCTTATCCTCAACAATTACCTCATCTAAGGGATCTATTTCTGTGGCTCCCTCAAGCAAGTCCTTCCTATCTTTGGTGTCTAACAGGTCTGAAGTAGGAGGAATGTAATTGTTGTTATATGGTGGAGGTGTGGCATTATACCCAATTCCTCTTCTCAGCTTATCATGAATCTGATTTTGTAGTAAAGAGTCCATTGCTTTAGAAGCATTGGAAAACTTTTCTACATCAAGCTTAACCTTGGTTAACTCCTCTTTCAGTTTTTCACTCTCCTCTTTAGATTTGGTCAGTTTAAGTTCTAAATCCTTTTTCTCCCACTGCCAGTAATTGGTGTCATATGAGTGTTGTAGTTCATTGGCTTGAAAACCTTTGATCTGATCTTCAAATCTTTCTACAATCTTCACATAGTCTTTTATATCCTTTTCTAATCTCTTAAGGTCATCACTCATCTTCTGATTGTGATCCCTGTACCTTTTAACAGTGTCTATGCAAGTTTTAGAACAGAGATTAGAACTTACCTCAGATGGGAGATCAGATACTTTAGCCATAAGAGCTTGATTCTGAATAGCTTCTTCTGCTTGATCACTCCAATCAAACCCCATTCCTTGTTGAGAAACAAGGGCTTGAGCAGAGTTTTCGTTGTTATTGAAGCTTCCAGATTGAGCTTGTTGATGGTTGCTGTTGTGAGACATTCCACTTCTGCATTCTCTAGCAAAATGTCCCTTCAGATGGCATTTGTAGCATTCTACCTTTGATTTATCAAATCCTGCTCCATCTTCTCTTCTTTGTGAGAAGTTGTTTCTTCCAGTCCTCTTTATAAACTTCTTAACCCTCATGGAAAGCATGGCCATCTGCCATTTAATATCCATCTCTTCCAGATCATCAGGATGAAGTTGTTCTAAGTCATCATTGATCAAAGAGGAATTTCCATGATTAGAAAGAAGAGCTTCAAACACATAATCAGTGCCTTTATCTAGATTTGATCCATTAGCAGCATTAACTGATTCAGGGTTAGCAGTAGAATCAATTGATGCTGATAGGAGTGCAGCATTATGAACATATCCAGAAGACTTCTTCTTTGCCTCCACCTCAGCTTCAAATACTCTAAGATCATTATATAGATCATCAAGTTCTTTTTCTTCCAACTGATCATTCTGTCTGAATGACACAGTGTACATGGTCCATTCATCTCCAAGGGACCTTAAGAACTTTCTGTTCACATCATCTTGATCAATCTGTACTCCCATAGTAGCTAGTTCACCAATTAGTTTATTAAACCTGTCAAAAGTTTGAGTCATGGACTCATTCTTAGTTGAGATGAAGTTTTCATACTGTTGCTTTAAGATTGCCTTTTGGTTTCTCTTGGTACTTTTTGTACCTGAGAATCTCTTCTCTAGAGCATTCCAGAGCATCTGTGCATCAGTACAATTGCAGAATTGGTGTTGATACTCATTTGGAATGGCCAAGAGCAGTGTGCTCAAGGCTTTCATCTCTGTCTGTCTTGATTTCCTGTCTGCATCTGTCTTTGGAGGAGTTCTTTTGCCATCTTCACCAATCTTTCCTCCATCAGATGGGCCATTCTCAATGATGTCCCACATAGAGTAATCTGTGAGAAGAATATATTGCTTGATTCTGATCTTCCACATGTCAAATTCATTGGATCTGAGCATTGGAACTTTTGAGATCAAAGTACTGCTTGATTCTGTAAGATTTTCCATGATGAATAACTGTTTCTGAGAGAGTTAAGCTCTGATATCACTTGTCAGGATCGAATTCTTAACAAGAATTAATTCTCAGAAACAATATCAAAGAAGTTTGCGGAATAACACTTTGATATTCAATCAAACAGTAAATCAATACAGAAAATATGAAGAACAAACTGTAAACTTGTATTGAATACTTGAAGTTACAAGATTAAACACACAACCTCAATATTGATGAACAGGCTCACCAATACGAATTCTACTTCTCTAGAATTAGGATCTATGCCTTGAGGTTGATTTCTCTCTAGAATGATAAAATTCTTATCTTAATTATTCTAAACTATACAATATATATACTGAATACAAAAGATAATTACAATAAAATATCTTCAGTATATCTTCCATGTATATCTCTAAGCTTCTATGTATATCCTTTCATACGAATCTTCATCATATAAGCAGTATTAATCTTCAGCAGCATTAACTTCCTTCTAGCAGCATTAACTACTAAGCAGTACTAACTACTAGCAGTACTAACTAGCTAAGCAGTACTAACTTTGTTCAAGCAGCACTAACTTTGACTAGCAGTATTAATTAACACTAGCAGTAGTAACACTCAGCAGTATTAACCTTGAATCTTCTAGCAGTAGTAACATTGAACCAGCAGCATTAATCACACTTGATGAATTCTTCAGTTCCCAACAAGTAGTGCTACCTCAAATAGTACTGCTAACAGAAATAGTGTTGCTGATAGCAATACTACTGCTAACCAAGTTAGTACTGCTAACCAAGTTAGTACTGCTAACCAAGTTAGTACTTCTAACCTAGTTAGTACTGCTAACCAAGTTAGTACTGCTAACCAAGTTAGTACTGCTAACAAGGATAGTGCTGCTACCAGTGTTAATGCTGCCAAGCCTATAATTTTGACAAAGTATTCCAGCCATGAGATTTCTAACTTTGATCATCTCATCCAGACTAAGATTACTGATTATGAATATGTTGATGAGAAAGGGCAACCCAAGACCACTTTGGCTTGGGTTCCCTCTAAAAACTAACTGTTTTATCTTATGTGCAGGGCAACCAACAGTTCAAGAAGAAGAGCATCTGGCATGTAGATAGTGGTTGCTCTAGGCACATGACAGGTAACATGTCCTGCCTTCAAAACTTCAAAAAGTTTGATGGAGGACATGTTGCTTTTGGTGACAATCTAGCAGGAGGTAAGATCAGTGGAAAAGGTATGGTTTCAAAAGGTAAGATGTCATTTGAAGATGTTTACTATGTTGAGCAATTGAGATACAACCTGTTAAGTGTATCACAGGTCTGTGACAAGAAAACATAGTATACTATTTACTGAGACTGAATGTATTATCCTTGCTCCAGGATTCAAGGTAGTTGATGAAAATATGATACTACTTAGAACTCCTAGAAAGGATAATGTTTATTGTTTGGACTTAGAGAATGTATCATCTGATTCATCATTAAACTGTCTATTTTCAAAACCTTCCTTAGATGAATCATCTATTTGGCACAGAAGGATGTGTCACATGAATTTTAAAACAATAACATTCTTGTGAAAAACAACCTTGTAAGAGGTTTACCTCAAAAAGTGTTTTCATGTGATGATTATTGTGTTGCTTGTCTTAAAGGCAAGCAACACAAAACTTCTCATAAGTCCAAAGAAATAAATACAATCTCTTCACCTCTTCAATTATTGCATATGGATCTCTTTGGTCCTACAAATGTGATGAGTATTGGAAAGAAATCCTATTGCTTAGTCATTGTTGATGATTTCTCTAGATTTACATGGGTATATTTTCTGAGGACTAAGGATGAGACAAGTGGACTGATCAAATCCTTTGTTCTTAGGATTGAAAACCAAACTAATCTAAGAGTTAAAGTCATCAGATCTGATAATGGAACTGAATTTAAAAACAATGAATTAAACAACTTTTGTGAGACTAAAGGTATTGAGAGACAATACAGTGCTCCTAGAACTCCTCAACCATATGGTGTTGCTGAAAGGAGAAATAGGACACTAATTGAGGCTGCTAGATCTCTGTTGGCAGATTCAAAGCTACCCATCACTTTTTGGGCAGAAGCAGTTAATACTGCTTGTTATGTCCAAAACAGAGTTCTAGTATTCAAATCTTAAGGCAAGACACCTTATGAACTTTTTAACAAGAAGAAACCTTTTATTGGATTTTTCAAACCTTTTGGGTGTCCTTGCACAATTCTCAACACCAAATCTCACTTAGGCAAGTTTCAAAGCAAAGCTGAGGATGGATTTCTTGTTGGATACTCCTCTCAGAGTAAGGCATATAGAGTATTTAATAGTTCTTCAAGAATTATAGAGAAAAGTGACAATGTCAAATGCAATGAGAACACACCAAATCAAATTGGTACAGGTCCTGATTGGTTGTTTGACATTGATTCACTAACTAATGCTTTAGGTTTTAGTAATGTGCAAAATGCAGGAACAAGCTCAAAAAAGGTACAAGCACAGAGTCCAGAGTTTGTGCTGTTGCCAATACCTACAGTAGATCCTGTTGAATTTTGCCAGCAAGAAAAGAAAGATGATTCAGAATCAGAAGATTCTGATCTAGATCAGGATGAAGATGCTAAAGCAGATGAAGAGAACAAAGGTAATGAAGAGAATAAGAGTGATAAAGAGGATGCTCCTAATTCAGGAAACACAGGACCTGAGATGCTCATACTGTCAGAAGATGACACGGATGATGACAATTCTTCAGTGTATGGTGGAAGCACTCCAGAAAAGAATGACTCCAATCTTGAAGCAAATCTTAATGAGGAGGTTGTCAATCATACAAGAACACAGAAGAATCATCCTCCTCAATTGGTGATTGGTGACATCAATTCCCCAATGATCACAAGGCACCAAAGCAAGTTAGGGGGATTGAAAGACCTACAATCAGGCTTGTTATCTTGTTTTCAATCCCAGATTGAACCCAAAAAGGCTTATGATGCAATGAAAGACCCAAGCTGGATAGAAGCAATGCAAGAGGAGCTGCTGCAGTTTGTGCTGCAAGATGTATGGGATCTGGTTGAACTTCCACAAGGACAAAGGGCAATTGGTACTAAATGGTTTTCAGAAATAAGAAAGATGAGAGAGGAATTGTGATAAAGAATAAGGACAGGCTTGTGGCACAAGGGTACACACAAGAAGAAGAAATAAACTATGAAGAAGTATTTGCTCTAGTAGCCAGGATTGAGGCAATTAGGCTGTTTCTAGCCTATGCTTCTTTCATGAAATTCAGAGTTTATCAGATGGAAGTCAAGAGTGCATTCCTATATGGGACAATTGATGAAGAAGTATATGTTTGTCAGCCTCCAGGGTTTGAAAATCCTAACTTTCCTAACAGAGTATGTTGGATCATAATTGTATTCAAGATTAAAGATAAATTAGAGGGTCTAAACTGTATTTACTTGATAGTTAATTAGAGGGTTTATTATGTAATAGATTAATAGTTATTAAGCTATTGGGCCCAAGCCCATTAGAAAGCCCATTAAGATTAAAGCCCATATGGCTTAGGTATTTAATGTTTTGATTTTTTAGTTTTAGGGTTTAATCCTCATAATTATTATCATAATCATATTAGAGAGGTAGAAAGGTTTCTCTGTATTCAAGGGTATCAAGAACACTCAAAGGTTTCATTGTTTATTCAAGGGATTGGTACGTTATTATTAATCTTTATATCTCTTGATTATTATTGTGTTGCTTGATTACTTGATTGATTGTTTACCAACTAGAATAAATCTGGGATAATAATTGGTATCAGAGCGAGGTCGTGGGTTCGAGTCTTCCAGTGTGCAAATGCTGGGGGGGGATTGTTGAGGAGAAATCCCAACATTTGCTGGGAATGCCGCAAGCATCCAGCGCCCTCACCTTCGACTCGGGAGTACGTAACTGGCCGGGACTAACAGCCCGACCCGCTGGCTCCACGAAAGTGGTGCAGCCCCTCATGTCCGCCTGTCGCTTAGTACGGGGCTTTGCGCTACCATGGTTTAAGGAAATAAAGTTGCGCCTTCACCACCAGCAATTGCTTTTGGTGTAGTGGTAAGCGCTTGATCCTAACAAGTTAAGCGTGGTCGGGCGAGAGCAATCCTAGGATGGGTGACCTCCTGGGAAGCTCAAGCCTTGGGATCTAACAATTAGCTTGATTTCTAACCTTACAGCTAGGATGTCGTATCAGCTAAATATGTCTGCAGGTTACAACCTTGATTTTAACAACATGACTCTATCTGAAGTAAGAGAAAAGGCTAAACAACTTGTTGGACGGTTATCAACATCATCTCGCATGATTGATGAGTATGACAAAGAAGAAAAAATGCTCAAAGTTGAAAACAAGGATTTACAGATTCATAACTCATCTCTTCTTATTCAGATCAATGCTTTAAAAGAAAATTTAAAAGATTCTGATTCCTTAATTGACTTTGCAGGAATAATTGAGTCTAAAGAAAAAGAGATCTTTGACCTTCAAGCAAAGCTGAAAAGATCTGAATCTAGCTCAACATGGTCAAAGAAGGAACTAATGCAAAAAGAGCTAGATCAATTGAGAAGAAGAGCAAACATTGCGAATGAGATATCTGAAGAGCTTAGAAAGACAAATTCTCAAGTCTTTGCGGAAAGAGATAAACTGAAAGATCAAGTTCTCAGTCTTGAGGTTGAGATTGAAAAGCTGACAGAAAAGGCAACCCAAGACAGAGACAATACAAAAGTCCAAGATGAATTGCTAAAGATAGAGAAAGAAAGAAAAGAATTTGCCAAGAAATTCTCTGACTTCTCCAGAAAAGCCTTTGAAGAGAAGAAAGCATTAGAGCTTAGATGTGTTAAGCTTTCTCAACAAGTTTCAGACTTTGAGAAGGTTATCATTCTAGAGAGAGAAAGGGATGAGAATGAGAAGAAGAAAGTTGAGCTGAAGGATACAAATACAGACTTTTCTGAAGAAAAGAAGATATTTGAGACCGAGATAGCTAAACTGACAAGAAAGCTATCTGAATTGTCAACAAACATCATGAAGGAGAAGAATGCAAAATCTGAGTTGCATAAGAAGTTTGATCTGATTGAAAAGGAAAGAAACAACTTGTCTTCAAAGATAAAGGAACTTGAAGAGATCGTATTCAAGGTGAAGCTGACTAAGCACAAGGAGCCAGAGTCAATAGCTCAATCACCGAAAGATGATCTAGCTGATTCAGATAGTTCATTAAAAACAGCTTCAAGTTCACATTTTTCAAATGTTTTCTATAATCCTTTCTGTAATTCAGATGATAGTCTAACTTCTAAATCTACTGATTAGATTCGTCCTTCTAACCTTTTCTATGACAAAAATGTTGATGGTTTAGGTAACTTCAAGAAGACTAAGTCTCAAAAGAAAAGCTTCTGGAGAAGGCATGATGAGAAAGAAAGAGGAAACTGGATCTGGAGAGTTAAAGGATCCTCGGAGGAGAAGAAGAAAGAAGAATCATTTGTGCATACATCAAATGCTAAATGGAACTATGCTTCTAAAGGTAAAACTTTTGGCAAACCTGATCTGGTTTACACAATCAATCAACTGATCATGTTAGCACAAAAGAAAATTAGTTGTTCTTATTGTGGCTCAAATGATTTTGTCAGAAAAGATTATGTTAATAACTGGTATGGTTCTTATTTTATATCTCCCACTAGAACTGCAACTAACCCATTAGGACCCAAATACCAGTGGGTACCAAAAGCTAAATCTGTGTTGCAGGCACCCAAGGTTTAAGGGGGAGAAAGAACAATGGCTTTTGAACAAAACAATTCAAAACCCAGACTTCATTGTCAAAAAGAAGGCTTCTAAGTAAATCAGCTTAGAACTCGTACCTCAACGAAGGATGGCTTCTAATCACATCGGATTAGAACCCGCACTTCAGTGCTCTATCTATTTTTTATATGCTTTATTTCCTTATTAATTAAAAAAAAAACCTATAGTGATTTAAGGGGGAGAATATCTGTGATTTTAACAGATTTTTGGATACTTAAATGCTTATCTGACCGTGTGTTCTTAAAGGTAAATACTTGCGTTTTATCTTGTCAATATACTTTGTCAAGTATTCATACACATAACGGTTCAGAACATTCTATTTTGACTTTGTTATTACCATGTATCAAAAGTTAAATCTTTCTATGGTAATACTCACGTTATTTGTATTCACTGTTGATTGAATCAAACGTCACTTCATGTGCTTTCATTGAAAATATGTTTATATATTGTTCATATAAACAACATTCGTTTTTGATTCTCAAACATATTGTTCTTCATGACAAAACTCCTATGAGCTTAATTGTCAAACTCTTTTAGTTTGAGGGGGATAATTGCATCGTCAAACATCTTCTGTTTTGACATCTCCAAAATTTTTATGCTTCATGTAACAAGTGGTATTTGTGCTTACATGTACAAAACGCATGTTGAACAACATGTTCTTTTAGGATAATACATGGGATTCAGTATGAGAGCTTAACAGAACTTCCATGGATTCACGATAACCAGTGTTTCCTACCCAGAAAGTATTCCCTGAGTGATTGAGGGGAGAGGGGTCAAAAGAATTGAGTGTTGGTGTGTGAAAAGAGGTAAAATGAAAAAGAGAGATTGGTTAGAAGTGAGAATTAAAAGAAAGAGGGTGAGAGAACAGAGTAAAAGAATATTAAACTCTGCACCAAACTTCTTTCTGAGTCGGGCAACCACATAATATGATTGGTTCACATTCTTTGGTGACCATCATTGAAATAGGCAACTAGCCCCTGCCATCTCTTGCATACAACCCCACCAACTACTCATTCTTTTCTCAAAAAGAGAATGTTTCACATTTTCTGGTGACGCAACACATATGCTATTGGTTCTTCATTTGGAAGATACTAATATTGAAAAAGAAGGAAAGTTGCCCCACCTTGAAACCCTTTATCATGCACATTGAGTCTTTGTATAATTTGTTGCTGTCTCAACAAGTTTACATATTTTGAGCCTAAAATGAAAAGCAATCATCTATGCTTAATTCTTTCATACACATGCACGAACACACAGAAATTTGTTTTCTGTCAGAACGTTCATAGATAACCATGTGTTATTCGATGATTGAATGGAAGACCTGGGGAGTCAACATCAAACCAGCTCCTTATATAGTAACTTTGTGTTACTCAGTAACTTTGTGTTACTGACAGGCATTCTAACTGAGTCATTTGTTGATTCAGGGTTACACTTATTAACTGTTTGAATTTGAAAATATTTGAATGGTTACTACTTTCTATTTTAATCTGAAAAGATTGAAATAATCACTCTTTCTATTTGGAGAGACTGCTCTTATTTCCATACAGGGCTCGTTACATGATGAAGACTATGCTTACATGATGATCATACACAAAGGGGGAGATTGTCTTGAAAAGGGGGAGATTGTTTTGCCAAGTTTTGATGATGTTGATTCTCACCACTCATCAAAAAGGGGGAGAAGATATAAAAAGGGGGAGAAGATACAAAAAGGGAGAATACAATCTGAAGATCTGAAGATATTCAAATCTGCTCAGAGTATTAATTCTGCTTATGGTTAGTACTGCTTCTGAGATAATATGAAGATAATGCTGAAGAGATTTCGTTTGAAGATAAACATGGAAAGCTGAAGATAATTATGAAGATTATTCTGAAGATCTTTTTATGTTTAGTAATTATCTTTTGTTTAGTATATATGTATAGAATTGATAGAATAGTTATAAATAATAATTCATTCTAAGTTTTGTTTCTAGAGAGAATCAACCTCAAAGCATAGATCCTAATTCTAGAGAAGTAGAATTCGTCTTGAAAGAGCTTGTTCTTCAAGATTGAGGTTGTGTGTGTAATCTTGTGGTTTTAATCATTCAATACAAGTTTACAAGTTGTTATTCATATACTGTTTGTTTACTGTTACATTGAATATCAAAGTATTTTTCCGCAACTTCTTTGATATTGTTTCTGAGAATTTATTCTTGTTGAGAATTAAGATCCTGACAAGTGGTATCAGAGCCTGTTCTCTCAGAAACATTTATTCATTCGTCATGGAAAACTTTGCAGAATCAAACAGTACTCTGGTCTCAAAGGTTCCAATGCTCAGACCCAATGAATTCGATATGTGGAAGATCAGAATGAAGCAGTACATACTCCTCACTGACTATTCTATGTGGGACATCATTGAGAATGGCCCATCTGAAGCAGGAAAGATTGGTGCAGATGGAAAGAGAACTCCACCAAAAACTGATGCAGAAAGAAAGACTAGACAGACAGAGATGAAAGCCTTGAGCACTTTGCTCTTGGCTATTCCCAATGAATATCAACATCAGTTCTGCAACTGCACTGATGCAGAGATGCTCTGGAATGCTCTAGAGAAGAGATTCTCAGGTACCAAAAGTACCAAGAGAAATCAGAAAGCCATTCTGAAGCAACAATATGAGAACTTTATGTCAACCAAGAATGAGTCCATGACTCAAACTTTATCTAAACAGGAAGTTCCTATGGTCTCTGAGTGATGAATGGACCATGTATACTGTGTCTTTCAGACAGAATGATCAACTGGAAGAAAAGGAACTTGATGATCTATATAACGATCTAAGAGTTTTTGAATCTGAGGTAGAGGCTAAGAAGAGGCCTTTTGGGTATGTTCACAATGCTGCACTTCTTTCAGCATCAATTGATTCTACTTCCAACCCTGAATCAGTTAGTGCTGCCAATGGAGCAAATCAAGAGAAAGGCACTAAAACTGTATTTGAAGCCTTTCTGTCCAGTCATGGAAACTTTTCTCTTATTAATGATGACTTGGAACAACTCCATCCAGATGATCTTGAAGAGATGGACATTAAATGGCAGATGACCATGCTCTCTATGAGAGTTAAGAAGTTCATCAAAAGAACTGGGAGGAACAACTTCTCCCAAAGAAGAGAAGATGGAGCAGGATTTGACAAGTCAAATGTGGAATGCTATAAATGCCATCAGAAGGGACACTTTGCTAGAGAATGCAGAAGTGGAATGTCTCAAAATAACAACCACCAACAAGCTCAATTTGGAAGCTTCAGTAATAACAGAAACCCTGCACAAGCCCTAGTCTCTCAACAAGGTATGTGGTTTGATTGGAGTGATCAAGCTGAAGAGGCCATCCAAAACCAAGCTCTAATAGCAGAGGTGTCTGATCTCCCAACAGAGGTAACTTCCAATCTTTGTTCTCAAAATTGCATTAACACTGTTAAAAGGTATAGGGATCACAACCAGAACATGAGTGATGACCTTAAGAGATTGGAAAAGGACATAAAAGATTATGTAAGGATTGTTGAGAGATTTGAAGAGCAGATTAAGGGTTTTCAAGCTAATGAGCTTCAACACTCTTATGACACAAACTACTGGAAGTGGGAGAAGAATGACTTAGAACTTCAACTGACCAGATCCAAAGAGGAGAGTGAAAAGTTAAGAGAAGAGCTAGCTAAAGTCAAACTAGATGTAGAAAAGTTTTCCAATGCTTCCAAAGTAATGGATTCTTTGCTACAAACTCAGATTCATGATAAACTGAGAAGAGGAATAGGGTACAATACCACACCACCACCCTATAACAACAACTACATCCCTCCTAGTTCAGATTTGTTAGAAACAAAGGATAGGAAGGACTTACCTAAGGGAGCCACTGAGATTGATCCCTTAGATGAAGTAGTTGTTAAGGACAAATCTGAGAAAGAAGTTGTCAAGAATAAGAACAACACTGTGTGTAGTGAGATTCCTATAGAAAACCACATAATTACCAATGAGGGATGTGGAAAGCATTGGGTCAAGTCCAATGAGATAGAGAAGACTAAGGGAAAGAACAAGAAGGTTCACTATAAGCAGACCACTGTTGTGAACCCTATCCCTTGCAAGCAGTGTGCATGAAATAAATCTGAGCCCCAAAAACATGATAAACCAAGGGGAAATCAGAGAAACTGGAATAATCAATGGACACAAAAACAAGGGATTGATCTGTGTAAAATCAATAGACCAAAACCTTGTTTCATATGTGGTAAGTTGAACCATTTGGCTAAGCACTGTTTCTTTAACCCTATTAACCAACAGATGAACTTTCAAAGATTTGTGCAAAAACCTGTTGGTTATAGGAAGGCTGAAAAGAAACATGTGGTGAAGAAATCTGTTGAAACCAAAAGCCCCATGAAGAAAAAGGTTTTAAAAGAAAGTATTAAAATGTGGGTGCCTAGAAGCACTAAAACTGTTAGTACTTCTGACAGGGATAGTGCTGCCAGAAGCATTACTGCTGCTACTAGTGTTAGTACTGCTGAAATTTTTTTAATGCTTCTAACACTGTTAGTACTTCTTCAAAGGTTACTACTGCTAATACAGTTACTGCTGCTAACACAGTTAGTACTGCTAAGCATGCAAGTGCTGCTAATGCAGTTAGTACTTCTAAAACCAGTACTACTTCTAGCAAAGATGTTTCCAAACCCATTATTGTAACAAAGTACTCCAGAAATGAGGAGTCAAAGTTTAAAAATCTTGTCAAGAAGGAATGCAAATATTTTGATGAGAAAGGGGTACCCAAGACCACTGTGGCTTGGGTTCCTAATTCATACTAACTTATTTATCTTATGTGCAGGGCAACCAACATCTCAAGGGGAAGAACATATGGCATGTTGATAGTGGTTGCTCTAGGCACATGACAGGCAATATGTCATGCCTTCAGGATTTCAAGCACATCAATGGAGGACATGTTGCATTTGGAGATAATCTTACAGGTGGAAAAATAAGTGGGAAAGGTAATGTTACAAAAGGTAAGATGACATTTGAGGATGTCTACTATGTTGATCAGTTGAAGTACAACCTGTTAAGTGTATCACAGGTTTGTGACAAACAACATAGTATATTATTTACTAATACAGAGTGTATGATCCTTGCTCCAGAGTTCAAAGTAGTTGATGAAAGCATGATACTACTTAGAACTCTAAGAAAGGACAATGTTTATTGTCTAGATATGGACAATGTTTCTAGTGATTCATCCCTGAACTGTCTTGTTTCAAAAGCTTCTGTGGATGAATCCTCTCTATCGCACAGAAGGATGTGTCACATGAACTTCAAGATTATGAACAAACTTGTTAAAAACAACCTTGTAAGAGGTTTACCATCAAAAGTCTTTTCATGTGATGATAATTGTGTTGCTTGTCTTAAAGGCAAACAGCACAAAATCTCTCATAAGACCAAAGAGTTAAATACAATTTCTTCTTGTCTCCAGTTATTACATATGGATCTGTTTGGTCCTACAAATGTTATGAGTATAGGCAAGAAATCTTACTGCTTGGTTATTGTTGATGATTACTCCATATTTACTTGGGTATATTTTCTAAGGACTAAGGATGAGACAAGTGGACTGATCAAATCCTTTATCCTAAGAATTGAAAACCAAACTAATCAAAAAGTAAAAGTCATTAGATCAGACAATGGGACTGAATTCAAAAATCTTGATCTAACCACCTTTTGTGAAGAAAAAGGAATTGAGAGACAATATAGTGCCCCTAGGACACCTCAACAGAATGGAGTTGCTGAGAGGAGAAATAGGACACTAATAGAGGCTGCTAGATCTCTGTTGGCTGATTCAAAACTGCCAATTACCTTCTGGGCTGAAGTAGTTAATACTGCCTGTTATGTCCAAAACAGAGTTCTAGTGGTCAAGCCAAAGAACAAGACCCCATATGAGCTTTTGAATAAAAGAAAACCCTTTATTGGATTTTTCAAACCTTTTGGGTGTCCTTGTACAATTCTCAATACCAAATCTCACTTAGGTAAGTTTGATAGCAAAGCAGATGATGGATTTCTTGTTGGTTACTCATCTCAGAGTGGCTTACAGAGTTTTTAACTCTTCTTCTAGAATAATTGAAGAAAGTGACAATGTCAAATGCAATAAGAACACACCAAATCCTATTGGGTCTGGTCCTAAGTGGCTGTTTGACATAGATTCACTAACTAACTCTTTTGGTTTCAGTAGTGATGATTATGCAGGTTCAGGGAGTGGAGGATCAGGGACTACACAAGCTCAAGACAGTATATCTCCATCTGTGATCTTTCCCATACCTATAGTGGATCCTGTTGAAGACTGTGAAAACGAACCATCTACTGGACCAAATCAGAATGAAGAAGAAAGTAGAGATGAGGAGATTCAAGAAAATAAAGAACCAGAAGTAGCTGCTGAAAACACCTCAGTTGAGTTGAATGACTCTAATCTAGAGGTAGGACTTAATGAAGAACCTAGTCATCACACCAGAACTCAAAAGAATCATCCTCCACAGCTGGTAATAGGAGATATATCTTCTCCTATGATGACTAGAAATCAAAGCAGGCTACAAGAAATGCAAGACCAACAGCATATAGTGCTTTCTTGCTTTTTATCCCAACTTGAGCCTAAGAAGACTCATGATGCTATGAAAGAATCCAGTTGGATAGAAGCCATGCAAGAAGAGCTACTGCAATTTAAGTTGCAAGATGTTTGGGATCTGGTAGACCTTCCTAAAGGTCAAAGAGCAATAGGCACTAAATGGGTCTTCAGGAATAAGAGATATGAGAGAGGAATAGTAATAAGGAATAAAGCAAGGTTGGTGGCTCAAGGGTATACACAAGAAGAAGGTATAGATTATGAAGAAGTATTTGCAACAGTGGCTAGGATAGAAGCAATTAGATTATTCCTGGCCTATGCTTCTTATATGAATTTCAAAGCCTATCAAATGGATGTAAAAAGTTCATTTCTATATGGTTCAATTGAAGAAGAAGTATATGTCTGTCAACCACCAGGGTTTGAAAATCCAAGCTATCCAGACAGAGTATACAAACTGAAGAAAGCACTTTATGGACTGCATCAAGCTCCAAGAGCATGGTATGACACTCTGTCATCCTATCTCTTGGAAAATGGCTTTGAAAGAGGAGTCATTGATAAGACTCTGTTTATCAAGAGAAAGAAGAAGGATATCTTGCTGGTCCAAATCTATGTTGATGATATTATCTTTGGATCCACAAGAGACATCATGTGCAAGGAGTTTGAGGAACTAATGCATCAAAGGTTCAAAATGAGTTCCATGGGGGAACTTACTTTCTTTCTTGGACTCCAAGTTCAACAGAAGTCAGATGGAATCTTTATCTGTCAGTCCAAGTATGTGCAGGACATTCTAACCAAGTTTGGTTTCTCAGATTCAAAACCTGCCAGCACACCTATGGAGACACATAAGCAGATAACAACAGACATTGAGGGGGAGGATATGGATGTTCATCATTATAGATCCATGATTGGCTCTCTCATGTATCTTACAGCATCTAGGCCAGATATAATGTTTCCATTCTGTGTATGTGCAAGATTCCAAGTTAGGCCAAAGCAATCTCACTATCAAGCTGTTAAGAGGATATTCAGATATCTCAAAGGGCAACCCAGATTGGGACTTTGGTATCCTCATGACTCCTCATTTGACCTACTTGCATACTCAGACAGTGATCTAGGTGGAGCAAACTTGGACAGAAAATCTACTTCTGGAGGATGTCAGTTTTTGGGTGCAAGACTAGTTTCATTGCAGTGCAAGAAACAAACCACAGTGTCCACATCTACAACAGAGGCAGAGTACATAGCAGCTGCAAGTTGCTGTTCTCAAGTCTTATGGATTCAGAATCAAATGCTGGACTATGGGGTAACCTTTCTACACACTCCAATTTTTATTGATAATAGCAGTGCTATTAGCATTGTGAATAATCCTGTCAAGCACTCAAAGACAAAGCACATTGAGATCAGGTATCACTTCATAAGAGACTGCAATGAAAAGAAACTTATTCAAGTTGTAAAAGTTCATACTGACAACCAGTTTGCTGATCTATTCACCAAAGCCTTTGATGTGGGTAGATTCACTTTCTTGGTAACAAGTGTGGGAATGTTCAACTCTGAATAAGCACCTTATCAAAAAGTGGTTAAATACCTGTATATTGTTTATTCGTGGTGTTCCTAATCTTTTTTTTCAGGAAATGTATAGCAGTACTCAGTTCATCACAAGCTTAAAAGAGTAAGTATGGTTAATACTGCCAGTACAGTTTTAATATTGCCAGTGCACATTTAATACTGCTAGTGGTTAATACTGCTCTCAGTTAATACTGCTAGTTAGTTAATACTGCTAGTGGTTAATACTGCTCTCAGTTAATACTGCTAGTTAGTTAATACTGCTAGTGGTTAATACTGCTCTCAGTTAATACTGCTCTCAGTTAATACTGCTTGTTAGTTAATACTGCTCTAGGTTAATACTGCTTATGTCCCGAATACTATAAATACCCTTTGCCCGCCTAAAAAGTTCATAACGACTCTTTGCATACTGTTCACTTGCGCTCTAAACCCTTTCTCTCTAAAGTATCAAGTTTTCAGGCAAGAACTTTCAAGATCGATGGCATCAATGGCATTCATAGACGAGCACAACGAAATCGCGATGCTACAGAAGCCCAAACAGGCCGCTGGTTTCCACCAGATTGTGGATTTCCTCAAGACAAGTCATATTGCCCATGCTCTCACTGTATCGCCACCAATCTATATCGAGCATCAAAGGCAATTATGGGCAAATGCCACCATTGTTACTGAGAATGGTGTGCAAGTGATCAAGACAAGGGTGTGTGGCAAACCCTTGACAGTTACTGAAGAGGTAATCCGCATTAGTCTACGTCTAGACGATGCCTCTAGTATCACATCTATCTCTAATGATGAACTGTTTTCTACTCTTACAAGAATGGGGTATGGAGGCCCATTGGGTGTTTTTAAGTTCTCAAAAGCTAAATTTTCACCCCAATGACATTTTCTTGTTCATACCATGATGCACTGCATTTCTAAAAAGACTACTGGATGGAGTGAGTTCAACAGTCCCATTGCTTATGCTTTGGTCTGTTTGGCCACTGCCAAAAAGTACAATTTTTCTCAAATGATTTTTAATGATCTTGTCTCAAACCTGGGAAGTAAAAAGAGTTTTTATATGTACCCCAGGTTTGTCCAAGAAGTTCTTACCCATGAATTGACGGATATACCTCATTTTTATGAGGTATATGTACTAAAACTTCCCAAAGGTAAGGTCTTTTCAAACATGAAAAGATCCCCTTTGGACTCGGAAGGAGTTGACACCCCATTGTTCTCTACAATGATGGTGGTGTCCCACACTGAAGAAGGTATGGCAGCAGGGTCAAGGCCCCCATTAGACCATCCCACTGCTAGTCCATCCCAACCTTCCCACTCTAAATCAATTCCCCAGTCTCTTCTTGAAAAACCAACTTCTCCAATTACCCAAACTTACAAAAGGAAACAGGTAAAGAAGGCTCCTTCCCTTCTTGTATCTTCACCCACTAAGCCTTTAAGCCCTCTAAGGGAGAATTCTCCCTTAGAGAATATCTACAGGGAAACCACAGGGGTGTCTCCCAACCCCAAGGAGGTACTCACTGAGGAGAGGGTTGAGTATATGGGTGCTGAGGCTGCCACTACTTCTGCTAGCACAGAGGAGGACAGTGGTAACATAAATAAGACCTCCCCCATGGCAACTTTGAATGAGCAATCATTCAAAGGTCCCGGGTGCCAAGAAACCACATGGGTGGATAGTGCTTCTGCTAGGCAGAAGGATTCCACTACAAAAAGATCCCATGATCCTTCAAAAGAGGGTAACACTTCTGGAGAAGGTGAGGACAGATATAACTACCAAGAATTGATGGATGCTATGGGAAATATCAACTTGGATGTCATCAACCAAGGAAAAGACATAGAAGAGCTGAAACTAATAGTCCTGTCTCAACAAGCTCAGATTTCCAAACTGAAGAATATGGTAAAGAGATTGCTCCAGAAAAAGAAGAGGAGGCAGTTTGTGCTTAAAAGAAGGGAACCAGTGACTGATGCTCCCAAAAAGGGGGAGTCAGAAGCTGATGTCAACAGGGAAGATGCTCCAGAAAAGGGGGAGGAACTTGATGTTGAGGGGGAGAAAGCAACAGTAACAGAGCAAGCAACAGAAACCATTAATGCTGCTAGTTCAAGTAAAGTAGCAGAAATGGTTAGTACTGCTGAAATAAGCAAAGCAACAGAAATAGTGAAAGAAGTTCTAACAGAGCTGAAGATTGCAGAAACCTTACTTAAAGACAAACATGATACTCCCAAGGTCACCTCAAAGACCAAAGGAGTAGTCATCAAAGAACAAAGATAAGTGATCAAGAAAACAAATGTAGAGAAGAAGGTGAACAAAGACAAAGGCAAAGCAAAAATGGTGGAATCTGATCAACCAGTCAAATAGCAAAGGTTGGTTGAATCAGATGAAGCTTTGGCCAGGAAGATGCAGGCTGATATTGAAAAGGAAGAAAGGGTTCAGGTTGAAAAGGACAGGGAGATGGAAAAGGCTCTAGCTGCTGAACTGAATGAAGCCTATCAACAAAGCTTGGCAACTGAACTTGCACAGAAGAAAGCATCATCTTTGAAGAAATCTGTGGTGATAAAAACAGCTGCAAAGAAAAGACAACCCTCAAAGACTTTCCTTGGTACTCAAGAGAGAAACAAGATGATAATTTTTCTCAAGGGTGCTGTAGGAGTCAGAAAGGAGATGTTCTCCAAGATGATATTTGAGCAGATCAAAGACCTGTACAATTCTGAAATGACCAAGCTTCAAGGGAATGAAACTGCCAGGGTGGAGATGGAGAAGAGAATGAAAGAAAGCAATGATTTCATGATAGAAAAACCTTTTCCAGATGAGCAAGAAACACCACCAAAGAAAGAAGCCACTCTGGGTGAAAGTCTAAGGACTTTAAAGAGAACCAAGATGATGGCAAGGAGAAAGTCAATCAAGAAGCCTAGAATAGCTGAAGGAGAGGCTGAGAAGGTTGCTGAAGAAGAAGGGGCACCTGAGTCATCTAAACAGAAAGAGCCATCAAGTACAGATGATGTAAATATGTATATGGTAGTGATGGACAAAGTGCCTGAACCAATTTCAGCAGAACCTGTAGGAGTTAAGCCTCCTGAGGTTATTCTCTGGGATACATTGACAGTGGATGGAAAGGAATACATAAGGCTCAAAAGGAAGGATGAAAAGTATGAGGTGTTCAATACTTGGGCAAAGATTGTAAGAACATGCTCTAGGTCAGATCTTGAAGAAATGTTTGAGATAGGAATGAAGTTGTATGCAGATATACTGAAAGCTCCAGAGATTTCAATTACAAAACTGGTGATGGAGTATCTATGTATGATGTTCAAGCCTGATGAAGTAGAGCATGTGATCAGGAATGTGTTCAAAACAGTCAACAATTGGACTCTATATGAAGCTAGTGGAGTATATGCAATAACTATGGATATAAATCACATAGAGTACTTCGTAGTGGATAGAGTGTACAACCATAGTAGATTAAAGCTTCATGCCATGCTGAAGAAGAAGCTAGGATGTATTCCAGATTCTGAAATGGCAAAATATTTGATCCAAAGAACAATTAATCAGAGTTTGGGGTTGGATGCAAATACTGGAATTTAGGCCATGATGGAGTTTTGGGATCATCTTGAAGATCAGATCTGAAGAACTTGACTTCTCTTCCTAAAAGTCAAGTTAGGGGGAGATTGTTGGGAACTGAAGAATTTACCAAGTATGGTTAATGCTGCTAGTTCATCATGGTTACTACTTCTAAGGTTAATGCTGCCAGTTGTAGTTAATGCTGCAGGAACAAAGTTAATGCTGCTCTTCAAGATTAGTACTGCTGGAGTTACTACTGCTAAGAGATTACTACTGCTCAGAGTATTAATGCTGCTTATGGTTAGTACTGCTTCTGAGATAATATGAAGATAATGCTGAAGAGATTTCGTTTGAAGATAAACATGGAAAGCTGAAGATAATTATGAAGATTATTCTGAAGATCTTTTTATGTTTAGTAATTATCTTTTGTTTAGTATATATGTATAGAATTGATAGAATAGTTATAAATAATAATTCATTCTAAGTTTTGTTTCTAGAGAGAATCAACCTCAAGGCATAGATCCTAATTGTAGGGAAGTAGAATTCGTCTTGAAAGAGCTTGTTCTTCAAGATTGAGGTTGTGTGTGTAATCTTGTGATTTTAATTATTCAATACAAGTTTACAAGTTGTTAATCATATACTGTTTGTTTACTGTTACATTGAATATCAAAGTGTTTTTCCGCAACTTCAATTCTTTGATATTGTTTCTGAGAATTTATTCTTGTTGAGAATTAAGATCCTGACAAAAGTATACATCAGGAGGATGTCAGTTTTTGGGTGCAAGACTAGTTTCATGGCAGTGTAAAAAGCAAACCACAGTGTCCACCTCTACAACAGAAGCAGAGTATATAGCTGCTGCAAGCTGCTGCTCACAAGTGCTATGGATTCAGAATCAGATGCTGGACTATGGTGTTACTTTTCTGCACACTCCAATCTTCATTGATAACAACAGTGCAATAAGCATTGTTAATAATCCAGTGAAGCACTCAAAAACCAAGCTTATAGAAACAAGGTACCATTTTATTAGAGACTGCAATGAAAAGAAGCTAATTCAGGTTTTGAAAGTACACACAAGTAACCAATTTGCTGATCTATTCACCAAAGCTTTTGATGTTGGTAGATTCACATTCTTGGTCACAAGTGTGGGCATGATAAACACTGAATAAGCATCTTTTGATTTTCTTTATGTACCATTTCTATATAGATTCCTTCCTGCTTACTTTCTCATATTGTATTGTGCATGGTGCTGCTAACTATGTGTGTTTTAGTGTGTCAGATTACCTTACTGATTAGAAACTTAGTACCTCTGGTTAAGTTATTACTGCTCTCACTATTAATCCTACTTCCAGTTCAAATATGGTTAAGTGTGCTTGATACTGCTTGGTGGTTTATCCTGCCAGTGCAAAGTTACTAATGCTTACCTCATTTCTACTGCCAGACAGTGTTAATACTGCTAGTCTGTGTTAATGCTGCTGGTATGTGTTACTACTGCTAGTCTGTGTTAATGCTGCTGGTATATGTTACTACTGCTAGTATGTGTTACTACTGCTGGTATGTGTTACTACTGCTGGTATGTGTTACTACTGCTTATACGGGTTAGTACTGCGGGCTTGTTAATGCTTCTAGGGTACTTAGTACTGCTTCTAACTGAAACCCTCCACCTATAAATACCCTCTTTAACCGCCAAAATCCAAACGACTCTTTGAATTTCCCACGAGTGTTCTTTCTCTCTCTTTCTCTCGAATTCTTACTTACCAGTGCGTAACCCTAGTTTCAATCAAGAAGATGGCAGGACTCGACTTCTTTGATGAACACAACGAGCTCGCCATGTTACAGAAACCCAAGCAAGCTGAGGGTTTCCATGCTATAGTGGATTTCCTCAAATCGTCGCACATTGCCTACGCACTCACTGTCAATCCCACAATCTATGTAGAACACTTGCGACAGTTCTGGGCAAATGCCTCAATACAGATTGTGGAAGGAAACCAGGTTATTCACTCAAGGGTTTGTGACAAACCCATCACCATCATAGAGGATTGCATACGCACTCATCTATGCTTAGATGATGCCTCAGGTATTACTTCTTTACCTAAGGAAGATCTCTTCCAAGTACTTAGTCGAATGGGGTATGAAGGTCCCACTGATGTATACAAGAACATATTTTCACCTCAGTGGCGATTCTTTGTTCATAGCCTACAACACTGCATTTCACGAAAAACAACTGGCTGGAGTGAGTTCTGCTCTTGTCTGCCTAGCAACTTCCAGCAAGTTTAATTTCTCACAAATGATTTTAAGTGATTTACTGACCAAAACCAAAACAAAACGATTTTATATGTATCCTAGGTTTGTACAAGAGATTCTACTAAAGGAACTGACGGATCTACCCTCTTTCGAAGAGGTGTATGTACCAAAACCTCCCAAAGGGAAGGTGTTCTCTAACATGAAAAGGCCTAGCAAGGACTTTTCTGGACAAGACACTCCATTGTTCTCTACAATGATGGGTGTGTCTCATTCCCATGGTGAGGCATCAGGGTCACAACCCACATCTGACCACCCAACTGATGACCTACCCACACCATTCAGTTCAATTAATACTCCTCAGATCTCTATTGTCAAGCCAAAATCACCCATCACACAAATATATACAAGGAAAAAGGTACAGAAGGTTCCTTACCTTCTTGTATCTTCACCCCTAAAGCCTACAAGCCCTCTGATGGAGCATTCTCCATTAGAGAATATCGAAAGGGAAACCACAGGGGTGTCTCCCAACCCCAAGAAGGTGCTCTCTAAGGAGAAGGAAGAGCATGTGGGCAGCAAGGCTCACACTACTACTTCTGCACAAGGTGTAGGACAGGACAGTGTGAACATACCTAAGACCTTCCCCACGGCAACTTTAGATGAGCAATCATCTAAAGGTCCCAGGTGCCAAGAAACCAAGGGGGGTAGAAGGTGCTTCTGCTAGGCAGAAGGCCTCTACTAAAAGATCCAAGGATCCTTCAAGGGTGGTAAAAACACCTAAAGGAGGTGAGGACAGATATAACTACGAAGAATTTATGGACACACTTGGTACAATTATTCTGGAAGTTCACAATCAAGATCTGGAAATAAAAGAGATGAAAAAGGTGATTATCTCTCAACAAGAACTTATAGTCAAATTGAAGAAAATGGTGCTTAATCTGGTGCACAAAAAGAGGAGAAAACAATTCATCCTGAAGAAGAGGGGAAGTGTACATGATGCTTCCAAAAAGGGGGAGTATCAAGCAACAGAGGGTGAGAAGGGGATGAAATTTCAGTTTGAGGGGGAGACTGGTGCTGAAAAAGAAAAGGAGGTTGGTGCAGAAGTAGAAACAAGTGTAAAGGCAGCAGTATCTGAACAAGCAGCAGAAACCTTTGTGAAAGCAGCAGAAATTGGTAAAGCAGCAGTAACTGAGGCTGCAGCAGTAACCAATGAACCTGCAGTAGAAACTGCTACAGCAGCAGAAACTGAATTATCCGGGTAAGAGATTGAGATTGCTGAAACATTAGTAAAGGCAAAGAATGACACTCCCAAGGCCACTCAAAAGTCTAAGGCAGTGGTCATTAAAGAAGGAGGATCAGAGACAAAAAGGAAAGAAGTCAGTATGGCAGAGGCCAAAAGGAAAGGAAAAGAGAAGATGGATGAGCCTGTAAAAGCAGTGAAGAAGCAAATAGAATTGGATGAAGAGGTGGCTAAGAACTTGCAAGAGGAATTGGAAAAGGAGGTAGAGATCCAATCTGCAAAAGACAGAGAGATTGCTTTGGAATTGGCTACTAAGCTTAATGAGGAATATCAAAGGAGCTTGAAGACTGCTGTTGCTGCTAAGAAAGTTACAAAGAAGGCATCAAGGCAAAGGCTGCCATTAAAGACAAGACAAAGACAGCCATCTAACACATTCTTAGCCAATCAAGAAAGAATGAAAATGATAAACTTTCTGAAAGGAGCTATTGGAGTCCCTGAAGGAATGTTTACCAGTATGCCATTTGGAAGGATAGAAGAGCTATACAAGAAGGAGATGGCCAAGCTGAAAGGGGATTTCACTCAAAAGGTTGAGGTTGAAAGAAAGTTGAAAGAAAGACATGATCTCAACATACAACAACCTTTCCCTGACAGTGAAGAAGGCACTCCCATCAAAGACAAGCCAGAAGTGAAGAAAGAAGAGACCTTAGCTCAAAAGATTGGAGCCATTGAAAGAAAGAAGTCCATTGCCAGAAAACCAAAGGCAAAAAGGACTAGGACTGAAGAAGGAAAGAAAGAGCTGGGAAGTGAACAAATGGAAGCTGAACCTTCTGTAGAGCAGCAGGAACAAACAGAAGCAGATGTTCAATCTCAAGAGCAAAGACCAGAGCGAACAAGTCAACAATCTTCAGATCAGCCTAGACAATCAGATGAGAAGGTGAATTTGTATATGACTGTGACTGATGAAGAACCTGTACAAGCTGACCCTATCTGAATGAAAGCGCCAGAGATTATTCATTGGGATACTCTGAAGGATAACAGAAGAGAATATTTCAGAATCAAGAGAATGGGTGATCAGTTTGAGGTTTATTCAACTTGGGGCAAAGTAATCAGAAGCTGTTCCAGAACTGACTTGGAAGAAATGTACAAAGTTGGGATAAAATTGTATGAGAATGTGTTGAAAGGGACAGAAATGAACTTTATCAAGATAGCCATGGAGTATCTGTGCATGATGTTTGACCCAGATAGAGTGAAGCATATTATCAAAGATTTGCATCATGAATATGGATTCAAAAAGATTGATCATTGGATGCTCATTGAAAGATGTGGAGTATATGTCCTAACCATAGACAAAAGGTATCATGAGTACTTCTTGGTGGATAAGGTGTATGACCACAGCAAGGAAAAGCTGCAAGGGATGCTGAACGCAAAGTTGGTCTGCTCTACAGGTTCTGAAATGGCAAGGATTGTGGTCAGAAGAACCATTAATCAAAGTATGGGACTGTTGGGAACTGAAGAAAAGCTCAAGTTGTAGTTAATGCTGCTGGAACAAAGTTAATGCTGCTAGAAGAAAACAGTTAATACTTCTAGTTAGTACTTCTGTTATTAATGTTGCTAGTTGATGATTAATGTTGCTCAACAAGATTAGTACTGCTAGTTCAAAGTTAGTACTGTTTGAAGAGATTAATGCTGCTGAGCATGGTTAGTACTGCTAGAGTTAATACTGCTTAGAGTATTAATGCTGCTGAAGAATAATGTTGCTTATGTTATAAAGAATTCACATCGAAGGATGACAGCTGGATGGACTGAAGATTATGGAAAGCTTGGAGATAATGATGGAAGATATTCTGAAGATAACTTTTATTAATTGTAATTAGCTTTTATCTTCAGTATATATATAGTATTGTTCAGAATTGTTAGATAACTGAACTTTTGATATAGATTTAATTCTAAGTTTTTTTGAGAATTAACCTCAAGGCATAGATCCTAGTTCTAGAGAAGTAGAATTCGTCTTGAAAGAGTTTGTTCTTCAAGATTGAGGTTAAGTGTGTAATCTTGTGATTTGATAATTGAATACAAGTTTACAAGTTGTTGATTATATACTGTTTTGATTACTATTACATTGAATATCAAAGTGTTATTACGCAACTTCTTTGATATTGTTTCTGAGACTTTATTCTTGTTAAGAATTCGATCCTGACAAGTGGTATCAGAGGTTCCAATGCTCAGAATCAAACATTACTCTGGTCTCAAAGGTTTGCAGAATCAAACATTACTCTGGTCTCAAAGGTTCCAATGCTCAGACCAAATGAATTCGATATGTGGAAGATCAGAATCAAGCAGTACATACTTCTCACTGACTATTCTATGTGGGATATCATAGAGAATGGTCCCTCTGAAGCAGGAAAGATTGGTGCAGATGGAAAGAGAACTCCACCAAAAACTGATGCTGAAAGAAAGATTAGACAGACAAAGATGAAAGTCTTGAGCACCTTGCTCTTGGCTATTCCCAATGAATATCAACATCAGTTCTGCAACTGCACTGATGTGGAGATGCTCTGGAATGCTCTAGAGAAGAGATTCTCAGGTACCAAAAGTACCAAGAGAAATCAGAAAGCCATTCTGAAGCAACAATATGAGAACTTTATGTCAACCAAGAATGAGTCCATGACTCAAACTTTTGACAGGTTCAACAAACTTATTGGTGAACTAGCTACAGTGGGAGTACAAATTGATCAAGATGATCTGAACAGAAAGTTTCTAAGGTCCTTGAGTGATGAATGGACCATGTATACTATGTCTTTCAGACAGAATGATCAACTGGAAGAAAAGGAACTTGATGATCTCTATAATGATCTAAGAGTTTTTGAATCTGAGGTAGAGGCTAAAAAGAGGCCTTCTGGGTATGTTCACAATGTTGCACTCCTTTCAGCATCAACTGATTCTACTTCCAACCCTGAATCAGTTAGTACTGCCAATGGACCAAATCAAGAGAAAGGCACTGAAACTATATTTGAAGCCTTTCTGGAATGTCATGGAAATTCTTCTCTCATTAATGATGACTTGGAACAACTCCATCCAGATGATCTTGAAGAGATGGACATTAAATGGCAGATGGCCATGCTCTCTATGAGAGTTAAGAAGTTCATCAAAAGAACTGGGAGGAACAACTTCTCCCAAAGAAGAGAAGATGGAGCAGGTTTTGACAAGTCTAAGGTGGAATGCTATAAATGCCATCAAAAGGGACACTTTGCTAGGGAATGCAGAAGTGGAGTGTCTCACAACAACAACCACCAGCACACACAGTCTGGAAACCTCAATAATAACAGAAACTCTGCACAAGCCCTTGTCTCTCAACAAGGAATGGGATTTGATTGGAGTGATCAAGCTGAAGAGGCCATCCAGAATCAAACTCTAATGGCAGAGGTGTCAGATCTCACAACAGAGGTAACTTCAAATCTTTGTTCTCAAAACTGCATTAACACTGTTAAAAGGTACAGGGATCACAACCAGACCATGAGTGATGACCTGAAGAGATTAGAAAAGGACATAAAAGATTATGTTAGGATTGTTGAGAGGTTTGAAGAGAAAATTAAGGGTTTTCAAGCTAATGAGCTTCAACACTCTTATGACACAAACTACTGGAAGTGGGAGAAGAATGACTTAGAACTTCAACTGACCAGATCCAAAGAAGAGAGTGAAAAGCTAAGAGGAGAGCTAGCTAAAGTCAAACTAGATGTAGAAAAGTTTTCCAATGCTTCCAAAGCAATGGATTCTTTACTACAAACTCAGATTCATGATAAACTGAGAAGAGGAATAGGGTATAATACCACACCACCACCCTATAACAACAACTACATCCCTCCTAGCTCAGATTTGTTAGAAACAAAGGATAGGAAGGACCTACCTAAGGGAGCCACTGAGATAGATCCCTTAGATGAAGTAGTTGTTAAGGATAAAACTGAGAAACAAGTTGTCAAAGATAAAGACAACACTGTAAGTGGTGAGATTCCTATAGAAAACCAAATAATCACCAATGAGGGATGTGGAAAGCATTGGATCAAGTCCAAAAAGATAGAGAAGACTGAGGGAAAGAACAAGAAGGTTCACTATAAGCAGACCATAGTTGTGACCTCTATCCCTTGCAAGCAGTGTGCATGCAATAAATCTGAGCCCCAAAAACATGATAAACAAAGGGGAAATCAGAGAAACTGGAACAATCAATGGGCACAAAAGCAAGGCATTGATCTGAGTAAAATCAATAGACCAAAGCCTTGTTTTATTTGTGGAAAGTTAAACCATTTGGCTAAGTATTGTTTCTTTAACCCTATTAACCAACAAATGAACTTTCAAAGCTTTGTGCAAAAACCTATTGGTTATAGGAAGGCTGGAAAGAAACATGTGATGAAGTAATCTGTTGACACCAAAGGCCCCATAAGGAAAAAGGTTTTAAAAGAAAGCATTAAAATGTGGGTGCCTAGAAGCACAAAAACTGTTAGTACTGCTGACAGGAATAGTGCTGCTGGAAGCATTACTGCTGCTAACAGTGTTAGTACTGCTAAAAACTTTAATGCTGCTAACACAGTTACTTCTGCAAACACAGTTACTACTGCTAACAAGGTTAGTACTGCTAAGCATGTAAGTACTGCTCATGCTGTTAGTACTTCCAAAACCAGTAATGCTTCTAGCAAATGTGTTTCCAAGCCTATCATTGTGACAAAGTACTCCAGAAATGAGGAGTCAAAGTTTAAAAATCTTGTCAAGAAAGAATGCAAGTATTTTGATGAGAAAGGGGTACCCAAGACCACTTTGGCTTGGGTTCCTAATTCATACTAATTGAGTTATCCTATGTGCAGGGCAACCAACAGCTTAAAGGAAAAAGCATATGGCATGTTGATAGTGGTTGCTCTAGGCACATGACAGGTAACATGTCATGCCTTCAGGATTTCAAGCATATCAATGGAGGACATGTTGCATTTGGAGATAATCTTACTGGTGGTAAAATAGGTGGAAAAGGTAATGTTACAAAAGGTAAGATGACATTTGAGGATGTCTACTATGTTGATCAGTTGAAGTACAACCTGTTAAGTGTATCACAGGTTTGTGACAAACAACATAGCATATTATTTACAAATACAGAGTGTATGTTCCTTGCTCCAGGGTTCAAAGTAGTTGATGAAAGCATGATAGTACTTAGAACTCCAAGAAAGGAAAATGTTTATTGTCTAGATTTGAACAATGTTGATGGTGATTCATCCCTGAACTGTCTTGTTTCAAAAGCTTCTGTGGATGAATCCTCTCTCTGGCACAGAAGGATGTGTCACATGAATTTCAAGACAAAGAACAAACTTGTTAAAAACAACCTTGTAAGAGGTTTACCTTCAAAAGTATTTTCATGTGATGATCATTGTGTTGCATGTCTTAAAGGCAAACAGCACAAAACTTCTCATAAGACCAAAGAGTTAACCACAATTTCTTCTTGTCTCCAGTTATTGCATATGGATCTGTTTGATCCTACAAATGTTATGAGTATAGGCAAGAAATCTTACTGCTTGGTTATTGTTGCTGATTACTCTAGATTTACCTGGGTATATTTTCTAAGGACTAAGGATGAGACAAGTGGACTGATCAAATCCTTTATCCTAAGAATTGAAAACCAAACTAATCAAAAAGTAAAAGTCATTAGATCAGATAATGGGACTGAGTTTAAAATTTTAGATCTAAACACCTTCTTTGAAGAGAAAGGTATTGAGAGACAATATAGTGCCGCTAGGACTCCTCAACATAATGGAGTTGCTGAGAGGAGAAATAGGACACTAATAGAGGCTGCTAGATCTCTGTTGGCTGATTCAAAACTGCCAATTACCTTCTGGGCTGAAGCAGTTAATACTGCTTGCTATGTCCAAAACAGAGTTCTAGTGGTCAATCCAAAGAACAAGACCCCTTATGAGCTTTTAAATAAAATAAAACCTTTCATTGGATTTTTCAAACCTTTTGGGTGTCCTTGTACAATTCTCAATACAAAATCTCACTTAGGTAAGATTTATAGCAAAGCAGATGATGGATTTCTTGTTGGTTACTCATCTCAGAGTAAGGCCTACAGAGTTTTTAACTCTTCTTCTAGAATAATTGAAGAAGTGATAATGTCAAATGCAATGAGAACACACCAAATCCTATTGGGTCTGGTCCTCAGTGGCTATTTGACATTGATTCACTAACTAACTCTTTTGGTTTCAGTAGTGATGATTATGCAGGTTTAGAGAATGAAGGATCAGGAACTACCCAAGTCAAAGACAGTTAATCTCAATCTGTGATCTTTCCCATACCCACAATAGATCCTGTTAAAGACTGTGAAAAGGAATCATCTACTGGACCAAGTCAGAGTGAAGAAGAAAGTAGAGATGAGGAGAATCAAGAAAATCAAGAACCAGAAGTAGCTGCTGAAAATATCTAAGTTGACTTGAATGACTCTAATCTAGAGGTGGGACTCAATGAAGAACCTAGTTATCACACCAGAATTCAAAAGAATCATCCTCCACAACTGGTAATAGGGGATATATCTTCTCCTATGATGACTAGAAATCAAAGTAGACTTCAAGAAATGAAAAACCAACAGCATACAGTGCTATCTTGCTTTTTATCCCAGCTTGAGCCCAAAAAGGCACATGATGCTATGAAAGAGTCCAATTGGATAGAAGCCATGCAAGAAGAGCTATTGCAGTTTAAGCTGCAAGATGTTTCGGATCTGGTAGATCTTCCTAAAGGCCAAAAAGCAATAGGAACAAATGGGCCGTCAGGAATAAGAGGGATGAAAGAGGAATAGTCATAAGAAACAAAGCAAGGTTGGTGGCTGAAGGATATACACAAGAAGAAGGAATAGACTATGAAGAAGTATTTGCACCTGTGGCTAGGATAGAAGCAATTAGATTATTCCTAGCTTATGCTTCTTATATGAAATTCAAAGTCTATCAAATGGATGTCAAAAGTGCATTTCTTTATGGCTCAATTGAAGAAGAAGTATATGTCTGTCAACCACCAGGGTTTGAAAACCCAAGCTATCCAGACAGGGTATACAAATTGAAGAAAGCACTTTATGGACTACATCAAGCTCCAAGAGCATGGTATGACACTCTGTCATCCTATCTCTTGGAAAATGGCTTTGAAAGAGGAGTCATTGATAAGACTCTATTCATCAAGAGAAAGAAGAAGGATATCTTGCTGGTCCAAATCTATGTTGATGATATTATCTTTGGATCAACAAGAGATAACATGTGCAAGGAGTTTGAGGAACTAATGCATCAAAAATTCAAGATGAGTTCCATGGGGGAACTTACTTTCATCCTTGGACTCCAAGTTCAACAGAAGTCAGATGGAATCTTTATCTGTCAGTCCAAGTATGTGCAGGACATTCTAACCAAGTTTGGTTTCTCAGATTCAAAACCTGCCAGCACACCTATGGAGACACACAAGCAGATAACAGCAGATCTTGAGGGGGAGGATATGGATGTTCATCATTATAGATCCATGATTGGCTCTCTCATGTTTCTTACAACCTCTAGGCCAGATATAATGTTTCCAGTATGTGTATGTGCAAGATTCCAAGTTAGGCCAAAGCAATCTCACTATCAAGCTGTTAAGAGGATATTCAGATATCTCAAAGGTCAATCCAGATTGGGACTTTGGTATCCTCATGACTCAGCCTTTGACCTGCTTGCATACTCAGATAGTGATCTAGGTGAAGCAAACTTGGACAAAAAATCTACTTCTGGAGGATGTCAGTTTTTGGGTGCAAGACTAGTTTCATGGCAGTGCAAGAAACAAACCACAGTATCCACATCTACAACAGAGGCAGAGTACATAGCAGCTGCAAGTTGATGTTCTCAAGTCTTATGGATTCAGAATCAAATGATGGATTATGGGGTAACCTTTCTACACACTCCAATTTTTATTGATAATAGCAGTGCTATTAGCATTGTGAATAATCCTGTCAAGCACTGAAAGACAAAGCACATTGAGATCAGGTATCACTTCATAAGAGACTGTAATGAAAAGAAACTTATTCAAGTTGTAAAAGTTCACACTGATAACCAGTTTGCTGATCTATTCACTAAAGCTTTTGATGTGGGTAGATTCACTTTCTTGGTAACAAGTGTGGGAATGATCAACTCTAAATAAGCCCCTTCTCAAAAAGTAGTTATATACCTGTATATTGTTTATTCTTGGTGTTACTAATCTTCTTTTTCAGAATATGTATAGCAGTACTCAGTGTATCACAAGCTTAAAAGAGTAAGTATGGTTAATACTGCCAGTACAGTTTTAATACTGCCAGTGGACAGTTAATACTGCTAGTTAGTTAATACTGCCAGTGGTTAATACTGCGCTCAGTTAATACTGCTAGTGGTTAATACTGCTCTCAGTTAATACTGCTAGTGGTTAATACTGCTCTCAGTTAATACTGCTAGTTAGTTAATACTGCCAGTGGTTAATACTGCTCTCAGTTAATACTGCTAGTTAGTTAATACTGCTCTCAGTTAATACTGCTAGTTAGTTAATACTGCTAGTGGTTAATACTGCTTTAAGTTAATACTGCTCCAGGTTAATACTGCTTATGTCCCGAATACTATAAATACTCTTTGCCCGCCTAAAAGATCATAACGACTCTTTGCATACTGTTCTCTTGTGCTTTAAACCATCTCTCTCTCGAGTTTCAAGTTTTCAAGCAAGAACCTTCAAGATCAATGGCATCCATGGCGTTCATTGACGAGCACAATAAAATCGCGATGCTCCAAAAGCCAAAATGTTGGGAACTGAAGAAAAGCTTAAGTATGGTTAATGCTGCTGGTTCAGAGTTACTACTGCTAGAAGACTTCAAGGTTAATACTGCTGAGTATTACTACTGCTAGTAGAATTAATACTGCTAGTCAAAGTTAGTGCTGCTTGAACAAAGTTAGTACTGCTTAGCTAGTTAGTATTGCTAGTGGTTAGTGCTGCTTAGAAGTTAATGCTGCTTGAAGAAGTTAATGCTGCTGAACATAGTTATTGTTGCTTATGACTTGAAGATCCGAATGAAAAGGATGACAGCTGGATAAACTGAAGATATTCATGGAAGCTTAGAGATATACATGGAAGATATACTGAAGATATGTTTATTTATTGTAATTATCTTTTGATTAGTATATATATAGAATGTATAGAATAGTTTAGAAAATAATGATTCATTAGAAGTTCTAGAGAGAAAATCAACCTCAAGGCATAGATCCTAATTCTAGAGAAGTAGAATTCGTCTTGAAAGAGTCTGTTCTTCAAGATTGAGGTTGAGTGTGTAATCTTGTGATTTCAATTATTCAATACAAGTTTACAGTTTGTTTTTCATATTTACTGTTTTGGTTTACTGTTTCATTGAATATCAAAGTGTTATTCCGCAAACTTCTTTGATATTGTTTCTGAGAATTAATTCTTGTTGAGAATTCGATCCTGACAAGTGGTATCAGAGCCTAATTCCCTCAGAAACATCTATTCATTTATCATGGAAAACCTTGCAGAATCAAACAGTACTCTGGTCTCTAAGGTTCCAATGCTCAAACCCAGTGAATTTGACATGTGGAAGATCAGAATCAGACAATACATTCTTCTCACTGACTACTCAATGTGGGATATCATTGAGAATGGTCCTTGTGAAGCAGGAAGGATAGGACCAGATGGGAAAAGACCTCCACCAAAGACAGATGTTGAGAGGAAGATCAGACAGACAGAGATGAAGGCCTTGAGCACTCTGCTCTTGGCCATCCCCAATGAATATCAGCATCAATTTTGCAATTGCACTGATGCTCAGATTCTCTGGAATGCTCTTGAGAAAAGATTTGCTGGAACTAAAAGCATCAAAAGAAATCAAAGAGATGTTCTAAAGCAGCAGTATGAGAACTTCACTTTTCAAAGAATGAGTCTATGACTCAAACTTTTGATAGGTTCAACAAGCTTATTGGTGAACTGGCTACTGTAGGGGTGAAGATGGAACAAGATGATATCAACAGAAAGTTGCTCAGATCTCTTGGGGATGAATGGACTATGTACACTGTCTCATATAGACAGAGTGACAATCTGGAAGAGAAGGAACTTGATGATTTATATAATGATCTGAGAGTTTTTGAAACTGAGGTAGAATCCAAGAAGAAGCCCACTGGTTATATCCACAATGTTGCACTTCTTTCAACATCTAATGATACTACTGCTAACATTGAAGCAGTTAGTACTGCCAGTGGAGTAAACTCAGAAAAAGGTACTGGAACTATCTTTGAAGCCTTTTTGTCCAGTCATAGCAACAATTCGTTAATTAATGATGATATGGATCAACTTCACCCTGATGACCTGGAGGAGATGGAGATTAAATGGCAGATGGCCATGTTATCTATGAGGGTGAAAAAGTTTATTAAAAGAACAGGAAGGAACAACTTCTCTCAAAGAAGGGAAGATGGAGCTGGTTTTGACAAGACTAAGGTGGAGTGCTATAAGTGTCACATGAAAGGACACTTTGCTAGAGAGTGCAGGAGTGTTGGTCCAAACAGCAACCACCAACAAGCTCATAATGAAGGACAACAAGTTCAGAATGGAGGCTACAATCAAAACAAGAATCTTGCTCAAGCCCTTGTTTCTCAACAAGGAATGGGATTTGGCTGGAGTGATCAAGCTGAGGAAGCCATTCAGAATCAAGCTCTTATGGCAGAAGTCTCTGATCTCCCCTCTGAGGTAATTTCTAATCTTTGCACTCAATCTTGCATAGACACTGTCAAAAGATACAGGGATCACAATCAAAGTATGTGTGATGATCTCAAAAGATTAGAAAAGGACAGAAGAGATTATGTGTTAATAGTAGAGAGATTTGAAGAGCAAATCAAAGGCTTTCAAGCTAATGAACTTCAACACTCTTATGACACAAACTATTGGAATTGGGAAAAGAATGAGTTAGAGACCAAACTGTCTAAATCCTTAGAAGAGAATGATAGACTGAAAGAGGAACTGTCTAAAGTTAAGCTTGACATAGAAAAGTTTTCATATGCTTCAAAAGCAATGGATTCTCTTCTAAAGGCTCAGATTCATGATAAGATGAAGCCTGGTATTGGATACAACAATACACCTCCTCCTTACCACAACAACTATATCTCTCCTACTTCAGACTTGTTAGAAACCAAGGAGAAAAAGGACTTGCCTGAGGAAGCTTTTAAGATAGATCCTTTGGATGAGGTAGTAGTTAAGGATTTGACTGAAAAAGAAGCCAGTAAGAATAGGGATAATGTTGTAAGTAAAGAGATACCATTAGAAAACATCATTATTACCAATGAGGGATGTGGGAAAATCTGGGTCAAGTCCAAGGAGATAGAGAAGACCAATGGAAAGAATAACAAGGTCCATTACAAACAAACCACGGTTGTGAATCCTGGATCTTGTAAACAGTGTGCTTGCAATAAAGCCAAGAGCCTAAATTCTGGTATAAAAAGAGGTAATAAAAAAAACTGGAATAATCAATGGGCTCAGAAACAAGAAGTTGATCTGAATAAAATCAATAGACCAGAACCTTGTTTCATATGTGGCAAGTTAAATCATTTGGCTAAATATTGCTTCTTTAACCCTATTAATCAACCGATTAACTGTCAAAGATTTGTGCAAAAACCTGTTGATTATAGTAAGGCTGGAAAGAAACATGTGATGAAGACATCTGTTGAAAGTAAAGGCCCCATGAAGAAAAAGGTTTTAAAAGAAAGTACTAATATGTGGGTGCCTAGAAGCACTAAAACTGTTAGTACTGCTAACAGGGATAGTGCTGCTGGAAGTATTACTGCTGCTACTATTATTAGTACTGCTGAAAGTATTAATGCTGCTAATAATGTTAGTACCTCTTCAAAAGTTAATACTGCCAACACAGTTACTGCTGCTAACACAGTTACTACTTCCAACAAGGTTAGTACTGCTAAGCATGCAAGTGCTGCTAAGGCAGTTAGTACTTCTAAAACCAGTACTGCTTCTAGAAAAAATGTTTCCAAGCCTATTATTGTGACAAAGTACTCCAAGAATGAGGAGTTAAAGTTCAAAAATCTTGTCAAGAAAGAATGCAAGTATTTTGATGAGAAAGGGGTACCCAAGACCACCTTGGCTTGGGTTCCTAATTCATACTAACTGTTTTATCTTTTGTGCAGGGCAACCAACAGCTCAAGAGGAAGAGCATATGGCATGTTGATAGTGGTTGCTCTAGGCACATGACAGGCAACATGTCATGCCTTCAGGATTTCAAGCATATCAATGGAGGACATGTTGCATTTGGAGATAATCTTACTCGGGTAAAATAAGTGGCAAAGGTAATGTCACCAAAGGTAAGATGACATTTGAGGATGTCTACTATGTTGATCAATTGAAGTACAACCTGTTAAGTGTGTTAAGTGTATCACAGGTGTGTGACAAACAACATAGCATATTATTCACTAATACTGAGTGTATGATCCTTGCTCCAGGGTTCAAGGTAGTTGATGAAAGCATGATACTACTTAGAACTCCAAGAAAGGACAATGTTTATTGTCTAGATATGGACAATTTTGATAGTGATTCATCTCTAAATTGTCTTGTTTCAAAAGCTTCTGTAGATGAATCCTCTCTTTGGCACAGAAGGATGTGTCACATGAATTTTAAGACTATGAACAAACTTGTTAAAAACAACCTTGTAAGAGGTTTACCATCTAAAGTCTTTTCATGTGATGATCATTGTGTTGCTTGCCTTAAAGGCAAACAACATAAAACTTCTCATAAGACCAAAGAGATAAATACAATTTCTTCTTGTCTCCAGTTATTGCATATGGATCTGTTTGGTCCTACAAATGTTATGAGTATTGGCAAGAAATCTTACTGCTTGGTTATTGTTGATGATTACTCCAGATTTACTTGGGTATATTTTCTAAGGACTAAGGATGAGACAAGTGGACTGATCAAATCCTTTATCCTAAGAATTGAAAACCAAACTAATCAAAAAGTAAAAATCATTAGATCAGACAATGGAACTGAATTTAAAAATCTTGATCTATACACCTTTTGTGAGGAAAAAGGTATTGAGAGACAATATAGTGCCCCTAGGACTCCTTAACAGAATGGAGTTGCTGAGAGGAGAAATAGAACACTAATAGAGGCTGCTAGATCTCTGTTGGCTGATTCAAAACTGCCAATTACCTTTTGGGCTGAAGCAGTTAATACTGCCTGTTATGTCCAAAACAGAGTTCTAGTAGTTAAGCCAAAGAACAAGACACCATATGAGCTTTTAAATAAAAGAAAACCCTTTATTGGATTTTTCAAACCTTTTGGGTGTCCTTGTACAATTCTCAATACCAAAACTCACTTAGGTAAGTTTGATAGCAAGGCAGATGATGGATTTCTTGTTGGGTATTCATCTCAGAGTAAGGCCTACAGAGTTTTTAACTCATCTTCTAGAATAATTGAAGAAAGTGACAATGTCAAATGCAATGAGAACACACCAAATCCTATTGGGTCTGGTCCTCAGTGGCTATTTGACATTGATTCACTAACTAACTCTTTTGGTTTCAGTAGTGATGATTATGCAGGTTCAGGATGTGGAGGATCAGGGACTACACAAGTTCAAGAAAGTATATCTAAATCAGTGATCTTTCCCCTACCCACAGTGGATTCTATTGAAGAATGTGAAAAGGAACCATCTACTGGACCAAGTCAGAGTGAAGAAGAAAGTAGAGATGAGGAGACTCAAGAACATAAAGCCTCAGAAGTAGCTGCTGAAAACACATCAGTTGAGTTGAATAACTCTAATCTAGAGGCAGGACTTAATGAAGAACCTAGTCATAACACCAGAGTTCAAAAGAATCATCCTCCACAGCTGGTAATAGGAGATATATCTTCTCCTATGATGACTAGACATCAAAGCAGGCTTCAAGAAATGCAAGATCAACAGCATACAGTGCTTTCTTGTTTTCTATCCCAGCTTGAGCCTAAAAAGGCACATGATGCTATGAAAGAATCCAGTTGGATAGAAGCAATGCAAGAAGAACTGTTGCAGTTCAAGCTACAAGATGTATGGGATCTAGTAGACCTTCCTAAAGGTCACAGAGCAATTGGCACTAAGTGGATTTTCAGGAACAAGAGAGATGAAAGAGGAATTGTCATAAGGAACAAAGTAAGGCTGGTGGCTCAAGGGTATACTCAAGAAGAAGGTATAGATTATGAAGAAGTTTTTGCACCTGTGGCTAGGATAGAAGTAATCAGATTATTCCTAGCTTATGCTTCTTACATGAAATTCAAAGTCTATCAAATGAATGTAAAAAGTGCGTTTCTCAATGGCTCAATTGAAGAAGAGGTATATGTCTGTCAACCACCAGGGTTTGAAAACCCAAGCTATCCAGACAGGGTATACAAATTGAAGAAAGCTCTTTATGGACTGCATCAAGCTCCAAGAGCATGGTATGACACTCTGTCATCCTATCTCTTGGAAAATGGCTTTGAAAGAGGAGTCATTGATAAGACTCTATTTATCAAGAGAAAGAAGAAGGATATCTTGTTGGTCCAAATCTATGTTGATGATATTATCTTTGGATCCACAAGAGACAACATGTGCAAGGAGTTTGAGGAACTAATGCATCAAAGGTTCAAAATGAGTTCCATGGGGGAACTTACTTTCTTCCTTGGACTCCAAGTTCAACAGAAGTCAGATGGAATCTTCATCTGTCAGTCCAAGTATGTGCAGGACATTCTAACCAAGTTTGGTTTCTCATATTCAAAACCTGCTAGCACACCTATGGAGACACACAAACAGATAACAGCAGATCCAGAGGGGGAGGATATCGATGTTCATCAGTATAGATCCATGATTGGCTCTCTTATGTATCTTACAGCCTCTAGGCCAGATATAATGTTTCCAGTCTGTGTATGTGCAAGATTCCAAGTTAGGCCAAAGCAATCTCACTATCAAGCTGTTAAGAGGATATTCAGATATCTCAAAGGGCAACCCAGATTGGGACTTTGGTATCCTCATGACTCACCCTTTGACCTACTAGCATACTCAGACAGTGATCTAGGTGGGGCAAACTTGGACAGAAAATCTACTTCTGAAGGATGTCAGTTTTTGGGTGCAAGACTAGTTTCATGGCAGTGCAAGAAACAAACCACAGTATCCACATCTACAACAGAGGCAGAGTACATAGCAGCTGCAAGTTGCTGCTCTCAAGTCTTATGGATTCAGAATCAAATGCTGGATTATGGGGTAACCTTTCTACACACTCCAATTTTTATTGATAATAGCAGTGCTATTAGCATTGTGAACAATCCTGTCAAGCACTCAAAGACAAAGCACATTAAGATCAGGTATCACTTTATAAGAGACTGTAATGAAAAGAAACTTATTCAAGTTGTAAAAGTTCACACTGATAACCAGTTTGCTGATCTATTCACTAAAGCTTTTGATGTGGGTAGATTCACTTTCTTGGTAACAAGTGTGGGAATGATCAACTCTGAATAAACCCCTTCTTAGAAAGTGGTTCTATACCTTTATTTTATGTATTCTTGGTGTTACTAATCTTCCTTTTCAGGGCATTTCATAGCAGTACTAAATTCAGCACAAGCTTAAAAGAGTAAGCGCAGTTAATACTGCTAGTTAGTTAATACTGCTAGTGGTTAATATTGCTCGCAGTTAATACTGCTAGTGGTTAATACTGCTCGCAGTTAACACTGCTAGTCAGTTAATACTGCTAGTGGTTAATACTGCTCGCAGTTAATACTCTAGTGGTTAATACTGCTCGCAGTTAACACTGCTAGTTAGTTAATACTGCTAGTGGTTAATACTGCTCGCAGTTAATACTGCTAGTTAGTTAATACTGCTAGTGGTTACTACTGCTCACAGTTAATACTGCTAGTGGTTAATACTGCTCGCAGTTAATACTGCTTGTCCGTTAATACTGCTTGTCCGTTAATACTGCTTTTGTCCCGAATACTATCAATACCCTTTGCCCGCCTAAAAGTTCATAACGACTCTTTGCATACTGTTCACTTGCGCTCTAAACCCTTTCTCTCTCAAGTTCAAAGCTTTCAGGCAAGATTTTCTCAAAGCTCAATGGCATCAATGGCATTCATAGATGAACACAATGAAATCGCGATGCTACAGAAGCCCAAACAGGCCGCTGGGTTCCACCAGATTGTGGATTTCCTAAAGTCAAGCCATATTGCCCATGCTCTTACTGTATCGCCTACAATCTATATCGAGCATCAAAGGCAATTCTGGGCAAATGCCACCATTATCACTGAGAATGGTGTGCACATGATCAAGACAAGGGTGTGTGACAAACCCTTGACAGTTACTGAAGAAGTTATTCGCATCAGTCTACGTCTAGACGATGCCTCTGGTATAACTTCTATCCCAAATGATGAACTGTTCTCTTCTCTTACAAGAATGGGGTATGGAGGCCCATTGGGTGTGTTCAAGTTCTCAAAAGCCAAATTTTCACCCCAATGGCGTTTCTTTGTCCATACCCTTATGCACTGCATCTCCAAAAAGACTACTGGATGGAGTGAGTTCAGCAGCACCATTGCTTATGCTTTGGTGTGCTTGGCCACTGCCAGAAAGTACAACTTTTCTAAAATGATTTTCAGTGATCTTGTCTCAAACATGGGAAACAAAAAGAGCTTCTTTATGTACCCCAGGTTTGTCCAATAAGTTATTACTCATGAATTGACGGATATACCTCATCTTGTTGGGGTATATGTACCTAAACCCCCCAAAGGCAAGGTTTTCTGAAATATGAGAAGATCTGCTGGGGACTCGGAAGGAGTTGACACCCCATTGTTCCCTACAATGATGGTGGTGTCCCACACTGATAAAGGTATGGCAGCAGGGTCAAGGCCCCCATTAGACCATCCTACTGCTAGCCAATCCCAACCTTCCCACTCTAAATCTATTCCCTAGTCCCTTCTTGAAAAACCAACCTCACCAATCACCCAAACATACAAGAGGAAACAGGTAAAGAAGGCTCCTTCCCTTCTTGTACCATCAACCCCCAAGCCTTTAAGCCCTCTAAGGGAGAATTCTCCTTTAGGGAATATCAATAGGGAAACCAAAGGGGTGTCTCCCAACCCCAAGGAGGTGCTCTCTGAGGTGGAGGTTGAGCATATGGGTATTGAGGCTGCCACTACTTCTGCTAGCACAGAGAAGGACAGTGGTAACATAAATAAGACCTCCCCCATGGCAACTTTGAATGAGAAATCATTCAAAGGTCCCTGGTGCCAAGAAACCAAGGGGTTGGACAGTGCTTCTGCTAGGCAGAAGACTTCCACTACAAAAAGATCCAATGATCCTTCCAAAGAAGGTAACACTTCTGGAGAGGGTGAGGACAGATATTCTTACTATGAATTGATGGAAACAATGGGCAACATCAACCTAGATGTTCTCAAACAAGGAAAAGAACTTGAAGAAATGAAATTGGTAATCTTGTCCCAGTAAGTGCAGATTACCAAACTCAAGAAATTGGTAATGAAGCTAGTACAGAAAAAGAAAAAGAGACAATTTGTACTAAGGAGAAGGAAATCTGGGAATGATACTCCCAAAAAGGGGGAGATCAACATGGAAGAAGCTACAGAAAAGAGGGAGCTTGATGGGGAGAAATTTGATGTTGAGGGGGAGCAGGAAGCAGAAACAGAAAGAGAATCAGTGCAAATAGAAACACAAGAAGCAGCAGAAATGGTTAATACTGCTGAAATGAAACAAGCAGCAGAAACAGTGAAAGAAGTATTAACAGATCTTGAGATTGCAGAAACCTTACTTAAAGCCAAGAATGATACTCCCAAGGTCACTTCAAAGACCAAAGGAGTAATCATCAAAGAACAAGGTGAAGTGATCAAGAAAGATAACAGTAAGAAGGCAATGAACAAAGACAAAGGAAAAGCAAAGATGGTGGAATCTGATCAACAAGTCAAGAAGCAAAGGTTGGTTGAATCAGATGAAGCCTTAGCCAGGAAGATGCAGGATGATATTGAAAAAGAAGAAAGAGTTCAGGTTGAAAAGGACAGGGAGATGGCAAAGGCTCTAGCTGCTGAACTGAATGAAGCTTATCAACAAAGTCTGGCAACTGAAATTGCACAGAAGAAAGCTGCAACTCTGAAGAAATCAGTGGTGGTAAAAACAACTGTAAAGAAGAGACAACCCTCAAAGACTTTCCTAGGTACTCAAGAGAGAAACAAGATGATTATATTTCTCAAAGGTGCTATAGGAGTCAGAAAGGAGATGTTCTCAAAGATGTAGAAATGAAACTGCAAGGGTGGAGATGGAGAAGAGGATGAAGGAAAGCAATGACTTTGATTTTCAAAAGCCCTTCCCAGATGAGCAAGAAACACCACCAAAGAAAGAAGCCACTCTCAAAGAAAGTCTAAGGACTTTAAAGAGAACCAAGATGATGGCAAGCAGAAAGTCAATCAAGAAGCCTAGAATAGCTGAAGGAGAGGCTGAGAAGGTTGCTGAAGAAGAAGGGGCACCTGAGTCATCTAAACAGAAAGAGCCATCAAACACAGATGATGTAAATTTGTATATGGTAGTGATGGACAAAGTTCCTGAACCAATTTCAGCAGAACCTGTTGGTATAAAGCCTCCTGAGGTCATTCACTGGGATACATTGACAGTGGATGGAAAGGAATACATAAGGCTAAAAAGGAAGGATGAAAAGTATGAGGTGTTCAATACTTGGGCAAAGATTGTCAGAACATGCTCTAGGTCAGATCTTGAAGAGATGTTTGAGATAGGAATGAAGTTGTATGCAGATATACTGAAAGCTCCAGAGATTTCAATTACAAAACTAGTAATGGAGTATATGTGTATGATGTTCCAACCTGAAGAAGTAGAGCATGTGATCAAGAATGTCTTCCAATCAGTCAACACTTGGACTCTATATGAAACTAGTGGAGTATATACAGTGACTTAGGATCTGAATCATACTGAATACTTCCTAGTGGATAGAGTGTACAATCATAGCAGATTGAAGCTTCATGCCATGATGAAGAAAAAGCTAGGATGTATTCCAGATTCAGAGATGGCTAAATATTTGATCCAAAGAACCATCAATCAGAGTTTGGGATTGGATGCAAATACGAGAATTTAGGTCATTATGAAGTTTTGGGAGCATCTTGAAGAGCATCTGAAGAACTTGACTTCTTTTCCTAAAAGTCAAGTTAGGGGGAGATTGTTGGGAACTGAAGAAAAGCTTAAGTATGGTTAATGCTGTTGGTTCAGAGTTACTACTTCTAGGAGACTTCAAGGTTAATACTGCTGAGTATTACTACTGCTAGTAGAATTAATACTGCTAGTCAAAGTTAGTGCTGCTTGAACCAAGTTAGTACTGCTTAGCTAGTTAGTACTGGTTAGTGCTGCTTAGAAGTTAATGTTGCTTGAAGAAGTTAATGATGCTGAACATAGTTAGTGCTGCTTATGACTTGAAGATCCGAATGAAAAGGATGACAGCTGGATAAACTGAAGATATTCATGGAAGCTTAGAGATATACATGGAAGATATACTGAAGATATGTTTATTTATTGTAATTATCTTTTGATTAGTATATATATAGAATGTATAGAATAGTTTAGAAAATAATGATTCATTAGAAGTTCTAGAGAGAAAATCAACCTCAAGGCATAGATCCTAATTCTAGAGAAGTAGAATTCGTCTTGAAACAGTATGTTCTTCAAGATTGAGGTTGAGTGTGTAATCTTGTGATTTCAATTATTCAATACAAGTTTACAGTTTGTTCTTCATATTTACTGTTTTGGTTTACTGTTTCATTGAATATCAAAGTG
The DNA here is from genome assembly GCA_954870635.1 of Arctium minus. NCBI lineage: Eukaryota > Viridiplantae > Streptophyta > Magnoliopsida > Asterales > Asteraceae > Arctium > Arctium minus. The sequence continues at coordinate 13,668,796 of OX941080.1, forward strand.
TTATTCCGCAAACTTCTTTGATATTGTTTCTGAGAATTAATTCTTGTTGAGAATTCGATCCTGACACAAAACAAGCTGCAGGTTTTCATCAGATAGTCGACTTTCTGAAGTCCAACCACATTGCCCATGCTCTCACAATATCTGCTACCATATTCATAGAGCATCAAAGGCAATTCTGGGCAAATGCCACCATTATCACTGAGAATGGTGTGCACATGATCAAGACAAGGGTGTGTGACAAACCCTTGACAGTTACTGAAGAAGTTATTCGCATCAGTCTACGTCTAGACGATGCCTCTGGTATAACTTTTATCCCAAATGATGAACTGTTCTCTTCTCTTACAAGAATGGGGTATGGAGGCCCATTGGGTGTGTTCAAGTTCTCAAAAGCCAAATTTTCACCCCAATTGCGTTTCTTTGTCCATACCCTTATGCACTGCATCTCCAAAAAGACTACTGGATGGAGTGAGTTCAGCAGCACCATTGCTTATGCTTTGGTGTGCTTGGCCACTGCCAGAAAGTACAACTTTTCTAAAATGATTTTCAGTGATCTTGTCTCAAACATGGGAAACAAAAAGAGCTTCTTTATGTACCCCAGGTTTGTCCAATAAGTTATTACTCATGAATTGACGGATATACCTCATCTTGTTGGGGTATATGTACCTAAACCCCCCAAAGGCAAGGTTTTCTGAAATATGAGAAGATCTGCTGGGGACTCGGAAGGAGTTGACACCCCATTGTTCCCTACAATGATGGTGGTGTCCCACACTGATGAAGGTATGGCAGCAGGGTCAAGGCCCCCATTAGACCATCCTACTGCTAGCCAATCCCAACCTTCCCACTCTAAATCTATTCCCTAGTCTCTTCTTGAAAAACCAACCTCACCAATCACCCAAACATACAAGAGGAAACAGGTAAAGAAGGCTCCTTCCCTTCTTGTACCATCAACCCCCAAGCCTTTAAGCCCTCTAAGGGAGAATTCTCCTTTAGGGAATATCAACAGGGAAACCAAAGGGGTGTCTCCCAACCCCAAGGAGGTGCTCTCTGAGGAGGAGGTTGAGCATATGGGTACTGAGGCTGCCACTACTTCTGCTAGCACAGAGAAGGACAGTGGTAACATAAATAAGACCTCCCCCATGGCAACTTTGAATGAGCAATCATTCAAAGGTCCCTGGTGCCAAGAAACCAAGGGGTTGGACAGTGCTTCTGCTAGGCAGAAGACTTCCACTACAAAAAGATCCAATGATCCTTCCAAAGAAGGTAACACTTCTGGAGAGGGTTTGGACAGATATTCTTACTATGAATTGATGGAAACAATGGGCAACATCAACCTAGATGTTCTCAAACAAGGAAAAGAACTTGAAGAAATGAAATTGGTAATCTTGTCCCAGCAAGTGCAGATTACCAAACTCAAGAAATTGGTGATGAAGCTAGTACAGAAAAAGAAAAAGAGACAATTTGTACTAAGGAGAAGGAAATCTGGGAATGATGCTCCCAAAAAGGGGGATATCAACATGGAAGAAGCTACAGAAAAGAGGGAGCTTGATGGGGAGAAATTTGATGTTGAGGGGGAGCAGGAAGCAGAAACAGAAAGAGAATCAGTGCAAATAGAAACACAAGAAGCAGCAGAAATGGTTAATACTGCTGAAATGAAACAAGCAGCAGAAACAGTGAAAGAAGTATTAACAGATCTTGAGATTGCAGAAACCTTACTTAAAGCCAAGAATGATACTCCCAAGGTCACTTCAAAGACCAAAGGAGTAATCATCAAAGAATAAGGTGAAGTGATCAAGAAAGATAACAGTAAGAAGGCAATGAACAAAGACAAAGGAAAAGCAAAGATGGTGGAATCTGATCAACAAGTCAAGAAGCAAAGGTTGGTTGAATCAGATGAAGCCTTAGCCAGGAAGATGCAGGATGATATTGAAAAAGAAGAAAGAGTTCAGGTTGAAAAGGACAGGGAGATGGCAAAGGCTCTAGCTGCTGAACTGAATGAAGCTTATCAACAAAGTCTGGCAACTGAAATTGCACAGAAGAAAGCTGCAACTCTGAAGAAATCAGTGGTGGTAAAAACAGCTGTAAAGAAGAGACAACCCTCAAAGACTTTCCTAGGTACTCAAGAGAGAAACAAGATGATTATATTTCTCAAAGGTGCTATAGGAGTCAGAAAGGAGATGTTCTCAAAGATGTAGAAATGAAACTGCAAGGGTGGAGATGGAGAAGAGGATGAAGGAAAGCAATGACTTTGATTTTCAAAAGCCCTTCCCAGATGAGCAAGAAACACCACCAAAGAAAGAAGCCACTCTGAAAGAAAGTCTAAGGACTTTAAAGAGAACCAAGATGATGGCAAGGAGAAAGTCAATCAAGAAGCCTAGAATAGCTGAAGGAGAGGCTGAGAAGGTTGCTGAAGAAGAAGGGGCACCTGAGTCATCTAAACAGAAAGAGCCATCAAACACAGATGATGTAAATTTGTATATGGTAGTGATGGACAAAGTTCCTGAACCAATTTCAGCAGAACCTGTTGGTATAAAGCCTCCTGAGGTCATTCACTTGGATACATTGACAGTGGATGGAAAGGAATACATAAGGCTAAAAAGGAAGGATGAAAAGTATGAGGTGTTCAATACTTGGGCAAAGATTGTCAGAACATGCTCTAGGTCAGATCTTGAAGAGATGTTTGAGATAGGAATGAAGTTGTATGCAGATATACTGAAAGCTCCAGAGATTTCAATTACAAAACTAGTAATGGAGTATATGTGTATGATGTTCCAACCTGAAGAAGTAGAGCATGTGATCAAGAATGTCTTCCAGTCAGTCAACAGTTGGACTCTATATGAAACTAGTGGAGTATATACAGTGACTTTGGATCTGAATCATACTGAATACTTCCTAGTGGATAGAGTGTACAATCATAGCAGATTGAAGCTTCATGCCATGCTGAAGAAAAAGCTAGGATGTATTCCAGATTCAGAGATGGCTAAATATTTGATCCAAAGAACCATCAATCAGAGTTTGGGATTGGATGCAAATACGGGAATTTAGGTCATTATGAAGTTTTGGGAGCATCTTGAAGAGCATCTGAAGAACTTGACTTCTTTTCCTAAAAGTCAAGTTAGGGGGAGATTGTTGGGAACTGAAGAAAAGCTTAAGTATGGTTAATGCTGCTGGTTCAGAGTTACTACTGCTAGGAGACTTCAAGGTTAATACTGCTGAGTATTACTACTGCTAGTAGAATTAATACTGCTAGTCAAAGTTAGTGTTGCTTGAACAAAGTTAGTACTACTTAGCTAGTTAGTACTGCTAGTGGTTAGTGCTGCTTAGAAGTTAATGTTGCTTGAAGAAGTTAATGCTGCTGAACATAGTTAGTGCTGCTTATGACTTGAAGATCCGAATGAAAAGGATGACAGCTGGATAAACTGAAGATATTCATGGAAGCTTAGAGATATACATGGAAGATATACTGAAGATATGTTTATTTATTGTAATTATCTTTTGATTAGTATATATATAGAATGTATAGAATAGTTTAGAAAATAATGATTCATTAGAAGTTCTAGAGAGAAAATCAACCTCAAGGCATAGATCTTAATTGAAAGAGTCTGTTCTTCAAGATTGAGGTTGAGTGTGTAATCTTGTGATTTTAATTATTCAATACAAGTTTACAGTTTGTTCTTCATATTTACTGTTTTGGTTTACTGTTTCATTGAATATCAAAGTGTTATTCCGCAAACTTCTTTGATATTGTTTCTGAGAATTAATTCTTGTTGAGAATTCGATCCTGACACAAAACAAGCTGCAGGTTTTCATCAGATAGTCGACTTTCTGAAGTCCAGCCACATTGCCCATGCTCTCACAATATCTGCTACCATATTCATAGAGCATCAGAGGCAATTCTGGGCACATGCCACCATTGTTACTGAAAATGGTGTGCAAATGATTAAGACAAAGGTGTGTGGCAAGCCATTAACAGTTACTGAAGAGGTAATTCGCATCTTTCTACGTCTAGACGATGCCGCTGGTATAACTTCTATCTCTAATGCTGAACTGTTTTCTACTCTTTCAAGAATGGGGTATGGAGGCCCATTGGGTGTGTTCAAGTTCTTAAAAGCAAAATTTTCACCTCAATGGCGTTTCTTTGTCCATACCCTTATGCATTGTATCTCTAAAAAGACTACTGGCTGGAGTGAGTTCAGTAGCACCATTGCTTATGCTTTGGTATGCTTAGCCACTGCTAGAAAGTATAATTTTTCCTAAATGATTTTCAATGATCTTGTCTCAAACTTGGGAAACAAAAAGAGCTTTTATATGTACCCCAGGTTTGTTCAAGCAGTTATCACCCACGAATTGACGGATATGACTCATTTTGATGGGATATATGTACCAAAACCCCCTAAAGGCAAGGTTTTCTCAAATATGAGAAGATCTGCTGGGGACTCGGAAGGAGTTGACACCCCATTGTTCTCTACAATGATGGTGGTGTCCCAAACTGATGAAGGTATGGTAGCAGGGTCAAGGCCCCCATTAGACCAACCCACTGCTAGCCAATCCCTACCTTCCCACTCTAAATCAATTCCCAGTCTCTTCTTGATAAACCAACTTCACCAATCACCCAAACATACAAAAGGAAACAGGTAAAGAAGGCTCCTTCCCTTCTTGTACCAACAACCCCTAAGCCTTTAAGCCCTCTAAGGGAGGATTCTCCCTTAGAGAATATCTACAGGGAAACCACAAGGGTGTCTCCCAACCCAAAGGAGGTGCTCTCTGAGGAGGAGGTTGAGCATATGGGTCCTGAGGCTGCCACTACTCCTGCTAGCATAGAGGAGGACAGTGGTAACATAAATAAGACCTCCCCCATGACAACTTTGAATGAGCAATCATTCAAAGGTCCTCGGTGCCAAGAAACCAAGGGGGTGGATAGTGCTTCTGCTAGGCAGAAGGCTTCCACTACAAAAAGATCTCATGATCCTTCAAAAGAGGGTAACACTTCTGGAGAAGGTGAGGACTGATATAACTATCAAGAATTGATGGATGCTATGGGTAACATAAACATGGATGTCATCAAGCAGGGGAAAGACATTGAAGAGCCGAAACTAGTCATTCTGTCTCAACAAGTACAGATTACCAAACTGAAGAAATTGGTGACAAGATTGGTACAGAAAAGGAGAAGAAAACAATTTGTGTTAAAGAAGAGGGAAAGTGCTCAAGATGCTTCCAACAAGGGGGAGAATCAAGAGAATGAAACAGAGAAGGAAAGCAAATCTGAGATTGGATTTGATGTTGAGGGGGAGAAAGAAGCAGAAATAGAGAAAGAAACAGAATTTGCCCAAGCAGCAGAAACTGTTAATGCTGCTGAGGTAAAAGAAGCAACAGTAACAGGGCTTTCTGTAGAAGAATTGGAAATTGCAGAAACCTTGGTAAAAGCCAAGAATGACACTCCTAAGGCTTCTCAAAAGGCCAAGGGAGTGGTCATAGATGAAGGAGGCCTTCAAAAGAAGATAAAATAAAGAAGTGAGGCAGGTTTGAAGGATACAAAAGGAAAAGGAAAGATGGTTGAACCTGAACAACCTTTAAAAAAGAAAAGTCAGATTGAGTTAGATGAAGAAGTGGCAAAAGAGCTTCAAGCTGAGATGGAAAAAGAGGAACTGCTACAATCTGAGAAGGATAGAGAGCTTGCACTGAATATGGCCAGAAAACTAAATGAAGAGTATCAGAAAAGCATGAAAACAGCAGCTTAGGCCAAGAAAGTACAAGTCAAAAGAATGCCACTCAAAAAGCAGAAAAGACAACCTTCTAAGACCTTTTTGGCCAATCAGGAAAGAAGAAAAATGATAAATTTCCTGAAAGGTTCAATTGGTGTCAAAGGAGAGATGTTTACTAATATGGCATACAGTCAAGTAGAGGAGTTGTATAAGAAAGAAATGGCTAAGCTTCAAGGGGACTCCTCACAAAAGGAAAAAGAGGCTAAAAGAAGGATGAAGGAGAGACATGATCTCAACATTCAGCAACCATTCCCTGAGGAAGTCACACCTACAAAAGAAAATAAGGAAGAGTCAGAGAATGTTGGTATGGAAGCTAAATCTGGAAAGAGGGTGAAGTCAATTGCTTCCAAAAGGCAGTCTAAAAGAGCAAGAGTGGAAGAAAAGGCAGAAACTACAGCAGAAACTGAAACAGAATCAGTACAAAGTCCAGAGCAATCTAATAAGCATACTGATAAGAGTATGGATCTGTACATGAAAATTGTAGAACCTATGAAGGATGTTCCAATCTCCATGAAAGCTCCAGAGATCATCTTCTGGGACATTCTAAAAGATAGTGGAAAGAGTTTCTTCAGAATCAAAAGAGTAGGTGATACATTTGAAGCATATTCAACATGGGGGAGAGTTATCAGAAGTTGTTCAAGAGCAGATTTAGAGGAAATGTACAAAGTGGGGATAAAACTCTATGATCCTGTGTTCAAAGGTACTGAAGATAATCTTCTCAAGTTAGCAATGGAATACTTGTGTATGATGTTTGATCCAGAAAGAGTGGCTTATAGGATTAAAGATCATAATCATGAGTTTATATTCAAGAAGATTGATAAATGGATACTATTTGAAAATTGTGGAGTATACATGATTACTATTGACAACTGTTATCACGAATACTACCTGGTGGACAAAATCTATGAGCATAGCAAGGAGAAGCTAGAAGGGATGCTTAAAGCTACACTGGTATGCACAAAGGATTCAGAGATGGCTAAAATTGTGGTGAGAAGAACTGTAAATCAAAGTCTGGGGCTAGATCCAAATTTGGGAAACTGAAATTGAAGTGTTGAAAGCATCTTGAAGATCAGATCTGAAGAACTTGACTTCTTTTCCTAAAAGTCAAGTTAGGGGGAGATTGTTGGGAACTGAAGAAAAGCTCAAGTTGTAGTTAATGCTGCTGGAACAAAGTTAATGCTGCTAGAAGAAAACAGTTAATACTTCTAGTTAGTACTTCTGTTATTAATGCTGCTAGTTGATGATTAATGTTGCTCAACAAGATTAGTACTGCTAGTTCAAAGTTAGTACTGCTTGAAGAGATTAATGCTGCTGAGCATGGTTAGTACTGCTAGAGTTAATACTGCTTAGAGTATTAATGCTGCTGAAGAATAATGTTGCTTATGTGATAAAGAATTCACATGGAAGGATGACAGCTGGATGGACTGAATATTATGGAAAGCTTGGAGATAATGATGGAAGATATTCTGAAGATAACTTTTATTAATTGTAATTAGCTTTTATCTTCAGTATATATATAGTATTGTTCAGAATTGTTAGATAACTGAACTTTTGATATAGATTTAATTCTAAGTTTTTTTGAGAATTAACCTCAAGGCATAGATCCTAGTTCTAGAGAAGTAGAATTCGTCTTGAAAGAGTTTGTTCTTGAAGATTGAGGTTAAGTGTGTAATCTTGTGATTTGATAATTGAATACAAGTTGTTGATTATATACTGTTTTGATTACTATTACATTGAATATCAAAGTGTTATTCCGCAACTTCTTTGATATTGTTTCTGAGACTTTATTCTTGTTATGAATTCGATCCTGACAGGGACTGGATCCAAATCTGGGCAATTGAGCTGAAGTTTTGAAAGCATCATGAGAACCATGCTTTGAAGAACTTAACTTCTCAATTTGAAAAGTTAAGTTAGGGGGAGATTGTTGGGGCTGATATGTGCTAAGGATGGATACTACTGCTAAGTCTTGTTGGTTACTACTGTTGAAGATTTAGTATTGCTAGACTTAAAGAGTAATACTACTGAGGAATTTACTACTGCTTGTAGGATTACTACTGCTAGAGGTATTAATATTGTTTGAAAGTTAATACTGCTAGTAGTTAGTACTGCTTGAAGAATTACTACTGCAAGCATTGTTAGTACTGCTATGGATAGATGATTAATGCTGCTTCTGATGATAACGTTAAGAAAGATGACTTTGAGCGAAAGACTAGGAGCTGAAGATAATAATGAAGATAATTATGGAATGGATGCTAAAGATCAATATTTCTTCTGTAATTATCTTGTAATCAGTTCTGTATATATAGTCTAGAAGTCTTTGATAGTATGATATAGTTTTTGATAGAAAATACAGAATACGTTTAGAGAGAATTAACCTCAAGGTTCTTTATAATCCTTTCAATAGAGAAGTATTGAACGTCTGTTGAGTTTGTTCAACAGATTGAGGTTTTGTTTGTAATCATTAAGTTAATTCAATATAACTTGTGATTAGAGTTCATACACTGTTTGATTGATTTATTGTTAAAGTATTTTTCCGCGACTTCTTGAACATAGTTTCTGAGTGTTTAGTTTAAATTCTTGTTTAGAATTTCGATCCTGACAGAGAGCCTCATACATTATGACTTAATTGTTGATCCATACTCTCTCAGTGATTTGATTATGACCCTTTTCTATACTTAGTGAAAATTACGTTTAACATTATGTATTAGTGTTTCATCATCAGCGATCATACTGAGTCTGTTCAGTTATCGCTGACGATCTCTCTTGTAAACATTCATATGTATTAGTATTTCACCATCAGCGATCTAATACTGAGTATGTTCAGTATTGCTGATGATTTCTAATGTAAACAGTTAGACGTAATCCCCGACAGAAGGCAGTAGCTAACGCAACTTTACCGTAGGTTCGATGTTGGAGAAAGTCACGAGAAAGGTACGTCGGCCACTGGAATTTGGACGTTGCTGTTGCTTGTTGTTGGACGAAGGGACGCACGATGTGGGTTTGATTTTTCTTCACGCTGGGTTGTAGATAGAAGTAGATTCACGGGTTGTTGATTGGGTTCTCTCTCTTACTTTTCTTTTTGGTGTACTATCAAAACAACAAAACCAACACTAATTTAATTGGCTTTTTTTAATCTATTTAGCACACACACGAAAACACAACAAGAAAGTTATTAATATTATTATTATTTTTTTAGACTAAATCCATAATATAATAAAACTTTGTTTTGTTTTTGTTTTTCTCTTTTTTTTTTCTTTTCAATTCAATTTAATTACAAATAATAAAAATGCTAAAACTAGGGATATTTTAAACATCTAATAATCACTAATTGCAGGGGATTTGTAACATAAAAGTGTATAAAATTGGTGCTTATCAGTCACAGAGCCACTCCAGATTTTTCTTGGTATGAGGTGAATAAGCCTCTGTCGCCAGTCATATGCCTCGAGCACCCGGAGTCTAGATACCAGATTGGCACATGTTATTTCTTCTGCGATCAGATCAAGGAGATTTAGGTATCCATTTCCAAATGGGTCCATTTTTGTTAGGGGTCTTAAAAGTAGCCTTAGCATTCTTTGGTTTGGCATTACCCTCTTTCATAGAGGTACCATTTTGTCCTTTCTCACCGTTGAATTTGGCATTCTTGGGCTTGGGGTGAGAAATAAAGCAGTATGGGCTGGAGAAATATTGATTAAGAGCATGCATAAGATCAAAACATTTACAATATGAGACTACAGAAGTAAACTTCTTGAACTTTTCATTAAAATCAGTAAAGGAGGGTATAGAGCATTTTTCATTACAATCCATCCTAGTATTAGGTTTCTTTTTACAGAAAGTCCTATCTAGTCTAGATTGAGTTTTCACAAAGTTTCCTTCCAAATTGCTCCTGGATTGTACTCTCCTTCTGTGGTTTTCCTTCCTTGAAATTACTACCACAAAGCATAAGATTGGTCATTTTTAAGCCATTTTCCCTTCTGTTGCCATGTGAAATACTCTTGAAAAGGTTTTGCAGGTTTTAGAGTTTTGGGTTTCTGAGATGACAGAGCATTTTCCTTGTTTAATTTTTCTAGCTCAAGAGAAGTCTTAGCTTGCAAGCACATGTCAAGGAAATCAGGGCAAATAGGTATCCTGCAGATCTCTTTTTAGGAGCAATCATTCGGTTAAGAATGCCAGATGATAATTTATTTTTCCTCTGAAGTGCAGGGAACTATTTCTTGCTCCACAGAGCAAGTCTCAGCATTGACATAGGATGATTCAAGCTCTGATTCAGAGTCTGAATCAAGGAAGTCTCTGTGGATGGAGGCATGGTTTTCTTGACATGTATTGCTCTTTCCATCATTAGTGTCCATTGAGATATTTAAATTTTTGAGAGTACAAGGGAACACTTCAAGAACACTTAACCTTTCCATCAAGTCTTGCTCAATAATTCCACGCAGGACAGAGTTCATATCAGGATGATTAAAAAATGGTTTTCATAAGTCTTCTTCAAATCATTTTCCAAGAATATTTTAAACAACTTTTCTTCCACAAAGGCTGGAACAAACTCTAGAGCCTCAGGAGACTATTCTTTCTAGGAATCATCATGCTCACAAATGCCATTTAAGTTTGAGTCTCTGGATGACCAAATTTGAAAAGTCCTATCTGTTTTTGAGACAGATATTTCCTTGGAAGGGATTTCCTCTTTGCAGAGGATGATGATGACAAGTTACTGTTTTCATACCAGACATCACCAAAGGATTCCTCTCATGTGGTCCTTCAGAGGTTTTACGCCTCTTAAATGTAGAAGTTAGATTTGGAAGACTTGGTTTTAGAAACTTCCCAGGTCAGAAGATGTTTGCTAAAAATTTGTTTCGTTTATTTCCAGTATAGGGGTCAATATCAGTGAACCCTATACCTCTTTTGCCAACTTGGGTCTTTACCTTTTCATGCACCTTCTGTACATCCTAATATTTCCTTATTAGGAGGTTTCTGTCGAGCAAGTCTTGGTGAAAGACTTCTCTTTCTTTTTGTAAAAAGTTCCTTAATTATGAAACAACATTTAAACGGTCACTCTCATTGTCCCTTAGCTCCTATATCTTTTATTTTAAAGCTTTATCAAGTCGGACAACCTTTTCTTCTAATGATTTCTTTTCAGAAATGTGCTCAGAAACAAGTGAACTATTTTCAAGATAAAGCTTATCCTTCTCTTGAGTTAGAAGTCTAGTTTCTCACTCATAGAAGGCAAGCTTCTTCTCGAGCTCTGAGCATGTATTTTTGCAAGCAAGGAATTCCTCTTGAAGCTCAGAAAACTTGTTTTCAGAGTCATGAGAGATAGAGTCTGATGTGGATACATCACTATTGATCTCAGAGGAATTGACTTATGCCATTCCACAGAATAGTGCATTTGTGTCTCCTTCGTCAGAGGATTTGTCGGTCACAAAATTTTCTTGTTCGGCCATCAGTGACCTCTGCGTGTAATACTCTGCCTTTTTTCTTGAAAAAGGCAGCATTTCTGACCGGCTTGCCTCTGTTGAGGTTAGTTCTGCATTCGGCTGCAAAGTGTCCAGGTTTTCCACATTTGAAGCAGCCCTCGTTCTACGGAGTGTAGTTCGCAGTTTTCTCACCTCCTATGTTGTCAGTCCTCTTAGTACCCCTTTGTGGGTACTCAACAGTCTGCTGGTGATCTACATACCTTCTATCGTCTCCTCTCTTCTCCTGTTATCTCTACTCATCAAACTCTTCTCTCCGATACTTCCTCTGCTCATACCCACCAAAACCTCTTCTATCTCCTCTTTCGTCCCTCTCATCCCTTCCTCTGTTGAACATGGGATTCTTCTTTAGACCTCTGTTGTACTCTTTGGTCATAAGAGCCAAGGTATTTTCCATTAAGGCCATATCTATTTCTTCTTCTGAACTATCATATTCTTCACTTTCAGCCACCAACACTTCTTCTTCTTTTTCTTCAGACTATCCTTTCCATTTTTCTTCTTCTTTCCCTTTTCTTGAACCTCTACGGTTTTACCCACCAATGCAAGAGGTCCACCAACTTGGGTTTTGACCCTAGAGATGCGATTTTCTTGGCTAACCTGTGTCCCAAATAGTTCAGATAGGGACCAAACATCAAGATCCAAAGTTTCTTGGAGTGACATGGTCAAGTGTAACCATTCATCATTGAGGTTCTGAAGAAACATGACATTGTTTTCTTCAGGGGTTGTGTGGATGCCATATCTCTTGCATTTGTTGATCAGGGAGTTAAACCTAGCATATGTGCTTTGAATGGTTTCATTTGGCAGAGCTTTGAAAGCATAGTACTCATTAATGCACAAAACTCTGTTGTTCTTCTGAGTTTTAGCATCACCTTCGAGCTATTTTTCAAGATCTAGCCACAGATCCTTTGATGTCTCACATGAGTCTAATGATTGGAAAATGTCATTAGGAATGGCCATTATGACCAGTCTTTTGGTCTTTTTAGCAAGATCATGCAACCCTTTCTCTTGTTCATTCCACTCACCAATGAGCTTGGGTTTTTGGTATTCAGGGACCTCTGGTGTAGTAGCTGTTGCAGGTATTATAGGTACAGTGGTCATGGGAATATACACAGAGGGTTGTGAATAAATTCAACCAAACCGGGATCCACACTTTCAAGAAAGTGGACCATCCTAATTTTCCACTTGGGATATTCATCCCTGAGTAGAGTAGGTGGTTTAGATTGGGATCCAGCACTGAAGAATGCTATTGCGTTTGCCATTTTTAGTGTAATGAAAATGGTTACCAAAATAGAGTATTAGAATGATGAGTTAACTGGGAAGAAGTGTATCAACTTAGCTTACAAGCTTTGAACTGTTCTAAGATGAGAAATAGACCTATTTCTGAATCTAAATCAAGTTTGTTGATGACAACTCAGAAAAACAGGGACTATTTCTTTTTGAATGAAACATGAAACTCAGAAAAGGTTCAAAATACTACCAAACAAGAAGGAATCATTGATAGAACATGATCCATTGATATTAATGATCAAAGCCAGATCTAATACCAATTTTTGATCCCAATAATGATGTTCTAATGAATGATTGACCAAAACAAACTACATAAAACAGATTAATATAAGTTCGGAATCAATTTAAGTGTAGTAATATGGTTTGTTTGGTAGTAATCACACAATCAAGTAATGAAGAGAACAATAGACAAATATGAGTTAGTCACTGAATTATCTGCTTCATTAAGCATGAACAATACACCAAGAACACGCAAAACTGTGTGCTAAAAATGCTTTCAAAGATAATATAGCTTAATCAAGGTGTGTAGATTGGTGTGTGCTCGCATGGTAAAACAACAAGTAGTGCTCCCTTCATATACAAAGGGGGAACACACAATAGTACAAGACAAAGGCTGACATTCCATATAAGGAATGTCACTTGGAAAGTAAAAACCATCGTGGGTTGTACGTATGATCTTGAGAATCTTCGTACAACAGGGTCATGTGATCTGCATGTGATGTTGTCTTGTCTATTTCATCCTATCTTCAAATCTTCAAGTCTTCCAATCTTCAGAGCTTAGCCACACAGAGGCTCTGTGGTCTGAATGTGATCTTCAGGTTAAGAGCTTCTCGGGTATATGGTTGACAAAGCTTCTGAGCTCGGCACTACTGTGGTGTACCTTGGTGTAAGCAGCAGTCTTCTGAGGTTCCTATACTTAGCTTATTTTTCAATACTTTCTATACAATGAATTGGAGCTAACACCACCTTTTATGCTCTTCATATTTCCCAGTTCGAGTATATTTCTTTGTCGGTGGGATGGACACATCTTTTGGTATATTTTTTAAATGGAATAGCAAGGACTTTTGGTATATCTGTGAATAGGATGTCCACAACTTTTTATAACTTATCCAATCGATTTCATTTATGTATGTTGATGTCATAGTTTTAGGTTTATAATTGTAAGCGTATAGAAGTATAACATACGATCGATCTCAGGGAGGCGATGGACTAACACAGATCGTTCTAGAGTATGGCCTAGCTACGAGAATTATCAATCAATGATTCAATGATGATTTTGTTAGTAATAATTTTTCCAACAGATTTTATTAAATAGGATAAAAAGAATAATGAGACATAAAAATGAAAAGTAACGAACATCGGGTATTTTCGGTTTTGGATCTCAGTTATGATGGTTATTTGTTGTGTAAAACGTTTTAACCCTCTATCAAGGTGGGAACACTTTTTTAAAACAAACTAGCACCTACTTTCGCAGCATACAAATACTGTAAAAGAAACATTTTGATAAAACAAATACATTCCCAACCCACATCCCTAACTATTTTAATGTTAAGATAGTAGTCATCAAGCAATTCGATCTAAATCAAGACTCAATCTTTCATTCATATTTTCAGCTAAATAAATTAACCAAACAGTAGATTAAAAACCAATTAATCACATAGCAACTTCGGTTAGTTGAAATCAGACGATTAAAATCCAATACTTTTTATGAAATCAATTATTAATCCTAAGAACTTAATTCAAGACAAGAAAAATCAATCAAACGAAAGTAGACTACGAAACAAAACATAAATCTAATGAAACTAGTAAAATCATTCTAAGAAAGCTATAAAGATAGATCCAATGTGTGTCATCCTCTAAAAATCATTTATAATCCTAAGAAAGTATTGAATAAATTTTAAAAACGATGTAGAAAATTAAATACATAAAAGATATTTAACAAGACTTGACATGTTTGTAAGCTCGATTATATTTCTCGAGCCGAGTCAAGACTACCGGCCCATATGAACATACACTTTTTCGAGAGTAACATGATCATATGTTTATGAATTATACAACTAAAATATGAAAATTAAAAAGACTCGTTGTTAGAGCTAGGTTTCAAGTTCGAGGCAATTTCACGAGTTAGTCAAATTTTAGTTCGGAACCATGAACAAACTTATAAATTTGAACTTTAGGTCAATAATATGTAACTCAAAATTGTTAATCGAATATCGAACTCAAGTTTGAACATTAAAAAAATGTTCGATCTCGAGCAATATTCTAAAAAAATTATCTGCATTTGAGTCGGTTCAATCAAATAGTATTCAATAAGTCAAATAGTAAACTTACGAGTGAATTACATGATAAGTCCCTGTACTATTTTTAATGGTTCACTTTTTCCCTTGAAAATAATCTTCTCAATATTATAAGTAATTCGTTAATATGCAAAAATATATTCTTTTCGACTCTTTAACATTTTTTGTTAACTTAAAATCATCAATTAACAGTTTTAATATAAAACTTATCGACAATTGAGACTTCTTCTCTCTCACAACCAGATATTTGTGCTCTTTTTTTTTTTGGTATATTACAAGGAATTTTCTTTATTAATCACACCAAGTAAAACGGATCATGTCTATCTTAATCAATTGAAAGGTGAGATATATGCAGACTTTTCACCCTAAAATCTAAATGGTAATCTCCAACTTATGAAAAAGTATAAGCAAAAAGGTACACCAAGGAGAATGCTTGAAACAAGCTTGGAAAAATACGATGATTTTGAAAAAAACAACTAAGATCCGTAAGTAGTAAACAACAAAAATAACTAGGTATGATGAAACATTAAAAAAATGTAAGGAACCTAAACATACACATTTCTTAACATATGGTAACCTATCTATCAGTCAAATTACCTATATTCAACCGGTTAACAAGATCTCTAAATTAAGGCAAACTATGCTTCATATCATTAAATGATTATTTTAAAAAATAATTATTCATGATAGAAATAAGGTAAAAATTGATTTTATATAAACTTCCTACAATACTTTTAGAAGAGATCACGGCCGACTCAGGTAATGGGCAGGATGGGCGGAGGTCCAGGGCAGCACAACCCTAAGGAGGGCATCACAGGCCTTTAGTCTTTTTATATAAACTTCCTACAATACTTCTTGTTTGCATATTTAGTCTTTTTATGTTTATTTGTTTCTAGGTTTCTTGATTTGCTTATTATTTTTTTCTTTTTGATGTTTATTTGTTTTCCAATATTCTATTTGTGAGTCAAGTTTGCAAATATTTTCCATGAATCATTTGTTCTATAGGTTCTAGGTTAATAATAAGTAGTTAGCCATATTGTCCCTCTTCCAAAGAAAACCTTTCTCCTGCTAAAATATTAACCGAAAGTCTGAAACCATATGATCATGCTTACACAACAGCTTTCTCAATTAATTATATCTATATACATGACATATCATTGGGTCATATATGTTATCAGACAACCCGAGAGAGTATAGCCATATTTTTCATTTTGTTTGGGGTTTTGGTTTATGTCCCCTTTTGCAACTTTTTTCCCCGATAAAAATCGGATTGGGAAGGAACCGTTACCAAAGAAAACACAAAGATTTGCGTGACACAAAGGTAACGCAAAGATTTTGTTTGGGGTTTTGGTTTATTGACAACCCGAGAGAGTATAGTCATATATGTTCCAAACCTCTTAAAATTTGTGTGTTTTTTGAACCGGCCCTGGAACAGACAAATGTTTGGTTCTATAAACTTAAGTCACTATAAAGTAATCTACCAGGATACTTATTATCATTTGCCAACAATTGCAAAAACTTTTAAAAATCTTGCCAATGATTGGTCCATAGAATAAGAAACACCATGGATCAACATTCAACTTGATCAAATATTTGAGATTGTTGATCGATTCTGATATATTTCCAAAGAAATCGTGACCGGCTATTCTAGATACTCACGTTAGTTGTTGTTACAAAATTCAGCCTAAGAACTTTCGGCATTGATCAGTCAAGTTCGGTTGTTGGGAATTCGTGCCGAAGCGCTAAACATTCTATAGATTGACCTCAAGTAAGCTAAACCAAACGAACCAAGTATATTTCCCACTCGAAATTAGGGATACTTGGTTGAAGATAATTTATGCAAATTAATACATCAATGGAAGCAATCATTTTGGTTCCACGTACCACTTACGTTACAATACAATAAATTCTGAAAAGCAAGGTGGTAATTTCATTATAACATAAACTTTAGTAGACATGTTCTTGAACTCGATAAATACAGAGCATTCATTGTTGGGGTGGGATGTACCCAGATCTGTCCTCTACTCCACAGAGTAAGAGTGTAGGATGGAAACACAGTTGTTTCCATGATGACCCCGTCTTGCAGAAGTGTGAAGTCCTAATTAACTACGCAAAATGTTCTTGAGGTTTTTTTCTGGCAGTTTGTGGCTCTTGGTGTATCAAGGTCTCATTGCATTTTGGCAATTTTCAGATTTGATCAATTAGCCTAAATTACGATGATTACGTTTTGATAAATATAAGATTTTCAAGATTGAAAATTACAATCCATGTAACCTGCTGTAACTAAGCTACAAATTCAAAGACACAACGAAGTCTAGATCCAAACAGTGCAAATTCAAAGAGTATGTACAATAACCGACTTAAATGTTAAAAGTGTCGGAAACCTTATCGTTGGTGGTTCTAACTGCGGCTTCGAGATTGAAACCGAGGCCTGAAGAATCTAGATCTTAGCTAGATTGAGAAGATGCATGCGGCACATGTGTTCCAATCAGCAAGAAGAGGGAGGTTGTGTTGTCAGATCGCTGTTCGTCTGGCTCAGACCTCCGGTGAACCCCGATTGTGCCGTTTTATCCATAGTTATCTTTTTGAGTTAACACGAGGAGTGCGAGAAATGGATCTCAACTGTTGGTCACTTTTAATCTCAAGCCCACCCACGAGTTGCGGTTGATACGAGGATTGATCCAGTGCATCTCACCCTAATGTGCTTCCAAACGGTTGATAACCACTTCTCACGCTTCTTACGTTAATTCAACTTCTCACCGGAACCCAACCTTATATATCCAATCGGCAGCATCCCTGTAGGATTTAGGAACTGGGCTATGTACTCATTACCACCGAGAGTCAAATAAGCGGGTTGCCTCATGTTAATGAGTGAATCTACAGTACGACCCAAGAAAAAGCATTCATCAAGGTTCAACTTGATCAAGTATTTGAAGTTGCCAGTGGATTATGATATTCCCACAGAAATAAAGTGTGGCGATTAGTTCCAGGTGCTCAAATTATTTATTGCTACAAAATTCACGCTAAGCATTTTCAGCTTTGGTAGGTGAAGTTTGATTGTTACAAAAACAATCGAAGACCAGACTAAAATCGGGAAAAAAACACAAATAGAAAGTCACATGACTTTCCTTGCAGCCAAAGTCGCCGGACAAGCCACGCCAACCACTGGATTCAAGAACAGGGAAACAGAGTATCTGGTGGCCAAAGCCGTGGCACCACCCGCCTAACTCACGGTTCGATTCTTGTTATTCAAGTACGTAGACATGAAGAAAAAGATTTGGATTCTTTATGGATAAACAATGTTGTTCATATTTAATTTAAGATTATCTCACTCGAAAGTAGGGATGTTTAGTTTAAGATAAAACAAACCAGAACAACCCAGTATATCCCACCCAAAAGTAAGGATATTTAGCTTAAGATAATTTCTACAAATCAAGTGCAAGCAACCATTTTGGTTACCGGTACCACTTGCATATTATTAGATAACTACAACACAATACATTAAGAAAAAACAACAGGTAATTTCATTAGCACTTACACTTTAGTAGACATGTTCTTGAACTTGAGTAACACAGTGCACTCGCCGTCAATGGCTCAACAACAAACTGAAGAAGAAAACTTAATGACTCGGGAAGATTGAAGAACATATAGCACCAGGAAGAGGGAGCACATCAACATAAACAAACGCAAAGATTTTTGTCATGATACTGAACAAGAACGAGAAAGCAAAGTTTAAGTGTATCTCGATGAACAATGTAGTTTATATAGTCAACTTCAATGCTTATTTGCTTTCGAGTTGACATGCCACGTGCATTCTATTCTATCTTTGTGAGCCATAGATTCTCTTTTTCCCTGGTGGTCTCTAGGGAGAAAACCAAATTAAGACAAGATGATGTTGTCAAGATGATAATCAAAATATGACTTTCTGCAACTAATAACAAACATCGAGTTCCCTTAGCTAATAGAATCAGTAGAAAATATGAGTTTCTGCAACTAATGTTTGAATAATACTGTTATGTTTTTTGACAGATCCAAAAACAATTTAAGCAGACAAGACAATATTACTAACAAAGTACTAAATTCTCATTTAATTACAAAAGTCAAATGCATGAAGATTCTTAGAAGATGCCTAACCATGACTTTCATGATAGTAAATATTAGTGTGATGACAACATGTTAATCAAATTAAACATAATCACAGGATTTAATCTCATAATCACTAATCAATTTCATCAATCATAATTGATTTTGAGAAATAAAAACTTACTTGGAAATCCAATCTTGATTGGATTGTTTGTTGATGAAGATGAAGCCATTGTAGTAGTGTGATTCCAAACTCTCTATTCTCGTTATAATGCTTCCTTCTTGATGGATTGATTGAGAGGACAAAGTTATGGTGTTTTGGGAGAAAGATTGTCTCCCCATGAGAAAGTCCCGTATGAAGATTTTTGAAGCATTTAAAGAGAAAAGAAATTAGACCTTATATGACGGTTACTTCCATCAAGTAACCGATTTTTTCATGATGGTATAGTTTAGGATATAAATTGTAAATATATCAATTCCCACTATTTATTACATAAATGGTCCATAGGCCACAATAAAATAGGAAATATTCCAACATTCTCCCACTTGGACTAGTGACCATTTATGATTACGTTCATCATAATTTTGGTTGAGTTTTTACTCATGATACTTCGTACTTATACCATAGCAGAAAGATACATTCGTACGTGTCAATATCGACACGAGAATCCCATCAATCATACTAAGACATTTGTACAGAGCATCATGTTTATATCAAGCCAAAATCTCCAAAACATAATGTGGTAATTAAATATACAGTTGTCCATGAAATAACATAAGTGCGCACAATTCATAATTATAGACAAACTTTGAATAACATAAGAGGAAATTATAATCAAGTACTTGTCTTGTTAACATAAATTATAGTAAAGCAACATGCTAGAAATAAGTTTTTACAAGATCTCGACTTAAACCCATTTTGACGATGTGTTCTTGAAATACTTTGGGTAGAAGACCTTTCGTCATTGGATCCGCTAGCATATCATGAGTGCTAATATACTCAATACAAAGGTTGTTTTCCTCTACTCGTTCTCGTACAAATAAGTACTTTTTATCGAGATATAATCTATCCCCACTTGAACTATTACTATTCAAAAATCTCACGGCGGAAGAATTATCACAATATATCTTCAATGGCCTCGATATGGAGTTCACGATTTTGAGTCCTCCTATAAGATTTCTCAATAACATTCCATGACACATTGCATTATAAACAACAACATACTCTGCCATCATAGTTGAGGTTGTCGTCAATTGTTGCTTATGACTCCTCCATGAAATAGGCCCACCTGACAGCATAAAAATATATCCCGAAGTGGACTTTTTATCATCTTTGCATTTTGCAAAGTCAGAGTCAGAAAATCCAACCACTTCTAGATCATTCGTTCTTTTATAAGTTAGTTTGTAATCTTTAGTCCCTTGAAGATATCGCAACACCTTTTTAGCGGCTTTCCAATGATCTAGGCAAGGATTAGATTGATACCTGCCTAGCATACCAACTATATAAGCGATGTCGGGACGTGTACAAACTTAAGCATACATCAAACTTCCAACTACAGAAGCGTAAGGTATTAATGTCATTTGTTCCTTTTCTACCTCTGTTTTAGGACTTTGAAATGACCCAAATACATCATTTGACCTTAGTCATTCCAGGCAAAAGGATCCGCTCTGTCATTGTCTGATTTTTGGTTGTCTGATCACACTCAAAACATAAGCTTGTAATATAGCTACACCTAATTCCAGAAGGGGAAGGAGTAGGGCATTTTCTTGAATCACACACATCGAAGACCCCACAACCCTTGTTCTTAGGATCGCTTCCCGAGGACTTACTCCCCGAACTATACACGCTCGCAAAGCGACACGTACCCCTTTTGGGACAATCCTAATGTCCCTATGGTACGGTCTCGGTGGATTTCTATTCCAATAACATAAGACGCTTCTCCGAGATATTTCATGTCAAAGTGACGTGAAAGAAAACGTTTTGATTCATGCAACAAATCAATATTATTACTTGCCAATAGAATGTCATCAACATAAAGAACAAGTATATCAAAGTTCCTCCCACTCATCTTGAGGTATATACATTGATCCACTTGATTCTTATTGAAGCCATTTTTCTTCATGACTTCATCAAATTTTAAGTACCATTGACAGGATGCTTGTTTAAGACCATAAATTGACTTTTTAAGTATACAAACAAGATGTTCTTGACCTTTAGACTTAAAACCTTCCTGTTGAGTCATATAAACATCTTCATGTAAATCTCCATTAAGAAACGCGGTTTTGACGTCCATTTGATGTAACTCTAAGTCAAAATGAGCTACAAGGGCCATCACGATCCGTAAGGAATCTTTTCTTGAAACAGGAGAAAATGTTTCTTGATAATCTATACCTTTCTTCTGAGTATATCCTTTAGCAACCAATCGGGATTTATAACGTTCGATGTTTCCTTTTGGGTCGAGTTTAGTCTTAAAGACCCACTTGCATCCTACGGGTTTAGCACCCTTTGGTAATTCATCAAGTTCCCAAACACCGTTTTTACTCATGGAATCAAGCTCATCAGTCATAGCTTCATTCCAATGAGAAGATTTGTGGCTATTGATGGCATCATTATAGGATATGGGATCGTCACATTTTCCTAAGTCAAGATCGACCTCATTTAATATAATCGTCAAAATCCGTGGGTCGTCTTGATCTTTGTGATCTCCTTAATGGTTGTTGCATTTCTTGAGGCTCATTATTAATTTCTTCAGTATTCTCATTATATGGCATTTCAACATTTGTCTCTAAGTTTGTTGCACTTTCGTTATGAGACATAGGTTGAACATTGGAGTCTTCAAGTGGTGAATTTATCGAAACAGGCACATGTATTATTGTAACACCCTAAAAATTAGCGGAATAAAAATTCGAAATTTCTGCAATATGACTGCTATAATTAGATAAAAACCTGGATATATAACCTGTAAAAACAATCCCAAAGTATCATCCCGATAGGACGGGGAAACAGTGCTATAATCATTACAATGAATCAAATGAAGGATAGACTAACAACCTAATAATCAAACTTAAGTAAGAAAGATTAAGGTCGGGTGTTGCTATTCTTCCAAAAGGTATGATCGCTATTTCAAAATGCCGGTCTATACATCTCCCAAAAAGACCGCTTTTAGTCCAAAGCTATCTGCTCAGTCCCAACGAACCCCACCGGAGACCTGGCCTGTTATACATGTCATTTTAAGAAAAAGTGTTAGGCTAAAGCCTAGTGAGATCCAACATTTGTAATTAAAGAGATTTAATGTAAAATAAGTAAAAGGTTTCCTTTTGTACAACAACAATAATGAAATTGTAATAATTATGCTCTTTGAAAATAAACCAATACCTCTTGGGTTAACGGGGGAGTCCCGCCTACTAACCCGAATGACGGAACACAAAAGTAAGCCATTCGATGGGTCAGTAAAGCCAATAAACACATAAAGTACACGCAAGGGATGTCAGGCTCAGTGGCTTTAAACGTACACCCACGGAAACTCGAGTTCAACCCCTTCGGGTTCCTATGTCGAGCTCCTCATCCAATATCGTAATACTTGAGCACGAAGGACTTATACCGCACCCGGTACGTAACGTGCAACACGAAGGACTTATACCGCACCCGGTACCTAACGTGCCTCGACGTGGAAAACTAGCCGTCCCAACGCCGAAACAATAATAACCAAATACGGGGTCATGACTCCCAATGCATCAATTAAACCAATTAATGCACATAAGGCTCAACAAAGAATTCCACAATGGTTAATATGCAATAATTGCGAGATGGAGGGTGTTTTCCACCAAAACCGCTCCCATTACTTATCAAAAGACCGTTAGTAAAAATATAGACAACTCCTCTTTATTTTAAATCCCCAAAATATGGAATAAGGTTAATATGCAACTTATCAGCAGTTAACTACCATATCAATATTTTCAAGATCATAAGTTTTTCATGGTAATGCCATTCACTTGAAAGTATAACCCAAGTAGAAACTAGTCAAAGAACATTAGTAAAGTTCATACATCATCATTTCTCAGAAAATCATCCAAAACACTAATATCCCCAAAAGTTAGGTTTAACACAATGTTCTACAAAACCAAGTATATGAAAAGGGAGATATTAGGTATTTCAAAATCCACCTTTTGACATGTATAAAGTTTGATAAAATGTGTAAGAACTCACCTTAGTAGTTTCCTTAGGAAGGAAACCAAACCCTAGAAATGGGAGAGATGAAAACCACTTGAGAGCTCACCACCAACACTTCCTAAATGTATTAAGGGCCACCATTAATGACCTAGAATCACCATAAATGAGGAGAGAAGTCTAGAGGAAGAATGCTTACCGAAGTCAGCTGCCAAAATCGCTCCCAAACCCTAGAACTCGGATAAAAATGACTGAAAATCGCGACTTGTCTTTTTATACCCGAAACACTCGCCGGCGATAGTGACACGGCGAGAGTGACATTTGTCACTCTCTCGGGCATAATCGCGCCAACACCCCCACCCGCGGTACAATCTGGGCGATAGTGCCCGGCGATTGTGACCCTGTCACTCTCGCATGGCACTATCGCGAGAGACGTACCGAGAGTTCTTGACCCCCGGCGATTGTGCCCCTGCGATTGTGACATCCTGTCACTCTCGCGGGCACTGTCGCGAGCCCTCCCGAATTTCACAATTTGACACTTTTTAGCCCACGATACTTAGCTCTACTAGGTTCAATATAAAACTGGTAAATCCTTAAAGTTAAGAAGTTTCCAAAACGAGAACGATAATACATAGGCTCTCAGAATTTGGGGTGTTACAATTATAGGTTCTTCTTCACGAACCTCTTGAAGATCTATACCATGATTTTTGATACTCTCATTATTATCATAATTCTCAAGAAATTCAACATGTCGTGTTTCTACTATCCGGGTAGTGTGTGATGGACAATAGAATTTGTATCCCTTTGACCGTTCAGGATAACCAATGAAGAAGCAACTTATAGTTTTCATATCAAGCTTTCTTAATAGGGGATTATACACTTTAGCTTCGGCCGGACAACCCCACACCCTTAGATACCTTAAGCTAGGTTTCCTTCCTGTCCATATTTCAAAAGGAGTTTTAGGAACAAATTTAGAAGGAACTCTATTTAGGTCGTGAACTGTTGTTTTTACTGCTTCGGTCCATAAGAATTGAGGTAGATTTGTGTTTGCCAACATACTTCGTACCATGTCCGTAAGAGTTCTATTTCTCCTCTCAGCCACACCGTTCTGTTGAGGTGTGCCCGACATGGTATATTGGTTCACTATCCCGTGATCTTTGCAAAAATCAAAGAAAGACCCGGGAACTTGACCCACATCCGTATGTCTACCATAAAACTCGCCCCCTCTATCCGATCTTACTACTTTAATTTTACGGTCAAGTTGATTTTCAACTTCGGCCTTAAATGTTTTAAACATTTTAAGTGATTCGGAATTCTCTTTAATCAGGTACATATACATATAGCGAGAATAGTCATCAATAAAGGTAATAAATGATTTATGTCCGCTTATGTTCACGGGAAAAGGTCTACAAATGTCGGTGTGTATTAGTTCTAATAATCCAGAACTCCTCGTGGAACCTTTCTTATTTCCTTTTATCATTTTTCCTTTAATGCACTTTGTGAGTCCGTGATCGTTACCAGATAATCAAACAACAAACAAATAGATGATAAACCAACCTGATTCGATAACAAACGATGATTACAGGATTGATTTCTTGAATGTAAAGCTCTCTCTGTTTTCTCTCTTTTCTCTCTATCGGTCGATGTGTTCTCTGTGTGTTATGTGTGTTCTTGTGTCGTGACCGATATTGATATCTGAGATATATCAGATAACTTCCTAAACACATTTCCTTACCACTTGCATTACAATAATAATAAAACTAAATATCCTAATTAATATTTAAATAATATGTAGATATTAATTAAACTAATATAATATCTAAACTAAATATCTAAATTATAATATCTAGATATTTAGGACAAAAATAAAATACTAAAAACGAACTTTTGACATTTATTACAAAGTGACCCTAGACTATTGTTGAGAGCGACTTATCAGCTTTTAACTTTGGATTGGATCTTCAGATTGGATGATCTTGAATCCAATGAGACTGTGGTCTAACAATCTCCCCCTTTGGATCAAGATCATTACTAAAAAGATTTTAGCAATTCAGTCTTCTTTTTCAGCTCAGAAGATTCAATCTTATCCTTAGTCTTCAATAAGTAGCAATCTTCCCAAACGATGTAGATAAACTCTTTTTCGAATGATGGGAAGAAATTATCTTCAGGTTTAGTCCAGATTGTTGTAGCAAAGTATCTTGAAAGAAAAATTCTCTAAATTCAGCATGTCTTCAGAATACTTGCTTTTGAAGATTTCAATCTTGGACGTGATTCTTGAAACATGTGATCTTTGCCATTTCTTGTGTAGTCATTCTCCCCCTTTTTGATGAAAAGTGCAACGACTCCATCAAAACTTTGAGTAAGAAATGTCTTTCAGTTGGAGCCTCTGATCCGTCACTTCAAAAGATATTCATCCAGATCTTTGCAAATCTAGACAAAATAGTCATGTAACACCTGAATGAACAAATGAATCAGTTAACATGCCTGTCAGTAACACTAAGTCACTGTGTGTAACAAATACACATTGGAAAGGAGCTGTTTGATGTTGACTCCCCCAGGGCTTCCATTTAATCATCGAAACACCACAAAGGTTATTTTTATAAACGTTATGACAAAGAAACAAATTCCTTGTGTGTTCGTGCTTGTGATAGAAAGAATTAAGCACTTGATGATCGCTTATAGGCTCAAAATTTGTGTAAACCACTGAGACAACAGTAAGTTAAACACAGACTCAATGTGCATGATTGAAGTGCGAAGGTGGGGCAGACTTCCTTCTTTTCAATATCCAGATTTTCCGAATGAAAATCAGATAGCAAATGTGTTGCATCCCCTTTGAAAATGTGAAACACTTTCTTGTGAAGAAGAAAATGAGTAGTTGGTGAGGTTTGATCAAGAGTTGGCATGGGCTAGTTGCCTGATTCAATAATGATCACCAAAGAATTGTGAATCATTAGAAATGTGGCTGCCCGGCTCAGAAAAAGTTGGTGCAGAGTTGTGATATTCTTTTAACTCTGTTCTCACACGCTCTTCCTTTTAAACATTTTGCTCACTCTAATCACACTCATTTCTTTTCAACTTCTCACACTCAATCACTATGGATTAACTTCTTGGGTAGAAATCACTGGGTAAGGTGATTCCATAGAAGTTGTGTGAATTCCTAGCACAATGATTCCGTATATCCAATAAAGAATATGTTGCTCAAACTGATTTATTATCATGTAAGCTCATGTAAAACATTTAAATTACACTCCCAAAATATAAAATCTGTTGAAAAATCGGGAAGTGGTTTGAACATTTAAAAACAATGTTTTCTATGATTGAAAGTTGTCCACTATTCAACCATATATGAGATGAAGATAAAGAATTATACCTTAACGTTCAATCTTACATCTCATGAAGCTAAGCTTTAAAGTCATAAACATATGAACTTGTAAGCATCTCTCAAAAATTCTGCAAAAGTCTTATGTCAAGTCAAAGCAAATTTATTCACTTAAATTGAAAAGACAAAAAGCAGTAAAACTATTAAAGTACAAGTTCTGATCAGAAATAATCACAAGTCATCACCTTTTTACTCCCCCTGAAATTATGCATTTGAAAAATTTTCATTGAAAAAGATATGCATTAAAAAATTTCAGACATATATGTACTCACCCTTGAAGGTTGATTTCCTCATTGGAGTATCTGAGTACACTTTTCATATCAGCACTGGAGTAAGGTCTTTTGATCACTGAAGTACGAGTTCTAAACTGTTGTGTTTAGAAGTCAAACTTCGTTGAAGTCCGGGTCTTGAGCTGATTTACTCAAGAACCATATCTCTCTGAAGTGCGGGTCTTGAACTGTGTTATTCAAAAACCTTATCTCTCCTACTCCCCCTAGACAGTAGGTACCTGCAACACAGAATCATCCCTTTTCTTTGGTATCCATTTCCAATTGGATCCAACTGTGTTAGCAAACGATTTTGGCACCCAGTGAAATTTGGGTCCGCTTTGCTTTTTAGAATCAAATAAAGAATTTGAATGATAAAAGGGAACATGATATGTTCCAAACCAAATGTCAGAATCTTGACAAGAAGCATGATCATGTTTATCATAATTTGAAAACTTTATAGCAGACAAAGATAACTGGAATAATTGTTGTTTTGAAAATTTCTTGCGAGAATCAACAAGTTTTGGTTTAGAAAAAGCAACATCCACAATTATATCATCTTTACTAGTAGTAATCTTATTACAGTCAGCACTAGAACATGATATAGCAGTCTCGTCAAACTCCTGTTTTGGTTGCCATTCAGACTTAACTTCAAGTTTTTTCTTGCTCACTGCTGAAACATTTGAAACTTGTGAGTTAGACTTTTGAGCAACAAACGAATGCTTCTTCTTCGTCTTACCAGTAGTGTTCGGTTTCTGTGATTGGTTAGATATAATCTTACCTTTAGCACTCTTAGCTTTCACAGAGACTGATTTATCAACTTTCGTTGATTTTGCACTGTTAACAGACGTACTGGTTTTTCCCAAAGATTTCACAACAAAGGATGAACGGTTAGGAAGTTTTGTATTAAAGTCAAATTGTTCAAAACAACCATCCGAACCACCGTCGGAGTTAAGAACATCAAACCCTCCATTTGATAAACCAGACATGTCATCAGATTTAGAAGCCTTTGAAATAATAACATTTTTCAGCACAGTTGAAAAAAAATTTTGTTGAATCTCAATCAAAAGTCTTTCATCTGTTAAAGAGTTCTTGAGTTCAGAAATTTGACTTTCCAAAACAAGAGGAGGGACGTAAATTTTACCTTTAATAGGCTTCGCCTCCATCTCTTTTTCAGAATAACTTTCAAAGAAGTCATTTGAAAGAGATTTCTTTTGATCTTTTCGATCATAACTATTATTCACTTTCGCATAATAAAATGGAAGGTGAACTTTAGATGATTTCAAACGTTTTTCAGTTTCCTTGGCTTCATCCTCTTCAGATAGTCCAGTCCAGAAAACTTTAAACTCAGGGATTCTTCGAGCTATTTTCAAAGCAGTAAGATCATAAAGTGCAGGCACTTCAGCTCTACCTTTTTGAAGACAGTGAGGATTCTTATAACCGATTCCCCATTTCTCTATTTCCTCTTTGGGTTTGTTCAGATCAATAGTTTGTTCAGTTTGACCCATTTTGTATAACTTCTCTTCCAAACTTTTTAATTTAGCAATTAAAGTTTTGTTTTCTTCGGTACACGAAGAATGCATTTTAGTAAGCTCATATAAATCAAGCTCACTTTTTCTCAGTTTAGACTTGAGTTCAAAATTCTCTTTAAGAATTATTGTCTGTTCTTTCACGTTGGTGTCATTGTTTCTATGTAAAACCTCAACCAATACTTTCTTCTCAGCAATTTCATCGCTAAGTTTCTGTATCGATTGGTTTTTGTCAGTAATAACACCATTTTCACGCTTAAGATTCGACTCTAAATCTTGGAGTTTTATCTTAATGCATGCATTTGATCACATACCTCGTCATTAGAATCAGCTTCGGTTTTTATCTTCATCTGACTTATCAAGCACAAGTGTGTTGTCTCTTTCTTCTCTCCTTCTGTTTCCAAGGCAGAAATCCTTCCTTTGTAAAGTACAGGTGTATTCTCATCCATATTGATTGAATTAGATTCGCTGGAATTCATTCTGTTTCTGATTAATGAACAATAAGAACTTGTACTGAAAGTTAGTCCAGAGAAAAAAAAAAGATAAATACTGAAAATTTTGACTAAGTCTGGAACTGGCGCGAAATTGGAGTTTTGCGCTAGACTTGAGTGGAGCGAACTTGAGGTTTGCGTTTGTAGTTGGTGAAGCAAAGTTGAGGTTTTCTTGAGCAGTTGGTCACGCAAACGTGAGGTTTGCTTGAGCAGTTAGTCGCGCAAAGGGAGTTTTGCGTGAGCCTTGAGTGGCGCAAACCGGAGTTTGCGTTTCACTTGAGTGGCGCAAAGCACGAATTGACCGGTAAGTTGTAACGACCGGATTGTTGCGTCGACCGGTAAGATTTTCGACCGGTAAAATATTGCGACCAATAAAAAGATTTAAGGAATTGGAATAGTTTGACCGATAGATTGCAAGGACCTCGACCGATACTGGATTTTCTCTCGACCGGAACAATGTTGTTAAAATGGGTCGACCGGTAGATGTGGGATCGATAGGTGACAATGTTATGGACCGATAAGAAACAATAGGACCGGTAGCTTGCTCTTCGACCTGTAGATTGCAAAGGACCGGTAAATGGAAAGTATTCTGGACCAGTATCGAGTTTAATTTACTCGACCGTCCAGTGTTTGACCGGGAGAAAAAGGTTAGTTGGACCGGTAAGTTGCTTGAGTGCAAGAACCGGTAATGAGAAGCCTTCGACCGGGAATATGTAATCTCTTCGTTCGACCGGTATAGAGATGGGGTTCGACCGGTAAAATGTCTGGAGGATATTTCGACCGGTAAGATGTAAGATGAGGTGATCGACCGGGAAAGCACCAAACTGTGGACCGATAAAATGTTGTAAAGAGTGGACCGATAGTTTGAGTTAGACCGATATATTTAGGTCGACCGGTAAATATTTCAAGTGAGAGTAGTGGACCGATATAGATGCTGACCGGTACAAAGTTTATGGACCGGTATTTTGGTTTGAACAATAATATCGTTCGACCGGTAGAATGAGGATCGACCGGATGGTTTCTTCTTCGTTCAAACAGCCCTGTAAATCCCAAATTAACCTGCCTACAATTCGTTTTACAGCCCCAAATTTTGACAGATTTATCGATTTATCAACTAGAACAGTTTCCAACACTTTGATTTCAAAACCAACCACAAAATGGAGTTTTTGATCTATAGAACAGTGTTCCTGGAAAACTTAAGAACACAGAGAGTTTGAAATTTGATTTTGAATCTGGTATCAGCTCTGATACCAATTGTAAGTCCGTGTCCGTGATCGTTACCAGATAATCAAACAACAAACAAATAGATGATAAACCAACCTGATTCGATAACAAACGATGATTACAGGGTTGATTTCTTGAATGTAAAGCTCTCTCTGTTTTCTCTCTTTTCTCTCTATCGGTCGATGTGTTCTCTGTGTGTTGTGTGTGTTCTTGTGTCCTGACCGATATTGATATCTGAGATATATCAGATAACTTCCTAAACACATTTCCTTACCACTTGCATTACAATAATAATAAAACTAAATATCCTAATTAATATTTAAATAATATCTAGATATTAATTAAACTAATATAATATCTAAACTAAATATCTAAATTATAATATCTAGATATTTAGGACAACAATAAAATACTAAAAACGAACTTTTGACATTTATTACAAAGTGACCCTAGACTATTGTTAAGAGCGACTTATCAGCTTTTAGCTTTGGATTGGATCTTCAGATTGGATGATCTTGAATCCAATGAGACTGTGGTCTAACACACTTAACACATTTATCAAAATCTAAGAAATCGAGATTTGGCAATACTTGATCTTTCACGAGTCTTAACATTCTATCTCGTGATATATGACCTAAACGTTTATGCCATAACATAGATGAATTTTCAATATCTCGCTTTCTCTTATTCAAATTATCATTCACATTAAATGATAATAGGGATTTCGAAAATTGGTCGTCTAAACATAATCTAAAGAGGTTTCCCTCTAGACAACCATAACCAACAATGTCGGAATTTAAGTAAATAGTAACTTTACCATCATTAAAAGTTAAAGCATATCCACAATCATTTAACTTAGGTACAGATACTAGATTCCGAGTAATGCTCGGTACATATAGAGTGTCATACAGATTTAAACAGAAACATCCTTCTAGCTAGTAATAAAGGTAAGGTTCCTACAGCTTCCACGTTTAAATCAGCTCCATTCCCGACTTTAATCGTTCTTTGGTTTCTTTCCAATCTCCGAATTATACGGAATCCCTGTAAAGAATTTGAAATGTGTACCATGGAACCAGAATCAATCCACCATGTATTTAAGGAACATTAATATTAAGAGATTAATAAATCATATAATTATAAACATTACCTTTTTTCGCTAACCATTCTTTAAATTTAGGGCAATCCCGTTGGAAGTGCCCTTTCTTGTGGCAAAACTTGCAACGAGGAGTACCCTTAAATTTACTTACACTTGAGCTTGTACTTGCACCTATTTTTCGGACCTTAGAACTTTCCCCTTCTAGGATTTTACCCTTCCTCTTAGATGGAGTTGTAGTGGTGACATGAGCAATATCAGGTTTTTCAATTTTAAGGCGCTCTTCTTCTTGCACACACATGGCGATTAGTTCGCTCATCTTCCACTTCTCTTTTTGTGTGTTATAGTTGATCTTAAAAGGACCAAACTGTGCAGGAAGAGAAGTCATTATAAAGTGAACCAAAAAGCCTTCACTAATCTCCATATCCATGCCTTTGAGCTTATTTGCCATATCACTCATCATCATGATGTGCTCACGCACACCACTAATACCATCATATTTAGTAGTCAACATCTTAAGAATTAGAATACTTGCATGATCCTTAGAGGTACCCTTAAACTGTTCCTCCATGGAATTTAAGTAGGTTTTCGCATTGTCCGAGTCAGGGATGGCTCCGCAAATAGCTACAGAGATGGAATTCTTTATTAATCATGAGGGACATGCGATTTTATCGCTGCCACCGATCATACACACGCTTTTGCTCCGCCGTACTTTTATCATGAAGTGCAGGAGGAGCATCAGTACGTAATGCATGATCAAGATCCATCACTCCTAAGGTTAATTTCACAGAATCCCTCCAAGTTGAAAATTTTGTACCGGTCAATGGTTCAATCCGGTAACTAGGAGTTAAAGTGGATGCTGAAATGATAGGGGTATCAGATGTATGCATACATGAAAGTAAATGATCTAATTAGGATATAAATTTAACATGAAGCATATCAGTACAAACATATAACCTATTATAAACACACCAAAATAATAGGTTTAAAAGATATCGTGTTCGGTTATCAACCTCACGTTGGTTTGGATGACACCCAAACAATTAGATACCCTTAATTAAACTAAGCATGCAATTATCACATATAACATTTGGGTAGATACGTAATAAAAACAAATTATGCTGAAAGTTCATCAATTAAATCATCAATCAAGTCGCCGTTGAGTTCATTGAGTGACAATTTAGACATTTATAATATGGCATCATTAACCTTTTTTTTCCTTACGGAAGTGTAGAAGCATGCGATTCAGAAAATTAGGGTTCATACAAAAACCAAAACCATGCTCTGATACCACATGTTAATCAAATTAAACATAATCACAGGATTTAATCTCATAATCACTAATCAATTTCATCAATCATAATTGATTTTGAGAAATAAAGACTTACTTGGAAATCCAATCTTGATTGGATTGTTTGTTGATGAAGATGAAGCCATTGTAGTAGTGTGATTCCAAACTCTCTATTCTCGTTATAATGCTTCCTTCTTGATGGATTGATTGAGAGGACAAAGTTATGGTGTTTTGGGAGAAAGATTGTCTCCCCATGAGAGAAAGTCTGTATGAATATTTTTGAAGCATTTAAAGAGAAAAGAAATTAGACCTTATATGACGGTTACTTCCATCAACTAACCGATTTTTTCATGATGGTATAGTTTAGGATATAAATTGTAAATATATCAATTCCCACTATTTATTACATAAATGGTCCATAGGCCACAATAAAATAGGAAATATTCCAACACAACATTCTTATTAACAAGGACTTTTTAACACTAAAAAACTCGATGTGATCATGGTTGGCAAAATCAGCAAAAATAGTAACAATTGCCAACCACGACCACATCTTTTATCTGAATATTCAGTTTTTGGATCCAAATTGAATGCAGTCATATAAAAAATATGGAACTTCCCATTAACTACAAAATACCCCTGCACCTTCCTAACTCTGTTATACATATTTCAAATACCAAGTTTGAGATATACCTTCCTATATGTCCTTGCGGTTAGGAATACCGTGCACTTGTACATGTACAGAGAACGAACTTAAATTAAGAACAACTCTGTAGCTAGAAACTTTGCATCCACTTGGACACAAGCAGAACGTGCTGCTTTTCGACTTGAGTTTGTAAGATGTCTTTAGGGAGTTGCTCATAGACTTGACTGTCCTTGTCTGTTTCCTATTGATCCATTCCAATTGAATGCATACCTCATTGTACAACACAACTTATTGGTGCACATCACTTAGGTGGCGTTTGTTTTTTAAGAGGTCTGAAGTTTGAAGTCTTATTTCACTTCTGATTAATAAGAGGTGGTGTTGAATCTGAATCAATAAGACCGTTTAAATTATAATGTTTGAAGGCGTCTTGAGAGAAAGGAAAGCATATGAACTGAGACGATGATAAGAGGTTTTAAAAAAGTTAGGTCACCACTTCTTATTTCAGGTGTACTTAAGAGCCATTAAGATGTTCTGAAAACTGGAAAAAAAAACAAACAGTCTGAATGTCAAAAAGTCTAAATGATTCAAACTTAAGAGTCGTTAAGAGGTATTTTTAAAAAAAACAAACAGCCCTTATAGTCTATATATCTTGACTGAGAAAGCTCATATTTAAATCTATTTTATAACGAATCCCGTGCATTTTAGGATGCTTTTATAGTTGGTAATCCCCTTTAATCTTGGTTACTTAATTGCTTAATGACAAGTTCTAAAGGTTGGATTTGAAGCAAACTGAGCTATATTTTAAATAGTGATCCAGTAGGCATAGTTTCAAATAGTGTCTAGCATATATTTTCTTCTTGTTTCAATTCAAATAAAAATAGTGAGATCTTAAATCTACATTTATTGTCTAGGTTGTCCAACTTCCATTATCTATCTTGATTATACCAATCATTGTTAGAAATAGAAGTCCTTTGTGAAAACCTATTAATATGTGATATCAGTCAATTTTCAAAACATACCCGCACCATCTTTTCACCTCAATTACACAAACAATCTCACCCTTTTTCTTTGATACTTTGTGGCATATGGAGTTTACTCGGTCATACGGAAGATACTACAAAGAGACTTTAGCATTGGTTTCATGTAAGATAATTTCTAAACAATCCCATAGAGGAAACATGGAGGCAACGTATCGGATCTTGATGTATCTCAATGGTACACAGATACCTTGCAGAATGAGTGGAAGGTCTTAGATTCGACTCCAAGCACCACCCACTTACCCTTGGGACACAAAGTTTACCTACCCCCATGATGCCATTATGGTCGTGGGAGCTCTACGGTGGGGGTGCTCTAGAAGGTGGCGATGTTTCTTTTTTAAAGAAGGTTTCACCAGGCAAAGCAAATGAGAAGTAGAATTCTTCTAGAAGAGGAATAGGCTCAAATAGCGTGGTGGTGTTTTGATATGATTTTCAAAATCATTCATGTGCTTTGCTTTTCAGCTTTTCTCTATATTTGAGGTGTACTCATGTTTGTGTGTGTGTGTGTGTGTGTATATATATATATATATCGATAATATTGATTTTTGTAGATAGGATTTGGTTGTTCAAATGAGCCCAAAATTTGAGGTTCACTATTCATACACAACTAGATAATAAGATCCCCTGCAGTTGATTATTTCCATGTTCTACTAACTATTCTTACTTGAGGGTGTGATATGAACAGACCAAACAGTGCTATATTAGAAAGAAAGTGAAGTAGGATATAACACTAGGTTAAATGAATGAATGAATATATATAGTTATGATATCTCGTTGTGATCTGTGTTTCAAATAGGTGTCACACAGTGTCACACAATGTGATACAGTGTGTTATCTTACAGCTAAAACAACATCGGTTCATGCTATCTTACGTGATACACAGGGTCACACAATGTGATACATTCTGTTATCTTACGTGATACAATGTTTAATCGAAACACTTACCTCCTTCGTGATACAAGGTGTCGCATAGCGTGACACAATGTGATACATTGTGTGATCTTACGTGATACAATGTGTAACCGAAACACTTACCTCCTTCGTGATACAAGGTATCGTACAGTGTCACACAATGTATTGTGTGACACATTGGGTTATCTTACGTGATACAATGTGTAACTAGGGTTAAAATCGTTGTAGATTGTTGTGATATATAGTGTTGTCGAAATAGTGTAATCGAATTTGATTGATATGTTTCAAAATTATGAGGTTATCACATCTGATTCATTGCTTAAATTATCGGTACGTGCCTAATTAGATAACACTGAATTTCAATGTGTTTTGACATTTTTACCCTTTTTACCTATTTTAGTGGCCTAAAATTCTGTTTTTAATTAATATTTCTTTTAATTATTTTAAACCCTTGATTGTTTAGATGGATGGATGAGATTGTATCTCATAGTTACCACAAAATACTAGGATCTCCCTTGTAAGCCCCCTCTATATATATATATATATATATATGTGCTCTCTATCATAAACATCCAAGTCTTTTTCATGTTGGGCTGATGTTAGAGGGAATGGTGGAATCCATCTCTAGCAAGTACGCAACTGGCCTTAGGCTTTAAACTGTATCGAGCTACATGCCCTTCTCATAAGATGTTGTAAGCTACGGGCCTTATTCGACGAAGCTTAAAGCAGACATTAAGAGCTAAGAAGGAGGCCAACAAGCCCCTTTGAAGTTAATGCCTTAGGAGCTACACAGGACATAGAAGCAGGCCAACAAGTTGATTGAATCTTTTCCAGTCTCGGCGGATTACCTTCGAAAAAAGGATTGCAAAATTCCTTGTGCTTTGGACAAGATAAGTGGACAGATGAGTTGAATAATATTAACACAAGTGTCTCGAAAGAAAACAACTTTTGGAGTCGATATGAATCGATTTAAGATTAAGATTTTTTTTCATTCATTTTCATTCATTTTCATTCATTTTCATCCAATCAAAAAAGTCCCTTTTGTATTTGTAAAAGAACCTTGAAGATAAAAAAAGAACTTTATCCATTTTTTGGTCCTTATTAGGTTTAGCTTCAGCCTCAACATTTTTTTTAATTTTACAAACCAAATATTTTCTATCTGGATTTTTTCCCACATATATATATATATATAATATAACTATCACTTTTTCCTAGATAATTATTGATAGAAATATTTTTGATTATGTTAAAAAGAATTCTTTATTTCTGGTGGAATTTTCTTGGTTCTTATTTGTTTCTAACAATGATCTCTCTCTCTCTCTCTCTCTCTATATATATATATATATATATATATATATATATATGAGTTCTTCTTAGTTTCAGAATGTATATATTTATATGATAAAAGATCATATCTATAGTTTTTTTTAAATTCTCCTCTTTATTTTCTAATAAATTTACTTTCGAATTTTTTTTTCTGTAATCAACTAATTGTCTTTTTCCTAGGAGTAACATTTGTTTAAATCTTTATATTGAGACGTATGGGATTGATTGATTCCGTTTCTCCATTTTTGTGGGACTAATCTAGACCATATAATCTGAGATAAATCGTATTGATAATACCTCTTAACCATTTTTTTCATGGATCCATTTCATAATTTGGAAGTTTCCTATGTCTTAATTCGGAATGAAATATTCCTTGTCTTCCAAAAAAATCCTTTTTTCAGTCTTAAGAAAAAAAGTCGGTCGCTTATATTAAGAATAGATCTTATAACTTATTGAAGTTAATAACGTGACTTTGTGATAATTTAAAAAATACATAGTTTTATGACAGTTCCCTTACTATTTCTAAGATTATCAAATAAGTATAGTAATTGACCTTTCTTACACCCTTCTTCAGTGTACTTTCTTTCTCTTTGCTTCATGTTTTAAACTCTAACTTGAAACTCTTCTACCTTCTACAGGAGTTAAGGTATACAAAATAAATGGGCCATTTAGCCATAGGCCAAGCATGGGCTATTGGAAAATAATACGGTAATTAAACAAAATATACCATTTAATCATGTGGTCGTATTTGTAACCACTTTCATATATGTTACTTCTGTTTTGTAGAAATATGGAGAAAAAAATAAGTTAGATATCTAAATACGCATGCATGTAATATAACTTAATTTTGCTCTCAAACACAATATATATTTACTTAAAAGCAAGTCTTATCAAGATATGATTATTGAAGCGAATAATTATAAATTACAAAGAAGCATATATGAATGCTATTATTTATATTGGAAACATTACTAAAGAGCTTGATTTCTCCGTCTATTACTGAGTGGCCTTACCCATTTGTCCTTCTGCATCCCAAATCGCTCAATGAACCAATCACTGTACCTTGCATATAGAAAGTTCCCAAAAACAATCCCA
Source organism: Arctium minus (assembly GCA_954870635.1). NCBI lineage: Eukaryota > Viridiplantae > Streptophyta > Magnoliopsida > Asterales > Asteraceae > Arctium > Arctium minus. The sequence goes on from OX941080.1 coordinate 13,706,144, forward strand.
ATTACCAACCCACTTCCATGTCCACTAAATATCACGATCCAATCAACTCTTTCACTTGGAAGGAAAGACTCAGATATGTTGCTTGTTTGCGGAGGTGTTGACACCTTTGAATGTTGGCATTCCTTGGATAAAGGTTTTCCACACAATCCAAGATTCCCTAAGTAGGAGTTGTTGTCAAATGTATCGAAGTGTGGCCCTTGAGGTATTCTTCCATCTAGATGGTTGAATGACAAATTCAAAATGGCAAGGAAGTCTAGTTGCAACAACTGTTGAGGAATTTCCCCTGATAGCTTGTTTCGGGAGAGATCCAGAGATTCAAGATTCTTTAGGTTCCCCAATGATGACAAGACATGACCACTAAAATGGTTGTTGGAAAGATTGAGTGATTGAAGCCCATGAAGATTTTGTAACGATCGGGGGATTTCTCCTTCAAATTTGTTACAAGAGAGATCAATAGCTACGAGTAAGTTCAAAATTTGATTGAACTCTTGTTCGGAACTTTTGTAAGTAATGGTTATTACGTAGCTAACCACGTCCACAAAATATATGAAATTTATCCTAGTTTCCATAGAAGATGGTTGGCCAACACGAACCAATTTCATTGCGTTCCAAGACTGAAAGTACTTGTGGGGAAATTGACCGCTAAAACCATTTTTTGAGAGGTCTATGATCCTCAACTTGGGAAATTGTGAGCTAACGGTTGTTACCCCTTCAATTTCACCATAAAATTTGTTGGACCGCAAAATGAGAACTTGCAACTCAACAAGATTTCCCAGCCAAAATGGAAAGACATCAGCGAAAGAGTTGTCTCCAAGAAGGAGAATCTCCAAATGTGTACAATTTATCAACGACTTTGATACCTGGCCCACAAATTGATTTCCGCTTAAAGAAATAAACTTCAATGGGTTGTCCTGCGTAAATGAATTCATCATTGTTCCTTGAAGGTAGTTATTACTAAGATCCAATCCAGACAAGGAATTGCTTAAGCTGCCAAAACAAGGAGGGAGAATTCCAGTTATGTTGTTAGAAGACAAACATAGAACTCGTAGAGATTTTAGTTCACATATCAATGGGGGTATTTCTCCTTCCAGATGATTCTTACTGACATCATAAACCTCTATCGTTCGTGGTGGAATTGGTAGCCGTCCATGTAGCATATTAAATGCAATGAAGAAACATTTCAATCGAACCAATGGGAGAAGATAATGATGTTGATGAAAACCAGTGATGAAGTTGTATGAAAGGTCAATCATCTCTAATGTTTCTTGGCTGTTAATCCAACTCCACTCTGGTATGAGACCATGAATATTGTTGTGGGTGAGAAATAAGAACCTCATTTTATGTTGGAATCGCAAAAAGGCAGGGTATTCTTTCAAGTTGCATGATGAAAGATCTAAGGTATCCAATTCTGGTAATGTGTCATTTGTGTAGTTGTTGGTGGCCACAAATGATATCTTATTACGACCTATAATGAGAGCTTCGAGTTTGTTGAGTCCTATGAACCAGTCTAATTCTACCTTACCACTAAAATTGTTACCATTTAGGCGAAGAGCTTGAAGACTCTTGAAGTTGGAAAATGAGCTTGAAATTGGACCTTGCAATTGATTTAGACCAAGGTCTATCTTACTTAGTTGAGTAAGGTTCATAAACGAAGATGGGATACGACCAACAAGAGAATTTTGCTCCATCCCAACACGACTAAGTTTGGTTAGGTTTGCAAGATAGGGTGAGATTTCACCATACAGGTTCATTCTAGCTAAATGAAGTGTAGTAAGGTTAGTCAGCTTGCCAAGCCAATCAGGCAAGCCTCCCTCCTCAAAGTTGTTACCACTAAGTTCCAAAACAGTGAGTTTTGTAAGACTTGCCAATGAAGGAACTGCACCCGTGAACTTATTGTGATCAAGTTCTAAGTGAGTGAGTTGCGTCATGTTAGCAAGTGACCCTGGAATAATGCCTAAGAAAGAACAACTGCTTAGACTCAAGAAGGTCAAACGGTTTAGGTTCACGACGGATTTTGGAATAAACCCAGAGAAACCTGTTGAGTATAGATCCAGATACTCGAGTAAGCTGCCGTTAAGAAATTCCGGCAAAAAACCAGTGAGGTTGGAATTGGATGCCAGATCAAGAAATTTCAACTTGGGTAGTTGAAGTATGGCTATGGGAAATTCATTTTGAAGCAAACAATTTCTAAGCTTGATTGACCTCAAGGAAGAAAAGTTGGCTAGAAAACGTGGTAACGAAGAACTAATGTCGACCCCCGAGAGATCGAGTTCTTCAAGTCCGGTTAGGTTTTGCACCAATTTCTGTAGGCTAGGACTTTGAAGCTTTAGTGAATTCCCTGACAGATCCAACGAAGACAATTGGATCAAGTGTGAGACTTCATTCGGGATTGGGCCACTGAAGCCAGTATCAGAGAGATTGAGGCTTCTTAACTGCTTTAGACGAGAAATCTGGGACGGGATTTCAGATTCAGTGAAGTCGTTCATCGCAAGGTTAAGCGTCTGAAGATGAACAAGGTTGAAGAGGCTGCTGCTAGAGTTGATATGGCCACGAAGAAATCTTTCGCTCAAGTCAACACCGATCACGTGGCCATCCTCTTCTTCGTTGCTGCACACCACCCCATCCCACAAACAACAGTCAGAACCATCATTTGATGCATTGTTTGTGATCCTCCAAGAGTCAAATGTTCGAAACCCGGGAGCTTCAAATGATGCATGAGGAAAACTTTGCTTAAATAGGTACAAAGACAAGCATTCCTCATCATGGGTGAATAAGGATTGAGTGCATGTGATAAGGAGCAACGTGAATAGAAATATTTTTGGTAGGAAATAGGTGAAAAGATGAAAGTGTGGAGCCATAAAGAAAACAAGTTTAAGTTGATTGTTTGTAAATGTGTAATGTTGATGTTTATATATATAGACTATATATGTGTATTGTCCATACAAAAATAAAAAATGCATGATAAAGGGAAAAGGAAAATGGAGCATGAGCCACGAATATGGTCGTAAAGATAGGGGTCAATGGGAAAGATTTAAAATAAACCGTTTCTTTTTAAAACTATTTTAGTTTTTTCAAGAATATATATAGAGGGAGGAAGGTTCAAACGAGAACACTAATTGTTTAAGGAAACAAGAAACAAAAAATCATCTACAAAATCATATGTGATTTTACATTATTAACCCGAAAAAAACAGACGAGGGGGACTTTGAGCACGACCTAAAGTCGTGCACAAAGTCACATGAATCATATATTATTTTGTACATTAATCATATATGATTTTGTATGTACTCGGTTGTTCTCGTATATTTCTTAAATAGATGTTGTTCTCATATGAACTCACATCTCTCTCTCTCTCTATATATATATATATATGTGTGTGTGTGTGTAACAAGATCTAATATTTTCGGTTATAATACAACTTTTCAAAGGTTTTTATCATAAAAATATTTTAAATATTTGATTTATAATTAAAAAAAACTTTATTGTAGAATATTTCAACTCGTTTTACATGGGCACTATGATGAAATTAAGTTTATAGAACGTCTAAAATGTTTTTGCACCCTACTAAAGTGTTTTATAGGAAAAGGTTCACCTATGCTTTGTCTAAAAGATGTGAGTTACGGCCGTCTGAAACCAAGCATGTGGCCACGGGATGTTAGCGCCTGGACTCGAATCTGGGGTAGATAGGATATTCCACCACATTTCCTAGGCCTTTTGCCAACACGCCACCACCCTTGTGGTTCACTTAAACATTGTTGTTAATGTCTTATAAACCCGATTTTGTTGTTAAGACATCACCATTAATTATTTGATGGCTAGTTTGAAAAAACTGAAACTCGATGTGGAAAAATGAGAGAGAAAAAAGGATTAAGGTCGAAGAGTTACAAGTAAACTATGGAAAGACTTCAAAGTGTTTTGAGTCATTGCGTATTTGAGTGGATGTTTTGATGGGGGTGGTGGAGCCATGGGGACAATCACACAAACGTCTTTATATGATATTTACATTTTTTTTCCTTTTTAAATATATCTCAAAATAATAGCAATTTTTTTTTTTTTTTGAATGACGTCTTAAGTTAAGTCTAAACTAATCCATTGGCAAATTATGATTATAAGACATCAGCCCTGATTAAATATTGGTGGTCACAATTATTGTGTATGCCTGGATTCGAACCTTGAACGGATGGAATATTCCACCACATCCCCCACGACGTTAACCAGTACACCATAACCCTTATGATTAATAATAGCAATTGTTTTTGTCTAAATTTAATTGTTATAAAATATACTTCATCCCTTCTTAAACAATACAATATATTTTGTTTCTAGTCGTTCAAAAATTTAAATGTACAATTTAATAATTAGCAAGTTCACTTGTTTACTTAAATTATCAGCTACTACAAAATATTAGTGAATGAGTTTTATAATCATTTTATTTGTAGTTTACAAATAGTAAAAAATAAATAAAACACCAACTTATGGTCTAGATAGATAAGAGTAAAATAGGTTAGTGAAAAAAATTATGAAAAGCTTTAATTTGACATAGTAGTTTACTAATTTACAAATCTTGTTCGACATTTCAAATTTTCATTTCTCCTATTTTAGTAGCACAAAAACCAAAATACATGTTTGTCCATTTGATCTTGTCATGCCTTGTCAGATACAAGTTTTTGTTTTGTTTTGTATGTTCTATATAACAAACACAACCTTATTTGTAAGATAATAATTGTAATTTGTAAATTGTATTAAGTTATTTGTTTCATCTACTTTAATACATGTCTTTTCAAGTTTTAACGAATATAACTATTTACCTTATTCTAATAAAATCGGTTTTATAAAATATAAAAAATATCTAAATATCTTAATACACTAGTTTATAAGACTTAAGTTAATAAGACTAACAATTATACATTATATATAAATGTGTTATAATAAGTTGTAAGGCATTTTTGGACGTTATAACAAGTTTTTTAGAATAATTTTAAAATAACGTTTCCAATTAATTTTATTATATCACATTATTTGAAAACATATGTTATACAAACGAATATTTAATAAAAATATGTGTTAGTAAGACATTTTTTTAAAAAATGGCATGGAAAGGTCTCCTCCATGAGATGGGACACATGCCTGAAAATTATGTGGTCTATCTCATATTCCAGAAAATTCTTGTTTTAGTGTGAGTCCCACATCTTTAGGTGTATTTTTGTTTTTTCATTTTTAATATATTTATTGGATGTATCATCTTCTTTCTAAAAAAAATTGTTCTCTTATAACTCACTTGTTCCCTGACTGTTCCCACTCTTCGTGATTTAGGGACTGCGAAAGCCTCCCTTTTTGCTGCAACGCTACTCCCTCCTCCACCTCTCATGCTCTCTGTCTCTCACAATTAACTCTGTTTGAGTATATTTCTTTGTTAGTGGAATAGACACATCTTTTGGTATATTTTGTAAACGGGCTAACAATGACTTTTGGTATATTTCTAAATAGGATGAGCACAACTTTTTATAACTTATCCCAATGGACACATCTTTTATATGTATATGTTTATAAGTTATGATTTGGATTGGTTAATGGAAACATATAGTTCTATAATCCTTTCGCTTTATTTGTTTATTATACTCTGTTGTTGATATATTGATACATCTAGAGAGACATGCTATTCTTTTTCTTTTTAAATATGTAAGGATTTATTTTTCATTTTAGTCAAAAAATGGCTAAAAAATGAAACTACACTTCAATTTCTTTTTTTCTTGGTTAAGAATATTTAGATATTTGATTTTTTTTTTATATAAAACTTCTCTTAAATAGCATGTCAAATCAATGTCACATTTGTTTAAGCAAAGACGAAAGGAAAATTATCATAGAGACTTATGACGAGGTTTTATATGAAAATATAAATAAGACCATGGAATAATAATGTATTTTCTTTTATGATTTTAGATATTTAGTGACTAGTGCAAATATAATTGTGTAACCATTAATTATTTGGTGGCTAGTTTGAAGAAGTTGAAACTTAACGGGAGGAAAAGTGAAATAAAAAAGAAGATGAAGGTTGAAAAGTCACAAGTAAACTATGGAAAGACTTGAAAGTCTTTGGTTTCTGTTAATATGTCGCAATACTAATAAATGTGGAGGTTTTGACAGGGGTGGATCCATTGAGGGACACATCGAGGGCCGATATTTAATGCATTGGGCGAAAACAGTTGGAAGTTATCTCAATTTTGAAAAGAAAAAAGAGATTAATTTTTTGGTGGTTTGTAACATTGTCAAAATGATGTTATATATCGATCAACAAATCCACTTACAATGTGCACTTCGTTACAGATAACATTAAAACTTCTGTTCAATGACTTCTAATTCTTAAAGATTCATGTAAATGCAAGGTAACAATCCTTATTGCCAAGAAATAATTCAAATAAGCTACGAATAAACTATATTTAAACATATAGTAAAACCTTACACGTGTTCATGCTAAAACAAACAACATTCTATATTCGTTGTTTGTTTGTAGAGTAACTTGGCCGTACAATGATGTGCTCAAACAGTGTTAAAACCAATTCTCAAAATGGTTTAAAAAGTTATTTTGTAGCAATTTCATTTAATTTGTTAAAAATTAGAGCATACATTACACTAGATTCAATAACAAAAGATAACTTGTCAATTTCTTGCATAAACATATTTGACGAAATTATAAAAAATAATAAGTTTTAAAGTAAGATCACAAAGTTTTCCAAAATATTTATTTTTGGTTGTGATTAGTTTTATTTAGACAGTTTTGAAACAAAATGTCCTATTAACCTTTTTTATAAGACACTATTTAAAAAAGTGTCGCAAAATAAGTGTACTATAAAAGATATGTCTATAGAATATTTCTTAAAAATGTCCTATATGAAAGGGTTAATAAGACAATTTGTTTCAAAAATCAAAAGTGTCCTATAAAGCTTTTTAAGATGCAAAGAGTGTTATAAACTTGTTACAATGCTTGTAGATAGGACAAACAAAAGTTTGGTGCTATAAACTTAAATCCTATAAAGTAGTCTATTAGGAAATTTAAGCACTATTACATCCTATAAACTCGATTTTGTTGTAGTGAGGTATGTGGGCAAGAAGGGATAGGATGTAACAACCCAAACTTTCAAAAATAAAACATAAACAATTTAATATAAATCACCGCCAAAATGGCCCCTAGACAACAATTGTAATCCAAGGTTTGCGGAAAAACCAGCTATTACACAACTGAGATTAACATGAAAATAAACTAAGTATGGGGTCTAGCGGACAACTTCTCATATCCTACGCCGTCTCTTTACCTCTGCCCGAACCCTCTGCTGGGAACTTCCCTGAAAATGTTTTTAGTTTTGAAAGAGCGAAGGTTAGACCGGAAGGTTAGACCGGAAGGTTAGACCGGAAGGTTAGACCGGAAGGTCTAGTGAGTTCCCTCTAAAAACAGTTCACGTCAAAGCCACAAAGAGATTTATAAAAAAATATAAACCAATTCAGTTATAAATTAAAACATCGTACTTACAGACATGCTTCCGACACATACTATAGTCACACAAAGGTGACAGCGTGTCTGACTCATGCTGCCTTATTTGAGACACACACCCATGGCATAGATGGGACATACCCCCTTGGTATGAGCACAAGAGGGACACACCCCCCGGCTTAGGCCATCTCGCTAATCAATAAATGTATGCATACAATTCCACATAACATGAACGATAAAAACATAACTCGCATTACATGCTAAGGCATATCTCGCATTCAACAAAATCTCGCATATTTATATATGTATAATATGCGTAAACATCAATAAAGATTGGGTTAGAAAAACTCACCTGATGCCTCTCGCTTAAATCCTTAGACAACGCTATCGACCGGTGTAACACCCCGAAATTTACGTTATAAGAATCTATTGATAAAACTTCTAGTCTTGCGTACCGTTTATTGATGTACTCTCGTGTTTAAATGTTATCGTTAACATGGTGTTTGGAGGTAGTTTGAATACTTGAATTTTTGGAGGTTTTAGGCACAAACAGGAGCTCACGCGAGTTACTCGCGGGTTGCAAGTCGCGGCTTAGCCGCGTAACTCACTGTTGGATTTTGGTTCAGGCACACAGGCGACTTGTGCCGCGACTTGGAGTCGCGGCATAACCCGCGGAATCCCTCTGATCGATTTTATACGGCTTCTTCCCCCATTTCTCCTCATTTACTCCCATCTAACCTAATTTCTATCTTTCTGCCCCTCATTACTCCTCCCATCCGAAATTAGGGTTCCAAACAACCACCATTCACCTCATTTATTGCTAGAGTTTGGGGTTAACACCTAAGGATTCAAGTTGGGCTTGGAAGTCATCATCTCCATTGTCACCTTCCCCAAAGTTCTAACCTAGGGTTTGGGTTTCCAAAAACCCACTTGGTGAGTTATTCCTTCTTAAATGCTCTAGTATTTGATTATTTCCATGTCTTTATCTCACACTACTTCTATGTGCTACTTGGTTGAGTTTTATAACCTAATAGTTGGTATTCTTGACTCTATGAACCCAAAGGGGGCAAGTATGTTTAGTAGACCTTGATAATCTCTTTAGTAGTAACTATGTGGATTATATGTTCTAGATTTCATGCTTATATGTTGAGTTCATGAGGAAACTACTAATAACATGATTTAATCCAACTGCTGATAACTTTATGAAGGAATGAGGTAATGATAATGGGTGGATGTATTTACATGTATGAAATTATGAGGACCATGATTTATGAGGAATATGGAAGTAAAGATTTTATATGTGGAAGAAAGGTGTATATAATGTGTTATTTACATAACAAATGTGGATCACCTGATAAGTATGTGGCACTACTCCTTGTGCACGAGGAGGTAGTAGCTTAATGTATGAATTTTGCATTAACCACGGTGTGTTACTAGCGAGTAGGCAATAAGGGATCTCGTATCCTTGAGGTGTAACTCGTATAGAATATAGATAGGCAATAATGTCCGTAAGACCTTGAGGTGTAACTCGACGGAGTAGGCAATAAGGTCAGTAAATACGGTCTGAGGTTGTGATGTCGTTATGGCATGGTAACTAAGATCGGGGTATGAGGTGTAATCCATTACCATCGCGGGCGATCCCACTTTCGAGTAAATATCGCCCCGATGGAAGCGGGTCTCCCCCGTAAATCAAGAGGTATTTCTTGTATGTTTATATTCAGGTTTGAGAAACTGATGGCGGAGAATTGTTCTGCGCGAGGCAGAGGAGTTCGGTGACATGATTATGGTTTTATAATGTCATGTCTATTATCTGCATATTTATGGGATCTCACTAGGCTTCGTCCTAACACTTGTTGTGGTTGTTGTTTCCTCACAGATCCTAACCGTGGAGGAATTTAGGATGTCGGCTTGGCTACCGGGCACATAGGAGATCTTGAAGTGTCGGTCTTTTGGGGAATTTTGTGAAGAGAGTTCTTATTGACTTAGAAACGCTCGTATTAATCTAGATTAAATCAATCTTAGATTAAGTAGGTCGTTGTAGTTTTGATGTCCCATTATTTTGTTGCAACCTTATGATGCAAACTAACCCGGTTTATAGGGTTTTAGTTGTATTGATTATTGGGTGAACGCCCTTTTGTTATATCATTTAAACAGGTGTTTGGACCCTTCGAATTTTAGACGTCATATTGTCGAATTTACAAAAACTTTTATTTGCTAAATTTTCAGAGTGTTACAACCGATAATGACCCTCCCTACGATATAGAATAATAGAGTGATGAGTCTCCCGTTTCCTTTAAGGTTTAGCTGAAATCTCCTCTCCAAAATAATTCTCTGTCTATCTAAGACTCAAGGTTCCGAATTCCAAACTCACAAAAATTATCAGTATTTCCACCCAACAAAAACCCACCCACCTGGCTAAGAAACTCTCGGTTTCGCCCGGTACAAGGCTCCCGGGATCACCCGGTCATAGCCACCCGGAGTCACTCGACTCCTGCCACTCGGGATCACCCGGCTCGTACCGCCCGGGATAACCCGGTAGGAGAATTCCCGGGATCGCCCGGCTCATGCCACCCGACTCACCCGGTAGAAGAGTTCACGGGGTCGCCCGGTACTAAGATTCTTAGGGTCGCCCGGTCATTGCCATCCGGGTTCACCCGGTCAAAGGACACCAGGGCTCACCCGGTGAGGGACTCCCGGTTGCGGCCTCACATACGAACAGCTAAGACGCCACTCCCTTGGGCGGCGGTGATTCCATCACACCGCAGGGAGGCGATTTCCGAGCGACGAAAATTGACACACATCAATCTGACCAGAACTTAACGATTCAATACACCCAACCGATTACAGAATAAACTTAGGGCTTAAAACCCCAAATCTTCCCCAAGGAACATATACACAGACTATTCCCAATATAACTAAGGTAGAATCGATTAATAAAAGCTTCAACATTAGAAGGCATCAACAAAATAACACTTACCTTGAAGAGGATTAGAATATGCTTGATTTTACTTGAAATTGCTCCATCCCTACTTCTCTTCTTCAAATCGCCTTGACTCTTTCTCTCTGGAACAATTTCTCAACCGCCAGAAATGGAAAGAAATTAGAGTCCCTAGGGTTTAATCATTTTTTATTCCACTTTACACCTTAGCCCCCAAACTTTGGTCTATTGAGCGAACTTAAACCCAATTTCCATATTTATTCACTTCTCACACGGTTATTACAATACTCCCCCCTCAAAAGAATTTCGTCCCCAGAATTCCTTCGTTGAACAAACTGAGGTATTGGGACCTCATGTCTGCTTCCACCTCCCACGTTTCCTCTAGTCCCTTATGAAAATTCTAATGCACTTTCACAAGACGAATCTCCTTATTCCTCAACCTCTTCACTTTGAGGTCCATGATAGTCGTCCATGATAGCCGTCGGTTCCTCAATAAAACTTAACTTCTCATCCACCCGTACTTCGTCCAACGGTATCACCACATCAGTTTCGGCCAAACACTTCTTCAAATTCGATACATGGACTTGAGGTCGCGGCCAAGGCCGTGGGAAAGGTCTGATCGATTTAAAACCCAAATTTTAGGGTTTTCTCTCATTAGCCTCCATCCCCATTTATCTCCTCTCCATTGGTGCGATTTTTGAGAGCTCTTATCTCTGATTTAGAGAATACATGGTGGGTTTATCACAAAGAAGTATAAAGGTTCGGTATTTGGAAGCTTGGGTTGAAGAGTTGGATGAGTTCCTTCAATAGCTTTAGGTGGAAAGTCTCAATATCTAAAGTGGTAAGTTTCTTTGAATATTTCAAGCTTTAGTATAAGGATCTTCGTAGATCTAAAGGTTTTCTTTGTTAGCTTATTGTTGGTGATGACTTGGAAGTGGTGGAATCTACACTTTTGGAGGCAAATGGTTGAGTTTGGAACCTAGGTTTAACTTAACCTAGCAAGGTGAGTTCAATTTGCTTTGTGAAAACTATGTAAATGCCAAAATGAGTATTTTGAAGTAAAAATATATTTTACTTGGTAATTGTCAATGTGTTAGGTATTTTGATAAGTTTTCATATTTATTAAACTTGGGTTATTTGAATTTCATGAAAAGCCATATTTGGGACTTGAATATTTGATAAGTAAATAGTATGACTTATGCATTTGGTAAATTTGCACAAATGAAGTATATTTTATGATTTATGCATTTTTGGTGATTTTGTACACATGAAGTCTAATCTATGTGTTGGTCCCGAAGGTGCTTAACAAGTTTGTAGAAAGGGGAGGGGGGGTTGAATACAAACACATAAATTAAAGTTTAATAAATTGTTTATTGATGAATCAAATACAATTTACAAGTTTGTTGCGGAATAAGATTAAGACAGACTCAATCTAAACAAACTTAAGAAACACTGAGATGGTTGCACAAGAATTTCAGAGAATGAGGGATTAAGAAATAGAGAAAGCAAAGGTTTCTATTTTGGATTTCAAGGATTGAGCACACTTCAGATGAAGGGGTAAACTTCTTATTTATACCCTATGCATTAAATGCATGGCAGGGCACTTTACACGTGGCGTTCACAGACTGGCTTTGGAGGTCTGACTTTTGGGAGACATGCTTTCGGCCGGATCATGAACAGTGTAGTTGACAGAGTTGTTGTACATATGGTGGCAGAGACATATCCGTTCTGACACAGAGTACTAGTTTGTGCAAGGATAGACAAAAGGAAACTTGAGACATAAGCTTTGTGATCGATTGATCGCTGAGTATCTCTTCGTTCAGGGATAAAGAGGTTCAGCTATCGCTGAAGCTTTTCCTCATGTTCCTTCGCGTATATGTAGAGTTGTCTTTGCTTCACTGATATCCGCATCAGGTCACTAGTAGACTTCTCTTTGTTCAGCAGCTTCGTCTTCGATTCAGCTATGAACATATGTTGACGCGAGACTTGTCTTCAGGAATTACGTTAGCTGTTTACTTCAGAAACTATCAGCGATAACTGAACAAACTCAGTCTGGTCACTAATAGTGAAACACTAATACATAGAAATGTTTATAAGAAGGACTATCAGCGATAACTGAACAGACTCAGTCTGATCGCTGATGGTGAAACACTAATACATATTAAAACGTAATTTTCACTAAGTATAGAAGAGGGTCGTTATCAAATCACTGAGAGAGTTTGGATCAACACTATGATTTATGCATTTTTTGTGTATTTGATTTGATAAATCATTTGGAAAATGATTGTCTCCGTGTTATGAGACATTTTGGAAAACATAAGGATATGAACCCATTTGAAAAACCTTTTGTCCCAATCTGTGACGAGTTTTGGGTTAATCACATCTTTGAGGTATGTGTCTGCATAAACGTCGTTTAAATGCGTTTTTCTATTTGGGGACCGGTGTTTGTTGGTCGAATAGGGTTTGAGCATTTTAGCTCGGTTTTGACTTAAAAGAGTCTCGTGGACACTTGTCCAATTTTAATGGCTTTATGGAGCTCATGTACGATTTACACCTTAATGCATCTTATTGCATAATTATGATAATTACATGCTCGAGTGCGTTAGTCATTCATGTGTAGTCATGTAATGTTAGACTGTGTTGCATTGGATCCATAGGCACGCAAGTCAGTATTTATTTGATGGTCAAATGGGTATTACGAGGTTGGACTCTAGAACCTATGTTTTATGATCTTAACCTTTCAAGTGTACACTAGGAGGGCTGAGTCCGGTTGTGCTATCATGATGATGGACGTTTTGGACCTCCGCCATTCGGGGTAATGCCATGGTTGTAGTCCTCGAATGTTGTCAGGCCTTTGGCGGTATTCATGGTAATATTCGCTAAGGTCAGCTGTCTCTTTGGGTGTAGCTTGAGGGAGTCGTAGGGCTACTTGGGCTTGCATGTCGTGAAGTGTCATACGATTAACGTTGTACGAGTGGCATACTTTTGTGGTCCTCCACTCTCAACGGATACGGGTCTCCCCCATCATCGGCCAACAGTATTTTGGATATTTAATTGTCTATGCCTTAACATTTGGATTTTATTCCATTTTTATGGTCGCGTGAGTATTGAATCTTAGTTCCATGTTTTCGATGGCGTATTAATTATATGGACTGTTTTCCATGATTTATGAGTTGAGAATTATGTGTAACACCTCGAATTTTCAATGTATAATTTCTATTATTAGACTTCTAGTCTTCCTCATTTTAAATCGTATTTATTACGTTTACCGTTAATTGTATGCATCGCGCGAAATAGTCACTTTTGAGATGATAGATATTTTGGGAGTATTAGCGTTATAAGCAACTTTATTATTTTGGGATTTGGGTTGACAACCATTGTAATCTAGATATAAGTTATTTAGATTAGTTCGTTGTCAATTACTATATTCATCTGTAGGTTTTGTAAACGCTATATTGCATTGTCCCCTTTTGGGTGGTTTACTCCATTTATGAATGTCATATTGCCAAATTTTTATATCGTGTGTTGACATGGGCGGAGTTACCTACCCCAAAGTTATTGGTTTTAGGGTTGTATGGTTGCTTTGACTTAGTTGTGGTTTTAACTTATAAATACTAACAAACACAATCCACATAATTATTGGTTTTGCTTTTGTTTCCCTCTATGACTTCTACAACCACACAAGTACCTTTAGAATTAATTTTGTTCAATCTAAGAATTAATATTGTACATGGATCTGTGGTTGTTCGCTTGTGGTTATGTTGCTGATTGCCATCCATATCGATGTCGTTTAGGTCGAGTTCGACATCATCCAAGTTGTTTAAGTGTTTGATACTGTATTTTATAACAACAAAAAGTAATGATTAGTTTCACTCCTAACAGAAACTTAACCAAGATAACATTTTCATGTTTATTTTCAAGAAACATCTGATACCCAAATTGTTCTCCAACTACAAAAGAATCAAGAATTTGGCCTTGTTCAACTCCAAACGATATCATCATCATCATACACTGAAATAAAGAGAATAAATTCGAAGTCAGAATCTTGGGGTATTTTTTAATCTCTTTCTATGAAATGAACAAAAAAAGATACAATCTTTACCCTATTTTACTTCAAAGTTCATTACTTGAGCCGAGATCTTGCAAGTGTTGGCATGCAGTTGTTTATGCTTGACTAACTGCTAATACCAAACGGGCCCAGTAAATCCAACTTAGAGGTAGGGGGTAATAAGATGTAGGAAGACCTTACCTTTACTCATTGGGTAGAGAGAGGGTTTATGTGAAAGCCACAACTTCTTAAACAAATAAACATATTTTTGTAAATTAAATGTTCTGCAATTTGTTGGGGGTGAGTAAATGATGGCTAAGGTACCTGCTAGCTCCAAAATCCACGTTGTGGCTTGCAACCTTGCCAGCAATAACATCTAGTGGAGAGCCTCAATTTGGAGATTTGCCTCAACTTGGAGGAGAAACTGCTGTAATAGATAGAGAGAAAACAAATGGGAATTTGAACGTGGATGAATATAATAATAAGACATATAAGAATATTGAAATAATAATATACATTATATAATTAATGTATGAGAACAACAACAACAACAAAACGTACTAAATATCTTAAAATAAATGTTTTCTTATGTAACTTATAATCCTCGTTTGCCTAGACTGATTTGTATGACTACAGAGCACTAAGGTGAATATAATAGTAGGCTCTCATGTTTGGGTTGAAGATCCAGCACAAGCATGGATTGATGGGCAGGTCAAAAAGACTAAAGGGAAAGAAGTGGAGGTTGAGACTTCTGATGGGAAAACGGGTGGTCATTGATATATCTTTGTTTACCATTACATATGATGGTATGAGATTGAAAATGCTCAACATTTTTCAATAACAATTTATATATCTTTGTTTACCATTACATATGTTATGTTAAGGTTACTTTTATGTTCATTATATGTGACTACGCATCAATTAAATAATTGAATTTACTATAAGTAACCTTTAAATAGACATATATCATGTTGTATCTTTATGTAATCAGAATTTGTCAAATGCTTGTCACAGCGGCTGCAACAAATCTGGTATTGAAGGCTTATTTAGGTTGAATTAGAGAACAACCAAATTATAATCTATTATTGAAGGCTTATTTAGGTTGAATTGGAAAAAACTTGATGCATCAATTGATTTAACCGGTGACTAATTGGTTGATCATTTCCAGAAATTGAAGGGTTGATCATTACCAAAATCTCTCATTGAGGATTTTTATCAAACACTTGGTGTTTTTCAGAAAACAATGAAGCATTACACAAACATCAAACACAAGTAGTGTAATCAAAGAAAATTAACACAAAAAGTTCTAAGAAATTTAACACAAATAGCCAAATCTGAAATCTACCACAAACGAGTATGAGAAACAGGATTTGAACCTCGTTGCTAAGCTCTTCAAGGTAGTTGAGAGTTTTGTTTAATACCCAAATGTCGCAGCTTGATCTGGGCGAATAAAAGATTCACTGTTGAACTATTAGGGTAAATTACAGAAGCATAAATTGATTCCCACTGGCCACTTCCAATAGCTACATAGATCAGCAATTCAAATAAATATTTTACATGTTGATATCGAAAATGGACAGAGATAACGAGAATGAGAGAGGAGACACAGCAAGAGGTTGTCGTCGAGAGATGAAACTTGATAATGTTCAGTGCAAGAAATTAACAGGAGCAATATTTCTAGCACAAAATAATTTGATCAACAACCAAATGGGGGGAAAGGGGAGAATGGGAGGAAGAAGGGAAATAAGGGGCGGGATTAAAATTTTAGTTCCCGTCATATATTGACGTCTAGAGAAACCACAAAACAAAAACCAAGAATTAATTTGTCATTTTATCTCAGCACCATTAATGGCACATGGATTCAAATTAAAAACACAGTAATACAAAATTACACAGGATTCATAGGATGTCGTCAAAAGGATGTTGGATAATTATTTGCTGTTGAGGGACACTGTTAAGCCCTGTGTGTGTGCAGGTACTTGATTCCATAGGCAGCCCTATCTTTTTCCCAGTTCAATGAGGTTCTACCAGCCCCTCTGTTTTCAGTAGCATGACAAAGAGTTGATAAACATTCAACTACCCAATGGCCCATAACTTCAAACTAGTAAGTAACTAACTATATAATCTAATGAAGCTAAATATAAGTAACAGGATCCCTAAATGTTGTATATAAAGATTCTTCTTTCTATAGAAAAATGGGTTTTTGCATCTAGGCTTGGAAACAATCCTTAAATCATCAAATTTGCATAGCAGATTCAGAAGAAATGCTTAACGAGAATACCCCATTAATTTATACCCCAATTCATATGCTCTCATCTCATTTCAAACCTTCAGTATCAAAGGACAGTTTGTGTACACATATAATTGGATATACCAACAACCTTGGAATCTTTTGTCTTGAAAAAAGATATTTACCACCCACATTGTAATGTAATACTCAATAATCTTAATTATCGAACTTCAAGATCCACAATCTCTTGCATAATAATCCTACACAAGCATGTCTAATCACACATTCTTGCACATAGACGTAGGATCAGAAGGGTATATACATCCTAAGCACCTGGTACAACATTTCCATTCCATGAGTGGTCAAATCTTAGTACTTCGAAACACAAATATACCACCCACCCCCACCCCCCACACACAATTCAATAATATAACTAGTCATCAAATTGATCTCATGTTTGAAGCATATAATTAGCTAGTTTTCTCGGAAATGATTGAAATCCAAATATTTCAACTTGAGAAGATAACATTTGAGTTTCCAAAGTGACAGTGATCTATTTACTTGAATACAAAAATCAAAAAATTCACTTACCATGGGTAGAAAACATCATATGCTGGCAAATAATTGCTATCTTGATGATCATTAGTGAACACTCTTTATCCATTTATAACAAAAACTGGGAAAACAAAAATCAACAAAAATTTGCAGTTTCAACATTTCTACAAGTTCTTTTCATCAATCAACATCCTAATTGCAGATATTAATTCAGAAATCATACTGCTCACCAAAAACAAAATTAAACAGGATAATTCATTTAGTTTTTGGAAAATAAAATTTGAAACTAATGATTCTTATGTAATGTTAATTAGTACCACATTATTTCTAACCTATGAATTGATTAATTCATAAGGACGGTGGTAGTTGGCAAAAACCATATACAAAAGTACACTAATAGATACTAAAGGTAACAAATTGAATCACAGACCAATATTTTTGCATATTAAAGTAAGCAGTAACACCAACTCACCTAAATAAACATCAAGAAGCCTTTTTTAGACTAGTTTAGAAGAACAGGTTTGAGAAATACCTCAAAATCGATTAGGAGAAAACGATTAGGTTTAAGAAATACCTCAAAAATCGAGGTATCCGTCTCTAAGATCTGTAAAATAGAGTATGACTGTGTGCAAGCCTGAAAATCAAAGTTGAACCATGTTAGATGGGCAAAATCGCTTCCAAATCTGCACAATTCTTTTTCTCGATTTCTTTCCATTTCTGTAAAATGAATATAGTGTTTGTGTATGTGTGTGTGTAGGAGATGAGCTTTATACTTACTGTGGTTGGTGCGCAAGTATCGAGTGAGGAAGAAGAGCACATGCTAAGCAAATTGGAGAATAAAGAAAGTATATGAGATTGCAAAGGCATAAAATTAGGATCGATGATTTCAAGCTTATGGCATTGAATGGTAAAGGTACTTTTGTTGAGGTACAAACCCTCATCTATAATATAGTGTCATCTGAAATTATGTTTTTTTTGTCCCACGAACATATGGCGGCGATTTTTTAACTAATTTCCATTGATGTTTTTTAATACTAACACTTGTTGTAACACCAAAATGGCAATGGCTTAAGATATTACAACAATGGTGCAATCTTTTGAACAATAGGCAGGTATATTTCTAGTGTATATTCTTTCTCTAAACTATACATATACATATATGTGTATATATTACCTCTGTACGTGTACTCATAGGTTTAGTGGGTAACATCTTTTTTTTGGAGAGGGTATCCCAGACCACATTGGACCCAGACAAATCCCTGGCAATATGGGTCGAAGCCCGACTGCTAAAGCATGCAGCCCGGGGTCGAAGCCCCCGTACCTCTAGGATGCGTCCCCCAGGGTTCGAACATGAGACCGCTACTAGCTAGTCCACATGCCTTACCACTAGGCTAACACCCCTTTGGTTAGTGGGTAACATCTTGATTAATCAATTTTTGTCTTATGTTTTTTCTTTACTTTATTTATCTCGTATGTTCCTTGTTTTTGTTTTTTAACTTTTTCTTGTTTCTTTTTGTCTATTATGTCAAGCTTCAAGTACTTTTTATATCTAACTTTAGTTATAAACATGTACTTCAATGTTGGAAGATGATTGTTGTACCTTTGAGGAAATTAATGCATGTTGGTGTTGATCAGTAGGATTGTTTGAGCTGAATTGTTAACAATTTAACATGTTGTCTTTGTAGCATATTTTGATTAAGATGTAGTTTCTTTTCTATTACAATTCTATTTTGTGTTACCAAGTGTTGGATGAAAGTTTTCAACGAGAAATTTTGGGCATGACTTCTTAAATTTAAAAAACGAACAACAAATGGTGCCTATTGTTAGTTTGCTTTTGCTATTACATAAGTGTAAAATGGTTGTTTGACGAGTGTTTTTCTCGTCTCAAACATTAAACAAATCATCCTTATTTTTGTTCTTCACTTGACTTTGACAATTACTGCTTTGGTAATGCATAAGTGTGAGTGGTGTATTCTTCACTTAATCTTCTTTGGTTAGCATCTACTGCAATACTTTGATTCACTTAATCTGGATTAGTTGATCTTGGGATTCAATACTTTTTTTTTGTACGGCAACTTGGGCTATGCCCACACACACACGCACCCGCGGTATCCGGGCATCCAATTGGGCAGCACCGACTAATCCGCGGCGACCCGGCCCAACCCAAATCGACTGGACCCTCCCAGGTACGACTAAGCCCGGTCAAGACCGAACCCGCATACCCATAGACTGGTATGCTCGTAAACCTGGACCCGAACCGACCCGAAGGCCGACCATTCAATACTTTGATTCACTGTAGAGAGACTTCCAGATAAAATCCAAACCAGATCACTTCACTTGTATGGTTGATCTTCTTGGTCGAGCAGGTAAGCTTGTTGAAGCTTTAGATTTGATAAAAAGTATGCCTTTTAAACCCCTTCCAGTTATATTTGGAACTCTTTTAGGCGCTTGCAGGGTCCCAAGAACTTAGAGCTAGCCGAATTTGCCACTAGGAATTTGCTTGATTGTGACCTTTCAAATGCAGCAGGTTATGTTTAACTTGCTAATGTTTATGCAGCCATGAGGAAATGGGACTAGGTTTTCAAGAATAGAAGATTGATGAAAGTTAATGAAGTAATTAAATTTCTTGGCTATAGTTGGATTTAAATAAAGGTGTCACCAGTTTTTAATTTATGAAGTTCATTTATTGTGTTGAAAATAGGCAACACCAAACCAGGTTGATCTCTGCCTGCGGTTGTTGCCGGCTGTGGAGGCAAGAAATTGCGTGGGTGGTGACCTCTAATAAACCCAACAGCCAAGCTTCCTCTTGCTCAGGCTGGTAAGTTTATATTCTTCAATCTTTTAATTTGTTTACACTTCTATGCAAATAGAAAATTTTGCAGGTTTTGTTGTAGGTAGATCACGTTATATGACTTAATTTTATAGTCTTATCTAAAAGTGTTATAATAGGCTTATAGGACGCTTTTGAGATGGAACATTATATTGTTTGATCATATAAACTTAAATCTTATAAAGTAACCAATTGGGATAATTGAATATTTTTGACATCCTATAAAACCAATTTTGTCGTTGCTACTTTTAAACATTTTTATCATCTTATAAAAACCGGACCAGTTAAAGAGCTCAGACCGGTCATCGGACCCGTTAAAGAGCTCGGACTGTCCTGTTGGGACCCTTAAGATTGTCAATTCTTAAATATAGATCGATAGATATTTCTCCAATTCAGCTATAATTATATTTTTGCAATCATGGACTAGGGGCACTATATTAGGTACAAAGTATGTAACTTGTTTTGCATATCGTTCCTCATTCTATAACTTGTCTGTCTCAAATTTTGGGTGATTGACTTTTAGAACCAATTTACTGGGATTGTTAAGCACAAATAATTGATCTTCCCTATAGTTTTGGATTAGATGTTTAGAGCATCTCCAACAACTGTCATAATGGAGAAAAGTGAGATTTAACAACTTTTTTGCTCCAATAACTATGTTATCTTGTATGCTAATATAGAAAAAAAGAGGAGTGAGAAGATAAAATCTCCAAATCTAGAGAAATCTCTAAAACCCACTATTTAAGAAAGAGATGTAATATTTTATTCTTTCCACCAATAACACTGAAGCAATATGTTTAGGAGGGAGATAATATTTGATAAATGTATTGATTATTTTAATAATATAATCAATGCTACAATCTCTAAAATAGAATAGATATTGAAGGTGGAAGTTTCTTTTTACATTTTGACCTTTGATACTCTATTTTAGATAAAAAAAAATATAACATACGCCTTGGAGATGCTCTTATAAGTTTGAACTTGTTTTGTCTTATGTTTTCATTGATAGAATGTTAAAACTCTATCAATTTTTCGTGATTTGTTGTATTCACTGATTGTAGTTTTCCAATCTAACGGGATTTATCTTTTTGCAGGTATCACAAACTTGTAAAAATAATTGCGTGAAGTAAAAACATAAGAAGCAAAAAAAACATTCGAGATGATGAAGATATCTAGGCAAACGAGGATTATAAGTTACATAAGAAAACATTTATTTTAAGATATTTAGTACGTTTTGTTGTTGTTGTTGTTCTCATACATTAATTATATAATGTATATTATTATTTCAATATTCTTATATGTCTTGTTAATAGTTTGATTCAAATTTTGAGTTTTTAAATTTATATTCATTTTACCCTAAAATGATTAAAACCGTCATTAAAAGATAGCTTATGGCAACGGTTTTGATGATTTAAGATCACCATGTCTTATTACTGCGACGACTTTGAAAAATAAACGTCATTTTATGTCTACTATGGTGATGGTTTGAAAAATAGATGTTATTGCACGTCATTCTATAGTGATGTTTTGAAAACTAAAAGTGACCGTATGTTAAGTTATGGTGACGGTTTTGAAAAATAAACATGACTGTATGTTATTTTACGGTGACAGTTTTAAAAAATAAACGTCATTGTGTGACATGCTATCTTGACGATTTTGAAAAACAAACATCATCATATGTCGTTATATGATGATGATTTTGAAAAATAAACGTCACCATATGCCATTCTACGGTGACAATTTTGAATAATTAACGTTATTGTATTCATACTATAAAGATGGTTTTGAAAATTAAACGTCGCCATATGTAATGTTATAGTGACAATTTTAAAAAAATAAACGTCTCCATATATTATGCTACAGTAATGTTTAAAAAAATAAACATCACCATCTGTCAGTCTACGATGATGATTTGGAAAAATAAATGTCACCGTATGTCTTGATACAGTGATGGTTTTAACAAATAAACATCACCATATGAACTGCTACAGTGACAGTTTTGGAAAATAAACGTCATCATATGATATTCTACAGTGACGGTTTTTAAAAAATTAACGTCACCATGTCATGAAAAGTTTACGGTTTAAAAAAAAAGTCACTATATGTCATGCTACAGTGACATTTTTGTTAAATAAACATCACCGTATGTCATGTTACAATGACAGTTTTGATAAATAAATGTCACTGTATATCATGCTTAAGTGACATATTTAACTAATAAACGTCGCTGTATATCATTATACGGTGACGGTTTTGAAAAATAAACACCACCGTATGTCATGTTACAATGATGATTTTGAATAATAAACGTCACCGTAGCTCATATTATAGTGACAATTTTGAATAATAAATGTCACCATATGTCATGCTATGGTAACGGTTATAAAAATTAAACGTCACTGTTTGTCATGCTACCGTGACAATTTTAACAAATAAAGGTCACTGTATGTCATACTACAATGACGATTTTGACTTATAAATGTCACTCGATGTCATGCTATGGTGACACTTTTGACAATGAAATATCACTATATATCATGCTATTATGACGATTTTGAAAATATAACGTCACTATATGGCATGCTATGGTGACAGTTTAAGGAAAAACATTAATTTTTTATGACCTAAAGTGACGGTTTTTAAGTTATTATAACGTTTTTTATGTGATTTCGTAACGTTTTTTAAACGTAACCAAAAGTGTATCAAAAGTGACGACAAGTAAGGTGACGATTTTTATGTCCACGAAAACCGTTACCGTATACCTATGGTGATGGTTTTTAACCGTCACTAAAGACCTTTTTTGTACTAGTGAACACAATATATATTTACTTAAAAGCAAGTCTTTTCAAGATATGATTATTGAAGCGAATAATTATAAATTACAAAGAAGCATATATGAATGCTATTATTTAAATTGGAAACATTACTAAAGAGCTTGATTTCTCCGTCTGTTACCGAGTGGCCTTACCCATTTGTCCTTCCTCATCCCTAATCGCTCAATGAACCAATCGTTGTACCTTGCATATAGAAAGTTCCCAAAAACAATCCCAACTATCAACCCACTTCCAACTCCACAGAATATCACGATCCAATCAACTCTTTTGCTTGGAAGGAAAGACTCAGACATGTTGCTTGTTTGTGGAGGTGCTGACACCTTTGAATTTTGGCATTCCTTTAATAAAGGTTTTCCACACAATCCAAGATTCCCCAAGTAGGAGTTGTTGTCAAATGTATCGAAGTGTGGCCCTTGAGGTATTCTTCCATCTAGATGGTTGAATGACAAATTCAAAATGGCAAGGAAGTCTAGTTGCAACAACTGTTGAGGAATTTCCCCTGATAGCTTGTTTCGGGAGAGATCCAAAGATTCAAGATTCTTTAGGTTCCCCAATGATGACAAGACATGACCAGTAAAATGGTTGTTGGAAAGATTGAGTGATTGAAGCCCATGAAGATCTTGTAACGATCGGGGGATTTCTCCTTCAAATTTGTTACAAGAGAGATCAATAGCCACGAGTATGTTCAAAATATGATTGAACTCCGTTTTGGAATTTTTGTATGTAATGGTCATTGAATAACCAACCACTTGCTGAAATCCATCTAAGGATACGTTTGATTGCATATAAGTTGATTGGCTAACGCGAACACCTTTCATTGCGTTCCAAGATCGGAAGTACTTGTGGGGCAATTGACCACTAAAACCATTGTTGGAGAGGTCTATGATCCTCAACTTGGGAAATTGTGAGCTAACGGTTGTCAACCCTTGAATTTCACCATAAAATTTGTTGGACCGCAAAATGAGAACTTGCAAATCAACAAGAGTTCCCAGCCAAAACGGAAACACGTCATCCAAAAAATTGTCTCCAAGAGAGAGAACCTTCAAATCGGTACAATTTGTCAACGATTTTGATACCTGACCCACAAATTGATTACCGCTTAAATCAATTCTCCTCAATGGGCTGTCCTTGGAAAATGAATTCATCATTGTGCCTTGAAGCTTGTTTTTCCTAAGATCCAACAGAACCAAGGAACTGCTTAAGCTGCCAAAACAAGGAGGGAGAATTCCAGTTAAGTTGTTAGAAGACAAATATAGGAATTGAAGAGATTTCACTTCACATATCAATGGGGGTATTTCTCCTTCCAGGTGATTATATGCAGCACTATAAACCTCTGTGGTTCGTGGTGGAACGGGTAGTGGTCCGTGTAGCAGATTATTATCAATGGCGAAAAAATTCAGACGTGTCCATGAGGGAAAAAGTTGATGTTGATGAAAACCAGTGATGAAGTTGTTTGAAAGGATAATCATCTCTAATGTCTCTTGGCTGTTATTCCAACCCCACTCTGGTACGAGACCATGAATTTTGTTGTCATTGAGATATAAGAGCCTCATCTTATGTTGGAAGCGCAAAAAGGCAGGGTATTCTTTCAAGTTGCATGATGAAAGATCTAGGGTATCCAATTCTGGTAAGGTGCCATTGGTGTAGTTTTTAGTATTGGCCACAACCGATATCTTATTACCACCTATATTGAGAGCTTCGAGTCTGTTGAGTCCTAGGAACCAGTCTAATTCCACCATGCCGGTAAAATTGTTATCTTCTAGGCTAAGCTCTTGAAGACTCTTGAAGTTGGAAAATGAGCTTGAAATTGGTCCTTGCAATTGATTTTTAGTGAGGTATATCACACTTAGCTGAGTGAGGTTCATAAACGAAGATGGGATACGACCGGAAAGAAAATTTTCCGCCATCTCAACAAGACTAAGTTTGGTTAGGTTTGCAAGAAAGGGTGGGATTTCACCATATAGGTTCATTACAGATAAATAGAGTTCATTAAGGTTAGTCAGCTTGCCAATCCAATCGGGTAAGCATCCCATCTCAAAATTGTTAACACTAACATCCAAAACAGTGAGTTTTGTAAGCCTTACCAATGAAGGAACTACGCCTTTGAACTCGTTATAACCGAGATCTAAGTAAGTGAGTTGTGTCATGTTAGCAAGTGAACCTGGAATAATCCCTGAGAAAGAACAGGCACGTAGACCCAACTCGATCAAACGGTTTAGGTTCCCGATGGATTTTGGAATAATCCCAGAGAAACCTGTTGAGTATAGATACAGATGCTCGAGTAAGCTGTTGTTATGAAATTCAGGCAAAAAACCAGTGAGGTTGGTGTTGTATGACACACTAAGAAATTTCAGTTTTGGTAGTTGAAGTATGGCTATTGGGAATTCATTTCGAAGCGAACAATTTCTAAGCCTGATTGACCTCAATGAAGAAAAGTTGGCCAGGAAACGAGGTACCGAAGAACTAATATCAACCCCCGAGAGATGGAGTTCTTCAAGTCCGGTTAGGTTTTGCACCAATTTCTCTAGGCTAGGACTTTGAAGCTTTAGCGGATTCCGTGACAGATCTAACGAAGACAATTGGATCAAGTGTGAGACTTCATTCGGGATTTGGCCACTGAAGCCAGTATCAGAGAGATTGAGGCTTCTTAACTGCTTTAGACGAGAAATCTGAGACGGGATTCGAGATCCAGTAAAGTCGTTCATCGCGAGGTTAAGCGTCTGAAGATGAACAAGGTTGAAGAGGCTGCTGCTAGAGTTGATATGGCCACGAAGAAATCTTTCGCTCAAGTCAAGACCGATCACGTGGCCATCCTCTTCTTCGTTGCTGCACACCACCCCATCCCACAAACAACAATCAGAACCATCATCTGATGCATTGTTCGTGATCTTCCAAGAGTCAAATGTTGGAAACCCAGGAGGAGCTTCGAAAGATGGATTAGGAAAAGTTTGCTTAAATAGGTACAAAGCCAAGCATTCGTGATCATGGCTTATAAATAACGATTGAGTGCATGTCAGAAGGAGCAACGTGAATAGAAAGATTTTTGGTAGGAAATAGGTGAAATATTGGAAGCATGGAGCCATGAAGAACTTAAACAAGTTTGTTTTGACAATTGATTTTTTTGTGGATTTGTAAGTAATGTTGGTACGTGTTTATATAGACCATATGTATTGTCCATAAACACATAAAATATGCAAATGAAGATGAGGAAAAAAAAAGGAAGATGGAATGTGAGCCACGAATATGGTCTTGAAGGTAGGGGTCAATGGGAAAGATTTTAAATTAACACTTTTCTTCTAAAAATATAATATCTTTTCGAAAACATTAAAAAATAAATTTATATGTTAATCGATTTATGATATACAATTTCTTCAAAGTTTGTTCATTTTAGAGCATCTTCAACAATGATGTTAAAATAGATATTTATGATATTTTTTACTTTAACAACTATGTTAAAGTGTTCTTTAAAATATATAGAACAAGATCGAGAAATGTGGATATCTTTAAATTTGGAAAATCTCTAAAACTCAAAATTTAGAGAGATAAATAATATTTTATTTATTTTTTAGAGTAAATTACAAATTTGGTCATGCGGTTATTGAAAGTTTTGGATTGGGTCCCCCAAACAAAATAATTACATGCATAGTCACTATGGTTTTACTTTTATTATGAATTAGGTCCCTCATCCTAATTTTGTTAACCTAGGTTTTGTTAAGTAAAGGACGTTTTGGTCATTTGATACTTTTTCATTTTTAATTAAACAATTAATACATGCTCTTTTGTTTTACATACCCAAGAACACCATCGTTGATTGTCCCGTGCTGATCTCCTTCTCCCTTCTCCGACAAACTCGCCCCGCAGATCTCCGGCCATCTCCATTGTCACCTACATGAAAATGAATTGTCGATGCTAAGAAACTCAATTAATCTTTCTGAGAATGAAGCAACGACATGATCAAATTTCATTCTTGAATCGGTTTAAAAATTAAATAAAATATTGGTTTATTGAGGATTTAACCAAGGTTAGATATAACCGTCTATTATAAAATGAAATTGTATACCCTTTTTGTTTAGTAGTTCTGAAGAGTTCTATTTAAGTTGATGTTTAATGATGTATTACTTCTTGTAAATTGATCGACTTCTCGCATGATCATTCATATATATATATATATATATATATATATATATATAGGGAGAGGTTCATTTGAGAAATGGTAAATGTATCAGAAATAGAGAAGTAGTCTAGTCATTCATCTGGTCAACATTTGCGACTTTGACCGTGAAGCACCGGATAATTCCTTGCATGGTCTATAGAAGATAGAGGGGTAGTTTTGTAAAATACGTGGGACGAGTTCATATATGAACATGTATAATTCACATATGAACTATACGTTCATATATGAATCAGTTAATTAGTTCATATATGAATCTGTTAATTAGTTCAACTGATTCACATATGAACCTGTAGTTAATTAGTTCATATGTGAATCAGTTAATTAATTCATATATGAATCATAAAGGTTGTTGATGCAAACTCTCTCAGTGATTTGATAACGACCCTCTTCTATACTTAATGAAAATTACGTTTTAATATGTATTAGTGTTTCACCATCAGCGATCAGACTGAGTCTGTTCAGTTATCGTTGATAGTCCTTCTTATAAACATTTCTATGTATTAGTGTTTCACTATCAGTGACTAGACTGAGTCTGTTCAGTTATCACTGATAGTTTCTAAAGTAAACAGCTAACGTAATCCCTGAAGACAAGTCTCGCGTCAACATATGTTCATAGCTGAATCGAAGACGAAACTGCTGAACAAAGAGAAGTCTACTAGTGACCTGATGCGGATATCAGTGAAGCAAAGACAACTCTACATATACGCGAAGGAACATGAGGAAAAGCTTCAGCGATAGCTGAACCTCTTTATCTCTGAAAGAAGAGATACCCAGCGATCAATCGATCACAAAGCTTATGTCTCAAGTTTCCTTTTGTCTATCCTTGCACAACTTAGTACTATGTGTCAGAACGGACATGTCTCTGCCACCATACGTACAACAACTCTGTCAACTACACTGTTCATGATCCGGCCGAAAGCATGTCTCCCAAAAGTCAGACTTCCAAAGCCAATCAATGAACGCCACGTGTAAAGTGCTCTGCCATGAATTTAATGCATATGGTATAAATAGGAAGTTCACACCTTCATCTGAAGGGTGCTCAATCCTTGAACCCCAAAATAGAAACCCTTGTTTTCTATACCTCTTAATTCCCATTCTCTGAATTTCTTGTGCAACCATCTTAGTGTTTCTTAAGTTTGTTTAGATTGAGTCTGTCTTAATCTTATTCCGCAATAAACTTGTAAATTGTATTTGATTTATTAATAAACAATTTATTAAACTTTAATTTATGTGTTTGCATTCAACCCCCCCCCCCCCCCCCCTTCTACAAACTTGTTAAGCACCTTCGGGACCAACAAAGGTTTATATATGAATCAGTTAAAAAGTTTCATATGTGAATTACACTGGTTCACATATGAACCAATGTATTTTGTACAGATTCATATATGAACTCAGTCCATGTATTTTGTAAAATTTACGAATTTGTCCTTCTATTTTTGGAATAGCCGTAACTTTTGACTAGTCAAAGCCGCAATTCTTGACCAGTCAAAGCCGTAATATTTGACCAGTCAAATCCGATATTGACCATATGAATGGCTAGGATTACTTCTCTATTTCTCATATATTTACCATTTCTCAAATGAACCTAAGGCTATATATATATATATATATATATGGTTGTTCAAAAGAAAACCTCAAAAAAATGAAAAACTGAAGAACACACTGGTAGCTTTGATATAGACGGTATGCACTTCTGCATACAACTAAATTATGTTTTTTTTTAGTTTTTATACACATGCGTATAATGCACGTGTCCATGTTATAAATTACTTGTATGCACAAAAGCATATCGTCCAGATAAATGATTACCAAAGTGTTCCTTAGTTTTCCGTTTATTTGAGATTTTCTCCTGAACCTGACCATATATATATATATATATATATATATATATATATATATATATATATAAGATATTTATGGAAAATGATAGAGTTCATTTATTATGATTATCGCTTTAGATTGACCAATATTTATCAAGTTAAATGGACGGTTAAGATTGGTTTGTAAAGTCAGTAACAATGCCATGGTTTGTATTTCAAACGTCCTCTCTCTCTCTCTCTCTCTCTCTCTCTCTATATATATATATATATATATATATATATATATATATATAGGTTCATACGAGAACAAAAATTATTTAAGAAAACATGATGAACGGCCTAATACATACAAAATAATATATGATTAACGTGGCTTTGTCGCTGTCGACTTTTTTTTTTTTGCCGTTAATTATGAATCATATTTGATTTTGCACATAATTTGTTATTTTCTTGTTTTCTTAAATAGTTAGCGTTTTCGTTTGAACTTTTCTGTCTCTCTCTCTATATATATATGTATATAAATATATATATCGTGCGGTGAAAGTTCTACACCATCCATTTTAGTACAATGTGGATTGGTGGAGTGTGTTGTATTTTGAACACCCCTAGAGTACGCTCTATTGACTTCACGTCAATGAATAGTTTGATAGAATACATAATTTAAGTATTTTTAAATCAAGTAGATCATGATTGAGACATATATGGATGTAATTCGTGAAGACAATAGATGTCAATGCCAATATAATATATGGTCTTCATTAATCACATTAATATGTGCAGGGCTCAGTCAAGAGTCTAAAAGAATAGTTTTCTAAATTCATTGTTTCAAATTGACAATACCTTTTAAAGATATGTTTTTATCAAATACTTATTCATAGAGAATAGTTGTTACAAGAGAGTTGAAAAGCATGAATAAACTAAAGAGCATACAAATAACTATATTTATTTACACACAAAATACGCCTTACAAAAAAAAATGCTTTCTTTATGCCATGGACTCGAGGAGTAGAGGAAGGACCGCATACATCTACCCTATCCATACCCCACTTCCCATGTGATCCACCGGGTTGTTTGGTTTAGTAATCCAAAGAAAGATGTGTCAACAAGTGAGAATATATGGTTAATTTGTTAATTCAAGTGAAGACCATAATAGTATAAAAGATAAGTTAAGATGATTAGGTTTTATAAAAAAGTAATTAATGAAAAATTAATTAAACGGAGTAATAGAATAAGCAAAATGATGAAGCGATTAAGGCATTATTTGGCAAAAATAAGCTAGCTTATTTTCTGAGTACATGTTTGGATGGCCATAAGTTGGCTTTTTGATAAACTACTTGGAGTAGCTTATGAGGAGTTTTTTGTGATTATTCCAATTATGTCCCTCATTAATAGTCATAATTATATATTAACTTTTAATTATAAATAAATAATTAATGTCCATTTTGGTAATTTAAATGCTTATAAGCTAGTTTTTGCCAAACGTGACTTTTTCACCAGCTAGCTCAGGAGCCACCAGCTAACTTATCAGCCACCAGCTAACTTATCAGTTAGTTTGTCAAACATAAAGAGTTATGACAATGTTTTATAATTCGGTTGATGTTTACTGATTAAACAAAGTCATTTGAAATGTTTGATATCCATGAATAAAAAGATGATTTGTATTATAATGACAAATAGATCTGAAATCCGAATCCAAACCCAGACCGGGACCGAAAATAAAATGTTTGTGCAAAACCCGAATGTCTCGAAATTCGAAATCTGAAACCCGACTTAACACATATGAAAAAAATACGAATTTTAATTCACTTAAATATGTATAATAAACTCATGTTTTCCTTTTACCAATAATTTGTATATGAATCATCGGGAGCAGGCACATGAGCGCACCTTAGGAGCCCAAATTCATATATATCATATAGGCAAAGTACGTTCTTTTTATAAAACTAGTTAACTACAGTCCTACAGTCCTACATACAGTACAGTCAACCTCTTTGTTTATAAATTGTTTTATAAGCCCACAAATGATATTGGTTTTATACTTTTATTAATACTAGAAGTGTACTCGCGCAATACCGCTAGATACATCACGATTTTAATGTTTCATTTTATTTTCTATTTTTTGTCGATTTACATTACGATTTTGGTTGGTTGTGAGAGATTGATAATGATTTTTTATATAAATTTGTTTAATTTAGACTTAATAATATAATGTAATTTATTTTGTTTTAATAATATAATTTTTCTTATAAAATATTCTGTTAGATTTTTTTAATTATATTTTATATTTAAAATTTGATTTTTATTCTATATTTAATTATGCTGAGAGTTATTTTAGGGGAGTTAAAGTGGGAAATGATTTTAGGAGAGTTAAAATGGTTAGAGATAATGATTGAAAATTAATAAATAGCATTAAGTGTAGTACATATAGCTTTAATGGTTGTTTTTTAAGTAATTAACATTAAATAGCTGTACATTAAGCTTTAAGACTTGTTTTTAAGAGTTTTTTATGTCATCTTTATAATATAATATAGATAGTGTGTATATACATATATATTTCTATTAATATAATATTTGTACATATTAAAATTCTAATGAAGTCTATTTTAGGTTATATTTACTACAACAAATAATGTCTTTTTTTTCAATTAAACGATAAAGTTTCAAAATTTTCTATTTTACGTGACAGTTTAAAAAAAATTCAATCAATGAAACGAAGTTTATATTTTCTATTTAATGTAACATTTGATAACGTGAATGTGAATTTTTTTTGTCCACTTCATCATAACTCTTAAGTAAACGGGTGTCCACGTCAAGATCAGTAGATTACCGGTCAACAACATGGGTACAAAATATTAATATTAAAAACTTTGTTACAACGATTGAGAAAAAAGTTCTTTGTTACACTAAATAGGAACCAAGCCAAAATTTGTCTCGTTTTGAAGCATATAGAGGTCTACTTTATTGACCTTCAAATATAGAGACCAACATTTTTTACCTCTAATTTTTTAATGTTTTAGTGTTAGTTTAAAGATAAAAAGACCTCTATTTGTGTATGTTTAATATTGGGTTGGAGATGTAGACATTTTAACGCAAAACATCATACGTGTTATGTGGAATTTTGAACACCCTATAACACGATTGATTGACTTTAGGTCAATGGATGATTCGATACGCTGTCGTATTAATGGAATTAATTAACTAGATCGGATGTAATTCGTCAAGCCATATATAGGATTGATAAACATCTCTGTCTATACTTTTTCAATTAAAAAAAACACCTCTATTTATATATGAAGGAAATCAAATAAGAACTATAAAAATATTATAAACCAGTGAAAACCTATCTAAAAATATTTTTTAGTTGATTTTCTTTTCATCGAAGGCTAGAATTTAAATATTGTTTCATATTGTGATAATTTCATTAGTATTTGTTTCACAATTTGAAACTATTTACGTATATTTTCCGTTTCACTATACAAATCAAAAAAAGTTTCACATGTATTTTCTTCACCATTTGAGCACAAACCTAAAACAATACCTTAAATCGTAGTTTTTAATGAAAAAAATCATGTAAAAAATATTTTATAATGGTTCTTACAAGTTTGTAACATTTTTTTGGTTCATTTGATTACCTTCTTAGATATATATATATATATATATATATATATATATATATATATAGCGATCAAATGGAAACCACTCTGGTAGGAATGTTGTTTGAGCAAAAAGAATCAAGTGTGGAGTTCCAGGATTAACAAATTGAATGGAGTGAGTGAGGAGAGAGCGAGAGAAGGAGTGGGTGAGGAGAGTTGCGGGGCATAGGAACAAGAGTAGGTATAACGATTCACTATCGGTCCATCCAACCAATAGACATAGGAATCCAAATGAGACCTCCTTCCTGTTCTTCAATTTTCCATGTAACTGGGAGGTTTGTGAGATATGGAAAACCTTCAAGAAATACGGAATGGTGTCAGATATCTACATGGGGGGAAACAGAGTGATAGAAGAACACAAGGGAAGGTTAACAATAGGTCTTTCACTGAGGTGGTCAGAACAGGTGGACAACTGGATATGAATGAAGACAGACCGAGGCAACAAGCTTTTGGAGAATGGGAAGCCGATAAGGAGAACTTGGAATACCTTCAAGATTGTGCGGTGTGAGCTCTGGAATCGATGGACAACTTACAGGCGGTAAAAGCGGTGTGTAACCCGGAAAAGAGAGAGGGTGGGAGTGTGAAACTAGTGGGAGGACGACACATATTGTTAAAATTTGATTCGAAGGAAGCAAGAGACAAGGTGTTGAAAAGTAAAACACATGGCATTCATCACTGGGTAAAAGATTTAAGGACATGGTCGGCTGGGTTTCGATCATCGGATAGATTGGTATGGCTGAGGATTGAGGGCGACCCGATACACAATTGGAAAGAAGAGACATTTATAGAGATTGCTAGTAAATGGGGGAGAGTTCCTAAAATAAAAAATTGTAACATGTTAAAGAAATCAAACTTAATGTGGGGAAAGGTGTTAATAAGTACAGGTGAAGTGTCCAGAATCTCGGAGATAAAAAGCATTCGTGTGGGTACCTATACTTTGTGATCAAGATAGAAGAAGAGGATCAAAGTCTTTTAGAAATCCAGCTCAACGACGAGGAGCGGGATGAATCGTGGGACAGTGAAGGGGAAGAAAATGAATCCACTATTCCATCCGAATGGAGCGAAGGGACACCTGATGAAGACGAATACATAGAAGAAAGCGTCTTTCATGGCGTAACAGCGAGAGAAGGAGATATTAACAGGTCGGGGGAAAAGACAGAAGGAGTGGCATCGTTGAAACCCAGATCGGAAAACTCACCGGAAAATACACCGAAAAACTTGAAACCCAGATCGGAAAATTCAACAGAAAAATTGACGGGCAGTGGGGTGCATCGAGAAGAACAATTGGAAGCCGAAGAGCCGCCGGAAGAGGGACGAGTGGGAGTCAAAGAGCCATCGGAGATGATTAATAAGGGTAATCTTATTGACACTCTCAAAATCTTATTTACACCTTACCCCACCCCACCCCACCCCATACCCACTATAATTATTAATATAATCATTACTTATTTTTTTATTAATATAATTATAATTATTACATAATAATTACTTGTTTATTTTTAATTTTAAAATAATTATAATCATTCCTTATTTATTTTTTAATTTTAATATAATTATGAATTATTTATTCATTATTTTAGTTTTAATTATATTTTAGTTTAATGTAATTATGTTTTATTTTATGAGTATTTTATTTTTAACAATAATTATTTAATTATATATTATTTTTAAACCTACAAAGATAAAATAATTTAATATCAAAAAATATCAAAATAATATAATTGATAAAGTAACAAAAAATTACTAAAAAACTAAAAATATTACAACTCAATCAAGTGAAATAAAATCCGGAGTACGATTACTAGATAACAGTTGCTCGTACATATTTATTCGACTCATGTAATGAGTAGCCCATCCGGTTGCGCAATCATATTTGAAACGGGGCCATTATTGCATGATACGAGGCATCAGGTACCCTTCGGCCAGTGATATTTTAACATAATGATTACCATTAACGTGCCCGATTGCAATAGCGACATGTTCAAACCATGGTGGCAGACTAGATCGAAGTGGTAATTAAGAATGTCATGCTACCTGCAGTTGTTAAAGAATGTAGTATCACATTATACCTTGAAGCAATCAATCCACTTCTCGTAGGGTGCAAACAGGACTATACAATGCCCTCATGTGCAAGTCACATGGGGGTTTAACGGAGGCAACCTAACGGTGTTAGTCCTCAGGGATCAAAATCGAGCACTTTTGCATACCACATCGTTTTTCTTTGCAATAAAAATTTTGTAGGGACCAAATGTGAGAAAAACAACAAACAACAGGGACCATATTTGCAATTTACTCTTTTTATTATTTAATTGCTTTTATTTTATATTTTCTTGAGTAAATTACGTTTTTTTATCCCTCTGGTTTGTTAAAAAATGCAGATACCGTCCTTGTTGTTTCAAAATTTCAGATGAAAATCGTAATTTCAAAATTATAAGAATGAAAATAGAAACTTTCAACAAACCACAAAAACTAAAAATGTACTTTACTCTATTTTCTTAGAAGTTACTTTTTAGTAAAAAATTGTATTGACTTTTTAATTATAAATAAAGTATTATTAAAAAACATTATCATTTTCTTTTGATATTTATATAAGTTGTCGTTCAAAAAACTTGTCGTTAAAAAAAAAATATATATATAATACATATAATATAAATATATAATAATTACAAACTACAATATAAATAATAAAACTATAATATAAATAATAATAAAAATAAAATATATAATATATTAGTGAATGATTTGACTAATTTGACATTTTTTTTGTTTTAATAAGTATTTCAATTTCCAACAAACCAACATAATTACAATAATGATAAGAAATAATAAATAGAAGTAAATAGTCAAAATTTTACAAACTTCAAGGCATTTTACACCCAAGGTAGGGTGTAAATAATAGGACCCATTAATAATGGCAAAAGGAAAATCTCGAAAAAGGATGGTGTGGATCCCAAAAATCAACAGATAGAAAGCGGCAGGTCTGGTGGCCACGCCTGTGATAATTTCCAGGATTCATCTACGAAGGAAAAGTCAAATGAAGTTGGGTCGTGTCCTCTAGTTGGGGTTAATGGTATAGATGGGCCTCATAATAAACTTCAGAATATAGAGACCAATTTAACCGGGCTGGAAAGTGGGAAAGATGGGTTGTCCAATGGCAATAATAATAATAGGGGCAAATTAATTGGTCGGGATAATGGGATGAGTGGGCCAATTTCTTTAATTTCAAATGATCTTATCAATAAGGGGAGGAACTTTGTGATCACCAGGTCTGGATCAACAACTGAGTCAGTGAATGAAAGCCAGGAAAAGGGAGCTATGAGCCAACCAAGGAGCCGGGGAAATAATCTAAAACGGAATTCAAGAAGTGAGAAGAATCAGAAAACAGAGATGGAAATCAGAGAAAAAACGTTCCCGAGGAAGGCTGAGTCAGTGGGAATTGGAAGAGGACGAGTAAGTCTCCATCTCATGAAGCAAATGGCAAGAAGTAGACAATTGCAGCTAAATCAGAAAAGGGAGGCCGGTGAGAATGGTGGCAGGAAAGAAGGAAAGAAAAAGTCGAAAAACGAGGGGGGATCTATCTCAGATTCATCAAAACTGGTGATCTCAAATGAACTAAATAGCGTGGATAGTCAAGAAGGGTTGGAAGCGTTCGAAAATTTGATAGGAGTCACATGGAATCAAAAAACCAGACAGCGAAAGGAGAGTGGCAGCAAGCAGTAACCCCCGGGCACCAGGTAAGTTTCGAATCTTTCTGTAGTAAACATGAAAATTATCTCGATTAATGTTAGGGGATTGGGTTCGAAGTGCAAGAGGGAGTGGGTAAGAGAAATTTGTAGGAAGGAAAACCCGTGTATGTTAGGCATTCAAGAGACTAAACTGAAGAAAATAAATGAAAGACTTAGATTGGAACTGTGGGGTATAAAAGACGGGGATTTTGTTCAAGTCCCAGCCATAGGAAATTCGGGGGGACTCCTAGTGGCATGGAGTAAAAAATCGTTCAAGGGCGAGTACGTGATTCAAGAAAA
Organism: Arctium minus; assembly: GCA_954870635.1. NCBI lineage: Eukaryota > Viridiplantae > Streptophyta > Magnoliopsida > Asterales > Asteraceae > Arctium > Arctium minus. The sequence continues at coordinate 13,742,737 of OX941080.1, forward strand.
AAATGTTATTGCTGTTGTGGGGAAATGGGGAGATCGACATGGGCTAGTAGGATGTGTTAATGTGTATGGACCAAGGGAGTAAAAGGACAGACTAGAACTATGGAATAAACTGGAAACTCTTTGTGGAAAAGATGAGGTTAGTTGGGTTATCTTTGGCGATTTCAACGAAGTTCGCAACAGACAAGAAAGATTGAACTCGGCTGTCAATGTGAAAGGTACAGAGGAATTTAATGAATTTATAAGGAGGAGCAAACTTTCGGATGTCCCAATGGGTGGAAGGAAATTCACACGGGTTAGTGATGATGGTCAGAAACATAGTAAATTGGACCAATTTTTAGTAACGAACGAATTCGGCAGTCTTTGGAAGAACTTGGGAGCTAAAGTCTTGGAGAGAAAGTGGTCGGATCATGCAACAATTATGCTAACCGATCAAAACCATGATTTTGGCCCTCGACCGTTTAAATTTTTTGACGCATGGTTAAAGGATGAAACTATGGGGGAGATGGTGAAAGAGGCATGGGGCAAGGAAGTGACCTCAAGTAGGCCAGATTGCATCTTTAGGGACAAACTCAAGAATGTAAAAACCGCGTTAAAAGAGTGGAGCAAAATCCATTGGAGCAATATTGACAAGGACTTGGAAGTCAAGAGGGTTGCGGTGAAAAAATTGGAAGAGGAAGCCGATGGGAATCAGTTAACACCGAGTGATAGACAAAGGTGGATTGAAGATCGGAAAAAATGGCTCGAATTGGAAGGAAAAAGCTTGGAAATGGCGAAACAAAAGGCAAAGATAAAGTGGATCAAAGATGGTGACGAGAACTCTAGAATATTCCATGCGGCAATTAAATTCAAAGAAAGGAGGAATTATATTCGGGGTCTTAATGTAGACTCAGAATGGACGGAGGAACCAAAGAGAATAAAGGATGCGGTCCACACGTTTTTCAAAAAAAAGTTTTCAAATTTGGGGACAGATCGGCCACAACTAAGATCGGACCGTCTGAAACAACTATCGGAGGAGGAAGCCGCGAGTATTAAAGGGAGAATATCGGATGAAGAGGTTTGGAATGCTATTCGAAACTGTGGGAACAATAAATCTCCGGGGCCAGACGGTTTTACCATTGGGTTTATAAAAACATATTGGGGGTTGCTTAAAGAGGTCTTGATGGCGGCTGTAAATTGGGTAATGGATACAGGGGAGATAAGTGAAGGGTGTAATGCTTCCTTCCTTACTTTGGTCCCAAAATTGATAGCCTGCTCGATTTAAACGATTTTAGGCCAATAAGCCTAATCGGGATCTTTTATAAAATTCTGGCGAAGTTGTTGGCGGATAGAATAAAATCGATTTTGTGCAAAGTAATTAGTAAAGAACAAAGTGCCTTCCTTAAAGGAAGGTTCATCCTTGATGGGGTGTTAATAGCCAATGAAACGGTGACTTACTTAAAAAAGGTGAAAAAGAAAGGGATGGTATTCAAAGTCGATGTAATATCCGGATCCAAAATTTTTATTAATTTTGGAAGTTGGGTGTAAAATGAAGCGAGACCCAAAGTACAGAGGGATTATTTGAAACTTTGGTTTTATATATAACCTAAATATTAGATATTTGATTTTCATATCAGTCTGATATTTTGTAAGCCGACATAGAGAGAGAGAGAAGCAGAACAAGAAGCAGAGAGAAAGAGAAAGAGATCTTGAAGGATTGATCGTTTTTGGTCAAATAGAGGTATGATTCTAGCTTAATACTTCTATCTGCATGTTATAGTCGGTAAATAGTCTTGTTATTCAAGATTTTAACCGTGTATTTGATCGATTCAATGATCTGAAGTTTTCTGGGATCGAACTGTTGAGTCGCCGACTTAAGTATGAACTTGACCGGGAAGAAGGTATTGACCGGTAAATTTGTTAACCAGTATAACTCTTCGACCGGTATAGATTTTAATGTAATCGACCGATAAAGTGTAAAGGACCGGTATGTTGTTTGACCGGTAGGTTGTAAGGACCGGTATGTTGTTTGACCGGTAGGTTGTAAGGACCGGTATATTGGCTCGACCGGTGTAGTGGCTCGACTGGTATTTTGTTAATCGGTCCTAAGAGGTTTTGATGAGAGTGGTTTCGACCGGGAAAATAGCAGTAGATTGTATTTGATGAGTTTTTAGAAAGAAAGAGTATTAATAGCGAGTTAGCTTACCTTTGTTTTAATACCATCGTAGGTGGTGTTAATCAGTAGAAGTCAGAGTTTAATCCAGAAGAATCAGAGGTGAGTCTTTCAAACTAAATCTTTTATGATTTTAGTAGTTATTTGATAAATGTGGGTTTTATAAACTGCGCATTTATAGTATTGAAAGTTATGCAGAATTATTGCAAAAGATTGATTTAATCAGTTTGGCATGTTTATGCTCACTTTATATAAACTTGTTTTATATACAGTCAGGACTAGGTGTATGCATACATTTGAGTCAGAAGTCTGACCTAAGTCGGGAAGTGTGACCCGCCTGCTCGTACCGGGGAGTGTGGCCCGTTTATGCCATTAGGGTGTGTCCCTAAAATAAGGCAGTGCGAGACAGACATACCGTCTTTGACGGAAATGTTGGTCAGTAGCTTAAGGTACGCTTGCGAAGCGTAAAAAGTGGTCAGTGATGGCCAGTAGATTGAGTTATGCCTGCGAAGAATAAAGTGTTTTAAAGTTTGATTAAAAGAGCAGGTTATGATTTTGAGATATAAAGCTTTGTTTAAATGTTTTAATTAATATTTGAACTGTTGCAGTAGTGATTGGAGGGGACTCACTAGACCATTGGTCTAACCCTCGCTCTTTCAAAATTATAATCCTATTTCAGGTTATCGGAAAGTAGCAAGTTCAGATAAGGGTAAAGAGAAGATGTGAGCTATTTCCAGGAGATAGAAGACTTCCTGCAATAGTTTACTTTTTGAACTCGGTTGTGTAGTAAGAGATAGTTGTAAACCTTGTACTCTGAAATGTAAGCCTGGGGCAGTATTTAGAAAGAAATGTTGTTTTATTGTATATATAAATGTTCAGGTTGTTACAATTGGTATCAGAGCATTAGTTTAAGGGATCTAGGTGACCAGATGGGCCTAGACTTAAACTGAGATAGTAGAAGCACAACTGAGTAGTAGGAAGACCGTAGGAAGATAACATTAAGGTAGTAAGGACTAGCATGTAAGGTAAATTTGGAATTCCATCTGGCTAGTGTAATTGTGAATTTATAAGTACATGCTTGTGCTTAAACTGCCGTAATGTGTAGCATGTTAGATTGAATATCTTATGTTTCTTCTTATCAGAAGTATGTCTAAGCGAGTGACAAGGAGTATGTCTATGCTGAATCCTGAAATGGAGCCAGATAATGAAGTCATTGTTGAAGAACGAATGATTGCTGTCAACCCGACTGCTATCCAAGGAAAAAGTCGTGGTCGACCTAGAGCTAAGACAGTTCAAAAAGAAACTATTCAGGCAAGGGTTTCCAATGTGGGAACTAGAGGCGGAAAGACGAGTCGTGGTATTCGTCAAGATGAAAGTGTAGAGGTAAGAGTTGAGCAAGAAACTTCTAATCAAGAAAGTTCGGCTTCTGTGAGGGGTCGAAAACAGACAGGAAACCGTGGTGGAAGTAGAACGCAAGGTTTTGTTACACAAGAAACCTTCACTGCAGAAATGGGAAAGTTACAAGAAACGTTGAATGCTTTATTGGCTCAGCGTACTAATGAGGTTTCTTCAAGTGAAGATAAAGTAGTCACTGAGGTAGCAGAATCACCAGTAACTGGAGTGGGTAGTCACCCTCAGTCAACCCCCATTTTGTCAGTTAAAGCTGTAGCTGGGAAATGATGTAGTTTTAAGGAGTTTGCTGCTTGCAAGCCTCCTACTTATAAAGGGGAATGTGATCCCGTGATAGCGTTAAGATGGATAAAAGGCATGGAGCTAGCGTTTGATACGAGTAAGTGTGCGGAAGAAGATAAAGTAGTCTATGCTTTGTCAAAGCTGAAAGATGAAGCGGTAATGTGGTGGGATGTGGAATCCGGAGGTCAAAGTTCGACTGTAGCTAAAGAAATGACTTGGGTGAGTTTATGAAAAGATTTAAAGCACAGTTCTGCCCTCTGGAGGCAGTTAAAAAGTTGGAAGAAGAGTTTCTGGGTTTAGAGCAGAAGGGGATGTCAGTTCGAGAATATGCCACAAAGTTTATTGAAAAGTCTCGATTTGCAGGAATATATGTGCCTAATGAAGAAAGACGAGTAGAACGTTTCGTCTTTGGATTGAGAAGTGATATTCGAGAATTTGTCTCGAATAAGGAACCGTCTACTTTTCAAATGGCAGTATATGCAGCTGAAATGAGAGAGAAAGAAAAGAATAGGCAAGATACTGTAAGAAGTGGGGATAAAAGAAAATGGGATGGAATAGTTCGTGATTCCAAACCGTTTAAGTCTGCAATGTTTGATCAACGTTCTGTTAATAAGTTTGAAGGCAAGCCCTGTAGCAAGTGTAATCGAAGGCATAAAGGAGAATGTAAGATTGATCAAGAGGGCTGTTATAAATGTGGGAAGATTGGGCATTTGGCTCGGGATTGCCAGAATTTGAGGTCATGTTATCAGTGTGGATCTCCTAATCATATCAGGACTAATTGTCCACAGTTGAAAAAGGGATCGGTCGGAGGATATGTAGAAAGAGGAAGTGAGAAAAAGGTGGAGTCAGCTAAAGCGAGGGCTAGAGTTTTCAATATGTCAGCAGAAGAAGCGGCTGAGACACCTGATGTAGTGACAGGTACTTTCTTTATAGATTTGAATTATGAAAAAGTATTGTTTGATTCAGGAGCAAATCGTTCGTTTGTGTCTCCAAATTTTGTGCATAAATTGAATGAGAAACCTAAGAAGCTTAGGCATGAATTGAAAGTAGAAGTGGCTGATAATAGTCAAATCTTAATAGAGGAAGTGTATGATGGATGTAGTATTGTTATTGATGGACAATCATTTCCACTTCGACTGTACCCAATGGGTATGGGAGAATTTGATGTTATTGTGGGAATGGACTGGTTGGCGTCTAATGATGCTCATATAGTATGCAATAAGAAATTGATTCGTATAGCGCAACCAGGAAAAGAAGAGATAGTAGTGTTTGGAGATCGGAGGGATAGAAAGTCATGCTTGATTTCTATGATTAAAGCTAAGAGATGTTTAGTAAAAGCGTGTGTGGTTCTTCGCTTATGTGATAGATGCTAAGAAGGAAAAGAAGGGATTAGAGTCAGTTCCGGTAGTCAGTGAATATCCAAAAGTATTTCCGGAAAACTTAACCACTTTGCCTCCTGATCGACAAGTGGAATTTCGTATTGATTTAGTACCCGGATCAGCGCCGATTGCAAGAGCACCGTATAGACTGGCACCGACAGAGATGAAAGAAATGATGACTCAACTGCAAGAGTTGTTAGACAAGGGGTTTATTCGCCCTAGTACCTCACCATGGGGAGCGCCAGTATTGTTTGTTAAGAAGAAAGACGGGTCTATGAGAATGCGCATAGATTACCGTGAGCTCAATAAGTTGACTATCAAAAATAAGTATCCGCTTCCCAGGATTGACGATCTTTTTGATCAACTTCAAGGAGCGAGTTACTTTTCGAAAATAGATCTACGATTTGGGTATCATCAGTTGAAGGTGAGGGAGGAGGATGTACCTAAGACTGCATTTCGTACAAGGTACGGACATTATGAGTTTCTAGTTATGCCATTTGGTTTGACCAATGCGTCAGCATCTTTCATGGATCTGATGAATAGAGTGTGTAGTTCGTTTTTAGATAAGTATGTCATAGTCTTTCATGGATCCGGTAACTAGGAGTTAAAGTGGATGCTGAAATGATAGGGGTATCAGATGTATGCATACATGAAAGTAAATGATCTAATTAGGATATAAATTTAACATGAAGCATATCAGTACAAACATATAACCTATTATAAACACACCAAAATAATAGGTTTAAAAGATATCGTGTTCGGTTATCAACCTCACGTTGGTTTGGATGACACCCAAACAATTAGATACCCTTAATTAAACTAAGCATGCAATTATCACATATAACATTTGGGTAGATACGTAATAAAAACAAATTATGCTGAAAGTTCATCAATTAAATCATCAATCAAGTCGCCGTTGAGTTCATTGAGTGACAATTTAGACATTTATAATATGGCATCATTAACCTTTTTTTTCCTTACGGAAGTGTAGAAGCATGCGATTCAGAAAATTAGGGTTCATACAAAAACCAAAACCATGCTCTGATACCACATGTTAATCAAATTAAACATAATCACAGGATTTAATCTCATAATCACTAATCAATTTCATCAATCATAATTGATTTTGAGAAATAAAGACTTACTTGGAAATCCAATCTTGATTGGATTGTTTGTTGGTGAAGATGAAGCCATTGTAGTAGTGTGATTCCAAACTCTCTATTCTCGTTATAATGCTTCCTTCTTGATGGATTGATTGAGAGGACAAAGTTATGGTGTTTTGGGAGAAAGATTGTCTCCCCATGAGAGAAAGTCTGTATGAATATTTTTGAAGCATTTAAAGAGAAAAGAAATTAGACCTTATATGACGGTTACTTCCATCAACTAACCGATTTTTTCATGATGGTATAGTTTAGGATATAAATTGTAAATATATCAATTCCCACTATTTATTACATAAATGGTCCATAGGCCACAATAAAATAGGAAATATTCCAACACAACATTCTTATTAACAAGGACTTTTTAACACTAAAAAACTCGATGTGATCATGGTTGGCAAAATCAGCAAAAATAGTAACAATTGCCAACCACGACCACATATTTTATCTGAATATTCAGTTTTTGGATCCAAATTGAATGCAGTCATATAAAAAATATGGAACTTCCCATTAACTACAAAATACCCCTGCACCTTCCTAACTCTGTTATACATATTTCAAATACCAAGTTTGAGATATACCTTCCTATATGTCCTTGCGGTTAGGAATACCGTGCACTTGTACATGTACAGAGAACGAACTTAAATTAAGAACAACTCTGTAGCTAGAAACTTTGCATCCACTTGGACACAAGCAGAACGTGCTGCTTTTCGACTTGAGTTTGTAAGATGTCTTTAGGGAGTTGCTCATAGACTTGACTGTCCTTGTCTGTTTCCTATTGATCCATTCCAATTGAATGCATACCTCATTGTACAACACAACTTATTGGTGCACATCACTTAGGTGGCGTTTGTTTTTTAAGAGGTCTGAAGTTTGAAGTCTTATTTCACTTCTGATTAATAAGAGGTGGTGTTGAATCTGAATCAATAAGACCGTTTAAATTATAATGTTTGAAGGCGTCTTGAGAGAAAGGAAAGCATATGAACTGAGACGATGATAAGAGGTTTTAAAAAAGTTAGGTCACCACTTCTTATTTCAGGTGTACTTAAGAGCCATTAAGATGTTCTGAAAACTGGAAAAAAAAAACAAACAGTCTGAATGTCAAAAAGTCTAAATGATTCAAACTTAAGAGTCGTTAAGAGGTATTTTTAAAAAAAACTAACAGCCCTTATAGTCTATATATCTTGACTGAGAAAGCTCATATTTAAATCTATTTTATAACGAATCCCGTGCATTTTAGGATGCTTTTATAGTTGGTAAACCCCTTTAATCTTGGTTACTTAATTGCTTAATGACAAGTTCTAAAGGTTGGATTTGAAGCAAACTGAGCTATATTTTAAATAGTGATCCAGTACGCATAGTTTCAAATAGTGTCTAGCATATATTTTCTTCTTGTTTCAATTCAAATAAAAATAGTGAGATCTTAAATCTACATTTATTGTCTAGGTTGTCCAACTTCCATTATCTATCTTGATTATACCAATCATTGTTAGAAATAGAAGTCCTTTGTGAAAACCTATTAATATGTGATATCAGTCAATTTTCAAAACATACCCGCACCATCTTTTCACCTCAATTACACAAACAATCTCACCCTTTTTCTTTGATACTTTGTGGCATATGGAGTTTACTCGGTCATACGGAAGATACTACAAAGAGACTTTAGCATTGGTTTCATGTAAGATAATTTCTGAACAATCCCATAGAGGAAACATGGAGGCAACGTATCGGATCTTAATGTATCTCAATGGTACACAGATACCTTGCAGAATGAGTGGAAGGTCTTAGATTCGACTCCAAGCACCACCCACTTACCCTTGGGACACAAAGTTTACCTACCCCCATGATGCCATTATGGTCGTGGGAGCTCTACGGTGGGGGTGCTCTAGAAGGTGGCAATGTTTCTTTTTTAAAGAAGGTTTCACCAGGCAAAGCAAATGAGAAGTAGAATTCTTCTAGAAGAGGAATAGGCTCAAATAGCGTGGTGGTGTTTTGATATGATTTTCAAAATCATTCATGTGCTTTGCTTTTCAGCTTTTCTCTATATTTGAGGTTTACTCATGTTTGTGTGTGTGTGTGTGTGTATATATATATATATATCGATAATATTGATTTTTGTAGATAGGATTTTGGTTGTTCAAATGAGCCCAAAATTTGAGGTTCACTATTCATACACAACTAGATAATAAGATCCCCTGCAGTTGATTATTTCCATGTTCTACTAACTATTCTTACTTGAGGGTGTGATATGAACAGACCAAACAGTGCTATATTAGAAAGAAAGTGAAGTAGGATATAACACTAGGTTAAATGAATGAATGAATATATATAGTTATGATATCTCGTTTTGATCTGTGTTTCAAATAGGTGTCACACAGTGTCACACAATGTGATACAGTGTGTTATCTTACAGCTAAAACAACATCGGTTCATGCTATCTTACGTGATACACAGGGTCACACAATGTGATACATTCTGTTATCTTACGTGATACAATGTTTAATCGAAACACTTACCTCCTTCGTGATACAAGGTGTCGCATAGCGTGACACAATGTGATACATTGTGTGATCTTACGTGATACAATGTGTAACCGAAACACTTACCTCCTTCGTGATACAAGGTATCGTACAGTGTCACACAATGTATTGTGTGACACATTGGGTTATCTTACGTGATACAATGTGTAACTAGGGTTAAAATCGTTGTAGATTGTTGTGATATATAGTGTTGTCGAAATAGTGTAATCGAATTTGATTGATATGTTTCAAAATTATGAGGTTATCACATCTGATTCATTGCTTAAATTATCGGTACGTGCCTAATTAGATAACACTGAATTTCAATGTGTTTTGACATTTTTACCCTTTTTACCTATTTTAGTGGCCTAAAATTCTGTTTTTAATTAATATTTCTTTTAATTATTTTAAACCCTTGATTGTTTAGATGGATGGATGAGATTGTATCTCATAGTTACCACAAAATACTAGGATCTCCCTTGTAAGCCCCCTCTATATATATATATATATATATATGTGCTCTCTATCATAAACATCCAAGTCTTTTTCAAGTTGGGCTGATGTTAGAGGGAATGGTGGAATCCATCTCTAGCAAGTACGCAACTGGCCTTAGGCTTTAAACTGTATCGAGCTACATGCCCTTCTCATAAGATGTTGTAAGCTACGGGCCTTATTCGACGAAGCTTAAAGCAGACATTAAGAGCTAAGAAGGAGGCCAACAAGCCCCTTTGAAGTTAATGCCTTAGGAGCTACACAGGACATAGAAGCAGGCCAACAAGTTGATTGAATCTTTTCCAGTCTCGGCGGATTACCTTCGAAAAAAGGATTGCAAAATTCCTTGTGCTTTGGACAAGATAAGTGGACAGATGAGTTGAATAATATTAACACAAGTGTCTCGAAAGAAAACAACTTTTGGAGTCGATATGAATCGATTTAAGATTAAGATTTTTTTTCATTCATTTTCATTCATTTTCATCCAATCAAAAAAGTCCCTTTTGTATTTGTAAAAGAACCTTGAAGATAAAAAAAGACCAGTATCATGAACTTTATCCATTTTTTGGTCCTTATTAGGTTTAGCTTCAGCCTCAACATTTTTTTTAATTTTACAAACCAAATATTTTCTATCTGGATTTTTTCCCACATATATATATATATATATAATATAACTATCACTTTTTCCTAGATAATTATTGATAGAAATATTTTTGATTATGTTAAAAAGAATTCTTTATTTCTGGTGGAATTTTCTTGGTTCTTATTTGTTTCTAACAATGATCTCTCTCTCTCTCTCTCTATATATATATATATATATATATATATATATATATGAGTTCTTCTTAGTTTCAGAATGTATATATTTATATGATAAAAGATCATATCTATAGTTTTTTTTAAATTCTCCTCTTTATTTTCTAATAAATTTACTTTCGAATTTTTTTTTCTGTAATCAACTAATTGTCTTTTTCCTAGGAGTAACATTTGTTTAAATCTTTATATTGAGACGTATGGGATTGATTGATTCCGTTTCTCCATTTTTGTGGGACTAATCTAGACCATATAATCTGAGATAAATCGTATTGATAATACCTCTTAACCATTTTTTTCATGGATCCATTTCATAATTTGGAAGTTTCCTATGTCTTAATTCGGAATGAAATATTCCTTGTCTTCCAAAAAAATCCTTTTTTCAGTCTTAAGAAAAAAAGTCGGTCGCTTATATTAAGAATAGATCTTATAACTTATTGAAGTTAATAACGTGACTTTGTGATAATTTAAAAAATACATAGTTTTATGACAGTTCCCTTACTATTTCTAAGATTATCAAATAAGTATAGTAATTGACCTTTCTTACACCCTTCTTCAGTGTACTTTCTTTCTCTTTGCTTCATGCTTTAAACTCTAACTTGAAACTCTTCTACCTTCTACACAGGAGTTAAGGTATACAAAATAAATGGGCCATTTAGCCATAGGCCAAGCATGGGCTATTGGAAAATAATACGGTAATTAAACAAAATATACCATTTAATCATGTGGTCGTATTTGTAACCACTTTCATATATGTTACTTCTGTTTTGTAGAAATATGGAGAAAAAAATAAGTTAGATATCTAAATACGCATGCATGTAATATAACTTAATTTTGCTCTCAAACACAATATATATTTACTTAAAAGCAAGTCTTATCAAGATATGATTATTGAAGCGAATAATTATAAATTACAAAGAAGCATATATGAATGCTATTATTTATATTGGAAACATTACTAAAGAGCTTGATTTCTCCGTCTATTACTGAGTGGCCTTACCCATTTGTCCTTCTGCATCCCAAATCGCTCAATGAACCAATCACTGTACCTTGCATATAGAAAGTTCCCAAAAACAATCCCAATTACCAACCCACTTCCATGTCCACTAAATATCACGATCCAATCAACTCTTTCACTTGGAAGGAAAGACTCAGATATGTTGCTTGTTTGCGGAGGTGTTGACACCTTTGAATGTTGGCATTCCTTGGATAAAGGTTTTCCACACAATCCAAGATTCCCTAAGTAGGAGTTGTTGTCAAATGTATCGAAGTGTGGCCCTTGAGGTATTCTTCCATCTAGATGGTTGAATGACAAATTCAAAATGGCAAGGAAGTCTAGTTGCAACAACTGTTGAGGAATTTCCCCTGATAGCTTGTTTCGGGAGAGATCCAGAGATTCAAGATTCTTTAGGTTCCCCAATGATGACAAGACATGACCACTAAAATGGTTGTTGGAAAGATTGAGTGATTGAAGCCCATGAAGATTTTGTAACGATCGGGGGATTTCTCCTTCAAATTTGTTACAAGAGAGATCAATAGCTACGAGTAAGTTCAAAATTTGATTGAACTCTTGTTCGGAACTTTTGTAAGTAATGGTTATTACGTAGCTAACCACGTCCACAAAATATATGAAATTTATCCTAGTTTCCATAGAAGATGGTTGGCCAACACGAACCAATTTCATTGCGTTCCAAGACTGAAAGTACTTGTGGGGAAATTGACCGCTAAAACCATTTTTTGAGAGGTCTATGATCCTCAACTTGGGAAATTGTGAGCTAACGGTTGTTACCCCTTCAATTTCACCATAAAATTTGTTGGACCGCAAAATGAGAACTTGCAACTCAACAAGATTTCCCAGCCAAAATGGAAAGACATCAGCGAAAGAGTTGTCTCCAAGAAGGAGAATCTCCAAATGTGTACAATTTATCAACGACTTTGATACCTGGCCCACAAATTGATTTCCGCTTAAAGAAATAAACTTCAATGGGTTGTCCTGCGTAAATGAATTCATCATTGTTCCTTGAAGGTAGTTATTACTAAGATCCAATCCAGACAAGGAATTGCTTAAGCTGCCAAAACAAGGAGGGAGAATTCCAGTTATGTTGTTAGAAGACAAACATAGAACTCGTAGAGATTTTAGTTCACATATCAATGGGGGTATTTCTCCTTCCAGATGATTCTTACTGACATCATAAACCTCTATCGTTCGTGGTGGAATTGGTAGCCGTCCATGTAGCATATTAAATGCAATGAAGAAACATTTCAATCGAACCAATGGGAGAAGATAATGATGTTGATGAAAACCAGTGATGAAGTTGTATGAAAGGTCAATCATCTCTAATGTTTCTTGGCTGTTAATCCAACTCCACTCTGGTATGAGACCATGAATATTGTTGTGGGTGAGAAATAAGAACCTCATTTTATGTTGGAATCGCAAAAAGGCAGGGTATTCTTTCAAGTTGCATGATGAAAGATCTAAGGTATCCAATTCTGGTAATGTGTCATTTGTGTAGTTGTTGGTGGCCACAAATGATATCTTATTACGACCTATAATGAGAGCTTCGAGTTTGTTGAGTCCTATGAACCAGTCTAATTCTACCTTACCACTAAAATTGTTACCATTTAGGCGAAGAGCTTGAAGACTCTTGAAGTTGGAAAATGAGCTTGAAATTGGACCTTGCAATTGATTTAGACCAAGGTCTATCTTACTTAGTTGAGTAAGGTTCATAAACGAAGATGGGATACGACCAACAAGAGAATTTTGCTCCATCCCAACACGACTAAGTTTGGTTAGGTTTGCAAGATAGGGTGAGATTTCACCATACAGGTTCATTCTAGCTAAATGAAGTGTAGTAAGGTTAGTCAGCTTGCCAAGCCAATCAGGCAAGCCTCCCTCCTCAAAGTTGTTACCACTAAGTTCCAAAACAGTGAGTTTTGTAAGACTTGCCAATGAAGGAACTGCACCCGTGAACTTATTGTGATCAAGTTCTAAGTGAGTGAGTTGCGTCATGTTAGCAAGTGACCCTGGAATAATGCCTAAGAAAGAACAACTGCTTAGACTCAAGAAGGTCAAACGGTTTAGGTTCACGACGGATTTTGGAATAAACCCAGAGAAACCTGTTGAGTATAGATCCAGATACTCGAGTAAGCTGCTGTTAAGAAATTCCGGCAAAAAACCAGTGAGGTTGGAATTGGATGCCAGATCAAGAAATTTCAACTTGGGTAGTTGAAGTATGGCTATGGGAAATTCATTTTGAAGCAAACAATTTCTAAGCTTGATTGACCTCAAGGAAGAAAAGTTGGCTAGAAAACGTGGTAACGAAGAACTAATGTCGACCCCCGAGAGATCGAGTTCTTCAAGTCCGGTTAGGTTTTGCACCAATTTCTGTAGGCTAGGACTTTGAAGCTTTAGTGAATTCCCTGACAGATCCAACGAAGACAATTGGATCAAGTGTGAGACTTCATTCGGGATTGGGCCACTGAAGCCAGTATCAGAGAGATTGAGGCTTCTTAACTGCTTTAGACGAGAAATCTGGGACGGGATTTCAGATTCAGTGAAGTCGTTCATCGCAAGGTTAAGCGTCTGAAGATGAACAAGGTTGAAGAGGCTGCTGCTAGAGTTGATATGGCCACGAAGAAATCTTTCGCTCAAGTCAACACCGATCACGTGGCCATCCTCTTCTTCGTTGCTGCACACCACCCCATCCCACAAACAACAGTCAGAACCATCATTTGATGCATTGTTTGTGATCCTCCAAGAGTCAAATGTTCGAAACCCGGGAGCTTCAAATGATGCATGAGGAAAACTTTGCTTAAATAGGTACAAAGACAAGCATTCCTCATCATGGGTGAATAAGGATTGAGTGCATGTGATAAGGAGCAACGTGAATAGAAATATTTTTGGTAGGAAATAGGTGAAAAGATGAAAGTGTGGAGCCATAAAGAAAACAAGTTTAAGTTGATTGTTTGTAAATGTGTAATGTTGATGTTTATATATATAGACTATATATGTGTATTGTCCATACAAAAATAAAAAATGCATGATAAAGGGAAAAGGAAAATGGAGCATGAGCCACGAATATGGTCGTAAAGATAGGGGTCAATGGGAAAGATTTAAAATAAACCGTTTCTTTTTAAAACTATTTTAGTTTTTTCAAGAATATATATAGAGGGAGGAAGGTTCAAACGAGAACACTAATTGTTTAAGGAAACAAGAAACAAAAAATCATCTACAAAATCATATGTGATTTTACATTATTAACCCGAAAAAAACAGACGAGGGGGACTTTGAGCACGACCTAAAGTCGTGCACAAAGTCACATGAATCATATATTATTTTGTACATTAATCATATATGATTTTGTATGTACTCGGTTGTTCTCGTATATTTCTTAAATAGATGTTGTTCTCATATGAACTCACATCTCTCTCTCTCTCTCTATATATATATATATATGTGTGTGTGTGTAACAAGATCTAATATTTTCGGTTATAATACAACTTTTCAAAGGTTTTTATCATAAAAATATTTTAAATATTTGATTTATAATTAAAAAAAACTTTATTGTAGAATATTTCAACTCGTTTTACATGGGCACTATGATGAAATTAAGTTTATAGAACGTCTAAAATGTTTTTGCACCCTACTAAAGTGTTTTATAGGAAAAGGTTCACCTATGCTTTGTCTAAAAGATGTGAGTTACGGCCGTCTGAAACCAAGCATGTGGCCACGGGATGTTAGCGCCTGGATTCGAATCTGGGGTAGATAGGATATTCCACCACATTTCCTAGGCCTTTTGCCAACACGCCACCACCCTTGTGGTTCACTTAAACATTGTTGTTAATGTCTTATAAACCCGATTTTGTTGTTAAGACATCACCATTAATTATTTGATGGCTAGTTTGAAAAAACTGAAACTCGATGTGGAAAAATGAGAGAGAAAAAAGGATGAAGGTCGAAGAGTTACAAGTAAACTATGGAAAGACTTCAAAGTGTTTTGAGTCATTGCGTATTTGAGTGGATGTTTTGATGGGGGTGGTGGAGCCATGGGGACAATCACACAAACGTCTTTATATGATATTTACATTTTTTTTCCTTTTTAAATATATCTCAAAATAATAGCAATTTTTTTTTTTTTTTGAATGACGTCTTAAGTTAAGTCTAAACTAATCCATTGGCAAATTATGATTATAAGACATCAGCCCTGATTAAATATTGGTGGTCACAATTATTGTGTATGCCTGGATTCGAACCTTGAACGGATGGAATATTCCACCACATCCCCCACGACGTTAACCAGTACACCATAACCCTTATGATTAATAATAGCAATTGTTTTTGTCTAAATTTAATTGTTATAAAATATACTTCATCCCTTCTTAAACAATACAATATATTTTGTTTCTAGTCGTTCAAAAATTTAAATGTACAATTTAATAATTAGCAAGTTCACTTGTTTACTTAAATTATCAGCTACTACAAAATATTAGTGAATGAGTTTTATAATCATTTTATTTGTAGTTTACAAATAGTAAAAAATAAATAAAACACCAACTTATGGTCTAGATAGATAAGAGTAAAATAGGTTAGTGAAAAAAATTATGAAAAGCTTTAATTTGACATAGTAGTTTACTAATTTACAAATCTTGTTCGACATTTCAAATTTTCATTTCTCCTATTTTAGTAGGACAAAAACCAAAATACATGTTTGTCCATTTGATCTTGTCATGCGTACAAGTTTTTGTTTTGTTTTGTATGTTTTATATAACAAACACAACCTTATTTGTAAGATAATAATTGTAATTTGTAAATTGTATTAAGTTATTTGTTTCATCTACTTTAATACATGTCTTTTCAAGTTTTAACGAATATAACTATTTACCTTATTCTAATAAAATCGGTTTTATAAAATATAAAAAATATCTAAATATCTTAATACACTAGTTTATAAGACTTAAGTTAATAAGACTAACAATTATACATTATATATAAATGTGTTATAATAAGTTGTAAGGCATTTTTGGACGTTATAACAAGTTTTTTAGAATAATTTTAAAATAACGTTTCCAATTAATTTTATTATATCACATTATTTGAAAACATATGTTATACAAACGAATATTTAATAAAAATATGTGTTAGTAAGACATTTTTTTAAAAAATGGCATGGAAAGGTCTCCTCCATGAGATGGGACACATGCCTGAAAATTATGTGGTCTATCTCATATTCCAGAAAATTCTTGTTTTAGTGTGAGTCCCACATCATTAGGTGTATTTTTGTTTTTCATTTTTAATATATTTATTGGATGTATCATCTTCTTTCTAAAAAAAATTGTTCTCTTATAACTCACCTGTTCCCTGACTGTTCCCACTCTTCGTGATTTAGGGACTGCGAAAGCCTCCCTTTTTGGTGCAACGCTACTCCCTCCTCCACCTCTCATGCTCTCTGTCTCTCACAATTAACTCTGTTTGAGTATATTTCTTTGTTAGTGGAATAGACACATCTTTTGATATATTTTGTAAACGGGCTAACAATGACTTTTGGTATATTTCTAAATAGGATGAGCACAACTTTTTATAACTTATCCCAATGGACACAACTTTTATATGTATATGTTTATAAGTTATGATTTGGATTGGTTAATGGAAACATATAGTTCTATAATCCTTTCGCTTTATTTGTTTATTATACTCTGCTGTTGATATATTGATACATCTAGAGAGACATGCTATTCTTTTTCTTTTTAAATATGTAAGGATTTATTTTTCATTGAAGTAAAAAAAAATGGCTAAAAAATGAAACTACACTTCAATTTCTTTTTTTCTTGGTTAAGAATATTTAGATATTTGATTTTTTTTATATATATAAAACTTCTCTTAAATAGCATGTCAAATCAATGTCACATTTGTTTAAGCAAAGACGAAAGGAAAATCTTTATAGAGACTTATGACGAGGTTTTATATGAAAATATAAATAAGACCATGGAATAATAATGTATTTTCTTTTATGATTTTAGATATTTAGTGACTAGTGCAAATATAATTGTTTAACCATTAATTATTTGGTGGCTAGTTTGAAGAAGTTGAAACTTAATGGGGGGAAAAGTGAAATAAAAAAGAAGATGAAGGTTGAAAAGTCACAAGTAAACTATGGAAAGACTTGAAAGTCTTTGGTTTCTGTTAATATGTCGCAATACTAATAAATGTGGATGTTTTGACAGGGGTGGATCCATTGAGGGACACATCGAGGGCCGATATTTAATGCATTGGGCGAAAACAGTTGGAAGTTATCTCAATTTTGAAAAGAAAAAAGAGATTAATTTTTTGGTGGTTTGTAACACTGTCAAAATGATGTTATATATCGATCAACAAATCCACTTACAATGTGCACTTCGTTACAGATAACATTAAAACTTTTGTTCAATGACTTCTAATTCTTAAAAATTCATTTAAATGCAAGGTAACAATCCTTATTGCCAAGAAATAATTCAAATAAGCTAAGAATAAACTATATTTAAACATATAGTAAAACCTTACACGTGTTCATGCTAAAACAAACAACATTCTATATTCGTTGTTTGTTTGTAGAGTAACTTGGTCATACAATGATGTGCTCAAAAAGTGTTAAAACCAATTCTCAAAATGGTTTAAAAAGTTATTTTGTAGCAATTTCATTTAATTTGTTAAAAATTAGAGCATGCATTACACTAGATTCAATAAGAAAAGATAACTTGTCAATTTCTTGCATAAACATATTTGACAAAATAATAAAAAATAATAAGTTTTAAAGTAAGATCACAAAGTTTTCCAAAATATTTATTTTTGGATGTGGTTAGTTTTATTTAGACAGTTTTGAAACAAAATGTCCTATTAACCTTTTTTATAAGACACTATTTAAAAAAGTGTCGCAAAATAAGTGTACTATAAAAGATATGTTTATAGAATATTTCTTAAAAATGTCCTATATGAAAGGGTTAATAAGACAATTTGTTTCAAAAATCAAAAGTGTCCTATAAAGCTTCTTAAGATGCAAAGAGTGTTATAAACTTGTTACAATGCTTGTAGATAGGTGATAGCGGAAAACCGTATAGTTCCACACAGTGGCCACAGTGTTCCCACAGTGGGGGCGCAAGTATACACCTCAACTATGATCGCTATAAGTAATAAAATGGTAAGTATACCGAATATCGTTTCCACAGGGACCGGTCTACTGAGAATCAGAGAGTTTCATGAACTTCTTGCACACGCTTTGGTTGTGAGAAAAATTTGTCGTTTTGTTGGTGAAATATCTAAATTAATTAAGAAATTTAACAATGAGTTAAGGATTGGGTATGGGTGTAAGTTTCCTTGAGATAATTGTAGTTACCAGGTGGTTAGGCGCTTAAGTGCATAGAACCATGTATAAAAATTCCGATCTCTCGAAAACAAATTTTTATACATTATGCCCAAAAGTGCCTACAAAGTTCCCATAATTATTGTACTTGAGTTTGCCGATTTATCTAAGTTTGACTCTAAGCGTCAAGTCCTACCGGTATGGGGATTTATACCAAAATCTCTTTGTGATATAAATTCCGACCGACGTTTGAACCTTAGTGAATCATACAAAACCCGCATCTCTGCGTGGTTATCAAAGACTTTCTCAAATCCTTGTGCATCACTTAAGCCGTATTTCGGATCCGCCCCTCTCGAGGTCTAAGATCTAATATTAACACTTCAAAGTGATCGGCTTATCCGCATTGAGTTATGTCCCGACTCAAGTGACCAAACTCAAGAACAAGTATTTATGGACACACCCATGTGTATCCTACTAGTCTCAAGTTCACTCACACCCACACCCAATAAGGTGCTTAGCTCATGACTAAAAAGAAAGACATAATAAAAGAAGAGAAATAATTAAGAACTACTTGCATAAATGTAAATTACGGAAATTAAATTACAATGGAAAGTAAATGACTAGAAATGTAAATTGCTAGGAAAGTAAAGTACTAGAAAGTAAAATGCTAGAAAGTAAAGGACTAGAAAGTAAAATTACAATCTTCAAGTTAACAATTAACTTAAAGATGAACTAGAGCTTAAGAGAATTTTTATGTCTTGTGATTGATGGTGGTGATAAGTTGATGAGTTGATGAAATAAATGCAAGTCCTTCCTCTTTATATAGCCTCCAAAAACACAATACCCAAAGGACTCTTCCTTCAAAAACACAAGGGGCAAGACCCACCTCTTTTTTTTCAACCCATGCCTAAAAGATCAGACAAGCATGCTCCAACAAATATATTTTAATCTGCTCCTCATCGTCCGGATAAACGCAGCGTCCGACAGTTTCTTCAAGTGGTTCATTGATGCCCACAGTGGGTAGAGTACGTGCCCACAGTTGGCCACAAAAGTGCAGTTTTTCC
Organism: Arctium minus; assembly: GCA_954870635.1. Lineage (NCBI taxonomy): Eukaryota > Viridiplantae > Streptophyta > Magnoliopsida > Asterales > Asteraceae > Arctium > Arctium minus. Next base: position 13,762,338 of record OX941080.1, read on the forward strand.
AAAAAAAATAAACTTTTGATAACTCATCACCTCTTTATCACATTTTTAGACCAAATGAAAAGAATAGAAGCAAAGTGGGTATAAAAATAATACAAAATCCTAGAAAAAGAGTGATAAATAACTCTCAAAATCGAGAGTTATCACACCCCCAAACTTGAGGTTTTACTTGTCCTCAAGTAAAAAAAAAAAGAAATAAGAAATAAAAAGAAATTTTACGAAAGGATAGAAGAAACGAAACCTACAAAAACAAAAACAAATGCTTGAATGTCTCCTTTAATCAAGAATTGTACAACTTCCTTGAATGACTTCTCTGATGTTGAAATTGATCGGTAGGACTTTCTCAGGTTAGTGTTTGTGGCTAAAAAAATCTTCCCCCAAACTTGAACTCAACTACAAAAGGGTGTAAGATATTTCTTGTCTTTCCTTTTGAGTTCAAGATTTTCAAAACCCAAAGTTTTGTGATATTTCAATTTGTTGCACGATCCTTGGGTTTTAAGTTGCCTCCCAATTTTTCGAAGGCCGTCTTCCAATTTTTCGAAGACTTTTTATTATATATATATATATATTTTTTGTTTTCTCTGCTTTCTCTTTTTTTCATATATGCAAAGATCACATATATATTTTATGTTTCTCTCCCCACCCCCAAACTTAAAGCGGACAATGTCCTCATTGTCGAATATAAGGGCTAGGGTAAGGCTTGAGGGAAAGTGTGTTTAGGCCAACAATAAAGGGCATACGTCCTTTCAATTTTGACCATCCAAAAAGTCATCCAAAGAATTCGTACCTGAAAGAAATGGTAATAGCATAAAGGAAACCAAAACAAAGTTCAAGCATAAAACAAGTTATCAACATAATAACACATGAAAGCACCCACAAATAATACCCAAAAGATTAAACATAAAGAATGTTCAAAAGACCATGATGATTAACCAAAAGTTATTTTTCCGGATCCTACTACCCGGGTGAGACATAGAGGGTTGTTTTGGGGTTGTCGACTTTTGAAGGTGGAGGGGGTTGCTAAAATCTTCAGCTTTGGTTAAAGGGATTCGGTTGAGTGGTTAGTGATGGAATGGTTAAAGTGACCGAAAGGGGTTTTTTGGGTTGGAGCGATAGGGGTGGAAATGGTGGTGAAAATCGGTGGTGGAAATGGTTGGAGGAACCATTGATGGTTTTGTGAGGGAGATGAAGGTTAGAGATATGGATGTACGAAGGGAGATGATAGGAGGAGATGAGGGAAGGGAACTTACCTGGGTTATGACTTCATAGCTTTCAACAAAACTATGCGCATACACCGGAGAAGAGGGTGTCGGAGCCTTGTCGGTGGTAGGCGGTGGCGAAGCAACGGTTGTAGGCGGTGACGGAGTGGCGATAGTGGTGGTGATGAAGCGGCAGTAGTGGTGGTGGTCAACCGGCGGTGGAGCAGCGGTGGTGGTCCGACTGCAAAGGGATCGTCGGGGAGGTTGTGATGGTCTTGAAACTAGATGTTTTGTCTAGCCATGGATGAGTTATTGGAAAAGTTTGAACCCAAGAAAATGATGAAAGGGATTTGAGAAAGTAAAGTTTTTTTTTTCTTTTTGGTTGTTTTAGAATCCCAAAAACCACCAACCAGATGGTTTTTATTTGAAAAATAACTCTTTGCCACTCAAGATTTTAGAAACTTCAAAAAAAAAACTCTCTTTTTTTGTCTAGTTAAAGCAATTGTCCAACAAAATAAATTGTTGGATAAAAACCTTTGGTTAACTAGTTTTGTCAACTTTTGTACTTTCATAGAATAAAAAAATTTACACATTCCTTCCCAATACAACTACTTCCATACTTTTGTAATATTAGAATATTTGTTGCCTTCCATGCAAAAAGGAGAACTCACATCACACGGCCATATTCCAAGACAAACAATCATTACACTCTTGTAATTTCAAATTTTGTTAACTACCCCTTTGCACCCCACAATTTGATACCGAAAAGTCCACCTACAAAATAAGATTTAACACAAATTAAGACAAAAATATGTACAATATTTACAATGAAAAATCTCCAATTTTTACTCTTCAAAATTAATGGGCACGGGTACTCCGTTAGGAATAAAATGTTTCACCCGGTATCCATTAAACCATGGTTTCAACATTTGGCGGAGGTAGTTCAGCCATTTTTCGGTTTTGCCTATTTCTCTTACCTCTTCTACATCTTTTTACGGTTCTTTCAATTTCGGGTCAAGACGTAAAAGTTCACCGTGTTGTAGCCGTGACATACAACACAAAAAATATGCTTTGAAACGAGTGACACATGCTCAAATGAAAGTTAATATCTCAGGATGTAAAATCGCGCCAGTCCCCGGCAACGGCGCCAAAAACTTGATAGCGGAAAACCGTATAGTTCCACACAGTGGCCACAGTGTTCCCACAGTGGGGGCGCAAGTATACACCTCAACTATGATCGCTATAAGTAATAAAATGGTGAGTATACCGAATATCGTTTCCACAGGGACTGGTCTACTGAGAATCAGAGAGTTTCATGAACTTCTTGCACACGCTTTGGTTGTGAGAAAAATTTGTTGTTTTGTTGGTGAAATATCTAAATTAATTAAGAAATTTAACAATGAGTTAAGGATTGGGTATGGGTGTAAGTTTCCTTGAGATAATTGTAGTTACCAGGTGGTTAGGCGCTTAAGTGCATAGAACCATGTATAAAAATTCCGATCTCTCGAAAACAAATTTTTATACATTATGCCCAAAAGTGCCTACAAAGTGCCCATAATTATTGTACTTGAGTTTGCCGATTTATCTAAGTTTGACTCTAAGCGTCAAGTCCTACCGGTATGGGGATTTATACCAAAATCTCTTTGTGATATAAATTCCGACCGACGTTTGAACCTTAGTAAATCATACAAAACCCGCATCTCTGCGTGGTTATCAAAGACTTTCTCAAATCTTTGTGCATCACTTAAGCCGTATTTCGGATCCGCCCCTCTCGAGGTCTAAGATCTAATATTAACACTTCAAAGTGATCGGCTTATCCGCATTGAGTTATGTCCCGACTCAAGTGACCAAACTCAAGAACAAGTATTTATGGACACACCCAAGTGTATCCTACTAGTCTCAAGTTCACTCACACCCACACCCAATAAGATGCTTAGCTCATGACTAAAAAGAAAGACATAATAAAAGAAGAGAAATAATTAAGAACTACTTGCATAAATGTAAATTACGGAAATTAAATTACAATGGAAAGTAAATGACTAGAAATGTAAATTTCTTGGAAAGTAAAGTACTAGAAAGTAAAATGCTAGAAAGTAAAGGACTAGAAAGTAAATTTACAATCTTCAAGTTAACAAGTAACTTGAAGATGAACTAGAGCTTAAGAGAATTTTTATGTCTTGTGATTGATGGTGGTGATAAGTTGATGAGTTGATGAAATAAATGCAAGTCCTTCCTCTTTATATAGCCTCCAAAAACACAATACCCAAAGGACTCTTCCTTCAAAAACACAAGGGGCAAGACCCACCTCTTTTTTTTCAACCCATGCCTAAAAGATCAGACAAGCATGCTCCAACAAATATATTTTAATCTTCTCCTCATCGTCCGGATAAACGCAGCGTCCGGCAGTTTCTTCAAGTGGTTCATCGATGCCCACAGTGGGTAGAGTATCTGCCCACAATTCGCCACAAAAGTGCAGTTTTTCCAAAAAAAATAAACTTTTGATAACTCATCATCTCTTTATCACATTTTTAGACCAAATGAAAAGAATAGAAGCAAAGTGGGTATACAAATGATACAAATTCCTAGAAAAAGAGTGATAAATAACTCTCAAAATCGAGAGTTATCAATAGGACAAACAAAAGTTGGGTGCTATAAACTTAAATCCTATAAAGTAGTCTATTAGAAAATTTAAGCACTATTAACATCCTATAAACTCGATTTTGTTGTAGTGAGGTATGTGGGCAAGAAGGGATAGGATGTAACAACCCAAACTTTCAGAAATAAAACATAAACAATTTAATATAAATCACCGCCAAAATGGCCCCTAGACAACAATTATAATCCAAGGTTTGCGGAAAAACCAACCATTACACAACTGAGATTAACATGAAAGTATGGGGTCTAGCGGACAACTTCTCATATCCTATGCCGTCTCTTTACCTCTGCCCGAACACTCTGCTGGGAACTTCCCTGAAAAGGTTTTTAGTTTTGATGGAGCGAAGGTTGACCGGAAGGTTAGACCGGAAGGTCTAGTGAGTTCCCTCTAAAAACAGTTCACGTGAAATCCACAAAGAGATTTATAAAAAATATAAACCAATTCAGTTATAAATTAAAACATCGTACTTACAGACATGCTTCCGACACATACTACAGTCACACAAAGGTGACAGCGATACAATTCCACATAACATGAACGATAAAAGCATAACTCGCATTACATGCTAAGGCATATCTCACATTTAACAAAATCTCGCATATTTATATGTGTATAATATGCGTAAACATCAATAAAGATTGGGTTAGAAAAACTCACCTGATGCCTCTCGCTTAAATCCTCAGACAACGCTATCGACCGGTAACGACCCTCCCTACGATATAGAATAATAGAGTGATGAGTCTCCCGTTTCCTTTAAGGTTTAGCTAAAATCTCCTCTCCAAAATAATTCTCTTTCTCTCTCTAAGACTCAAGGTTCCGAATTCCAAACTCACAAAATTTATCAGTATTTCCACCCAACAAAAACCCACCCGGCTAAGAAACTCTCGGTTTCGCCCGGTACAAGGCTCCCGGGATCCCCCGGTTGAAGTAATCCGGGATCACCAGGTCATAGCCACCCAGAGTCACCCGAATCCTGCCACTCGGGATCACCCGGCTCGTACCGCCCGGGATCACCCGGCTCGTACCGCCCGGGATCACCCGGTAGAAGAATTCCCGGGATCGCCTGGCTCATGCCACCCGGGCTCACCCGATAGAAGAGTTCTCGGGGTCGCCCGATACTAAGATTCTTGGGGTCGCCCGATCATTGCAAAGAGTGTTATAAACTTGTTACAATGCTTGTAGATAGGACAAACAAAAGTTTGGTGCTATAAACTTAAATCCTATAAAGTAGTCTATTAGGAAATTTAAGCACTATTAACAGCCTATAAACTCGATTTTGTTGTAGTGAGGTATGTGGGCAAGAAGGGATAGGATGTAACAACCCAAACTTTCAGAAATAAAACATAAACAATTTAATATAAATCACCGCCAAAATGGCCCCTAGACAACAATTGTAATCCAAGGTTTGCGGAAAAACCAGCTATTACACAACTGAGATTAACATGAAAATAAACTAAGTATGGGGTCTAGCGGACAACTTCTCATATCCTACGCTGTCTCTTTACCTCTGCCCGAACCCTCTGCTGGGAACTTCCCTGAAAAGGTTTTTAGTTTTGAAAGAGCGAAGGTTAGACCGGAAGGTCTAGTGAGTTCCCTCTAAAAACAGTTCACGTCAAAGCTACGAAGAGATTTATAAAAAATATAAACCAATTCAGTTATAAATTAAAACATCGTACTTACAGACATGCTTCCGACACATACTTCAGTCACACAAAGGTGACAGTGTGTCTGACTCATACTGCCTTATTTGAGACACACACCCATGGCATATACAGGACATACCCCCTTGGTATGAGCACAAGAGGGACACACCCCCCGGCTTAGGCCATCTCGCTAATCAATAAATGTATGCATACAATTCCACATAACATGAACGATAAAAGCATAACTTGCATTACATGCTAAGGCATATCTCGCATTCAACAAAATCTCGCATATTTATATATGTATAATATGCGTAAACATCAATAAAGATTGGGTTAGAAAAACTCACCTGATGCCTCTCGCTTAAATCCTCAGACAACGCTATCGACCGGTGTAACACCCCGAAATTTACGTTATAAGAATCTATTGATAAAACTTCTAGTCTTGCGTACCGTTTATTGATGTACTCTCGTGTTTAAATGTTATCGTTAACATGGTATTTGGAGGTAGTTTGAATACTTGAATTTTTGGAGGTTTTAGGCACAAACAGGAGCTCAAGCGAGTTACTCGCGGGTTGCAAGTCGCGGCTTAGCCACGTACCTCACTGTTGGATTTTGGTTCAGGCACACGGGCGACTTGTGCCGCGACTTGGAGTCGCGACATAACCCGCTGAATCCCTCTGATCGATTTTATACGATTTCTTCTCCCATTTCTCCTCATTTACTCCCATCTAACCTAATTTCTATCTCTCTGCCCCTCATTACTCCTCCCATCCGAAATTAGGGTTTCAAACCACCACCATTCACCTCATTTATTGCTAGAGTTTGGGGTTAACACCTAAGGATTCAAGTTGGGCTTGGAAGTCATCATCTCCATTGTCACCTTCCCTAAAGTTCTAACCTAGGGTTTGGGTTTCCAAAAACCCACTTGGTGAGTTATTCCTTCTTAAATGCTCTAGTATTTGATTATTTCCATGTCTTTATCTCACACTACTTCTATGTGCTACTTGGTTGAGTTTTATAACCTAATAGTTGGTATTCTTGACTCTATGAACCCAAAGGGGGTAAGTATGTTTAGTAGACCTTGATAATCTCTTTAGTAGTAACTATGTGGATTATATGTTCTAGATTTCATGCTTATATGTTGAGTTCATGAGGAAACTACTAATAACATGATTTAATCCAACTGCTGATAACTTTATGAAGGAATGAGGTAATGATAATGGGTGGATGTATTTACATGTATGAAATTATGAGGACCATGATTTATGAGGAATATGGAAGTAAATATTTTATATGTGGAAGAGAGGTGTATATAATGTGTTATTTACTTAACAAATGTGGATCACCTGATAAGTATGTGGCACTACTCCTTATGCACGAGGAGGTAGTAGCTTAATGTATGAATTTTGCATTAACCACGGTGTGTTACTAGCGAGTAGGCAATAAGGGATCTCGTATCCTTGAGGTGTAACTCGTCTAGAATATGGATAGGCAATAATGTCCGTAAGACCTTGAGGTGTAACTCGACGGAGTAGGCAATAAGGGCAGTAAATACGGTCTGAGGTTGTGATGTCGTTATGGCATGGGAACTAAGATCGGGGCATGAGGTGTAATCCATTACCATCGCGGGCGATCCCACTTTCGAGTAAATATCGCCCCGATGGAAGCGGGTCTCCCCCGTAAATCAAGAGGTATTTCTTGTATGTTTATATTCAGATTTGAGAAACTGATGGCGGAGAATTGTTCCGCGCGAGGCAGAGGAGTTCGGTGACATGATTATGGTTTTATAATGTCATGTCTATTATCTACATATTTATGGGATCTCACTAGGCTTCATCCTAACACTTGTTGTGGTTGTTGTTTCCGCACAGATCCTAACCGTGGAGGAATTTACGATGTCGGCTTGGCTACCGGGCACATAGGAGATCTTGAAGTGCCGGTCTTTTGGGGAATTTTGTGAAGAGAGTTCATATTGACCTAGCAACGCTCGTATTAATCTAGATTAAATCAATCTTAGATTAAGTAGGTCGTTGTATTTTTGATGTCCCATTATTTTGTTGCAACCTTATGATGCAAACTAACCCGGTTTATAGGGTTTTAGTTGTATTGATTATTGGGTGAACGCCCTTTTGTTATATCCTTACATTTGCATTGCGTCCTAAATAGTTATATGCACACAAAGCACATGTTGTGAGCTGACACTTTGCGCAATGAAGTCGAGATATATCAGTTGTAAGAATTCCACAGTAGTAACACAAAGTGTATTTTGTGATTTCGTTTTCCTTCCAGTCATGATCACACGTTTTACTAACTGGTGGTAATTCTTTTTGTGGTTTCCATGAGCCAACTGATTGGACCATATTTAAACAGGTGTTTGGACCCTTCGTATTTTAGACGTCATATTGCCGAATTTACAAAAACTTTTATTTGCTAAATTTTCAGAGTGTTACAAGTTGGTATCAGAGCTCTAGTTTAAGCGAACTAGGTATAGAATCCAGGTGCCTAGACTTAAACTGAGACTTTTTAGACAATCAAGTGTGAGATTGGGGTAGAAATGCTAAGATGGGGTATTCCTAGAGTCAACGGAGACTACTTTGTTGAGAGTTATAAATGTGGTAACAAGACTTTTTATGTATTATACGTTCATAATTTCAACTAGCTACTGCTATTATGAATGTATGTTTACGTGAACATGCTTGAATTACTGTGATTATGACGATTGATGAGCAGTAGTAGTACGTTTCGCGTGTATAATCTTGAGTAGCCCTCTCTCACCCTCTTTCAATTTGATGACAGGCGAAAATGGTAAATACTCGGAGTCATCTTCAGTCATCGCCAGAAGGGCAAGCGGTAAACGAATCCACGGCCGACAGGCCCAATGCGACCGTAACGGATGGACCTCCGATCCCACCTATGCTCGTCGGAAGGGTGGAACAAATTCCGAGAACCGTCATCGCCACTGCCGATCCGATTTTGACTGAGGTAACTCCTGAGACTCAAATGATGGACATGATGAGAGCCATGAACGAAACTATGGCAAAGCAACAAGAGTTGTTCGTAAAGCTTCTAGAGGACCGTGAAGGGATTCAACGTCGACACGAAACTATTGAGGAGAACATTGTCATAGCCGGTTCCGGGGGTACCGGGAGAGATTCGCACGGATGGGGTAGCAACGTTAGAAACAAGACAACCGGAGAAAGGGTGTTCCTACAAGTCGTTCCTTTGTTGTAAACCACCGAAATTCGCCGGGTCCGATGACCCCGCAAAGTGCATGAGTTAGCTTAAAGAGATTGAGCAAGCTTTTCGATCTAGCGATTGTGAGGAACGCCAAAAGGTGAAGTATGGGTCTCAATTGCTCCGGGGCACGGCCTTGACTTGGTGGAATGTCCTCACCTCAACCATTGAAGAATCAGTGTTGGCCAAAATGTCATGGGTCGAGTTCAAGAAGAAGATTCTAGTGGAATATTGTACTGAGGAAAAGTTGGATGCAATAGAAGAAGAATTCAGGGCAATTAAGAAGGGTGACTTATTGGTGAAGGAGTATACTCGACTCTTTATGGAAAAGCTCGACCTAGTAGGGCATGTAGTCCCGACTGAGAAAGAAAAAGTGAAGGCGTATCTAAAAGGCTTACCAGCGGACATGATCCAAATGGTTCACAACTCAAAGGCCTCTAATCTCCGAGAGACAATTGAGGAAGCTAAGGTGACAGAGAGACTGTTTGCTAAAGACAAAGCCGAGAAGGCAAAGACGGTGGAGAAGAGGAGGTGGGAAAACCCTCCTAGTTCATACAAGAAGCCGAAATTTCAACCTCCCAATAAGAGTTTCGACAATCGACGAGAATCTAAGTGGTGTCCCAAGTGTAAGAATAGGCACTTTGGGTTTTGCAAGACCAACCCTAACCCAAGTCCAGGCCCACCCTCATGTTTCAAGTGTGGCCAGTCGGGTCACACTAGTTTCTTGTATCCTATTCAAGGAACGATCTGTTTTGAATGCAAGGAGATTGGTCACGTACGAAGAGAGTGCCCCAAGCTGAGAGGTGGGACAAGAGGGGGCAATTCTGGAAGTCAAGCGAAAAGAGAGGCCATCCCCAAAGCTCAAGGGAGGGCATTTCAAATGACGAGGGAGGAAGCAAAGGAAACCACCGAGGTGGTGTCGGGTACGTTCTTACTCAACTCCATGCCTGGTAGAGTATTATTTGATTCTGGTGCAAACTTCTCTTTTGTGTCTGATGTGTTTTGCAAATCTTTGAACTTGTCAGTTAGTGCCCTTAGAGACGCCTTGGTTATAGAAGTAGCTAATGGGGAGCGGGTGGTTTTGAGTGATATTTTGAGAGACTGTCAACTCGAAATCAGTGGTGAAACCTTTATGGTGGACTTGCTCCCTATGACCATCGGGAGTTTTGATGTGGTGATTGGTATGGATTGGCTAGCAAAGCATCAAGCGGAGATCTTTTGTTCAAAGAAACTCATACGGATTCCCATTCGAGATGGCCACTCCTTGGTTGTTTATGGCGAGAAACGAAAAGGCGAGATAGCAATCATCTCGTCCATTAAGGCAAGGAAATGTCTAGCAAAGAAGTACCATCGTATTTAGCCTTCGTGGTAGATGCCAAAGTAGAAAAGAGAAGGGTGGAGGACGTGAAGATTGTCAACGAATTCCCGGACGTGTTTCCCGACGATCTACCTGGTTTACCTCCTGATCGTCAGGTGGAATTTAGGATCGACCTAATTTCGGGAGCGACATCTATTGCCCGAGCACCGTATCGTTTTGCGCCGACTGAAATGCAAGAGATGATGTCTCAGCTGCAAGAGCTACTTGACAAGGGATTTGTGAGACCGAGTTCGTCTCCGTGGGGAGCTCCGGTGCTTTTTGTGAAGAAGAAGGATGGGTCGATGCATATGTGCATCGATTACCGAGAATTGAACAAGGTAACCATCAAGAATAAATATCCACTACCCCGGATAGATGACCTCTTCGACCAACTGCAAGGGGCCGGATGTTTTTCCAAGATTGACCTTCGTTCGGGGTACCACCAAGTAAAGATTCGAGAGGAAGACGTTCCCAAGACGGCATTTAGGACTCGGTATGCGCATTACGAGTTCTTAGTTATGCCTTTCGGATTGACGAACGCGCCGGCAATATTCATGGACTTGATGAACCGTGTGTGCCGACCATTTTTGGACCGGTCAGTCATAGTGTTCATCGACGACATTCTAGTATACTCAAAGGATGAAGAGGAGCACGAGCAACATCTGAGGGAAGTGTTAGAGGTGCTAAGGAGGGATAAACTTTATGCTAAGTTCTCTAAGTGCGAATTCTGGCTGCGGGAAGTGCAATTTTTAGGGCATGTGGTGACTCAAGAAGGAGTAAAAGTAGATCCCGCCAAGATCGAAGCGATGATGAACTGGGAGCCTCCGAAAAGCCCGACCGAGATCCGAAGCTTTTTGGGACTCGCCGGTTACTATCGAAGGTTCATTCAAGACTTCTCCAAGATCGCCTTATCGTTGACCGCGTTGACTCGAAAGAACGTGAAGTTTGCTTGGACCGAGGATCAAGAAAAAGATTTCCGTACCTTGCAACGGAAATTGTGCGAAGCTCCAATTTTGTCCCTACCGGAGGGGACAAAATATTTTGTCGTGTATAGTGATGCATCCAAGATGGGATTGGGTTGCGTTCTCATGCAGAGAGGTAAAGTGATAGCGTACGCGTCAAGACAATTGAAGGAGCACGAGAAGAATTACACAACTCACGACCTCGAGTTAGCGGCGGTAGTGTTCGCTTTGAAGTTGTGGCGACACTACTTGTACGGTACAAAATGTACACTCTACACCGACCACAAAAGTCTGAAATAGGTTTTCGACCAAAAAGAGCTAAATATGCGTCAACGAAGATGGTTAGAATTGTTAAAGGATTACGACTGCGAGCTTCAATATCACCCGGGCAACGCGAACGTGGTGGCGGACGCGTTAAGTCGGAGGGAGTATAGCAGGACGGTGAAAACCTCGTTGGCAAGGATTGAGATTATCTCAAACCTTATAGGAATGATAAAAGCCGCTCAAGCCGAGGCACTACTTGAGGCGAATCTCAAAGATGAGGCAATGACAAAGCAATACCTTAGTCTGACGGAGGATGGTAGAGGATTGAAACTCTTCCAAGGACGAGTTTGGGTACCCAAGTTGGGAGGGTGTCGGAAATTACTTTTGGAAGAGGCACATAAGTCGAGATATTCTATTCACCCCGGGAGCACCAAAATGTATAGAGATCTAAAGTTGAACTTCTGGTGGCCCGTGATGAAGTTGGATGTGGCGAACTATGTGGAGAAGTGCCTTACTTGCTCGTTGGTAAAGGCTGAACACCAACGACCATATGGAAGTTTGCAATCGTTGGAAGTGACGGAGTGGAAGTGGGATCACATTACAATGGATTTCGTGACGAAATTACCAAAGACGTTGAAGAGCCACGACGCCATTTGGGTGATAGTGGATCGATTGACGAAGAGCGCGCATTTTCTGGCCATGAGGGAAGCGTTACCATTAGACAAGCTAGCAAGACTCTACATCAATGAGGTAGTGTCAAGGCATGGGGTGCCGTTGTCCATTGTGTCTGACCGAGACAGTCGTTTCACTTCCCAATTCTGGGGCGCCTTTCAAAGAGAATTGGGAACAAAGGTCAAGTTGAGCACGGCGTATCATCCTCAAACGGATGGGCAAAGCGAGCGGACAATTCAAACGTTGGAGGACATGTTGCGATCGTGTGTGATCAACTTCGGGGGAAATTGGGACTCTCATCTTCCATTGGTGGAATTTGCCTATAATAACAGCTATCACTCGAGTTTGGGAATGGCACCGTACGAGGCATTATACGGGCGAAAATGTAGAACCCCAACTTGCTGGCTCAAAGCGGGTGAGAAGCAGTTCGATGGACCGGAGATAGTACAAGAAACGGCAGACAAGGTTAAAGGGATTCGAGAGCGTTTGAAGGCGGCTCAAGACCGTCAAAAGAGCTACACGGATAAGAAGCGACGTCCGATGGAATTTCAGGTGGGCGATCGGGTCATGTTGAAAGTGTCGCCTTGGAAAGGGATTATCAGGTTTGGGAAACGAGGGAAGCTTAGCCCCCGTTTCCTCGGGCCTTTTCCTGTCATTGAACGTGTGGGACTCCAAGCTTATAAGCTTGATTTACCACCCGAGATGAGTGGGATCCACCCCCACTTTCCACATTTGCTATCTACGGAAGTGTTTAGCGGAAGAAGAACATGTCATACCGTTGTCTGAAATCCGGGTGGACAACAACCGTTGTGTGGAGGAGCCGGAAGCTATACTAGAGAGAGAGACGAAGAGACTTCGCCATAAAGAAGTGGTAATGGTGAAAGTTGAGTGGAAACATCATCGAGGCACGAATGTCACGTGGGAGGCAGAGGAGGATATGAAGGGTCGTTACCCTCATCTTTTTGTTTAGAGTGGAGATTTCGGGGACGAAATCTATTCCTAGTGGGGGGAGGATTGTAACACCCCGAAATTTACGTTATAAGAATCTATTGATAAAACTGCTAGTCTTGCGTACCGTTTATTGATGTACTCTCGTGTTTAAATGTTATCGTTAACATGGTGTTTGGAGGTAGTTTGAATACTTGAATTTTTGGAGGTTTTAGGCACAAACAGGAGCTCACGCGAGTTATTCGCGGGTTGCAAGTCGCGGCTTAGCCGCGTAACTCACTGTTGGATTTTGGTTCAGGCACACGGGCGACTTGTGCCGCGACTTGGAGTCGCGGCATAACCCGCTGAATCCCTCTGATCGATTTTATACGGCTTCTTCCCCCATTTCTCCTCATTTACTCCCATCTAACCTAATTTCTATCTCTCTGCCCCTCATTACTACTCCCATCCGAAATTAGGGTTCCAAACCACCACCATTCACCTCATTTATTGCTAGAGTTTGGGGTTAACACCTAAGGATTCAAGTTGGGCTTGGAAGTCATCATCTCCATTGTCACCTTCCCCAAAGTTCTAACCTAGGGTTTGGGTTTCCAAAAACCCACTTGGTGAGTTATTCCTTCTTAAATGCTCTAGTATTTGATTATTTCCATGTCTTTATCTCACACTACTTCTATGTGCTACTTGGTTGAGTTTTATAACCTAATAGTTGGTATTCTTGACTCTATGAACCCAAAGGGGGCAAGTATGTTTAGTAGACCTTGATAATCTCTTTAGTAGTAACTACGTGGATTATATGTTCTAGATTTCATGCTTATATGTTGAGTTCATGAGGAAACTACTAATAACATGATTTAATCCAACTGCTGATAACTTTATGAAGGAATGAGGTAATGATAATGGGTGGATGTATTTACATGTATGAAATTATGAGGACCATGATTTATGAGGAATATGGAAGTAAAGATTTTATATGTGGAAGAGAGGTGTATATAATGTGTTATTTACTTAACACATGTGGATCACCTGATAAGTATGTGGCACTACTCCTTGTGCACGAGGAGGTAGTAGCTTAATGTATGAATTTTGCATTAACCACGGTGTGTTACTAGCGAGTAGGCAATAAGGGATCTCGTATCCTTGAGGTGTAACTCGTCTAGAATATGGATAGGCAATAATGTCTGTAAGACCTTGAGGTGTAACTCGACGGAGTAGGCAATAAGGGCAGTAAATACGGTCTGAGGTTGTGATGTCGTTATGGCATGGGAACTAAGATCGGGGCATGAGGTGTAATCCATTACCATCGCGGGCGATCCCACTTTCGAGTAAATATCGCCCCGATGGAAGCGGGTCTCCCCCGTAAATCAAGAGGTATTTCTTGTATGTTTATATTCAGGTTTGAGAAACTGATGGCAGAGAATTGTTCCGCGCGAGGCAGAGGAGTTCGGTGACATGATTATGGTTTTATAATGTCATGTCTATTATCTGCATATTTATGGGATCTCACTAGGCTTCGTCCTAACACTTGTTATGGTTGTTGTTTCCTCACAGATCCTAACCGTGGAGGAATTTAGGATGTCGGCTTGGCTACCGGGCACATAGGAGATCTTGAAGTGCCGGTCTTTTGGGGAATTTTGTGAAGAGAGTTCATATTGACTTAGAAACGCTCGTATTAATCTAGATTAAATCAATCTTAGATTAAGTAGGTCGTTGTAGTTTTGATGTCCCATTATTTTGTTGCAACCTTATGATGCAAACTAACCCGGTTTATAGGGTTTTAGTTGTATTGATTATTGGGTGAACGCCCTTTTGTTATATCATTTAAATAGGTGTTTGGACCCTTCGAATTTTAGACGTCATATTGCCGAATTTACAAAAACTTTTATTTGCTAAATTTTCAGAGTGTTACAACCGGTAACGACCGTCCCTACGATATAGAATAATAGAGTGATGAGTCTCCCGTTTCCTTTAAGGTTTAGCTGAAATTTCCTCTCCAAAATAATTCTCTCTCTCTCTAAGACTCAAGGTTCCGAATTCCAAACTCACAAAAATTATCAGTATTTCCACCCAACAAAAACCCACCCACCCGGCTAAGAAACTCTCGGTTTCTCCCGGTACAAGGCTGTCGGGATCACCCGGTCATAGCCACCCGGAGTCACCCGACTCCTGCCACTCGGGATCACCCGACTCGTACCGCCCGGGATCACCCGGTAGGAGAATTCCCGGGATCGCCCGACTCATGCCACCCGGGCTCACCCGGTAGAAGAGTTCCCGGGGTCGCCCGGTTCTAAGATTCTTAGGGTCGCCCGGTCATTGCCATCCGGGTTCACCCGGTCAAAGGACACCCGGGCTCACCCGGTGAGGGACTCCCGGTTGCGGCCTCACATACGAACAGCTAAGACGCCACTCCCTTGGGCGGCGGTGATTCCATCACACCGCAGGGAGGCGATTTCCGAGCGACGAAAATTGACACACATCAATCTGATTAGAACTTAACGATTCAATACACCCAACCGATTACAGAATAAACTTAGGGCTTAAAACCCCAAATCTTCCCCAAGGAACATATACACAGACTATTCCCAATATAACTAAGGTAGAATCGATTAATAAAAGCTTCAACATTAGAAGGCATCAACAAAATAACACTTACCTTGAAGAGGATTAGAATATGCTTGATTTTACTTGAAATTGCTCCATCCCTACTTCTCTTCTCCAAATCGCCTTGACTCTTTCTCTCTAGAACAATTTCTCAACCGCCAGAAATGGAAAGAAATTAGAGTCCCTAGGGTTTAATCATTTTTTATTCAACTTTACACCTTAGCCCCCAAACTTTGGTCTATTGAGCGAACTTAAACCCAATTTCCATATTTATTCACTTTTCACACGGTTATTACAATACTCCCCCCTCAAAAGAATTTCGTCCCCAGAATTCCTTCATTGAACAAACTGAGGTATTGGGACCTCATGTCTGCTTCCACCTCCCACGTTTCCTCTTGTCCCTTATGAAAATTCTAATTCACTTTCACAAGACGAATCTCCTTATTCCTCAACCTCTTCACTTTGAGGTCCATGATAGTCGTCCATGATAGCCGTCGGTTCCTCAATAAAACTTAACTTCTCATCCACCCGTACTTCGTCCAACGGTATCACCACATCAGTTTTGGCCAAACACTTCTTCAAATTCGATACATGGTGCGATTTTTGAGAGATCTTATCTCAGATTTAGAGAATACATTGTGGGTTTATCACAAAGAAGTATAAAGGTTCGGTATTTGGAAGCTTGGGTTGAAGAGTTGGATGAGTTCCTTCAATAGCTTTGGGTGGAAAGTATCAATATCTAAAGTGGTAAGTTTCTTTGAATATTTCAAGCTTTAGTATAAGGATCTTCGTAGATCTAAAGGTTTTCTTTGTTAACTTATTGTTGGTGATGACTTGGAAGTGGTGGAATCTACACTTTTGGAGGCAAATGGTTGAGTTTGGAACCTAGGTTTAACTTAACCTAGCAAGGTGAGTTCAATTTGCTTTGTGAAAACTATGTACATGCCAAAATGAGTATTTTGAAGTAAAAATATATTTTACTTGGTAATTGTCAATGTGTTAGGTATTTTGATAAGTTTTCATATTTATTAAACTTGGGTTATTTGAATTTCATGAAAAGCCATATTTGGGACTTGAATATTTGATAAGTAAATAGTATGACTTATGCATTTGGTAAATTTGCACAAATGAAGTATATTTTATGATTTATGCATTTTTGGTGATTTTGTACACATGAAGTCTAATCTATGATTTATGCATTTTTGGTGTATTTGATTTTATAAATCATTTGGAAAATGATTGTCTCCGTGTTATGAGACATTTTGGAAAACATAAGGATATGAACCCATTTGAAAAACCTTTTGTCCCAATCCGTGACGAGTTTTGGGTTAATCGCATATTTGAGGTATGTGTCTGCATAAACGTCGTTTAAATGCGTTTTTCTATTTGGGGACCGGTGTTTGTTGGTCGAATAGGAGCTCGGTTTTTACTTAAAAGAGTCTCGTGGACACTTGTCCAATTTTAATGGCTCTATGGAGCCCATGTACGATTTACACCTTAATGCATCTTATTGCATAATTATGATAATTACATGCTCGAGTGCGTTAGTCATTCATGTGTAGTCATGTAATGTTAGACTGTGTTACATTGGATCCATAGGCACGCAAGTCAGTATTTATTTGATGGTCAAATGGGTATTACGAGGTTGGACTCTAGAACCTATGTTTTATGATCTTAACCTTTCAAGTGTACACTAGGAGGGCTGAGTCCGGTTGTGCTATCATGATGATGGGCGTTTTGGACCTCCGCCATTCGGGGTAATGCCATGGTTGTAGTCCTCGAATGTTGTCGGGCCTTTGGCGGTATTCATGGTAATATTCGCTAAGGTCAGCTGTCTCTTTGGGTGTAGCTTGAGGGAGTCGTAGGGCTACTTGGGCTTGCATGTCGTGAAGTGTCATACGATTAACGTTGTACGAGTGGCATACTTTTGTGGTCCTCCACTCTCAACGGATACGGGTCTCCCCCGTCATCGGCCAACAGTATTTTGGATATTTAATTGTCCATGCCTTAACATTTGGATTTTATTCCATTTTTATGGTCGCGTGAGTATTGAATCTTAGTTCCATGTTTTCGATGGCGTATTAATTATATGGATTGTTTTCCATGATTTATGAGTTGAGAATTATGTGTAACACCTCGAATTTTCAATGTATAATTTCTATTATTAAGACTTCTAGTCTTCCTCATTTTGAATCGTATTTATTACGTTTACCGTTAATTGTATGCATCGCGCGAAATAGTCACTTTTGAGATGATAGATATTTTGGGAGTATTAGCGTTATAAGCAACTTTATTATTTTGGGATTTGGGTTGACAACCATTATAATCTAGATATAAGTTATTTAGATTAGTTCGTTGTCAATTACTATATTCATCTGTAGGTTTTGTAAACGCTATATTGCATTGTCCCATTTTGGGTGGTTTACTCCATTTATGAATGTCATATTGCCAAATTTTTATATCGTGTGTTGACATGGTCAATGTCGTGTGTTGACATGGGCGGAGTTACCTACCCCAAAGTTATTGGTTTTAGGGTTGTATGGTTGCTTTAACCATGGTTGCTTTGACTTAGTTGTGGTTTTAACTTATAAATACTAACAAACACAGTCCACATAATTATTGGTTTTGCTTTTGTTTCCCTCTATGACTTCTACAACCACACAAGTACCTTTAGAATTAATTTTGTTCAATCTAAGAATTAATATTGTACATGGATCTGTGGTTGTTCGCTTGTGGTTATGTTGTTGATTGCCATCCATATCGATGTCGTTTAGGTCTAGTTCGACATCATCCAAGTTGTTTAAGTGTTTGATACTGTATTTTATAACAACAAAAAGTAATTATTAGTTTCACTCCTAAAAGAAACTTAACCAAGATAACATTTTCATGTTTATTTTCAAGAATCATATGATACCCAAATTGTTCTCCAACTACAAAAGAATCAAGAATTTGGCCTTGTTCAACTCCAAACGATATCATCATCATCATACACTGAAATAAAGAGAATAAATTCGAAGTCAGAATCTTGGGGTATTTTTTAATCTCTTTCTATGAAATGAACAAAAAAAGATACAATCTTTACCCTATTTTACTTCAAAGTTCATTACTTGAGCCGAGATCTTGCAAGTGTTGGCATGCAGTTGTTTATGCTTGACTAACTGTCTGCTAATACCAAACGGGCCCAGTAAATCCAACTTAGAGGTAGGGGGTAATAAGATGTAGGAAGACCTTACCTTTACTCATTGGGTAAAGAGAGGGTTTATGTGAAAGCCCCAACTTCTTAAACAAATAAACATATTTTGTAAATTAAATGTTCTGCAATTTGTTGGGGGTGAGTAAATGATGGCTAAGGTACCTGCTAGCTCCAAAATCCACGTTGTGGCTTGCAACCTTGCCAGCAATAACATCTAGTGGAGAGCCTCAATTTGGAGATTTGCCTCAACTTGGAGGAGAAACTGCTGTAATAGATAGAGAGAAAACAAATGGGAATTTGAACGTGGATGAGGAGATTGTGGAGAAGAAGATAATAGAAAAGGGAATCCATGAAAATCATAATTCAAGCACTTACTAACAGCTTGTAGCAATCCTTCCTTTGGCTATGGTGCACACTTTAGGCACTTGCATCACTCCTGAAGCCGATTATATCTCCTGCGCCATTGTTTCCAAGACCAGCCACAAGGATAAGCAAGCAATGAAAGTATACTGTGGACTGATCCTTCTCACCAATCATATGCAGCCACTGAGTTTATCTCATCAATAAATCTGTTAAACGAATCTTCATATTTGCATCTGAAATCAAGTTACACATCACATATATAGAAAGAAAAATCGCATATTCTTGAAAGATAAAAGGGTCCTGTAAGAAGTTTATATTCACTAGTAACAAATCCAATTCAATATAAAGTTCATAAGAAGCAGTGATTAAGTGTAACGTGTTGTTCTTGACAGAGTAAACTTGTATCCAAAATATATCTTGCTTTATATCTTATTTATGTAAATTTATATCTTCACAAAATGATTAAAACATTCAGGTCAATGTGACTTCATACACAATATCAATGATCGCATCAGGAGGGGAGTAAGGAAGATGCCAGGGTTCTCTAAATGCTTCGGGCCCAAAAAGTACATTCGGTAGACATGACTCTGAGTTTCGTCAGCTCTTGTTCCTCGGACCTATACAAAGAATGCATAAAGCAGGTCAAAATATTTTTTGTTAGGCTTGTTGTATACTGTAAACATGAGAAATTAGCATTTGTGTAAGTTGTATTCTATATAACAAATAGTGCCCAAGTAGCGTTACTCATTATGTGGGATTCGGGATCCCAGCAAGAATAGATCTCGTGACGGCTTTGTGGAGTCCACTGATGAATACTAATTGTGGAAACCTTGTCACATCCTGCCGAATCTGCTACATGGGCACTGTTATATGTTGTATGATGGCATATTAAAAATTGTCTTATTTATCCCATGTTAAAAATTGTCTCTTTATGTATTAAAACACCAAAATAAGGCGTAATGGTGGTGCTTAACTTTTCAATCTCAGCTTCAGAAACACAATAAACATATGCGTAATGGGCTAGTAAAAAATGTGAAGATTCAATACATCCAACTAGTAATGATGGTGCTTAGCTTTTCTATCTCAACTACGGTATTGAAACATTTTTTTCTATCATTGAGCTGTGCAACGTCTTTATTTTGTATACTATTCCAAGTTCAAGCATAACAGAAAATAGCAGATATTGACAACGAAGGCATGGAGAGGAACTAGTACCTCCAACACTGTAATGACTGGAGCATTATTTTAAAGGAGATCAAAGACCACATTATTTCAAGCCTAATAATTACATACCAAATTAAAAAACATTTGGCTGAAATTTGAAGTTTTAACACCTACAAGCAACGATTATAGTTCCAAACATTAGTCTGATGAACAATTAAGATTCTAAAAATGAAAAACTTCAAGTTTCAGTGAATGCATAGATGTGTATATGAATTTGAAATTAGAGATTAATGGAAGAGAAATAGCAACTTCAAACCTTTACCCAAATTAGTTAGATTAGGCTAAATTACTGCGTCAACTTCTAACTATATTTCCTTATAGTCAACCATTTTACTTGATATTTCAGATTACAAGATTAAAACTAAATAAATGGATGCCATGGAATGGAATTTGGAAAGATGAAACAACCATAAATAAAGTGATACATACATATACATGCTTTCTTAATTTGCCTATCCTATCTTCATATGATCAAAGCAACAACCTTCTTCCTTGTTAAGACTTAAGATCGAGAGTCCCAATACAGTATAAGAAAAATTTAGTGAGCAAAGCAAAATGCATGTTCTTAACCTAAAAAAGGTGAAAAATTGCAACATACAAAGATATTGAGCATCATCACATGAAGCAGACTCTTCATATCGAACACAACTCCATGCATATAGAGATATATACATGTTACAAAAGCCACAACAGATCATCCTAGGAACTTGTATTTGAAGCAACAAGCAAACTTACAACTTTACACCACCATCCAACACCAAATATGCCAACGTTTTATCTGAAAAAATTAATAAAATATTAACAATCTAACTTCATGAATTAATCAAAACTTATCACCAAACTTCAATATTTTATTAAATTTCGTCTATAGAACAAAATTACTAGGCCTCTTTCGAGTTTCGACAAGTGTAACAAAGAATATATCGATTATTGTTTAGTTTTAGAGTTTTATCGGCGTACAAAAAATATCACATTAGATGTGAAGCACCACCAAAAACCCTAAATTAAAGAAAACAACATAAATATGGATTAAAAGATTACCCGGAGGCCTGTCGATTCAAATGCCGATGGATATCCAGGTGAGAAGACAATAGAAAAGCGCAAGAAGTTGCAGACTGAAACAGAAACCAGAAATATATATATATACACACACACATTAAATTAGTGAAAATCAACCGCCTCCATCTGAAATCGATTTTGCAGACAGAAACATAAATCGTTTTTGTAAAACACCGGGTAGTTTTATAAAAACATGGTACCAATTAATCAAATACTACCCGGTTGTTTGTAAAGCACCGGGTAGCTTTATAAAGCATGCTAACAAGTAATCAAATACTGCCCGGTTGTTTGTAAAGCACCGGGTAGTTTTATAAAACATGCTAACAAATAATCAAATATTGCCCGGTTGTTTGTAAAGCACCGGGTAGTTTTATAAAAGCATGGTACCAAGTAATTAAATAATATTCGGTTGTTTGTAGAGCACCAAGTAGTTTTATAAAAACATGCAACTATTACTATAATATTACCCGGTTTTTTCATAACCGGGTTGTATTTAGAGGGTTATATTTGCATTTATGTAGTAGTGCCACTTCAACTTTATTTGCTATGTAAGTTCATTGTGGTTAACGTAGTATTTCAATTTTCAATAGGATAGAATCTTCATTGTAGCTTTTAGAATGACATCTCCCGTCTCCGCAATTGTATTATCAATTGGATCCTAGTCAAAATGTGATAAATAAACAACCACAAGTGAAGCTGACCATTTCTCGCCTAGGAACTATTTTTTATATCGCAGTTCATTACGTTCCAAGTACAAATGTTGCAATGGCCTTTGGCATGCACTTGTTCTCTCTTCTAAAGAAGCTATCTAATCACTTGGATCATAAAATGTAAAGTTAACAAGTAGATTCCTAATAATCTTTTTCGTATACAACTCTACCTTTAACTCTAATTCTAATGCATCATTCCTAGGACTGTGAAGGCATTGGGAATACTGTGTCATTTCAGTTTTCAACCTTAAATGATCCAACTTTTTAAGTGTATGGCCAATATGCCCAAGAGTTGCCCCTTCAACTGATATGAGTACTCTTCTGACTATTATACTTGTGCCTTAACTTTTTGGATCAAATTACCCAATCTTCCATCTTGACAATTCCCAGAAATTAGCTAAACCTAGGAAAGATGGAATTCTCTTTGGATTTTTATGTATAGTTTATTTCTGTCATCTATTCGAACTTAAAGAAATCCATTTCAATTGTCAATTTTCAGATTTGATCACTTAGCCTAAGTTACCATGATTAGGTTTTGATACATAAGATCTTCAATTAAAAATTACAATCCATGCAACCTGCAGAACTAAGCTACAAATTCAAATACACAACAAAGTCTAGATCCAAATTTGCAAAATCAAAGAGTATCAACAATAACCGACTTACATGTTAAAAGTGTCGGAAACCTTATCATTGGCGGTTCTAACTAGGTCTTCGAGATCGAAACCGAGGCCGGAAGAATCTAAATCTTGGATAGATTGTGAAGATGCATGCAGCGTATGTGTTCCAATCAGCAAGAAGAGAAGGAAATTGCGTTGTCAGATAGTTGTTCGTCTGGCTCAGACCTCCGGGGAACCCCGATTCCGCCGTTTTATCCATAGTTATCTCCTTATCTGTAGAAGTAGAACCCCAAACTACTCTCAGTTATTGCCAACAGGAACTTTGCTTGAGAAGCTTTTGTTGGGTCAGGTTCATAAAGGAGGATGTGATATGAGCAAGACTAAACCGAGTTAGATTAGCAAAAAAGTGTAGGATGTCGATCACTATATATATGCATACATTAAACCTCACTATATATATATATATATATTTGTATATATCCAGACGAAAATGATCGTGTGAGAAGTTGAGTTAACGTGAGGAGCGTCAAAAGTGGATCTCAGCTGTTGGTCACTTTTAATCTCAAGCCCACCCATGAATTGCGCTTGATACAGGGATTGATCTGGTGCATCTCATCCTATTGTGCATCCAACAGTTGATAACCACTTCTCACACTTATCACGTTAACTCAACTTCTCACTGAAACCCAACCATATATATCCAATTGGCAGCGTCCCTATCGGATTTAGGAATTGGGCTATGTACCAAGAGTCAAATAAGTGGGTTGCGTCATGTTAATGAGTAAATCTATAATAGGGCCAAGAAAGAGCATTCGTCAAGTTTCAATTTGATCAAGTATTTGAAGTTGCAATTGGATTCTGATATATTCCCATAGAAAGAAAGTGTGACCATTAGTACTAGATGCTCCAAATTAGTTACTGTTACAAAATTCGGGCTACGAAATTTTCAGCTTTGGTAGGTGAAGTTTGATACAAAAACAATCGAAGACCAGATTAAAATCGGAAAAAAGAACACAAATAGAAAGTCAGGAGACTTTCCCCACAACCAAAGTCTCCGGACAAGCCGCGCCAACCACTGGATTCAAGAACAGGGAAACAGAATCTCTGGTGGCCAAAGCCGTGGCACCACCCGCCTAACTCACGGTTCGATTCCTGTTATTCAAGTACGTAGACATGAAGAAAAAGATTTGGGTTCTTTGTGGGTAAACAATGTTGTTCATATTTGCAAATCATGAGTTGCCGGAGTGGTTTCCCAAAAACTTGGCACCTGGGGGGGCTGTGGATAGTATCCCAGTCTACCTGGGTTCGAGTCTAGGGGGACGCTTTGGAGCATGAGGAGCACCCGCCTAACTTAGTTGGGCCGACCTTAGGTGGTCCAGTCTAAGACTGGGCTATCGCCCCTCCCTGAAAAATGGGTGGGGACAGGCCCATGCGTAAGCTGGGCTGCGGTCGCGGCGGATTAGTGGGCTGCCCTCGGATGCCCGATACCGCCGGGACGGTGTGCGTGTGTTCGTGGTAGTCGTTCCTGGGTTCGATGCCGCATTGCCGTTCAAAAAAAAATGTTGTTCATATTTAGTTTAAGATTATCTCACTCAAAAGTAAGGATATTTAACTTAAGATAATTTCTACAAATCAGGTGCAAGAAACCATTTTGGTTAGCGGTACCACTTACATATTATTAGATCACTACAACACAATACATTAAGAAAAAACAACAGGTAATTTCATTAGCACTTACACTATAGTAGACATGTTCTTGAACTCAAGTAACACAGAGCACTCGCTGTCAATGGCTCAACAACAGAAGAAGAATACTTAATGGCACAGGCATATTGAAGGACATATAGCACCAGGAAGAGGGAGCACATGAGCATAAACAAATGCAAAGATTTTTGTCATGATACTGAAGAAGAACGAGAAAGCAAAGTTAAGTGTATCTCGATGAACAGCGTAGTTTATATAGTCAACTTCAATGCTTATTTTCTTTCAAGTTGATTAGTCGCATTCTCTTCCATCTCTGTGAACCATAGATTCTCTCTTTCCCTGGTGGTCTCTAGGGAGAAAACCAAATTAAGACAAGACGATTTCGTCAAGATGATGATCAAAATATGACTTTCTGCAACTAACAACAAACATCGAGTTCCCTTAGCTAATAGAACCAGTAGAAAATATGAGTTTCTGCAAGTAATGCTTGAATAATACTGTTATGTTTTCTGACAGACATCAGTAGTTGAAAGATCCAAAAACAATTTAAGCAGAGAAGACACTAGTATTAACAAAGTACTAAATTCTCTTTTAATTACAATAATCAAATGCATGAAGATTCTTAGAAGATGCCTAACAATGACTTACATACTAGTAAATATTAGTGTGAAAACATACTGATGACCAAATTCTTATAAACAAACACTTTTTAGCACCAAAAAATCCATGTGATCATAGTTGGCAAAATCACCAAAAACAGTAATAATTGCCAACCATGACCACATCTTTTATCTGAATATTGAGTCTTTGGAGCAAAATTGAATGCAGAGTCATAAACTATGGAATTTCCCATTAGCTACAAAATACCTCTGCACCTTCCTAACTCTGTTGTACATATTTCAAATACCAAGTTTGAGATATACCTTCCTATATGTCCTTGCGGTTAGGAATACTGTGCACTTGTACATGTACAGAGAACGAACTTAAATTGAGAACAACTCTGTAGCTAGAAACTTTGTATCCACTTGGACACAAGCAGAACGTGCTTTTTGACTTGAGTTTGTAAGATGTCATTAGGAAGTTGCTCATAGACTTGAATGTCCTTGTCTGTTTCCTATTGATCCATGCCAATTGAATGCATACCTCATTGTACAACACAACTTATTGGTGCACATCACATAGTCTATACATCTTGACTGAGAAAGCTCATATTTAAACCCATTTTATAACGAATCCCGTGCATTTTAGGATGATTTTATAGTTGATAAACCCCTTTAATCTTGGTTACCTAATTGCTTAAAGACAGGTTCCTAAAGGTTGGATTTGAGGCAAACAAGCATATATTTTAAATAGTGGTCCAGAATAGGCATAGTTTCAAATAGTGTCTATCATATATTTTCTTGTTGTTTCAATTCAAATAAAGATAGTGAGATCTTGAATCTACATCATTGTCTAGGTTGTCCGACTTTCATTTATCTATCTTGATTATACCAATCATTGTTAGAAATAGAAGTCCTTTGTGAAAACCTATTTATATGTGACATCCGTCAATTTTCAAAACATACCCGCACCATCTTTTCACCTCAATTACACAAACAATCTCACCCTTTTTCTTTGATACCTATTGACATATGGGGATTACTCGGTCATATGGAATATATTACAAAGAGACTTTAGCATTGGTTTCAAGTAAGACAATTTATGAACAATCCCATAGAGGAACACATGGAGGCAACGTATCAGATCCTGATGTATCTCAATGGTACACAAACACCTTGCAGAATGAGTGGAAGGTCTAAGATTCGACACCAAGCACCACGCACCTACTCTTAGGACACAAAGTTTACCTCCCCCCATGATGCCACACATATGATGGTCGTGGGACCTCTATGGTGGGGGTGCTTTAGATGGTGGCGTCGTACTCTTTTTTAAAGAAGGTTTCACCCGACAAAGCAAATGAGAAGTAGAATTCTTCTAGAAGATGAATGGGCTCAAATGGGGTGGTGGTGTTTTTGATAATTTTCTTTTTTCTTACTCGTGTTCATATGGGTATTTTTTTTTTCAAAATCATCCATGTGCTTTGCTTTTCTATATATATATATATATATATATATATATGTATATAAATCGATAATATTGGTTTTTGTAGATAGGATTTTAGTTGTTCGATATCAGCCCAAATTTTGGTCTTGTTCATTATTAATATATCCAATCGGGCAAACAACATGCCGGATTCATTATTATTTGTCAAACAATTGTTGGGTTAGCGGTGAACGGATATCAACCCCTAGAGCACGAGTTCTTCTCTTTCGGGTCCAACCGAGTTGTTCATATTTAATTTAAGATAAACGAAAAGAATCTGCACTCGAATGTAGGGATATTTACGAATTATTTACTTTTTATTTGTTCGTTATAGATGTTATCTTATCTTTCTTTCTTTTTAGGTATTGAACAATCGGGTGAATCACAACAACAAAAAGGAATTAAGGTTAGTTGGAAATATCCTGATATTGTGAAAACTTTAAAAAATAAGTTGTATTCTAGAGGCTGATTTAGAAACAAATGGGTAAATCAAATAGCGTTTAATTCATGATGAGGGGTAAATCGGTCATTTTTGTCATTTAAACCGTTGATTCAAAAGAAGAAAAAAGTAAATAACACATTTTTATCGGTACAGATAAATTTATCCACAATACACACTTAATAGAGAATTTGGTAAACCCTTAGTTTGAGATCATTTATGCTAACACCAAGAGCCTTTTATATTAAGTTTAGAAAGTGACCTTCTTAACCCTTGTTCAATGTACTTTCTTTTTCTTTGCTTCCTGCTTTAAACTCTAACTTGAAAATCTTCTACTCATCGAGAGTTAACGTATACAAGATAAATGGGCCATTTAACGATGGGCCAAAGGCATGGGCTATTGGAATACAAATCATTTCCACATTATTATAGACCAACACTTACAAAAGCTATAGAGAAAAATAATACAATAATTAAACAAAATATACCATTTAATCATGTGGCCATATTTGTTACCTTTGATTTGTAGAAATATAAAAAGAAAAAAAAAAGTTCGTTATCTAAATACTCATGCATGTAATATAACTTAATTTTTCTTTCAAACACAATATATATTTAGCAAGTCTTTTCAAGATATGATTATTGAAGCGAATAATTATAAATTACAAAGAAGCATATATGAATGCTATTATTTAATTCCTAAAGAGCTTGATTTCTCCGTCTGTTACCGAGTGGCCTTACCCATTTGTCCTTCCTCATCCCTAATCTCTCAATGAACCAATCGTTGTACCTTGCATATAGAAAGTTCCCAAAAACAATCCCAACTATCAACCCACTTCCAACTCCACAGAATATCACGATCCAATCAACTCTTTCGCTTGGAAGGAAAGACTCAGACATGTTGCTTGTTTGTGGAGGTGCTGACAGCTTTGAATTTTGGCATTCCTTTAATAAAGGTTTTCCACAAATAGGAGTTGTTGTCAAATGTATCGAAGTGTGGCCCTTGAGGTATTCTTCCATCTAGATGGTTGAATGACAAATTCAAAATGGCAAGGAAGTCTAGTTGCAACAATTGTTGAGGAATTTCCCCTAATAGCTTGTTTCGGGAGAGATCCAAAGATTCAAGATTCTTTAGGTTCCCCAATGATGACAAGACATGACCATTAAAATGGTTGTTGGAAAGATTGAGTGATTGAAGCCCATGAAGATCTTGTAACGATCGGGGGATTTCTCCTTCAGATTTGTTACAAGAGAGATCAATAGCTACAAGTAAGTTCAAAATTTGATTGAACTGTTGTTCGGAACTTTTGTATGTAATGGTTATTACGTAGCTAACCACCTCCTCAAAATCTTCAAAATTTATCCTAGTTTCCATAGAAGATGGTTGGCCAACACGAACCAATTTCATTGCGTTCCAAGACTGAAAGTAGTTGTGGGGAAATTGACCGCTAAAACCATTGTTTGAGAGGTCTATGATCCTCAACTTGGGAAATTGTGAGCTAGCGGTTGTCAACCGTTGAAGTTCACCAAAAAATTTGTTGGCCCGCAAAATGAGAACTTGCAACTCAACAAGATTTCCCAGCCAAAATGGAAAGACATCATCGAAAGAGTTGTCTCCAAGAAGGAGAATCTCCAAATGTGTACAATTTATCAACGACTTTGATACCTGGCCCACAAATTGATTTCCGCTTAAAGCAATAATCTTCAATGGGTTGTCCTGCGTAAATGAATTCATCATTGTGCCTTGAAGGTTGTTTGCACTAAGATCCAATGCAAACAAGGAATTGCTTAAGCTGCCAAAACAAGGAGGGAGAATTCCAGTTATGTTGTTAGAAGACAAAGCTAGAACTCGTAGAGATTTTAGTTCACATATCAATGGGGGTATTTCTCCTTCCAGATGATTATTACTGACATCATAAACCTCTATCGTTCGTGGTGGAATTGGTAGCCGTCCATGTAGCATATTATTTGCAATGATGAAACATTTCAAACGAACCAATGGGAGAAAATAATGACTTTGATGAAAACCAGTGATGAAGTTGTCTGAAACGTCAATCATCTCTAATGCTTCTTGGCTGTTAATCCAACTCCACTCTGGTATGAGGCCATGAATATTGTTGTGGGAGAGAAGTAAGAACCTCAATTTATGTTGGAAGCGCAAAAAGGTAGGATATTCTTTCAAGTTGCATGACTCAAGATCTATGATTCTCAATTCCGGTAATGTGCCATTCGTGTAGTTGTTAGTGGCCACAAATGATATCTTATTACGAGCCATAATGAGAGCTTCGAGTTTGTTGAGTCCTATGAACCAGTCTAATTCTACCTTACCACTAAAATTGTTATCATTTAGGCGAAGATCTTGAAGACTCTTGAAGTTGGAAAATGAGCTTGAAATTGGTTCTTGCAATTGATTTAGACCAAGGTTTATCATACTTAGTTGAGTGAGGTTCATAAACGAAGACGGGATACGACCAAAAAGAGAATTTGTTCCCATCTTGACAACACTAAGTTTGGTTAGGTTTCCAAGAAACGTTGGGATTTCACCATATAGGTTCATTCCTTGTAAATAGAGTTCATTAAGGTTAGTCAGCTTGCCAAGCCAATCAGGCAAGCCTCCCTCAACGAATTTGTTATCACCAAGATCCAAAACAGTGAGTTTTGTAAGACTTAGCAATGAAGGAACTACGCCTGTGAACTCATTATCACCGAGACTTAACAGAGTGAGTTGTGTCATGTTAGCAAGTGAACCTGGAATAATCCCTGAGAAAGAGCAGGCACCTAGACTCAAGTGGATCAAACGGTTTAGGTTCCCGATGGATTTTGGAATAATCCCAGAGAAACCTGTTGAGAATAGATTCAGATCCTCGAGTAAGCTGTTGTTATGAAATTCAGGCAAAAAACCAGTGAGGTTGGTGTTGTATGACACACTAAGAAATTTCAGTTTTGGTAGTTGAAGTATGGCTATAGGGAATTCATTTCGAAGCGAACAATTTCTAAGCCTGATTGACCTCAATGAAGAAAAGTTGGCCAGGAAATGAGGTACCGAAGAACTAATGTCGACCCCCGAGAGGTGGAGTTCTTCAATTCCGGTTAAGTTTTGCACCAATTTCTCTAGGCTAGGACTTTGAAGCTTTAGCGGATTCCCAGACAGATCTAACAAACACAATTGGGTCAAGTGCGAGATTTCATTCGGGATTTGGCCACTGAGGCCGGTATCAGAGAGATTGAGGCTTCTTAACTGCTTTAGACGAGAAATCTGAGACGGGATTTCAGATTCAGTAAAGTCGTTCATCGCGAGGTTAAGCGTCTGAAGATGAACAAGGTTGAAGAGGCTGCTGCTAGAGTTGATATGGCCACGAAGAAATCTTTCGCTCAAGTCAAGACCGATCACGTGGCCATCCTCTTCTTCGTTGTTGCACACCACCCCATCCCACAAACAACAATCAGAACCATCATTTGACGCATTGCTCGTGATCCTCCAAGAGTCAAATGTTCGAAACGCGGGATCTTTGACATGAGAGAAACTTTGTTTAAATAGGTACAAAGCCAAGCATTCGTGATCATGGGTTATAAATAAGGATTGAGTGCATGTGAGAAGGAGCAACGTGAATAGAGAGATTTTTGGTAGGAAGGTGAAATAGTGGAAGCATGGAGCCATGAAGAAATTAAACAAGTTTGGTTTGATAATTGTGTGTGGATTTGTAAGTAATGTTGGTACGTGGTTCCATAAATACATAAAATATGCAAATGAAGATGAGGAAAAAAAAGGTATTATATGCCAAGGTAGGGGTCAATAATTAACACTTCCCTTCTAAAATTATAATATCTTTCCGAAAACATTAAAAGAAAAAATTATCCAAAAACACGTTCAATTGAATTTACGTTAATGAAAAGTTTGATTGAATACATAATTGAAGTATTTTTTTTAAATCAAGTAGATCGTGATTGAGACAACGTCGCCAATCTCATCTATGGTCTTCATTAATCACATTAGTATGTGCAGGGGTGGAGTCAAAAAATTTATTAAATTATTAATATATCTTTTATTAAATTATAGATAGTGTCAAAGGTTTTCTATTTTATAAGAGTGAATTGTGGATTTGGTCCATGTGGTTTTGTGATTTCTTTGACCATGCTCCTCATTTTATGTTTTGGACAAATGTTGAGAAAGTCAAAAGACGATTTGGATTTAGATTTGAAAAGTTCGTCAACTTATTATTGAGCCTACAACATGAAACTAAATATGATTAAAACATGCCTATATTTGGCGGTTGGTTCGGTCCAAATCGCTCAAAAAAAGTGTCAAACCGGACTGAGCGGTTTGGCTATTTTTCAAACCAGACCGGACCGCCAGACCGCTCAAACTGCCAAAAACGGTCTGGTTTGACTTGATTCGACCGGTTTAAGCGGTCCAACGGTTTTTTTAAACACCCTACAAACTATTGTGGTTTGAATTTAAAAAATAAAAACAAAAATATCACTCATTATTGGCAATTTGGCATAGTATGCATGGCGGCTAATGATGAAAGTCGTTTTCTTCTTTTTGGAATGAGAATAATATATAAACCACTTGCGTTATTGTTTTTCAGTCTGTTGAATATTTCTACAAGTTTATATTTAAAAAGGAAAAATCGTCATTGACGTTGTTTGTATCCAAATTTTCAAAGTTGTTTTCTACTTTTAGGAATTTTGACGGAAACTTCATCATTAGTTTCTTAATTATAGTTTTTTTATGTAAAAAAATCACATACTTCTTTGTTATAATTATTAGAAACGAAGTTAGGATCTTTATGAGGATTAAATTCAATTAATTCTTGGGAAATTGGCTGAAATTAGCTGAAATAGTCATATTAGACATCGAATTGCACCTGCTAGCCATTTCTCTCATCGGTTTACAAAAATAGACCCAGGTCCGCCATGGCGGACCTGCAGTCCACAATACGTCTCTAAACGACAAAGGAAAAAGGCGGCTCTACCCAGGTCCGCAATGGGTCGGGTCGGGTAGGTCCGACATCCGCAATATCGTGGCCTTATCTGGAACCGCTAACGCAGGTACACCATTTGACCTGCAGGTCCGCCATGCCATTTTTCGTTTTTTAATGAATTTAATTAATGCTACACGGTTCCCCTCCCCCACCCCAACTACCTTTTTTATATAAAACCAGATCAATGGTCCCCTCATCCCATACCCTACAACAAATATTTTAAAGGAATTCATTGTTAAAGCTCGGTTTTTTTGTCGGATCTCGGTTCGTGCTTCTCCAAATCAACACGTGTATTCAATGGCAACAAAGGTAAGTCTTCTAAATGACAATGAACCACCTCCGCCACCACCACTGGCTCCGCCACCGCCAGACTTGCTGACCTGGCGGACCTTTTTTTTCCTTTCGATTATATATGTATATATTATATATATTAATGTTTTATATTTTTTTCTTTCGATTGTATGTATGTTTAATGTTTATTAACATTGTTTGAATATGATTTTTGTAGTTTATAATTAACTTTATATGAAAATTTAGGCTCTTAGACTTGAAGTACACACTGTGGTTTATGATAATTTACGTTCCAATTTTAATAAATTATGATTTACGTCCTTAAACTTTAAAAAATCCCATATTAGGATCCTTAACATTAATTTATGACACTTTAGGTCCCTAGACTTTGATATATGACACATTAGAAAGCTAAAATTAAAATATGACACTTTAGGTCCCTAAACTTTAAACTTTGACACTTTTGGTTCCTTAACTATTATTTTAGACACTAAACTTTAATTTATGACACTTTAGGTCCTTAAACTTTAAAAAACTCACATTACGATTCTTAACATTAATTTATGACACTTTAGATCCCTAGACTTTGATATATGACACTTTAGGTCCCTAAAATTAAAATATCACACTTTAGGTCCCTAAACTTTAGTTTATGACACTTTAGGTCTCTAAACCTTAGTTTATGATAATTTACGTTCCAACTTTAATAAATTACGCTTTAGGTCTTTAAACTTTAAAAAATCTCACATTAGGATCCTTAACATTAATTTATGATACTTTAGGTCCCTAGACTTTGATATATGATACTTTAGGTCCCTAAAATTAAAATATGACACTTTAGGTCCCTAAACTTTAAACTTTGACACTTTTGGTTCCTTAACTATTATTTTAGACACTTTAGGTCCCTAAACCTTAGTTCATGATAATTTACGTTCCAACTTTAATAAATTACGCTTTTGGTCCTTAAACTTTAAAAACTCCCACATTAGGATCCTTAACATTAATTTATGACACTTTAAGTCCCTTAGCTTTAATTTTTTACACTTTATATCCCTAAACTTGGACATTTGAGGTCCTTTAACTTTAATATTTGACAATTTAGGCACCTAGTTTGACGTTGAGGTCAAAGTTGACCGTGGTTAAGCAGATTAAGAGTAAGTTGAGCCCACGAAGGTTGGAGATCTTGCGACAAACGGTTTTTGGTCAATGGTTGCTGATGGAGGACTACTCCTATGACCCATTACTCATGAACACCGTTTTACGGACTATGATTTTCCCAGAGAATGATGTGGAGCACAATATGTTCTTCGAGGTGGGAGGATATGTGCTGAGATTTGGGCGGGAGGAGTTCTGCCTTGTGACAAGACTCCGCTTTGGAGAGATTCCGCCACTGCCAGCGAGGCTGGCGAACAGGTCCTCCGATTTTATCCGTCGGGTTTTCGGTGATGTTGACAGGTTGACGATTCTCTGGGTAGATAGTACATTTTCATCACTAGGAGATGGAGATCGGCTTACGGATGATGATGTTGTTCGTGTTTGCTTGATCATGATGGTGGAGGTTTTCTTTCTTGGTCGACAGGGCCATTTACCTGTTTCCGCCACCGTGTTTACTGTAGCACTGGATTTTCGGGGTTTTAACCGATTTCCTTGGGGTTCTTATGTCTGGGAACCCACCTTTCAACAGATGGCCGGTGCCATCCGGAGACGTACACTGGAGCAGCCGAAGTTGACACTTACACGCTTTTTACATGCGTTCAAGGTTAGTTGATTTACTATTACTAAACTTATACATGGTTGATGAATTCCATATTTTAACAATTTGTAACTCCCAGATTTGGATCTTAGAGACATTTCCTGCCGCTTCCCGATTTTTTACGAGGCATCCCAGGCTTCCTAGGGGTGTTCGTTGGACTAGGATGATTATCCTTGATAGTAGACATATCGCGTTTATACTTGATGTGTCACATGTACGTATTTCTAAATAAGTTAAAATATTAATTATGTTAATGTTAAAATCTAACATTATATATTATGAATATTAGGATGGTCGGGCACCGATTACCCTTCTTATGGCTACCCCTGAAGAGGAGGCATTACAGTGGTATCAGATTAGCCACCGAATTTTCCAGGGGGTGGAGGAGCAGGAGATAAAGAGGATGAGAGTCGGCGGTGACAGTGATGACGGCGATGACGGTGACGATGACGACGATGACAGCGATGATGACGACGACGAGGGTGGTGATGGTGGTGACGGTGCTGGTTTCCACCACGACGCTGGTGTGGGGGGGACTTTGGCCCCCATATCCATCAGGGATCCCAACATGAGTCCCCCATATGAGTATGCCTACCAGTGATCCCTATACTGCATATTGGGATCGTTTGACCACCCTGGAGGGAACATTTAATGATATAAATGTGTGGCGGGGTGGTCAAACGGATATGTATACTCATATACTGGAGATGTACCGTGAGATGCAAGTATTTAATTTTAGTTATGTATATAATTTTATAATTATGAACGTTCATTAACAATTAATACTTGTACGTAGCTATCCGCTCGTCCACCACAGCAAGAACAACCACCACAGCAAGAGTGACACTCGTCGTACGACCCCTGGATTTCGTCACCCATGATTTCGGATCCGTTGTACGTTTTTTCCCTCAGCGATATGCCGACGGTAAGTATCATCAATTGGTTAATGTTTAACTTAATTTTTTCGATGATATCGCAGAGATATTTATTTATTTCGTTATGTAGGGAGTGTTAGGTATGACAGGTGCGAGTGACCCAGACATGTCAGCGACATTCAGTATGGTTGGCCCAGACATGCCAGGGTCGTTCGGTATTGGTGGTGCGGTGGTGGGAGGGGTATATGACAGTCCCCAGTTCGCTACTCCTAGACCGCCCCCCACCATGGCTCTGAGACCACCTCTGCAAGAAAACCTTGGGAGGGGGCACGTGTACGACATCCTTCCCACCTGCAAGTCTATCCATACACCGCCCTTCCTGATTCTACCCCCAAGCTCCCCGACCAAAAAAAGCGAAAGGAAAACGACCTTCCGAGACTATGGATTCATAGAAGGCATCTACGGTGGTGGAACACATGTATCGGGATGGCACGTTGCCTGCTCGGGTGAGACTTACAGTTCTACCAGTCCGGCCTGTAGAACGTACCTTTTGGGGTAAACTGTTGGGCTTGGAATATAGTGGAAATTTTGAGACGGAGGTACGTATTTTTTTTAGTTATATAATTTTATTAATAATAATTTGTTACTCATGCTTAACATGTAATTTTTTATTAATAGCACATCGAGATATGGGTCCAACTTCATCTGGAGTCACGCTCGTCGCTGGCTACTTAGACCATGGTGCTCCCAGACTTCATGTATTACATCGTTGTGCTTAAGGATATTTCATACGTGATTAGGCAGTACAGTGGTGAACAACGAAGTACTGTTTTCCAGCGTGGGGCACCGTGAATACGGTATGAAAAAAAGTTTACATGTATATTATTTAAGAAATTTCGGATTTATATAACCGACATATAGTTTTTTATGTTTCAGGTGTTCATTCCAATATGTATATATAATAGGCATTGGGTGGTTGGGCGTTTCAATATGGACTCCATGGTTATGACCATATACGACAGTCTCAAGCTTCCCACCTTCGAGGATTCCCTTAAAGAAATTATGACCGAATTCACTCTGAGGATGCCGCAATTTTTTACGACTATGGGTGAACGTTCGCCAACACAAGCGTTTACTAATTCCTTCAGTTGGGAATACGCGATGGATGTGCCACAGCAGACCGGACCGCTTGGAGATTGTGGTCCATGGGCATGTAAATTTCTCACTAAATTGGTGCAAGGGCGACATCCATCTAGCACGGATACATCCGTAGACTGTATGCGGTGGCGGCATGAGATTGCGGATATTATATGGTCTTTCAGGGAGGCTGGATCGGCCGATGTGTAGTACCTAGAAACAACATTACAGAGGCAGTAATTAAATTTAAAACTCATCAAAACACACAAAATACTGAACAGTTTTATTCACGAACAAATTAGAACATCGAACAGGTATAGTCCAAATACGAAATGGTCAAAAACACTTGCACAATATAAGGATAAAGTGCTTTACATTGATCAATCAAATTTTGTTTCTCGTTTATCTCAGCCTGCATGACTGCGAACTCTTGGACATATCTTTTCGCTCGTTCGTTGTCAATACGAATACGGTCTTCCTTATCTTTTATCTCCCGCTTCAATCTTCTTATCTCTTCCCTGTCTTCGTCCATTCTTCTCAAGTACCCTTCCTTGTTGGCCAGAATTTCTTTCCACCTTTGACTGAGTTCCTCAATCCTCGCCTCAGCTTTTTCTACCGATTGTCTCATCCTTTCCGGCATTGTTTGTGAGGAGGGGGGGGGGGTTCAAAGAAGAGGCTCGGTTTCCGTCCATAAGATATTAATTGATGAAAAATGGTGTATGGATGGGGTGACTTATAAGATGGAAATAAGGTGAGTATTTATAGCCAAAAAACTAGTTCTAGGTCTGCAATTGCGGACCTAGATTTGGTCAAGATAAACCTGCACCTTTTTAGGCGAATCTTGCAGGTGAATATTGTAGGTCCGCCATTATGGGCCTAGTGCACCTCTGCTATTGTGGAGGTGCACTAGGTCCGCAATGGAGGACCTCAACGACTATAAGTACCCCATGGTTGAGTTGTTGTAAACCATAGAAAAACAAACGCAGTGTCAATCATCAGAGTGATTGAACAATTTCTTCTTACATGGCATCTCCGAATCTTCATGTTTGGAACTTCAGATGTTTTACTCAATATCTTCCAGACACTACCACCGAGTTATATGGTTCGTGTTTAATTTTTTTTTGGTTTTGCTTGTGTTAAATGTTGTTGAAGGCTAATGTTGTACATGTTTATCAACAGTGGCTTATCCACAAATGTTTACCATGAAAGTCCACCAATTAGGGTACTTCACGGAACCACCTAGAAGACACTACTTCCGTGGTCTAGAAATCTATGTTGACATGTTAGATGTTGTTGGGTCTGAAATGTGCTAAGTTCAGATAGTGCTGCTAAGGTTGAAGATTACTACTGCTGAATACATTAATACTGTTACTTAAAAGATTACTACTGCTAATAGAATTACTACTGCTTGAAGAGTTAGTACTGCTAGTAGTTAGTACTGCTTAAAGATTAATGTTGCTGGATGATTAATACTGCTGAGGTTGAAGTTAATACTGCTTATGAAGATAAAGATTGATTGATTGCTTAAAGCGAAAGACTAGGAGCTGAAGATAATGACGAAGATAATTATGGAATTGATGCTGAAGTTCAATCTTGTTTTAATAATTATCTTGTAATCTGTTCTGTATATATAGTATAGAAGTCTTTGATAGTTTGATATAGTTTTTGATAGAGAATACGTTTAGAGAGAATAAACCTCAAGGTTCTGGGTAGTCCTTTCAATAGAGAAGTATTGAACGTCTGTTGAGCCTGTTCAACAGATTGAGGTTTTGTTTGTAATCATTAAGTTAATTCAATATAACTTGTGATTTGAGTTCATACACTGTTTGATTGATTTACTGTTAAAGTGTTTTTCCGCGACTTCTTTAACATAGTTTCTGAGTGTTTATTAAATTCTTGTTTCGAATTTCGATCCTGACAAGTGTTATCAGAGCCTTGAACTCAGAAATCAAAAATTATCATGGACGGATCTCATGACAGTGTTCTTGTTTCAAAGGTTCCCATGCTCAAACCCAATGAGTTTGACATGTGGAAAATCAGAATCAAGCAGTATATCCTTCTTACAGATTACTCAATGCGGGACATCATTGAGAATGGTCCCTCTAATGAAGGAAAGATGGGAGCAGATGGCAAGAGACCTCCACCAAAGACTGATGGAGAAAGAAAGATGAGGCAGACTGAGATGAAAGCCTTGAGCACTCTGCTCTTGGCAATTCCTAATGAATACCAACATCAGTTTTGCAACTGTTCTGATGCTCAAATCCTGTGGAATGCATTGGAGAAGAGATTTTCAGGTACTAAAAGAACTAAGATAAATCAAAAAGCAATTCTCAAGCAACAATATGAGAATTTTATGTCTACAAATAATGTGTCTATGACTCAAACCTTTGATAGATTCAACAAGTTGATTGGAGAGTTGGCCACTGTTGGTGTCAAGATGGACCAGGATGATGTCAACAGAAAATTTCTAAGATCTCTTGGTGAAGAATGGGTGATGTACACTGTATCCTTCAGACAGAATGATAATCTGGAGGATAAGGAGCTTGATGATCTCTACAATGATCTAAGGGTGTTTGAAGCAGAAGTTGAATCTAAGAAAAGGTCATATGGATACTCTCATAATGTTGCCCTCCTATCATCTACTAATGATTCTACTGCAAATACATAATCAGTTAGTGCTGCTTATGGCTCAAAACAGGATGGATCCAATGATTCTGTTTTGGAAGCATTCCTTGCTAGTCATGCAAAATCTTCTCTTATTAATGATGATCTGGAGCAGATCAATGTTGATGACCTTGAAGAGATGGACATCAAATGGCAAATGGCGATACTCACCATGAGAGTAAAAAGATTCATTAAAAGAACAGGTAGAAACAACTTTGCCATGAAAAGAGAAGATGGTGCTGGATTTGATAAATCCAAGGTGGAATGCTACAAATGCCATAATCTGGGACACTTTGCAAGAGAGTGCATAGGAGGAACTGCTCAACAGCATGGAAGCAATAATCAACAACCAAAGTTCACTAACTATAACAGGAATTCATCTCAAGCTCTTGTCTCACAAGAAGGGATGGGCTTTGATTGGAGTGACCAAGCAGATGAGGCAATTCAGAACCAAGCATTGATGGCTGAGGTTTCAGAGTCATCAAGCACTGCAATTCCCACAGAGGTAAAATCTAACCTTTGCTCTAAAACATGTCTAGAAACTGTTATAAAGTACAGGGATCACAATCAGAGCATGTGTGATGACCTTAAAAGGTTGGAGAAAGAGAGAAGAGAGTATAGATTGATCATTGAGAATTTTGAAGAACAAATTAAGGCATACCAAGCCAATGAACTTCAACATTCATATGATACCAACTACTGGAAGTGGGAGAAGAATCAGTTAGAGATTGAACTAGAGAAGGCCAAAGAAGAATGTGAGAAAATTAGGAGTGAATTTGAGAAGGCCAAATTAGATATTGAGAAATATTCCAATGCTTCTAAAGCAATGAACTCTTTACTCAAAACTCAAGTTCATGGCAAACTGAGAAGAGGTATAGGCTACAACACCACCCCTCCACCATAAAACAATAACTACATTCCACCCACCTCAGACCTCTTAGAAAGACAAGATATGAATGACTTACCTGCAGATTCCACAGAAGTAGATCCATTAGACAAAGTAGTGGTTGAGGCAGATTCTAAAGAGGAGAACTCTGAGGGTAAGAATAAGGAAGACCATAAAGATATTCCCTTAGAAAACCACATTCTTACAAATGAAAGGGGGGGGGGGGTAAACCATTTATCAAGAGTGACAAAGTGGAGATGTCCAAGACAGAGAAAGAAACTGTTAAGAGTGAGAAAGCTGAGACCTCCAGGAAAGGAAAGGAAAAGGTACAGGGAGTTCACTACAAGCAAACCTCTGTTGTAAATCCCTGTACTTGTCAACAGAACAAGCCTCATAACCATGATAAAATAAGGGGAAATCAGAGAAACAGAAATAATCAGTGGGCACAAAAACAAGGAATTGATCTAAGCAAAGTCAATAGACCAAAGCGTTGTTTTATTTGTGGCAAATTGAATCATCTATCCAAACACTGTTATTTCAATCATATTAACCAAAGAATCACTTTTCAAAGATAAAATCAAAATTCTTTTGGTTATAGAAAGAAATAAAAAAGGAACCACATGGCTGAGAATGTGAAAACAATTCAAAATAAGTTTGCTAAATCAAAAGAAAATACTCCAAGCAAATCAAGGAGTAACTCACAGAACAAGAAAGCAAACAACTTTGTCAAGATTTGGGTTCCAAAAGTCAAGAAACCTGTTAGTACTGCTACCTCAAATAGTACTGCTAACAGAAATAGTGATGTTGATAGCAATACTACTGCTAACCAAGTTAGTACTACTAACCAAGTTAGTACTTCTAACAAGGATAGTGCTGCTACCAATGTTAATGCTGCTAAACCTATAATTTTGACAAAGTATTCCAGCCATGAGATTCCTAACTCTGATCATCTCATCCAGACTAAGATTACTGATTATGAATATGTTGATGAGAAAGGGCAACCCAAGACCACTTTGTCTTGGGTTCCTTCTAAAAACTAAATGTTTTATCTTATGTGCAGGGCAACCAACAGCTCAAGAAAAAGAGCATTTGGCATGTAGATAGTGGTTGCTCTAGGCACATGACAGGTAACATGGCATGCCTTTAAAACTTCAAAAAGTTTGATGGAGAACATGTTGCTTTTGGTGACAATCCAGCAGGAGGTAAGATCAGTGGAAAAGGTATGGTTTCAAAAGGTAAGATGTCCTTTGAAGATGTTTACTATGCTGAGCAATTGAGAAACAACCTGTTAAGTGTATCACAGGTCTGTGACAAGAAACATAGTATACTATTTACTAAGACTGAATGTATTATCCTTGCTCCAGGATTCAAGGTAGTTGATGAAAATATGATACTACTTAGAACTCCTAGAAAGGATAATGTTTATTGTTTGGACTTTGAGAATGTATCATCTGATTCATCATTAAACTGTCTATTTTCAAAAGCTTCCTTAGATGAATCATCTTTTTGGCACAGAAGGATGTGTCACATGAATTTTAAAACAATGAACATTATTGTGAAAAACAACCTTGTAAGAGGTTTACCTCAAAAAGTGTTTTCATGTGATGATCATTGTGTTGCTTGTCTTAAAGGCAAGCAACACAAAACTTCTCATAAGTCCAAAGAAATAAATACAATCTCTTCACCTCTTCAATTATTGCATATGGATCTCTTTGGTCCTACAAATGTGATGAGTATTGGAAAGAAATCCTATTGCTTAGTCATTGTTGATGATTTCTCTAGATTTACTTGGGTATATTTTCTGAGGACTAAGGATGAGACAAGTGGACTGATCAAATCCTTTGTTCTTAGGATTGAAAACGAAACTAATCTAAGAGTTAAAGTCATCAGATCTGATAATGGAACTGAATTTAAAAACAATGACTTAAACAACTTTTGTGAGACTAAAGGTATTGAGAGACAATACAGTGCTCCTAGAACTCATCAACAGAATGGTGTTGCTGAAAGGAGAAATAGGACACTAATTGAGGTTGCTAGATCTCTGTTGGCAGATTCAAAGCTACCCATCACTTTTTGGGCATAAGCAGTTAATACTGTTTGTTATGTCCAAAACAGAATTCTAGTAGTCAAATCTCAAGGCAAGACACCTTATGAACTTTTTAACAAGAAGAAACCTTTTATTGGATTTTTCAAACCTTTTGGGTGTCCTTGCACAATTCTCAACACCAAATCTCACTTAGGCAAGTTTGAAAGCAAAGCTGAGGATGGATTTCTTGTTGGATACTCCTCTCAGAGTAAGGCATATAGAGTATTTAATAGTTCTTCAAGAATTATAAAGGAAAGTGACAATGTCAAATGCAATGAGAACGCACCAAATCAAATTGGTACAGGTCCTGATTGGTTGTTTGACATTGATTCACTAACTAATGCTTTGGGTTTTAGTAATGTGCAAAATGTAGGAACAAGCTCAGAAAAGGTACAAGCACAGAGTCAGGAGTTTGTGTTGTTTCCAATACCTACAGTAGATCCTGTTGAATTTTGCCAGCAAGAAAAGAAAGATGATTCAGAATCAGAAGATTCTGATCCAGATCGGGATGCAGATGCGAAAGCAGATGAAGAGAACAAGGGCCATGAAGAGAATAAGAGTGATAAAGAGGATGCTCATAATTCAGGAAACACAGGACCTGAGATGCCCACACTGTCAGAAGATGACACTGATGATGACAATTCTTTAGTGTATGGTGGAAGCACTCCAAAAAAGAATGACTCCAATCTTGAAACAAATCTTAATGAGGAGGCTGTCAATCATACAAGAACTCAGAAGAATCATCCTCCTCAATTGGTGATTGGTGACATCAATTCCCCAATGATCACAAGGCAACAAAGCAAGTTAGGGGGATTGAAAGACCTACAATCAGGCTTGTTATCTTGTTTTCTATCCCAGATTGAACCCAAAAAGGCTTATGATGCAATGAAAGACCCAAGCTGGATACAAGCAATGCAAGAGGAACTGCTGCAGATTGTGCTGCAAGATGTATGGGATCTGGTTGAACTTCCACAAGGACAAAGGGCAATTGGTACTAAATGGGTTTTCAGAATTAAGAAAGATGAGAGAGGAATTGTGATAAAGAATAAGGCCATGCTTGTGGCACAAGGGTACACACAAGAAGAGGGAATATACTATGAAGAAGTATTTGCTCCAGTATCCAGAATTGAGGCAATTAGGTTGTTTCTAGCCTATGCTTCTTTCATGAAATTCAAAGTTTATTAGATGGATGTCAAGAGTGCATTCCTATATGGGACAATTGATGAAGAAGTATATGTTTTTCAGCCTCCAGGGTTTGAAAATCCTAACTTTCCTGACAGAGTATACAAATTAAAGAAGGCACTCTATGGGCTACATCAAGCACCAAGAGCATGGTATGACACTCTGTCTACCTATCTC
This sequence comes from Arctium minus, assembly GCA_954870635.1. Taxonomy (NCBI): domain Eukaryota; kingdom Viridiplantae; phylum Streptophyta; class Magnoliopsida; order Asterales; family Asteraceae; genus Arctium; species Arctium minus. The sequence goes on from OX941080.1 coordinate 13,805,301, forward strand.
CTGGAAAATGGTTTTGAAAGGGGAATAATTGACAAGATTCTGTTCATCAAAAGGATGAAGAAGGTCATCCTGCTTGTGCAAATCTATGTGGATGATATCATCTTTGGATCCACAAAAGATTATATGTGCAAGGAGTTTGAGGAGCTGATGCACAAAAGATTCAAGATGAGCTCTATGGGTGAACTTACATTCTTCCTTGGGATACAGGTTAAACAGAAGAAAGATGGTATCTTCATCAGTCAATCCAAGTATGTGCAGGATATACTTACAAAATTTGGATTTTCAGATTCAAAGCCTGCAAGCACACCTATGGAAACACACAAACAGATCACTGCAGATCTTGAGGGGGAGGATGTAGATGATCATCACTATAGATCTATGATAGGCTCCCTCATGTATCTAACAGCTTCAAGGCCAGATATTATGTTTGCTATTTGTGTGTGTGCCAGATTTCAAGTAAGACCTAAGAAATCTCATTTTCAAGCAGTCAAGAGGATCTTCAGATATCTCAAAGGACAACCTAGGTTGGGTCTTTGGTATCCTCACGAGTCACCATTTGATCTGAATGCATATTCAGATAGTGATTTGGGTGGTGCAAACTTGGATAGAAAGTCTACATCAGGAGGATGTCAGTTTTTGGGTACAAGACTAGTTTCATGGCAGTGTAAAAAGCAAACCACAGTGTCTACCTCTACAACAGAAGCAGAGTACATAGCTGCTGCAAGCTGCTGCTCACAAGTGCTATGGATTCAGAATCAGATGTTGGACTATGGTGTTACTTTTCTGCACACTCCAATCTTCATTGATAACAACAGTGCCATAAGCATTGTTAATAATCCAGTGAAGCACTCAAAAACAAAGCATATAGAAATAAGGTATCATTTTATTAGAGACTGCAATGAAAAGAAGCTAATTAAGGTTTTGAATGTACACACAAGTAACCAATTTGCTGATCTATTCACCAAATCTTTTGATGTTGGTAGATTCACATTCTTGGTCACAAGTGTGGGCATGATAAACACTGAATAAGCATCTTTTGATTTTCTTTATGTACCATTTCTGTATAGATTCCTTCCTGCTTACTTTCTCATATTTTATTGTGCATGGTGCTGCTAACTCTGTGTTTAAGTGTTTTAGATTGCTTTGATTGGATACTTGATACTTCTGGTTAAGTTAATACTGCTCTCTTTATTACTCATGATGTCAGTTCAAATATGGTTAAGTATGGTTACTACTGCTAGGTGGTTTATACTGCCAGTGCAAAGTTACTACTGCTTGCCTTATTTCTACTGCTAATCAGTGTTACTACTGCTGGTATGTGTTAATATTGCTAGTCTGTGTTAATACTTCCAGTATGCGTTACTACTGCTAATATGAGTTAATACTGCGGGTAGGTGTTAATGCTGCTAGGGTACTTAGTACTGCTTCTAACTGAAACCCTCCACATATAAATACCCTCTTTGTCCGCCAAAAACACGAACGACCCTTTGAATTTCTATTGAGTCCTACTTCTCTCTCTCTCTCTCTATCTCTCGAATTCTTGCTTCCCAGTGCATAAACCCTGAAGTTGATTTGATCCCAAGAATGATGGCAGAATTGTAATTTGTGGATGAACACAATGAACTCGCAATGCTGCAGAAACCCAAACAAGCAGTGGGTTTTGAAGAAATTGTAGATTTCCTGAAAGCATCTCACATTGCCTATGCGTTAACAGTCAATCCCACAATCTATGTGGAACACATGCGACAGTTCTGGGCAAATGCGTCCATCCAGAATGTTGAAGGCAATCAGGTCATTCACTCAAGGGTTTGTGATAAACCCATCACAATCATAGAGGGATGCATACGCACTCATCTACGTCTAGATGATGCCACAAGTATATCTTCTCTCCCAAAGGAAGACTTATTTCTTGAAATTGGTAGAATGGGATATAAAGGTCCCACTGAGGTGTATAAGTTCTTTAAAAGAAAATTTTCACCTCAATGGCGATTTTTTGTTCATACCCTTCAGCATTGTATTTCCCACAAAACAACTGGATGGAGTGAGTTCAGCAGTACCATAGCTTATGCTCTGGTCTGCTTAACAACCTCCAGAAAGTTTAATTTTTCACAAATGCTTTTAAATGATTTACTGTCAAACCTGGATACCAAAACCAAAACAAAGAGATTTTATATGTATCCAAGGTTTGTGCAAGAAGTACTAAATATAGAATTGACAGATTTACCCTCTTTTCAAGAGGTGTATGTACCTAAACCTCCCAAAGGGAAGGTGTTCTCTAACATGAAAAGGCCTAGTAAGGACTTTTCTAGACAAGACACTCCATTGTTCTCTACAATGATGGGTGTGTCTCATTCCCATGGTGAGGCATCAGGGTCACAGCCCACATCTGACCACCCAACTGATGACCTACCCACACCATTCTGTACCATTAATACTCCTCAGATCCCTATTGTCAAGCCAAAATCCCCCATCACCAAAACATATATAAGAAAAAAGTACAGAAGGTTTCTTCCCTTCCTGTATCTTCACCCCAACAGCCTGCAAGCCCTCTAATGGAGCATTCTTCAATAGAGAATATCAAAAGGGGAACCACAGGGGTGTCTCCTAACCCCAAGAAGGTGCTCTATAAGGAGAAGGAAGAGCATGTGGGCAGCAAGGCTCACACTACTGATTCTGCACAAGGTGTAGATCAGGATAGTGTGAACATAGCTAAGACCTTCCCCACGACAACTTTAGGTGAGCAATCATCTAAGGGTCCCAGGTGCCAAGAAACCACGAGGGTAGAAGGTGCTTCTGCTAGGCAGAAGGCCTCTACTAAAAGATCCAAGGATCCTTCAAGGGTGGTAAATACACCCAAAGGAGGTGAGGACAGATATACTTATGATGAATTGTTGGATACTCTTGGTACAATAAGTCTGGAAGTTGACAATCAAGATTTGGAGATAAAAGAGATGAAAAAGGTGATCACTTCTCAACAATTGCAGATTTCCAAACTCAAGAAGATGGTATTCAAATTGGTGCACAAAAAGAAGAAAACCCAATTTGTTTTGAAGAAGAGGAGCATTGATCATGATGCTTCCAAAAAGGGGGAGACTCAAGAGGATGAAAGTGAAAAGAAAAGCCCTGTTGGCATGGAATCTCAATTTGAGGGGGATATTGGTGCTGAAACTGAGAAAGAAGTAGAAACAGATCAAGCAACAGAAGCTTTTGTGAAAGCAACAGAAATTGGTAAAACAGCAGTAACTGAGTCAGCAGCAGAAACTGTAGAACCAGCAGTAGAAACAGAGAAGGTAGCAACAGAAACTGGTTTGACTGTAGAGGAAATAGAAATTGCAGAGACTCTGGTGAGGGCAAAGACTGACACTCCCAAGGCTACTCAAAAGGCTAAGGGAGTGGTGATAAAAGAAGGAGGATCAGAGAAGAAAAGAAAAGAAGTCAGTGAGGCAGAGGCCAAAAGGAAAGGGAAAGAAAAAGTGGTTGAACCTGTGAAACCATCAAAGAAATCCTCACAAATAGAACTGGATGCAGAGTTAGATAAGCAGTTGCAAGAAGAGCTTGAAAAGGAGGAAGAGACCCAAACAGCTAAAGACAGACAGATTGCCTTAGATTTGTCTACAAAGCTAAATGAAGAATATCAGAAGGGTTTAAAGCTTGCTGCTAAGAAAGTTACCATGAAAGCTTCTAGGCAAAGGCATCCATCAAAGACAAGACAAAGACAACCTTCTAAGACCTTTCTGGCTGCACAGGAAAGGAGAATGATGATAAACTTTCTGAAAGGGTCCATTGGAGTCCCTGAAGAAATGTTTACGAACATGTCCTTCAGCAGAATAGAGGAGTTGTACAAGAAGGAGATGGCCAAGCTTCAAGGAGACTTTAGTCAAAGGGTTAAGGTTGAAAGAAAATTGAAAGAGAGACATGATCTGAATATTCAACAACCCTTCCCTGACAGTGAAGAATGCACTCCTACAAAAGAAAGGGAAGAAGTCAAGAAAGAAGAAACACTAGCCCAGAAGATCAGAGTTGTTAAGAGAATGAAGTCTATTGCTTCAAAAAAACAGGAAAAGAGGCCAAGGATTGAGGAAGTTGAGAAAGAGAAGGAAAGTGAAAGAACAGAAGCAGAATCATCAGAATCTCCTACTGTTGCATCTTCAGCAGAGCATGAGCAGAATCAAGAGCCAACAACACAACAATCAGAACAGTTTGATTTGTACATGACAGTAACTGATGAAGATCCTTTGCAAGCTGATCCCATCTCTGTGGAAGCTCCAGAGATTATCCATTGGGATACTCTAGTAGATAAAAGAACAGAGTATTTCAGAATAAAGATAATGGGTGATCATTATGAAGTGTACGCTACATGGGGTAAAATAATCAGAAGCTGTACCAGGGTGGATTTGGAGGAAATGTACAAAGTTGGGTTGAGCTTATATGGTGATTTACTGAAAGGAGCAGGGATGAGTATTAAAAAGATGGCCATGGAGTACTTGTGCATGATGTTTGATCCTGAAAGAGTGCAGTATGTTATCAAAGACTTGCATCTTGAGAATGGATTTAAAAGAATAGATAATTGGATGTTATTTGAAAGATGTGGAGTCTATGCCATTACAATTGACAAAAGTTATCATGAGTATTACCTGGTTGACAAGGTGTATGACCACAGCAAGGCAAAGCTGCAAGGGATGTTGAGAGCAAAGCTGGTCTGCCCTAAAGGATCAGAAATGGCCAAAATAGTGATCAGAAGAACTATCAATCAAAGTCTAGGTCTGGATCCTAATCTTGGAAATTGAACTGGAGTTTTGAAAGCATCATGAAGACCACAATTTGAAGAACTTAACTTCTCAATTTGAAAAGTTAAGTTAGGGGGAGATTGTTGGGTCTGAAATGTGCTAAGTTCAGATAGTGCTGCTAAGGTTGAAGATTACTACTGCTGAATACATTAATACTGTTACTTAAAAGATTCCTACTGCTAGTAATTACTACTGCTTGAAGAGTTAGTACTGCTAGTAGTTAGTACTGCTTAAAGATTAATGGTGCTGGATGATTAATACTGCTGAGGTTGAAGTTAATACTGCTTATGAAGATAAAGATGGATTGATTGCTTAAAGAGAAAGACTAGGAGCTGAAGATAATGATGAAGATAATTATGGAATTGATGATGAAGATCAATCTTGTTTTAATAATTATCTTGTAATATGTTCTGTATATATAGTCTAGAAGTCTTTGATAGTTTGATATAGTTTTTGATAGAGAATACGTTTAGAGAGAATTAACCTCAAGGTTCTTTGTAGTCCTTTCAATAGAGAAGTATTGAACGTCTGTTGAGCCTGTTCAACATATTGAGGTTTTGTTTGTAATAATTAAGTTAATTCAATATAACTTGTGATTTGAGTTCATACACTGTTTGATTGATTTACTATTAAAGTGTTTTTCCGCGACTTCTTTAACATAGTTTCTGAGTGTTTATTAAATTCTTGTTTCGAATTTTGGTCCTGACAGATGTCGACAGTCTTTCCATGCAACTGTTTCACCAGATCATGAAAAAGCTAGGTTACGACGAACCGAAATATTATAAGCTGTATTTCAAAAGGCCGAATGGAGACTTATTGACTGGACTGCAAGCATTGGCTACTGATGAAGATGTAGCCAATATACGTCAGTATGTTGACGGCCATACCATAATTGAAGTGTACAGCAAGAGAATGGAGCTTAACACTTCCGGACTCGTATCACCAGAGCATATTAGATGTCGGTGCGGATTCCAGAAAAACCAAGCATCGTGTAGCCGTACATTGACATTTAAATGACCGTGTATGTTTGTAATATGTTGCAAAACCTCATACTAACCGGGTATGAGAACGTGTTTATGATATGTATGTGCTTTTAATTAATATTGTATCGAATGAGAACGTGTTTATGATATGATCTTCAATAATATTGCCTCTCATACTTGTTTTCTAGTAGATAGGTAAGCATTTTCAGAAGAATCCTGCAGCCTTTTCAGGCGAATATTTCAGCACATTTTCAGGCGAACCCAGTATAGGAGAATCTTGCAGATCCGCAATTGCGGACCTAGTGCACCTCTGCAATGGAGTACCTAGTGCACCTCTGCAATGGAGGACCTAAACGACTATAAGTACCCCATGGTTGAGTAGTTGTAAACCATAGAAAAACAAACACATTGTTAATCACCAGAGTAATTGAAAATTTTCTTCTTACATGGCTGGAACTTCCCATTTGCATCAAGCATTAAAGGATGGAAGTTCAAGGATAGGTTGGAAACCACCCCAAATGGAGGAGGAGTAGAGTAACTTTGGAATAACTCCAGCCGATTATCCAATAACGGAGGAGGAGGAATATGAATTTAACGACGCATATGACTGGTATGTAGAGACACAAGAATACGAAGGGACCCCCTCTCGTAACCATACACCTTCTGAAAGGATGCCGACGGGGACGAGGGAATACATACGACAAGCAAAGATAAAGATTTCCAACCTTAAAGACCTGTGGCGGAACAACAGGGCCAAACAAATAGAGTTAGAGACTGTCGTCGAGAGAAAGAAGCAGACGATGACGGTGGAGTAGAGAGAGATAAGGGAAGACGAGAACAAAATAAAGAATATCAAAGAAAAATATCCCCACATAGAGGATATGATAAATGAAAAGGCTGATTGGATCATTAGGTGTAAAGCTCTCTACCCATAGGGATACTAGTTTACCTTTTGGTTCTATCCTTTTGTGTTTGAATGTTCATGTTTCGAACTTTGTTTAAATTAGCCTTGTCATGTAGTAGTCGATAGACTTCCGTTGCTCAGTTCTATCCTTGGGTTAAGTAATAAAGTGGTGCATTTTGTTTACTATCATGATACACAAACATTATTCATTATAATCAATACGTTCATTACATACATTGTTACTCGTTTAGATCAATGTTTAAATCAAAAGTCTGATGTCTATAAGTGCCTCCATAATCGTCGGTAGGCATTGGTTCAGTAGTGCGGCTACCAGATGCTCTTTGGCTTCCACGATTCACTGGGGTAGGCGCCTGACATTGAGTCCGAGTATGTCCAATTTCTCTACATCGAGTACATCTCCTCGGTGTGGGATCTTCACCACGAGATGGGATACAATCGTGGTTACTCGGTCTACCAGCGCGTCTCTTGTAGGCCGGTGGTTTAACGGTCATAAGCGGAGTGTCGGGAATAACCCATGTATCAGGATGCCCAGGAGGATGTATGAGCTCTGAGTATGTGGCTCGAAAATTGTCCGCTTTGAAGTAAGGCGATACCATGTGGATGACATATGTACACCGTTCATGTCTGGCAACGACGATTGCATGACTGCAAGGTAAACCGGAGATCTGCCATTTCCTACAAGAGCAACTATAACGATGGTAATCCACTTTTGCGTCCCTACGGGAATCTTGAACTTCGTATAGGCCATGACCTATTTCATGGACAATAAACTTTTCCGACTTCAACTGTCTCCTTCTAACAATTTTTTCTATTTTTGGGGGGAGAGCATTCACCCATGTCGCTGCAGAAAAACGAAAGATTAAAATCTTGAAATAATGTTGTCAATTATTGTGACAAATAAAAATAACAGTGGACAAGTGTGACTATGAAAACCTGCTTTGTTACGACGAATTGAATACTAGTCTTGTTGGAATTCTCGGAAGTAATCCATAAGGGACACGATAAGAAGTTTTCGAGCAAAACAAGACAGTGCATTGACCGAATCGGTGTTGTTTGAAGTCATTATGTTGTAGCGCACTCCGGGGAAATAGGCCCTTGACCATTTCTCCTTGCCAACCGAAATAAGTGGTGCTCCTATAGGTATAACGCGGCGTAGAGCTTGCATTTTACGTTCAAAGTCCTCTTCCGTGTACGCTTTACACGTTTTCCAAAACATAGCCTTCCGAAACTTGGCCCTACTGTCCCTGCTTTTTACGTTCATCAGCAAATGGCGACAACACAAACCATGATGGGCATTTGGGAACACTGTGTTGATAGCTTGGCTTATGGATAAAGGTCTGTCGGATATGAACATCAACCCTTCCGGTTCTTGGATACATTCCTTCAACATCGTCAAAAAACAAGTCTACGCCTCCCCACTCTCAGGCCTACCAACTCCGAAAGTGACCGACACAATTTGGTTATTGGCGTCCATAGCAATAGCTAAGAACATTGTGCCCAAGTAGGGACCCTTCAAATGAGTGTTGTCTCTTATAAGGACACGACGCAAGTGTCCCAGAAACGACCAAATCTACAGAAATTATGTGGTTTAGACATTAGAAAATTACAGACAATATCTATTAATGCAAAAAAATATAATGGCTTTGGAAAAACATTAGAAAATACGTACTGAGCAACCAAGGGCAGCAAAGCACATCTCAAAACGTCCTGTACTATCTGTCTTTATTCTGGTGAATGTACCAGGATTATGAAGCTCCAGATTATAGAAGAACGCAGGGAGTCAGCTAAAAGATTCATGGGGGGTACCACGAACCAGGGTTAGCGCATAAGCCTTCGCACGCCAAGCTTGCCAATACGAGATATTTATGTGCATGTGCACCTTCATGTCGTTCACAATGTCTTTTCCACGTATTCTCCGACTTTATTACTTACTTTAGGCTTAATTATGTGTCCCAATACTCTGCTATTGGAGTTACGGTGGATGGGATTCATCTGGGTCCTTGAACAAGTGTGTACGTCGTTCATAATTCGTACGTGGAACATGGTGGTATTCTGTATGCTCACCGCATAAATACGCCACTTATAGTTAGCCTGCACACATCTCACATCGTATCGGGATTTTGAAGATCTTTCAACTCTAAACTGGAAACCTCTTCAAGGGTCTTCTTGCCGATAGCGAGGGTCATTTCGTCTTTCGTTTGAAAAACATCCCCTAGATTCACTCTTCTACTACGGTTATAATGAACGGGTGCTTCGTTTGGTGTGATGACGGGCTCTTGGTCTTCTGGAAGGGATGGGGGCATACCAAATAAATCATTTATCCCACCATATGATTTAACAGGACTGGGTTCAGAAGTTTCTTCTTCTTCTTCTTCATCCGTATCAACATCAGAAATACCCAGGTCATAAAAATGAGATTCATCGGGGTCTTGATGAAATTCTTCCTCGACTTCGTCTTCCTCGACTTCGTCTTCCTCGACTTCGTCTTCCTCATCTTTCCATTCATCTACCGGTGCTTCTGTCTCCGGAACAACATCCAGAAAAAAATGGAATCAAACTGAGGCATGTAAGGAGTTTGATTCTGCTCGGGGGCATACACATCAGGAGCTCCTCCGGTGTTCGAACCACCACCGACGTTGCTTCCGCCCCCAATGGTGTAATCGTCGTAAATGTAAAGTGTTGGCGGATTTGTTAAAGCCATAGCATTTTGCAAGAAACACGAAACATCGGCATTGTCTCTTAGCTTGAATGATTTGGCCAGAATATTTGTAAATAATTTTGGTGGTACCAACAATGGTGTCCATACCACATTTCTCACGAAGATAATTAACCAACCTTTGATGCGTGATAGTTTCCGGAACCATGATGCGAACCATCGGTCAATCAGTATAATAATCCCACTCTTGATCATTCTGTTGAAAGTAACCTCCACCCAAAATACGTAACTTTACTTTTTGAGAAACAGAACTCATCTTCAAGTTTTTAGGTGTTTTTGAAATTTTTTCTCAGAAAGCAAAACTGTTTACCTTCCGTTTTCAAGCTTGCTATTTTTATAGAAAACTTCACGGTTTCAAAATTGTTCAAAATGATTCAATGTATTCAACCACTAAACTGTATATCTGACAATTATATAGGACAAAAATAATGCAGTTTCGCACCGAAACCGTACGTCAAAATGCAAACAAATTAACAAAAATGTGGATAAATGGCGGACCTAGCCTAGGTCCGTAATGGCGGAGCTAGGTCCGCAATGGTGGACTTGAGTCTGGTTTAATGAGATTGTTACACGTGTCGGTATGGAGGACCTAAGTCAGGTGGCGGACCTACCGACCCGACCCGTTGCTGACCTGGCTTGGACCGCCAACTTTTTTTGTCATTTTCTGTATGGTGGCGGACCTGCAGTCCGCCATTGCGGACCTAGGTCTATTTTCGTCAATCCGGGAGAGAAATGGCTAGGAGATGCAATAGCCTTTGTAATATGGCTATTTCAGCCAATTTCCCTTAATTCTTGCGTACTTGCCACACAAATCAACTACGGACATTTATGGGATATTCGGTACGTTTTCCAATTTTCATTAAGTCTTGTATGGAAAAAGTTGACTATAATGATAAATCCGTTTGTATGACATTTGATAAGTTGTTTGTTGTTACGATGAATAAACGGTCTGAAAGGTGAAAATTTACTTTTTTACCCTTTGTTTCCCATTGAAGGAAAAATAGTTTCCTATGATTATCACAACATGATGTTAACATTAAAGGAAAAACCAAAGAACCTGTGGGTCGTTTCATCACCACAAGAGAGGGGAGCAACGATAGATCAAAATCAAACCCAAAATCTACAACAATTTCGTAAATATTCATCCCATAAAGTTTATGATACAAACCTAAATCAAAAACTGAATTCAAACCCTAAATCAGATACTCACATCAACCCCAAAATCACAAGCAAAAGAATTAACGGAGACTAAAGATGATGAACAAGCAAGAAAGAATATGAAGAACCCTAAATCAGAAATGTTGGTCGATTGCCATTGTAATCAAGCAAGAAAGATGAAGAATAGATGAGGGAGGGTCATGAATACGACGCAGATATCATGAACAAAAAATGATGGCTCGATTTCGGGAAAAACCCAAAAACCTAGCAAAAAATCGAGGGGCATATTTTAGGATAAAAAGGGCTCAATTTCAGGAACAAAAAACTCACCTCAGAAAGGGAAAACGAGAGATGGAGGGAGTGAGGAGAAGATGAACGAATTCAGGGAGGAACACACGTCTTAGCCGGATAAAAATGTACCGGTTGTCTGCCGAAGAAAATTCAACAAATCACAGAGGGAGCAACAAAAGAGAAGATCGAGTTCAGAGGAAGCGTCTTTCATGTTTTAGGTATAGGAGATGTCTTTCGAAGGGCTTAGTGCATATTACATGACTTCTTTCTATGGGTTGGGCGAATAAGCCATTTTCTGACTCATTAAGCCACTTCCGAACATGTATGAATAGCTTACTGAATAAGCCATACATGTTATGCAACTCATTAAGTTGTTATCGAACAACCCCTCACATAACTGAAATATAAAAGCACAAATTCTTTTACATCGGGGTAACTATTTATATTTGTAAAAAGCATAAATTCTAAAATAGAATTAGATATTGTTTTAATATTTTTTTGAAAAATCGGGTTTTTTCTTGAAACATTCTTTATCTTATATATATAGAGAGATAAAGGTTTAAACGATAACATCAACTATTTAGAAAAATAAGAAAACAACAAATCATGTATAAAATTCATATATGATTTTACATTAACCGGCAAAAAAATGGGCGCGGGCTTCGGCTGCGACTTAAGTCGAGGGTCAAAATTGCGTGAATCGTATTTGATTTTGTATATGAATCATGTATGATTTTGTACATTCACAATCGTTCTCGTGTTTTCTTAAATAGTTAACGTTCTCGTTTGAACCCACCCCTATATATAACTCATATATGATTGATATCCCTTATCCATTCTGTATTATCTCTTTTGGGTGAAAGAACTTCAAATTAAAGATGGCTAAATTGGGTCTAGCCTATAGTTTCGTTACACATTTTATGGAATTTTTAAGCCACGCTCGGAACAGACCAATTACAGACCAAAACATGTTATGTATAAGCCCGATTTCTAAAAATAAATTATGTTTTTATATATTACAATACAAGTTTTACAAGTTTTTTTTTTAATTTTCAAGATTTAATCTACTTAAATGTATTATTTAAATATTGAATTTCAAAACCGAAATTAAAAAAATACGTATAATGTGTAAAAATATTTTTTTAAACCGGACTAGGCTAGCTCGAATTGATCCTCGAATTTTTGTTTGGAATCGGCTAGCTCGATTTTAAAGAAACCAATTTAGGACCGGTCGGTCGACTTTTAACTATCACTACTCCAAACTATATTAAATTAATTGGATCTTGGGATGACAACTTGGAATAATTCTAGTTCGATGGAGGAACACAGTGCACTATAGTGTTTATTACTTTTACTTTTAAAATATATTATAAATCACTAGAATTGCTAGTTGGAATAAGATTAAATTATATTGGTGGTCCATTATATGGTTTGTTCAAATTTTGGATTTGATCCCTAAAACAAACTATGTATACTAATGGTACCTAACTTTTTTAATTTTATAACATACAAGGTCCTTATAGTTAATATCATCAGCTAGCAACCGTCATGAAAAACTAATCAATATTTGGACAAACTATAGGAACCAAAAAGTGTAACTCTATCTAAAATTTAATGAGATTTACATCTTTTTGTTTAAAACGATTTTATTAAAAAATATTTTATATATCTAATCATAAATCAAATTTCTTAAATTAAAGTACATATTAAATAAAAAAACTTTTTATTTTTTTAAAACTATTGAATTGAAAAAGACTTTTGCGTTAAAAAATTTCAAGTTTAGATATTAAAACAAAGAAAATCAATAGAAATTCATATATCCTTTGGGTTGAGCATTGAAATATGCAAGCAAAATATTGGAAATTAGATACAGTTAACATGAGATTATTAATATATAGTTAAATTACAAATAATTAAAGTAATAACAAAACAAAAGTACAAACTATAAATTAGGATTATAAAACACCAAATATTCAAACACTTAAGAAACACTATTGCCAAATCCTACAAGAACAATGAGTAACTATAAAGAAAAAGTTTGATGTCCAAAAATATAGAAAATTGCAATATATTAACTTTTTTTTATTCCAAGAAGCATATGGAATATTCAAGTTATTTATGTCTTTATTGATATTTTGATTACTATATCAATTTAATTGTTGTAGTTTATTCACAATTACTTGATAATTTCTTACAATATTTTAAAGAAATTTTAACTTTTAAAAGGTGATTGTCATAGGCGGTCGATGGTACCTTCCTAGAGGCTCTTTTTTAATTTGAATCAGGTCTCCTCTATTTTTTTCAAAATAAAAATTTATTTATTTTAAAGAACAAATTTTAATATGTAATTATCCCATATTAACTGTACTTAATTTTTAGAGTAAATTATACGTTGGTCCTGTGATTTCCTCAGAATTTGGATGTCCTCCCTCTTTCAAAATAATTACGTTGGACGTCCTCATTGTTTACATTTCATTACGAGTTGAGTCCCTATCCCTAATGGAGTTAACTTTACCTTCGTTAAATCAAGAATAATTAGTTTAGTATTTTTTAATAAACTTTTTTGTTGTGCACAATGGTTCTAATTTCAACCACAATGTCGTTGCAGGGTTCTCCTTTAACACACCTTGCAGAATATCATTCGATAGATGTGTAAGCGGATTTGAGACAACAGGCAGACATCTTCTTAAAACCCAACAATGCTTGATGTAAATCCATTTGTATCCACACATCTCTCATTTTAACTTGCCACAATTAAGAATCTCGTGTTCCTATATAAAGTAATATTATAAAGGTATTGTTGCCATGTGGATAAACGATAACACGAATACAAGTCTACTGAATTAATCCCTGATTGTGTGCTCTGATACCACTTGTAACAAGATATAAAGATTTAATCAACTTTTAACCCAACAATTATAAGTCAAACAACCCCGCCCAAAATAATCATCACAATACCCAAACCGATTCTTATGCGAAAATATACCTGGCTCTCATTCAACAACGAAAATCAATCTTCATCATATAGTAAACAATAAATATAGCAGCAAAAGTAGAGATAAGAGATGCCAAGACTTGCATGGAGACTCTGAATCGGGAAAAAACCGTGGGTAAAAAGGCCACCTAGAGAAATGCAATAGTGAAATGATGAGTTTACAAAGCAATGCAATGGAGAAAATCATGTAAGGTCGGTTTACAACATAATATGAAGAGAATTATGTACATCCTGACAAATGAACTAAAATCCTAAATTTTAGAGTTAAGGCAATTTTTGGCAACCAGCTAATAACCATGCTAGTAGCCGAAAACTTTTGGTTAATAAGCTAGATGTTAATTGGCTAATACGTTAAACTAGTCATGTTTGGTAAAAACTAGTGGATAAGTTGAATGACAATGCAAAATGAGTCAAAAGGCCATGTTTTTGGTCATTTATATAAAATATAAGGGACATAACTAGAAAAAAAAAAGTAGGAAAAAGACATGTGTAGGTTATTGAAACGCTATTTGAAGTATTCAAAAAACTAACTTATAAAAAGCTTTTTCAATAAGCTCAAAATATTAGCTAGCTTATGGTTTCCAAACATGGCCTTTAAAAAAACATATTCTAAACAGGGAACAACTAACAAACCAACGAGTTACCTCTTTGGATGTTATACTGTATCCTTTGGAAACAAAAAAGGAAGCAATTCCTAAACCCTAAACCCTAAACTAACGATAGGGTCCTTATTTTGGAGGTTGTCATTGCTGCCTATTTCTGGTCCATATGGCAACTTCGTAACTCTCTTGTCTTCAACAATAAATGGACCCCAACTAACATCATTATGTCTGAGGTGATGTCGAATTCTTTCTTGTGGGTCAAAATTAGAACTAGAGGGGGGGGGGGGTGATATTAATTGGGAGAAATGGAGATGTAATCCTTTAGACTCTATTTGATGTTTTCGTGTTCTTCTTCCTTGTACTCGTACCTTCTCGCTAGCCTTTTGGGTTGAATATATTCTTGTTGTTCAAAAAAAAATTATAAGGGCACAATCGATAGTGAAACATATAGCAAACTTCTGGGGCACACAAGCACCATGACACAGTGACCGGGATGAAGACAAGAGACACTCCAACAACAAGAAGTAGGCCAAACGTCATAAAAGATTTCCCGGTTGGAACATTGCTCATGGCAGACTACAAATTTGTATGTCCCTCACTCCCTTTGAAACTCTATAACAAGTTGAAAGATGGAGTAAGTTAGTATTGATGCACTAGCACTCATATAATGAACAAGAGGATGCACAGGAGGCATAAACCACTGCACACTTGCACTTTCAACCGAGAGAACAATGTACTTCACCGCTACATTGTTTCAGATTCTATGTTGAGTTTTGAACAAAGATTTTTGAAGACAGAACTTTGCAGCTTTTGTTGGGTTTTATGTTTTAATTATTTCTGGCCCATGAGAAATAGTTAAAATAGCCCAACAATAGTGGCCCGATACAAGCTATATATTGCCTTGTGTCCTACGGTTTTTTAACAAGAGAAGAAAGTGTCCATAAAATACAAAAGAGAGGAAAGAGTGAAAATTCGGCTGCACTTTTAGGGCATGCGCAGCCGCTCCGTTTTGTCTATTCTCGGAGTTTGAACCGTCGGGTTGTCGTGATTTTTGGAAAGTAGATTCACGACATCTTTATATACATTCTGAACGGTGGAGATCGGTTTTGGAGAATCGGAAGCCACCCTTTTGTTGTTCGACATTTTGCTGTTTTTTTGGTTATGTTTGTTCCTCTTTTCCTTTTTGGTTTGATTCCATACTTCTTGATGGTTTGTAAAAAAGAGGATTGGCCATCATAAATCGACTTCATTGCATTCCAAGTTTGGAAGTACTCATGGGGTAGTGGACCACCAAAACCATTGTTGGAGAGGTCTATTATCCACAACTTGGGAAACTGTGAGCTAACCATTGTCGGACCTTGAATTCCCCATCCCACAAACAACAATTAGAAGAACCATTATATGATGCATTAGTTGTGATTTTCGAAGAGTCAAACTTTCGAAACCCACGAGTCTTGATATATGAATGAGGAATGCTTTGCTTAAATATGTACAAAGAGAAACATTCCTCGTCATGACTTAATAACGATTCAGTACAAGTTATTGGAATTGGTCAACTTATTCCCCATATCCATTCCTAATATACTCCTCTCATACCCATTCCTAATTTACCGTATCCATTCCTTTTTTTACCGACCTTGTTTTCTTATATATACGGTTTATTGTTTCTTGTTTTTTTTACCAGAAAAGCATTGAATATAATACGATTTATAGGTATCATCATCTTTATGATGGTATCATAGTGGGTTCCTTAACTGCTCTATGAAAAACCTAGAAGCCACCGATGATATCTCAGCAACCAACGTCCATCGCCGTGACTGGCCGCCAAGACACCTCGAAAAAAACTGGTGGCAACACGCCGGACCATAACTCACCATACTATCTCCACCCATCTGATTACCCAAGACAAATGCATGTTAACGATGCTTTGTCTGACAAGAATTATGCAGATTGGGTTCAGGAGATGGAGAACTTTTTTTCAAAAAAAACAAGACCGGTTACATAGACGGTACCATTAAGAAACTGGAGAAATCGTCGAAGGATTACATGGCATGGATGAGATGCGATGCCATGATAAAAGGATGGCTTACTACAGCCATGGAAAAGGAGATAGAAAGTAGCGTCAAATACGCAAGCAATGCATCAGAGATTTGGTTGGATTTTGTGAAAGATTTGGAAAGGAGAGCGCGCCAAGGGCATATGAACTGAAGAATCAACTAGCTGCCATCCACCAAGACGGAATCTCCATCTCTACCTACTACACCAAGCTCCGATCATTATGGGATGAAATCCAGTCGGTATTTCCTACACCACAGTGTACCTGCAATAGGTGCACTTGTGATGTCGGCAAACGACTTGTTGAACACCATGAAAAGGAGAAGCTTTTATGAATTCCACATGGGGCTTGATGGTGAGTTTGCTATTGTAAGTTATTATATGCCCACGACACGTATCACACATAGATACTGTTGAGGAGTATGTAAACCTATAGGGTCGCACACAAAGAATACGTTTGTTTCCATCCTTAGAAACCCGGATTAAATTAAGTTGATTAAGAAAATAATTATTCTTAAAGGATAATTATAAAAATATGTGTTAAAATTATGATAATTACAGGGTGAAAACGTAATTATGTTAATTACAGGGTATTATCTGTAATTATATATATAATTATATTTAAAGTTTAAAAGATAATTATATATATATATATATATATATATTTGAATTTGAATTTGAATATTAGAGATAATTACTAAACCTAATTTAATCCTTAGTTGAATTATAGTCTAACTATAATTCTTTTGGTATAAATAAGGGGTTAGGCTAAATCATTTGATATACGATTGAAATAGAATTAGCCTTTCAGAGAAATGCAGAAAAGAAACCTTTTCTTTTCTGTAAAACACATATAGATCTAGGGTTCTTGGGCTAGCACCCGGTGGAAACAGGAAACGTGTTCGTGTGTGGACTACCGATAGAGGAAACCTACTTTGGTTTCTTGGTGCTTCAGTTTTAATCTCGTCAGATCTTGAAAGGTATACATTCTAAACACCCTATGGTGTGGTTTATTTTAATTAAATGCATCATTGGATCCGAGTGGGTTTTAAGTTTATTTATAAAAGTTTTCTCTATAATTTTGTAACCAAAATTATTAATAATTTCCGCTGCGTTTTATCGGTTATAAATTCTACTAAAACCCAACAGTGGAACAAATACTATATGGCAAATTAAATTGATTTTAACTAACTTTGTTTCAAAAACCCTAATTTTCTTTTGCCCTCTATCTCACAGAAAAGCCATAATCGGCCTTCTTCCCTTCAAAAGCATGAGCCGCCCATGGCCTATTCACCACTGATTTGCCGGTCGCCGCCGACCTTCGTTGAGTCTGCGATCACCGATCCCGTCTAAGGTCTCCGTTGTTCGTGGTTGGTATGCCATGGCTGGACCAAAAGTCCTAAACGATCGGGGGTGTCCAGGTCGCTGTCGTTCTTGTTGGTGGCGGTGGTTTCCGTTAAGCCTCGGCCACCGACATGTGCGCCTTGGCGGGCATAGTTGGCATCTATGCTTGGAGTTTTCCACCGGCGCCTATTTTTCACGGTTCAACCTGATCGAAAAGGGGTTCTCTGCTTTTTGGATGTTTTCCTCTTTCCGTTGTCGGTCGATTGTGTCCCTTATATTTCGGTCGGATTTTTTTCCCGTCTGTTACACGGCTAAGATCGCCGCTGGCGGCACAGGTGTTGTGCAGCTAGGGTCTTGGGTGTTGGCCTTCCCTCGTCGACCGACCATGGCTGTTGTCGCCCCACGGCCTGGTGAGGCACGGCTCGAGGTGGCTCCGGCCACGAGTATCATATTTGTTTTTCTTGGTTATCACTTGTTTTTGGTCCCTTGTTCGGTCATTACCGCTGGTCACTAGACCAAGCGGCTGATTTTGGGGATGATCTCAGATCTGGACTACCACCATAAGTCATGACTCCTTGTGGTTCGATCGTTCTTGTGCTACCATTTTGTTCGCCGGATTTGCTGATCTTCATGCTCCCTACGGCTGTTGCCGCTGACTTCTTATTGGTTGCTGGTCTTCCAGGTCACCACCGGTAGGCATGAAGGCCAGTGTTGGTGCCAAAGTAGGTGTTGTTTAAACCATGGTCAAACAGACCCCACACCATGGTTTGGGGTTTTGTTGAGTGGTTGCGCCACTCGATGCTATTGTTCTTGTTGCCCCAAAGCCGTGACCCTTTCTTTTGTTGGTGTCGGACCGTGTTAGTGCCATCACTCCAAACCGGAACCACCTGGTTTTCTGTTGGTGTCGAACCACCAAGTTGGTGTTTTGGGTGTTGGGCTTGTGCCCTAAGTGGTAGGCCAAGGTTTGGACCAAAGGCCCAAATTTCGTTTCTTTTTTATGTCCTTAAACCGATATTTTTGGGTCGATGCCCTTTTTGGGAGTTGGGTCCAGGCTAGTAGGCCCAATGATTATTTTGGGTTGTTACCCAAGTCTTTCGTTTTGGGCTTAGGTCCGAAAAGGATTTTGGGTCATGGTTTGTTAACCTACAATTAAAATGGTTAAATTAAATTTATTTTGCCATATGAAATTTTGTTTCGTATAATTTGGTCATTTTATTTATGTTAAATTATTTCGACCAAATTGTCTTGTTTTATGTTTAAAATAATAGTTGTATAATATATGGTTTGCTCCAAAGACCCGTGGTTGATTTATTTTTCTGTTTTGGAAAATTAAAATGTATTAATTGCAAGGGTTGTAATTTTTAAATTTTCCTAGATAGGGGCAATTGTAAAATAGATTAGGATATGTTTCTATTTTAAATTATAAATCAAACGAAGACGGAGTTCCAAGAGGTCGATACGGATTCCCTGGAGTTCACCAAGATGGCGAGGCCAGTGGGAGCTTGAAGACGTCCTTAGAATTGACTGTGGCTGTTGTGTTGGCTCACAACACCACATTAGGAGCAAATCCATATATTATTTTTATGATTGTTTATTTTGTGTTTGCTTTTATTTATTACTTTATTATTGTTATGATATTCGCAAACGTTTTAAAAATAAAATCAAACGCAAAACAAATTTTAAATCGGTAATTAAAATATGATATTTTAAATTGATATGTTTATCAAAATCAAACCGATTTAATAAGATAAACTTGTAAAACAATATTTTAGAGATAACATCAAACGTTTTAAAAGAATTCGAATATTTTCTAAAATTAAACCTTTTTCAAAATGTAAATTTAACGCCATCCATTTAGGGTACTTGTCGAGCATACAGGATTCCGGTATGGTCAGTGCTCGGCCAATCATACCGGTTGAATACAGTGTAAGACAAGAAGCCAAAATAACGAGATTTAAGTGGACAGTTGCTTGGCCAGTCACTTAAATAGTCGTATTTTGGACGAATGATCCCAGTAAACCCTAAGTCCAGTATTTAGGTGGGATCACGATACCTTAGTATGGTTTGTTTACTTGAGAATATCATAGACAATTGCTTAGCCATTTATGAGTATTTTCAAGGCGTTGAAGTGGGATTAAACGTGCCAATTTCTATATATGATATATTGAACAGGATCTCACGACATCTAAGAGTTATGTTGAACATAATTGGATGATGCCTACCTAAATAGCCTAATTCCATAGACAGTTGCTTGGCCATTTATGGAAGTAGGTGAAATATGGATCTTAACTCAAATCAAATGATTTCGAAAGGTTAATCCATTTATTTGAGATATTAAAGTTACTAAAATTAAATCATGTTTTTGTAGATGTTTACCTCAGATTCAAACTCAAACAACTTATCCTAATTCACACTACGGTCAATCCTAGATAATGAAAAATTGGACGGAGCGAACTTCATCGAATGGTTTCGCCTCCTAAGGGTTGTCCTTAGGTATGAAAGAAGTTCTACGTTCTTGAACCCCCCCCCCCTCCAAATGCCCCTACCGGAAATGCTCCAACTGAAGTCAGAACTGCTTATGATAAGTACCAAGATGACTCTCTAATTGTTGGTTGCCTAATGTTAGCCACCATGACTCCCGAATTATTACGGGATCATGAAAACATGACTTCTTGGGATATGATATATTCACTGAACTCTATGTTTCGGTTACAAATAAAACGGGAGAGATTTGATACAATTAAAACATTGTGTGCTTGTAAAATGACTGAGCGTTCGTCAGTTAGTACCCACATTTTGAAAATGAAAGGATACTTTGATCAACTGACCCGTCTTGGTTACCCACTAGGTCAAGAGTTGGAAATCGATATGATTCTCAACTCTCTACCCAAAACATATAAGCAGTTCATAAAGAACTATAATATGAAAGGTTTGAATAAAACTCTCACAGGGCTTCATAGCATACTTAAAACTACTGAGAGGGATATGAAATCCAAGTTGGGTTCAACCAAACCAAAACAGGCTTTGATGATCAAACCTGACAGTGGGATAATCAAGAAAAAGGGGGAGATAACGAAGGGTAAAACACATGTTGGAAGATCCATCATAGATAAAGGCAAAGGAGAAATTCCCGAGGTTGCAATATGGTATAATTGTTTTCACCATGGGCACCAAATGAGAACTTGTCCAACCCGATTAGCAGAAATCAAGAAGCAGAAGGCTACAAGAGCTGGACCTTCAGGTATGTTTACCATTATTGATTTAATTCACTTATGACTAAGTGTTACATATTGAGTATGATACTTATATTTGTACTACTTTTCAGGAAATAAGAAGTGAAGAGAAGATGAAACCAGACCAAAGGAGCTAAGCTAACTGTTGTTGCTTAAAGGGACATATGATATGAACTTTCCAGATGGTCTTACATTAACACTTAGCAAGTGTCTTCATGTACCTAGTTCTACTAGGAAGTTAGTTTCATTTTCTCAATTACAACGAACCGAATTTATGTTTTTAGAATTTTTTTTTTGTTTTATCTTAATAAATGTTTTATGAAATTAATAGTTGTAATTATAAATCATTATAACGAATTAAGCGGGTCTTAAAACTGACCTATTTGTGACATTTAAACAAGAAACACATAGCTAAACTCCAGGCGGACGGAGAATTGGAATCATATGATGATTCATATGATACATGTGTATCTTGTTAGTCAATATGACAAAAGAGCCTTCAAAGGGTAAACCTTTAGGGGCCACAAGAACTATTAGGGGTTAACTATACTGATACTTATAGTTATTGTTGGTCCTGAAGGTGCTTAACAAGTTTGTAGAAGGGGGGGGGGGGGTTGAATACAAACACAAAAATTAAAGATTAATAAATTGTTTATTGATAAATCAAAACACAATTTACAAGTTTGTTGCGGAACAAGATTAGGTAAGACTCAATCTAAACAACCTTAAGAAAACACTAAGATGGTTGCACAACAATTTCAGAGAATGGGGGATTAAGGAATATAGAAAACAAAGGTTTCTATTTGGGGTTCAAGGATTGAGCACACCCTCAGATGGAGGGGTGATCTTCCTATTTATACCCTATGCATTAAATGCATGGCAAGGCACTTTACACGTGGCGTTCATTGATTGGATTTGGGAGTCTGACTTTGGGAGACATGCTTTCGGCCGGATCATGAACAGTGTAGTTGACAGAGTTGTTGTACGAATTGTGGCAGATACATGTCTGTTCTGACACATCGTACTAGGTTGTGCAAGGTAAGACAAAAGGAAACTTGAGGCATAAGCTAAGTGATCATTTGATCGCTGAATATCTCTTTCTTCAGAGATATCAAAAGTTCAGCGATCGCTCAAGCTTTTCCTCATGTTCCTTCGCGTATAAGTAGATTCGTCTTTGCTTCACTGATATCCGCATCAGGTCTTTAGTAGACTTGTCTCTGTTCAGCAGCTTCATCTTCAATTCAACTATGAACATATGTTGACGCGAGGCTTGTCTTCAGGGATTACGTTTGCTGTTTACATCAGAAACTATCAGCGATAACTGAACAGACTCAGTCTGATCACTGATAGTGAAACACTAATACATAGAAATGTTTATAAGAAAGACTATCAGCGATAACTGAACAGACTCAGTTTGATCGCTGATGATGAAACACTAATACATATTAAAACGTAATTTTCACTAAGTATAGAATAGGGTCGTTATCAAATCACTGAGAGAGTTTGGATCAACAATCTCCCCCTATTTGATAATGACAAAGTAACTGAAGAAAATTACTTTATAATTCAAAATGATTGAATAATCAGGACTCATAACATACATGTCCCAATTACTATTTTGAGGGATCTTTTATAGCACTGATAAGTACTTCACTGAAATTCTCATTAATCCAAGAAAAGAATTACAAGGTATGAAAATTACAAGTACAAGTGATGTACTAACTATTGTAAGTTAAACTAATAGATTACAGGAAAGAAAACTAATCTATCAGCTATCTAAAGAGGGTTTAGGATGATTGATCAAATACTCAGGTATTTCTTCTCCTTTTTGCCTTCGCTCTAAAGATTCTTGGCAAATGATCGCTATGATTTGCTCAGCAGCAGGAGAGAGAGTACACCATAAGCACATGAGATCCTTGAGAAGACCGAGGGGACAGATAGGGATTTTAGAGACTCTTTGGAATCTGAGCTGTTCCTCGTCATCTCTGAAGAAGATTCCAAAAGGTTCTTCAAGTACTTGTACCGCAACATATGGTCCGCCAGGAGGCAGAGATAGATCTAGAACTGAAAGATCAGGAGGAGGACCGAACAGAGCTTCTCTTGAGAATTTGATGGAGGTTTCATTCCTGATCACTGCGACATTTTTAGATGAGGAGGAGATAGGCTTTCTCTTGATTTGCTTGGACTTTGGAGGAAGAGTAGATGGCACCTTTAAGATAGCAGCGACTCTGTTGATGAGGGCATCATTTAGCCTTTCAACATAGCCTCTGTAAGTTGACTTTGATGTCTTCAGCGTATCTTTGAACTCAAGCCATTCCATGTAGCCGAAGTCTTCCAGCTTTGAAATGAACATAGCTTTGCAGCTTCCATCCTCTCTGGTAATCTCCATGGTGACAGAAAGTTTATCCTTTTTCTTTCTCCCAGAGATAGCAACAACTACGATCTTCATTGGGTCAGAGCGATAGTCAATTTTATGCTTGCACCAATCAACTGTATTATCGCTGACCACTTTTTCTTTTGAGCGTTCCTCTTCAATCTCTTTCAAAAGAGCTGCCTGGACTTCCACTGGTTTGCGTTTCAGCTTCTTGTCTTGGACTTGAGAAGACTGAATTTTGAGAGCCAGAGAGGCATCTATTTGACAGTCAGCAATCAGCTTCTCAGCCCTGACGAATTCTTCGATTTCAGCTTCAGTCAGGAACTCTAGATCCATTGATTGAGAGGGAACCTTTCGTCGTTGACTCTCCATATGAGAGATAATCTCTGTTTTTTCTTCATCTCTTTCTCTGACCAGTGAGATGGTTTAGAGGGCCTTCCATGATGTTGCATGGACTCTTCTTCTTTTTGATCCTCTTCATCAATCTCTCTTACAGAGATTGGGATTATCTGGTCATCAGCTTCAGCAACTGGGATTATTTGGAGCTCTTTACCCTTAAGCAGGGGAGAGAACTGTCTGGTCAGAAAATGAAAAAGGTTAGTTTATTTTTAGGGAAGAAGAGAGATAAAGGCTAGAAAGAAACAGGGGTGGGATGTTTATAGAAGGATAAGGGAACAAGGGTAAGGCATACCTGAGAAGGATTCTCCTCAGATAGTGAGATCATCTCCAGGATTCCCTCGGCAGTTGAACCTTTGCTTTGGGAAGGGGTTCCTGAAGGTGTCTCATGACTCCCCCCTGTTTTGATAACTTCTTTCGAAGCTATCGCTGATGAAGTGACGGCTGAAGAACACCATAGAGATTGATCTTCGTCATCGTCATCATCATCATCTTGATGAGGATCTTCCTCTTGATCTTCAAGATCAAGGGCTTCATCTTCATCTTCCTCCTCTTCCTCTTCATCGACTAACTCATCGATGGTAGGAAGGGCTTTCTTAGCAGCTATCTCCCCCTCAACATGAGAGGGAGTTTCCTTCAGTTGTTCATCAGCATTAGCTTCTTTCTCCTTATCTTGTTTAGCTTCTTTCTCCCCCTCTTTGTCATTATCACGGAGGGAGAGATCTTTTGAAGGAGTAGAGGTTTCTGCGGTGGCCAACTTATGGACTTCAGCCTCCAGTCCTGTGAGACGGCCTTCAAATACAGGGATATCTGACGTGGCTTGATGGATAAATTCCACAGCTATGTTCAGAGAGGTGCGATCGTTCTCTGTAAATGAAGGAG
Organism: Arctium minus; assembly: GCA_954870635.1. Lineage (NCBI taxonomy): Eukaryota > Viridiplantae > Streptophyta > Magnoliopsida > Asterales > Asteraceae > Arctium > Arctium minus. The sequence goes on from OX941080.1 coordinate 13,830,042, forward strand.
CAGGAATTGGAGCTGGTGCCTTCAGGTGAGTCAGGATCTGTTGAAGAAGAACTTCACAGAAATCAACCTTTGTAGACAGAGCCGCAAACTGTTGCTGTGAGTCCTCCCTGACTTTGACAATCGCTTCTTGGAGAGTAGCGATTTGAGAGACGTCAGCTTTGGAGGAGCATTGAGCTGTCAGCGTCTTCAGTGCTTCACCAGCTGTATTAACAGCGCTGGTGGTGTTGTTGAGAGAGGCAGTCAGAGACTCTACCTTTGCACTCAAACTGTTGACATTGGTGTCAACAGTCGCCAAACTAGGACCTGAAATATAAGCTAGTTTTTGAGAAACAGGCTTATATGATGAGTTGGGAGAAGTGTTTAAGGTTATAAGAGTACCTGAATTATCAAACATTTTGTAGAATTGCATAGATTCCTCAAAAGATTGATGTTCAGGTCCTATGGTTCCAAACTGAGGATGTGGAAAAGTAGATGATGGGTTAGAGACGAAAGAAATAGAAGGATGAGAGATGGGGATAGAAGTAGGGATAGGGGTAGTTACCGTAGTGGTCACCTCAGGAGGTGGAAGAGCTGAGACGATGGGCGGTGTCACTGTTGATGTGATAGCGACCGTAGTCGCTGGCACGGTTAATGTGGGTATCACTGAGGACGTGGAGGAGAGACCCACGAAAGCATCTAAGGAGGTTTGTTGAAAAATATCCTTAGGTATTGAGCTAGAGGTACCTTTCTCCTTGGTCACCTTGGCCTTTTTCGAAGGTCCAAAGGAGTCAGTTGATGGTCGTTTGGAAGGGGTAGCGGCAGGGATAACAGAAGAAGGAACCTCCTGCGTGGCCGCTGAAGACGAAGAAGTGAGGAGAGAGAGACGATAGCGGAGTTCAGAGATACTTACCTCGTTGGGGAGCGTCTTGACCTCCAGGGAGCGCTGACCCACTTTGGGAAAAGATGCATCCGAGTTAGTGGGGTAAGTAGCAGGGTAGAGGAACTTCAGGTACGCACAGATGAAGCGTACATAAGGGACCTTGGGATCCCTCTCGGTCTTCTCTATCTTTGACTTTAGGTCATCAAAGATAGCTGTTGCGTAGTCGAAATTTCTTCCGGCGATCACTGAGTAAGCCATCTGGACCTGAATCTTGCTGGCTTGGTCCAGTGACCCACTCTTCCCACTCATACACTGAATGAAGTGAGAGAAGATGTAGTTAATCTGAGAAGGCATCAGTGCCTTCTTCACAAGAGTCAGCTTCTTGTTGGGAATCGTCGTCCTTGGCTTGGGTTCCCAAGAATATTCCATAGCATCCAGGAATTGGATGAGTTCAGCATCAGTTGGCAAGGAATCAAATCCATTCCTGGGTTTGTTAGGAAATCGCAGAGCTTTCCTTAGCCCTAAGGCAGTCATCATCCCTGATCCAAGTTCAGTGCTGAAGGAAATAGCAGGAACCTGTTCACCCTTTTTGTTGGTGATAGAGGTTTCTTCAGCGGTAAACCAGAATTGTTGGAGAAGATATTTTGAAGGTGTGGGATCCACAGTGATAGCGTAGGCAATGCAGGATTGCTTTAGAAACTTTGTGGCTTCCTTCAGATGTGGGTATTTGACACCATCAAAATCAAGGCGAGCGAGATGATTGTTTTTCGGAAGCTCAGAGTCAGTGATGGCGAACTTTATGTTCTTAGAGGCGACAAGTGCAGATTGAGCCATTCTGAATATGAACAGATAGAAGAGTAGAAGAAAGGTTTTAGTCTAAAAATAAAGAAGATTTTCTAGTTTCTATTTGAGGAAGGAAACATAGAAAACCAACCTATTTGCAGATTAAAAGATTATTTTAGAAAAAGATATAAGAACAAGAAGAAAAAGAAAAACCAAAGATTTTGAATGAAGATAATCAAAATAAAATGGTTTTGACAGAATAAAATCAAAAAACAGAAATGATTTTATGTGATAAGAATCTTATAAACCCATAATGGCAGTCCATAAATGGAGTTTTATGTAAAAAGATTTAAGATTAGAATAAGAAGAAGATCAAGAATAACCTGTTGATCTTTGAAGAGGATGATGCAAATGCTTGAGAATGCTAGAATGCTTGAGAGTTCTTGCTTTGAGAGTATTTCTAGAAAGCGTAAAATGATAAGAATGGAAAAACATTCTTTTTATACGTGAGAGAAGGAGAGAGTGTGAGAGGTGGGAAAACAAATGCTCATCATGACATGGACACGTCCCACGAAGTTGATTGGATGGAAGGCAACGGACGAACGTGTCAGAAAAAGGCATGTCGTGGATTGTCGGTTCAAATGACGTCATAGAAGAGAGAAAGACTGTTCATTTGTCCGTTTTGTAATTATCGCTGAAGAAAAGGCAGCGATAGATTTTTCTTTTTGAAAGTATCCCTGATGGTAAAGTTAGGGATTGATTTTCTTTTAAGAAGGATCACTGACTAGAATTATCAGTGATAAATTTATTTTTCAAAATGCTTTTAATCATTTGAAGAAAGTTCAGTGATTAAAGTTTATATTTTGAAAAACATCTTAATTGAATGAAGATTCAGTTGTAGGGATGGAAAGAACATACCTGAGAGTCAGAATGTTTATCAGAGAAAATGATAAAAGGGGAACTTTTGATTACTAACACAATGCATGAACGCTAAAGAATTATTCTTCGAGATTCAGCATTCCAAGCTCACTGATGAGAAAGTTGAACCTTGTCTCATCAAGAGGTTTGGTGAATAAATCAGCAAGCTGAAAGTCAGTAGGGATGAAATGAAGTTCAATATCACCGTTCATCACATGATCTCTGATAAAGTGATATCTGATCTCTATGTGTTTCGTCTTTGAATGTAGCACTGGATTATTTGCTATAGCGATAGCACTAGTGCTGTCGCAATAGATAGGAATCTTTGACAGCTGAAGGTCATAGCCTAATAGTTGATTTCTCATCCATAAGATCTGAGAACAGCAGCTTCCAGCGGCTACGTATTCAGCTTCAGCTGTGGAAGTGGATACTGAATTTTGCTTCTTGCTTGTCCAGCTTACCAGCTTTCCTCCTAGAAGTTGACATCCACCAGTGGTACTCTTTCTGTCAAGTTTACAACCTGCAAAATCACTATCAGAATATCCTTTAAGATAGAACCATGAGTCTTTGGGATACCAAAGACCGAGGTTAGGAGTTCCTTTCAGATATCTGAAAATTCGCTTAACAGCGATCAGATGGGATTCCTTAGGTTCAGATTGATAGCGTGCACATAAACAAGTAGAGTACATAATGTCGGGTCGGCTCTCTGTTAGATACAGCAGTGAGCCTATCATTCCTTTATAGGCAGTGACATTCACAGGTTTCTAGATGGATCTTTGTTAAGTGTCAGAGGAGGCACCATAGGAGTTTTCATCGCTGAAGTTTGTGTAAGATCAAACTTCTTCAGCATATCTTTAACATACTTACCTTGGCTGATAAAAGTACCTTTGTCAGATTGTTTAATCTGAAGACCAAGAAAATATGTCATCTCACCCATCATACTCATTTTGTATTCTTTCTTCATTCTTTCAGCGAAACGAGTACATAGAGATGGGTTAGTAGAACCAAATATTATGTCATCGACATATATTTGTACAAGAATTATATGACCTTTTATCTTTCTGAAAAATAACGTATTATCAATTTTGCCACGTTCAAAATTTTCAGAGATAAGAAAAGATGAGAGAGTGTCATACCAAGCACGAGGGGCTTGTTTTAGACCATAGAGAGCCTTATCCAATTTATAAACATAATTTGGATACTTAGGGTCATAGAACCCTGGTGGTTGTTCTACATAGACTTCTTCATTCAGCTTTCCATTTAGGAATACTGATTTTACATCCATTTGATATACAATGAAGTCTTTATAGACTGCATAGGCTAAGAATAATCGAATTGCTTCGAGCCTAGCCACAGGGGCAAAGGTTTCATCATAGTTTATGCCTTCCTCTTGTCTGTATCCCTGAGCAACAACTCGAGCCTTGTTGCGGGTCACAGTTCCATGTTCATCTAATTTGTTTCTAAACACCCATTTGGTGCCTATAACAGTTTTATCAGATGGTCTAGGAACGAGATTCCAAACTTTGTTGCGAGAGAATTCAGTCAGCTCTTCTTGCATAGCGCTGACCCCTTTTGGATCTCTAAGAGCATCATCAGTCTTCTTTGGTTCTATTAAAGACCAAAGGTCATAGAGGGACCTTTCTCTCCCTTGTATTCAGTGAGCATGTCTTTTTGTCCAGTCATGTGACGAGAACATCCACTATCGAGATACCAGATGCCCTTTGATCCCTGCACACATAAGGAAGATTAAGCGTTGTTTGGTACCCACTTTTCAATGGGTCCTTTAGAGTTAGTGGATATGGAAGTTTCAACAATATTCTCAGTAGATGAAGATTCAACTTCAGTGGTAATCTTCACTTTGGTTAATTTCTTAACCTTAGTGGTATTTTTCACCATGGTTGATTTTTCAACTTTGGTGACCTTCTTAGCCTTAGAGGCATTTATCTTCACTTTAGTTGTTTTATCAGCTTTGGTGGCAGTCGGACATTTGCTTGCAATATGGTCAGTAAAACCACAGTGATAGCATTTTCTATATTTGAAAATGGTTTTAGGACCAGAAGTAGAAGGTTTTGCAAGTTTAAGATGAGCAGGTCCAGGTCCAAGAAGGCTTTTCTCATGAGATCTGGGAGGAATTTTAATTTCTTCAGATCTCGTGGGTTTAAGATCAATCATTAGCTTTGGAGAATAGAGATCAAAGATTTCTATCACAGAGCTAGAGGATTGATTTGCTGAAGGTTTAGAAGGAAACATCAGCTTTGCTTTCCTGCTAGCCTTCTGAGGATTAAGAATTGATTTTCCTTTATCCACAGACTTAGAGCCTTTGGATATTTCCTCAGGGATGGGATTAGAAGAAGAACAGGGATAAAATTGATTGAAAGAAGTGTAAGAGATAGAATAGACAAACGTTCCGAATTTAAGCATGGAACTTTCTTCTTTAAGCTCATCCTGTGGTTTCCAAAAACCAAGACCGGTTCTATCACCATCAGGATTTTGAGCATTTATTATCTCTGTTATTTTTGTTGATTTGTTGCACCATTTTTCAACATGAGCCTTTTCTGGTTTTAGAGCAGCGATGGCTTGTTCGCGTTCAATGCTGATGATTTCATTTATAATGACTTGATCTTTCAACTTTTCTTCTAAAAGAGTTAGTTCTCTGATCTTTTCATGACATTTCTCTAGCTCTTGAGTTAAATGAGCATTTTTGTTCTCAGCTAAAGTTTTGTCGTTTAGAGCATTATAAAGATCGATCGTCAGCACATCAAGAGCGCGACTTCTCTCAGCTTCACGCAGAGAGGGATTTGTAGAGATAGATACCTGAGATGATATGTAGCTCATAGAAGGTTCAGATGGTTCTTCCACTTCTTCTTTAATCTTGGCCATGAGGCAGAGATTAGCGACTTCTTCTTCATCAGAACTTGATTCTTCTGATTCAGCCCAGTCGTGTTCTTCAGCGATGAGACCTTTACCTTTTCGCTTATAGCTTTTCAGCTTTTGATATTTGTTCTTCAGCTTTAGGTATTTGTCATCACTGGATCTTCTTGAGGTAGAAGGTTTGAAGACCTTTTTCGACCTGCACTCACTAGCAAAGTGTCCAATCTTTTCACAGTTATTGCATGTGGCAGTAGCCTTATCAACAGGAGTTGATTTTGACTTTTCAGTAAGAGAGAGAGGCTTATTTCTTCGGAAATTTCTCTTTCTTGCAAATCTCTTAAAAGAGTTTGTCAAGAGTGCTAAGGACTCATCAAACTCTGAAAGATCAGGGTCTGATAGATCCTCAGATTCAAAATCTAACTCAGTGATGGTGAGAGTAGATCGATGAGATGGAATTATCTCTGAAGAGACTAAAGCAACAGGAGTGCTTTTAGAGTCTTTGGAATCTTTTACAAGATTCTTCTTTAAGAGATTTGATTGCTCATAATTGAGCAATATTCCATACAAAGTGCTTAGAGAAAGAGAATTTAAGTCTTTTGTCAGCTTAAGACATATTGAATAACTATCCCAGCTTTCAGGAAGACATTCTAAGAATTTTGTTAAGACCTCAGAATTATAATAGGTCCTACCAACTGTTCTTAGATCAATGATTAAGCAGTTAAACCATTGATGAACGTCAGAGAGAGATTCATTCTTACCAGCGATGAAACTTTCATACTGTCTTACCAAGTTAATCTTTCGAGTCTCTTGGATTTCAGTGGTGCTCTCATATTGAACACATATGGTTTCCCACATTTCTTTAGAAGTTTTCAGATGCATGATGGAATGGAAAACTTCATCAGGCAGAGCCATTGAAATAATGGTCTTTGCTCTTGCATCTATGCCTACCTTCTTTTTGTCTTTATCATTCCACTGTCTTATTTCCTTAACGACATAGCGTTCAGGGACAGCTTTAGTAGTGGCAGTAGCAGGAACTGCAGCTATAATTCTAATAGGTTCATAGGGTCCATTTTCTATATATTCAGGTATAGTAGGATCTGCACCTTCAAGAAATAGAATCATTCGATTTTTCCATAGAGAAAAGTTATCTCTGCTAAATCGAGGAGGTTTAGAAAGTGAACCATTATCATAGTAGTTTGTGTTTGTGTTAAGTTCCATTTAGAACAACAAGGAAGAGAATAAAGCAAGATCTTGTTTATTAGATTAAACAAACTGCTCTGATACCACTTGTTGGTCCCGAAGGTGCTTAACAAGTTTGTAGAATGGGGGGTTGAATACAAACACAGAAATTAAAGTTTAATAAATTGTTTATTGATAAATCAAAACACAATTTACAAGTTTGTTACGGAATAAGATTAAGTAAGACTCAATCTAAACAAACTTAAGAAAACACTAAGATGGTTGCACAAGAATTTCAGAGAATGGAGGATTAAGGAATATAGAAAACAAAGGTTTCTATTTGGGGTTCAAGGATTGAGTACACCCTCAGATGGAGGGGTGATCTTCCTATTTATACCCTATGCATTAAATGAATGGCAGGGCACTTTACACGTGGCGTTCATTGATTAGTTTTGGGAGTCTGACTTTGGGAGACATGCTTTCGGCCAGATCATGAACAGTGTAGTTGATAGAGTTGTTGTACGAATTGTGGCAGAGACATGTCCGTTCTGTTACATCGTACTAGGTTGTGCAAGGTAAGACAAAAGGAAACTTGAGGCATAAGCTAAGTGATCATTTGATCGTTGAATATCTCTTTCTTTAGAGATATCAAGAGTTCAGCGATCGCTGAAGCTTTTCCTCATGTTCCTTCGCGTATAAGTAGATTCGTCTTTGCTTCACTGATATCCGCATCAGGTCATTAGTAGACTTGTCTCTGTTCAGCAGCTTCGTCTTCGATTCAGCTATGAACATATGTTGACGCGAGGCTTGTCTTCAGGGATTACGTTTGTTGTTTACATCAGAAACTATCAGCGATAACTGAACAGACTCAGTCTAATCACTGATAGTGAAACACTAATACATAGAAATGTTTATAAGAATGACGATCAGCGATAACTGAACAGACTCAGTTTGATCGCTGATGGTGAAACACTAATACATATTAAAACGTAATTTTCACTAAGTATAGAAGAGGGTGGTTATCAAATCACTGAGAGAGTTTGGATCAACAGTTATGTCACAAGATACGATCATCACTACTTCATTACATCCTACTGATGACTTCAGTAAGACATAGGTATGTTTACCTAATAGAACAAATATAAAAGCTTTTGAAATTTTCAAATAGTTTTAGAAAGAAGTAGTGAGTATACTTGGTAAAGGATAAAGATGCTTCGGTTAGATTGAGGTCATGAATATCTAAGCCAATAGACCATCCTAGAGATTTTTTGGGATTGTATCCCAGTTGATTCCTCACGGAACACCGCATCACAACAGTGTATCCAAGAAGAGAAATAGAATCCTGTTGAACATGGTTCACTCTATGATGAGTCTCACCACTCTGCCTAAATGTTTCTGGGATTATGCGCTAGAAACAGTTGCCCAAATACTAGTTTATGTAGCAACCAACAAGGACCGATAAAACTCACTCTCTTAATATGAACTGCGAAGATCCCAAAGTTATCATATTTGAGAGTAACCCCTATGGGGTTATAATGCTTAAGCCAAGCATAAAGCTTTTGGAAAGCATTATTCAAAGGTCTGAAAAGTACATCTTTATGTGATATCCAATTGGATATTATATCTACAGGTCTAGCGAGAACAAAAGTTTCGTTAACGCACCCTGGTGAGTTCTTAAGAAAATATTTTCTGTAAATAATCACAAATGGGGACGCAGTAGATCTTGAAGAAATTCAAGAACCACAAAGATGGGACGATGGTTGCCACTGACATTCAACGAAATGTTGAGCTTCAACAAGCTGTTGAAGATAATAAACGAGATACAAAATAATCCGAAGATCGGATTACTGATAAATGGCAAGATGCCATGAAGACTGATGTCAAAAGCCCCATTCCTTAAAAGGAATTTTGAGTGAGGACGTATACAAGGCTTTAAAACATCATACCTAAAAATGCGGGTTGCAAAAGTCTATTTATGGACTAGAACAATCATCTCGCAATTGAAATCTTGTATATACAAGAAGGTCAGTAGGAGCATAACAGTATTCTAGATCCTATATGACATCCTAATGCTTGAAGGTGTAAAATCATGGATTAGGACAGTACTTCGCGATGAAGGATATAGAAGAGACAAAGTCCTTGGTATAAAGATCTATCGTGGTAGATCAAAGTGCTTAATTAGATTAAGCAAAAGTACATACATTGACAAGACCTTGAAATACTTCAAGATGAAGGGTTCCAAGAAAGGAAACTTGCCAATAAGAACATAGTGTACATCTGAGCGAAACTCAGAGTACTAGCACTAAAGAGGACATGAAGCGTATGAAGGGTGTTCCTGTGTTTCAGCCAACTGTTCAATCATGTACGACATGTTAATGTACTAAGACCGTACGTCTCGTATGCCTTAAGCATGACGAACAGATATTAGTCAAACCAAGTGATGCTCACTGTATAATAATGAAGAACATTCTGAAGTATCTAAGGATAACTAAAGATATGTTCTTACTGTACAACAATTATGAAAGAGATCTGTGTGTTTAAGGATACACATATGATTGTTTCCAAACCGATTGTAATGACCTTAAATTGTAATAGGGATATATGTATTGAACGGAGGTATTATGAGCTGTAAGAGATTATATACAAATCTACTTGTCAAACCTATGTCTCAAAACAAACATGATGTTCATGTTATAAGCTTCAGGATTTTTATATTGAACAATAATTTTAGTAAACTTTAAACTTTCTGGAATATTAAAACAGTTATGTTCTATCTGATATGGCATACTGGGTATGAGTATATACATTAAACATTTATGTGTTCTTTATTAACATGTTTAAGTATCCTTAAATAAATATGATGATCATATTATTTAGAATTGTCCTTGATCGATTATTACCAGGGGACTAGTAATAAATCAAGATCATTGTGAAGTCTGGTCATAGTCCAAGTTGGAAGCGCACTAGGTGCAACCTGAGTCACATGCGCTTGTCGGTGCACAAGGCGTTGGACAAGAGCCACAGTCAGGATCACCTCATAGATCGGCGTCATAAGGTGAGTCCTAAAATAGTAAACACTCTTTATCCTCATACCTGAGATGTGCATTGGGATCTAATGCACAAGGAGTGTTATGCTTTGATATAGTCTAACGTTACCCTTAACCGGGTAATCATAAGGGCTATGTTGGGTATAACATGAATTGTGTAGTTAGTCATGTACATGCAATATGGGATTTGCTCCTTTCAAGATGAAAGAGATATTTATGGGTCCCTCGATTACATAGTTTGATTTACATGCATGAACAAGTGGATTAGTTAGACTAATGGTACATGTATAATCAAATATGTTGGGATCGAGAAACATATTCTTTGAACTATAAAGGATGAGATAGATCTATGCCTCAAGTTCAAAACAAAATATCGTGAAGTAAAAGGATAATGAATGATTATACTATATGACTGATTGGATCAATGAAATTGCTCGAAGGTAAAAGCACATTTACATAGCCTTGGGGGCGGTGACGTGTTGCTAGACGCTTACCATCGTCCGTGTTACTGTGTATCGTGTGCAAGTGGGAGAATGTAAGTTATTATATGCCCACGACATGTGTCACACAGAGATACTGCTGAGGAGTATGTAAACCTATAGGGTCACACACAAAGAATACGTTTGCTTCCATCCTTAGAAACCCGGATTAAATCAAGTTGATTAAGAAAATAATTATTCTTAAAGGATAATTATAAAAATATGTGTTAAACTGTAATTATGATAATTACAGGGTGAAAACGTAATTATGTTAATTACGAGATATTATCTGTAATTATATATATAATTATATTTAAAGTTTAAAAGATAACTATATATATATATATATATATATATATATATTTGAATTCGAATTCGAATTTGAATTTGAATATTAGAGATAATTACTAAACCTTATTTAATCCTTAGTTGAATTATAGTCTAACTATAATTCTTCTGGTATAAATAAGGGGTTAGGCTAAACCATTTGATATACGATTGAAATAGAATTAGCCTTTCAAAGAAATACAGAAAACAAACATTTTCTTTTCTGTAAAACACATATAGATCTAGGGTTCTTGGGCAAGCACCCGGTGGGGAAACATGAAACCTGTTCGTGTGTGGACTACCGATAGGGGAAACCTACTTTGGTTTCTTGGTGCTTCAGTTTTAATCCCGTCAGATCTTGAAAGGTACATATTCTAAACACCCTATGGTGTGGTTTATTTTAATTAAATGCATCATTGGATCCGATTGGGTTTTAAGTTTATTTATAAAAGTTTTCTCTATAATTTTGTAACCAAAATTATTAATAACTTCCGCTGCGTTTTATCGGTTATAAATTCTACTAAAACCCAACATCTGTAATAAAAACACAGATTCTTGCCACATCGCCGACGCCGGCTTTGGGATCGGCTTACCATCTAGTCGCTGAGGATGAACGCCAAAGGGCTATCACCGGTGACAAAATACCTTCCATGGAAATAGCGGCTTTCAAAGCTTTTGTGCCTACTAAGCGAGATGGAAATTCCGGACAACAGAAAGGTAGACCAAATCAAAAACCCACGAAGCGAGAAGTTGAAACACAACATTGTACCTTTTGCGACAAAGACGGTCATTTCAAATGCATCGGATACCCGGACAAAGACAAGCCGAGGGCTGCTTGTGATGAGGCAGAAACAAGTCCAATCCTAGACTCACGGTGGAGCAATGTAAGGCCTTTTTGAAGCGCTTTGGAGAAGGAAATAAGCTCGAGAATGAAGGAAGGGTCGTGGATTCCGGGGCTACCGAACACATGACTTATAGAGCCTACATCCTCGTAAACAACAGAAAAATGCCTACGAGAGACCTGTTATGATTCCTAATGGCGATGCATACCGGATTTTATTGTTATGCAGGCGCTGCGATCGAGGAACTTGATTGGTGCATGTGATTGCCGGAGGGGACTATACCGAATGAGGATTTTTGAAGATGAAAGAAAATCTATGTCTGTTACAGCGGAAAGATGGCACAAGAGATTGGGTCATGCCTCTGAAGGAAAGCTTACTAAAGTAGATTTTCTCAAAAATGTTTTGTTTAATCTCAAGGACAAGGTTTGTGATTCCTATTCAAAGGCCAAACACACCAGGTCCCACTTTTCTTTAAGTCAAATAAAAACAAAAGAATGTTTTGAGTTAATATATTGTGACGTTTGGGGAAAATATCGTACCCCTTCACTTTCGGGGGCAAATTATTTCTTGATCGTTGTTGATGATTTTAGCAGATCTGTATGGATTTTCCTGATCAAGAATAAAAACGATGCTAGTAAGTGTTTGATTGATTTCCATAAGATGATAGAAAACCAATTTGGGAAATGTATTAAAAGGATAAGAAGTGATAATGGTGGTGAATTCACTTCCCACGTCATGACTGATTTTTGCAACCAACAAGGAATTTTATTTGAAACCACGTGACCCCACACACCCCAACACAATGGGGTGGTTGAGCGCAAACACAGACACTTGCTAGAAACAGCTCGAGCCCTAAGGTTTGAAGCTAAATTGCCAAAGAGATTTTGGGGAAAATGCGTCTTGACGACCGCTTACATCATCAACCGGTTACCATCCAAAACCCTTTCAAATTAAACTCCATATGAAATGTTATTAGACCAAAAACCTGACTATGATCACATGAGGGTCTTCGGTTGTCTAACATACTATAGGAGCAATGAAACGAAGGGTGATAAGTTCGAAGTGAGGGGGAGGCCCAGGGTCTTTTTGGGATACCCACAAGAAACGAAAGGGTATATAATATTTGACATGGAAAAGGGAAAAATCATTGTGTCAAGAGACACCAAATTTTATGAAGAAATTTTCCATTTCCCCAATAATTCAATCCAAGGCAATGGAGAGTTGGATGATGTCTTTAGTATTGGTCCAACCCAGTTCATTCCAGAAAAAGAAAATGAAAACCAATCTGGAAAACTTGAAGGTGAATAAAGGGTTGAGCACACTCACCTAGCCCACATCCTCGAAGGCCACAGTATGAAGATGAATCCACAAGCCCACAGAACACAAGTCACAATCCCTAAAACGGAAACCCAGAAATCGAAACCGTGACCGCTAGACCTCAAAGAAATCGAGATCCACCAAGGCATTTGAATGATTACATTGTGAGGCTCCCCCCTTCGGTCGATCACACGCAAACCGTATCAAATCAAGGGTCCTCGACGGTACACCCAATCGCTAATTATCTTTCTTATGACAAGTTTTCTGACTCACACAAAGCCTTTTTAGCGGCCATTACCTTAAACGATGAGCCAACGTGTTTCAAACAAGCTATGCAGGATCCAAAGTGGGTTGAAGTTATGAAGAAAGAAATACAAGCTCTCGAGCAAAATAAAACGTGGACCCTAGAGACCCTCCCAAAGGGAAAGCGAGCCATTGATTCGAAATGGGTCTACAAAATAAAATACAGACCAAATGGGGAAATTGAAAGATACAAAGCGAGGCTCGTCGCCAAAGGCTTCACACAAACTGAAGGAGTGGATTTTCATGACACATTTGCGCCGGTTGCGAAGCTAGTAACCGTTAGAACTCTATTATCCGTCGCCACTAAGAAAGATCGGATGATCCACCAACTCGACGTCAACAATGCCTTTTTGCATGGAAGTTTGGATGAAGAAGTTTACATGAAGGTTCTCAAGGTTTTTCTACAAAAGACGACACTAGAGTTTGTCGTTTGAGAAAGTCCCTCTACGGTCTAAAACAAGCCTCACGTAATTGGTATAAAAAATTCATTACAATCCTTCTTGGCCTCGGTTTTGATCAATCCAAATTTGACCACTCACTTTTCGTTTACAAAGTGATAACACCTTCATCGCCACTCTTATTTATGTTGATGATGTCATAATTGTGGGAAACAACTTCTGTAGAATCCAAGAAATAAAGAAGTGTCTGAATGAGAAGTTTAGTATCAAGGATCTTGGAGCCCTAAAGTACTTCCTTGGTATTGAGGTGGCAAGAACTTCTGATGGAGCGGTTCTCAGTCAAAGAAAATTTACACTCGATATTTTGAAGGATAGTGGTATGTAAGAATCTCGACCCAATTCGTTTCCTTTTGAGCAAAACCTGAAGATCGATAAGATGAGAGTCAACCGAAGGTCGACGGCAATCAGTATCGATGCATGATTTGTCGACTCCTTTACTTACAAGCAACTAGACCGGATGTAGTCTACTCGGTCAACGTTCTTAGACAGTTCGTTGCTGACCCCCGACAACACCATCTAGATGCCCTCACCAGGATCCTTCGGTATCTCAAGGCTACTCCTGGTCAAGGAATCATCCTACCACGCACAGGTGAGACAAACTTGTTAGCATATTCAGATTCTGACTGGCTCGGTCCCCTGACAAGGAGATCAAGAACGGGCTATTTATTACTCCTCGGTGGAGCCCCGATCTCATGGAAAACAAAAAAAAACAATCGGTGGTATCACGATCTTCCTCGGAAGCCGAGTATCGGGCTATGGCGACCACTGTTAGTGAAGTTATTTGGATGTGTTGGTTACTAAAGGAGTTGGACGTTGAACAACGAAGGCCTACTACTCTTTTTTGTGATAACCAAGTTGCTTGTCACATTGCCAATAACCCTGTTTTTCACGAACGAACTAAGTACGTGGAGATAGACTGTTATTTTGTTCGTGAAAGAGTTGAGTCTAAAGAAATTCAGCCCATGCACGTTGATACAAAGCTACAGCTCGCTGATCTGTTCACAAAGGGCTTGGGTGCACAACATCTTCGCTTTCTCCTGGACAAGCTGGGCACTTGTAACTTTCATGCTCCAGCTTAAGGGGGAGTATTGGAATTGGTCAACTTATTCCCCATATCCATTCCTAATATACTCCTCTCATATCCATTCCTAATTTACTGTATCCATTACTTTTTTTACCGACCTTGTTTTCTTATATATATTGTTTTATTGTTTCTTGTTTTTTAACCAGAAAAGCATTGAATATAATACCATTTAAAGGTATCATCGTTTTTATGACAAGTAACAATGAGCAACATGGATATAAAGAGTTTTTGCATGAAGTTGAGATGTTGGAAGCATGGAGCCATGAGGAAAAGAAGTTTATCAAAAAAAATTTGGAATATGCAATGTCGTTTATATAAACCATGATTATATTTAAAAAAAAATGCATAAACGCATGCACATATGCATGATGATAAAACAAAGTTTATTTAACCGCTACAGTTAACAGATCTTAAATAGTAACTTATTTATTATAAAATAGAAAACCTTTGACACTATCTATAATTTAATAAAGGATATATTAATAACAAAGTCGGCTAATTTTCAAACTTGTTTTCTTATTTTGGGAAGTAATTTGTTCTGGAGTTAATTCGATTGCATAAACAAACTAGTGTTTTTTAAAATTTTGTGCAAGATATATTTAAAAAGTAGAATTATCAATCACCATTGATGTGATATGCGTCATGGCTAACTTTAAAAGTTGTTTCCTTCTGTTTGTAATGAGATTCATATAAGAACCACTTGTGTCATTTGGTTTTGAGTTCAGTGGACTGCATACTCAAACTAACTTAGTTTACCCGCTTATATATGCAAACTATTGTGGTTAATTTGAATTTAAATGAAAAAACAAAACAAAAATATGACTCATTATTGACAATGATGAAAAGCGTTTTCTCCTTTTTGGAATGAGAATAATATATAAACCACTTGTGTTATTGTTTTTTCCAGTCTGTTGGATTGTTGAATATTTTATATAATTTTATATTTAAAAAAGAAAAATCATCATTGACGTTGTTTGTATCCTAATTTTGATGGAAACTTCATGATTAGTTTCTTATAATTTTTTTATGTGAAAAAAAATCACATACTTCTTTGTTATAATTATTAGAAATGAAGTTAGGATCTTTTACGAGGATTAAATTTAATTAGTTCTTGCGTACTTGCAACACAAATCAACTATGGAAATATAGGGGATATTCGGTTCGTTTTCCATTAAATCTTGTACGGATAAAGTTGTCTATAGTGATAAATCTATTTGTATGATATTTGATAAGTTGTTTGTTGTTATGCTGAATAAAAGGTCTGAAAAATTACTATTTTACCCTTTGTTTGACATTGAAGGAAAAATAGTCTCTTATGATTATGATTATCACAACATGTTAACATTAAAGGAAAAACCAATGAACTAGTGGGTCGTTTCATCACCACAAGAGAGGGGAGTAAAGATAGATCAAAATCAAACCCAAAATCAACAACAATTTAGTAAATATTCATCCCAGAAAGTTTATGATACAAACCTAAATCAAAAACTGAATTCAAACCCTAAATCAGAAACTCACATCAAACCCAAAATCACAAGCAAAAGAAACAACGGAGACAAAAGATGAAGAACAAGCAAGAAAAAATATGCAGAACCCTAAATCAAAAATGTTGGTCGATTGCCACTGTAATCAAGCAAGAAAGATGAAGATGAGATGAGGGAGTGTCACAAATACGATGTAGATTTCAAGAACAAAAAATCGATGGCTCGATTTCGGGAAACAACAAAAAACTTAGCAAAAACTGAGGGGAATATTTTAAGAACAAAAAGGGCTCGATTTCAGGAACAAAAAACTCACCTCAGTAAGGGAAAACGAGAGATGGAGAGAGTGAGGAGAAGATGAACGAATTCAGGAACAAAAAACTCACCTCAGCAAGTCTTCGCCGGATAAAAATGTACCGGTTGTCTGCCAAAGAAAATTCAACAAATCACAGAGGGAGCAACAAGAGAGAAGATAGAGTTTAGAGGAAGCGTCTTTCAAGTTTTAGGTATAAGAGATGTCGTTCGAAGGGCTTAGTGCATATGATATGACTTCTTTCATTGGGCTGGGCAAATAAGCCATTTTCTGACTCATTAAGCCACTTCCGAACATATATGAATAGCTTACTGAATAAGCCATACATGTCATGCAACTCATTAAGCAATTATCGGACAACCTCTTACATAACTAAAAGCCATACATGTCATGTAGCTCATTAGGACGTTATCGAACAACCCCTTACATAACTAAAATATAAAAGTGCAAATTCTTTTACATCCGGGTAACTATTTATATTTGTAAAAAACAAAGATTCTAAAATTGAATTAGATGTTATAATTTACCTATAAAATCATTTGTTAAATAAGTGACATAATAAAGTGCTAAGGTTTAAAACGGATGAAATATAATTTTTAATATTTTTTGAAAAATAGTCTTTTTCTTGCGACATTCTTTATCTTATATATAGAGAGAGACTAGTAGTGTACCCGTGCAATGCAGCGCGGGTGAATCACAATTCAGAAACATTAGTTTAACCCTGAATCATGTTTCTTTATCACTTTCAGGAAAATTAAGCGACAATTTTTATTTATGATATTTATTAATTATGCAACAAATAAAAAACATAAATAACAGAAGGGCATGATAGTTCTTTGACTCAAGTGTTGACAGTACCACTTCATTTAGAAGTCAAATTTACAATCACAAAAAAGTAAAACGAAACAACAAAAATATTGCTCTTTATAAATAAAAAAAAAACTAAAAGGTTTAGAATAATTTATCCAATAAATGTTAATCGGGGTAAGAGTCATCGTCTTCACTTATCAGGTAAGACTCTTAGTGCTTGCATCCACTCTTACCGGGTACGATTCTTGGTCCTTGTCATTTTAATCGGGTAAGATAATTTGACTTGGTAAGCGCTTGATAAACGACCCCTTTAAGTCACACGTGATCTAAATTGGCCAACATCACCAACAACGGGATCTCTTTTGTTTTATTCGACTCTCTAAAACCATCAAATGCTAATTTAGTAGTGAAGTGGGAGGATACATTTGTACAATATCCTGCCAAAATAAATCAAATCTACGAGTCAGAAAAAGTTTCCAAATATCACAAAGGTGAAGACCATTGCCCCTAATCTACACTTCTCCAAACCCGGCTTCCTACATCCAATGTATGAAATACAACTTATTCACGAAGTACAACTTTAGACAAATGTGTGTATAGATATATGTAAGTATGTAAGGCCAGTATGGACATCCTTTTCTTCATTATGCCACCTAAAAGACCACATATTATTATTATTATTATTTGTCCATGTTTACAACAAGGATCACACACTCAAGTGGCCTGCCAAGAATTAGGACCATTTAGTTGTTCTATGAATGCCAAGAAGAAAAAAAGTGCTACAATGAAATTATGAAATCAAAGCATACAAAAATTTATGAAGGTCCTTTATGGGCATCTTTTGCTTCATAAAATGCCCACCTAAAAGCCAACATATAATTAATATTTGTCCATATTTACAGCAAGCAACACAATACTTAAGTGGCCTACCAAGAATTAGGACAATTGAAGATTTGAAGTATAGACTGAAGTTTAATCAAATTTATTTAACAATAGCTTATTTCACACAAGCATTTTCACAAATAGGTTACCTGCATATTCACAAATGAATTCTCCACCTTATTTGATACCTCCCTCAAATATTCAACCTAAAACACAACAAACTTGGCATGTCAATCACCATCAACATCATTATGCATGTGTACAAAAAATTCTTAAATAGACAAATTTGAGAGAGTTGCATAACAAAAAGAAGATACATGGGATTGTTCCAATATCTATCCAATCAGGCATTACACAGCCTTGGGACTGCAGTTTCAGGTCAAGAAAAGAAAAAAATTACACGTAACCCTTTGTTGTTAACTTCTAGTTTAGTTGACAGACCATCGTAGCTGTCTTAGGATTCTTCAATATCAAGTGAATGAAAAACTCTGGTTGTATGCATCTAATTTAACACTTCTCACATGATAGCCAAATTTTACGTTTTTTAGAAAAACCCTTTTTAAATGTCATTAACCAGGAATGGACCAGCTGTTCTGTTCTATTTTAATACGGGTCCTGTACAATATTGGCTGGCACCCAACAAAGATGAATAACTAAGAAAGATCTTTCTGTAACAGAAATATTAATACGTCAAGCCCCTAATTTCAACCCAACCAAAAAAATCCTTGTATTAATCAAACAACAAAAATGAAATCTACAACATTCATCAAGTTGAGATTGACAATGAAAATCTTATGTTATGTTAAATTTAAATAAAAGGAGTTTTGTTTCAAATTCTATTTATGTTGCAAATGAAAATCTTGTAGATTCTTTTTTATGGCATGCCAGGCTTGGTCATGTGAATTTCAAAAGAATGGTTGAAATGTCAAAAGATGGTCTTATTCCGGCCTTTGACATTAAAACCGAAAAATAAAAAACTTTCTTGTTAACAAAGATCTCTAGGCATCCTTTTCCTAACGTGAAAAGGGACTCGTCGGTGCTTGAATTAATTCATAGTGATCTTTGTGATTAGCATTCAACTCTGTCTTTGGGTAACAAAAAGTAAGTTGTTACTTTCATTGACGACATTTCACGGTTTTGCTATGTATTTTTGTTACACTCAAAAGATGAAGCGTTGGACAAATTTAAAATTTACAAAGCGGAGGTTGAACTACAAATGAATTGTTTTATAAAATGTTTATGCACAGATCGTGGTGGGGAGTATTACGACCCCATGATTTTCCAATCCGTAGGAATTATTCATGAGACTATGACGCCTTATACACCACAACAAAATGGTGTGGCGTAACGGAAAATAGAGTTCTCAAAGAAACGGAGAACTCTATGTTATCCTACTCGGGATTGAGTGATGGATTTTGGGGTGAAGCCATGTTAATGGCTTGTTACATATTAAATCGAGTTCCCAATAAAAGGAACAAGATTACCCTATATGAACTTTGGTTCATGAAAAGGCCTAACTTGAGTTATCTTCGAGTTTAGTGTTGTCGATCGATTGTTCGACTACCCGAACCCAAAAGGAAAACTTTGGGTGAGAAAGGTATTGATTGCATCTTTGTTGGATATGCCGAGCATTCCAAGGCCTATAGGTTCAATGTTATTGAACCTAATGATTCTATAGTGATTCACACTGTTTAAACGTGTGGATGATTTTTGAAAGTAACACAACATTTATAGGTTGCTGTGAAAAAACCGAAATATTTGTCCCGTACCGCGCGACTTGTCTTGCAAGAGAACCCACACAGAGACCCATGCCAAACACTATTTTTCGTAAAGGCTAGTGTTTCGCACGACCTTTGATGCGGCTATAGCCGCACCGAAACTCGCGCCATCCTCTGTTTGTTGAAGACTTCATAGTCCCGCACTAGGATTCGCGGGGCTTGGGTCGCGTCGTAGCCCGCGTCGTGTACTGTGTTGCCTTCACCAATCCAACCACAATCAATGATCTCGATCCCATCAAGACCCCATTTGATTTTTCTCTGGTGAGTACTCCATTTGATCCGAGTGTGAAGTTTATGCCCAACTCGGGTGAAGCGGTGTCATAACTCGAGTACTCAAAGGCTATTGGATGCTTGATGTATACCATGACACGCACTAGGCCGTATATCTCTTTTGTCATAGGAAAATTGTGTAGGCTTACTAGTAATCCTAGTATTCATCATTGGTAAGCGATTAGATGAGTTTTTAAATACTTCGATATTCAAGGGATATTCAAGGGATATTCGGATGCAAGTTGGATTACCAACTTAGAAGATCACTCTTCTACGAGTGGTTGGGTGTACTTTCTTGGGGGATGTGTCATCTCATGGTCTTCCAAGAAGCAAACTTGCATCACGAGTTCGACTATGGAGCCGAAATTTGTGGCATTAGCCGCTGCCGGTTAAGAGGCGGAGTGGCTAAGGAATTTGGTCCATGAAATTCCGTTATGGCCGAAACTAATATCACCTATTTCTATCCATTGTGATGGTGTGGCTACTTTGGCTAAAACTTATAGTCAAGTATATAATGGCAAGTCTAGACACTTAGGTATTAGACATAGCATGGTTCGTGAGCTAATCACGAATGGGATGATTTCGGTCGAATTTGCTCGATCGCAAGAAAATCTAGCGGACCACTTGACGAAGGGATTAGCTAGGGACTTGGTTCACAAGTCGGTGATAGAGATGGGATTATAGTCCATTTAAATCTCTAACGGTGAGATACCCAATTCCCTTCTAATACAACATTAGAAGTTGAATTCAATGGGAAAGGTCACTATAAGGGATTGGAGCACAAGATAATCATCCAAAGGCATGTTCTCAGTACTGCAAGTGAAGAAGGTAATAGTTCTTTTGTAAAAGTGCATATGCAGGTGCATGATGAAAGGAACTGCCTATATGAGTATGAAGTGTGGCCGCTTCAAGAAGCTTGGACTTGGCTTTGATGCTATCATGAATGGATAAGGACACATGGCCTGTATAGTGTCAAGTTAAAACTTTAGAGAATCTTTTAAATTCATGTGTAAGTTATTTTCTGGTACTCAAATGGGTTGAAGGGTTCAATGCATAGGACACCCGGATTCTCGAGTATTTGAAATGTGTAATGTACTAAGATAAAAATTCAATCTTCTAGATATTTTCATTTATGCATGAGTTTGTTTTCCTATATTAACTTTTGTTTGTGAATCAAGGATTGCACTAAAATGGGGGAGGATTGTTGGTGATTTTAGTGAAATCATAGGTTCATTTTATGTAATTGGATTCAAAAGATAATAATGAGGTTAGTAGCTAAGCTATAACACGAGTTAGGAGGTGTGGAGTGCACACTCGTGTAAGATAACTATGATCCAGGATCGTTAGATGGTCATGTTTGGCGGGTTACTAAGTGGAAAATGGATGTGTACGATTATGATATCATGTTTGGCGGTTTTATCAGTTTTGTAATTGATATTTTTTTGTAACCGATATCTTTTTGTAGCTGCCTCTATTTAGGATATCAATTATGTCCAACAATCAATACCATTCAACGAGGTATTATTATCAATATTAATATGGGGTAGGTTACAATTCTCAAGGTGTATAAATAGGATCGATTTATGCTTAAATCAATACTAAGAATTGAGATTATCCTCGAGTGAATTTCGTGATACCCGGGAAAAATAGGGTCGAAATATCACTTAAGGAAAGCGAGCTCTCACACAATCTCTAATTCTTTATCCGAGTTCTTATCACTCTCATCTTCTCCCTCGATTTTCTGCACCCTCCCCAACACAGATGACTGTGGAACCCTACCCCCTTACAAAAGAATGATGTACCAAACGATCTCAGGATATCCCACCTAGATCGGGAGGGGGTGGATGTACGCAAACCTGTCCTCTAGTTGCTTTCGGGAAGACCTCAGCTTGCAAAAAGTGTGAAGTCCAAGTTAACTATGAAAATGTTCTTGAGATTTTTCTAGCAGTTTACGGGTGTTGGTGTATCATGGTCTCTTCACATTTTAGCTATTAGAGGTTTTTGGGTTTTGCCTTCAAGATCTTCTTCCAGCCGTTTCCCATGTCTTCCATATGGTGTTCTGCCTTTATCTTGTGGATTAAATGTTTGGTCGGGTCAATAGTCAAATTTTGTACCTTTTTGTGTAGGTTTAAAATTTTGGGAATTTTGGGGTGTGGTGCACCGTGTTCCAGAGCTGGATCGATGTACCAACCAGTAACAGAGTTGAACCATTTCCTAGATTTTTCATTTCCACGCGTAAACCTCTTCCATAAACTGGGTTTCCTCTATCGTCTCACGAAGGTTAGAAGCCTTTGAGTTGCGGACCATGGACATCATGTCCACCTGCAGGCCCTTTAGATAGGCCTTAATCTTCTCATCTTCTGTTGAGGCCACATGCCCCACTAACCCCAGCTTCTACATTAATTGATTGGTATACTCCCTTACCGTCAAGCTTCATTTCTCAAGTGCTCGGAACTCGGCTTCGATGCGGTCCAAAGCCCTCTCACTGCAGTACTCCTCCAAAATCTTCTTCTTGAATTCGGCCAAGATAATTAAGCCAGAACAGCAGGGGAGAGGGTGGACTGGGTGACATTCCACCAAGTGAGAGTCGTGTCTTTGTGCATCTAAGAGCCAAATCTCAACTTATGATCATCCCCACACTTAGATGAGCCAAAGGCTTGCTGGATTCCTTGAATCCACTTTATGCAAGCTACCGGATCTTCAGAACTAGATAAATCCGGGGGTCTACAACACAGAAAGGTCTTATATGAGCAAGCTCTCTTGCCTTGCCTTTCCTCCCCCGTTATCGGCTCCTCAGTTCGGATCACATGACCCGTACCACCAAATCCAATCACTTCGATGTTCTCTGCAATCATCTCATTCCTCTGATTGCTCACATCGCGATCCTCGATCACCTTTAAAAGAAACTCTTGCTGCTTGGCCATAGCTTCATTCATTACCATCATCATGCTGGCAATCAACTCAAATTGGGAATTCGCATCCCGGATGACTGGGTGGGACGAAGCCAGGTCTACTTTCGAAATGACCTCTGGCCCTCCACCTAGCACTGGTTGAACAGATGGGCGCACAACGACCTCAACCATACCTAGTTGATCAGCAGTTGAGGTTGTCTCCTAGACACCATCTACTCGTGTTAGAACATATTTTATGTTCTATTTAGAAGTTTTATAAAGTAATCTACATTTATTGTATTGGGCCTTTTATTGGGTTTGGGCTTAATTGTATTGATGAGCCAAGATCACAAGATCATAGAGAGAGAATCTAGAGAGAGAAAGTGAGCTCTTGAAAGTAACAGTATATTCAGATCAAAACAGTGTACGTTATTTTAACAACTAACAAGCCAAGGGGACTTAAATACCCCTAGACACTAACAAAACAGATAACACTAAAAAAGCTGTAAAATAAATACAATGATTACTATAAAAACTGATCTAACAATCTCCCCCTTAGTAATCATTGGCGCCGAGGTCTTCAAAAACAATCTTCAAAAACAGCATTGACCATCTAGACGACTTTGAAGGATCATTGACATTCTTCTCGTTGACGTAATCTGTTCAGCCCAACTAATACTTCCAATCGTCGCAGAGTTGAACGGAGATTCAGTTTGTCTTGAATAGTGTTCAGAGACCTACGGATCAGACAAATTTCATCGTTTTCAAGAATATATAATTCTCTTCTTGATTCCAAAAACTTTCTTCTAGCCTCTTGCAAACGATGCTCCAACTGAAGTTTGATCACCTTTAGAGTTCCATCAGAGTAATATCCAACTTCATCAAATCGTAGAAAGCATTTTTCACTTGAGTTGTTCTTGTAAACTACTCCGAATGGATCTTCGATAATGGTGAATAATGGATATGATTCTAGATTCTGCAAACTATGGTTGGGTCTTTCAAAATTAACCACAGGCTGAAAACTTTCGACAGCCATCTGGAAGTCAAAAACACGAAAAAATCGGATCTGCCGTCGAATAAATCGTTTAAGAACAAAAAGAGTTTGAGAAACATCTTGAGTCCGGTGATAAAGATTCCTGAAGTGATCATATAGGAAATCAATATCATCAATTGAAAGATCAACGAAATCAGCCTCTAAAAAAATGTACCGCTTGCAGTCTCTTCTTTCCACTTCAAGATTTGGATACCAAATGTTCATGAACTTACAAATTGTAACACTGAGAACTCGAACTATCAGATGAGGAGAATTAACAGTGTTATTTCTTCTGCGCTAACACTTGATAAATGCTAAGTACTCATGCTGATAGGCTTCTGATTCTTTCTCTACTCCAAGAATGGCATATATATTGAGTGTCCTTCTTCTAGAAACAAAGATATTGCTTTGGATATCTTCAAGAAAAGCAGTTCTGAGTCTAGAAGCCATATATCTTTGCTGTAGATTTCTCTGCCTTTGCTGCCTAGTTAAAGCTTCTCCTTCTTCTAGAAGAGATGGAGGAATTACTGGTTCAGAAGAAGGAATAACTACTTGAGTTCTAGATGACTCACCAACTTCAAATGCACTTGATGGAATATTGGTTTTCGGAGAAGAAGTAGTTACTGGAGTAGATGAAGGTTGATCAACTTCTGGAATCTCACCTTGACTCGGAAGATCAGCATATAACAATTCAGCCTCTTTTGTATCTGTTGCATCCATGAAAACAGAATCATCCTCTGTATCAGATAAGATGATGATATTGTTGCAATCTTCTTCTTTAACTTGAGCAACTTTCTCAAATCTAACTTCTTCATCATCATCTAAATTTATCTCAATGAAGTTTGCGAAGAAAGATCTCATATCATTTGCTGCTTCTGATTCTTCAACTTCATTAGCTCTACCTGAGACATCTGGATCCACATAAACTACAACTTGCATATTATTAAAATTTGCTTCAGACAAATTAAATTCATTATGCAAGACAGTTACATCAACATTGTCAATCATGACATCCATTAAGTCTTGAATACTGCAATCTTGAACAGTATCAGCATTCTTTTCTCTATCTCCAACCACTCCTTCTTGACCAACTTCTCGTGCTTCAGAAGAACCTTCTGTTCTTTGTCTCTTTGCCATCTCCCCCTCATGGCCTTGATGATCGGGATCATCTTGGTCATGTCGGCGTTTAAGAGACGGGCCAGCCTCAGTCCTGCATGATTGATCTAGATGATCAATCTTGTTAGATAGATCTGAAAAAGCCTGTGTCATGAAAGAACGAAGATCAGATAAACTGGATCTAACTTCTGCTTTGAATTCCTGAAATTCAGTAGATGAAACCTAGATCTTGTCAGATTCAGATGAAGAAACTGGAGGCGGCATAGGTTTGAAGTTTCGAAGCAGATAAATGAGATCTTGATCCTGATATTCTGGTGGCGATATAGAAATAAGACGAACATAGAGCAAATCTTTCAGCTCTGAAATAGGAAGATCTGGAGTGCTAGAAGAAGACACAGGTATACTAGTAGATGAAGAGATACCAGCTGACTGTGTAAACAACGGAGGTAGAGGGATAGACATGATTGCCGGAGCAGAAGATTGAACAGCAGAAGACGACTCTCTTATAACAACCCCAGATGGGCGTCTGAACGGAATCTCTGTAGGAATCACTGAAGTATCAATCTCAGGCATTTTTCCTTTGAATAAAGCTTTTAACTTCAGAATCTGTGCTTCCTTTTCAGCATCCATTCTCTCCGATAATTGTCGAATTACATCATTCAAAGTTGAGAATTTCTCAGTGGAAACCCGAGCTTGATCAGATGTAAGCTCTACAGCTGCTAAGGTAGACTGAATATTTGTAAGTGTAGTTGCTGGAGCATGACTTTGAACCAATGCAGTGGCTTGATCAAAAGTTGTATCCAATTCATCAACTTGAAGATGTGCAATTGAAGGATTAACTGGAACAGAATCATCATCAGATATAACTTCTGTTGAGACAAGTACTTCTGATGTCTTGGACTTCGTTTCATACACTTTCATATGTGATAGATCAGCATCATCATCACCAACATCTGAATAACTTGTTGTATTGTCACCATTATCAGAAAAATCATCATTTGTTGCATCATCATCAGCAAGATCAACATCAATCATATCATCATCAGCAACCTCAGGATTTGTCACATCATCATCTGCAACAACCGTTTCATCAAGAATAACATCCTCTCTAATATCAACATTAACTTCAGATTCAATATCAGCAATGACAGATTCTATGTGAAGTGTAGCAACATCTTGTAGAACTGTAGAAGGATCAACATCTGTCAATATGGTAGTTACAACAGTAGTAACTATTTCCTGAGTAGAAGCTTCAACTTGCTCTTCAAGAGTAGTACCAGCTGGAGTGCCATGAAAAGGTACTTCCTGTTCAGCCTCTTCAAAGTCATTTTCTAAACAATAATCAATGACACTGGGATCGGTCAGGTCAGCATAATTGGCAATAAGACCATAAGGAATGGTCATAGAAAATGTGAATGACTTATTTTGTTTCTTAAGAAAAGGCATCTCAGTATCCTGAACTTGCGGCCAAGATAATCTTCGAGGAATTGCCGGATTGCTTCGAAAAATGCTTCTAATAATCAACTTTAAAAACCTGATAAAAGTAATGAACTTCCGTCTCTTGTTGGTTAACTTGTCTTGCACTATTTCAGACAGCTCGTTCTAGAAAATAATCGTAAAGTCGACATGCAAGTCATAGACTACTGCATGGAACAGTCGAAGATAGTGAAGACTAGAACTATCCGTGTCGGTATGTTTAGACGTTAAGCACCTGTTGATGACCGAAAATAAAGAATACCAGACAGGAGGAAGATTAGACTTGTCAAAGTCTACAACCCTGTTCAGTTGACCAACATAGCCTAGTCGTTTGATGCCTTCATACACTTCTTCTTCAGATGGAAACTGATCATAAGTTGTCCTTCCAGGTCTAGAATCAGGCTCAGGAAGCTCAAGAATCAACCTTAACCGTTTGTAAGACAGATATGAATAAATTTGATCAATTTGGAGATCAAATCGATGAGGATGTGCCAGTTCATTCTTAGTAATGGTGTGCCATACTTGTTGTACGTAGACTTCCGGAACATCAGCAACTGAACAAAGAGCTTGAGAAAGCGGATGTCCACGAAGAATAGTGCGTATGACAGGATGAATCTTGATGCGATCAAAATCAACAAAGTAATTGTTATGCTTATAAGGCATGTACATGACGTTTGGGAACACATCATTTGGATTTCTCCTTGATATAGAAAGATCAACCCCAACAGACGGAACATACGGCATTGAAGTATCATGAGATGCCTGATCAGTCGGATCTTGAAGAATGACATTCTCATCTTGAATCATTGGATCAGTATTTGTTTGAGAAGTCATGATATCCTGAAACAAAACACATTTCAAAGTTTAACAGAAAATATGAGAGAAGAAAGAAAGAAAAAAATACCAAGTATGGAATGCGGGTCCTTAAGGAGACACGAAGGGAGAAATGCGGGTCCTTCAGGAAACGCATATGAGGAATGCGTGTGAAGAAAGAAACGCATTACGAGGAATGCGGGTCCTTCATGAAACGCATTATGAGGAATGCGTATCCTGAAGGAAACTCATTGAAAGAAATGTGTGTCCTTAATGGAACGCATTGCATACTAGAAACAACAAAACAAACAAAAACAAAGACAACAAATACTATAAGAATGCGGGTCTCGGGTTAAGAACAAAATCAAGATGCGGGTCACAAGTGAAACGCATTGTTCACAAATGCGGGTCACAAGTGAAACGCATTTCTTACAATGCGTGTAACAAGTGAAACACATTTCTTACAATGTGTGTCACAGGTGAAACGCATTTTTGACTAATGCGTGTCACAGGTGAAACGCATTCTTGACTAATGCGTGTTACAGGTGAAACGCATTCTTCACTTGTTTAAAAACAAAACCCTAGAAAAACGCCTGTTCGAACCCGAAATCTACAAAAACTAAAATTAAAAACACAAAAACACGAAATTAAAGTAAAAGAAAACAAACCTGATTGTCGATTATTAGGTCTAAACAAAACCCAATAAGCAAAACGATCAATTTCAACTCGAATCTGAGTTTTAGAAACCGATGAACAGTGAAATAATCGCAAATCATTTAAAACTCACAATAAGAAATCAACAAAACAAAGTAAAGGAACACTAAACAAACTAGAAACAAAGAACGAACAATCAAACATACCTGTAATTCCAAAAGCACAATCTGATAATGAACAAATTAGAAACGCAGGAAGACAAATACGCAGAGAGAAAGGAGGGAAGATGAATAGTCAATCAAGTTCAAAATGAATAAAGAAAAGAAAAGACACTATTACTTCTATATATTCTAAAAAACAAAACACTTAGAAAAAAATAACTATTAAAAAATATTAACTACTAAAAAAAATACCTGATAAGCCCCTATTACTCCCCCCTACACAAATGCTCAAAATTTATCAAATTAGTTTAGCATTTGCGTAGTAAATTCAGAAAAACTTACCTTATGAATTTCTGATCAGCACACGAAGTAATTAAACAGCAACATTCACTCCCCCTCAAAAACAGAATAATATCAAAAATAGTAACCAGATATGCACTCCCCCTCGAAAAATGCACAAACCATATGACAAAAACACAGATAGCAAACATAAAGACATCAATATTAAAGATGATCATATTGAATATAAATTTTGTAACAACTGAATATATAAACTTTTAAACACTAAACAAATTAATGTCTACTCAGTAGAATATTCCAGATTTATCAATCAGTTGAAATCAAACGGGAGTTGTTGGATACAGAAACATGTTTCATTGCATATCAAGTTAAGACATGTTCAGCTTCAAACACATGCAGTTATCTATTCAGTGTGCTAGCATGCGATCTTTGATTAGCTTCAAGAAAAATGCAATTCTAAACATAAAATAGAGAACTTTGCATGTACAAACACTAAGTCATCATGAATTAAGATTTTCACAAATTTACAGGTTTATCGCAGCTCAAAATATATCACCAAGTATCAAGAGATGTGTGCTCATTGGCATCTTTTAGCTGTGTGCACATTGGCATCTTCACATGAGTGTGCTCTTTGGCATCTTTTAAGCGCGTGCACTTTGGCATCTTTTAATCAAAGAGTTTATTAAGTAAAGAACATGCCGTAAACGTAACTTTCTATCTGATCCTATTGCAGGATTTAGGTCAGTCGCTCCCAGACCAGATGGCCTTAGGGGACTAGGTGTCAAGCACCCCTTGGAACTTACTTTCCCGGATCAGAAAGGCTACATCGACATAACCTAAACCCATTCATACCAGTAGAACATGACTTTCAATCTGATTTTATTGCAGGATTTCTGTTCGATCACTCCCAGATCAAATGACCTTAGGGGACCAGATGTCGAGCATCCCTCAGAACTTACTTTCCCAAACCAGAAAGGTCACAGGTACAAACTTTTAAACTCAAGGATGTCTGTATTTTAAATGCTTAAAAATAAAATCATCTCAATAACTCAGATCTATATCGAATAGCTTAGCCCATATTTTCATTACAATCTACAATTTCGATCACTTAGGTTGTTCAAGCAAAGTAAACCATAAATATGCCGACTCACATATCTTTAAAGCAGTATCTAAAACGTCAAACATGTTGCTGACTTTTCGATGTTTGAAAGATTTGAACATTGAACATATGAAACTTTAAATATAAACAAGGCAACTTGTCAAAGATCCTAGACACACATTTTATTCAACTGAAAGAAAATCTAAAATATTAAACTTTATAGAATAAAATTTGTAAAGATTTAAACTTTTAAATTCAACATGCCTAATTTTGAAAGCAAATAGTTAAAACGTTTTTCATCCAAAGCTTTTGTAAATATATCAGCAAGTTGATATTCAGTAGGTACAAAATATAACTCAATAGTACCTTCTTCCACGTGATGCTTTATAAAATGATATCTCATGTCTATGTGCTTGATCTTGGTGTGCTGGACAGGATTGACCGATATCGCAATTGCGGACTTCCTGTCACAATAAATTGGCACAATCTTGTATAGCATTCCATAATCGCGAAGTTGCGTTTTCATCCAAAGCACTTGAGCACAACAACTAGCTGCAACGACGTATTCAACTTCAGCTGTTGATATTGAAACGCAATTTTGCTTTTTCGACGCCCAACTTATCAGTCTGTCACCCAAAAACTGAAGATGACCAGAAGTACTTTTTCTGTCCAATTGATTACCACCATAATCTGCATCAGAATAAGCAATCAAACTATAGTCAGAACTTTTAGGATACCATAATCCTAAATAAGGAGTTCCTTTAATATATCTAAAAATGCGTTTGACTGCTAAAAGATGAGATTCTTTTAGTTTAGTCTGAAAACGGGCACACAAGCACGTTGAAAACATTATGTCCGGGCGGCTTGCAGTAAGATACATCAGTGATCCGATCATCCCTCTGTATGTCTTTTGATCCACAACTTTTCCATCTGGATCCAGTCCGAGTTTAGCACTGTGAGCCATAGGCGTGCCGATTGAAGTAGACTTGTCCATTTTGAATTTCTTCAAAATGTCAAATACGTACTTTGACTGATTGATGAAAATTCCATCTGGAAGCTGCTTCACTTGTAAGCCGAGGAAGAAGTTGATTTCTCCCATCATGCTCATCTGAAATCTAGAGGTCATTAAATCAGAAAACCAATTACACAGAGATTTGTTAGTCGCACCGAAAATAATATCATCTACTTATATCTGTATTAAGAAAATATCAAGATTAGTTCTATAAATGAAAAGAGTAGTATCTATCGAGCCTTTGGTGAAGCCGGATTTGACCAAGAAAGCTGACAACTCGTCATACCATGCCCTTTGAGCTTGTTTCAAACCATACAAAGCTTTATCGAGAAAATAAACGTAATCAGGGCGATCTTTGTCAACAAATCCCTCTGGCTGAGATACATATACTTCTTCTTTCAATTTGCCATTGAGAAATGCTGTCTTGACGTCCATTTGATATACTGTGAAGTTGTGATAAGCAGCGAAGGCTAAAAACATTCTGATAGCTTCCAATCTGGCGACGGGTGCAAATGTTTCATCATAGTCAATACCTTCTTCTTGTCGATATCCTTTGGCTACTAACCTTGCTTTGTTCCGAACGACGATACCATCTTTGTCCTTTTTATTCTTGAATATCCACTTTGTACCAATGATGCTTTTACCCTTTGGCCATGGTACAAGTCTCCACACTTTGAGTGCGTCAAACTGATTGAGCTCCTCTTGCATTGCTAAAATCCAGTCCGGGTCTTCCAACGCTTCAGATACTTTGTTAGGTTCAATCTTGCTTAAAAAACAAGTGTACAAACATTCGTTGGAAGAAGCCGACTTGGAGCGTGTAGAAACACTAACTTGAGGATCCCCAATGATTTGATGGATTGGATGAGATTTTGTCCATTTTGTTGTATGAGGGAGAGGATCAATAACTTCTTGAACCACTTCTATTTGTTGAGGAGGATCTTTAGAAGGAATAATGTCAGAAGATGACACATATATGGTTTCAACTGGAGGAGGGAGTATTTCCATGACATCAGATTCAGTCTCTTGTTGACCAATCGTAGTTTGTACTTCTTGTTGAACATTTTCTTCTGGAACAACTTCATCTTCTACAGACTTCTCATGAATAGTTTCAGCAGTTTCTGGTTCATGAAAGACTTGATCAGGATGATGTTCAGAAGGTATGTCTTGAATCTCAGGAGATACTGAAGAAGCATCAGGTTCAGAGATTGATGCAGCGGAATTATGATTTGATGCACTCACAGATTCCTGATTCAAAACATTTGACACATAATCAGTGTTTGGTTTAGGAACATCATCATAAAAATTTTCAAACAGAAAATCAAGATCAGAAAAATTAGACAGAGAAGTAGAAGGATCCTGATTTGACGACTTAAGTGCAGGTTCTGAACTAATTTGTTTAGAAGCTGAGTTTCCAGTAATAGCGGGTTCTGAACTGTGTTGTCCAGAAGCTAAATTGGCAGCTTCATCAAATTTGACATTTACTGACTCTATCACTTTTCTTGCCGAGAGAAGAAAGACTCTGTAAGCAGCAGAATTAGAAGAATAGCCCAGAAATATGCCTCATCTTCCTTTGGACTAAATTTGTTCAGATTATCTCTGTCATTCAAAACATAGCATTTACACCCGAAAGACTTGAAATATTTGATGTTGGGTTTGATACCATTCATCAATTCATATAGAGTCTTGTTGAACCGGCGATGTAGAATTGATCTGTTGTTAGGGCTATTTTGATAGTTAAATAGAAGTTCAGGGTAGATTATGACAAGTTATTATAGTTGTAAGCTTGTTGGGCCATAAAGCCTAAAAGCCCATTAGGCCTGAGAACCTACGTATTTAAAGTTATTTCTATTTCATTTGTTAGATTAGAAATTCATTATTCAGTTTACTAGTCATTTGGTTTACATACCCTAATCAGAAATTCTCTCTGTAAACCTTAATCCATTGAAGTTATATCAATCATATGACTAGTTGTTGTGGCCTATAATCTGTTCATCATTATTCATAATTACTTGTGATTGCACTGCACTGGGATCTACATCTGTTTTGAGTATAACAAGCAGTTGAAATGGCTTCGGCCCAGTGAGACAAAGAAAGACCTGAATAAGCAAGCATAGATATAGCAGCTTCCACAAGCGTTCTGTTTCTTCTTTCAACAACCCCATTCTGTTGTGGTGTTCTTGCAGCAGAAAACTGTTGTTGTATACCTTGATCATCATAGAATGCTTGAAGAGTTGAATTCTTGAATTCTGTGCCATTATCTGATCTCACAACTTTGACTTGCTTTTGCTTATTTGTCTGAATGGTTTTGATGAGGTTGATGAGAATTTCAGGTGTCTCATCTTTAGATTTGAGAAATTTCACCCATGTGTATCTGGAGTAGTCATCAATAACAACCAAAACATATTTCTTCTTTCCAATATTCTTTGTCTTCATTGGTCCGCACAAATCAACATGAAGTAGATCTAGGATGTCCGCAGTGCAATGTTCAGGCTTTGGCTTATGAGATGCTTTCTTCATCTTTCTTTTCTCGCATTCCTGACAGAGATGGTCTTTCTGAAAACGGAGGATTGGAAGACCTCTCACGGAATCATTCTTAACCAAGCGATCCATATATTTGAAATTGAGATGAGCTAGTCGACGGTGACACACCCAACTTTCATGAATAGAGGCTTTTGTTAAAAGACAAAAATCTGACGGAACCTTTACTTCGGAAAGATTAATGGTATACAGATTTGATCGTCTCTTTCCAACAAGTAAATCCATGCCGCTACTATTCTTTACAGCAACCCTTTCAGACTTGAAACTGACTTCAAGATCTTTATCGCAGAACTTTCCAATGCTGAAGAGATTGTGACTTAAACCTTCGACATAGCTTACCCTTTTGACAATTATGTTACCCTGAACAAGATCACCATAACCAAGAATGGGATCCGTCTCGCAGTTTCCAAATTTTACACGACCGCAACATTTTTCTTTAAAATTTGTAAGTAGAGATTTGTTGCCAGTCATGTGTTTGGAACACACCGAATCCAGATACCATAATTGATTTAGCTGCACAATCAACAATTACTGAGATTTAGGTACCCATATAAATATGGGTCCCTTCTTATTAGTCCTTTCCTTTTTCTTTTTCAAAAAATTAATTTTCCAAAACATCTGAGATTGATCAAATAAAGCATGGACATCATTACATATTAAAGAGGAAACACAATCATCAGAATCAGAACTAGAGAGACAATATGAGATATTCTTTGAAATTTGAAACATTTGCTCTATAGAATATTTTGTAGTTTTATTACAAATGGCAAATGAGTCTTGTTTACAAAGAGAATCTACACATTTATTCTCTACAAAAACAAAAATTTCAGATCTCTGTTTCTTTTCCCAAACAGACTTCACAGACTTCTTCAAAGGCCTATCTGTAATAGATGAATCAGAAAAATTAGAATTTTCAGAAATATCAAACTCTTTCTTCTTTTTCTTCTTTGACCTTCTTCTTTTACGCTTTGTTTTGTAAAAATGATCATTTAGCGTAAAAGTGTCATCAACAATTTTAGATAAAATATGTGATTTAAAAGAGGAAGTTTTATCAATAAAACCAAACTGGTCAGATAATTCATTTGTATAAACCTCAGAGCTAGAAGCATCAGATGAACACAAGTTGATGGAAGATTTGAGAAGACCATAATTATTTTCTTTAAAACATGATGTCATAAAAGAAAAAATGACATCATTTTCAATTTTGCTCAAAATCTCTTGTTCTTCCATTTGTTCTTCTAGATCTAATATTTTGCATTCTAATACTAATGGAGGTATATATCTCTTAGTATCATAAGGTACTGGAGATATATTATCCTTATTAGGATTAGATGCATTTAAATCAAAGAAGTCATTCGATCTAGAAGATTTAGTTGAAGAACCCATGATTAACTTTTGTCTTCTCTTTTTTAACTTTTCTGGAAAAGATTTTGCATTTTCTTGAGTGTAAACAAAAGAAACTTCCATTCTCTTGTTGTTCATCCGTTTTTTATCTTCCTCAACTGTAGTCTCTTTAGCACTTGTCCAAAAAGGTTTGTATTGAGAACCATAGTGTGAAAGACCAAGACAGACGTAATCATAAAAATTGGGAATCTTAATTTTAGCTTTCTTTAAAAACTGAAGATTTTTAAATCCAAGACCCCAATTTTCTTTTATCGACTCATAGCTCCTTGGTTTATGCATATGAATTGTTTGTTCAGTTTGATTTTGTTCATATAACTTTCCTTCTAATTCAAATATTTTATCCGAAAACTCTTGATTTAAAGTTGACAATTCAGTCAAAGAATCATGAGAAGTCTGTTATTCAATTTCTAAATTTTCTATTCTTTCTTGAAATTTCTCTTTTGTAAATTTTAAAATTGCTTTTTCATCACTCAGAGAAATTTTCAATTTTTCAATTTGAACAGACTTTTCTTGATTTTCACGTTTTTCAGATAAAGGCTTTGAACGAATGTCATGTAAAGCATTTGTGATAACATTCATTTGCGAAGAAATGAAATTAAAATCAAAATCAGATGGTACCTCAAATTCATCAGTTGATGTGTCCTCATTCTCATCATCACTGTTGTCGTCTCCAATAAAGCATATCGCAGCAGTCTCAACATTGTCAGCTTCATTATCTGAGTGGTCCAGCCAATATTCCTCCTTAGCCAAAAAAATTGTTCCACTTGCTTTCTTTTCAGCCAACGCTAATTTATTCTTATAGAAATCCACATCTTTCACAATCTTCGTTCTGCATTCCTTTGAAGTATGCCCGGGTTTGCCACAGTTGTAGCAAGTCACAGCCTTTTTCTCTTCTTTCTTTGGTTCAGCTGTTGTACCAGACTCATACTTGGGAAAGAAAGGCTTTGGTGTAGAACCGGGTTCTACCTTCTTTGATCCAGAAGAAAAACGAAGATTGTTTGATCCTGTTCGTTTCTGATATTTCTTTTGATAGTGCTGACTTAGAAGAATCATGGCTTTTTCTAATGCTTCGCCATCGTCATCTGTTGATCCATCGTAAGCAGACTCAGTTAAGGCTTGCTCAGCCATTTGGCTAGCTAAAAGAGCAATTGGATCCACAGTCTTTGGCTTCTTCTTATCCAGCTTAGCTTTCTTCTTTAGAACCATTGCTTCATCAGACATCAGAATTTCAAACATTTCCTGAATTGGCATTTTGGAAATTCTGGGATCATTCCTCATGCGATGACAGGATTTTTCCCATTATGGTTGAGTGCATTAAGGAACTTCAGATTAGTCTCCAGCTCATTCTTTATTACCTTGATCTTATACAGATCATTAATTACACTCCAGAACCTGTCGAAGACACTTTTCAGACTCTCCCCATCTTTTCCTTTGAACTCTTCAAAATTGTTCATGTATCTTGTCTGACGAAGCTGTGTAGACATAGCAATACCAAGCATGATTTTCTCCAGTTGTGTCCACATCAGCATAGGATTGTGTTTGAAACAATCGATTCTGTTGTAGATGGAATTTGGTAGAGCAAGTATCAAATTAGACTTGGCCTGATTGTCAGCTTGGTATCTCAAAAGTTCATCAGCATCATATTCTATCAGGGATTTTTCTACTTCAGTGGTTGGAGTGTTTCCAACAGCTGGTATCACTTTCCTTGCTTTGACCATGGGACCTTCAGTCAAAGCTTTCATCATATTTTCACCATTTGATTGCCTTTCGATGAAATTAACAAACCGGTCCTGCCATTGTTCAAATTCGTTCTCATTAATCAGAACAGGTGGACGAGTTTCAGATCCTAGTGACATCATGAGATCGTTCTTGTACAGTTGAGCTTGTAGAGACATATTGAAGAAATCTGGAATTCAGAAAAAAATGACTAAGTGTTGATGACCCGCAATACTAAGAACTGCGTGTTGAGAGAAATTCGGGTCCTTGATGACCCGCACAACCAAGAAATGCGTGTTGAGAAAAATTTGGGTCCTTGATGACCCGCACAACCAAGAAATGCGTGTCAAGAAAGATACTCGAAGCTTTCCTTAGAGAAATGCGTGTCCTAGAATGCGCGTTCAGGAGAAATGCGCGTCCAATAGTAATGCGCGTCTAGAGTGATCCGCACTTGAAGAAATGCGTGTTAAGGCTGACACGCATTTGAAGAATTGCGTGTTAAGGTTGAAACGCACTTGTAGAAAAGCGTGTTAAGGCTGACACACACTTGTAGAAACGCGTTTCCAAAGAATCAACAACCTGAGAAAAACACTATCACTCAAAAGTTAGTTTCACACAATTTTTAAGAATAATACACATACTAATAAGATGAATGACCCGCATTTCATATGAATGACCCGCATTTCAGCACACAACAAAAAATCTGCTAATTTGATCAAAACAATGAATTTAAGTACAAACAAATTGCACAGAATTGAACGAAAACACGATTTTAATACAAATCAATTAACAATTTCGATCAAAACACTCTAAAACTCAAAAACTCACATAGAACAGACAACAGAACACGACATTTTCAGAATATATTCAAACTTAAAATCGAAGCACCAAATCACGTTTTTATGCAAATCAACAAGAAACAATCTAGATCGACTATATAAAACGCATCTAAAAACATCAATTTCAACACAATTCAATCACAAAACAGAGTGAAATTGATAAAAATCCAGAAAACGAGATTTTTCTTGAAAAACAAAAAAAATTCGATCAAATTTTCCGAATTAATCACACAAATCAGTAGCAATTACACTAAATCTCAATCCTCTCAAGTTCTTGGAGGCTTTGATACCAATTGATGAGCCAAGATCACAAGATCGTAGAGAGAGAATCTAGAGAGAGAAAGTGAGCTCTTGAAAGTAACAGTATATTCAGATCAAAACAGTGTACGTTCTTTTCACAACTAACAAGCCAAGGGGACTTAAATACCCCTAGGCACTAATAAAACAGATAACACTAAGAAAGCTGTAAAATAAATACAATTATTACTATAAAAACTGATCTAACATGTATACAAGGGAATATGGGGTATAAATAGGAATCATGTATTCTAGTTTTAGGTTAACCTTTTCATTTTGTGTAATCATCCATCTCTCACAATGTAGACATACGGCTACTGTTCATAGTAGTTGTAGTTTTGCATTTTCCATTCAATAATATACTGATTTCTATCCCCATGATTCCTTGTTCTTCTTAATAAATACCAATCATGATCTCAAATGGACCTATCAACTCGCGTACACGGTCTACCGCGCGTGCTCACCATACTGATCTGCTACATAGGACAGAGAAAAAAATAAGAGAGAGATAGGATAAAACACGAAGGAAAACATACTACCACATTAAAATTGTCATAGTAACGGAACTTAAAGCACACTCATGTAAAACATCCCCATAATAACATTAGCTAAGTGAGATTATGAACATATAATA
This sequence comes from Arctium minus, assembly GCA_954870635.1. Classification (NCBI taxonomy): domain Eukaryota; kingdom Viridiplantae; phylum Streptophyta; class Magnoliopsida; order Asterales; family Asteraceae; genus Arctium; species Arctium minus. The sequence continues at coordinate 13,868,026 of OX941080.1, forward strand.
CATAAAGGTTATCGTTACCATCGCCACAACGTTCGATAAACATAATTTCCGTCGACTCTAAGATCAACCCATCTTAGAAATTCTACCTAAACTCACAAATCAATACTTAACATACTCAGTCTAAGTCTAGACATCTTACTTTCATTCCTAGTTCACTTAAACTGGATCTCTGATACCAACTTGTAACACCCTATAATTTAGAGTAATTTAAAATTCGAAAATTTGGCAATATGACGTTTGTATTTGAAATAAACCACCCCAAAAGGGTAAATGTATAAAGCTTTTACAAAAACTTGTGAACGGATATGGAAATCAACAACAAATTAATCTAAACATGAACTATTTAGATTACATCGGTTGTCAACCCAAAATCACCAAAAGAGACTTAATCAAATGCCCAACACCAAATACTAATCATCTCAAATACTAACCAAGGATTGTAGCAGAACCCAAAAGTAAGTCACAATCCGAGTTATGAGCTAAATACTTGGAATCCATGGCCACGAACAACGTCGGTCCATACTAAGATGTGGGGGAGGGCACCCGAGGAAACCAAGTCATACTCGTTCACTAGGATTACATTATGATCCATGGCTAGTAACCGGTCCCACATAACTGTACCAAGTGGCCTCCGAGGATCAAATGTCTCCACTAGCTACAAGGGGAAAACATCCCAAAATATAAGCCGACTCAATACCTATGGATCCACTAGTAATAGTCTAGACTTGTCACAATTTAATTTGTGACCAACTATAAATAAATATATAGTTTCAAATAACATTTATTTCCAAATATGCATTTCCATGTTTAACTGCTGATAAGATTATAAGAATGAAAATCATAAAATGGGGTTATATACATTCTTTCAAGTACCTCACCCAAAATGTGCAAGTATTACTTTGTTTTAGTACATATAAAATGGAACCCTTCATTTTAGTTTAAAATGATTGGAAACCTTAAAATCTCCCAAAACTTAAGTTAGATCAAAATGTAATAAACTTTAATCCAAAACCAAGGAGATATATAAGAGTTTAAAATGTATGCTTTGACATGTATAAGGTTTGGAAAATGATAGTAGGAACTCACCAAGTGGGTTTTTGAAGAAAACCCAATTCCCTAGATTTTGAGCCTTTGGAGAAGATGAAGATGGAGAAGGTGATCAAAAGCCCAAACTTGAATCCTTGGATGAATACTCTTAACAATCAGCAATAAGTGAGGTAGGTAAAGATGAAGAACCATAGGTTGGAGTAAATGAAGAGGGAGAAGTTGAGAGAGAAATCTTAGGTAGAAATTTGGGTATAAATGGAAAAAGGGTTGATTTTCTCATTTAAGACGTTCAGGGGTTTTCGCGCGAGTCGCGGTGCGGCCAGACTCGCACGGTGACTCGTGTCAACCACTTGAATCCACGAAAGACAGACCACCGTGCGGGTTATGGTGTGGGCCAAGCCGCACGGTAACTCGCGCCGACCACCTGATCTCAATCCTTCTTCAACTGGCCAAACCCAAAAGTCGGGGTGTTACATTTACTACCTTGAAGTGTGACTTTCTTGAAACTGTGTATTACTACACTTCCCAACACAGCGGTCAGGGGGAGAAGGAATGTTCCGACAAGCTGAATTGGATAAAATATGTTTCGGCCTTAGAAGAAAATGATCACAGTACTCGGGATGAGTCACTCGAAACTCCTACACGATTTGAAGATACTAACACCACCGGTGCCACCCAATATCCTCCTCCCAACCTGATGTCCGAGGTAAGTAACAATCACTCTTCTCAGTCTTCTGATTCCCCTGAACAAACTTCTGAACAGAACGAACCTGTTGAAGATATTGATGCTTCTAACCACGAGACCACCATAGAACAAGATGTATCTTTGCTAGAACATGTCGTTCAAGAAGAAACACCAGGAAGGTATGTGATGCCACCAAGAGCAAATAAGGGAGTTCCTCCAAAGCGATACTCTCCAGAAAAGGAGCCTCGAAGATCCAGGTATGCTATGGCTAATATAGCCATAGGAAACTTATCAAGAGAAGCCAAGGCCTTTGTCTCGTCAATATATTCTGAAGAAGTTCCAATGAATGTAGAACAAGCCTTGAAGACAAAGAACTGAAAAAACGCAATGAAAACTGAGATGGAAGGCTTGATGAAAAATGACACATGAGAAAAATGTGTTCTTCTGTTAGGAAAAAAACAATAGGATGTCGTTGGTTATTTACAGTAAAGCATAAACTAGACGACACAATTTAAAGGTATAAGGCCCGGCTAGTAGCTAAAGGTTACACTCAAACGTATGGGATTGATTATTCGGAAACTTTCTCCCCAGTTGCCATGATTGACATAATTAGGGTTCTTTTCTCAATAACTGCAAATGAAAGATGGACACTCCATCAGTTTGATGTTAAAAACGCTTTACTAGATGGAGAACTAAAGGAAGAAATGTATATGGAAACACCACTTGGATTCTCAGAAGACTTTAAAGCTGGAGAATTTTGTCGTCTAAAGAAATCTATCTATGGATTAAAACAATCTCCCCGAGCGTGGTTCGGTAGATTCACCCTAGCTATGAAGAAATATGGGTTCAAAGAGAGTAACTCTGATCAACTTTGTTCCTCAAACGAAGAAACAAACTTGTAACATGCTTAATCATTTATGTTGATGATATGATTATTACAGGAAACGATGAATAAGAGATGACCAAGTTAAAGAAAGTTTTATTCACAGAATTTGAAATGAAAGATTTGGGCAGACTTAAGTACTTCCTTGGAATAGAAGTACTAAGGTCAAAACAAGGAATTTTCATTTGCCAGAAGAAATATGTACTGGACCTGTTAGCAGAAACATGGATGATTGACTGCAAACCAACAGACACTCCTATGATTGCAAATCAAAAGCTTTATGTGGAGGAGGGAGCAAAGTTAGCAGACAAGGAAAGATACCAACGAATGGTGGGGAAATTGATATATCTCTCACACACTCGTCCAGATATAGCCTACGCTGTGGTGGTGGTAAGAAAATTCATGTATCAACCCCAGGTTACCCATATGGATGTAGTATGGAGAATTATCAAATACCTCAAGGGAACAGTTGTCATGGAGTTCTGTCTAAATCAAATGGGCATTTAGAAGTTTAAGCGTATACCGATGCAGACTGGGTGGGAGATAAAGGGGATCGGAGGTCAACTTCAGGTTACTCCACTCTAGTCGGTGGAAACCTTATTACATGGAGAAGTAAAAAACAAGAAGTGGTCTCCCTTTCAAGTGCCGAAGTTGAATTCAGAAGGATAACATGAGGATTGGCAGAAGCATTGTGGATACAAAAACTCTTAACTGTGATCGGATTTCCCCAAAAAAAGACTAGCAAGATGATGTGTGATAAACGAAGCAGCTATCCAAATATCAGAGATCCCAGTGCAGCATGATCGAACTAAATATATTGAAGTTGACCGACATTTCATTAAGGAGAAACTGGAAGCGGGGATCATTAAATTGTCCTTTGTTCAATCGAAGGATCAGCTTGTCGACATCCTAACGAAGGCCGTTAACGGAAGCATCCTCAGAAATTGTTTGGTCAAGTTGAATTTTGGAAATCCCAATATTCAACTTGAGGGGGAGTGTTAAAAAGGGAAATTATTCTTATTAAAAGGGATCAGACAAGGCTAACATCATCTCTCAATTTTAAGGGACAAATTTCCATTTTTTCCTCCCTGTTTCCAGCCCGTAACATCTGTTGTTTTCCTTGTATATTTCTTTGTAAATGCCTATAAATTGAGGCCTTTTTTCTTTGTAAAATCATAAGAGAAAATACAAAAGTTCAATTCAATCCCTTCTTAATCTCTAACACATTCATCAAGCTTCAACTTGATCAAGTATTTGAAGTTACAAGTGGATTATGATATTCCCATAGAAAGAAAGTGTGGCGATTAGTTCTAGATGCTCAAATTAGTTACTGTTACAAAATTCGGGCTACAAATATTCAGCTTGGTAGGCGAAGTTTGGTTGTTGGGAATTCATGCTGAAGCCCAAAAGCATTCGATATATTTACGTCAATTATATAAGAGAAATTGAACAAGAAACCACGTAGTGGGGAACATATTCTAGAGAGTTCTCTCCGGTCCAGTTAAGTTTTGCATCAGATTCTAGAGCGTAGCACTTTAAGACTTAAGCGAAATAATGACAGATTTAGAAACGCTAATGTTGAAGAAGATAGGTTTACGCTTCTTCATGCTTGAGATAACCAACTCCATATATAATTTGAGATTTAAAGTGACAAATAGATTCTATCAAGTGTAATCAAAGACCAGATTAAAATCGGAAAGGAAAAAAAAACACAAACAGAAAGTCACGTGACTTTCCTTGTAGCCAAAGTCGTCGAATAAACCTCGCCAACCACTAGATTCAAGAACGGGGAAAACAGAGTCTCACGTGACTTTCTGGTGGCCAAAGTCGTGCGGAACCACTCGCCTAACTCAAGTAAATAGACATGAAAAAAAAGATTTGGATTCTTTGTGGATAAAGAATGTTGTTCATATTTAGTTTAAGATTATCTGACTCGAAAGTACGGATGTTTAGTTTAAGATAAAAACAAACCAAATGAACCCAGGATACCCCACCAAAAGTAAGGATATTTAGCTTAAGATAATTTCTACAAATCGGGTGCAAGAAACCATTTTGGTTACCGATACCACTTACATATTATTAGATCACTACAACACCATACACTAAGAAAAAACAACAGGTAATTTCATTAGCACTTACACTTTTGTAGACATGTTCTTGAACTCGAGTAACACAGCGCACTCGCCGTCAATGGCTCAACAACAGACTGAAGAAGAAAACTTAATGGCGAAAGCCGATTGAAGAACATATAGCACCAGGAAGAGGGAGCACATTAAACAAAGAAATACTATGGGAAAAGGCTTAGCAATATCATTATACAGAAGTGTTTATATAATAGTAGCTTAACTAACTTTCCTATATTACAATGGGATATAATTTTCTATTCAAAATGTGAAAAAGAAAGCCAGCCTTCCTATCTTTTAGGATGACTTTGAAACTTTCAAATACTGTAGGGTTTTAATCAAATTTGTAACCGATAAACGCCGTGGAAATTAAAATAATTTTGGTTACAATGAAAGAAAATTATCTAAACAATTAAAACCCAAACGGATCCAATGATGTATTTAATCAAAACTTAAAACCACACCATAGGGTGTTTAGAGATGTACCTTTCAGATCTGTTGTGGTTGAACTAGCTGAGCACTTAGAAACCAATCTAGGTTTCCTCTAGCGGTATCCACACACGAAATTCCACCGGGTGCTAGCCCAATAACCCTAGATCTATATGTGTTTTACAGAAAAAGAAAATGGTTTCTTTTTTATATTTTTCTAACTCAATTCGTGTTTCAAATGGTTTAGCCTAACCCCTTATTTATATCAGAAAAATTATAGTTAGATTGTAATTCAACTAAGGATTAAATAAGGTTTAGTAATTATCTGTAATATTTAAATTCAAATTAAAATTCAAATATATTAATATATATATATATATATATAATTATCTTTTAAATTTAAACATAATTATATATATATATATATATAATTACAGATAATTCCTCGTAATTAACATAATTACGTTTTTACCCTGTAATTATCATAATTACAGTTTAACACATATTTTCATAATTATCCTATTAAGAATAATTATTTTCTTAATCAAATTGATTTAATCCGGGTTTCTTAAGATGGAAACAAACGCATTCTTTGTGTGCGACCCTATAGGTTTACAAACTCCTCAGCAGTGTCTCTGTGTGACATGTGTCATGGGCATATAATAACTTACATTCTCCCACTTGCACATGATACACAGTAACACAGTCGATGGTAAGCGTCTAGCAACACGTCACCGCCCCCAAGGCTATGTAAATGTGCTTTTACCTTCGAGCAATTTGATTGATCCAATCAATCATATAGTAGAATCATTCATTATCCTTTTGCTTCACGATATTTTATTTTGAACTTAAGGCATGGATCTATCTCATCATTTATAGTTCAAAGATTGTGTTTCTCGATCCCAACATATTTGATTATACAAGTGTCATTACTCCAACTATTCCACTTGTTCATGCATGTAAATCAGAATATGTAATCGAGGGGTCCAAAAATATCTCTCACATCTTGAGAGGATCAAATCCCATATGTACACGACTAACTACACAATTCATGTTATATCTAATATAGTCCTTATGATTACGTGGTCAAGGGTAACGTTAGACTATATCAAAGTATAATACTCCTTATGCATTAGATCCCATTGCACATCTCAGGTCTGAGGATAAATAGTGTTGTACTATTTCAAGACTCACCTTATGACGCCGATCTATGAGGTGATGTTGACCGTGGGTCTTGTCCAACGTTCTGTGCTCCGACAAGCGCATGTGACTCTGGTTGCACCTAGTGCACTTCCAACTTGGACTATGACCAGACTTCACAATGATCTTGATTTATTACTAGTCGCCTAGTAATAAGTGATCAAGGACAGTTCTAAATAATATGATCATCATATTTATTTAAGGATACTTAAACATGCTAAAACGAACACAGCGATGTTTAATTAAATACTCATATCCAATATGCCATAATTGTAAAACATAATTGTTTTAATGTTCACAAAGTAAAAGATTACTAAAATTTTACAAATCAGACTAAATTATTACAAAACCTCAATCCTATTGAGCTAATGTGAGCATCATGCTTGCTTTGACTCAAAGGCTAGGTTAGAGGATCTGCTGGATTGTGTTCTGATCGAACTTTACATATCTTTATGTCACCTCTTTCAATAATCTCTCGAATTAGGTGATATCTTCTCATGATATGCTTGGAGCGCTGATGTGACTTTGGTTCCTTTGCCTGGGCAATGGCACCTTCATTGTCGCAATAGATCTCAACAGGGTCACATATGCTAGGGACTAATCCCAGATCTGTGATGAATTTCTTCATCCAAATAGCTTCCTTTGCAGCGTCCGACGCTGCAATGTACTCCGATTCTATAGTTGAATCCGCTATTGTGCTTTATTTGTAGCTCTTCCAGCTCACAGCACCCCCGTTTAACACAAACATGTATCCCGACTGTGATTTATAGTCATCTCAGTCGGTTTGGAAACTAGCATCTGTGTATCCTTGAATACACAGATCTCTTTCTTGACTCCCTTACAGTAAGAACATTTCCTTAGTTCTTCTCAGATACTTTAGAATATTCTTTACTGCTACCCAGTGAGCATCACCTGGGTTTGACTGATACCTGTTCGTCATGCTTAGGTCATACGAGACATCTGGTCTAGTACATAACATGGCATACATAATTGAACCGATGGTCGAAGCATACGGAACACCCTTCATGCGATTCATGTCCTCTTTAGATATAGGACTCTGAGTTTTGTTCAGATGCACACCATGTACCATTGGCAAGTTTCCTATTTTAGAACCCTCCATCTTGAAGCTTCTTAAGATCTTGTCAATATATGTACTTTGGCTTAATCCAATTAAGCGTTTTGATCTATCACGATAAATCTTTATACCAAGGATATAAGCTGCTTCTCCTAGATCCTTCATCGTGAAACACATCCCTAACCAGGCTTTCACACTTTAAAGGGTAGGGATGTCATTTCCGATGATTAATATATCATCGACATATAGGATCAAGAATACTACTATGCTCCCACTGACTTTCTTGTATACACAAGGTTCATCTTCGTTCTTTAAGAAACCAAATTCTTTAATTTTATCATCAAAACGAAGATTCCAACTACGAGATGCCCTGCTTCAGTCCATAAATGGATTTTTGCAATTTACATCGTCGGCGACAGCCCGACGATCACCCAAAAAGAAAAGAAAAAAAATTATGACGTCAGTAACCCAAATACAAGAGAGAGACGCCTTTGGATTGTTTTGTACTCTTGGTAGGCGATGAAGTAGGGTTTATTGCCCTTTTAATTAACAACAGACAAAAGAGCAGGTGACCACCACTTATGAGATAAAAGGATTTTGATTGTTTTGATGCTTCTCACGTGACCCATTAATTCTAATTTTGACTTTTGGATCCCAACCAAAAAGAAGGAAAAATTGATCCAATTAATTTATTTTACCATTATAATAATATTGTTCCCCCCCCCCTTTTTTTGATTAAGTAACATCAAAGTGACTATGATACCACTGTAGGGTTTTAATAAAATTTGTAACCGATACACGCAGCGAAAATTAAAATAATTTTGTTTACAACGAAAGAAAATTATCTAAACAATTAAAACCCAAACGGATCCAATGATGTATTTAATCAAAACTTAAAACCACACCATAGGGTGTTTAGAGATGTACCTTTCAGATCTGTTGTGGTTGAACTAGCTGAGCACTTAGAAACCAATCTAGGTTTCCTCTAGCGGTATCCACACACGAACACGCGAAATTCCACCGGGTGCTAGCCCAATAACCCTTGATCTATATGTGTTTTACAGAAAAGAAAATGGTTTTATTTCTGTATTTTTCTGAAAGGCTATTCTAACTCAATTCGTGTTTCAAATGGTTTAGCCTAACCCCTTATTTATATCAGAAGAATTATAGTTAGACTATAATTCAACTAAGGATTAAATAAGGTTTAGTAATTATCTGTAATATTTAAATTCAAATTAAAATTCAAATATATTTATATATAGATAATTATCTTTTAAACTTTAAACATAATTATATATATATATATATATATATAATTACAGATAATTCCTCGTAATTAACATAATTACGTTTTTACCCTGTAATTATCATAATTACAATTTAACACATATTTTCATAATTATCCTATTAAGAATAATTATTTTCTTAATCAAATTGATATAATCCGGGTTTCTTAAGATGGAAACAAACGCATTCTTTGTGTGCGACCCTATAGGTTTACATACTCCTCAGCAGTGTCTCTGTGAGACACGTGTCATGGGCATATAATAACTTACAAATACATTTTCAACATGCCCCCTCAAGATAGGCCACGATTAGAGAGGCCAATCTTGTCAAGTAATTTCTGGAATTGAGATGTAGGCAACAGTTTGGCGAGAAGATCTGCAAGCTGGTCATCAGATGAAACTTGACTTACACGAAGGAAGCCTGATAGAACCTGATCTCTAATAAAATGATAATCAACAACGACATGCTTCATTCTTGAATAAAAAACAGGATTTGAACTCAATTTTGTTGCTCCGTTATTATCACAATAAACAAAAGGAGTAGTTACTGAGCCAACGCCAAGTTTAGACATGAGAGAAAAATCCCATCAAATTTCAGAAGTTGTTGCAGCAACAGAGCGGTACTCTGCTTATGTGGAGAAGCGAGCAACAGTGGATTGCTTCTTTGAGCTCCAGGATACAAGGTTTCGACCAAGATAAACAAGGTAAGCACTAGTTGAAGCTTAACTGTCTTTGTTCCCTGCCCAATCTGCATCAGAAAATGCATGAAGGGCTAAAGGGGAATCACGGTAAAGAAGAAGACCCTTGTCTAGTGTACCACACAAATAGCGTAAAATACGCTTGACAAGAACCCAATGTTCATCAGTCGGCTTGTGCATAAACTGGGCCATTTTGTTTACTACAAACGAGATATCTGGTCGAGTTAAAGAGAGGTACTGAAACTTACCAACTACAGCACGATACTGAGTTGGATTTGAAAGAGGCGTTCCCGTATTTTTGGAAATTGCTATTGATCTAGCCGGTAATAGTGTCGAAACGGGTTTCACATCTGCCATATTAGATTGTTTGAGTAAGTCCTTAATATACCATTTCTGTGAAAGGTGGATGCCAAGGCGATGAGGAAGAACTTCAGTTCTAAGGAAATATGAAAGTGAAACAAGTTCTTTTAGGAAGAATCGATAGCAAGTATGCCGACAAACTATGAGACAAGATCAGCACTACTTCTGGTCAAAATAATATAATCGACGTATACCAGTAGATACAAAACATGATTGTTGTCTTTAAGAACAAGTAAGGATGTAACTGAGTGTGAGTTATTGAAACCAAAATCTATCAAAATTGACGCAATTCAAGATACCAGGCTCGGTGAGCCTGCTTGAGGCCGTAGATGGCTTTATGAAGTTTACACACATATGAAGGATAATCATAGTTTACAAAGCCTGGAGGTTGAGTCATGAAGACAGTTTCAGAGAGTTTTCCTTGGAGAAAAGCGTTGTTGACATCCAATTGGCGGAGAAACCAACCATAGTGTACCGCAATACTCAACACAAGTCTCACTGTAGTTGGTTTAACAACTGGACTGAATTTTTCTTGGTAGTTCATACCAGGCCTTTGTTGAAATCCCTTGGCGACCAGACGAGCTTTGTACTTGTCAATGGAACCATCAGAATGTCGTTTTATGGGATAAACCTATTTACAACCAACCAAGTTGGAAATTCCATCAGGAGGAACCAATTCCCATGTTCCATTTTTAACAAGTGCATCATATTCCTCACTCATAGCTTGACACCAACTATGATGTTTTAAGGCTTAGGAAATAGAGGTAGGCTCTTTGCATTGGGAGATGGTTTTATGGGTGTTAAGGTTAAGTTTTTTGGATTGGTTTGGTGATGTTGTTTTTTGTTCTAGTGGTCATTCGATGTTGACCAGATGGTGGGATTGTGGGGGCTGTAGTGTTTGGTGGTTGTCTTTCTTGTGAAGGTGGGTGTTGAGATTGTGAGTTTGAATGTGATGGAGTTTCGAACGAGGGTACTTCTTGAGAGCTTGTTGCAGATGGAGTGTTAGATGGTTGTTGGGATGACGGAGGAGTAGAAATGGTAAGGACGGATGGAATCCAAGTGTCTATGGTAGTGGAAGTGGGACGTGAAAAAGTGGTGTGTAGTGAGATGTATGGAAAAACATATTCAACAAACTGAACATGACGAGAGACAAAGAATTTTTTGGCAGATGGTTTGAAACAAATATAAGCACTTTGAGGCAAAGAATATCCAAGAAAAATAGATGGTTGGGATCTTGGAGTAAGTTTGTGAGACGAATATGGGCGAAACCAAGGATAACACAAACATCCAAAAACCTTTAGTTTAGAATAATTGGGATTTTTGTGGAAAATTACTTTGTAAGGTGAGAGCATGTTTAGGGTAGGAGTGGGATCCTGGTTATTAGATACACAGCAGTAGCAAAGGCATGGGGCCAAAAATTGGTTGGAATGGAAGCATGGGAGAGTAAGGTGAGACCCATTTCAACAATATGGCGGTGTCTTCGTTCAGAGTAGCCATTATGTTCGGGTGTATGTGGTGGAGTAGTGAAATGGGAGATTCCATGGTGAGAGAGGTAATCTTTGAGTCCCATATATTCGCCACCATTATCAGAATAAAATGTAATAGTTTTTTGTTGGAAATAATTTTCTACAAGGACTTTGAAACGTTTGAAGACTTCATGAACATCATATTTTCGTTGAAGTGGGTAAAACCATATATATTTTGTGAAATGGTCAACGAAAATTACATAATATTTAAAGCCATATTGTGAAACGATAGGAGAAGTCCACACATCAGAAACAATTATTTCAAGAGGTTTTATTGGGGATAGAGATGAAACAGAAAAAGGAAGTTTATGACTTTTATTGCTTAAACATGCATTACATGAGAATTCTTTTGACAAAGGTGAAGAAAATTCTAATTGAAAATTGGAAACAATGTGTTTTAGGATGGAAAAGGATGAATGTCCTAAACAGTGATGCTAACTCGTTGATGTAGTTTTGACTTGAGAGAAGGCTAGAATTGGAGAAGTTTTGGGTTGAGTAGTTGGCCACTCGTACACTCCAGTTTTAGCAGTGTCTGTCAAAAGAGTTGCCCCAGTACGAAGGTGTTATTCCCAAATTTATCAAGTTCTAAATGCTAACAAGTAATCAAGATGAGAAATCCACAATTCATATGTATTGATCTTCAATCACAAGATTACAAACTAAACTTTCTCTCACTACTCTCTCACTAGAATGATGAAACTATATGCTCTTCTCTAATCTGCTCTCTCTTTCTAATTCGTGTACAACTGATTACAAAGACAAGGATACAAGGTATTTGTACCTCACAACAAATACAAGAAAAACAAATACAAATATATTGACTTTGACTTTATTAACAAAAGACTTTGACTTTGATGAGAGTTGACTTTCCAGCTTTGACTTCTTGATCTTTTGGTCTTCAAACTTTATGATCTTGAATCCAACATATTTGTGCTCTAACAATCTCCCCCTTTGGATCAAGATCATTACTAAAAGATTTAGCAATGCGATATTCTCTTTGATTAAGCTCGTTTGAATAAACTCCCCTTTTTAACAATCTGTATCTTCTCTTGAAATCTTCCCTTTTGATACAAACATAAATTTCTCAACCAATTCTCATGCTCCCCCTATTAGTATGAAATCTTTACAATCTCCCCTTCTCTGATAAGCACAGTATCTTTAAAAACTTTCAGCAATCTTCCCAACATCTGATCATAAAAAATAATAACAATCTTTCCCAAGGTTGTACACAAACCTTTTTCAGACTTGAAAAGAAAAATATCTTAAGATTTTTCAGATTTAGCACACTTTGCTCCAGCAAATTATCTTCAACAAACTGAAATCTTTCATCTTTCAACAATCTTGAATAATTCTCCCATATCTTGAATTTTGGACATTTCTTCAAACTTTTCAACCAACATTTCTTGATTTGAACTCTTCTCCCCCTTTTTGATGAATTGAGCATCAACATCATCAAAACTTTCATCAAGAAATGTCTTTGACCATTATGATCTGAGCCTCTGATTCTTTGCCAATTCGAACAATGTATTTATCCAGATCTTTTCAAATCCGGACAAAATAAGAATGTAACACCTGAATCAACAAACGAATCAGTTAAAATGCCTGTCAGTAACACAGAGTCACTGTGTGTAACGAATACACAATATAAAGGAGCTTTTTAATGTTCACTCCCCCAGGGCTTCCATCCAATCATCGAAATACCACAAAGGCAATTTCTATGAATGTTATGACAAAGAAACAAATTCTTTGTGTGCTCGTGCAAGTGTAGAAAGAATTAAGCACGAATAATTGCTTTTATAAGGCTCAACATAGTGTAAACCACTGAGACAACAGTAGATAACCACAGACTCTAAGTGCATGATTGAAGTGCGAAGGTGGGGCAGACTTTCTTCTTTTTCAATATCCAGATTTTCCAAATGAAAATCAGATACATTATATGCTGCGTCCCCTTGAAAATGTGAAACATTTTCTTTTTGAGAAGAAAATGAGTAGCTTGTGGGGTTTATTCAAGAGTTGGCATGGGCTAGTTGCCTGTTTCAATAACGTTCACGAAGAAATGTGAAACATTAGTAATGTGGCTGCCCGGCTCAGAAAGTAGTTGGTGCAGAGTTTGATATTCTTTTATTCTGATCTCACACCCTCTTTCTTTTAATCATTAAGCTCATTACTAACCAAACTCTCTTTTCCATTTTACCTCATCACACCCACACTCATTTCTTTTAGACTCCTCACACTCAATCACTAAAGGATTAACTTCATGGGTAGGAAACACTGGTTAACGTGAATCCATAGAAGTTTATCCATAGAAGTTTAGTTAATTCCTAGCATAAAGAACCCAGTCCTACAAAGCATATGTTGCTCACAATGGTTTATCTTGAACATTTAAATCATAGGAAATATGGGTCAGATATATGTATGCTCAGAATATAATCATGAAAATATGAGCATTTTTAGACATTGAAGTATTTTCAAACAAGTATACTAATTGAATGAACATGAATGCAAAAGACTTGTTTGAAAATCTGATATTGTATAAAATGATCAGAAATGAATGATATATCAATTAAAGCTTAAGGTCAAGAAAAATTGATATTTGTCTATACGAAACAAGATATAGACATTCTTGAAATGACCGTTTCGAAATGAAATATCGCTCAAAATTCTTTGAATACAAGCGGAGTGTCTTACCATCGAAGAAAAATTGTTTCAATTTAGAGACATGGTAAGAACATTTTGAACAAAAATTCAAACCGGTGTGTGTGAATACTTGAAAGTATATAGAAAAGACAATACGCAAGTATTTATCTTTGGAAACACACGGTTTGTTTATCAATGAATCACAAAAATAAAAATGAAAACATTTAAAATCACACTTCCAAATTATAAAATCTGTTTAAGAATCGGGAAGTGGTTTGAACATTTAAGAACATGTTTTCTATATCTGAAAGTTGTCCTTCTTTTAGATACATTTGAGATTAAGATAAGAAATTTACCTTTTCGAACAATCTTAAATCTCAGAAAGTCAAGCTGTAGTCATCAAGATATGATCATTTCAGCTTCTCTCATCCTGCATAAGTCTCAAAGTCTAGTCAAAATCAAATTTATTCACAAAAATTAAAAGATATAAAACAGTAAAACGATTAAAGTATGAGTTCTGATCTGAAATAATCAGAAATCATAATCTTTTACTCCCCCTGAAAATATGCATCTGAAATTTATCAGTAAAAGGCACATGATAGAGATCTACAACTCCATTTGAAGTGTAGTTCATCATATCTTCCGAATACATATTTCCAGAAAAATTTATGTACTCCCCCTTTAAGGTTGATTTCCTCTTCTATGTATCTGAGTACACTCTCTTATCAGCTCGGGAGTAGCATTTCTTTTTCATCATTGAAGAGCGAGTCCTAAACTGTTGTGTTTAGAAGTCAAACTTCGTTGAAGTACGGGTTCTAAGCTGATTTACTTAGAAGCCTTGGTTCTTGACATTGAGGTACGGGTCTTGAACTGTGTTATTCAAGAGCCATCGTTCTCTTACTCCCCCTTTACTTGTGGTGCCTGCAACATAGAATCAATTTTCGGTTTTGGTACCCACTGGTATTTGGGTCCATTAATGTTAGTTGCAGTTCTTATGGGAGTAACTGAATAAGAACCATACCAGTAATGATCACTTGCTTTATGAACAAAATCATATGTATGACAGTAAGAACAATACCTCTTTTTAGATAACCTGAACATTTGATCTCTTGAGTAAGCAAAATCAGGTTTACCTTTTAGCACTTTGTTCTTCTTGGCTGTTGAAGCATGTACAAATGATTTGTTATCTTTCTTATTTTCCTTCTTTCCTTGCTTTTCTTCCTTCTTCTCATCATTCTTCTCATCCACTGGTTTTACTTTCCACACCAGTTTCTCTTCATTATATCTCCTTCTTCTCCTGTGTGTACCTGAACCATCTATTTTCTGATCATAGAAAATGTTAGTTGTACGAATCTGATTAGAAAACTTAACTGACCTGTTTGTAGAAACAGTTTTCTGATGTGAGCTTGAGGTTGTCTTTTTAAAGTCAGCTGAATTATTTCTAGGTGTGTGGATTTGTGACTCTGGAGTCGTCTGCTCAGTCACCACCACCTTTGAAACAATCTTTTCAAACTCTTTAATCTTTGAAGCGAAACTGTCTCTTTCTTTTACAAGAAGATCAATCTTTGTCTTGAATTCATACTTCGTTTGTTGCTCTATAAGCGCATTCTCAGATAGTTCAGATAACTTTGCAGTTAATTTCCTTATCTCAGTCTCAAAAATAATTCTTTCTTTTTCAAAATCCTTTTCCACATTCTTTCTTCCATCAGATATCTCTTTAAAAAATCCAACATTCTTCTGCTCAATCTCCTTTTTATCCTTTGCAAACTTTTCTCTTTCAATAATGATCACTTTCTCAAAATCAGAGATTTGTTGAGAAAGTTTAACGCATTTAAGCTCAACCGTCTTCTTCTCGTCAGCACATTTTCTAGAAAAATCTGAGAACTTCTTTGCAAATCATTTCTTTTTAGTCTCAAAATCAGATCTTTCTTCAACCATCTTTTTCTCCAGATCAGATATTTCCTTTTGAAGCTCAGCATTAGCATCCACTAGATTCTTAATCTTCATCTCATAACTATCAACAGAATCTACTTGCTGAATCTGGATTATTTGAGATTCCAAATCAGAAATCTTTTGCAGAAAATCAGAATTCTCAGTCTTTAATTTCTCAGCTTCCAACCATTTATCATCTTTCAAGACTTGAATAACTTCTTTTTCAAGTTGTTGAAAATGTTCCTTGTATTTGGCAAAAAATTCTGAATATCGACCTGAACCTGTTGTCTTCTTCAGGTAATCTATATGTGCATGTATCCACTCATTAAGCTTGTTATAACTGTCAACTTGATCATCATCTTTCTTCTTATAACTTTGTGCAAATCGGCCTTCAAGATGAAGAATCTCTGCTTTAAGTTTAGCAATCTCTTCTTTTGAGGACATTTTTCCTTGAGAAGACATCCTGTTTCAATTAAAAAAAAATTAGAACTTGAAAAATGATCGTTAATCCAAATTATGAAATCACAAGAAAAATCTTGAAATCTAGAAAAATCTTGAAATCTAGAAATCTAGAAAAATCAGAAAATTCGAAAAATTTGACTAAGTGTCAGAACTCGCAAGTTACTATTGAACTCGCAAGCCCTAAAACTCGCAGACTGATTCTTGCGCGTTCTCTAAATTCTCAACCAAACGCGCAGACAAACTCGCAAGCAAACTCGCAAGAAAACTCGCAGAAATTTGCGCGTTTTGAGAAACTCGTAAGCAAACACGCAGATAAAACTCGTAGATGAAACACGCAGATCAACGAAACTCGCAAGCGCCTGAACTCGCTAACCACTGTTCATACTAGAACTCGCTAACTGTGATGTGCGCGTTTCCCAAACTTGCAGATCGAAGCTTGCGCGTTTCAACACTTAGAATTATTTCTGAAACCTTCAAACTCGCAGGTCGATGAATTCGCTGATCACTGTTTCTCCTCAAACTCGCAAGACTAAGAACTCGCAAGTCACTATTCCTTCTTAAACTCGCTAGCTTCAATTAGCGAGATTGATGAACTCGCTGGCCACTACTAGCGCGTTCTGGTCCTTAGAAATTTTTCTAACTTTTTCCAAACTCGTAGACTTCAACTAGCGCGTTTTTAAAACTCGCTAGTCGTTACTAGCGCGTTTTGACCAATATCTTTTCTTCGACTTGCGCGTTCTTGCGGATAAACCTTGCGCGTTCTAGCGATCTAGCGCGTTTTATCGTTTTTCGACCCAAAAACCATCTTTTTAGTCTGAAATCGATCTTTTCTTGGTTTATATGATCTGAAACTCTGGATTGTTGCTCGATTACAACTCTAGAACGAATTACAATCAAAGAAATTTACAAACAACAACTTTTACAACTCAAACTTCAATGAAACAGTAACTTTACAACTTCGAACAAAACTAAAAAAAAAACACAAAATCGAATGAATTAAAGTGCAAAAACTTGTAATTGATTACAAGAACTCGATCTATTACTCTTTTCGACCACTTTCTAATCAAAATCTGTTACAAAAACACTCTCAAACTCAAAATTTGATTCTTAACAGTACGACCACAGAGACGATGAACAGTAACTCGAATTCTTGATTTTCTTGATCTGATTTCACCTTTGGATCGGCTCTGATACCAATTGTTATTCCCAAATTTATCAAGTTCTAAATGCTAACAAGTAATCAAGATGAGAAATCCACAATTCATATGTATTGATCTTCAATCACAAGATTACAAACTAAACTTTCTCTCACTACTCTCTCACTAGAATGATGAAACTATATGCTCTTCTCTAATCTGCTCTCTCTTTCTAATTCGTGTACAACTAATTACAAAGACAAGGATACAAGGTATTTATACCTCACAACAAATACAAGAAAAACAAATACAAATATATTGACTTTGACTTTATTAACAAAAGACTTTGACTTTGATGAGAGTTGACTTTCCAGCTTTGACTTCTTGATCTTTTGGTCTTCAAACTTTATGATCTTGAATCCAACATATTTGTGCTCTAACAGAAGGTCCTTCACATGAAAAGAAAAGGGTAACAACTCAACAGATGAATTATTTGTAGTGCAAAATTGAGAAACAGATATTAAGTTATTTTTCATGGTTGGTACACAAAGAACATCATTCAAGGAAAACGTGGTAGTTGGTGTTGCTAAGGAAGCGGAACCAATAAGAGATATTGACAAACCAATACCATCTCCAATTATCACGTCATCTAAACCTGTGTATGGTGCATGAAGAGAAAGATTGTTTAAATCTATAGTGACATGATGAGACGCGTCGTTGTCCAACAACCATGGTGAAGTATTGGTGACCATATTTGCAGCATAGTGAGCTCGTGGCTGCCATGGTCGAGTTGGGTTGTTATTTGTAGTGGATGATGTAAGGGTCGATGACAGTTACAATATCGTGTTTCAAGTGATTTACGGTCCCAAAAATGATACCAATAAATCACGTGCAACTGACCCGTTACAACAAATGCGGAATAACGAGATCTAAATATTGTATATTTTGGTCTATTGATTCATACCGATCCACAAGCGTAAATATAG
Organism: Arctium minus; assembly: GCA_954870635.1. NCBI lineage: Eukaryota > Viridiplantae > Streptophyta > Magnoliopsida > Asterales > Asteraceae > Arctium > Arctium minus. The sequence continues at coordinate 13,886,491 of OX941080.1, forward strand.
CAGTTATCGAATATACGATAAAATATAACGAAACAACAAATAAATCGAGACAACAAGATTTAACGTGGTTCCACTATCAATGTGATAGTGTACATCCACAAGGAGAGAGATCTTTATATTACCAACCAGGAGAAATTACAATGTGTTTACGAGATCCTTGGATCAACGAATCAGCTACCCAAATATTTTTCACTGATATATATATATATATATATAATATATATATATATATATATAAAGTCTATACAAAAGAAAGAATAGAAGACCAAAGAAAGTATTCTTCAAAGGTGGTATATGGGATGATTGTTTACGTGAGGTTGCATGACAATATATAGGGATAGATTGGTGCAAGAAGTCAAATGGGTATGGGTTGGCATAACATAAGATGGTGGGTTTCATGGTACACTGATAGATTTCTTTTCATGTCCTCCCATGTATGCATGTATGGTGTAAAGATGCATACATCTTAGTTGTCTTCCATATTTCCCATGCAAAAAGGAAATCTCATGTATTATCCACCGTACAATATGTCTTCTAATAAGACAAAATCCAAGAAGTCTTCCAAAATTTGTGTGGTCCAAATTAATTCATGCATCAAGCTATTGACTTGTACATTGTGTTTGGTGAGTTGCACATCACCAATAAAACTTATCTGATTTAAGTTTTTCAACAGTCCACCATGATGTGCAAATCACCCGACGAAACTAAAGCATGAACCAATCCCCCGAATATGGACAAAAAGCTGATAGAGATTGACACGAGGTAACAGAATGCATTTTGATCGTGACGAGCTTCGGCTCGGCCATCACCCATCAAAATCAAAAGCAAAAAATCCTCAAGTGAGAAATCTCAATAAACGAATGAGTTAAGCAACCTAAAAACACGTACCAAGTAATAACTCCCCAAATATGTCGCTATGTCATCTGTACCAATATTCCCATCTCTCCCACAAGGTGACAAACGACACTAACACAATCTGAGTTGAATCAAATTCAAGCAATGCTCGAATGCGGTTGGCGGTAACGACTTGGTGAACATATCGGAAGCATTATATTCAGATAATATTTTCTTCAAATACACAATATTTGCGTTGTGCAAAACTACCAGAAATGCATCACGCACATTAATGTGCTTCGTTCGAGAGTTGAACGCCAAATTTGATGCCAAGTGAATAACACTCTGGCTATCATAATTAATACGGACAGTAGTCTGCTTCATGCTCAAACCAAACAAGAGTTCCTGTAAATGAAATGCTTCTTTAGCAGACTCGACCGCTGCAATGAGTTTAGCTTCGGTAGTCGATAATGCAACAACATACTGTAATCGAGATCTCTAACTGACAGTTGTTCCACCTAATGTAAAAACATAACCAGAAGCGGATTTCCAACTGACACGATCACCTGGGTAATTTGAATCGCAGTAACCAAGAATATCACAGTTGTTTTGCATACCATAAATCAGCCCGTGAGTTTCCGTACCTTTCAAGTAACGAAATACAGTTTTCACTGCATTCCAATGTGACTTACCGGAGTTAGATAGAAACCGGCTAATCACACCAACGGAATGTGCAAGATCGGGATGAGTGCATACCATAGCATACATGAGGCTCCCGACTGCTCTGGTATACGAAATCTTTGCCATTTCAGCCTTTCCAATATCGTCAACCGGACAATCGTCTCTTGTAATCTTGATGTGTCTTGGAAGTGGCGTAGACACCGACTTTGCTCTATCAAGATTAAACCGCTTCCGAATCTTCTGAATAAAGCCCTTCTATGTTAACCTGAGAGTACGGGACTCTTTGTCCCGAACAATTTCCATGCCGAGAATAACACGAGCTTCACCGAGATCTTTCATTTCAAATTCTGATTTCAACCTATCTTTCAAACGGTTGATTTCAGAACGATCACTGCAAGCTATCAGCATGTCATCAACATAAAGAAGTAGATAAATAGAAATGCCACCGCTTGATCTATGAAAGACACAAACGTCTTTCTCACTACGCTCAAAACCCAACGAGATCATAAATAAATCAAACTTCTTGTACCATTGTCGAGGCGACTGTTTAAGTCCATAAAGAGACTTCTTCAATTTACAGACCCAATGAGGTTTGTTGTCGGAGATGAAACCTTCCGGTTGCTTCATATAGATGGTTTGCTCAAGATCTCCGTGCAGAAAAGTTGTTTTCACATCTAATTGTTCGAGCTCTAGATCGAAAATTGCCACAAGGGATAGAAGGACCCGGATAGATGTGTGTCGAACCACAGGCGCGAAGATATCGTCATACTCGATACCCTTCCGCTGTGCAAAGCCTTTCGCAACCAGGAAAGCTTTATAACGCTTATCGTACTTGACTTTATAGACCCATTTGCAGCCAATTGCACGACTGCCTTTCGATAATGGACAAAGCTCCCAAGTGTTATTTTTAGATAGAGCTTCCATTTCCTCTTGCATAGCTCCTAACCACTTATCACAGTGGCTCGAAGCTAGGGCCTCCGAATAGTCAAACGGCTCATCCTGTACAACATGCAAAGCATACTCAAGTTGGTCAGTAAAACTCATATTTGCGAAATCCCAATCACCATACCAATTAGGAGGACGGATAGTTCTCTGGCTCTGCCTCACAGGTACTGATACTGGAATTATATCCCCTTGACCTCCACCATCATTCAGAATTTCTTCCTGAACTGAGCTAACTGGATCGAAAGTAGATGTAACTGGTGGACTAACATCTTCTTCAACTTCTGATCCCAAAGTAAAACCACGAGCAGATGAGTTGGGTATCATAGGACTGACAATTATCTCATCTCCATCGGTTGTTGGAGAAACAGAAGAGACAAATTCCGGTTCTGGAGAGGGTTTTCGATTATGATTAGACTTGAACATAATCGACTCATTGAAGGTCACATGTCGAGAGTAAATCACATTTCGGGTGACCGGGTTCCAGATTCGGTAACCCTTGATTCCATCTGTATAGCCGAGTAGGAATCCTTTGGTGGCTCTGGGATCCAACTTGTCCTGACCTGTCACATGAATATACAGAGGAAAACCAAATACACGTATGTATTTCAAACAGATACAACCCTTACCCCTCCAAATTTATTCCGAAATTTTTCCCCCATTGGCTGAACACGGTAACCGATTCACAATGTGTACAACAGTGTGAAATGCTTCAGTCCAAAACATTTTACGGAAACCAGATGTAACTAACATACATCAGACTTTTTCTAACAAAGTCCTATTCATCCGCTCGACGACTCCGTTTGATTGCGGATCGCCAGGTGTGGTGTAGTGTCGGTGAATACCTCTACGTGAACAAAAGTCTGTAAAGTTACCACTAGTATATTCACCACCATTGTCAGATCTAAGCACTTTTAATTTTCTACCAGTCTCGACTTCGACTAGTGCTAACCAAGTTTTGAATATTTCAAAAACATCTGACTTTAACTTAATCACATACACCCAAAGCTTGTACGAGAAATCATCAGTAAAAGTAACATAGTACTTACCTCCACTGAGAGATTGCGTCGAAGATAGTCCCCAGACGTCTGTATGAACGTAATCGAGGATCCCGTTGGTGTTGTGTTTTCCAACACCAAAAGAAACAAACGTCTGTTTACCCGAGACACATTCTGAACAAAAGTCCAGACTCGCAGGCGTGTCAACTGCAATGAGTTTCCGCTTGCGCAAAATCTCCAAATTCTTCTCTGAAGTGTGTCCCAACCTAAGATGCCACAAATGCGTAGCATCTAAGTTTTTCGAACTATCTGCGACACACGCATCAGAACTGACTGTTTTGCCTACCAGATGAAACAAGTTATTTTCTGCATGCTCACCCTTCATCACAATAAAGTTCCCTTTGGAGATGCGCATACTCCCATTCTCAATCCGAATCTTACAGCCAAGTTTAGACAGTTGTCCAACATAAATCAAAGAACGAGTCATAGACGGTACAAATTTAACATTTGATAAAGTTCGAATAGTACCGTCAAACTTTTTGATTCTGACCGAACCGATGCCCCGAGTGACACACGATGTACTGTTTCCCATATAAATATGGTTACCTTCGAACTCCTCGAAAGTAGTGAAACAGTCCCAAAATGGTGTCATATGGCACGAAGCTCCGGTATCCAACACCCAATGCCTGTCGCCTTGTGGTGCAGTAACCGTTGTTGAGAAGCTTGTATCTCTTTCGGCTGCAACTGCTAAAGATTCTGCTTTGGTCCTGTCCTTGTTTTTCAAACTCGGACAATCTCTGACCCAATGACCTGGTTTGTGACAATAATTACAATTGCCACGTTGCTTAGATTTCCCGCGATGACCATATTTACGATATTGGGAGTGGCCACGAGTTCTTCCCTTGAGCTGATCGTCTAAGTCCCTTTCATCAAATAGACCATGACTGTTGTGGTTGTTCTCCCAAGAACTGTTACCGTTTTTCATCTGAATTCTCTGTTCTTCACAGATCATCCCTGCTTTCACGTCAGATAAAGATATGGAATCTCTTCCATAAATAAAACTGTTAGTGAACTGGGAATATTTTTCGGGAAGTGAATACAACAGAATCAAAGCGAGTGCCTCATTATTTGTGGCAAAAATAGAATTTGTTGCCTTCAACTTCATTATGATGTCTTCGAATTCAGTCATGTGAGCCTGAATGGTAGTGTCTTCCTTTATTTTGAAGAACAAACACGACCTCATCAATAACAGTCGGTTAGTCAAAGTTTTCTTGAGATAAAGATTCTCAAGTCTTTTCCGAATCCCTACGGCTGTCTTTTCATAAACGATTTGAGAAATTAAATTTGGACCCATAGCCATTTGTAAGGTAGTGAAGGCCCAAGCCTCCATTTCCTTAGCTTCTAAGGTGGACATATCCGGATCTATTTCTTCCGGAGCAAAGACTACGGGGTGAACATCGTTTTTCCTAAGTGTTACTGCTGTAGTAAACTGCCATTAACCAAAATAACCCTCCCCGTTCCATTTTTCTATTCTAATCCCGGCCCCCGATAATTTAAAAGCACCTTTTTGATGAACATTTGGGTCCGATTTGGAAACAGAACCGGCGAACAGATTTCCTGAATCAACAGACATTTTAACGGGCACTTTATCGTGCGACTAAAAATATACAATATAAGCTGAATTTAGATCTAGACGCTCTGATACCAATTGTAAGGGTCGGTGACAGTTATAATATCGTATTTCAAGTGATTTACGGTCCCAAAAATGATAACAATAAATCACGTGCAACTGACCTGTTACAACAAATGCGGAATAACGAGATCTAAATATTGTATATTTTGGTCTATTGATTCATACCGATCCACAAGCGTAAATATAGCAGTTATCGAATATACGATAAAATATAACGAAACAACAAATAAATCGAGACAGCAAGATTTAACGTGGTTCCACTATCAGTGTGATAGTGTACATCCACAAGGAGAGATAGATATTTATATTACCAACCGGGAGAAATTACGTGTTTACAAGATCCTTGGATCAACGAATCAGCTACCCAAATCTTCCTCACTAATATATATATATATATATATATATATAAAGTATAGATAAAAAAATGAATAGAAGACCAAAGAAATCTTCTTCAAAGGTGGTATATGGGATGATTGTTTACGTGAGGTTGCATGGCAATATATAGGGATAGATTGGAGCAAGAAGACAAATGGGTATGGTTTGGCATAACTTAAGATGGTGGGTTTCATGGTACACTGATAGATTTCTTTTCATGTCCTCCCATGTATGCATGTATGGTGTAAAGATGCATACATCTTAGTTGTCTTCCATAATCCCCTTGCAAAAAGGACATCTCATGTATTATCCAACATACAATATGTCTTCTAATAAGACAAACTCCAAGAAGTCTTCCAAATTTGTGTGGTCCAAATTAATTCATGCATCAAACACTTGTACATTGTGCTTGGTGAGTTGCACAACACCAATAAAACTTATTTGATTTAAGTTTTTCAACAGATGATTGCACTAGTACAATCTAAAATGATGGGAAATATTTAGCCATGTGACCGTGAATGCCGCCAATTTGACAGAAGCCTTCATATGGTTGAGGTGGAGGATGATTGGTGTGAGGTGGAGCACCGGAGTTAGTACCCGTAGGTGGTCGATTGAAGTTGTTCTGACTAGGGCGCCAACCTGTGTTGCCTACGGGAGATGGGAAAACTGAACTAATTACTTTTCTCTAACCAACTTATGACCAAACAAAAAAATGACTCCCAAAGGCGACCCTCTCGAGTTTCCGGCTGTTTTCTAGATTGAAGTAGCTTTTCGTCTCCCTGAAAGAAGTCACTATCAAAGAGCTCGCCCTACTGAAGTACACATCACTTCAACAAGCCAAACCCTCAAGTTAACGAGACACACCTACTTAGTCTTGCAACAATGGATCAGTGCAAGAGATGGGGTATTGGGACGGTAATTATTGTTCTTCTATTGCCTCCAATTTGAATTATTGGTATTAGTTGTGTTTGTAGGATTAGCAGTGATTGGAAGTTGGATAGCAGATTTGGAGTTGGTTGAGAGGGAGGCTTCAAATGATAAGAGTTTCTCATGGAGCTCATCAAAAGATATGGAGGTGTCATGGGCTTGAACAACATGAATAAATTATTTGTAGTCATGACCGAGTCTGTCAAGAATCTTTTCGATCAAATCTTCTTCTTCAACTGGAGCACCCAATATGGCCAATTCATCAGCTCGTGCTTTGATGGAGTGAAAAAATTCGGTGATAGTCATGGTACCTTGGGTAGGATTTTTAACAAACTTTTTACTTGTTTGATGTGGCCTCGGGTTGGTTTGGCATATGTATATCTTAAACTGGTCAGGCTTCACCAGAGGTTTTGGCACGGGCAATGAAAGAAATAAGTGAGGGTGATAAGGAACTAATAAGGGCATTGAGAATTAGTTGATCTTGACGAACACACATGGTGTAGGCTGGATTTGGTGTAGTTCTATCAACAGTACTAGAAGGACATGGTTTGGATCCATCAATGTACCCAACGAGGTCGTAACTAGTGAGGAGTGTTTTAAATTGGACTTTCCATGAGAGATAGTTGGAAGGAGTAAGTTTCTGAGGGGCTTGGACAAGTGTATTGATTGTGAGGAGCTGATTGGAAGCATCTGAACTGATAGAAATTACTGGGTTGTTTGAGGTAGGCATCTGGTGAGAGGAATGATAAAAAAAAAATGGGATATGGGAAAAGGAATACTATAGGAAAAGGCTTAGCAATACCATTATACATAAATGTTTATATAATACAGTAGATTAACTAACTTTCCTATATTACAGTGGGATATAATTATCCTATTCAAAATGTGAAGAAGAAAGTCAGCTTTCCTATCTTTTAGGATAACTTTGAAACTTTCAAATACATCTTCAACACACATCACCATAAAAAATGCAAAGATTTTTCTCATGATACTAAAGAAGAACAAGAAAGCAAAGTTAAGTGTATCTCGATGAACAACGTAGTTTATATAGTCAACTTCTACGCTTATTTACTTTCAAGTTGGTCAGCCGCATTCTCTTCCATCTCTGTTAGCCATATATTCTCTCTTTCCCTGGTGGTCTCTAGGGAGAAAACCAAATTAAGACAAGATGATGTTGTCAAGACGATAATCAAAATATGACTTTCTGCAACTAACAACAAACATAGAGTTCCCTTATTAATATATCCAAAAACAATTAAAGCAGACAAGACACTAGTATTAAAAAAGTACTAAATTCTCTTTTAATTACAAAAATCAAATGCATGAAGATTCTTATAAGATGCCTAACAATGACTTTCATACTAGTAAATATTAGTGTGAAAACCTACTGATGACCTAATTCTTATAAACAAGCTCTTTTAACACCAAAAAACTCGATGTCATCATGGTTGGCAAAATCAGCAAAAACAGTAACAATTACCAATCATGACCACATCTTTTATCTGAATATTCAGTATTTGGAGCCAAATTGAATGCAGAGGCATATAAAATTTTGAACTTCCCATTAACTACAAAATACCTCTGAACCTTCCTAACTCTTCTACATATTTCAAATACCAAGTTTGAGATATACCTTCCTATATGTCCTTGCGGTTAGGAATACCGTGCACTTGTACATGTACAGAGAATGAACTTAAATTAAGAACAACTCTGTAGCTAGAAACTTTGCATCCTTGTGTTTGTAAGATGTCTTAGGGAGTTGCTCATAGACTTGAATGTCCTTGTCTGTTTCCTATTAATCCATTCCAATTGAATACATACCTCATTGTACAACACAACTTATTGGTGCACATCACTTATAAGGGTTGTTTATTTTTTTAAAATACCTCTTAATGGCTCTTAAGTCTGAATCATTTAGACCTTTTGACATTCAGACTGTTTGTTTTTTTTTCAATTTTCAGAACCTCTTAATGGATCTTAAGTACATCTGAAATATGAAGTGGTGACCTAACTTTTTTAAAACCTCTTATCGTCATCTCAGTTCATATACTTTCCTTTCTCTCAAGACACCTCCAAACATTATAATTTAAATAGTCTTATTGAATCAAATTCCAGACTTCAGCACCACCTCTTATTAATCAGAAGTGAAATAAGACTTCAAACTTCAGACCTCTTAAAAAGACAAACGCCACCTATAGTCTATATATCTTGACTGAGAAAGCTCATATTTAAACCCATTTTTATAACGAATCCCATGCATTTTAGGATGATTTTATAGTTGATAAATCCCTTTAACTTAATGACAGGTTCCTAAAGGTCGGATTTGAAGCTGTTAGACTATAATTGTATTCAAGATTAAATGAGGGTCATTATTGTATTTGTTGTAATAGTTGTTTGTGTGTGTTGTAAGGTGAGCTTAGAAGGTTTGACCTTGCTTGGTCATGTTGACCTATATATAAGCAAGTCATTGTATTGTTTGTAAGTGTGAGAAAAAGAGTAAGTGTGTGAAAGTGAAGGTGTAATATTGGTGGTAGTTGAGAGAGAGTAAGAACACACACAAAGAACACACATATACGTGAGATCTGTGACTAGTTGTTAGATCTGTGATTAATTGTAATTCATGTGATTGATCTAATAAAAGTGTTTGTGTCAATCTAAATGTGTTAATGCTAGTAAATCTTGGGCCATAATTGGTATCAGAGCCAAATCCGTTTGAAAATCAAGAAAATATTTTTGAGTCGTACTGTTCACGCTACTGTTCACCGGAGTCAAATCGATTTTGAGTTTTAGTGGAAATTTTGAGTTGAAATTGATTAGGTTATGTTCGTTTTGTGAAATCGATCGAGTTAGTATCTTTTAATTCCTGAAATGCATGTGATTTGATCATCAATTTGAAGATTTAGTGTTTTTTGAGTTCTTGAGTTTCACGTACTGTTCTTGAATTAAATGTGATTATTTTTGTGTTTTTAATCGAAATTGTGTATTAGAATTGTGTTCGAAATGTGTTTGTGAATGAATTGTCAAACTTTCAGATCGAAATTCGAGGTCTAGATAAGTTTTTGGTGCAAATTTGTTGATTTTATAAGTATGCGTTTCATTCATCAGATGTGCGTTTCATTCATCAGATGTGTGTTTCATTCATCTGAGGTTTGCGTTTGATTCATCCAGGTTTGCGTGTGATCATCAGAGTTTGCGGGTGTTCATCTTGGTTTGCGTGTGATTCATACTGGTTTGCATATCGAAAGTTTATTTGTGCTTGATTTGTATTGTGCGTATCACGTCACAAACGCACACTGAGTCTTGCGTTTCACGGCACAAACGCACACTGAGTCTTGCGTTTCACGGCACACACACACACTGAGTCTTGTGATTCATGGCACAAACGCAAAGTCATGTGTGCGTTCCACACTACACACGCAAAGTGTAGGTTTGCACTTCTCGACACAAACGCGTTCCACTCTATAAACGCAAAGTGGCATTTGCGTTTCACAAACTGAACACGCAAAGTAAACCACATCACAAACGCAAAGTATTGTTTGCGTTTCACAGCATAATCTCATAACTAAGGTTTGCGGGTCACTCGACAAACGCAAAGTTAAGGTGTGTGGGTCACTCGATAAACGCAAACTAAGGTTTGCGGGTCTCACTACAAACGCAAAGTTTTGTTTGCGTTCCTCACTTGACACGAGAAGTGTAGTGCGTTTCACACTGTGTTCTTAAATGTTTTTCTTCGAACATATTTTCTTGATTTGATTGGATTTAAAGATCTTTACTAGCTAATAACTTTCATCTTTTGTAGGTAAATACAGATCTCAATCATGGCAAATGAATTTTTCTCTATGGGATCTCATATGAAGCCTCCGGTCTTATCAGTTGGAGATTATTCACAATGAAAGAAAAGAATGATTCAATTCTTGAATCTAAAGAGCAAAGATTATATGATATCTATCATAGATGGTCCAGGAAATCCACAATCGCTTGTACGTGGACAAGCAGCCACAACTACATCTCCAGAAATCCCAGATCGATACATATCAAAACCATATCAATTCTTTACTGATGTGGAAAAGGCAAGATACAAAGTAGATGAAGAGGCACTTATTTATCTTACAATGGCAATCCCTAACGACATCTACAATCACGTAGATAGTAGGGAATTTGCAAAAGATTTATGGGATGAATTGGAGAGACAGTTTCAAGGATCAAACAAGTCAATCCAGACAAAGCTGAATCAAAGTATAAATGCATATGAAGGTTTTCATGCGAAAGAAGGAGATACTTTGTTGGAAACATACAACAGGTTCAATGTGATATTGAATGATCTAAGGAGGAATGGAATGAACAAGTCAGAATCAGAGATCAATTATAAGTTCATCAAGAACTTGAACCCAGAATGGACAAGCTATGCTATCAACATTCAGATGACCAAAGACATGGCACAAGAAGATGTCAATGATATCTTCACAACTTTATCTCAGCATGAGGATGAAGTAAAGCAGCTAAGTGCTGAAAAGAAGATAGTCAAAGATTCTCTAGCTTTACTATCTGAACGTAAAAAAGGGTCAAGCTTCAAGTCCAGTTCTTCTTTTAAGACAAAGTCAATGAAATCTAGAACTCTCCTAACTGAAGTGACTGATTCAAGCACTGATCAATCTTCTACTGAAAGTGATGAATATTCAGATGAGGACATGCAACGATTCGCTGAAAATCTTGCTCTTCTCACAAAGCAGTTTAAAAGTTTTGGAAAGAACAAGTACAAGCCGAAATATGAGAGATACAAGAAAGACAAGTACAAACCGAGATCTGAAAAGAAGTTTGAGAAAAGAGGAGAGAAAACAGATGAAAAGCGAGAAGAGAAGAGAGAAGGAAAGAAAGAAGAGACTGAGCCGAAATATGGAAGATGCTATAACTGTGGAAAACCAGGTCATTTTTCCAAGGATTGCAAGTTCAAGCGTACAAAGAATTCTGAATATTATGCTCGGAAAACACTGTTAGCAAAGAAGGTGGAAGAAGGTCAGAACTTAATGGCGGAAGAAGAGAATTGGTTGTACAAGAGTTCTGATGACGAATCTGCACACTTTACTCAGGTGTGTATGATGGCCAAAGTAGATGAGGACATTGGATCATCTTCTGATCATTCTGACTGTGGTTCCGAGGTACGTATTCAATCCTTAAAGGCTCAAGTTAAATTCATGAAAGAAGAGTTTAAATCTTTGAAAGTCAAACTTAGTCATGAAAGACAAACAATGTTGAATTTTCGTGATGAAAATTCAATGTTGAAAGATGTGGTTAAGGAAAAGGAATCTGAAAAAGATTGTTTGAAAAAGGACAAAGAGGTTTTAAATTTAAAAATATATGAGCTTGAAAGAGATCTTGTAAACTTAAATGCTGAAAAAGGTGATTTTCAACTAAAATTTGAAGCATGTTTCCAAGAAAGAAATGAGGCATATTGTAAAATCAAGCAACTGGAGGATTTAAATCTGAAAAGAGGACAGACTGAGCAAACATTAAATCTTTTAACGAACAAACTCCAAGATGTCAAATTTTATAATGTTAAAACTGGTTTGGGTTTTGAACCAAATAATGTTTTAAAAAGAGCACCAGAAAATTTGTACAATTTTGATAAAATGGCTCTACTCCTACAAAACCCGATATTCATGATACTTTTGTAAAAGGTAAAATCGTGAATGATGATGACACTTCATCTTGTGCTGATTCAATTTCAAGTTTAAAATCTGTTGGTTTTGCTTATAAAGATTTAAATGAAAGTTACAAAACAAGAAAAATAGAATTTAGTGAATTTAAGTCGCTATTTTCTCCTTGTTTACCAACAGAATCAGCCAAGGTTGAAGAAAATAATACTGAATCTCAGTGTCAGTTTGATGAATCTGATTTAGAAACTGATGTTGAGAATCAAGGGTTATCATCTGATTTATTCACGGCAAATTTCTCAAATGGTTCAGAAAGTGAAAATATCATGAATCAAAACCTTAATTCTGATTTTTCAAAAATTATGACTGAGGAGATTTTTACAGAAATGATGAATGCTTCAGATCCTGTTCCTATTATAGAGAAGATGGAATCAAACTCTGAGGTAAATCAAACATCAAATTTTGAGAAACAAATCACAGATCTTCAAAAGACAATTGAAGAGTTAGAAGATGAGAATGTTGATCTCAAATTTAAACTTGACAAGTCTTCTGAAGAAAACAAAGAACTCTCTAAAGAGTTAAATATTTTAAAAAATGATTTGTTTCAACAAAATCTAAAGGAGAAAAAGATGTTTGACTCTACAAACTGGAATGTTCATTCTAATCCAGAGTTTGATACTGTTAATTCTAAATCTTCAGTTGTTTATACTTCTACTCCTGAATATCCTCCGAGTATTTTTGAAAAAGGAGAAACATCTTGTAATTCAAAGGCAAAATCATCTTCTTCAAAGAACACTAACAAGATTCTGTTTCCTGTTTCAGATGTAAAAAGGCAAAATGATAAAGGAGAAAGGGTGAAGAATGTGAAGGAAAATAAAGTTGCTATAAATAAATGTAAAATCAGTGATAGTGATAGTTTGATGTGTAAAAATTCAAACGTTTTCAAATGTCAAAGTTGTACGAATGATTGTACTTCATTGGATAAATCAAAGCTTTTGACATTTGCACGTAAGAATTTTATTTGCAAACACTGTCATGATAATGCATTTATCATTCCTTCTATTCATCCTAAATCAAATGTTGTCAGAAAAACATCTCATGTCAAATCAGCTTCAAAATCCTTAACTCATCAGGATAAAAATTTTCATGCTAAGATTGATAATTTTTTGAAAAAGAAAACATTGCATGAGCTTAATGTTAAAATGCTATGGAAATGGGTACCTAAGCCTCGCTATGAGTGGCGAATTAAGGCTAAGGTAGATTATGTTGATGAGTTGTGAAAAGCTAACAAGAAAGGACCCATATGGATATGGTTACCTAAACAGAAATGAGTTGTTCTTTTTGCAGGCCTCACATACATGGTATATAGATTCAAGATGCTCGCGCCATATGACAGGATTTAAGCATCTACTTCACAATTTTGTTGAGGAACCTGCTGGTACTGTAAGTTATGCTAATTCTGAGGTAACTGGATACATTCGAGGCCACGGATCTTTAACGAATGGCACCGTGACGATCAAAAGAGTGCTATACGTAGAAGGACTTGATCATAATCTTTTCAGTACAAGTCAATTCTGCGATAGTAAATTTCAAGTTCGGTTTACTGATAAATGCTGTTACATTGAAGATAAAGATGGTCGTGCAGTTTTTAAGGCTAAGCAACATGCAAATCTTTATTCTGTGAATTTTCCAACACTTTCTGCATCAAGACCTGTTTGTCTGATTGCAAAAGCATCACGAGCTGAAAGTTGGATATGGCATCGGCGTCTATCTCATCAAAACTTTGATGCGATTAATCAGTTGGCGAGCCAAGGCATTGTCAAAGGTCTACCAGAACTAAGGTTTGAGAAGAATTCTCTTTGTCCCGCTTGTGAAATGGGAAAGATGAAGCGAACATCTCATAAAGCAAAGACATAATTCTCATCCTCAACACCTCTTAAATTGTTACATATGGACCTTTGCGGCCCGATGAGGACTCAGTCTATCAATGGTAAGAAATATATTTTGGTCATGATAGATGAGTACTCCAGATATACTTGGCTGAAATTCTTAAGGAACAAATCAGATGCAGCAGAGCTGATCATTGAGTTTTTAAAGAAGATCCAGGTTCGACTACAATTGCCGGTTATATCTTTGAGAAGTGACAATGGCATGGAATTCAAGAATGAAAAGCTTCAGAGTTATCTCATATTTGTTGGGATCTCTCACAACTTTTCTGCTTCCTACACTCCTCAACAAAACGGAGTAGTTGAAAGGAAGAATCGAACACTGGTGGAAGTTGCAAGGACAATGTTAGCCTATTCCGAATTGCCAATGTTTCTGTGGGCTGAAGCCGTATCCACTGCGTGATTCACACAAAACCGTACGATTGTCATCAAAAGACATAAAAAGACAGCGTATGAACTTATTAATCGTCGAAAACCGAATATTAAATTTTTTCGTACTTTTGGTTGCAGGTGTTGTATTCTCAATGATCGAGACAATCTTGGTAAATTTGACAAGAAGGCTGATGAAGGCTATTTCATTGGTTATTCGTTGACATCTAAAGCCTATCGCATTTACAATAGACGAACCAAGATGATCATGGAGAGCATTAATGTGTCATTCGATGAATCATCAACGTTGACTTCTGAACACAACAGTTCAGAACTCAAGCTTAAACAGAAAGTTTTTATTCAAGACGGAATAGAACCTGAAGTCAAACAGAATAAGTCTTATAATTCAAATAAAATTACATCTGAATTAGATTTATTATTTTTTGATGCTTTTCTGGATATATGTGCAAATTTTGAAAAATCAAACATACCCGCATCAACTTTAGAGGTTCCAGTTATAATAGCAGATATTTCAGGACCTTCTAACAATGTCACAATACCAACCTCATCAGGTACATCTCCAATTATACATTCTGAAGATACTAATATTGATTATGTGCATGCAGATCCGAATTCTGCAATAGAAATTCCGAGTGATTCTTCAATTGCTCCGAAAATATTTACATCAGCAGAGGTTGTACAAGATGTCCCGAGCACATCTGGGGTTGATAAAGACTTACCTGCAGTATATGATGAATATGAGGAAGATAATACTCAAGCTGACATTCATCTGATTCCAAGTACAATGAAATGGACAAGAGATCACCCACTTCATAATATCATTGGTGATGCACAGTCGGGTGTACAAACGCGTGCAGCATCAGCAAATTTTTGTCTATATTCAAGTTTTTTAAGTTCTCTCGAGCCGAAGAAAGCTTCAGAAGCCTTGCGCGACCCAGATTGGATTCTGGCAATGCAAGATGAACTTCTGCAATTTGAGAGGAACAAAGTTTGGCGACTTATACCACTTCCAAAAGGAAAATTTGTTATTGGAACAAAGTGGGTTTTCAGAAATAAAAGAGATGAATCTGGAGTTGTAGTTCGAAACAAAGCTCGTCTTGTTGCAAAGGGTTATTGTCAACAGGAGGGGATTGATTATGAAGAAACATTTGCTCCTGTGGCACGACTGGAAGCCATACGTATCTTCTTATCTTATGCAGCGCATAAAAGTTTTACTGTCTTTCAAATGGACGTAAAATCAGCATTCTTAAATGGGATATTGCATGAAGAAGTATATGTTGCTCAACCAGAAGGATTCGTTGAACCAAAGAACCCTGATCATGTCTATGTCTTAGACAAAGCCTTGTATGGACTCAAACAGGCACCAAGAGCTTGGTATGAAACTTTAACTCAATTCTTACTTGCTTCAGGATTCAAGAAAGGTACAATTGATACTACTCTCTTTCTGAAAAAGCAAGGTGATGATATGATTCTAATCCAGATTTATGTAGATGATATAATTTTCGGTTCTACAAATTCAAAGTTTTGTAAAAACTTTTCAAGAATCATGGAATCTCGTTTTGAAATGTCAATGATGGGCGAACTGAAATTTTTCCTTGGCCTTCAAGTGAAACAGTTACCCGAAGGCATTTTCATTAATCAGTTAAAATATATTCGAGATATTTTAAATATATTTAACATGAGTGACAGTTCAGTGATGAAAACACCGATGGCAACGGGCACACTTTTAGATGCAGATCTTTCTGGCAAATCAGTAGATCAAAAAGTGTACCGTAGCATGATTGGTTCACTGTTGTACTTAACTGCGAGTAGACCGGATATTATGTTTGCTACATGTTTCTGTGCGAGATATCAAGCTAATCCGAAGGAATCACACCTGGTCGCTGTAAAACGGATTCTTAGGTATCTTAAAGGAACTACTGAGTTAGGCCTTTGGTATCCTAAGGGTTCGTATTTTGATTTAACTGCCTATACTGATGTTGATCATGCAGGATGTAAACTGGATAGACAGAGCACCTCTGGTTCTTGTCAGTTCTTAGGTGATAAGTTGGTTAGTTGGACATCTAAGAAACAAAATTGTGTTTCTACATCTACCGCCGAGGCTAAATATGTAGCTGCCGCAAGCTGCTGTTCACAAGTCCTCTGGATGAAAACACAGTTAAAAGATTTCGGATATACTTACCAACGGGTCCCTATCTACTGTGATTCTAAGAGTGCGATTGCGATAATAGCTAATCCAGTACAGCATTCCAAGACGAAACACATCGACGTGCGTTATCATTTTATAAAGGATCATGTTGAAAAGGGAGATATCGAAATGCACTTCGTGACTACAGACTACCAGTTGGCTGACCTTTTCACCAAGCCGTTGGATGAAAAGATTCTAGGGGAGTTTTCTAAACTTGTACTTTATTTGAATATATTTTGAATATTTCATCATATGCTATCTGACTAAAGCGGAATCAGTTTTATAATGATTACCAAAATCTTTTTCTTGCAGGATATTTTATGTGACGTTGGTTTTTGGACAATTCAGTTCAAAACCCGTATTCAAATGTTTTCTTCTGAAGGATGCTTTCAAGATTACATCTTTTCAGGAAGTTTTTCGTTTGAAAGGGAGTTTAGAAATTATATTTCTATATCTTTTCTAAAAATATTGACGTTTTACAGATATCAAGGGGGAGGATATCTATTGTTTGTCAAGGATGCTTTAACTGCTATATTCATTCCAGGGGGAGTTATGGATTGTGCAGTACAGGTATAACTTTCTAATTCTTATACTCTAACACTTGTGAAAGAAGAACAACTTTCACTTGTGAAAAATGTTTTTAAAATGTTCAAACCACTTCACGATCTTAACATGTTTTTCTAATTTGATTTTTGGTTACATAATTGCTTATCTGGTCGTGTGTTCTTTAAAGAATAATACTTGTGTATTTTCTTTTCTATATACTTTGTCAAGTATTCAAATACACACTGGTTTAGTATTTTCAAATTGATTTTGTTATTACCATGTATCAAATGATATATCTTTCTATGGTAATACTCCCGTCGTTTGGTATTCACTGTTGTTTGAATCAAACGTCATTTCAATTTTTATTGTGCTTTCATTGATAATATGTTTATATATTTTTCATATAAACAACTTACGTCTTTGAATTCCCAAAAAAAAATTCTTCATGATAATTTGATCTGATCTTAATAATTGTCAGATTCTCAAAACATTTCTATTCTTTTCATTCATATAAAGTTTTGAGAAATCTTAAATGCTTAAAATGCTCATCAAAACTCAGAGAGCATATAAACACTGACATATGATTTCTTGTGCTTTACATGTCAAGAAAATCATTGAACAACATGTACTTTTAGGAACATGGGATTCAGTGTGAGTGTTTATTAGATCTTCCATGGATTCACGATAACCAGTGTTTCCTACCCCGGAAGAAATTATTTGAGTGATTGAGGGGAGAGGGATCTAAAAGAATTGAGTGTGGGATTGAGCTGAGGTAAAATGGAAATGAGAGATTGGTTAGATGTAAGATTTAATGTTTAAAAAGAAAGAGGGTGTGAGAACAGAGTTAAAAGAATATCAGAACTCTGCACCAAACATCTTTCTGAGCCGGGTAGCCACATTACTGATTGGTTCACATTTCTTTCGTGACCATCATTGAAATAGGCAAATAACCCAAGTCATCTCTTGCATACAACCTCCCTAGCTACTCATTCTTTTCTTAAAAAGAGAATGTTTCACATTTTCTGGGGAAGCAACATATAATCTATCGGATCTTCACTTGGAAGATGCTGATATTGAAAAAGAAGGACAGTTGCCCCACCTTCGACCCTTTCTCATGCACGTTGAGTCCATGTACAATCATTGTTGTCTCGGTGATTACATACTTTGAGCCTTATGAAGCACAATCATTTGTGCTAATTCTTTCAAAACACAAGCACGAGCACACAGAGAATTTTTTTTTCTGTCAGAACATTCATAGAATTACCTTGTGTTTTTCAACGATTGAATGGAAGTCCTGGGGAGTCAACTTCAAACAAGCTCCTTATATTGTACATTCGTTGTACACAGTAACTCCGTGTTACTGACAGACATTTCTAACTGTTTCATATGTTGATTGTTTGAATTTGAAAAGATTCAGATGAATACATTCATGGTTCAACGGCTCTTTCAGATCAGATGACAGATTTTATCACATCATGTTTTGGGGGAGATTGTCTATTATCATAAGGGGGGAGATGAAATTTCATGAAGAACGTTCTTATCATATGGTGGGAATATCATTCAATGACGGATCTGACCTTGAAGTATTTTAATGATTTTGATTCTTACAAATCATTAAAAAGGGGGAGAA
This sequence comes from Arctium minus, assembly GCA_954870635.1. Lineage (NCBI taxonomy): Eukaryota > Viridiplantae > Streptophyta > Magnoliopsida > Asterales > Asteraceae > Arctium > Arctium minus. Next base: position 13,905,292 of record OX941080.1, read on the forward strand.
TAATCAAATTTCAAGATCAGATTGAAGTTTTAAAGATTTCAGAGGAGATAAAGTTTTCAGTTGAATGAAGTCAAAGATTAAAGAAAACTTGTCAAAGAAAGCTTATCAAAGAGAAAGTCAGAGTTTATGCAAAAGTTAATTCAAAGGGAGACAAGTTTGAAGTTTTGTCAAAGTTTTCAAGATGTCAAAGCTAGAAAAGATTCGAAGTTGAAGATCAATTCTGAAGATAAGAAGACCTGAAGATTATTGCCAAAAAAAATTTAATCTTGAAGCCAAAGGGGGAGATTGTTAGACTATAATTGTATTCAAGATTAAATGAGGGTCATTATTGTATTTGTTGTAATAGTTGTTTGTGTGTGTTGTAAGGTGAGCTTAGAAGGTTTGACCTTGCTTGGTCATGTTGACCTATATATAAGCAAGTCATTGTATTGTTTGTAAGTGTGAGAAAAAGAGTAAGTGTGTGAAAGTGAAGGTGTAATATTGGTGGTAGTTGAGAGAGAGTAAGAACACACACAAAGAACACACACATACGTGAGATCTGTGACTAGTTGTTAGATTTGTGATTAATTGTAATTCATGTGATTGATCTAATAAAAGTGTTTGTGTCAATCTAAATGTGTTAATGCTAGTAAATCTTGGGCCACAGAAGCAAACATACCTATATTTTAAATAGTGATCCAGAATAGGCATAGTTTCAAATAGTGTCTAGCATATATTTTCTTGTTGTATCAATTCAAATAAAGATAGTGAGATCTTAAATCTACATTTATTGTCTAGGTTGTCCAACTTCCATTATCTATCTTGATTATACCAATCATGTTAGAAAAAGAAGTCCTTTGTGAAAACCTATTTATATGTGATATCCGTCAATTTTCAAAACATACTTGCACCATCTTTTCCCCTCAATTACACAAACAATCTCACCTTTTTTCTTTGATACTTAGTGGCATATGGAGTTTACTCGGTCATACGGAAGATACTACAAAGATACTTAAGCATTGGTTTCATGTAAGACAATTTCTGAACAATCCCATAGAGTGGAAGAAAAAGTATCAGATCCTGATGTATCTCAATGGTACATAGATATTTTGCAGAATGAGTGGAAGGTCTAAGATTCGACTCTAAGCATCACCCACTTACCCTTCGGACACAAAGTTTACCTCCCCCGGTGATGCCATGATGGTCGTGGGAACTCTACAGTGGGGGTGCTCTAGAAGGTGGCGACGTACTCTTTTTTAAAGAAGGTTTCACGAGGTAAAGCAAATGAGAAGTTGAATTCTTCTAGAAGAGGAATGGGCTCAAATGGGGTGGTGGTGTTTTTGATATATATATATATCAATAATATTGGTTTTTTCGGATAGGATTTTGGTTGTTCGATATCAGTCCAAAATTTGAGGTTACCTATGCATACACAACTGGATAATAAGATCCCTTCCAGTTGATTATTTTCATGTTCTACTAACTACTCTTACTTGGGCCAAGGTTCATACAGGATGGTGAGGGTGTGATATGAACAGACCAAACAGGGCTAAGTTAGCAAGAAAGTGTAGTAGGATATAAAACTAGGTTAAATGAATTGAATGAATATATATAGTGTCATATCCAAATACACTTTCTTGCTAATTTAGCCTTGTTTGGTCTTGTTCATTATTAATATATCCAATCGGGCGGACTCCCGTGTCAGATTCATTATTATTTGTCAAGAAATTGTCGGGTAGCGGTGAATGGATATCAACCCCTAGAGCAGGAGTTCTTCTCTCTTTCGGGGCAACCCAACTGTTCATATTTAATTGAAGATAAACGAAAAGAATTTTGGTATATCCCACTCGAATGTAAGGATATTTACGAATTATTTACTTTTTATTAGTTTGTTATAGATTTTATCCTATCATTGTTTCTTTTAGGTATGGAACAATTGGGTGAATCACAACAACAAAAGGGAATTAAGATTAGTTGGAAGATCTTGATATTGTGAAAAACTTTCAAAAATAAGTTGTATTCTAGAGGTTGATTCAAAAACAAATGGGTAAATCAAATAGCGCTCAATTCATGATGAGGGGTAAATCAGTCATTTTTTGTCATTTAAATCGTTGATTCAGAAGAAGAAAAAAGTAAATAACACATTTTATCCAGACAGATAAATTTATCCACAGTACATGCTTAATAGAAAATTTGGTAAACCCTTAGTTTGAGATCATTTATGCCTACATCCACAAGAGTCATCTATAACCTCTTTCCCCATTTGACAACCATATATCGTTTGGATGATACTCTGAAACCCCTTTAACTAAGAGATAGAAAGGCGAAGGGAAGTTCGTGAAAACCTAGTTGACGGGACTATCAACCCTTTTCTATTAAGACCTCGGCACCATCCTCACCCCCCACGAAAGATTTAGCCCTGGAAAGCTCCTAGGTTCCACATCTCAATTATCTTATAGGTTTGTGTGATTTAATTGCAAATCAGTTATTATAAATAAAGTATTGTTTATTTACAAGATATCTAGGAAAAATCTCAAGAGTGCCGAGTTTCTAAATTCATATATTCAAAACTCGTTAAAAATTTAAAATTCATGAGTAAACAAAAACAGACATTACAATGTAAAAATCCACATCCATGGATTCATAATATGATAAAACACGTGAAACGTTAATCTGTAACCATGCCTTACAAAAAAAATTTAATTATTGTAAATAGAAACATATTGTACCAAACAGGGACATCCTTGGAGAAGGCGGACCGGGAGTATGTAAAAACAATAGTAGTAAAAAAGATAGTGAATAAGGAACAATTTTTTTAGTATCTAATAAGACGTAAATAATCTCGTATTTTATTAAAAGCGCAAACATGTATTAATTAATTAAATTTCAAAATGAAACATGTAAAAATTAACACCCGTTTCATATTATATGATTGCTTATTATTTATCTAAGGTTTTTATCTAATACCAAAGTCCAAAACTACTTTATCAGAAAACTTTGGTATATTCTGTATCATTTATCTCACACCGACACTTTTGATTATTTCATCTGCATGAATTCTATATTTGTATTAAAATATACTTCATCCGTCTCAAAATAATTGTCTATATTACTATTGGGGGAGGCTAATGGCACCCTATACTTAGTTAATGACAACCTTATAAATGATTTTTTCCTCACACGCATCAACATCAAAACATGCTCTTTACATTCTCAATGCGTGAATTGACTTGATTTTGACATTAATAAGGGTGTCATTAGCATTGCCCATTACTATTTTTGTTTGTCTTAAAATAAATGTTCAATTTCAAAAAGTAATGTCCACTTTCCCATTTTATTCTTAATTATATGATGGAGAAATTTTCTCTCTCTATAATTAAGAGTAAATTGATATTTTGGTTAATTAAAAAGTGTAATAATTACACACTTATAAAAGTATATGTTTTTTTTAATTGTGGACATTTATTTTAAGACGAATAAAAGTGGATTTCTTGTTATTGGCTAAGAAAACTCTTACCTTTTAAAAAAAAGTTACCAACCATATATGAGACGGTCCAACTATAACTATAGTCAAGATCTCAAAATTACCCTTGTTTTTTTCATATGTTATTGACTCGTTATTAGCTGTTACCTAAGATTGAGTGCATTAATCCTAAGTACTCTTCTATATCTAAAACAAGAATTAAGATTTTAAGGTATAACTAACATATACTTTTGATCTTAAGATTGATGGTTCAAAAAAAGTTTGTTTTAAACCAAAAAGATTAAAATTGTGGTGAAAATGGAAACCAACTAATTTATATTGATTTAACTGAACTATTACTCCGAGTAGTCAATATCGTAAACCAAGTGATGTCAATCTACATATATATAATAAAGGTATATCATAAAATGTGTAATAGTGGTTAGTTGATTATACCTTATTTATCACGTAAAACTTCTCTATTAACAATATCTGATGTGTAGACTCCAACAATGTTGAATTTTTTCGATCTTGGTATTGTGTGTCCATAAGCTTAATTTATTGACTATGCTCAACCAAATATCACTAATCAGAAAATTTATAATAATTTTAATTTTATAACTATAACATAAGATTGATAACTTTAGAAATTGTCATTTTCAATTTTATTTTACGGTTTTGTGTAGGTTTGAGAAAATTTTTAATTGGTATTAATATGTGTTTATTAATAAAATTTATGGAGTCAAATGTTGGAGCTTTAGAAGTTATATATATCATAAATTTTAATTTAAAGAAATTTTAAAGAGACGTAAAATATATAATAATATAACAAATATAGTATTAGAAATATTAAATAATATATATAATTTCACAAATTAAAGAAAACAAAATATTGTTTTTTTATATTCAGCTTGGCAAATCAGATAGGATACTTCTACGAGGTTTAATGATAAGATATCCAAATTAGTGTTTTTAAATTGATTTTTTCCAAGAATTTCTTGTTGGATACTAATTCATCCTTCTGATTATTGTTGCAGTTGATTTACCAATATGGTTCTCTTCAATGACCGTTTCTTTATAGTCCAATGTAGATCATGTAAGTATGGTTGTTTACGATACCAAAAAGACAATTTTTTATAAGTAAAAGTTGGCTATGAAAATGTTGCATTTGGTTGATGTTTAAATGCTTTCTTATTCTTTTGATGTTTTACAATCATATTGGGAATGGTTTTTGGAGCAAATATTATATAAATATTAAAATATACCCATAAAATGACATTAATAAATGCCTGAAACAAATAGGACGTGAATATTTCAGATCCATATGTATTGATTTTCTTTTTTGGATTCTTGCTTAACATGGTTTTCATGATTTGCAGGATAAAAATAGTATTATGACAGCCGATAAAAGTGATCTACCAATGATTTGTGCTCATGAAGGTAGCCGTCCTTTGGCCAGACACATATAATACTTCTTTTACTGGTTTTGGTACAACGTTAACATTTTTAATTTCGTTTATTAGATTACCTTCTTCTTGTAAATTCCAACTTTTGATGAAGTTAAGGTTTCGTTCACACATTTTTTTCCCATTTTTCTCTTTGTGGGTCCGATTTTGATTTGCAACACACAATCGTATATTCATTTATTCTCAAATGTATAGATGAGGCTCACAAAATGAAAATGTCGGTGGTATATTACCGTTGTACCCCTCTCAAATGAAACTGTGGGGAACATGACGGTTTGCTATTCATTGGAAACTGCTTCATTGTCCTATAGACAAGGCTGGATTTAACTGTACGTGGGAAAGATACATGCTTCAGGTTAGCTAATATCGCTCTTAATCAATTCACATTAATATAACGCTAAATGATATAATTCCGTCTCCAATTCCTTATTTAATTTTATGCTGTAACGCACTACCAATGAGCGAGAGAGTAATGGAGGGTTCACAAGAATTACTTTTATGGATCAGTTACATTGCTCCCAGCTTTTGTTGTATGTATATCTATGCAGGGTTTGATCTAAAATAAACATTATATATGATTGCTTTTTCCCGAAGATTTGTATCACATACATTGATACAAATGTTGATTCTTAAGATACAATAAATCCATTTTGAGATGTTGTGTGTATTCTGCTATTCGTTAACTTCTAATCAGATTTATATTACTGCAAGGCCTAATCTTTTCAATAATTTGCTACAAAGATTTACCTTTTTTTCTTTCTATAATTTGTTTAGGTTCTGCCTTTGCTAAATGTACCCTTCTTCTATAATTTGGTGGCAAAGATGGGAGGATATTGCTGTGGGATTTGGCCAAGGGTAAAAGATTGTACTCTCTTGAGTCGGCTTCGATCATTCATGCCCTCTGTTTCAACCCGAATAGGTACCCGTTCTGTGCGGCCACAAAGAGCAGCATTGAGATCTGGGATTTGGAGAGCAATAGCATTGTTGTTGATCTTAAGGTTAATCTGAAGCAGGAGATTGAAATGGCAGCCGAAGGCACAACTACTCAAACTAATGATGGAAAAACTAAGGTCTATTTCTTTTTATGTTGCTTTAATTATGCTTTGTGTATAACATGCAATCTCTCTAACCCATAATAAATGTTAGGTTTGATTTTTGCACATAGGCTAGGCAAAATAAAATGAGATGGTTAAGCAAGATTGAGAAAACTTATAGACCCTCATCAATAATCAGCAAGGAATCTATATAGATGTGGATATATATAAATCTTTAACTAACATTTAGCAAGGATGGTTTAAAAGCATGAGAGTAGTCTTTGTTATTAAAATTGATTTTTATGGGCAAAGAAGGATCTTATAGATACATGTTTGTGATATCCTAGATGTTGTATACAAACTGTGGTTGCATGAAGTTTTCTCTGATTGTGTTGTTGGGTCAAAAAATTTACAAGTCTTGGGGGATGTTGTAAATGCTTATTGGGTGTCATTTACCTTATCAAGTGAGTATGATAAAAACCAAGAATCTTACCCGGTAAGAGTCGTAGAGAGGATTGAGAAAGTGCTTACACGTAAAACATGCTTACTAACAATAAAATTGAGGGTGGTATTCATACAATAAAATTGAGCTTGGACTTGAAAATATATTAATAAAATGTGTTTAGAATATATGGATTGAGTTATGGTGAGAAGGGTAAGAACACATCTTTCACCCTTGGATCAAATCTTAATTGAAAGATCTCACACTAATGAGATTACGCACAAGATGCACGATTTCAATTTCTTTCTAAATTGCAATTCATGGAAAGTGATTAAGGGTCCAAATGTCTAGAATCTATAATGCGCCCCTGAGAAATGAAAATAATAAAGTCTTTTATGTGTTTGTACAGTATGTTGTAACTGGGTTTGTTGAATTAAGTGTAGGTGTTGAGTGGTATATATGTAATTTGGATTGGTCTTTGTTGACAGGTTATCTATTGCACCAGCTTGAGTTGGAGTGCTGATGGAAGCACATTGTTAACAGTGGGTACACAGTATGGAGTAGTAAGAGTCTAGGGTATATAATTTGGATTGGTCTTTGTTGACAGGTTATCTATCTGGGGGATATGTCGCTACTAGAAACAAACAAGATTAATTTTGGCAAATCAAGCTTTCTTTAAGTTGTTTCAGTTTGATTGAACATTGGATGTTATTTTTGACTTTTTGATTCAAAGTTCACTTTCAATTTGTTGGAATTATTGTTGTGTTTGAATCTTGGTTTGCATGCATTTTCAGTGTCCTGAATTTTTGAATATCGAGATATAAATATTTTAAATGGTAGAAAGAAAGTTTGCTTCTTTGTTTCGGTTAAATTATCTTTTAATGAATTAAAATGTGTAAATAATTACATATTTTTTAAACCGGAGATAATCGATTGCGAAAGCATTAGCCAGTTGAAAAGATGGAGAAGGGAAGGAAGGCGGTTGTTGTGTACTTTTGTTTTGTTCTTCCATGTCCAAAAAAGAGAGTTGTTCTTGATAGTTTGCTAAGGGAGACTTGGACCTTCTAATGTGTAGTAGTAAGTAAGAGAGTTGTTGCCTGTATAATAATTCTGTATAACACCAAAGAATTGGGTTACTTTTCCTGGCATTGTGCTAAGGAGATATCGGTTTTGCTTTTCGTTTGCGTTCTAGTTATCGGCTTCGATCAAATACTTCGTGTCGCATCACGCACGGGTATGTAGCTTAGGCCTGTGCATCGGCCGGGTCGGGTCGGGGCCAAAAATCCAATGCCTGAAAAGATAGATATCGGGTGACGAGAATCTCCCCGAAATCCGACCGAAGAAGGGAGCTACTCGAAATTCTTGGATATCCAATATTTCTCGGGTATTACAGGTCGGTTTGGATATTTCAATGACTCCACCAAAATAAATAAAAATACTCCATAGAACAGAAATCAACAGCATACACAGAGCAAGGGAGAGGTATGCGTTTGACGAGTCGAGAGAGAGAGGTGAAGGAAGTTTGCGTTGGCCGGTAGCAGTGGCCGGTGGCTGGAGCGATGAGCGAGAGAGAGAGAGAGTGTTGTGCATTTGAGGAGTCGAGAGAGAGAGGTCTGATTTCTGAGTTTTGAGGTCTGTGATGCAATGATGGTTTATCACACTACAACCCTATATATATGTGTGTGTATGTATAAAAATATCCAGTGATGCAGTGATGGTTTATTATCACACTACATCCTATTATAAAAATAGATTTAAAAAAAACGGATATTCGGACGGGTCGGGTGGGGGTTTGGATACCCAACCCGATCCGTAATAACCACAAAAATCTCGGATATCGGTTGTTCGGGTGGTCAGGTTTTGCTTTTTCGGGTTGTTCGGTGGGCGGGTCGATCGGGTTTTCTGGATCTAGAGCTTATGAGCGTTTCACAGGCCCACATATTCGAAGCATATTTGAGACACAACGTGAAGTTTATAACACCACCGAGCGGATCTCGGTGAGCTCATTCATTGCATCTCTTCTCATTGGAGGGTATGCTTGCATTGATCATACCGACGGTGCTAGGATGAATTTGATTGGATATCAAGGTCCAAGGAGAGAGTTTGGTCAAAATATATCTTGGAGGTTTGTATCTTTTAGTAACTCTGAGATTATGAATTTATTCATAATGAATAATTAGCATTTTTGTAAATATGTTGGTTTAGAAAATAAATGTGAACTAAAGAGTTGCAAAGGCTGGTTTAGAGGAAAAACTTGGGAAGTTGGCTACTCCTCATGTTGTGCTCGCTTAACTGCCCCATACTTCTAAGATGGATCATGATGGTCTCTTCGTTTAGGTTCCAGTTGTAGTGTTTGGTTGTCCAATAGTCTGGAGATAATCCTAATAGCTTGGTAGGTGAAATTTATCGTCTTTTTTTTTACGTTATACCTTGATATATGAACATAAATTTCTAATTTCCTATTTTAATTACAAGTTGCAAAAAGTATAAACTATTAATGCATAAGTCGGTCATTAAAAGCTAGAACGACCAATGTTTTGAGTTTGAAAACCCCATTATCCATCAGTTCCACTTCAAAACCCTTGATCAATCGATCGTATTAAATTTCAGTTTACATACTATCCAATTTGCGATATAAACCATATAGATTCATAAAGTTAATATCGAGAAGAAAGGAAATAGAACAAAAAATGAAACATGATTGTCATTTCGAGTTCTCAGTTTCGATTTCGAGATTCTTCGCGCCGGATAGCGCACGGGTTCATAACTATATTAAGAATAGATCTTAACTTATTGAAGTTAATAACTTGGCTTTGTGATAATTTAAAAAATACATAGTTTTGTGGCAGGCCTTCCCCTTACTATTTCTAAGATTATCAAATAAGTTTAGTAATTGACCTTTCTTACGCCCTTCTTCAGTGTACTTTCTTTCTCTTTGCTTCATGCTTTAAACTCTAACTTGAAACTCTTCTACCTTCTACAAAGGATTGAAGGTATACAAGATAAATGGGCCATTTAGCCATGGGCCAGGCATTGGCTATTGGATTCCAAATCATCTACACATTATTATAGACCAACAGTTACAAAAACTATAGAGAAAAATAATACGGTAATTAAACAAATATAACACTTAATCATGTCGCCATATTTGTACCCACTTTCATATATGTTACCTTTGATTTGTAGAAATATGGAGAGAAAAAAGTTCGATAACTAAATACGCATGCATGTAATATAACTTAATTTTGCTCTCAAACACAATATATATTTACTTTAAAGTAAGTCTTTTCAAGATATGATTATTGAAGCGAATAATTAAAAATTACAAAGAAGCATATATGAATGCTATTATTTATATTGGAAACGTTACTAAAGAGCTTGATTTCTACGTCTGTTACTGAGTGGCCTTACCCATTTGTCCTTCTGCATCCCAAATCTCTCAATGAACCAATCATTGTACCTTGCATATAGAAAGTTCCCAAAAACAATCCCAACTATCAACCCACTTCCAACTCCACATAATATCACGATCCAATCAACTCTTTCACTTGGAAAGAAAGACTCAGACATGGTGCTGCTTGTTTGTGGAGGTGCTGACACCTTTGAATTTTGGCATTCCTAGGACAAAGGTTTTCCACACAATCCAAGATTCCCCATGTAGGAGTTGTTCTCGAATGTATTGAATTGTTTTCCTTGAGGTATGCGTCCTTCGAGATGGTTGAATGACACATTCAAAATGGCAAGGAAACCAAGTTGCAACAATTGTTGACGAATTTCTCCTGATAGCTTGTTTCATGAGAGATCCAAAGCTTCAGGATTCTTTAGGTTCCCCAATGATGACAAGACATGACCGGTAAAATGGTTGTTGGAAAGATTAAGTGATTCAAGCCCACGAAGATCTTGTAATGATTGCAGTAAAATGGTTGTTGGAAAGATTAAGTGATTCATACATTTAAGTTTTGACCTCGATATAGTTAACGGTAGAAGCGTGAGAAATGGATCTCAATCGTTGATCACTTTTAATCTCAAGCCCACTAATGAATTGTGCATACGGGAATTGATCCTGTGCATCTCGGTGCATCTCATCCTAATGGACGTTTCTCACGTTAACTCAACTTCTCACCAGAACCCAACCTTATATATCCAATTGGCAGCATCCCTATCGGATTTAGGAACTGCGCCTATGTACTCATTACCATCAACAATCAAATAAGTCAAGCTTCAACTTGATCAAGTATTTGAAGTTGCCAGTGGATTATGATATTCCCACAAAAATAAAGTGTTGCGATTAGTTCCAGATGCTCAAACTAGTTACTGTTACAAAATTCAGGCTAAGAACTTTCAGCTTTGGTAGGTGAAGTTTGATTGTTACAAACACAATCGAAGACCATATTAAAATCGGAAAATAAAAAAAAAACAAATTGAAAGTCACGCTACTTTCCCCGCAGCCAATGTCGCCGGACAAGCCGCGCCAACCACCGGATTCAAGGACAGGGAAACAGAGTCTCACGTTCGATTCCCATGGGTCCACCCCGCCTAACTCACTGTTCGATTCCCATGGGTATCCACGCAGCCAAACCCGCACGACTAGTCGCCACCCCCTCCAGGCGGGTCCCGCCTCCTAGGTCCGGCAACCATATTTCCTTTTTCCTTATTTATTTAATGCCTATCCTATTAGTCTTATAGTTAGTTTATGTTTATAATTGAGTTATTTTCCATACTTATCTTTAATTTAGCTTAAGCCTATAAATAAGGTTTATTGTTTTCAGTATTAATCAGATTATCAATTATTAATAAAGTTCTACTTTCGAGATTATTCTCGAGTTTTTGAGTTTTAAGTTCGTAATTCTCGATAATTAAAAGGGCTTAGACGCTAGTCAATCCTTCCGTACTTCCTACTACATCATGAAAGGCCGATTATGTAGACCTCCTCTGCATTATTTGCCACACCATCCCATGCAGCGAGCAGTGTACATTGTTTGCAAGCTTTCAATATGCGACCTGTTTTGAAGCACGAGTGCCTATTATTGCGACCAACACCTAAATGATGGAGCTGGTTTGCATAAACTTGAACCGATTCAAATACGTAGCCATGAAGAAAAAGATTTGGATTCTTTGTGGATAAACAATGTTGTTCATATTTAGTTTCAGATTATCTCACTCGAAAGTAGGGATGTTTAGTTTAAGATAAAATAAACCAAACGAACCCAGTATATCTCACCCAAAAATAGGGATATTTAGCTTAAGATAATTTCTGAAAATCAGGATGAGTGCAAGCAACCATATTGGTTTCCCGTACCACTTACATACTATAAGATCACTACAACACAATACATTAAGAAAAAAAACAACAGGTAATTTCATTAGCACTTAAAATTTAGTAGACATGTTCTTGAACTCGAGCAACACAGCGCACTAGCCGTCAATGGCTCAACAATAGACTGAAGAAGAAAACTTAATGGCACAAGCAGATTGAAGAACATATAGCACATCAGCATAAACAAATGCAAAGATTTTTGTCATGATACCGAAGAAGAATAAGAAAGCAAAGTGAAGCGTATCTCGATGAACAATGTAGTTTATATACTCAACTTCAATGCTTATTTGTTGTCGAGTTGGTCAGCCGCATTCTGCTTCATCTCTGTGAGCCATATAGATTCTCTCTTCCCCTGGTGGGTGGTCTCTAGGGAGAAAACCAAATTAAGACAAGAAGATGTTGTCAAGACGATGATCAAAATATGATTTTCTGCAACTAACAACAAACATCGAATTCCCTTAGCTAATAGAATCAGTAGAAATTATGAGAGACATCGGTAATTGAAAGATCCAAAAACAATTTAAGCAGACAAGACACTAGTACTAACAAAGTACTAAATTCTCTTTTAATTACAAAAACAGATAGATGAAAATTCTTAAAAGATGATTAACAATGACTTTAATACTAGTAAATAGTAGTGTGAAAACATACTGATGACTGAATTCTTATAAACAAGCACTTTTTATCACAAAAGGGCACTTTTTAGCACCAAAAAACTCGATGTGATCATGGTTGGAAAAAACAGTAACAATTGCCAACCATGACCACATCTTTTATCTGAATATTCAGTCTTTGGAGCCAAATTGAATGCAGAGTCATATAAAAATATGGAACCTCCCATTTCAAATTGACTACAAAATACCTCTGTTCTGTACCTTCCGAACTCTGTTGTACATATTTCAAATACCCTCCTATATGTCCTTGAGGTTAAAAATATCCTCTACTTGTACATGTACAGAAAACAAACTTAAATTAAGAACATCACTGAAAGGCGGACCATAGTTACATAAACATGGAAATAACACATCCCCCCTATCTTGAGGTATTTTTCCAAAGAGCTTGTTAGTAGAAAGATCCAATGACTCGAGAAGTGTTAGGCTCCCCATGAAGGATGGGGTAACACGAGAAAACTCATTATTTGAAAGGTTGAAACTGAGAATGAGAACCTGTAGCTCTGAAAGTGGGTAGAAGAGAAACATGTCCTTGGTATGGTTTTTTCCAAGGATCTGGAGTTAGGGATAGTTTTCCAATGATCTAGGTAGTTGGCCCTCTAATTGATTATGGCTTAAATTGATCATCATACGCTTGCTTCCATTGGGGAATATTGGTTCCTTGAAATGTGTTACCTCTACAAGATTCAACACTAATACATAATTATGGAGTAATGAAGCCAATAATGTTGTTGAACGATAAATCAAGTAACTCGAGAGATTGCAAATCACATATGGATGGTGGAATCATAAAAATATCAGGGACCAAATTGTAATTTATTTAATTTTTAAATGATATTATTATTAAAATATTGATATGAATATATATATATAGAGAGGTGGTTTCAATTGAAAACCATATTCGATTGGAAACGTTGGAAACCGTCAATTTCATTGGTTAAATTAATGAAATTGGTTCATAAAGTTGTTTAATATGATCAAGTTGTTTCATGTAATTATTTTGTTAATGAAATTGTTTCATATATTTGTATTTTTTTTATGTAGTTTCATCTATTTTTCTCATTCTGATGAAATTGTTTCATGTATTTTCGTAATCTGATAAAACTTTTTTATTTTTACATAACAAACACAAATATATGTAACGATTTCATCAATAAAAGAATTATATGAAACAATTTCATCAAATTAAACAATTTTATGAAACAATTTCATTAACTTAACCAATGAAATCGAGGGTTTCCACGGTTTTCAAAATTAAAGTGGTTTCCATTTGATCGCTCCCCTATATATATATGTATATAATGTCTGTACATATATATATATATATATATATATATATATATATATATATATATATATATATATATATATACAGATCGCAGGGACAAAGCCGACCGCCGAAGAACCCATCTCCTTCCCATCGCCGGCCACCCTCGATCTATCTCTCTCTCTTTTCTCTCGATCTATCTCTCTCTCTCTCTTCTCTCTTATCTTTCTCTCTGTGTATCTCGATCTCTTTCTCCCTTCATCCTCCCCAACCAGAACTAGGGCGGAAGTGGTGATCGGTCGGCGGTGGGTCACGATTATCGTCAAGATAGTGGGTCACGAACTCACGATTTTCGTCTGCGATTTTCACGATTTTCGTCCAGGTGGTGGTCCAGCAGTGGAGGTGGGGGTTGCAGGTTGCTCTCGTTGGTGGCGATGGATTTCTGACCGGCGACGATGTCCTCGTCGGTGGACCATCGCTCGCCGACGCCGGCACCTTCTCACCAGTGATAGAGAGAGAGAGATGTAGATATGTGTGTATATATATATATATATGAGATAGAGATACAGAGAGAGAGATCGAGATAAGAGAGATAGATCGAGAGAAGAGAGAGAGAGAGATATAGATCGAGATACAGAGAAAGAGAGAGAAGACGACCTCACCGGAGGCTGCCGGAGAAGACGACCGGAGACGATAAGATTAATATATATATATATATAGGGGGCCTTTCATGGTAGACCCTAGTATTTCGTGGTAACCATGAGATCCAATCTCATCCATCCATTTAATTAATCAATGGTCTAAAATACCTAATATAAAATAATATTTAAAAATTGATTTTATGCCACTAAATAAGGAAAAAAAGGGTAAATTTGTCAAATAACATTACAATTTGTCTTTATCTGATTTAGGCGGCAAGCGATAATTTAGGAAGGGATAATTTGTCATTATTTTGTGTGTTACATATTGTATCACGAAATTGTTTTGATTACATTGTGTATCACGTCTACCTATTTGGGTACTTTGATTACATATTGTATCACGTCTACCTATTTGGGTACTTTGATATGGAGGACAATAACGAAGGAGGTAAGTTTGTGTGTTACATATTGTATCACGTCTACCTATTTGGGTATCATGAAATTGTTTTGATTACATTATGAATACAAATTCAAAAAACATGAATTGTTTTAGTTGTAACATATCACCATGTATAACCCGGTGTACCACAGACTATCACAAATCATATTTGCAACACAACTGCAATATCCCATAAGTTTCACAATGTGTGACTCTGTGATACATCTATTTTCTACACATATCATATTCGATAAGTTTCAATTGATATGCAAAAATTGAAGAACTTGCATGTAGTTTCATCGTTCACCTTGTTGGAATACGGGAGATAGCACCCATCGTTTTCACCTTGTTGTATTCCAATTCATTGGGACTAACGGACGAAGATCGATCGGAATCTATAGAATTTTCATTATCCATTGAATGAAATAGAACGAGATTAATAAAGAATAAATAAAATTGTAGGCTAATGTAAAAAAAACAATGACAAACACAAAAGGGATGAAACAAGATGAATAAAGAAGACACGGTGTTGCAGGCTAAATATAAAAAAAAACATTGTCAACGACGGAATGGATGAAACGAGAAGAATAAAGAAGAAATCGAATAGCAGTTGTAAAAAAAAACAATGTCACGGTGGAAGGGATGATGCAGTCGATACCATGTTTAAAACCAAATCAAATTATCAAAATCAGAATATCTTCTAATTAGTTGGTTGAGATAATGAAGGAAACAAAATATTTAATTTAACATTGATTGATATCTTTTTGTTACAATTTTGATTTTAATGTTAAGTAATTTAGTAAATGACTAAAATATCCTTCATTATTAATTTTAAAAAAAAACATAAAAATGGATGGTTGAGATTGGATCTCACAATTACCACAATCTAATAGGGTCTCATTTGATTAGGCCCATATATATATATATATATATATTCATATTTTAATAATAATATCATTAAAAAATTAAAGAAATTACAATTTGGTCCCTGATATTTTTATGGTGTAAACAAAAAAAAGGAAAAACAAAGAAAGATTGCAAAAGGAGAAAAAAAACACGTTTGGACGAAAATGCCCCTGACTTAACGGAAAATTTTAACGGAGTTAACGACGAGGGACTACTTTCAAAGCAAAATGCAAACCATGGGCCGATAATTGCAGTTTTTGAAGCACATGGACCACTTTCAAAGAAAGTGGTAAACCACAGGGGCGAAAATTGTAGTTTACTCTTTTTTTTTTATGTTTATATGTTTTCCAATATTCTATTTGTGAGTCAAGTTTGCAAATATTTTCCATGAATCATTCGTTCTATAGGTTCTAGGTTAATAAGTAGTTAGCCATATTGTCCCTCTTCCAAAGAAAACCTTTCTCCTGCTAAAACATTAACTGAAAGTCTGAAACCATGTGATTATGCATACACAACAGCTTTCTCATTATCTCAATTAATTATATCTATATACATGACATATCATTGGGTCATATATGTTATCAGACAACCCGAGAGAGTATAGCCATATTTTTCATTTTGTTTGGGATTTTGGTTTATGTCCCCTTTTGTAACTTTTTCCCCCGATAAAAAATTGGCTTGGGAATGAACCGTCTAGGTATGTTCCAAACCTCTTAAAATTTGTGCGTTTTTTGTTTATTGGATTGGGGGGCATATTTTTGCCTCTCGCCCAGGGCATCCAAAACATTGAACCGGCCCTCGAACAGACAAATGTTTGGTTCTATAAACTTAAGTCACTATAAAGTAATCTACCAGAATACTTATTATCATTTGCCAACAATTGCAAAAACTTTTAAAAATCTTGCCATTGATTGGGCCTATGAACTCATTAACACCAAGAGTCAAATAAGTGGTTTGTGTCATGTTAACGAGTGAGCATAGAATAAGAAACACCGTGGATCAACGTTCAACTTGATCAAATATTTGAGATTATTGATTGATTCTGATATATTTCCGAAGAAATCGTTATTCTAGATACTCACGTTAGTTGTTACAAAATTCAGCCTAAGAACTTTCGGCATTGATCAGTCAAGTTCGGTTGTTGGGAAAATTTGTGCCGAAGCCCAAAACATTCTATAGATTGACCTCAAGTAAGCTAAACCAAACGAACCAAGTATATTTCCCACTCGAAATTAGGGATACTTGGTTGAAGATAATTTATGCAAATTAATACACCAATGGAAGCAATCATTTTGGTTCCACGTACCACTTACGTTACAATACAATAAATTCTGAAAAAGCCAGGTGGTAATTTCATTATAACATAAACTTTAGTAGACATGTTCTTGAACTCGATAAATACAGAGCATTCATTGTTGGGGTGGGATCTATGTTGTTAATATCGGATATCGGTGGTGTATCGGTCAGGGACGGATACACGATATATCAGAAATGTCGGTCATATATCGGAGATATATCGGTCAAAAATATCGGTTCATGTAATATTTCTTAGAATTATATAATATATATATATATATATATGAATATATCAGTATGCATCCATGAACATATCATATGCATTAACTAAAAACATAGTTTCAACATCAAACATCAACTTAAAATAGTTTCAACATCAACTTAAACAAGTTTCACAAAACAAAATATAGGAAAAGTGTTCATAAACGATATATCGGTATTATCGGCCGATATATCGGTCAATATCGCCGATATATCGGTACCCGATATAAATAGCGATATTTGACCAACGATATTTTGTTTAGGAGCGATACACGATATATCGGCGATATATCGCGATATTAACATCATAGGGTGGGATGTACCTAGATCTGTCCTCTACTCCACATAGTAAGAGTGTAGGATGGAAACATAGTTGTTTCCATGATGACCCCCGTCTTGCAGAAGTGTGAAGTCCTAATTAACTACGCAAAATGTTCTTGAGGTTTGTTTTGGCAGTTTGTGGCTCTTGGTGTATCAAGGTCTCATTGCATTTTGGCAATTTTCAGATTTGATCAGTTAGCCTAAACTACGATGATTACGTTTTGATAAATATAAGATTTTCAAGATTGAAAATTACAATCCATGCAACCTGCTGTAACTAAGCTACAAATTCAAAGACACAACAAAGTCTAGATCCAAACGGTGCAAATTCAAAGAGTATGTACAATAACCGACTTACATGTTAAAAGTGTCGGAAACCTTATCGTTGGCGGTTCTAACTGCGGCTTCGAGATCGAAACCGAGGCCGGAAAAATCTAGATCTTAGCTAGATTGAGAAGATGCATGCGGCACATGTGTTCCAATCAGGAAGAAGATGGAGGTTGTGTTGTCAGATCACTGTTCGTCTGGCTCAGACCTCCGGTGAATCCCGATTGTGCCGTTTTATCCATAGTTATCTTTTTGAGTTAACATGAGGAGTGCGAGAAATGGATCTCAATTGTTGGTCAATTTTAATCTCAAGCCCACCGACGAATTGTGCTTTATACGAGGATTGATCCAGTGCATCTCATCCTAATGTGCTTCCTAACGGTTGATAACCACTTCTCACGCTTCTTACGTTAACTAACTTCTCACCGGAAGCCAACCTTATATATCCAATCGGCAACGTCCCTATAGGATTTAGGAACCGGGCTATGTACTCATTACCACCAAGAGTCAAATAAGTGGGTTGCCTCATGTTAATGAGTGAATCTACAATACGACCCAAGAAAAAGCATTCATCAAGGTTCAACTTGATCAAGTATTTGAAGTTGCCAGTGGATTATGATATTCCCACATAAATAAAGTGTGGCGATTAGTTCCAGATGCTCAAATTATTTACTGCTACAAAATTCACGCTAAGAATTTTCAGCTTCGGTAGGTGAAGTTTTATTGTTACAAAAAAAATCGAAGAAAAAACACAAATAGAAAGTCGCGTGACTTTCCTTGCAGCCAAAGTCGCCGGACAAGCCGTGCCAACCACCAGATTCAAGAACAGGAAATAGAGTATCTGGTGGCCAAAGCCGTGGCACCACCCGCATAACTAACGGTTTGATTCTTGTTATTCAAGTATGTAGACATGAAGAAAAAGATTTGGATTCTTTATGGATAAACAATGTTGTTCATATTTAATTTAAGATTATCTCACTCGAAAGTAGGGATGTTTAGTTTAAGATAAAACAAACCAGAACAACCCAGTATATCCTACCCAAAAGTAAGGATATTTAGCTTAAGATAATTTCTACAAATCAGGTGCAAGCAACCATTTTGGTTACCGGTACCACTTGCATATTATTAGATAACTACAACACAATACATTAAGAAAAAACAAGTAATTTCATTAGCACTTACACTTTAGTAGACATGTTCTAGAACTTGAGTAACACAACGCACTCGCCGTCAATGGCTCAGCAACAAACTGAAGAAGAAAACTTAATGACTCGGGAAGATTGAAGAACATATAGCATGAGGAAGAGGGAGCACATCAACATAAACAAACGCAAAGAAATGTATGTCAATGAACAATGTAGTTTATATAGTCAACTTCAATGCTTATTTTCTTTCGAGTTGACATGCCACGCTCATTCTCTTCTATCTCTGTGAGCCATTGATTCTCTCTTTCCCTGGTGGTCTCTAGGGAGAAACCCAAATTAAGACAAGATGATGTTGTCAAGACGATAATCAAAATATGACTTTCTGCAACTAACAACAAACATCGAGTTCCCTTAGCTAATAAAATCAGTAGAAAATATGAGTTTCTGCATCTAATGTTTGAATAATAGTATAATATTGTTATGTTTTTTGACAGATACAAAAAAAAATTAAGCAGACAAGACAGTAGTACTAACAAAGTACTAAATTCTCATTTAATTACCGAAATCAAATGCATGAAGATTCTTAGAAGATGCCTAACAATGACTTTCATACTGGTAAATATTAGTGTGAAAACATACCGATGACAACACTCTTATTAACAAGCACTTTTTAGCACTAAAAAACTCGATGTGATCATGGTTGGCAAAATCAGCAAAAACAGTAACAATTGCCAACCACGACCACATCTTTTATCTGAATATTCAGTTTTTGGAGCCAAATTGAATGCAGTCATATAAAAATATGGAACTTCCCATTACTTACAAAATACCTCTGCACCTTCCTAACTATGTTGTACATATTTCAAATACCAAGTTTGAGATATACCTTCCTATATGTCTTTGCGGTTAGGAATACCATGCACTTGTACATGTACAGAGAACGAACTTAAATTAAGAACAACTCTGTAGCTAGAAACTTTGCATCCACTTGGACACAAGCCTTTTCGACTTGAGTTTGTAAGATGTATTTAGGGAGTTACTCATAGACTTGAATGTCCTTGTCTGTTTCCTATTGATCCATTCCAATTGAATGCATACATGTTGTCCAATATTGTTGATCCCAAATATGATTTTATTTACTTGATTTAACCTTTCACTACGTACAGATTAATTTGAGAGTGTGGAAGCGTTTATATAGTATATGAAAGGTAGAACATGCAAAGGTAATAGACACACAAGTAATCAAAAAACAGAATAGTAAAATGTAGCAAGATGTTTACTTGATACACTGTTTTATTGATTACTGAAGAACACCAAGAACACGCACAAGTGTGTGCAAATGCTCAAGGAAAATACAGATCTCTTTCTTGACTATGTGTGTGCTCGAATACATACTCAACAGAAAGGAGATGCTCCTATATAATATAAGGAGTGTGCATCTCGATGTATGAGACAGTGGCCGATATTCCATAGATGGAAAGCTACCTGGAAAGTAAGATCATCATGCGCCGCACCAAAGGTGATCTGGAAAGCTTAACACAGCTGGCATCACGTGATCTACATGCGATCTTGTCTTGAACCATCTTTGCGAATAACTCCAACACTGCCCTCCAGAGGTTAGCCTTCACAGAGGCTCTGTGAGTGATCACAGAGGCTCTGTGAGTGATCACAGAGGCTCTGTGATCTGAGCATCATCATCAGGTTTGACCTCGGGTACGACTTCTGCGGAGTAACCTCTGAGCTTTGCATATTCTGTGGTGACTTGGACGATCTTGAGCAGACATCAGAAGTTTCTATACTTAGCCTATTTTTCAACACTTCTAAACTTGGTAGATGGAGCTAACAATCTCCCCCTAAGTGATGAAAAATAAAATTTTGGAAATTGAGGTGTTGGCTAAGCTAGAAACAAAAAGAGGTGAAAGGAACTCAACCTCTGAATATAGATTTTCATTCATAAAGGAAAATGCCAGAAGGCAATTACATTTAGAAGCAAATACATGAATGAAAAGCAAAAAGAAAAATTACAGAAGTCATCGAGGAAAATCATCTATCGGATTGGTAAAGCTTTCGGCTAGAGTTTTCTTCATCGATAGAATGAGTTCCCTGTACTTCAATTGAGCATCAATCTGTTCGATCATCTTCTCTGCAGGTCCGCTTGTACAGTCTCAGTGCCCTTCTTCCTCAGAATCGTGTTCTTTATCTTTAGCAGAGTGTTGTTCGAGTACTTGTGACTTTGATTTGGCATGTACATCTTCTTGAGCCCATCATCGTCTTTGAAGATGAATCCGAACTCAGGCTCTATGATTAAAGAGTTTGATGGAACATTCTCGATTCCGGGGAATTGGTCATT
The DNA here is from genome assembly GCA_954870635.1 of Arctium minus. NCBI lineage: Eukaryota > Viridiplantae > Streptophyta > Magnoliopsida > Asterales > Asteraceae > Arctium > Arctium minus. Next base: position 13,926,617 of record OX941080.1, read on the forward strand.
TGGTTTGGTGATCGATAGCTTCTCGACTCCGAGTTGTAGAGCTACCTCGAAATCCATTTTGCTATGGTATCTGACATGTTCGCGCATCAACTCCTTGATTTTGCCATTTGCTATCATGTACTCCTTTCGCTTTTCAAGTCTTTGCTCTGTGAAGGCATGTAGTTGAGGAAGGTCATAGGTGCAGAGGTTCTTTAAGTCTGCATCTGAGAATGTGTACTGTTTCCCATCTTTTCTCTCAACTATGTATTTAGCAAACATGATCGACTTGTTGGTGAAGGAGTGCAGAGAGATCCTCATTACTTTCTTGATATCTTATGTAGAGAACACCGCATTCTTCTCTTGTGCAGTTTGCTCGAAATGTCTTCTGATGTCTTCTTTGATTAGGGGATGTAAATTTGGTACTAAGAAGACGGCCTAGAGCACTGCGCTGTAGAGATAGGTGTGTATGTTCTCTTGGAACTTAAGTTCATTTAGTGGAGGCCTTGGGATTGGAATTCTCATGGCATCCATCGATTGAACGGTCTCTTTCACCCTATCCTCTTGTTGTTTCTGTTCTGAGGGCTTCTTTCTTTCGGGTTCAGAGGCTTTCTGTTCTTTGTTTTGTAAAGAGGTGTCTGATGTATCTTCTGTGTTTATGGGATCAAGTCTCTGAAACTGTACAACTGGCGTGGGTGCAGTGGGCATAAGTTCAGGGCTTGAAGGTTCTACGAACTTTGTAAGCCCTTCTGCAATGTGTTTAGAGCCAATACTCACCTTTCCTTTTTGTGACACTGCAGAGGTTTTGCCTTGGACAAATGGAGCAATCGTTTTTGGGTCCTCAGAGGCACATGACTTGAGGTTTTGCGTTTTGCGTACCTCTGAGGATGTTCTCTGAGGTAAGGCTTGAATAGGAGTGGCAGAGATGACAAGTGCAGAACTTTTTGTTGCTGAATCCTTCTCCCCCTCATGATGCCAGGGCCAGAGGCATCTGGATCCTGATCATCATGGTGAGCCCTCTTCTGTAATACCTGATCTTGGAAAGTGACAGGTTCCTTCCTTTTTCTTTTCTTGCAAAGGTGCTCATTGACATGCCTCGTGATCTTCTTTAGGACATTCTCTGTAGCCAATGACATTTTGTTGATTTCCAGATCAGACTTGAACCTGATCGTGGCTACAGTTTTCTTCAAGTCTTCTGCCACCTTTTTGCCCTGTTGAGAGATGTCAGATCCAATGAGGTTGAGGTTACTTAGAACCATTCTCCCCATTGTTTCTAAGTCCGTTTTTGTTGCAAAGGCAGATAGCTCAGTTGCAGAACTTGAAGGTGGTGGTGCAGAAGTGGACGCATGTGGTTGAAAGGGGACTATAACACTGCGAGTTATATCCTTGATCTCATCTCTGAGTCTGGTCAGGTCATCCATCCCTGATTGAACGGTCTTGGATGCAAAAGTTCCTATTTCATTCATGCAGATATCCCCTAGGGTATTTATTGCATCAGTCTGAATGTTGATTGAAGACTCACAATCCCGAATGTCGTCTCTAGTTACAGAGTTCTCTTTCAGCTTCTTGATCTCTGTTGTGTGTTGTACTGAAGACTGATGAAGAGCTTTCAGAGCTTCTGTATTGGCTTTGAGATCTTCTGCAAGGACTTGGGAGTTGGCTTGAGACTCCCTTGTGACAGAGCTTTTCAACTCGTCGAGTTTTTGGAGCACCATGTCAACAAAGGCTTTAAACTCGCCCTTCGTGACAAAGGTGTCCGAGGTAACCTCTGGAACAAAAAATGTTCCAGATTTAGCCAACGAGTGTTTGGCACCTTCAGAGCCTGAAGGAATGATGAGCTCTGGGGGATTTTCTCCCAATCCTTGATGTTCCATATAGGAAGTATCTACGGGAGTTCTTTCAAGAAGTTTCTTGGAGGAGGGTTCAGAGACTCTTTCAAGATCCTTTTTGAGTGAATCCTGTGGTGTTCTAGAGCCACAGAATCAATGTGTTCTCGCACCACCAACTCTGAGGTGGTTTGGGGGTCATTCTTGTGTGTGGCAGATGCAACGAATGCTTCTGCGTGCGTATGTGTCGTGTCCTTGGGCGAATGAACACTTATGTCTGCACCAACATCCTGTTGAGAGGATGGGGTGGATTTTGGTTCCCCAGATAGAAATGGCACAGAGGATGAAGCAATATCCTCTGTCCGGTTGGTTAGGCTTGGGTTTGGACTGTGCGGTCCTTCTTCAATACCCTTCTGCACTAGAACTGTAGGGGTAGTAACATGGGTTGCATAAGGATTTGGTTCAGGTTGTGTGCCTATGGCATCTTCTTCTCCTATCTCCTCCTCCGATATTTTCACACCCTCATCATCAGAGCTTGAAAGCCCCGTAACGTCCTGCACCTCAACGTCTGCGGTTTCACCTAAGTCTACAGAGTGTAGTTGCTGTACCTCCTTGGCTATTTTCATTGCGTCATGGAGAGGACTAGGGGGTCTTTCTTCAGAGCTTTCAATGATGGCTTTTCGCCTTCTCCTCTGCAGAGGTTGTTCTGATTCTGCAGGTTCCTCCTTTTCTGGTGTAATGACATGTTCAGAGGTTGCTACTTTGACTAACTTCTTAGCCTTCTTTTTCGGCTTGGCAACCTCTGAGGGTGATTTAGGAGCCTCTTCTTCTGCGACTCTCTTCTTGTGTTTCCTTTTCTTTTTGTGCTTATTTTCCCCCACCCCGCTCTCGGGAACTATAACCTCTGTCCCAATATGGGTTTCTTCTGCTATATCTACTCCAGCTCCCTCACCTACCTCTGTCCTAAAGTAAACAACTATGTCTCCCACTTGGAATCCTACACGTGGGGGGGGGGGGTTGCAGGACTCGGTACAGGAGTCTTGTGCCCATGAATGTAAGTCCTAATAGCATCTTCACTACCCAGGTAAGCTAGAATACGGGTTGGTAGAGGTCTTGCTCCAGGATATCCAGTCTTTAGTACTGTTGGCTTGTGTGACTTCATGTCGTAGACTTTGATCATTTTACCTTCTGCAGGTAACTTCCCTTCTCCTATCAGAGCGTCTCCTAACAGAAGTGCAAAGAATCTGTTGAATACGATATTTTTGGGTTATGTTCCTCGAGCTTGGTCCTCTTTTTTGGCTATGACCGCGTTTCCGATCTCCCTAAAAATGAGTGTTGCATAGTCCAATGGCAAATCATAGTACATACCATACATTATTGCAAGTATGGTATGGCTAAATTGGTCAGGGCTACCTACTTTGCAAGTCAAGCAGCGATTGAGAATCGAGAAAAGAATATTCCACAGAGGTGGAAGGTTCTGGCGTCTGAAATCAGTTCTCTTGGAAATCGGTGCAGCGTATCCTATGAACCTGAGAAACTCTAGAATTTCATCATCAGAGGGTTCGTCAGAGAATTTTGTCAGGTTCAATTGGGTCTTGGTAGGAAGTTCGAATACCGCTGAGTGTTATTCCCAAATTCAAGTTCTAATCTATAACAATAAAGATGAGAATCGAAATCACAAGTCTTTGTTTAAATTTCAAACAATTACAAACTCTCACTTTCTCACTCTACTCTCTCTCTCTCTCTAGAATGATGTAACAGTAACCTCTTCTCTCATCTGCTCTTCTCTCATACGCTCATATTACAAAATGACATATTTCCACCTAATACTTACAAAGACTCCAAAGGTATTTATACCCTCACACAATTACAAAGAATTAAAAACACATTACATTGACTTTGGCTTTTATTACAAAATGACTTTGACTTTCACTGAGAGTTGACTTTCAGCCTTTGACTTCTTGAACTTTCATCTTCAATCTTTATGATCTTGAATCCAATAAATTTGTGCTCCAAAATTCTCCCCCTTTGGATCAAGATCATTACTAAAAGATTTAGCAATGCGATCTTCTCTCTTTAAGCTCGATTGAAATAACTCCCCCTTTGAACAATCTTTATCTTTTCTTTTAATCTCCCCTTTGATACAAAAATGATTTTCAATCTCCCCCTTAACACTATGAAATTCCTCTTTGATAAGCTCAGAAAATTCTCTCCCAAGGTCTTCAAAGACTTTCAGTTCAATCAAATCTTGAACATTTCTCCCATATCTTGAACTTCAGACATTTCTTTTTCTTTATCTTCTCCCCCTTTTTGATGATTAGAGCATCAATATCATCAAAACTTTCACCAAGAAATGTCTTTGAAATCTTTCTGACCACTGATCTTTCAAACTGAGCCTCTGATTCGTTGCCAATTCGAACAATGTATTCATCCAGATCTTTTCAAATCTAGACAAAATAAGAATGTAACACCTGAATCAACAAATGAATCAGTTAATATGTCTGTCCGTAACACAAAGTTACTGTGTGTAACGAATACACAATATAAAGGAGCTTTTATGATGTTCACTCCCCCAGGGCTTCCATTCAATCATCGAAACACCACAAAGGCAATTTCTATGAACGTTATGACAAAGAAACAAATTCTTTGTGTGTTTGTGCAAGTGTAGAAAGAATTAAGCACGAATAATTGCTTTTATAAAGGCTCAAAACAGTGTAAACCACTGAGACAACAGTAGATTGTCTCAGTAGATAAACACATACTCAATGTGCATGATTGAACTGCGAAGGTGGGGCAGACTTCCTTCTTTTTCAATATTCATATTTTCCAAATGAAAATCGAATAGCATATGTGTTGCGTCCCCTTGAAAATGTGAAACATTTTCTTTTTGAGAAGAAAATGAGTGGCTGGTGGGGGGTTTTAACAAGAGTTGGCATGGGCTAGTTGCCTGTTTCAATAACGTTCACCAAAAAATTGTGAAACGCTAGTAATGTGGTTGCCCGACTCAGAAAGTAGTTGGTGCAGAGTCTGATATTCTTTTACTCTGATTTCACACCCTCTTTCTTTTAATCATTATGCTCACTTATAACCAAACTCTCATTTCCATTTTCCCTCAACACACAACCCACACTCATTTCTTTTAGACTTCTCACTCTCAATCACTATGGATTAACTTCTTAGGTAGAAATCACTGGTTAACGTGATTCAATAGAAGTTCAGTTAAGTCCTATCACAAAGAACCCATATTCCTATGAAAGCATATGTTGCTCAGATAACTTAACTTTATCAATTAAAGCTCATATACAAATGTCAGATAAAATGTATGCTCAGATGATATAATCATGAAGATGTGAGCATTTTTAGACAGTAAAGTATTTTCAAACAAGTATATTGAATGAATAAATATGAATGCAAAAGACTTGTTTGAAAATCTGACATTGTATGAAAATGATCAAAAATGAAATGATATAGCAATTAAGGCTTATGGTAAAAAAATAACGGATATTGTCTATATGAATCAAAATATAGACATTCTTGAAATGAACGTTTCTAAATGAAATGATGCTCAAAGATTATTTGAATACAAGCGGGGTGCCTTACCATCAAAAATATGTTTCAATATGAGACATGGTAAGAACAATTTGAACAAAAATTAAACCGATGTGTGTGAATACTTGAAAGTATGTAGAAATGACAATACGCAAGTAATTATGTTTGGAAACACACGGTTTATAATCATTGAAACACAAAATAAAAATGAAAACATTTAAAATCACACTTCCAATTCTTGAAATCTGTTTAAGAATCGGGAAGTGGTTTGAACGTTTAAGAATATGTTTTCTATGATCGAAAGTCGTCCATCTTTCAATCATATACGAGATTAAGATGAGAAATTTAACGTTTATCATTCAGTCTTATCTCATGAAGTCAGCTGAAAAATCATAAAGATATGATCTTGATAGCTTCCTCTCATTCTGCACAAGTCTCAAACTCATGTCAAAGCAACTTTATTCACAAATTTATTCAAAATTAAAAGACATAAAGCAGTAAAACAATGAGAGTACGAGTTCTGATCTGAAGTAATCAGAAGTCATAACTCTTTACTCCCCCTAAAAATATGCATCTAAAATTTATCAGTAAAAGGCACATGATAGAGATCTACAACTCCATATGAAGTGTAGTTCATCATATCTATCGGAATACATATTTCCAGAAAAATTTATGTACTCCCCCTTAAAGGTTGATTTCCTCTTCTGAGTATCTGAGTACACTCTCTTATCAGCCCGGGAGTAGCATTTCTTTTTCATCATTGAAGAGATAGTCCTAAACTGTTGTGTTTAGAAGTCAAACTCCGTTGAAGTACAGGTTCTAAGCTGATTTACTTAGAAGCCTTGGTTCTCTTACTCCCCCTTGACTGTAGATGCCTGCAACACAGAATCATCCTTTGATTTTGGTACCCACTGGTATTTGGGTCCATGTGTGTTAGTTGTAGTTCGAATAGGAGTAACTGATTAAGAACCATACCATAAATGATCACTTATTTTATGAACAAAATCATATGTATTACAGTAAGAACAATACCTTTTCTTTGATAACCTGAACAATTGATCTCTCGAATAAGCAAGATCAGGTTTACCTTTCATCACTTTGTTCTTCTTTGCATTTGAGGCAGATACAAATGATTTGTTACTTGTCTTCTCTTCCTTCTTTCCTTTCTTTTCTTCCTTCTTCTCATCATTCTTCTCATCTTCAACTGGTTTTACCTTCCAAACCAGCTTCTCCTTTTCATATCTTTTTCTTCTCCTTCTATGTGTACCTGAACCATCTATTTTCCAATCATAGAAAATGTTAGTTGTACGAATCTGATCAAATGAATTAACTGACCTTCTTGAAAAAACAGTTTTCTGATGTGAGCTTGCAGCTGTCTTGAAATAACATTCAGAATCAGTTGAATCATCTCTAGGTGTGTGGATTTGTGACTCTGGAGTCGTTTGCTCAGTCAGCAAAACCTTTGAAATAATGTCCTCAAGCTCTTTTATCTTTGATGAATAAATGTCTCTTTCTTTTACAAGCATGTCAATCTCTTTCTTGAATTCAAACTTTGCTTTCTGATCTTTCAATACACTCGTGGATAGTTCAGATAGCTTCTCAGTAAGCTTCTTGATCTCTTCCTCAAAGATATTTCTTTCTTCATCAAAGTCCTTTTCCACATTCTTTCTTCCATCAGACATTTCTTTAAAGAATCCAACATTCTTTTGTTCTATGGTCTTTCTCTCTTTGGCAAACTTTTCTCTTTCCAAAATGATGACTTTCTCAAAATCTAAAATCTGTTGAGAAAGCTTTATACATTTCAGCTCAAATGTCTTCTTCTCGTCAGCACATTTTCTTGAAAAGTCTGAGAATTTCTTTGCAAATTCTTTCTTGTCACTCTCAAAAACATCTTTATCTTTGACCATTGTTTGTTCCAAATCAGATATTTTCTTTCGAAGCTCAGCATTAGCATCCTCCATATTCTTAATCTTCATCTCATAACTGTCAATATAATCTGCTTGCTGGATTTGGATCCTCTGATATTCCAAGTCAAAGATTTTATTTTTCAGCTCAGTGTTCTCAGCTTCTAATCTCAGTATTTTCTCATCATTCAGCCCAGAAGTCTGTTTCAGAAGATCTTCATTAAACATCTTTAAAGTACTGACTTCTTCTCTCAGTATCTTCCTTTCATCATTATATCTCTTTGACCGCTTTGAATAATAGTCAACTGAAGAAGCGAGTTTTTTGTTTTCTAATTCAAGCTTGGCAATCTTCTTTTCATCATTATCATAAAAATATCCCATCTTTAATTATCTGTTACAAAAAGAAACTTGAAATGATCGTTAGAAATTCAGAAATTTTGATCACAATAAGAACCTTGTTCCCCTCCGTAGACTTAAAGGCCATATTACAGTTTTGAAAATTTCTCAGAAAATATAAAACTTGCAGATCACTAAAGAAACATAAAACTCGCAGACGCCTAAACACGCAAATCACTATTCACTTAAAAACACGCAGGCTGAGACATGCGCGTTTGGGAAACTCGCAAACAAAGGGTTGCGTGTTTTGAGAACTCACAGATCGAATAAACTCGCAGAATACTGTTCCGCTGGAACTCGCAGATAGAGGCGTGCGCGTTTCATGAACTCGCAAATGCCTACTTGCGCGTTTCAATACATAGAAAATTTTTCCCAATCTTCAAACTCGCAGGCTTCGATCTGCGCGTTTCTAGAACTCGCAGACCACACTTTGCGCGTTTTCGTCCAGAAACAAAATTCTTCAGCTTGCGCGTTCTTCCAGATGAATCTTGCGCGTTTCACAGATCTTGCGTGTTCTTGGACTCTTCTAACAAAAAATCAAACTTTCATACTGAAATCCATCGAAACCTTCGAATTTGATCTCGAAACTTTGTCAATTTGCTCTCTTCCATATCTCGATCAGGTTACAATACAAGAATTACAAAAACAAACACAAATCGATGGAATTTAATCCAATCACAGTGAATACAAACTCGATAACAATTTTGAACAAAAATCCACAAATTCACCCTCAATCTGTGTGAATTAGCCTAAAAGACATGAATCAAACTTGTTTTACACACCAAATCGAGTCTACTACAACCAAATTTACATTCAAAACAACACTGAAACTCGAAAATAGAATCTGCACAGTGTTCTTCATGTTCTTGAAATGTCGATAAAAAAAATTCTTCAAAATCAATCCAATTTCTGAATTCCTATCTGCTCTGATACCAATTGTTATTCCCAAATTCAAGTTCTAATCTATAACAATAAAGATGAGAATCGAAATCACAAGTCTTTGATTAAATTTCAAACAATTACAAACTCTCACTTTCTCACTCTACTCTCTCTCTCTCTCTCTAGAATGATGTAACAGTAACCTCTTCTCTCATCTGCTCTTCTCTCATACGCTCATATTACAAAATGACATATTTCCACCTAATACTTACAAAGACTCCAAAGGTATTTATACCCTCACACAATTACAAAGAATTAAAAACACATTACATTGACTTTGGCTTTTATTACAAAATGACTTTGACTTTCACTGAGAGTTGACTTTCAGCCTTTGACTTCTTGAACTTTCATCTTCAATCTTTATGATCTTGAATCCAATAAATTTGTGCTCTAACACTGAGACTCTTCTACGGTTTATGCCGAGGTCCAGTATTTTAGCAGTGGAGGGATGAGTGGCATAACCCATGACACAGTAGCCATAATGGTCCAGTTTCTCATGCTTAGCACTCAACCAGAATTGTTGAATGTAAGTTTCTGGGATATCAGTTCGTTTTAGGGTTAGGGCTTTGGTGAGGATGTGGTTTTTCAGGATTTGAAGTAAAGGAGTAGCTTCCTTGGGGTATCCCTTGGGTTCCAAGACGACATAATGATTATTCGGCTTAAGGTTTAGTTGTCTGGAGTGGTAATCATGGTGTGTGAAGGAGAGCATTTTGCTTGTGAGGACATGTTCTTGTTCAACAGAATAGGAATCGTCCCTTTTTGCCTCAGAATGCTTTGAGTTGTTCGATGCAGAAGATCCCTTGGAGTTCTTTGCAGAAGCAGATTGAGATGCCATTGAAAGAGATGAAGAAGAGAGATTCTTTGCAAAAGAAATTCTTGAGAGAAAAAGCTGCAGGTGAAAAGAAGATGTAGGGTATGAGAGTGGTTTATATATACAGAGAGAGAGAAAAAATTTAAACGAAAAGAAAAGAATTTGAAATCTGTAATGAGTGCTAACGGATAGGAAGCCGTTTATCAAAAGTGACGGTACAGTGACGATCCAATAGGAATGTGCCACGTCAGGATAGGCGGTGCACAATCGAGTACGTGCGCCTCCCTCAATTCTCACGCGCGTGGCAGTTACTATTCCCACATGATGGTGATATTGAAAAATAACCCGCACATAATGACCGAATGCTAAAAAGTATTGAAGTTACTTTTGGCAGAAGCTCTGCGGGTGAAGAGCTTCTGTGGTCATCATGAGGTTTTAGAACTCTTTGAGATGACTAAGACTTTCGAAAGAGCGTACGAGATGATCGAACACAGATTCAACTGATTTAGTAATGGACGAGAGACCCCTTTTGTGAGGGACAGAGGCTCTGTGAAGGGTCACAGAGGCTCTGTGGAGGACCTCAGAGGCTCTGAGATCCAAAACATCTAATTTAGGAAATCTGATTTGACCACTCAGTAGCTTGTGAAAGCATTTTTGAGGGGCAGAGCGACACGTTTAACAAAAGATATCGAGCTCCCCCTTGAAATGTCAAGGTCTTTTATCTCGGCTCCCCCTTGATCTGTGCTTGGGTTTATGAATCAGTATGTACTTACAGAGGCTCTGTACAAGGGTACAGAGGCTCTGTGCAAGGGTACAGAGGCTCTGTGAGTCAATTCATGTTAAGCATGCCAATTTTGTCAACAAGAAAAGTGAACCTCTTCTCGTCTAATGCCTTCGTGAAAAGGTCAGCAAGCTGGTAATCTGTGGGCGCAAAGTACATCTCTATCGTCTCATGCTCCACGTGATGTTTCAGAAAGTGGTACCTGATATCGATATGCTTTGTTTTGGAGTGCTGAACAGGATTGGCAGAGATCGCAATGGCGCTTTTGGAGTCACAGAGGATGGGGATTTTCTCGATGTCAAATCCATAGTCTCTGAGTTGGGTTCTCATCCACAGAACCTGCGAACAACAACTAGCAACAACAACGTATTCCGCTTCTGTAGTAGAGGTGGAGACACAATTCTGCTTCTTCGAAGTCCAACTTACTAGTTTCCCTCCAAGGAATTGACAACTCCCAGAGGTACTTTTTCTGTCTAACTTGCATCCTCCGTAATCTGAATCTGTATAAGCTACAAGATCAAAGCCCGAGTTCTCCGGATACCAGAGGCCAAGATTCTTGGTCCCTTTTAGATATCTGAAGATCCTCTTTACAGCATGAAGATGAGATTCTTTGGGGTTAGCTTGGAATCTTGCACAGAGGCATGTGGCGAACATTATATCGGGTCGACTCACGGTTAAGTATAGCAGAGACCCTATCATGCCTCTGTAGAGTTTACACTCCACAGACTTGCCCTCTGGGTCTGCATGAAGCGTAGATCCAGTGGCCATAGAGGTTTTCATTGATGAGGAGTCAGAGAGTTTGTATTTTTCAAGTATGTTAGAGACATATTTAGATTGATTTATAAAAATGCCCTCTTTGGTTTGTTTGACTTGCAATCCTAAGAAGAAGGTAAGTTCTCCCATCATGCTCATCTCAAACTCAGTCTTCATCAAAGACTCAAATTTCTACAAAAAACTAGTAATCGGCACAGGCGTAAATTTCTACAAAGGTACAACAATCATCTTCCAACATGGAAGTACGTGTCTAGTAAACAACTTTCAAAGTACTCAAAGCATGGCATATTAAAATTTTAATTTTAGATTCATTTCTTTTATTATATCATTTCCCCATTCCACATCTCATATTCACTTCTCCTTATGTAGTTATATAGACAAAATAGGACCTACAATTGCATCCTCGTTCTCATTACATAGGCAACGCTTACATTTTTGGAAGATCTTTTACATGGTTTTCTTTAAAAATTGTGTAAAAAGGTTTAACCTCTTACACGTTTTTTTTAACAAAACCATTTAAAAGTGTTTTTTAACAAAACCATTTAAAAGTGGAGCCTTAATAATATGACCAAAAGAAACCAAATAGAAGAAATTTACTCGAGTCGTCAAAGACCAAAATTTGGAACCTACTTTAATTATTTATAAACATTCTACATCATGATGTAAAATCATTATGTTAATATTACTTCCTTCTAAATTTCATATAATATATAGCCTTTCAGAACATTGCTTTCTAGATAATCTGGAACATAAGTGTTGGGCAGACCAAATAGTCACCGGTTAACCATAATCAAGATGCATTCAAATCATATGCTTACAATTTATGCTTGTACTTAAAGGTGTTGATCATTAGAGCACATTCAAAGCAAGATTTATTCAACCTAAACAAGGCAACTAAAAAGACTTGGGCTACATATAGTAATATAGATGGAATCATAGGAAATGAAATTACTAGAGATTTCAAACATCCCCAAAAGCTACATGAAATGAGCATAAGTTTGAATCGTTCCCTTACCTGAATTGAATTATGGTAGGATCACTCTGTGGGTTATGTGTGTTTGAGTTGGTTGAGATGATTTCCCATGAAGATCCTGCATAATACGAAATTAACCTCAAAACCTTTGTTGTCCATAAGTCAAATTATACAGCTTTACTGGAAAATGAAAGTGTTCACGAAAGAGCAAGTCGGACAGGAAAGCAATGTTGCTAGATATGTCGGGTCATATGTTGCTAGATATGTCGGGTCATAGAATAGAACCTGGTGTGAATTGAGATTTTTTATAAATAGTAGTTTCAATTATGTATTGAATAAATAAATTACCTTAATGGCTTTGCAAATATAATTTGCAAAAAGTTTCAAAGTTACATACATGACACAAAATACCTCACTCAATAGCACTATCAATAAATTCCAAGCATTAAAGGAAATATGCATAGACATAGACAACCAAATTCCCAGCAATAAAATTACAAGGATCAAACCTCCAACACTCGAGGAGTATACTAGCATTTTTAACAGAGCCACTTGAGTTTGTAATGCATGTCTTGCAATAACCGGTAATAGTGAAATTATTAAAGTATCATTTTAAGGAGTTGTGGGTTATTCTCTTTTTTGAGGGATCGATGTGTAAATTGGAATCATGAAGTTAAAGGTTTGAGCACGGTATGTTACCTCCTTGTGCTATCTCTTCTAAGAACATTCATTTTGGGTTTTGATTTTGAGTGGGTATCGTTTGACTTTGTGATTTAGTTTGGGAAAAACCATAGTGGATCTTTTGTATTCTTCTTTTTGGTGGAAGTGGAACTCTCAATTTATTCCAGGTAAGAACCTCATGCCTACTATGATTAAATTACTCAGTTAGGAAATCACTAGTTGGTTGTATCTCATGTTTCTAGCTCACAAAAAAAGGGACCATTTGGAATATGCTCTATAAATTCACGATGATTAATTTAGTTGTTGGCTATTGATCCTTGAAGGGGATGTTTTGAGTGTCTTTTGGCATTAGATTATGATTGTTTATGTTGGAATCCAACCAGTCCTGGATCCTTTTATTCGCAAGCAGACTCCCATCTGAAATCGAAGCCATGTTGAGGTGTTATTGCAGGTCCAAACCTGCGAGTCAGTTTAGGACCGAGGCCACTATACGTTGAGGACAAAAACCATAAATTTTGCTGTGTTTTTACTGCAATTATCGATGACATTTCGAGACCAAATAAGACCTGATTTAGAGCCCCAAAAATCAGCAAGTAGGAGCGATTTTAGTCCACATCTGGACATGCTCGTCTACTGCAGTCTAAGGGCTGTTTTCTGGGTAAAAAATAGCAGCTTCAAGGCCGGGTTTAGAGGCTGTTTGGGGTCATTTTGGAGAATGTTTAGACCTGTTTTGGGACAACATTAGAGGCTGTGTAAACCTAATTTTAAGGCGGTTTGGATGACTTTTAGAGAGCATTAGGATCTGTTTTGGAATAGGGTAATCTTTTAAGCACTTGATAGACTTATATGACTATTGACTCTGATTTAGTGCTTGTAATAAGTCTCTTAGTGGTTTCACTATGACTTTGAGATTTCTCATTTTTTTCTTGGGATGTTTTTTTTTGTTGGGACTGAATCCTACATTCAAGCTCAATCAAGGTATAATGTTATACTTTGACTTTTGATGTTAAACAAATATAAACATGTGAACAGGACACATCCATAATATGGAAAATACCTAGATGGTAGTAGCTCTTCTTTGGTACACCACCAACATTTGTTTCACTACAAATTCTTTTAAACATTTCATCAAACAGATAGTAGACATTCTTGATTGAAAAATACTACAAACGGTATAATGTTATACTTTACCTTTTGGTTAAACAAGCTAGCATCACTTCAAATTTGGTATAAACTTTGAAGCTTGAAGAAAATGGCTATCAACAAACACTGAACTTCAAACAAACCGTGAATGCAATTTTCACCCAAATCTAGAATGCAACTCAATTATGGCAGTTATAAAATAAATTATAAAAAAAATGAATGCAATTTACCCGAAATCCTAAAATAGTTCCAAATCTTACCAAAGAATTATTAAAACCGGACGTCTCGATCAACCATCTCAGGCAATTAACCGATGATGAATAACCACAAGAGTATTTCACTTTCATCAAATAACTTGAGAAAAATACGCACCTCGTGGTGGAGCCGTGGAGACTGGACTGTCTACTGTTGAGAGCTACTAATCGAATGGTGGGACTTGGGAGTATCAATTGCCGACTTGGGAGTTACCGTCGCCATGGTGTGTTGACTGAAGCTGCTCTAACAGGTTGATTTGTTTTAAGGTTTTGAAAGTTTTGGTATGGTTTTTTGGGAGACGAGGGATAGGAAGAGCTACTCTAAAAATTAAATTTTTGGAAGGGAAATTTTTTAGGATTTGGGTTTTAAAACCCCAAGTCGAGAATAAAGGTTCATATATGAATTAGTTAAAAGAGTTAATATTTGTATTACAATTGTTCACATATACATATAATTCATATGTGAATTATACATGTTCATATATGAACTCGTCCCGTGTATTTGTAAAAATTACGAAAATTTCCTTCTATTTTTAAATAGCTGCAACTTTTGACTAGTCAAAGTCGTAATTGTTGACCAGTCAAAGACGCAATATTTGACTAGTCAAAGCAGATCTTGACAAAATGAAATGATAGGATTTTTTTTGGAAGGCAATGCGGACTACCACGAAACACACGCACACACGCACGCACACCTTCCCGACGGTATCGGGCATCCACGGGCAGCCCACTAATCCGCCGCGACCCAGCCCAGCTTACGCTTGGGCCTATTCCCAAGCATTTAGGAAGGGGCGGTAGCCCAGTCTTTGACCGGGCCACCTAAGGTCGGCCCAACCAAGGTTAGGCGGGTGCTCCTCATTCGCCAAAGCGTCCCCCTAGACTCGAACTCAGGTAGACTGGGATACCATCCACAACCCCCCCAGGATGTTACCAAGCTTTGGGAAACCACTCCGGCAACTCATGATTTGCAATGAAATGATAGGATTACTTCTCTATTTCTCATATATTTAGCATTTCTCAAATGAACATCTCCATATATATATATGTGTGTGTGTGAGAGAGAGAGAGAGAGTCAATTATAAAGTTGGCCCTTGTAGTTTGAAGGTTGTTACAAAAATAAGAAAAAGACAAAAGTGAAAAGTAAAAAAAGAAAAGTAAAAAGTGAAAAATGAAAAAGACCAAAAAGATGAAATAGACGAAAATGTCTCTCCGTCTAATAAAGAAAATAAAAGAAATTAATAACAATGGACAACTTTCAGTGTAAAATGAAAATCATAATGATGTTTCCAAGACTTATAAAAGTTCAGGTCCCACTTTTAGACTTTTTACTAAACGTCAGGGACTAAAATTAGAGTTTACTCTATATACATAATATAAATTAGGGAATTTAATTAAAATACCCTTTTTTGAAAAATCAGTACCCAAAATGCCCCAAATCTTGTAATTTTTGCCAAAATACCCCCTAGGTCCGCGTTTTTCACTGTTACACGCGGACCTGGTACGCGTTTGGTACGCGTTCACTGTTACACGCGTACTCGACCCGCGTTTTGGCCGCGTTTCCCCCTACACGAGGACCTGGTACGCGTTTGGTCCGCGTTTGGTCCGCGTTTGGTCCGCGTTTGGTCCGCGTTTGGTCCGCGTTTGGTCCGCGTTTTTCACTATAAAACGCGTATCTGGTACGCGTTTTTTACTGTAGAACGCGTACTTGGGGGCCGCCCATAGCATTGTTTATTTAGGGTTTAGAGATCGACGGTGTGGATGCTTTCATTTGTTAGGGTTTGCTCCTATAAATAAGTGTGTCCCCCACCCATAACCCCACCACCATCACTCTCAAACCATCACTCTCAAAGGTATCCCATCTATTTCACTCTCTCAAATATATCGTGTATTACACACGCTCGGATCTCGGCTCGGTTGGTTAGCATTTATAAAAGTCGGATATGGGTCGACCACTTTCTTCGGTAAGTTTCCTTTAACCGCGTTTTAATTTTATATTTATTTTAGTGATTATGTGTTAATTTTAGAGTGTTGCGTTTATGTTGATAATATGTTAGAGGTTGCGTTAATTTTAGTTTTACATATTACGTTGATTTTAGAGATTGCGTTAATTTTAGGATTGCGCTACTTTCATAAAAAAATTGTAGAGATTGCGTTTTTTTTTGTATAAAAAAAGTGTAGAGATTGGGTTTGTTTTTGGGATTGCGCTAATTTTATTAAAAAATTGTAGAGATTGCGTTAATTTTAGAGATTGCGGTTTTTTTTTGTATAAAAAAAGTGTAGAGATTGGGATTGTTTTTGGGATTGCGCTAATTTTATAAAATAATTGTAGAGATTTCGTTAATTTTAGAGATTGCGTTTTTTTTTTGTATAAAAAAGTGTAGAGATTGGGCTTGTTTTAGGATTGCGCTACTTTCATAAAAAAATTGTAGAGATTGCGTTAATTTTAGAGATTGCGTTTTTTTTTTGTATAAAAAAGGTGTAGAGATTGGGCTTGTTTTAGGGATTGCGCTCATTTTATAAAATAATTGTAGAGATTGCGTTAATCTTAGAGTTTGCGTTTTTTTTTGTATAAAAAAGTGTAGAGATTGGGCTTGTTTTTGGGATTGCGCTAATTTTATAAAATAATTGTAGAGATTGCGTTAATCTTAGAGATTGCGTTTTTTTTTGTATAAAAAGTGTAGAGATTGCGTTAATTTTAGAGATTGCGTTTTTTTTTGTATAAAAAAAGTGTAGAGATTGGGCTTGTTTTAGGATTGCGCTACTTTCATAAAAAAATTGTAGAGATTGCGTTAATTTTAGAGATTGCGTTTTTTTTTTGTATAAAAAAGGTGTAGAGATTGGGCTTGTTTTAGGGATTGCGCTCATTTTATAAAATAATTGTAGAGATTGCGTTAAACTTAGAGATTGCGTTTTTTTTTTGTATAAAAAAGTGTAGAGATTGGGCTTGTTTTTGGGATTGCGCTAATTTTATAAAATAATTGTAGAGATTGCGTTAATCTTAGAGATTGCGTTTTTTTTTGTATAAAAAAGTGTAGAGATTGCGTTAATTTTAGAGATTGCGTTTTTTTTTGTATAAAAAAAGTGTAGAGATTGGGCTTGTTTTAGGATTGCGCTACTTTCATAAAAAAATTGTAGAGATTGCGTTAATTTTAGAGATTGCGTTTTTTTTGTATAAAAAAGGTGTAGAGATTGGGCTTGTTTTAGGGATTGCGCTCATTTTATAAAATAATTGTAGAGATTGCGTTAATCTTAGAGATTGCGTTTTTTTTTTGTATAAAAAAGTGTAGAGATTGGGCTTGTTTTTGGGATTGCGCTAATTTTATAAAATAATTGTAGAGATTGCGTTAATCTTAGAGATTGCGTTTTTTTTTGTATAAAAAAGTGTAGAGATTGGGCTTGTTTTAGGATTGCGCTACTTTCATAAAAAAATTGTAGAGATTGCGTTAATTTTAGAGATTGCATTTTTTTTTGTATAAAAAAACTGTAGAGATTGCGTTTGTTTTAGGGATTGCGCTCATTTTATAAAATAATTGTAGAGATTGCGTTAATCTTAGAGATTGCGTTTTTTTTTGTATAAAAAAGTGTAGAGATTGGGCTTGTTTTTGGGATTGCGCTAATTTTATAAAATAATTGTAGAGATTGCGTTAATCTTAGAGATTGCGTTTTTTTTTGTATAAAAAAGTGTAGAGATTGCGTTAATCTTAGAGATTGCGTTTTTTTTTGTATAAAAAAAGTGTAGAGATTGGGCTTGTTTTAGGGATTGCGCTAATTTCATAAAATAATTGTAGAGATTGCGTTAATCTTAGAGATTGCGTTTTTTTTTTGTATAAAAAAGTGTAGAGATTGGGCTTGTTTTAGGGATTGCGCTAATTTCATAAAATAATTGTAGAGATTGCGTTAATCTTAGAGATTGCGTTTTTTTTGTATAAAAAAGTGTAGAGATTGGGCTTGTTTTAGGGATTGCGCTACTTTCATAAAATAATTGTAGAGATTGCGTTTTTTTTTGTATAAAAAAAGTGTAGAGATTGGGCTTGTTTTAAGAATTGCGCTACTTTCATAAAATAATTGTAGAGATTGCGTTAATCTTAGAGATTGCGTTTTTTTTTTTGTATAAAAAAAGTGTAGAGATTGGGCTTGTTATAAGTTAGGTGCGTTGACAACATCCTTGCATTACTATGTAGGACGATTTTGATAACGTCGATCTTTCGTTCAAATGCCGCATCTCCATTGTAAAGGAAATTAGAGATGCTTTTGAAGCGTGTCCACCTGAACGGGCACAACGTTTACATGAAATGTTTAGCCGCACATCTTTCGGGCCATGGCTCGAGCTTACCAATATTGTACAGGACCCCCTTCTAGTACACATGTTTTTACAGATGGAGGTCGAGGTTGCGAGACCACTGCCGGAGGAATTGTATTTTCACGTGTGTGGGACTCGCATGCACTTTGGTCGTCGTGAGTTCTGTATTGTAACAGGACTCCTTTTCGGACAAATACCCGACCTTCCTACCTTGACAGATGAGTCCTTCGTTAGTAGGGTTTGGCCCGGCCTTGCACCAGGTATCTTGACGTTGAGAACCGTCCTCGAGACGATGAGAACTGGTCTGAGTGCGATATCCGATGAGGATGCTGTGCGTGTTTGCTTGGTGGTGATGGCGGATTTGATGTTCATGGGTCGTGATCCAAGGCTGACGGTTTCCTCTACTGTACTTATCGCTGTCGATGACTTTGAGAGGTTTAACCGCTATCCGTGGGGTAGCTACATCTGGAGTCACTCATACAAAGGACTCCACGGTGCCATCGCCAGACGCAAGCAGAAGAACCAGCACAACAAGATGACGTTGAACGGGTTTGCACACGCCCTAAAGGTTAGATAAGTACAATAACATAAATATCAATTCATTAACTAATTTTGCTAATTTTGGATTTATTCTAACGTACTTGTTCAATTTATGTAATTCCAGATATGGATCTTGGAGATGTTTCCTGCCTGCCGGCAAAATTTCACCAAGCGCTCCGACAGGTTGATTAGGGGAACCAAATGGGATCGAGATGCTGTCCTTAGTAAGTCTGCATGCATTGGGATCTTCAACTCAGCTTTGAGCGTACGCCCTCTTACTATATTTTTAATTGTAGTAATTAAAAAACTATTTGTGATTTATATGTCTTATAATTTTTTAGGTTGTTGATGCGCCATATGCGGAACTGAGGCCTACTCAGGATGAGCAGCAGTCGAGTTGGTTTCGACGGAGCGTCGCCTTTTTTGAAAGTTCGGCGGGCAAGCGACCGACAAAGAGGTCCCGACGTAGAGGTCCTGATCCCGATGACAATGATGACGATGATGACGATGATGATGAAGATGACGATGATGGCACGCGACGTCAGGCTCCCCCTAGCTCTAGCTATCAAGCTCCCCCTAGCTTTAGCTATCAGGCTCCTCCTAGCCCCACCTATCAAGCTCCCCCTAGCCCCACCCATCATAGGATGCCTGATATAGACCCATACCAAGATAAGTGGGAGTACATGACCTCCGTGGACAGACGCGTAAGAGACCTCGAGGCCCTCGATATGGCCAGACGCATAAGAGAGCTCGAGGCCCTCACCGCACACCTTCGCCACACTCACGTTAGTGTTTAACTTAATTTGGGGATATTACGCCCAATACTTTAATATTGGTTTGTGTATTGATATTACGTTCCATGATTGTATTAGGTGTCAACGAACATGGCGCCCACTTACACGTCGCCTGGGCAAATGCATGGGTACACGGGTGCGGCATATGCGACCACATCATCCCAGCGAAATGTAGGTTATTTTTTTATTGCGTTTGAAAGTAATTATTAAGAGTGCTCATTATAATCCATGTCACCAGGTTGGGATGACAAGTACGACGCCAGCCTACACGTCGCCGGGGTACACACAGGCGGCAACCGGAGGAAACTACCCTTTCTCGACCCCATCATTCCAGCAAAATGTAAGTTACGACGAGTGCTCATTGTTGTTTTTTTTTTGTTATTACGTTTGAAGATTCTTATAATGACCTACGTCACTAGTTTGGGATGCAGGCGGGGGACTATTACAGACCCCAGATGATGGAGCCGGGGCCGGGGCTGTCCGTCCTAAGCGGGTTGGTGGAAGATTTTTTGGGAACTTCCATCCCTTATTCGATGGGGTCGGAGTCGGGGGTTGACACCACCCAGGCGCGGGTGAGTACTCCGATGGCTGATGATATCATCGATCACCACTTTGAGGATGCTGACATGCCCATACATGAGCCAGATCAGGCAGCACATGAGAGGGCGAGACGGGTCGCTGTTGTGGGGCCAGCCCTTTGTTCCCCATATGTCCAACAAGCTTCGACCACAACAGTACCTAAGAAAAAAACCAAGGCAAGGGTGAAGGCAAAGGGCAAGGGAAAGGATGGGGGAGACACTACGATGACTGACGCGGGGCAATCGGTGTTTGTTTCGGCGGCACAGATCAGGGAATTATGTATCAGTGATCAGCTCCCCCACCTGATGTGTCCATTTTACGGCGGCCTTCAAATGAATGCCGGTTTTTTCATGCTACTGTTGGGTGTAGGTGGTAGTGGGGATTTCGAGGATCTGGTTAGTATTTAAATATAGTCATATAAACAACTACATTTCTAATGACAGGTCTAACAATCTACGTTTTGTGTATAGCAAATCGACGCTTGGGTTAGAATGATCCAAGAATCCCGCTCTCCACATGCCAGATGGACGGTCATGGACTCCAACTTCTTTGAGTGGCTTACACGGCCGGGCCAAGGATACAGGTCTGTGTTTGAAACATGCAATGGACTGGGCCATAGAACTCATCCAGCTTGGATGGACATCGACGAGGTATGGAAATCGATTTACATAATTTTTGTTCAACTTGTTTGTTACTAACTATTATTGTGTTATTGTAAAATCTCAGGTATACATCCCCATATGCGTCGTGGACAAACATTGGGTGCTCGGTGTTCTGTACCTCCGTGAAATGAGGCTGGTCTTATTTGACAGTTTACAAGCAAGAAGGTACACTTTGCCCTTGGAAGAACGCCTTGGGATCTTCAAAAAACAATTGCCGAAGTTGTTAAAAAAGATACACGACACGCCGGATCGTATCAAGGCCAGCAAGAAATTAGAGGTTATCTATGATCCTGATGCACCTCAACAGACAGGGGGCCTTGGGGATTGCGGTGTGTGGGTGTGTCGTAACATATCCAAGTTTATTGAAGGTCTGCACCCAACAGTTGCACCAGATGCAACTGAGCATGTGGCAAGGGAATGGCGTAATTACATGGCGGAGACCCTTTTCTCGTTGGCTGTCCAAATAAACGATTAGGTTGGAGATACTTTTTATGTTACTTGTGAGTTGTGATGGGCCTCTTGAAATAACAAATATGATTCTTTTTTTTAAAGTCATTTTAAATATTAAAACCCTTTTTTACTTAGATAACTAATTTGGATCGGATGTTTTATTTTATATAAAAATAGAATTCGTTAACTCCCAAGATCACAAATTGATATGAAAAAGGTAGTACATGAAAAAGTTCTTTTGGTAAATAAAAAACAAAATATTATTTAAACTTACCAATTATTAATGACAAACTGGTAGGGTTCGAAAACAACCGGTACAAGTTCATCTAAACAAATATTGGAACGACGTCATTAAATGAAGTGAGTAGGTAACATTGTCGGTCATTGAAATGTCAAACTATGGCTACACGACACTTGGTTTTTCTGGAATCCCCAACGACTTCTTATATGCTCGGGTGATACAATTTTGGAAGTGTTAAGCTCAACTTTCTTGCTGTACACTTCAATGACGGTATAATTTTGTAGTATAAAAATATAAACGCATCAAACCACAAAATACATTGGACGATTTTATTAATGAAACAAAACCATAGAAAGTAAAAGTAAAAAACCGACAACTCTTTAGTGTTGTGAATTTCACAGTTACTATAACACGGGTATTTATAGTAACAAGGAACAATTGTTAAAAAAAATGAATCGTTTCAGTATTTGCAGAGGAATCATTTCAGTATTTGCAGAGGAATCATTTCAGGCTTTGCAGAAGAATCATTTTAGTTTTTGCAGAAGAATCGTTTGACCATGGTTAGTCCGCGTTTCAGGCTTTGCAGGGGAATCGTTTGACCATGGCACAAAAAACAAATCATTTCAGGCTTTGCAGAGGAATCGTTTGACCATGCCTTTGAAACTATCATGAACCGATCTTCGCATGGACTATAAGTAGATGCTCCGGTGAAGTAGTATTTCACAACTTCATATCTATCCTTTCTAACCTCACTTTCATTTACAAATATTATCTACATTCTATACATTATCTAACTTTTCATTACTTGATGGCTGGAGGTTCACGCGGTAGGGGGAAAAGGTCAGCGAATGGGGCTGGCACTTCACGCTCCGTGGACATCGACCAATTAAATGATGGAGCTTCAAGGATTGACTGGAATGCACCAGATACAACGGAGGATTGGGCGCAGTTTGGGTTAACTGCTTACGATGAACCGATAACGCCTCAGGAGTGGGAGCAGTTTAACAATGCCCAAGCCGCATACTACGCTGCTCATGGAGGAATGCCCCCTCCTACGTATCAATCCAACCAGGGGCCAGGTCTACCAATGTCTCAGGTACTGCCTACCAGGTTGAAAAGGTCCTGTGATGAGGCAAATGAAGAGATACGAAATACAGGCAGGACGTGGCTACAAAACATGGAACTTCAGAAGGACAAAGAAGCAACTATTGCGGAGCAGAAGGACCTCCTGGAGAATATGAAGCGCGATGTCAGGGAGAAACAAAAGGAGATTAGAAAGTTAGAAGATGAACTGGTAGACATAAAAGAAAACTACACCGTCATGGAGGAGCATATGAAGGCAAAGGCTGGCTGGGTTACGAAGTGCCGGGAAATCTACCCGTAGTAGGTTTCTCAAAGGGTGGTTGTTGTATGGATGCACTTTAACGTTTAACCTAAGTTTTATTTTATGCATTAATTTTTACTTTATCGATGCTTGAATGTTGTACGGATGCACCATTTCGTTTTCTTTAATTTCAATAAAACGATGCTTTTATGGTTTATCTTTTATTTACACATAATATAATTTCACAATCACGATAAGGTAGATAAAATCAACAATTAACATAATAACAATATCACTTAGCATAGAAGATGAGGTGGTTACAATCAAGGGAAGTCAATGTTAAGGTCAATGCTATCACGCCTTAAAGTTCCATGTGGTTCTAGGTCCGATGACCCTTGAGAGCGAAATCTTTGG
Organism: Arctium minus; assembly: GCA_954870635.1. Taxonomy (NCBI): domain Eukaryota; kingdom Viridiplantae; phylum Streptophyta; class Magnoliopsida; order Asterales; family Asteraceae; genus Arctium; species Arctium minus. Next base: position 13,949,928 of record OX941080.1, read on the forward strand.
CTAGTAGAAGCTCTCCTGGGCACGGTTGAAGGGGCAGGAGTTGGACATTCACCACGAGTATGTCCTACTGCTCCACACCTAGTACACGTTCTCTGTATCGGATCCTCACCACGAGATGGACGTCGATCGTTCTTTCTTGGTCTCCCCGCACGTCTCTTGGTTATTAACGGTGGATAGCATGGCGGAAGGGGGACGTGTGGCAAAACCCATGATTGAGGGGGTCCAACAGGATAGATCAACTCATGATATGTTGACCGGTAAGTACTGGACGTGTAGTAAGATATAGCCAGATCGCTGCAATCTCTACGATTCATTGACCTTGCAGCAGCGATGGCATGACCGCACGGTAAACCAGAATATTGCCATTGGTTACATTCACAAACACCGTTGACCATATCGACAGTCGCGTGATAACGGATATCCCGAACGTTGAACTTACCATGTCCAATCTGACTTACCCTCCACGTCGCAGACTTTCCCGACCTTCTGCTAATTATCTCCTCCGCCATTGGTGTGAGATGATTACGCATTTCATCTACAAATATGTGTTAATTGTGTTACGATTTATACGGAAGACGAAAAATGCAACAAACATATAAGTTAAAGATTTTAGAGTCTATCAACCTCCCTTTCGTCGTCGAAGTTGGTACCACTCTTGTTGAAAATCTCGGAAGTACTCTATAAGGCCGACAATGGGTAACCTGCGTGCAAAACGGGACAGTGCATTCACCGACTCTACACTATTAGAGGTCATTATGTTATACCGTTGTGCAGGGAAATGGGCCCTTGACCACCTCTCTTTACCAGCCTCGTCCATAACTTGTGCTCCACGAGGTACTTCATATCGTAGTGCATTCATGTAGGTCTCGAACTCCCTAATAGTATATGCTTTGCACGCCTTCCAATACGTGGTCTTGTTTGTTGTGATACGTTTGTCCGCGCTTTTCACGTTCATCTCCAAATGTCGACAACATAGGGCGTGAGGGGTGGAGGGGTACACGGCAGAAATTGCCGCACTTATGGAAGGAGCCCTGTCGGACATAAACACCAACCCTTCCGGGGAGCCGATACATTCCCGCAACATGTTCAGAAACCAACCCCACTCCTCCCCCGTCTCGGACTTTCCTACTCCGAAAGCCAAGGGCACAATGTTGTTATTTCCGTCCATGGCAACCGCCAAGAACATCATACCCAGGTAATGCCCCTTTAAATGGGCAGCGTCTATTACAAGGACAGGACGCAGATTTGTCAAAAACATCCGGATCTGCAATAAACGTATGTGGTTATTATTTGTAAATGTTAAAATTCATAATATGTAAAGCTACGACGATTTAATATACTTACCGCACATCCAAGTGCAGCGAAACACAATTCGAAACGTCCGTTTGAATCCGTCCTTATTCTGGTGCGTGTACCCGGATTCTTCAGCTCCAAGTTATATAAATACGCAGGGAGTCGTTCGTACGACTCCTCGGGAGTGCCTCTCACCATTAGTAGTGCCTTGCAACGCGCACGCCATCCTTGGTGGTAACCAATGTTTATCCCGTACTGCTGATTTATATCGTTGACGATGTCCTTCGGCCGAAATGACCTGCTAGCGTCAAGAAACTTGTCTTTCAGTATGTGGCCCAAAGTCCTTTTGTTGGCCTGCCGGTGGCTAGCATTTAGTTGTGTCCTCGAACATGTGTGTACGTCGTTCAACTTTCTAACGACAAACAACCCTCCTTTAGGGCCCACAGACTTCGCGGACATACTCCATTCACAATTTTGTTGGTCACATACAACCTTGTATCTGCGTTTGTCGGATTTCTTCGCTCTAAACACGAAACCCTCTCGCAAGAACTTCATTCCCAACTGTACGGTCATTTCCTCCTTCGTATGAAATATTTGACCTTCATGTATAGTTGTACTACGATTGTAAGGTGCGGGTTGGTAGGCTGGTATATGGGGGACCGGGTTAGGAAGAGAAGGGGGCATATCAAAATAATCGTTTAACGCACCAAATGATTTATTGCTAGGGGTATATGTTTCTTCGTCCTCGTCATTATCGGTATCTGATCTGTCCAGATCAGATATACCAGTTGTGAAAACATGTGTTTCGTCATCAGCAACTCCAACAAACCGTCTTTTTGGGTCTTCTGCTTCTTCTTCTTCTTCTAGTTGCGTCTCCGGAACAACTTCGGGATAAGATTCGTTAGGACGATATGCATGATCAGAATAAAGTGTGGTGTCGTAGGATGCCTGAAATTGAGAGTCAGGCTCCAGTTGACTACCACCGACATGGATTTCGTCATCATCTTCGTCATCACCTTCGTCATCATCTTCGTCATCGCCCATCGATGGTGCGACATACACAAAAAGTTGTGGAGGTATTTCTGAATCGGCTGCAAGTAGCATAAAACCAAGGATTTCGTCATCGTTGGTTATCTCCATCAGTGAGCCATCTGCACGTCTGAACACCAACTTGCAAGCAACAGAATCTCCGATTCCACACTTTCCCACGACGTAATCGATAAACGTCTTATACGCAACCATTATTGGAATATATACACCACGCTTTGTGTAGCCAATATAATCCCACCCATTGTTGTTTTGCACCCATTGACCATCGAAACATAATAAGACTCTAGTTTTTTGAACAGATGAACTCATTTTTTCAGTAGTATGAAAAATGAAGCAATTCAAGTGGATGTGATGAACGATTTTGCATCTAATCTTACTAATCTTTATAGGAAAAATTGAATGGAGAAAATGAATGTGAACCACATATTCAATGACAATGGTACACTTATTGTATGAGAATCAGACTAAAATGTGGAAAAAAACAGTAAAATCATTCAAAAAATACGTCACAAACAGTTGACCACACATGAAATCATAGGCCTGAAACCCTAATTTTCAAAACCCTAATACGGTTTACACTATTAAACGCGGACCTAACCCTCGTTTGTAACAAAAAACGCGGACCAAACGCGGACCAAACGCGGACCAAACGCGGACCAAACGCGTACCAGGTCCTCGTGTAGGGGGAAACGCGGCCAAAACGCGGGTCGAGTACGCGTGTAACAGTGAACGCGTACCAAACGCGTACCAAACGCGGACCAAACGCGGACCAAACGCGGACCAAACGCGGACCAAACGCGTACCAGGTCCTCGTGTAGGGGGAAACGCGGCCAAAACGCGGGTCGAGTACGCGTGTAACAGTGAACGCGGCCAAAACGCGTACCAGGTCCGCGTGTAACAGTGAAAAACGCGGACCTAGGGGGTATTTTGGCAAAAATTACAAGATTTGGGGCATTTTGGGTACTGATTTTTCAAAAAAGGGTATTTTAATTAAATTCCCTATAAATTAATTATTGATTGGATGGTTGTTGAATGATAATTGGATGGGTTGTTGAATGATAACTGGATGGGTTAATTGGATCGTGAGTTTGGTTCAATTTAGGCCGGTTCTGGACTATCATCAAATCAAAGAGCAGGCCGATCCAACTTAAATGTTGAATTTTTTCAATGCGACCCGATCCAATTACAATTGGATATCTAATCATTATCGGTTGAATCTAATTGGATCAGATGACTTTTTGCATATCCTTGTGCTTATTATATTAATGTGATTACCATTTGAATATGAAAAATAAATAATTTTTTTTGGAAAAAGGGACGGAACCCCCGAAAAATGAAAAATGAAAAATAAATAATTATTAGCTTCTCTTATAATTCTCATTTCAACATAAATTAAAATGGTGTTTAATCATTTCTATTGGTTTATTATATTTTGCTATTGAGCTTGATACATCGATTGAGAAATGATATATTATTTTTATAACTGTAAGGACTTGGTTGAAATAATGTTTATGGACTTAATCATATAAAATAAGAAATTTCGATGGGTTTTTTTGGTTTTGAAAATGTTTTTGGATTTCGTTGTCCAATTTCAAAAAGTGCAAGGATTTATTTGTTCAAATTCATTTGGTTTTTTTAAACATTTCTTTATATTATTTATGAGAGTTTTAATTATTAGTACTATTTTTAAAAACAAAAAAAAAATGTATCAAAATTAATGTTGACAATGTTATTGATCATGATGAGTGTTTTCGTGCTTTGGTTAGACATTAGTAATGTTGCCTAAACAAACAAATCCATAATGATTTTTTTCCGACCCACCATCGTTTTAGAAAAATAAAAACCAATAATATATAGTAACTTAACAATATGTAAATCAGGAAAGTAATTATAAAAAATGATAAATATAAAATTGTCAAAATGACAAACTTTATATCAAAGATTTAAAATATGTTACTTCGTCTTTGAATTAGGGAAAATTATAGAAAAATTAAACCAACTTTACTCTGATTCTTATTTTGAGGAAATAACTTTTAAAAATTATAATTTTAGAGTTTCAGGCGAATTTTTTATTTACTTAACGGTCTCGTTGATTAATCGATAACCTCAATCTGATGTGGCAAATTATGATTGTAAGAGATCAACCCTGATTAAACCTTAGTGACCACAATTGTTGTGTACGTCTGGATTCGAACCTGGGCAGATGGAATATTCCACCACATCCCCCAGGGCCTTAACCGGTACGCCACAACCCTTGTGGTTGTAAGAAGTTGAGGTAACAGTGACAAGCGTGAGAAGTGGATCTGAACCGTTGATCTCTTTTAATCTCAATTCCTCCTATTAATTGTGGCTTAGAAATGAATTGATCTGGTGCATATCGGTGCATCATATCTCGGTGCATCTCATTCTAATGTGCGTCCATTTCTCATCCAACGGTCAATAACCACTTCTCACGCTTCTCACCATTAACTTAACTTCTCACCGGAACCCAACCATATATATATATATATATGTATATATATATTATATATCTATACTATATTATAAAGATGACATAAAAAACTCTTAATTACAACTCACTAAGCTTTATGTACTATCATTTAAAGCTATCTACTTAAAATCTCTTAAAAATAACTACTAAAGTCTAATGTACTTCTGTAAAGCTTTTAACCCTAATTAATATATTTCATCCTTATCCCCCAAAATTCTTATCTCTAATCCCCAAACCCTAAAATTATGAAATTTGAATTCTGATAAACATAATCAAAACAGGATAAACATCTCAATTTAAATATAAAAAATTTAAAATATATAAGATAATTAATGAATTTTAACAAACTACTTAATTTTTTTTATATAAAAAACATTATATTGTTAAGCCTAAATTAAACAAATTTATATATAAAAAACCATTATTGCTCAATAAAAACCATCCAAAATCGTACTGTAAATCAATAAAAAACAAAAAATAAAAATAAACATTAAAGTTGTGATGTATTAAGCATTATGTACTATTATTTAATGCTAATTTACTTAAAATCTCTTAAAAAACAATTAATGAAGCAATATGTACTACTTTTAAATGTTTATAACCCTAATTAATAAATTTCATCCTTATCCCCCAAAATCATTATCTCTAATCCCCAAATCCTAAAATTATGAAATTTGAATTCTAATAAACATTATCAAAACAGGATAAACATCTCAATTTAAATATAAAAAATTTAAAATATATAAGATAATTAATGAATTTTAACAAACTACTTAATTTTTTTTATATAAAAAACATTATATTGTTAAGTCTAAATTAAACAAATTTATATATAAAAAAACCATTATCACTCAATAAAAATCATCCAAAATTGTACTGTAAATCAATAAAAAATAAAAAATTAAAATAAAAATTAAAATCGTGATGTATCTCGCTGCATTGCGCGAGTACGGTTCTAATATATATATATATATATATATATATATATATATATATATATATATAATACAATTAAATAATATAAATTTGTCGATTATTACATTTGTATATTATGTTCCACCGTTTTATATTGTTATAATCATATTAACCGAGAGAAAGATAATTTATCTTAGGAAAATTGACCAAAATAGCTACTCATTTCCCTAAATTTGTCTCTTAGTCATTCATCTCTCATTTTTACCAAAATGTCACTATCTCCGCAAGTGACAACTCCCCAATTCGTGAAGGGGTGAAAAAATAAAAATAAATAAAATCTAAATATGCTTGTAGGTGCAAGATCTGAAAAAATTTAAATATGTCGTTGGAGACTAATTCGTAGAAAAAAGTTACAGATTTGATCTCTATACTTGTGGATCATATTCAGAAACTTTTTTTTTTTTACTTTTTCACCCCTTAGTAAATTGGGGAGTTGCCACTTACGGAGTTTTCCGTAAGTGACATTTTTGATAAAATTAAGGAAATGAATCACTAAGAGACAAAGTAGACAAAGTACGGAAAGAGAGAGATTATTATTTAGGTTAATTTCTTTTTTCTCCCTTTATTTTAACTATTATTGATTTATATTAATAATTAATTAAAATCATATAACTAATATCACTAAAAAAAAATATAATCCTTCAAAATGTTATGCAAAACCCCGCCTTTAATTCCATGGTTCTTCCTTCTTTTATTTAACTTTCCTTTTCTTCCCTAAATCTAACTCAAACTGTCAAACATAGGTTATGTTTGACAAACTATCTGATAAGCTAGCTGGTAGTGTTAAATTAGCTGATGAATAAGTCACGTTTGTTAAAAACTAGCTGATAAGCATGTACAATGACCAAAAATGACATCTTGAAAAAAAAAATAAGAAATTACAATATTTCATAATATAGTTAAAACAAATACACAACAATTGTGGCCACTGAATCAGGGCTGATGTCATATGGTCTTAATTTACCAAGTGATTAGTCTAGGCATAGCCTAGGACACCCTTTCCAGAAAAAATTATAGTAATATAATATGTTAATTAATACAAACAAGATAACATACAGTGGCATTCATTTTTTCAAAAGCGTCACGATAGCATGATGTCTGGTAACATGATGTATGATGAATTTAATTTTTTAAAATCGTCAACCTAGCATGATGTACGGCGACATTTATTTTTCAAAATCATCATCATAGCATGACGTACGGTGACGTTTATTATTCAAAGCCATAACCATATCATGACGTAGGGTTACGTTTATTTTTCAAACCTGTCACCATAACATAACGTACAGTGAAGTTTATTTTTCAAAGTCGTCACCATAACATGACGTACAAGGACGTTTATTATTCAAAATTGTCACCTTAACATGACGTAGGTTGACTCTTATTTTTCAAAATCGTCACCATATCATGACTTACGATGACGTTTATTATTCAAAACCGTCACCATAACATGACATACAGTAACATTTATTATTCAAAACCGTCACCGTAACGTGAAGTACAATGATGTTTATTATTCACAACCGTCACCATAGCATGACGTAAGGTGACACTTATTATTCAAAATCGTCAAGATAGCATGACAAATGGTAAAGTTTATTATTCATAACCGTCACATAACTTGACGTATGATGATGTTTATATTAAAAAACCATGACCGTAGCTTGCTATATAGTTACGTTTATTTTTTCAAATCGTTACCGTAGCATGACGTAAAGTGACGTTTATTTTTCAAAACCATCATCGTAGATTGATGTACGGTGACGTTTACTTCTCAAACCCGTTATCTTAGCATGACATAGAATGACTTTTATTATTCAAAACCGTCACCAAAAAATGAGATATGGTATCATTTATTTATCAAAACCGTTACCGTAGCATGACATATGGTGATGTAAGCAAAAACATCACTGGAGCATGACATATAGTGACATAAGTTTTTCAAAACGTCACCGTAATATGACATATGGTGACGCAAACATTTCTAAACCATTGCCATAAACTACCATTTGGTGACATACAATTTTCAAAACCGTTGCCAAAGAACATGTTGACTTTTGGAAACGGTTTTCGAATAAACGTTGCAATATATATATATATATATATATATATATATATTATAGTTTTAGCAACGGTTTTCAAAATCGTTACAACATAAAACAACGATTTACACAAAACCGTTACTAAATGGTCTTTTATGGTAACGGTTTTTAAAAACAATCTAAACATAAAGCAACGGTTTTTAAAACCGTCCAAAACCATTACAATATGAGACCTTTTAATAATGGTTTTTATCTAAACCGTTGTGTTATGTTTCTAGGTAGGGGTGTTCGCGGTGCGGTTTGGGACGAAACCGCAAACCGCACCGCATATGCGGTTTGAGCATTTTCCCAAACCGCAAACCGCACCGCATAAACCTCAAATCACACCGCAAAATGCGGTGCGGTGCTGTACGGTTTATGCGGTTTGTCCCTATCGCACTTTATGCCTACAATCCAAATTTATTAAGTTTAAAAATACATTATAAAATCAACGATAAAGTGATCGTAGTCCAAAAAAATAAAGAGTTTCAATACATCCGATTCCCAAATACATATTGCATAATTATTAATAGTCTAAGAAGTTAAAAAATAAACTTCAAACTAAATTATACGTGTGAGTTGCGACATGCCCAAATTTTCTTTCATCTCGATCCTTATGCCCCGACTCCCAATTAGCTAATTGTTTATTGAAGTTCAAAAACATTACATAAAGTTATAAATAATTAAATACTAAGTAATTATATATATATATATATATCTTATATACAAAACTATAAAATAAATATATAAAATATGCGGTGCGGTGCGGTTTGAACCGCGGTTTGATAACTCAAAACCGCAAACCGCACCGCATAGTGCGGTTTGGTAAAAAATGCAAACTGCGAGAGTTTTAAACCGCATTTTGCAGTGCGGTGTGGGCGGTTTATGCGGTTTGGCGGTTTGGATGAACACCCCTATTTCTAGGTGTTTGATAACCGTAACGATTTTCTATATAAACTGTTACTAAAACAACTCTATATCTTTTTTTGTGTCTCAGTGTCTGTAGTTTAGTTATCTCTTGTTGTTATGAAATTAATGATGTTCCCTACGATTCTTTCACTCTCTCGAGCTTTACTTATGGCAGAACTGCGCTCCAACCTTACGATTGGCGCTATAGCAGAGGTAATTAATCTTCACTCATAAAATTGGGTAATTGTTTCATTTATGCAATTAATTAAGATATGATTCTTCAATTTTATTTTGTAGGTCAAGATAAAATTCGGGAATGTTTTGAGTGCATATGTTCAATTTTGGTCGTTTCGAGTTTAGATTATCATTGTGATTAATATCAGTTGCATCAATGGGTTAATTAGGGGTTTATGATAAAATTTGATCATCTGCAATTAATAAGTTCTAATTCTTTATTTAATGATGATTTACATGATGGGTCAAAGTCAAACCTTGGTAAATTTCAATTTGGAAGATTTAATTGTTTGCCTTTAGATGCATATATAATTGATGCATAATTTGAACTGCAGTTGATTATGAAAAGGGTTTCTGCAGCTATATGATTATGCAAGAAATCAATCCCCAATTGAGATAAAATTTTGATTGTATCAAAACATAGGCTTCAAATCTTTATGTTCCTTATGGGAATTTTTCTTGATTTATTTCTTTTAGTAGCGGTATTTGATCTTTGTTTTATTATTGTTTGAAAAGAGTACACATTGTCTTATTTTACAGAAGGTTTCAATATTTTGTGTTACTTGGTTAACTTTTGCCAAGAATTCTGTTAAAGATTATTTTCTGGTGAAATTGTCATAATCACGGATTATTTATCTTACTGCAACTAATTTCGGATAAAAGACTTTTTGTTAATTTATGTTGTTGCCTTCAAAAGAATGAGCGTGTACCGTGTAGGGTCGTGTTGATTCGCTTATGGCATTTTAGGTGATTATATTCCATTATTGGATCGTTATACGTACATGGATTTGTTTAAAGATTTTGGTCTCAAATTCCTTCATAAATAACTATGAAACATGGGAGAAAAAAAAGGAAGAACCGAAGAACATGATTATTGTTTTTAAATTGATTTATTTCCAAGAATTTCTTGTTGGATACTAATTCATCCTTCTGCTAATTGTTGCAGTTGATTTACCAACATGGTTCTCTTCAATGATCGTTTCTTTAGAGTCCAATGTAGATCTTGTAAGTATGGTTGTTTACGTTACCAAAAAGACAAATTTTTATAAGTAAAAGTTGGCTATGAAAATGTTGCATTTGGTTGATGTGTTAAATGCTTTCTTATTCTTTTGATGTTTTACAATCATATTGGGAATGGTTTTTGCAGCAAATATTATATAAATATTAAAATATACCCACAAAATGACATTAACAAATAGGACGTGAATATTTCAGATCCATATGTATTGATTATCTTTTTTGGATTCTTGCTTAACATGGTTTTCATGATTTGCAGGATAAAAATAGTATTATGACAGCTGATACAAGTGATCTACCAATTATTTGTGCTCGTGAAGGTAGCCGTCCTTTGGCCAGACACATATAATACTTCTTTTACCGGTTTAGGTACAACGTTAACATTTTTAATTCCATTTAATAGATTACCTTCTTGTAAATTCCAACTTTTGATGAAGTTAAGGTTTCGTTCATACATTTTTTCCCATTTTTCTCTTTGTAGGCCCAATTTTGATTTGCAACACACAATCGCATATTCATTTATTCTCAAATGTATAGATGAGGCTCACAAAATGAAAATGTCGGTGGTATATTACCGTTGTACCCCTCTCAAATGAAACCGTGGGGAACATGACGGTTTGATATTCATTGGAAACTACTTTGTTGTCCTATAGACAAGTTGGATTGAACTGTACGTGGGAAAGGTACATGCTTCAGGTTAGCTAATATCGCTCTTAATCAAGTCACATTAATATAACGTTAAATGATATAATTCCGTCTCCAATTCCTTATTTAAGTTTTATGCTGCAGCACACTACCAATAAGCGAGAGAGTAATGGAGGGTTCACAATAATTACTTTTATGGATCAGTTACATTGCTCCCAGCTTTTGCCGTATGTATATCTATGCAGGGTTTGATCTGAAATAAACATTATATATGATTGCTTTTTCCCGAAGATTTTTATCACATACATTGATACAAATGTTGATTCTTAAGATACAATAAATCTATTTTGAGATGCTGTGTGTATTATGCTATTCATTAACTTCTAATCAGATTTAGATTACTGCAAGGCTCAATCTTTTCAATAATTTGCTACAAAGATTTACCTTTTTTTCTTTCTATAATTTGTTTAGGTTCTGCCTTTGCTAAATGTACCCTTCTTCTATAATTTGGTTGCAAAGATGGGATGATATTTCTGTGGGATTTGGCCGAGGGTAAGAGATTGAACTCTCTTGAGTTGGCTTCGATCATTCATACCCTCAGATTCAACCCGAATAGGTACCGTTCTGTGCGACCACAAAGAGCAGCATTAAGATCTGGGATTTGGAGAGAAATAGCATTGTTGTTGATCTTAAGGTTAATATGAAGCAGGAGTTTGAAATGGCAACCGAAGGCACAACTACTCAAACTAATGATGGAAAAAACTGGGTTTGTTGAATTAAGTGTAGGTGTTGAGTGGTTTGTAATTTGGATTGGTCTTTGTTGACAGGTTATCTATTGCACCAGCTTGAGTTGGAGTGGTGATGGAAGCACATTGTTCAGTGGGTACACATATGGAGTATGGAGTAGTAATAGTCTGGGGTGTATAATTTGGATTGTGTAACACCTCAAAAATCAGAGTAAATTAAAACCTGGAAACCTGACAACATGACGAAAGTAAATCCATTAACTTCCCATAAATGGGATCAGTCCTTAAGACTATTCGAACCTATACAAAGATTTCATCAAAAGAATGGGACTTAACAAATGCCCAAAAATAATTACTAAGATCTCCAAAAACCTCGAGACTCAAAAACTCGTCCCTCCAAAAACCCCGGCAACCCACCGCTAATGGAAACCTGTTACACATACCAATTGAGAAAAAGTGTCAGACATAAAAAGCCTGGTGAGAACATACAATTTATAAAGCTCAAATGATAAAACATTGTATCAAGATAACATTTCCAAAGAGGTTAAATTTACAATTTAGGTCCTTGCCACAATCGGGCTTTTTCGTTATAAACATGCCATAAAAGGACCGAAAACAAAACATTTACCAAGGATCGTGGCGTAATACAAAGTTAGGCCAACAACCCGAGTTACGAGCTAAACCATTTGGAATCCGCGGATACGAAACACAAAGTCCGTGCTTCAACGTGAGATCAAGCCCCAAGCGCAAAACCAAGGTATACTCCTTCGCTAGGATCACTATGAACCATGGCTAGTATTGTGCCTCACATAACCGTACTAAGTTGCCCCCGAGGAACAAGTGATCCATAGCTACAAATTTGGGGAATGTAACATCCCAGCAATACAGTCTACTCAAAACCTAGGGATCCACTAGTAATGGTAAGGACTCATCACAACAACATAGGTGACCAACCATAAATAAATATATGGTATAAATACATTTTATAAACAAAATGCTATTCCCAGTTCAACCTCTGGTAAGAATGAAAATCATTTAAAATGAGTTCTTTTAAATATTCTTTCCGCATAAACGCATAAGTAAAACATCATTTTACTTTAAATAAGATAAGATCAAAAAGGTAACTTTTGATATGTATAAGGTTTAAAATGATAGTAGGAACTCACCTCTGTTTCCTTCTTCTTAACGAGTGCTACCTATGACAACACCGAAAGAATCGGTAAGACGAAATACAGATAACTCACTCGCTACCTGACTAAAACACCGACAACAGAGCAAACCGACGGAGCAAAGAAGACTAGAGCGCGAACAGAAGGGTACGCAACCACGCTTTGCATTTCCCAAAGGGAACGCAAGGCTACTATGCGCGTTCCACAGGGATCGCATAGTCTGCTATGCGCCTCCCAAAGGGAACGCATAGCCCACTATGCGTGTCCCACAGGGAACGCATTGACCCCTATGCGCTTCCCAAAGGGATCGCATAGCTACTATTCGTGTCCCAAGGGAACGCATAGTTCACTATGCTGCGGTCCCACAGGGAACGCATAGTACACTTATGCGGTCCCACAGGGAATGCATAGTACACGTATGCGGTCCCACAGGGAACACATAGTACACTTATGCGGTTCCCAAAAGGAACGCACAGTACCCAACGGACTTCACTATTCCGCTCGAACTGTTCATCCAGAACCCGCCGGAGCACCAGCCCGGATTCCGGCCAAACTTAGAAACGGAAAATCCGAGATTCTAATCGGATGGAAGGCTTCTAAAAACAAAACTATACGGCTAAAACATAACGAAACACAAGATTAAACAAGAACAAACCTTCAAAGAGGAGAAGAAATAAAACCCACAAAAGCTCCTTCTTAAGCTTTTCTTCAAAATGCAAACTCACTGGATCTTTTTTACAATTGTGAGAGATATTTACAAAATATCTCATAACTTTTGTATTTATTTAAATCCAATTTACAAATTACCCCCTGAACTTTAGGAAATAATTAACTTTTTACCCGAAGATAAAAATGCGGGTGTTACAGATTGGTCTTTGTTGACAGGTTATCAATCTGGGGGATAGGTCGATACTAGAAACAAACAAGATTAATTTTGGAAAATCAAGCTTTTTGATTGAACATTGGATGTTATTTTTTACTTTTTGATTCAAAGTTTCACTTTCAATTTGTTGGAATTATTGTTGTGTTTGAATCTTGGTTTGCATTCATTTTCACAAAGTTTGCTTTCTTTGTTTCAGTTAAATTTATCTTTTAATGAATTAAAATGTGTAAATAATTACATACTTTTTAAACCGGAAATAAATCGATTGCGAAAGCAGTAGCCAGTTGAAAAATATGGACAAGGGAAGGAAGGTGGTTGTTGTGTACTTTTGTTTTGTTCTTCCATGTCCAAAAAAATAGAGTTGTTCTTGATAGTTTGCTAAGGGAGACTTGGACCTTCTAATGTGTAGTAGTAAGTAAGAGAGTTGTTGCTTGTATAATTATGTATAACACCAAAGATTTTGGTTACTTTTCCTGGCAATTGTGCTAAGGAGAGATATCGTTTTTGCTTTTCGTTTGCGTTCAAGTTATCGGTTTCGATCAGATACTTCGTGCCGCATCGCGCACGGGTATGTAGCTTAGGCCTGTGCATCGGCCGGGTCGGGTCGAGGCCAAAAACCCAATGCCTGATCAGATATCGGGTGACGAGAATCTCCCCGAAATCCTACCGAAGAAGGGAGCTACTCGAAATTCTCGGATATCCAATATTTCTCGGGTATTACGGGTCGGTTTGGATATTTCAAAGACTCCACCAAAATAAATAAATAAAAACTCCGTAAAACAAAAATCAACAGCATACACAGAGCGAGGGAGAGAGGTCTGCGTTTGACGAGTCGAGAGAGAGAGGTGAGAGCCGGTGGCCGGAGCGATGAGCGAGAGAGAGAGAGAGAGAGGTCTGATTTCTGAGTTTTGATGTATGTGATGCGATGATGGTTTATAACACTACCACCGTATATATATGTGTGTGTATGTATGTAGGTGTATGTATAAAAATATCAAGTGATGGTTTATCACACTACAGGCCTATTATAAAAATAGATTTAAAAAAACGGATATTCGGACAGGTCGGGTGGGGTTTTGGATACCCAACCCAATCCGTAATACCCGCAAAAATCTCGGTTATCGGTTGTTCGGGTGATCGGGTTTTGCTTTTTCGGGTGGGCGGGTCGATCACCTTTTCCGATCTAGAGCTTATGAGCGTTTCACAGGCCCACATATTCGAAGCATATTTGAGACACAACGTGAAGTTTATAACACCACCGAGCGGATCTCAGTGAGCTCATTCATTGCATCTCTTCTCATTAGAGGGTATGCCTGCATTGATCATACCGACAGTGCTAGGATAAATTTGATTGCATATCAAGGTCCAAGGAAAGAGTTTGGTCAAAATATATCTTGAGGTTTGTATCTTTTAGTAACATTGAGATTATGAACTTATTCATAACGAATGATTAGCATTTTTGTAAATATGTTGGTTTAGAAAATAAATGTGAACAAAAGAGTTGAGAGGTCGCTTAACTACCCCATACTAAAGAGAGAGAGAGAGCTCCTCCTCATGTTGTGCTCGCTTAACTACCCCATACTTTGTTGAGAGGTTGGTGTACCACACTTCAATTTTCTTGCATGTATAAAATGACGAATAGACCCTTTTTGGTTAAAATCAATATGAATTTCGAGTTGAGGGTATTATAGTCATTTAATAAGCTTCTAAGATGGATCATGATGGTCTCTTCGTTTAGGTTCCAGTTGGAGTGTTTGGTTGTCCAATAGTCTCGAGATAATCCTAATAGCTTGGTAAGTGATTTATCGTCTTCTTTTTTACGTTATACCTTGATATATGAACATAAATTTCTAATTTCCTTTTTTAATTACAAGTTGCAAAAAGTATAAACTATTAATGCATAAGTCGGTCGTTAAAAGCTAGAACGACCAATGTTTTGAGTTTGAAAACCCCATTATCCATCAATTCCACTTCAAAACCCTTGATCAATCGATCATATTAAATTTCAGTTTATATGCTATCCAATTTGCGATATAAAACCATATAGATGAATAAAATTAACATCGAGAAGAAAGGAAATAGAACAAAAAATGAAACATGATTGTCCTTTCGAGTTCTCAGTTTCGATTTCAAGATTCTTCGCGCAGCATAGCGCACGGGTTCACAACTATATTAAGAATAGATCTTAACTTATTGAAGTTAACATCTTGGCTTTGTGATAATTTAAAAAATACATAGTTTTGTGACAGGGCTTCCCTTACTATTTCTAAGATTATCAAATAAGTTTAGTAATTGACCTTTCTTACACCCTTCTTCAGTGTATTTTCTTTCTCTTTGCTTCATGCTTTAAACTCTAACTTGAAACTCTTCTACACACAGGAGTTAACGTATACAAGATAAATGGGCCATTTAGCCATGGGCCAGGCATGGGCTATTGAATTCCAAATCATCTACACATTATTATAGACCAACAGTTACAAAAACTATAGAGAAAAATAATACGCTAATTAAACAAAATATACCACTTAATCATGTCGCCATATTTGTAACCACTTTCATATATGTTACCTCTGTTTTGTAGAAATATGGAGAGAAAAAATAAGTTCGATATCTAAATACGCATGAATGTAATATAACTTAATTTTGCTCTCAAACACAATATATATTTACTCAAAAGCAAGTCTTTTCAAGATATGATTATTGAAGCGAATAATTATAAATTACAAAGAAGCATATATGAATGTTATTATTTATATTGGAAACATTATTAAAGAGTTTGATTTCTCTGTCTGTTACTGAGTGGCCTTACCCATTTGTCCTTCTGCATCTCAAATCGCTCAATGAACCAATCACTGTACCTTGCATATAAAAAGTTCCCAAAAACAATCCCAATTACCAACCCACTTCCAAGTCCACAGAATATCACGATCCAATCAACTCTATCACTTGGAAAGAAAGACTCAGACATGTTGCTTGTTTGCGGAGGTGTTGACACCTTTGAATGTTGGCATTCCTTGGATAAAGGTTTTCCACACAATCCAAGATTCCCCAAGTAGGAGTTGTTGTCAAATGTATCGAAGTGTGGCCCTTGAGGTATTCTTCCATCTAGATGATTGAATGACAAATTCAAAACGGCAAGGAAGTCTAGTTGCAACATCTGTTGAGGAATTTCCCCTGATAGCTTGTTTCGGGAGAGATCCAAAGATTCAAGATTCTTTAGGTTCCCCAATGATGACAAGACATGACCAGTAAAATGATTGTTGGAAAGATTGAGTGATTGAAGCCTATGAAGATCTTGTAACGATCGGGGGATTTCTCCTTCAAAATTGTTACAAGAGAGATCAATAGCTACGAGTAAGTTCAAAATTTGATGGAACTGTTGTTCGGAACTTTTGTATGTAATGGTTATTATGTAGCTAACCACCTCCTCATAATATTGGAACTTTATCCTAGTTTCCATAGAAGATGGTTGGCCAACACGAACCAATTTCATTGCGTTCCAAGACTCGAAGTACTTGTGGGGCAATTGACCGCTGAAACCATTGTTTGAGAGGTCTATGATCCTCAACTTGGGAAATTGTGAGCTAGCAGTTGTCAGTCGTTGAAGTTCACCAAAAAAATTGTTGGACCGCAAAATGAGAACTTGCAACTCAACAAGATTTCCCAGCCAAAATGGAAAGACATCATCGAAAGAGTTGTCTCCAAGAGAGAGAATCTCCAAATGTGTACAATTTATCAACGACTTTGATACCTGGCCCACAAATTGATTTCCGCTTAAAGCAATAACCTTCAATGGGTTGTCCTGCGTAAATGAATTCATCATTGTGCCTTGAAGGTTGTTTGCACTAAGATCCAATACAAACAAGGAATTGCTTAAGCTGCCAAAACAAGGAGGGAGAATTCCAGTTATGTTGTTAGAAGACAAAGCTAGAACTCGTAGAGATTTTAGTTCACATATCAATGGGGGTATTTCTCCTTGCAGATAATTATTACTGACATCATAAACCTCTATCGTTCGTGGTGGAATTCGTAGCCGTCCTTGTAGCAGATTATTGCCGATGATGAACAATTTCAAACGAACCAATGGGAGAAAATAATGACTTTGATGAAAACCAGTGATGAAGTTGTGTGAAAGGTCAATCATCTCTAATGTTTCTTGGCTGTTAATCCAACTCCACTCTGGTATGAGGCCATGAATATTGTTGTGGGAGAGAAATAAGAACCTCAATTTATGTTGGAAGCGCAAAAAGGTAGGATATTCTTTCAAGTTGCATGACTCAAGATCTATCATTCTCAATTCTGGTAATGTGCCATTCGTGTAGTTGTTAGTGGCCACAAATGATATCTTATTATGAGATATAATGAGAGCTTCGAGTTTGTTGAGTCCTATAAACCAGTCTAATTCTACCTTACCACTAAAATTGTTATCATTTAGGCGAAGATCTTGAAGACTCTTGAAGTTGGAAAATGAGCTTGAAATTGGTCCTTGCAATTGATTTAGACTAAGGTCTATATTACTTAGTTGAGTAAGGTTCATAAACGAAGATGGGATACGACCAACAAGAGAATTTTGCCCCATCCAAACACGACTAAGTTTCGTTAGGTTTGTAAGAAAGGGTTGGATTTCACCATATAGGTTCATTCTAGCTAAAATAAGTGTAGTAAGGTTAGTCAGCTTGCCAAGCCAATCAGGCAAGCCTCCCTCCTCAAAGTTGTTACCACTAAGATTCAAAACAGTAAGTTTTGTAAGACTTGCCAATGAAGGAACTACGCCTGTGAACTCATTTAGAGTGAGATCTAAGTGAGTGAGTTGCGTCAAGTTAGCAAGTGACCCTGGAATAATCCCTAAGAAAGAACAACTTCTTAGATTCAAGGAGATCAAACGGTTTAGGTTCACGATGGATTTTGGAATGATCCCAGAGAAACCTGTTGAGTTTAGAATCAGATACTCGAGTAAGCTGTTGTTATGAAATTCAGGCAAAAAACCAGTGAGGTAGGAATTGGATGCCACATCAAGAAATTTCAACTTGGGTAGTTGAAGTATGGCCACGGGAAACTCATTTTGAAGAAAACAATTTTCAAGCTTGATTGACCTCAAGGAAGAAAAGTTGGCTAGAAAACGTGGTAACGAAGAACTAATGTCGACCCCCGAGAGATCGAGTTCTTCAAGTCCGGTTAAGTTTTGCACCAATTTCTCTAGGCTTGGACTTTGAAGCTTTAGCGGATTCCATGACAGATCTAACGAAGACAATTGGATCAAGTGTGAGACTTCATTCGGGATTTGGCCACTGAAGCCGGTATCAGAGAGATTGAGGCTTCTTAACTGCTTTAGACGAGAAATCTGAGACGGGATTTCAGATTCAGTGAAGTCGTTCATCGCAAGGTTAAGCGTCTGAAGATGAACAAGGTTGAAGAGGCTGCTGCTAGAGTTGATATGGCCACGAAGAAATCTTTCGCTCAAGTCAAGACCGATCACGTGGCCATCCTCTTCTTCGTTGATGCACACCACCCCATCCCACAAACAACAGTCAGAACCATCATTTGATGCATTATTTGTGATCCTCCAAGAGTCAAATGTTCGAAACCCAGGAGCTTTGAAAGATGGATTAGAAAAACTTTGCTTAAATAGGTACAAAGCCAAGCATTCGTCATCATGGGTGAATAAGGATTGAGTGCATGTGATAAGGAGCAACGTGAATAGAAAGATTTTTAGTAGGAAGGTGAAATAATGAAAGTGTGGAGCCATGAAGAAATTAAACAAGTTTAAGTTGATTGTTTGTAAATGTGTAATGTTGATGTTTATATATATAGACTATATATGTGTATTGTCCATACAAAAATAAAAAATGCATGATAAAAGGAAAAGAAAAATGGAGCATGAGCCACCAATATGGTCGTAAAGATAGGGGTCAATGGGAAAGATTTAAAATAAACCGTTTCTTTTTAAAACTATAATAGTTTTTTCAAGAATATATATATAGAGGGAGGAAGGTTCAAACGAGAATAATAACTGTTAGGAAACAAGAAACAAAAAATCATCTACAAAATCATATGTGAATTTACATTATTAACCCGGAAAAAACAGACGAGGGGGACTTTGAGCGCGACCTAAAGTCGTGCGCAAAGTCACATGAATCATATATGATTTTGTACGTCAATAATATATGATTTTGTATGTACTCGGTTGTTCTCGTGTTTTTTTAAATAGATGTTCTCATATGAACTCACATCTCTCTCTCTGTGTATATATATATATATATATGTGTGTGTGTGTGTGTGTATGTGTGTAACAAGATCTAATATTTTCGGTTATAATACAACTTTTCAAAGGTTTTTATCATAAAAATATTTTAAATATTTGATTTATAATTAAAAAACTTTATTATAGAATATTTCAACTCGTTTTACATAGGCAATATGATGAAATTAAGTTTATAGAACGTCTAAAATGTTTTTGTGCCCTACTAAAGTGTTTTATAGGAAAAGGTTCACATAGGCTTTGTCTAAAAGATGTGAGTTACGGCCGTCTGAAACCAAGCATGTGGCCACGGGATGTTAGCGCCTGGACTTGAATCTGGGGTAGATAGAATATTCCACCACATTTCCTAGGCCTTTTGCCAACACGCCACCACCCTTGTGGTTCACTTAAACATTGTTAATGTCTTATAAACCCAATTTTACTGTTAAGACATCACCATTAATTATTTGGTGGCTAGTTTGAAAAAAACTGAAACTCGATATGAAAAAATGAGAGAGAAAAAACGATGAAGGTCGAAGAGTTACAAGTAAATTATGGAAGACTTCAAAGTCTTTTGAGTCATTGCGTATTTGAGTGGATATTTTGATGGGGGTGGAGCCATGGGGGACAATCACACAAACGTCTTTATATGATATTTACATTTTTTTTTTCTTTTTAAATATATCTCAAAATAATAGCATTTTTTAAGGGTGTCTTACGCTATGTCTAGGTTAATTCTTTTGGCAAATTATGACTGTAAAACCTCAGTGGCCACAATTATTGTGTATGTCTGGATTCGAACTCTGGACAGATGAGATATCCCACCACATCCCCCAGAGTGTTAACCAGTACGTCACAACCCTTGTGGTTAATAATAACAATTGTTTTTATCTAAAGTTAATTGTTTTAAAATATACTTCATCCCTTCTGAAAACACTACAATATATTTTGTTTCTAATCGTTCTAAAAAATTAAATGTACAATTTAATAATTAGGAAGTTCACTTGTTTACTTAAATTATCAGCTACTACAAAATATTAGTGAATGAGTTTTATAAACACCAACTTATCATAGCGATTGGTCTAAATAGCTAGATAAGAGTAAAATATTTTAGTGAAAAAAATTATGGAAAGCTTTAATTTGATATACAAATCTTGTTTCTCCTATTTTAGTAGGACAAAAAAATTACATGTTTGTCCATATGATCTTGTCATGCCTTGTCGGATACAATAATTATAAGTTTAGCTTATTTGTAAGATAATAATTGTAATTTGTAAATTGCATTAAGTTATTTGTTTCATCTACTTTAATGTATCTCTTTTCAAGTTTTAACAAATATAACTATTTACCTTATTCTAATAAAATATCTAAATATCTTAATACACTAGTTTATAAGACTTAAGTTAATAAGACTAATAATTATACATTATATATAAATGTGTTATAATAAGTTGTAAGACAATTTTAGACGTTATAACAAGTTTTTTAGAATAATTTTAAAATAAAGTTTCCAATTAATTTTAGAGTAATTACACTTTTGGTCCTTGTGGTTTCCATCTACTATCAATTTTGGTCTCTCTTTCAAACTAATTACAATTTTGGTCACTGTAATTACTATTTTATTTCACTTTTGGTCCCTTTGACCAACTTTAATAAAAAAGGTTAGTTAATTTATGGGTATTTTGGTCATTATACATTTTATTTTTCTTTTTCATTTTTTGTTTCATTAGATTATATAGTAAATTACAATTATAGTCCCTTTGCCTTTTTTTTTTCTTTTCTTTTCTTTCCTACATTTTTTCCATTTTTCATTTATACCTTATTATATTAATTAATGATAATTTTAACTAAATATACATTAAAAATAAATATTTTATTTTGTAAATTACACCATTAAATTTTTTTTGTCGACACTTTAAAAATAAGTTAAATTTTAAATATTTTTATACAATTTATCTAATAAATATATATTTGCAAACCCGTCTACACTAATCCAAAAAAATAATAATTCTATTTTAAATTGTCTTTTTTAAAAAAATATTCTTTTATTCTTATTTATATAATATAAAAATCGAAATTTATCTATGTCTATTAATAAAAAAAAAAATGTACCCTTTTTAAATAGTTTATTAGTTACATGTTTTTTAAATGTGTATCAATTAATAAAATTTATAATATACTTATTGAAAAAATCAAAATTTAGACTTCAATTTATCGTAATAAGAAAATATTTAAAATATATACTTAAATTTATATGGAGAATGATATTCAGTTCCATTCCAAACTACGAACCATATAGCCCAAAAATTCCAAATATTTCCAATTCTTAATCCTTACACAGATCAAAATCTCTTCAAAATATTACGTCAAACCAAACGAGCCCTAATTGTTTTGTTTGATGTAAAATGCAGGCTCATGAACCATGCATACTGAGTCATGAAAATAAATAAAATAAAATAAATGTGGAGTTGTTAGTTGGTTATTATTTTTCACTATGATAAATTTAAGTTTATATTTTGCAAAAAATTAAATAATAAGTATATTATAGAGTTTTTTTTTTTCATCCACATTTAATATAAACATTTAATTAAATAGAATATTTAAAAATGATATTTTTTTAATTAATAGACATAGATAAATTTCGATTTTTTCATACATAAAGAAGACGATATATTTTTTTTAAACACAACTTACGATATAAAAGTTTTTTTTTTGGATTAGCGTAAACGAATTTGCAGATATATATCAAATAAATTACAGAAAAATTTAAAAATATTCAATACTTAACTTATTTTAAATATTCTACAAGAATTTTCTAATGGTGTAATTTACAAAATGAAATACATATTTTTAATGTATTATTAGTTAAAACTATGATGAATTAATTAATATAATAAGGTATAAATGGAAAAATGTAGGAAATAAAAGAAAGGAAAAAAGGCAAACCATAGGGACTATAATTGTAATTTATTATATAATCTAAAAAAACAAAAAAATGAAAAATAAAAATAAAAGGTATAATGACCAAAATATCCATAATTTAACTAACTTTTTTGACTAAAGTTGGTTAAATGAACCAAAAGTGAAATAAAATAGCAACCATAGTGATCAAAGTTGTACTTAGTTTGAAAGAGGGACCAAAGTTGATAATGGATAAAAACCACAAGGACCAAAAGTGTAGTTTACTCTTAATTTTATTATATTACATTATTTGAAAACATATGTTATAGAAATGAATATTTAATAAAAAAATATGTGTTAGTAAGTCACTTTCTAAAATAGATAGCATGGAAAGGTCTCCTCCCTCCATCTCTGGTATGTGGTCTATCTCATATTCCTGAAAATTCTTGTTTTAGTGTGTGAGTCCCACATCATTAACTGTATTTTTGTTTTTCATTTTTAATATATTTGTTAGATATATCGTCTTCTTTCTAACAAAATTTACTCCCTCTCATAACTCACCTAGCTGTTCCGTGACAGTTCCTACTCTTCGTGATTTAGGGACTGCGAAAGCCCCCCTTTCTGCTGCAACGTAACTACCCGCAACTCCCTGCTCAACCTCTCATGCTCTTTGTCTCTAACAATTAACTCTACTTTGTTTGAGTATATTTCTTTGTTAGTGGAGTAGACACATCTTTTGGTATATTTTGTAAACGGGCTAACAACGACTTTTTGGTATATTTCTAAATAGGATGTGCACAAATTTTTATAAATTATCCCAATGAACACAACTTTTGTATGTATCTCTTTATAAGTTATGATCTGGATTGGTTAATGGAAATATATAGTTCTATAATCCTTTCGCTTTCTTTGTTTATTATATTTTGCTGCTGATATACTGATACATCTAGAGAGAAATGCAATTTTTTTCGTTTTAAATGTATAAGGTTCTATTTGTTTTAAATGTAGGATTTTTTTTATTTATGTCAAAAAATGACTAAAAAATGAGACCACCTATAAGCTTTCGTCATTTTTGTCAATTTCCTTTTTTTCTTGGTTAAGAGTATTTAGATATTTGATTTTTTAATTATAAAAAAACTTCTCTTAAATAGCATATAACATGTCAAATCAATGTCACGTATGTTTAAGCAAAGATGAAAGTGTCAGTGTATAAAAGTGTTGGAAAGTAAATAACATTTAATTGTATTTGATTTGTATTTGTAAAAAGGCCTTGGGCCTATTGGGCTTAGTTGTAGATGGGCTTGGGCTTAATGTTGTAACAAGGGAGTGTAGATATGGACTATAAATAAATGTCTTGAGTTGTAATATTTCATAATTCCAATTAATGAAAATGTAGTCTTAAGCACTTTCTCTCTCTAGTTTAGATTTAGTTTCTCTCTCTAGAATAATAAAGTCCTTCTCCTATCCTATCTAGTTATACACTCAAACATGAAATGCTCCAGATCTCGGACCTAACAAGTGGTATCAGAGCAGGTCACGTGTTTGAATCCCATGGAGTGCATTTAAATGCCAAAGGCATGTTGTGCAGCCATTGACTTCTAGCGAAGATCTTGTTAGTGCTGGCAGATGCTGGGGGGGGGGGGGGATTGTTGGGTCATTGACCAGCATCTTCCTAAATCGAAACGTGGCGTTGGCTGTTACGCTATATGCGAAAAAGAAAAAATCTTTATAGACGTATGAAGAGGTTTTATATGAAAATATAAAGGGGAGTGCTAATGGCACCATTAATTATATGAATATGACTATAGAATGATAATTAATTTTCGAGTAAACTACGATTTTAATCCCTGTGGTTTGATGTTTATAACAATTTTTGTCCCTGGTCTTTTAAAACTGCTTTTTTAGTCCCTGTGGTTTCTATTTTCTTCCATTTTCGTCCCTCCATACAACTTTATTAAAATTAAATGTTATTTCATTTAAAAATTGAATTAGCTAATTACATATTTAGTCCTTGTGGTATATAAATTTTTACAATTTTTTATTTTTTCTTTATTTATTGTATTTTATCAAGACATTTATTTTTCTATTAATTATATTTGTATATTTTCATAATTATTATAACTTCAATTATAAAAATAATCAAATAATTTCATTAAAGATACTGATAAATAAATGATATTTTTCAAAGCTTTACGTTTAAATCTCTTAAAATTTATACTTTTTATATGTTGATTTATTAAAACTTTTTATTTATTTTAAATTACCATTGGAAAAAGTTTAATAAAATTCGATAAAAAGAAAATAGTATTATTTTATAACAACCGGTTGTTTATTGTTAAATTCACTTTACTCTCATTATTTCATATTTTCATTTAAACTTTATTTTTATTAATTAATCAAATTTGTTTAATATTTAAAATAAACACACACACACACACACACACACATATATATAGGGGTGCGATCAAATGGAAATCACTCTAATTTTGAAAACCGTGGAAAACCTCGATTTCATTGGTCAAGTTAATGAAATTGTTTAATTTGATGAAATTATTTCATATAATTCTTTTATTGATGAAATCGGTGCATATATTTGTGGTTTTTTACGTAAAATTGAAAAAGTTTCATCAGATTGCGAAAATACATAAAACAATTTCATCAGATTAAGAAAAATAGATGAAACTACATAAAAAACGTAAATATATGAAACAATTTCATCAACAAAATAATTATATGAAACAACTTAATCATATTAAACAACTTTATAAACCAATTTCATTAATTAACAAATGAAATTGACGGTTTCCAAGTTTCCAATCTAATATGGTTTTCAATTGAAACAACATCTCTCTCTCTCTCTCTCTCTATATATATATATATATATATCTCAAGGTCTAAATAAATGAGATTTAAGGCTTGTGTTTGACGTCACGTTAATTATGTGGCACACCATGGTCCATGCACGATTTTTGTAACACCATATTGAATTTTTTTTAATCATTTTATTGACTTATTTTTTGTTTTTAATATATAACCTAATTTAAAATGGTACGCGTGTGTGTGTGTTTATGTGTGTGTATGTTTTATTTAAATATTAAACAAATTTGATTAATTAATAAAAAATAAAGATTAAATAAAAATTTAGAATAGTAGAGTAAAGTGCATTTAACAAAAAACAACAGGTTGTTATAAAATAATATTATTTTTTTTTCAAATTTTATTAAACTTTTTCCAATGATAATTTAAGATAAATAAAAAACTTTAATAAATCAATAGATAAAAAATATTAATTTTAGGAGATTTAAACCTAAAGTTTTGAAAAAAAAAATCATGTATTTATCAGTATTTTTAATTAAATTGTTTGATTATTTTTATAATTAAAGTTATAATAATTATGAAAATATATAATATAATTAATAGAAAATAAATATCTTGATGAAATACAATAAATAAAAAAAAATTAAAAAAAATGTAAATTAGGATAAGAATGTAAGAATTTATATACCACAAGGACCAAATATGTAATTTCCTTATTCAATTTTTAAATAAAGAGTAAACTCCAACTTTGGTCCCTGAGGTTTATTGATTTCTTTGAAAGAGGTCCCTATGGTTTCATAATTCAAATTTACATCCCCAGGGTATGGATTTTGCTCTAAAAAAGGTCCCTGGACACTAACAACGTTAAAAACTCCGTTAGATTCAGGGGCATTTTCGTCCAACCATCTTTTTTATTCTTTTTTGCATTTTTTTTGTTTCTTCTTATTCTTATATAAAATCATAAAGTTTAGGGACCATATGTTAATAACTCTAATTTATATGTATGTATGTATATATATATATATATATATATATATATAAGTGTGTGTGTGTGTGTGATATGTATGTATGTTTCTACAGGACCATCGTCCCCCCATCATCCCCAACTTCACCGGAAAATCCACCAGCACCCTTCTTCTTCTTTTTCCGGCACCACCCTCGTTTCGTTTCATTTCCTTTGGTTTGGTTTCATAGTAGAAGTGGGAAAAAAGGTGATGGAGATTGTTGGGGTATTTAAATACATCGACCAGCCCAAAACCAAATCGAACATATCAAAGACATCGACCAGGCAGATCAAAGAAGAGAAATTGATAAAAAAAAACAAAAATCGATGGGGATCAAAGGCAAGAACCTGATTGTTCGAAACCTGCAGAGATACCATTCCAGATCGAAGGCAAAAAGGACCGAAATCACCAAACCACCGATAACCAATCTGATTTCCCATAACCAAAGCAGCAAAAAAACCAAAATGATGATCGAAATCTAGCCGATCCCTCATGAATTGAAACCAAATTAAACCAGAGGCCAAATTGTAAAGAAAAAATGAAGCAAAACGATGGGCAAAATCAACAAAAACCCGCTGCCAGCAAGAAATGGCAATTTGGCTCAAGGCCATTGCAAACAAATCAACCCCAATAAAAACCAAAATCTGTTGGAACCATATGGGCTGCAAAAAAACAGACTGCAATCAAATCCTAATCTGAACATCTTATCCGGCCAAATCGCCGGTCATCTTATCCGGCCAAAAAAAATCAGACACAAACTCTAATCCAAAGTCCAAACCTTAATCCAAACACCAACATCAATTAAACCAAGACCAAATCCAAACCTAAACATCAACATGAAAAATTAAAATCAGACAAACTCTAATCTAAACCTATACCTTAAAACCAAAATCAAAACCCAAAACTTGATCCAAAATTGAAGTTTACTCTATATTGTAAAATTGGAGTTTAGTCTGAACATCAAAAATCAGGATCCATTCCCCCTGTTTGATCATGTCGATATCCAGAACAATAACAAGAACCCCCTCCCCTTGTTCCTGTCGATTTCCAGAACGAGAACCCCCTTCGCCGGGAAGGCATGGCGAAGGGGATGGGATGGTGGTGGCCGAGAAACGAGTGGAGAAGGAGACGACCGCGGTGGCGATGGCGGTGGCGTGAAGGCATGGTGGAGGGGATGGGATGGTGGTGGCCGAGAAACGAGGGGAGAAGGAGACGATGGCGGTGGCGGTGGCGGTGGCGGTGGATGCAGAACGAAGGAGTTTTTTATCATACATACATACATATATCACACACACACTTATATATATATATATATATATATATATATAAATTAGAGTTATTAACAAATTTAGTCCCTAAGTTTTTATGATTCTACATAATAAAAAGAAGAAACAAAGAAAATTACAAAAAAGGGACAAAATTATGGTTGGACAAAAATACCCCTGCCTCTAACGGACCATTTTGACGTCGTTAGGGGTCAGGGACCATTTCTAGAGCAAAATCCAAACCTTGGGGATGTAAACTTGAATTATGAAACCATAGGGACCTCTTTCAAAGAAATCAATAAACCTCAGGGACCAAAGTTGGAGTTTACTCTTAAATAAATTAACACTTAATTTTAATAAAGTTGGATGGAAGGACGAAAATGGAAAGCAAATAGAAACCACAATGACTAAAAAAGCAGTTTTGAAAGACTAAGGACGAAAATCGTTATAAACATCAAACCACAGGGACGAAAATCTTTATTTTCTTATATGATTTTAGATATTTTAGGGACTAGTGCAAATATAATTGTGTAACCATTAATTATTTGGTGGCTAGTTTGAAGAAGTTGAAACTTAATGGGGAAAAGGTGAAAAAGAAAAGAACATGATGGTTGAAAAGTCACAAGTAAACTATAGAAAGACTCTCAAGTCTTAGGTTTCTGTTCATACGTCGCAATCTATATCTATATATATAGAGAGAGAGAAAAAATTAAAATGAAAACTCATTTTTCATTGTGTATGTGAGCACAAATCTTAGTCACTCGATCTCTTTTTATCCAACAACTCATATTAAATAGAGTTTTTAATTTTAAAATGCTTAGGGGTGAAAATGGAAGAAAATTTAAACACACGCCTACCATATTTGACTTTTTATTTTCTTTTTTAATTAAAACTTTTTACCCAATTAAAGTTTAAAATAAATTATCTTAAAAATTACTAATATTTTAATCAAACAAATTACATCAAAAAAACGAGAATTTCGTGCTCTTCGATATGACATCCATCTCGATGTAGTTTTTTTTTTTTTGTCATTTTAACCGTTTTTTACGTGAAATGCTATATATGTGTGTTATATTCATTATGAATATTTATGTACGTTCAAATTTGTACAATGCCTCGACACCTTAAGTATGAAACTCGACATCACCTTCTTCAACACTTTCTTCAACGTCGTAAGACATTACGTTTCTTCAGCACCGTAACCCAATACCCATCAAGACGAATTGAGAACATATCGAGTAATTCTGTTGTGAATCGGGGAACAAAAGAGAGCGTGTCACGTCTCCACATCTTCACAGGTCATTCATGTGTTATTCATCATGAATAATGTATCATTCAGGGTGAATAATTCACGATTCATGAATTCGTGTATTATTCGTCATGAATGTTGTGTAATACATCCTGAATACTATATTATTCATCATGAATAATCCGTCCTGAATATTATATTATTCATTATAAGGTTAATTGGGAAATGATTAAGTCAAGAACTCGCACGTAGTTGTGTGCGCGAAGTAAGAAACTCGCAAGCTTTAGTGTGCGCGAAGCAGGAACACGCACGAGCCTGCTTGCGCGAACCTCAGAACTCGCATCATTCTTTGTGCGCGAAGTTCAAAACACGCAAGTTACTGTTTTTTACGCGAAGTCTGTATCCTTTGTTATGCGAGTTCCATACTTAGAATTTTTCTGAGTTTTTCCAGATTTGATCAAATTTTTGCAAATTGTAATATGGCCTTAGCGGGACCCCCAGTGCTAAGTCTGCGGAGGGGGACAAAGTTTCATCCTTAGAATATTTTCTTATTTTTTCAATATTTGACCAAATTTGACTTTTTGTAATACAGTTTATTTCTGAATTTCTAACGATCATTGTCAAGTTCTTTTTGTATATCAGATATTCAAGATGAGTTTTTCTGATGATGAAGAAAAGATTGCCAAGCTCAGAATAGAGAACAAAAATCTTGCTTCTTCAGTTGACTACTATTCTAAGCGGTCAAAGAGATATTCTGATGAAAGAAAGTTACTGAGAGATGAAGTTAGTATATTAAAGATGATTAATGAAAATATTTTGCAACAGACTTCTGGGCTGAATGATGAAAAGATATTGAGTTTGGAAGCTGAGAAGACAGAGCTGAAAAGAAATATTTTTGACTTGGAAAATCAGATTTTTCAAATTCAGCAAGCAGTTTCTATTGATAGTTATGAGAAGAAGATTAAGGATTTGGAGGATGCTAATGCTGAATTTCAAAAGAAGATATCTGATTTAGAACAAAATATGGTCAAAGACCGAGATGATTTTGAAAGTGAAAAGACAGGGTTTTCAAAGAAATTCTCAGACTTTTCCAGGAAGAGTGTTCAAGAGAAGAAAGCAGTTGAGCTGAAATGTGCAAAACTTTCTCAACAAATTTCAGATTTTGAGAAAGTAATCATTCTAGAAAGGAAAAAGTTTGCAAAGGAAAGAAAGGCCATAGAACAGAAGAATGTTGGAATCTTTAAGGAAATATTTGGTCAGAGAACAAATGCCGAGAAAGATTTTGAAGAAGAAAGAAATATGTTTGAGGAAGAGATTAAGAAGCTAACGGGGAAGCTATCTGAATTGTCTACAAGTGCACTGAAAGATCAAAAAACGAAGTCTATGTTTCAAGAAAAGATTAACCTGTTTGTCATAGAAAGAGACATCTATTCTTCAAAGATAAAAGAGCTTGAAGAAATTGTTTCAAAGGTGGTGGTGACTGAGCAAATGACTCCAGAGTTACAAATCCACTCACCTAGAGATAGTTCTGTTTAGGGGTGTTCGCGGTGCGGTTTGGGGCAAAACCGCAAACCGCACCGCATATGCGGTTTGAGAATTTTCCCAAACCGCACCGCATATACCTCAAACCGCACCGCAAAATGTGGTGTGGTGCGGTGCGGTTTATGAGGTTTATACCTAACGCACTTTACACCTACATTACAATAATTATAAGAATAAAACTTCATTTTAAAGTCCATGTTAACATGACCGTAGTACAAAAAATAAAAATATTCAACACTTTCTATTCCTAAATACATATTACATTAATATTGCAATTATTTTATATATACATATATGTGTGTAATATATAAAATTAAAAATATATGCATATATATAATATGCGGTGTGGTGCGGTTTGAACCGCGGGTTGATAACTCAAAACCGCAAACCGCACCGCATAGTGCGGTTTGGTAAAAATGGAAACCGCAAACCGCACCGCGAACGTTCTAAACTGCGCTTTGCGGTGTGGTGCGGTGCGGTGTGGGCGGTTTATACGGTTTAGATGAAAACCCCTAGTTCTGTTGGATCTAACAATACAACAGCAAGCTCACATCATAAAACTGTTTTTTCACGAAGGTCAGTTAACTCATTTGATCAGATTCGTACTACTAACATCTTTTATGATCGAAATGTAGATGGTTCAGGTACACAAAAAAGAAGAAGAAGAAAGAGATTTGAAGAAGAAAAACTGGTTTGGAAAGTGAAACCAGTAGATAAGGAAAAGGATGATGAGAAAAAGGACGAGAAGAAAGGAAACAAATCATGTGTACATGCATCAAATGCAAAGAAGAACAAAGTGCGGAAAGGTAAACCTGATTTTACTTACACGAGATACCAATTAATCAGGTTGTCTACAATGTATTGTTCTTACTATCATACATATGATTATGTTCATAAAACTAGTGATCATTACTGGTATGGTTCTTACTCTATTACTCCTAATAGAACTGCAACTCACAAGTATGGACCCAAATACTAGTGGGTACCAAAGCTGAAAAGTG
This sequence comes from Arctium minus, assembly GCA_954870635.1. Classification (NCBI taxonomy): domain Eukaryota; kingdom Viridiplantae; phylum Streptophyta; class Magnoliopsida; order Asterales; family Asteraceae; genus Arctium; species Arctium minus. The sequence goes on from OX941080.1 coordinate 13,981,438, forward strand.
AATCTATGTTGCAGGCACCTACAGTCAAGGGGGAGTAAGAGAACCAAGACTTCTGAATAAATCAGTTCAGGACCCGTACTTCAACGGAGTTTGACTTCTAAACACAACAGTTTAGGACTCGCTCTTCAATGTTCAAAAGAGATGATGCTCCCGTGCTGATAAGAGACTGTACTCCGATACTCAAATGAGGAAATCAACCTTCAAGGGGGAGTATATATATATATATTTTTTTGGAAATATGTATTCGGAAGATATGACGATCTACAATTCAAAAGGGAGTTGTATCTGATCTCTATCATGTGTTTTTTCACTGACATATTTTAGATGCATAATTTTAGGAGGAGTACGAATTATGATTTCTGATTACTTCAGATCAGAAATTGTAATTTCAAAGTTTTACTCCTTTATGTCATTTTAATTTTCAATAAATGTTGTGAATAAAGTTGCTTTGACATACTTTCTGACTGACGCAGATTGAGAGGATGCTTACAAGATCATATCTTTTATGACTTTACGCTGACTTCATGAGATTTAATACAGAGCGAAAAGGTTTATTTCTATTCTTAATCTCATATATGGTTGAAAGAAGGACGACTTTCAATCATAGAATACATGTTCTTACACGTTCAAACCACTTCTCGATTCTTAAATAGATTTCATGATTTGGAAGTGTGATTTTAAATGTTTTCATTATTTGATGAGATGAAATATTTATTGCGTATTATCTTTTCTATATACTTTCAAGTATTCACACACAACGGTTTAATTTTTGTTGAATTTGTTCTTACCATGTCTCTAAATTGAAACAAATTTTCGATGGTAAGACACCCCGATTGAATTTCAATGAATTTTGAGCGTAATTTCATTTCTAAACATTTCTTTCAAGAATGTCTATATATTGTTTCGTATAGACAACATCTGATTTTTGCTGACCTAAGCCTTATTTGTTATATCATTTTTGTTTGATCATTTCATACAATGTCAGATTTTCAAACAAGTTTCTTCCATTCATTTTCATTCATTCAATATACTTGTTTGAAATATATTCAGTGTTTAAAATGCTCAAATCTTCATGATTACATCTATGAGCATACAAATATCTGACTTGTATTTCATTATTTTGTGCTTTAACTGACAAGTTAAACCAGTCGAGCAACATGTTCTTTTAGGACAATATATGGGTTCATTGTGTGAGGACTTAAATGAAACTTCTATGGATTCACGTTAACCAGTGTTTCCTACCCAAGAAGTTAATCCTTGAGTGATCGATTGTGTGAGGAGTCAAATACTGAGTGTGGGTTGAGTGATAAGGTCAAATGAACAAGAGAGTTTGGTTAGATGTGAGCTCAATGTTTAAAAGAAAGAGAGTGAGAGATCAGAGTAAAAGAATATTAAACTCTGCACGAACTTTTTCTGAGTCGGGCAGCCATATTACTAGTGTTTCACATTTCTTCGTGAACATTATTGAAACAGACAACTAGCCCATGCCAACTCTTGATAAAACCCCACCAGCCACTCATTTTCTTCTCAAAAAGAAAATCTTTCAATATTTTAAGGGGACACAACACATATGCTATCTAATTTTTATTTGGAAAATCTGGATATTGAAAAGAAGGAAGTTTGCCCCACCTTTGCACTTCGATCATGCACAATTGAGTCTGTGTTCAGCTTTTGTTGTCTCAATGGTTTACACAATTTTGAGCCTTATAAAAAGCAATCATCTGTACTTAATTATTTCAAACACTTGCACGAACACACAAGGAAATTTGTTTTTCTTGTCATAACGTTCATAGAAATTCCTTTGTGGTGTTTCGATGATTGAATGGAAGTCCTGGGGGAGTGAACATCAAAAAGCTCCTTTCCATTGTGTATCCGTTACACAGACATTTTAACTGATTCATTTGTTGATTCAGGTGTTACACTCTAATTTGTCTGGATTTGAAAAGATCTAGATGAATGTCTTTATGAATTGACGAATAGTCGACGACTCAGATTTTGAAAGATCAGTGGTCAGATACAGACATTTCTTGATGAAAGAGTTTTGATGATTTCATGCTTCATTCATCAAAAAGGGGGAGAAGAATTCAAGAAATATATGATTCATAAATGTTATAGATGAGGAGACAGTATCAAGAATTGTTAAAGATGGGAGAAATGTTCAAGTTGTGAAAGAAAGTTTTCTGAAAGGTTGTTGGAAGCTGATAAGAGAAAGTTCAAAGATTTTACTGAAATTTTATTTGGAGATAATTTGCTAAAGCAATCAGAGCTGTGTCTAAAAAGAGATTTTACAATCTTTGGGGAGATTGTTACTATTTGTTGAAGAACAGACTTTGGGAAGAATACAATTGATTTGAAGATGATCAAAGTTAACAGAATTTGACAAAGGGGGAGATTGTAATTTGGGTACTCAAAGAGAGAAGATTGAATTGCTAAATCTTTTGGAGGTGATCTTGAATCCAAAGGGGGAGATTGTTAGAGCATAAATATGTTGGATACAAGATCATAGAAGACTGAAGATTGAAGTCAAAGTTGAAGTTAACTCTCAAGCATCAAAGTCAAAGTCATTGTAATAAAAGTTAAAGTCAAAGATTGTATTTTGTGTTTTACTTGTGTTGTGCGCGTTTTAATTGTTTGCGTGTACAGTAGTTTGCGCGTTTTGTATCTTGGTATAAATAATGTAGTATGCGTGTTGTTCTGATAGCAGTTCATAGAGCATCATACGTGTATTGAACTTAGAGAGAGAAAGTTTGTAAAACGATTTCAGAGATTAATAAAAAGTGAAATTTGATGGAACTGATTGTCATCATTGATTTGCATTGTTATCTGGGATAACATCGAATCAACGCCTACCTTCTTTGACTTTTTATTTTTATTTTTAATTAAAAAAAATTTACCCCCTTAAACTTCAAAATAATTTATCTTAAAAATTACTAATATTTGAATCAAACAAATTACATCAAAAAACGAGAATTTCGTGTTCTTCGATATGACATCCATCTCGATATAGTTTTTTTTTTCGTTTTCACCGTTTTTTACGTGAAATTCTATATATGTGTTATATTCATTATGAATATGCATGCAAGTCTTCGGGTGTCCACATTCAGTATGAATAACAAAGCTGAATGTTCATTCACTATTCATGATGAATAATACCGTATGCAGGATGAATAATACAATATTCAGGATTTTTTCGTTTTAACCGTTTTTTATGTGAAATTCTATATATGTGTTATATTCATTATGAATATGAATGCACGTCCTCGGGTGTCCACATTCAGTATGAATAATAAAGGTAAACGTTCATTCGCTATTCATGATGAATAATACAATATTCAGGATGAATAATACAATATTCATGATGAATAATACACGAATCCATGATTCATGTATTATTTATCATGAATCGTGTATTATTCACCCTGAATGTTCTATTATTCATCTTGAATGATACATTATTCATGATGAATAATATATGAATGGCCCGTGAAGGTGTAGACACATGGCGCACTCTATTTTGTTTCCTAATTCACATTTAATTCATTATGAATATGTATACGCATCCCCGGATGTCCCACATTCAGTATGAATAACAAATGTGAACGTTCATTCATTATTCATGATGAATTACACAACATTAATGACGAATAATACACGAATTCATGAATCATGAATTATTCACCTTGAATGTTGTATTATTCGTCCTGAATGATACATTATTCATGATGAATAACACATGAATGATCTGTGAAGATGTGAAGACAGGACGCACTCTCTTTTATTCCCCAATTCTCAACAGAATTACTCGATAGATTCTCGATTCGTCTTGATGGGTGTTGGGTTACGGTGCTGAAGAAACGTGATGCCTTACGACGTTGAAGAAAGTGTTGAAGAAGGTGATGTCGAGTTACATACTTACGGTGTCGAGGCGTTGTACAAACTTGAACGTACATAAATATTCATAATGAATATAACACATATATAGCATTTCAAGTAAAAAACGGTTAAAATGACAAAAAAAAAAAAAACTATATCGAGATGAATGTCATATCGAAGAGCACAAAATTCTCGTTTTTTTATGTAATTTGTTTGATTAAAATATTTAGTAATTTTTAAGATAATTTATTTTAAACTTTAATTGGGTAAAAAGTTTTTAATTAAAAAAGAAAATAAAAAGTCAAATATGGTAGACGTGTGTTTAAATTTTCTTCCATTTTTACCCCTAAACATTTTAAAATTAAAAACTCTATTTAATATGAGTTGTTGGATCAAAAGAGATCGAGTGCCTGAGATTTGTCCTCACGTGCATAATAAAATATGAGTTTTCATATGAACTTTCCTATATATATATATATATATATATATATATATATACATTAAAGGAAAACTCATGGTTGATAAGATGACACATTGTTAGAGTGGTATTCTCCTAAAAGAATTTTCTCATTGTTTTAAAAAATTTTAAATACCAATAATTTGAAGACTTTTCTACCCTTAAATGAAAACGGTGTACTTCATTATAAGAATAATTATTTGGTAATTATACTTTCAGTTTAATTAATTTTAACCTCCAAACTATTCAACTTCCTATATGCATTCATTTTACTCAATTCATCTCCCAATCTAGAGTAAATTACGGATTTGGTCCCTGTGGTTCTTTGTAATTTTGGATTGGGTCCCTCTAATGAATTAATTACAGATTAGGTCACCGTGGTTTCAGTTTTGTTTCAGATATGGTCCCTCTCCACCTAACGTTGTTTAACTAAGGTTTGTTAAACAGGGGCATTTCTGTCATTTAATAACCCTTTTCTTAATTCCCTTTTTTTATTGAAACCCTTTTTTATTACGTATTTGATTTCCATAACTGTCGTATATATGCTTACATGTCGTATGCTTCCATGATCCATCGTGAACTTCATCCCACCATGAACTTATTCCTTTCGTGAACTTCTTCAAATGGTGCGCACATCGTGGATGCTTCGAACAGGTGTGTATGTTTGTGTATTTATTGCAAAAACAAGTTTGTACTTTTTTGACAACACATCTTCATTATATAGAAAAACAGATTGGTAACTATACTGTGTTTAAAACAGGTTGTAAAAACAGATTGCTACCTATTGTGACATGATAAAACGGGTTGTAAAAACATATTGGTAACTATAGTGTGTTTAAAACATGTTGTAAAAACAAATTGTTACCTATTGTGACACTATAAAAGAGGTTGTAAAAACATATTGGTAATTATAGTGTGTTTAAAACAGATTGCTAACTATAGTGTTTAAAACAGGTTGTAAAAACATATTGGTAACTATATTGTGTTTAAAACAGGATGTGCATTAACTTCTTTCTCATTAGTCAATGTTGCATTTTCGGTGATGAATTGATCCAAACAAGTCTGAGACAACAGTGTAACAATTAAAATACACAAATAAATTGACAAGTGTACAAGCACCATGGGAAAATAGGTTTCAAAACAGATTGATTAAATCTGTTGGGGCTACACATTTAGTGGTTTTGGACAAACTGTTGCATTTGGATAGACATGTATTGACCAAAAAAATATAGTTCCATAGACATCAGATTGTACAAATTGTTCAGATTTTGCAAAAACAGATTCTGCAGATTTTGAAGAAACAGATGGATAGTGCAGATTAATCATATTTTGCAGATTGTGCAGTTGGTTAGGTACCAATTCAAAAGTGGGTTTTGTGGTAAGAGGGGGGGGGGGGTGTTACAGGTATTCGAGCTTCTTCGCTGCTGCAGGTGTAAAATGGATGTTGTTTGATGTAGGTTCGGTTTCGTTGTTGCAGTTTCGGTTGAGTTGGCGTGTCGAAGTTACTGTTGGTTACCGCGTTATGTTAATCTTTTCTTCGGATTTGCAGTCTTTGCTCCACCCTTGCAGGTCGTTTATTGTAGGTGATGCTTGGTTCTATGTTTGCTTCTCGCAAACTGTTTTGTATTAGGGTCGTTGGTTTTCAGTTGTATTGTTCTCCATGTTGTTGTCTTTGTATTGTGGATTCAACCTTTGTTTGGAATAAATGGTTTGTTGTTGTGCGAAAAAAATATGGTTGTGTAAATAGATAGTGCTAATTTTACATATCTTAATGTTTAATAATAGGTTCCAAATGCAACAATTGCAATTCAATTCTGGTATGGAGCTGCAAATGGAGCCTATATGTAATTCAATATAGTCTGAGGCTGCAATTAAATAGAACCTATTTGCAATTAAGTTTGCAAATAGTTCATTGGTTGCACTTCAAACTTGTTTGTTAAAAGGTATGTTTATTTTTGTACCAATCTTGTCATCGTTGTAACTTATTTGGGTTTTTTGTGTTGTTTGTAGATAATTAGGGTCTGGAGTGTAAAGTGAGTGAAAGTTGAGGACAGGAGGGGTTGCGGTTCACATTTGGTGAAAGAGAAAGGCTAGCGGAGCAATTTTGGAAGTGCTGAGGACTTCTTTGCAATATTTCCAAAAATATATAAACAACTTGTTTATAGCTATTTTTGATAACTCAACTCATTTTTCATTCTTACGATCTATTTTCATATTCTAATTCTCTCTCTCTCTAGTTTAGGGTTTCTTAGAGTATTGATCATCTTGTTCTTAGAGTATTCATCATCTTCAAATCTTTTGAAGATTATTTTGTTTGTATTACATAATATGTTGTAATTAGATGTTATAATAGTTTGTCTAAAACTTTTAAGATGGTATCAGAGGATAGGCTTGCTTCAATGGCGTCTGAAATCATCATCTTCAACAACAAATGGTAAGTCTCTCCTTCATTCGTTGTCTCTTTCTTCTAAATCACTATACTGACCTTTGCGTTGTGTAAGTGATTTGTTTATTCGAACGAGATCTTCGTTTTTTTTTCTTTTTGTTTCAAAAGTTTTTTGTTCTTCAATCTCTGGATCTGACCTTTCTATATACGGTTCCGAGATTGCTTCTGTTTTTAAAGGTCTGTGTCGATCTCGTTCCTCTTATTTCAAAATTTTCAACATATCTGTCGACTCTTTACTTCTGGATCTGATCTTGTTAGGTCTTGTCCAAAGTTTTTCGTCAACATTTTTTTGCTTTACTTAGTGATTTGTATCGAGTTGGATTTGATTTTATCTCTATAGATCTGATTTACTCGTTCTTCCTCTCAACCGAGTTGGATCTGATTTTATTTCTATAGATCTGATCTACTCGTTCTTCCTCTCACTTCATCCTTTTTTTTAGAACCATCACTGATTAGAGCCATTGAAGGGGCTTTTATCTCTTTGATGATGGATTTTCTTTGAATACGAGTTTGTTCATAATTATAAATAGTACCATCAAGAGAAGTGAGAGGCATATGATCAAGGTCCTTGGTTGTTTTTATGCAGGTGGAGATGTTCTCCCAGAAATCTGGAAGCCCATCCATGAACTTAAATAAAACTTCCTCATTGTCATAGAGTTTGCCAAGAAGTTTAAGATCGTTGAGAAGACTATTAAATCTATTATAATAGTCAGTGAGAGATTCTCCCTTCTCATGGGAGAAGAGTTCGTATTTGCGAACGAGAGAAATTTTTCTGCTTTTCTTGACCTCTTATGTACCTTCATACAGAACACATAAAGTGGTCCACATTTCTTTGGTAGTAGAGAAGTTAACCAGAGAATGATACACCTCATCCGGAAGAGCCTGAGCAATAATTGCTCTAACTTTGGAGTCAAGCCCAATAATGCGCTTGTCTTCCTCAGTGTAATCTTTTGGCCTTTTCTAAACATATCGTCCAGTGGCAGAAGTTTGTTCCTCGTCAGATGAGTCATCGGAAACATGAAAGAGGGAGTCCTTTTCCTTTTCTTTATCCTTAGGAGTTTTGACAAATTTGTCCCATACTTTAGGGATAAGATGACCTTCACTAAGAACGGTCAGATAGCGATTGTCAACCACCTCTAAAAATAGCATCATCCGACTTTTCCAGAGTGAAAAGTTGTTCGCATTAAACTTAGGAGGTTTGACCATAGAATCGTTATCAATATGAAAAACGTTTTGAGAAGAAGAAGAAAAATCAACTTTGTCTTTGGATGATGATGCCATCGCGGATCTGATTTATTGAGTTAAATCAACCGCTCTGATACCACTTGTTAGTCCTAAAGTATGTAAACAAGGTTTTGTAGAAAGGGGGGGGGGGTTGAATACAAAACCAAAAAATTACTTAATTTTAATTCTTTACAGATAAGAGTATCAAAGAATTACACTTAGAAAACTAAGATTGTTGCGGAAAAGAACAACCAAAGACTATTCTAACAATCTAATACAAAGAAGACTTTTAACACAAAGACAAAAATCTTAGAGAGAAATACATTCTAACAAACTTGCTGAAATTTTGCACTACAAAAATCTTGAGCTGAAAGCTTGTGCCACCATGAGACCATCTTCACTCTTTAAATACTATCCAAAGCAATGAGTGCAAATGACATGTGTTATTTAATGCTTGGGTGGTTGGGATATTGACAATAAATTATAAGATACTTGAAGTGACTTATTGTCAGGATCGAATTCTTAACAAGAATAAAGTCTCAGAAACTAATATCAAAGAAGTTGCGGAATAACACTTTGATATTCAATGTAATAGTAAACAAAACAGTGTATAATCAACAACTTGTAAACTTGTATTCAATTATCAAATCACAAGATTACACACTCAACCTCAATCTTGAAGAACAGACTCTTTCAAGACGAATTCTACTTCTCTAGAATTAGGATCTGTGCCTTGAGGTTGATTTTTTCTAAAACTTAGAATAAATGATTAAATCTCTATAAACTATTCTATACAATCTATATATAAACTGAACAAAAGATAATTACAATAAATAAAAAATCTTCAGTATATCTTCCATCATTATCTCTATAAGATTCCTTGAATATCTTCAGTTTATCCAGCTGTCATCCTTTTCATACGGATCTCCATGTCATAAGCAGTACTAATCATAAGCAGCATTAATATTCTGAGCAGTAGTAAGTTCAGCAGCACTAACCATACTCAACAGTATTAATCTCTTAGCAGTAGTAACTCCAGCAGTATTAATAATGAAGAGCAGCATTAACTTTGTTCCAGCAACATTAACTTCTACTAGCAGCATTAACCACAGAAGTAGTAACCATGATGAACTAGCAGCATTAACCATACTTGGTAAATTCTTCAGTTCCTAACAATCTCCCCCTAACTTGACTTTTAGGAAGAGAAGTCAAGTTCTTCAGATTCAATTTCCCAAATTTGGATCTAGGCCCAAACTTTGATTTACAGTTCTTCTTACCATAATCTTGGCCATTTCTGAATCCTTTGTGCATACTAGCTTGGCATTTAGCATTCCTACTAACTTCTCCTTGCTATGCTCATAGATTTTGTCCACCAGGTAGTATTCATGATAACAATTGTCAATAGTAATCATGTATACTCCACAGTTTTCAAACAATATCCATTTATCAATCATCTTGAACACAAACTCATGATTATGATCTTTAATCCCATAAGTCACTCTCTTGGATCAAACATCATGCACAAGTATTCCATTGCTATCTTGAGAAGATTCTTATCAGTACCTTTCAACACAGGCTCATAGAGTTTTATCCCTACTTTGTATAATTCTTCTATATCAGCTCTTGAACAGCTTCTGATAACTCTCCCCCATGTTGAATATGCTTCAAATGAACCATCAGCTCTCTTGATTCTGAAGAAATCCTTTCCATTATCTCTTAGAATGTCCCAAAAGGTAATCTCAGGAGCTTTCATGGAGATTGGAACAACCTTCATAGGTTCTACTATTGTCATGTACAGATCCATACTCTTATCAGTTTGTTTATTAGACTGCTCTGGACTTTGCACTGATTCTGCTTCAGTTTCTGCTGCAGTTTCAGCCTTTTCTTCCACTCTTGCTCTTTTAGACTGCCTCTTGGAAGCAATTGACTTCACCCTCTTTCCAGATTTGGCTTCTTCACCAATACCCTCATATTCTTCCTTCATCTCTTCTGCTTTGTCTTTTGTGGGTGTGGTCTCCTCAGGAAATGGTCTTTGAATGTTCAGGTCATGCATTTCCTTCATTCTTCTCTCAGCCTCTTCCCTTTGGGCTGAATCTCCTTGAAGCTTGGCCATCTCTTTCTGATACAACTCCTCAACCTGAGTGTATGCCATGTTGGTGAACATCTCCCCCTTGACTCCAATTGCACCTTTCAGGAAATTTATCATTTTTCTTCTTTCCTGATTAGCCAAAAAGGTCTTGGAGGGTTGTCTCTTCTGCTTTTTGAGTGGCATTCTTTTGACTTGTACTTTCTTGGCCTGAGCTGTTGTTTTCATGCTCTTCTGATACTCTTCATTTAGTTTTCTGGCCATATTCAGTGCAAGCTCTCTATCCATCTCAGATTGTAGCAGTTCCTCTTTTTCCATCTCAGCTTGAAGTTGTTTTGCTACTTTTTCATCTAACTCCACCTGGTTCTTCTTCTTTGAGGGTTGTTCAGATTCAACCATCTTAGCTTTACCCTTTGCATCCTTCAAACCTGCCTCACTTCTTTCTTTTGTCTTCTTTTCAAGGCCTCCTTCATTGATGACCACTCCCTTGGCCTTTTGAGTAGCCTTAGGAGTGTCATTCTTTGCTTTTACCAAAGTTTCTGCTATTTCCAATTCTTCAACAGATAGCCCTGTTACTGCTGCTACCTGTTCTGTTACTGCTGCAGCTTGAACCTTATCTGTTTCTACTGCTTGTGCTTCTGTTTCTGCAGCTTTCTCCCCCTTAACATCAAATCCCATCTCAGAAATACTTTCCTTTTCTGCTTCAGCCTCTGAATTCTCCCCCTTGTTGAAAGCATCATTAGCATTTTTCCTCTTCTTCAAAACAAATTGCCTTCTCCTCTTCTTTTGCACCAATCTTGTTACCATTTTCTTCAATTTGGTAATCTGTACTTGTTGAGACAGAATCACCATTTTCATCTCTTCTATGTCTTTGCCTTGTTTGATGACATCCATATTAATGTTGCCCATTATTTCCATCAATTCATTGTAGTCATATATGTCTTCACCGTCTCCAGGAGTGTTACCCCCTTTTGAAGGATCATGGGATCTTTTAGTAGTGGAAGCCTTCTGCCTAGCAGAAGCACTATCCACCCCCTTGGTTTCTTGGCACCGGGGACCTTTGAATGATTGCTCATTCAAAGTTTCCATGGGGAAGGTCTTAGAGATGTTACCACTATCCTTCTCTGTGCTAGCAGAAGTAGTGGCAGCCTTCTTACCCATATGCTCTTCCATCTCCTTAGAGAGCACCTCCTGAGGGTTGGGAGACACCCTGTTGGTTTCCCTTTGGATATTCTCTAAAGGAGAATTCTCCCTTAGAGGGCTTAAAGGCTGAGTGGGTGAAGGTACAAGAAGGGAAGGAGCCTTCTTTACCTGTTTTCTTTGATAAGTTTGGGTGATTGGTGAAGTTGGTTTATCAAGAAGAGACTGGGGAATTGATTTAGAGTGGGAAGGTTGGTATTGGCTAGCAGTGGGATGGTCTAATAGGGGCCTTGACCCTGCTGCCATACCTTCATCAGTGTGGGACACCACCATCATTGTAGAGAACAATGGGGTGTCAACTCCTTCCGAGTCCCTAGCAGATCTTCTCATATTTGAGAAAACCTTGCCTTTAGGGGGTTTTGGTACATATATCCCATCAAAATGAGGCATATCCGTCAATTCGTGGGTGATAACTTCTTGGATAAACCTGGGGTACATATAAAAACTCTTTTTACTCCCCAGATTTGAGACAAGATCATTAAAAATCATTTGAGAAAAATTATACTTTCTGGCAGTGGCTAAGCATACCAAAGCATAAGCAATGGTGCTACTGAACTCACTCCATCCAGTAGTCTTTTTAGAGATGCAGTGCATAAGGGTATGAGCAAAGAAACGCCATTGAGGTGAAAATTTTGCTTTTGAGAACTTGAACACACCCAATGGGCCTCCATACTCCATTCTTGTAAGAGTAGAAAACAGTTCATCATTAGAGATAGAAGTTATACCAGAGGCATCGTCTAGACGTAGACTGATGCGAATTACCTCTTAAGTAACTGTCAATGGCTTGCCACACACCTTCGTCTTGATCATTTGCACACCATTTTCAGTAACAATGGTGGCATGTGCCCAGAATTGTCTTTGATGCTCGATAAAGATTGATGGCGAGACAGTGAGAGCATGGGCAATGTGGGTTGTCTTGAGGAAATCCACAATCTGGTGGAAACCAGCGGCCTGTTTGGGCTTCTGTAGCATCGCGATTTCATTGTGCTCGTCTATGAATGCCATTGATGCCATTGATCTTTGAAAGTTCTTGCCTGAAAACTTGATACTTGAGAGAGAGGGGGTTTAGAGCGCAAGAGAATAGTATGCAAAGAGTCGTTATGAACTTTTTAGGCGGGCAAAGAGTATTTATAGTATTCGGGACATAAGCAGTATTAACCTAGAGTAGTATTAACTAATAAGCAGTACTAACGGCGAGCAGTATTAACTACTAGCAGTATTAACTAACAAACAGTATTAATTGAGAGCAGTATTAACCACTAGCAGTATTAACTGAGAGCAATATTAACCACTAGCAGTATTAACTGAGAGCAGTATTAACCACTAGCAGTATTAACTGAGAGCAGTATTAACCACTAGCAGTATTAACTGAGAGCAGTATTAACTACTAGTAGTATTAACTAACTAGCAGTATTAACTGAGAGCAGTATTAACCACTAGCAGTATTAACTGTGCACTGGCAGTATTAAAACTGTACTGGCAGTATTAACCATACTTACTCTTTTAATCTTGTGATACACTGAGTACTGCTATACATATCCTGAAAAAGAAGATTAGGACCACCAAGAAATAACAATATACAGGTATTTAACCACTTTTTGAGAAGGGACTTATTCAGAGTTGATCATTCCCACACTTGTTACCAAGAAAGTGAATCTACCCACATCAAAAGCTTTAGTGAATAGATCAGCAAACTGGTTATCAGTGTGAACTTTTACAACTTGAATAAGTTTCTTTTCATTACAATCTCTTATGAAGTGATACCTGATCTCAATGTGCATTGTCTTTGAGTGCTTGACAGGATTATTCACAATGCTAATAGTACTGCTATTATCAATAAAAATTGGAGTGTGTAGAAAGGTTACCCCATAATCCAGCATTTGATTCTGAATCCATAAGATTTGAGAACGGCAACTTGCAGTTGCTATGTACTCTGCCTCTGTTGTAGATGTGGATACTGTGGTTTGTTTCTTGCACTGTCATGAAACTAGTCTTGCACCCAAAAACTGACATCCTCCAGAAGTAGATTTTCTGTCCAAGTTTGCTCCACCTAGATCACTATCTGAGTATGCAAGCAGGTCAAAGGATGAGTCATGAGGATACCAAAGTCCCAATCTGGATTGCTTTTTGAGATATCTGAATATCCTTTTAACAGCTTGATAGTGAGATTGCTTTGGCCTAACTTGGAATCTTGCACATACACAGACTGGAAACATTATATCTGGCCTAGAGGCTGTAAGATACATGAGAGAGCCAATCATGGATCTATAATGATGAACATCCATATCCTCCCCCTCAAGATCTGCTATTATCTGCTTGTGTGTCTCCATAGGTGTGCTGGCAGGTTTTGAATCTGAGAAACCAAACTTGGTTAGAATGTCCTGCACATACTTGGACTGACAGATGAAGATTCCATCTGACTTCTGTTGAACTTGGAGTCCAAGGAAGAAAGTAAGTTCCCCCATGGAACTCATCTTAAACCTTTGATGCATTAGTTCCTCAAACTCCTTGCACATGTTGTCTCTTGTTGATCCAAAGATAATATCATCAACATAGATTTGGACCAGCAAGATATCCTTCTTCTTTCTCTTAATGAATAGAGTCTTATCAATGACTCCTCTTTCACCAAGAGATAGGATGACAGAGTGTCATACCATGCTCTTGGAGCTTGATGTAGTCCATAAAGTGCTTTCTTCAATTTGTATACCCGATCTGGATAGCTTGGGTTTTCAAACCCTGGTGGTTGACAGACATATACTTCTTCTTCAATTGAGCCATAAAGAAATGCACTTTTGACATCCATTTGATAGACTTTGAATTTCATATAAGAAGCATAAGCTAGGAATAATCTAATTGCTTCTATCCTAGCCACAGGTGCAAATACTTCTTCATAGTCTATTCCTTCTTCTTGTGTATATCTTTGAGCCACCAACCTTGCTTTGTTTCTTATGACTATTCCTCTTTCATCTCTCTTATTCCTGAAGACCCATTTTGTTCCTATTGCTCTTTGGCCTTTAGGAAGGTCTACCAGATCCCAAACATCTTGCAGCTTGAACTGCAGGAGCTCTTCTTGCATGGCTTCTATCCAACTGGATTCTTTCATAGCATCATGTGCCTTTTTAGGCTCAAGCTGGGATAAAAAGCAAGAAAGCACTATATATTGTTGATCTTGCATTTCTTGAAGCCTACTTTGATTTCTAGTCATCATAAGAGAAGATATATCCCCTATTACCAGCTGTGGAGGATGATTCTTTTGAATTCTGCTGTGATGACTAGGTTCTTCATTAAGTTCCACCTCTAGATTAGAGTCATTCAACTCAACTGAAGTGTTTTCAGTAGCTACTTCTGGTTCTTTATTTTCTTGAGTCTCCTCATCTCTACTTTCTTCTTCAGTTTTACTTGGTTCAGTAGATGGTTCCTTTTCACAGTCTTCAACAGGATCCACTGTGGGTATGGGAAAGATCACAGATTGAGATATACTTTCTTGAACTTGTGTAGTCCCTGATCCTCCACTCCCTGAACCTGCATAATCATCACTACTTAAACCAAAAGAGTTAGTTAGTGAGTCAATGTCAAATAGCCACTGAGGACCAGACCCAATTGGATTTGGTGTGTTCTCATTGCATTTGACATTGTCACTTTCTTCAATTATTCTAGAAGAAGAGTTAAAGACTCTGTAAGCCTTACTCTGAGATGAGTAACCAACAAGAAATCCATCATCTGCTATGCTATCAAACTTACCTAAGTGAGATTTGGTATTGAGAATTGTACAAGGACACCCAAAAGGTTTGAAAAATCCAATGAAAGGTTTTCTTTTATTTAAAAGCTCATAAGGGGTCTTGTTCCTTGGCTTGACCACTAGAACTCTGTTTTGGACATAACAAGCAGTATTAACTGCTTCAGCCCAGAAGGTAATTGGCAGTTTTGAATCAGCCAACAGAGATCTAGCAGCCTCTATTATTGTTCTATTTCTCCTCTCAGCAACTCCATTCTGTTGAGGAGTCCTAGGAGCACTATATTATCTCTCAATGCCTTTTTCTTCACAAAAGGTGTTTAGATCAAGATTTTTAAATTCAGACCCATTATCTGATCTAATGACTTTTACTTTTTGATTAGTTTGGTTTTCAATTCTTAGGATAAAGGATTTGATCAGTCCACTTGTCTAATCCTTAGTCCTTAGAAAATATACCCAGGTAAATCTAGAGTAATCATCAACAATAACCAAGCAGTAAGATTTCTTGCCTATACTCATAACATTTGTAGGACCAAACAGATCCATATGCAATAACTGGAGACAAGAAGAAATTGTGTTTAACTGTTTGGTCTTATGAGAAGTTTTGTGCTGTTTGCCTTTTAGACAAGCAACACAATGATCATCACATGAAAAGACTTTTGATGGTAAACCTCTAACAAGGTTGTTTTTAACAAGTTTGTTCATAGTCTTGAAGTTCATGTGACACATCCTTCTGTGCCAAAGAGAGGATTCATCCACAGAAGCTTTTGAAACAAGACAGTTCAGGGATGAATCACTATCAACATTGTCCATATAAAGACAATAAACATTGTCCTTTCTTGGAGTTCTAAGTAGTATCATGCTTTCATCAACTACCTTGAACCCTGGAGCAAGGATCATACACTCAATATTTGTAAATAATATGCTATGTTGTTTGTCACAAACCTGTGATACACTTAACAGGTTGTATTTCAATTGATCAACATAGTAGACATCCTCAAATGTCATCTTACCTTTGGTAACAATTCCTTTTTCCACTTATTTTACCACTAGTAAGATTATCTCCAAATGCAACATGTCCTCCATTGATATGCTTGAAATCCTGAAGGCATGACATGTTACCTGTCATTTGCCTAGAGCAACCACTATCAACATGCCATATGCTCTTTCCTTTGAGCTGTTGGTTGCCCTGCACATAATATAGATCAGTTAGTATGAATTAGGAACCCAAGCCAAAGTGGTCTTGGGTACCCCTTTCTCATCAAAATACTTGCATTCTTTCTTGACAAGATTTTTAAACTTTGACTCCTCATTTTTGGAGTACATTGTCACAATGATAGGCTTGGAAACACATTTGCCAGAAGCAGTACTGGTTTTAGAAGTACTAACAGCATGAGCAGTACTTGCATGCTTAGCAGTACTAACCTTGTTAGCAGTAGTAACTGTGTTAGCAACATTAATATTTTCAGTAGTACTAACATTGTTAGCAGTAGTAACTGTGTTAGCAGCATTAATATTTTCAGCAGTACTAACACTGTTAGTGCTTCTAGGCACCCATATTAAAACACTTTCTTTTAAAACCTTATTTTTCATAGGGCCTTTGGTTTCAACAGATTTCTTTGGTTTCCTATAACCAACATGTTTTTGCACAAATCTTTGAAAGTTCATTTGTTGGTTAATAGGGTTGAAGAAACAATACTTAGCCAAATGATTCAGCTTGCCACATATGAAACAAGGTTTTGGTCTATTGATTTTATTTAGATCAACTCCTTGTTTCTGAGCCCATTGATTATTCCAGTTTCTTTGGTTACCTCTTTTTATACCAGAATTTAGGCTCTTAGCTTTATTGCAAGCACACTGTTTACAAGGTCCAGGATTCACAACCGTGGTTTGTTTGTAATGGACCTTGTTATCCTTTCCTTTGGTCTTCTCTATCTCCTTAGACTTGACCCAGATTTTCCCACATCCCTCATTGGTGATAATGTTGTTTTCTAATGGTATTTCTTTACTCACAGCATTATCCCTATTCTCACTGGCTTCTTTCTTAGTCAAATCCTTAAATACTACCTCATCCAAAGGATCTATCTTAAAAGCTTCCTCAGACAAGTCCTTTTTCTCCTTGGTCTCTAACAAGTCTGAAGTAGGAGAGATATAATTGTTGTTGTAAGGAGGGGGTGTATTGTTGTATCCAATACCAGGCTTCATCTTATCATGAATCTGAGCCTTTAGAAGAGAATCCATTGCTTTTGAAGCATATGAAAACTTTTCTATGTCAAGCTTAACTTTAGATAGTTCCTCTTTCAGCCTATCATTCTCTTCTAAGGACTTAGACAGTTTGGTCTCTAATTCATTCTTTTCCCACTTCCAATAGTTTGTGTCATAAGAGTGTTGAAGTTCATTAGCGTGAAAGCCTTTGATTTGCTCTTCAAATCTCTCTACTATCAACACATAGTCTCTTATGTCCTTTTCTAATCTTTTGAGGTCATCACACATGCTTTGGTTGTGATCCCTGTACCTTTTGACAGTGTCTGTGCAAGATTGAGTGCAAAGATTAGAAATTACCTCAGAGGGGAGATAATACACTTCTTCCATAAGAGCTTGATTCTGAATGGCTTCCTCAGCTTGGTCACTCCAGTCAAACCCCATTCCTTGTTGAGAAACAAGGGCTTGAGCAGGATTCTTGTTTTGATTGTAGCCTCCATTCTGATCTTGTTGGTGGTTGTGGTTTGGAACACCACTTCTGCATTCTCTAGCAAAGTGTCCTTTCATGTGGCACTTATAGCATTCCACCTTTGTCTTGTCAAAACCAGCTCCATCTTCTCTTCTTTGAGAAAAGTTGTTCCTTCCTGTTCTTTTGATAAACTTCTTCACCCTCATAGATAACATGGCCATCTGCCATTTAATGTCCATCTCCTCTAGGTCATCAGGGTGAAGTTGATCCAGATCATCATTAATCAATGAATTGTTGCTGTGACTGGACAAAAAGGCTTCAAAGATAGTTTCAGTGCCTTTTTCTGAATTCACTCCACTGGCAGTACTAACTGCTCCAGGGTTGGCAGTAGTATCAGTAGATGCTGATAGAAGTGCAGCATTGTGGATATAACCAGTGGGCTTCTTCTTGGTTTCTACCTCAGTTTCAAAAACTCTTAGATCATTATATAGATCATCAAGTTCCTTCTCTTCCAAATTGTCACTCTGCCTATATGAGACAGTGTACATAGTCCATTCATCCCCAAGAGATCTGAGAAACTTTCTGTTGATATCATCTTGCTCCATCTTCACTCCTACAGTAGCCAGTTCACCAATGAGCGTGTTGAACCTATCAAAAGTTTGAGTCATAGACTCATTCTTTGAAGAAGTGAAGTTCTCATACTGCTGCTTTAGAACATCTCTTTGATTTCTTTTGATGCTTTTAGTTCCAGCAAATCTTTTCTCTAGAGCATTCCAGAGAATCTGAGCATCAGTGCAGTTGCAAAATTGATGCTGATATTCATTGGGGATAGCCAAGAGCAGAGTGCTCAAGGCCTTCATCTCTGTCTGTCTGATCTTCCTCTCACCATCTGTCTTTGGTGGAGGTCTTTTCCCATCTGGTCCAATTTTTCCTGCTTCAGAAGGACCATTTTCAATGATATCCCACATTGAGTAGTCAGTGAGAAGAATGTATTGTCTAATTCTGATCTTCCACATGTCAAAATCATTGGGTTTGATCATTGGAACTTTAGAGACCAGAGTACTGTTTGATTCTGCAAGGTTTTCCATGATGAATAAATAGATGTTTCTGAGGGAGTTAGGCTCTGATACCACTTGTCAGGATCGAATTCTTAACAAGAATAAAGTCTCAGAAACTAATATCAAAGAAGTTGCGGAATAACACTTTGATATTCAATGTAATAGTAAACAAAACAGTGTATAATCAACAACTTGTAAACTTGTATTCAATTATCAAATCACAAGATTAAACACACAACCTCAATCTTGAAGAACAGACTCTTTCAAGACGAATTCTACTTCTCTAGAATTAGGATTTATGCCTTGAGGTTGATTTTTTCTAAAACTTAGAATAAATGATTAAATCTCTATAAACTATTCTATACAATCTATATATAAACTGAACAAAAGATAATTACAATAAACAAAAATTCTTCAGTATATCTTCCATCATTATCTCTATAAGATTCCTTGAATATCTTCAGTTTATCCAGCTGTCATCCTTTTCATACGGATCTCCATGTCATAAGCAGTACTAATCATAAGCAGCATTAATATTCTGAGCAGTAGTAAGTTCAGCAGCACTAACCATACTCAGCAGTATTAATCTCTTAGCAGTAGTAACTCCAGCAGTATTAAAAATGAAGAGCAGCATTAACCTTGTTCCAGCAGCATTAACTTCTACTAGCAGCATTAACCACATAAGTAGTAACCATGATGAACTAGCAGCATTAACCATACTTGGTAAATTCTTCAGTTCCCAACACTTATCTCAATACAAAAGACAACTTTTGTACTATGAAAGTACAATATCTTAATAAAATATATCTGGTACAAATCCTTTTGAGATCTTCTAAAAATAAAAGGTCTCAATCAGATCAGAACTTAAGTAAATATCCTCTATGTAAAAGAAGTTTCCATTCCTTTATGTCAGAAGAACATTGGGAAGGAGGGACTATGTCAAATCGTGAGGATTTGACATATATGAGTGCCGAATTGAGAAGAATCGGTACAGGGCCTTTTATCGATTAAGAGGGATCGACAAAAGAAGGTGATGCTGAAAGATCAGCAAGATGATTGCCTATTGAGGATTCGACAAGGAGCAAGATCTGCTGAATTTAAGGGATCTTCGATAAAGGAAGAGTCTGCTGAAGATTTTGCTAATCTTCGGAGTGTATCTTGATCCGCATCAATAGACTTGCTTCATGTTGTATTCAGTAGATCTTCGATTCACCGATCTGTTAGAGCATAACTAAGCTATTACAAAGAACCATAGACCTAAGTATGAAAATGTACAAACATTAGATAGATCAAAACAAAACAAAGGAGAGGTTATCTTCAAATCTTAGATGACCCAACACTATCACTCGTCTTCCTAAGGACATCCTATTCCTCAGTTGTGTTCCACTCCCTAAGTTTAAGTTTAGGCCCGTCCGGTCACCTAGATCCCTTAAACTATGGCTCTAATACTAATTGTAACAACCCAAAACTTCCAACAAATAAACATAGCCAATTAATACAAAATCATGCCAAACTGGCCCAATCTACAATTTAATTTCAAGGTTTGCAAAAAGGCAATCTATTACACAACTGAGGGTTTAAAGGAAATAAAACATCTAAATAAGGAGTCTTCTAGTCTTGGACTCGTCTCACATCTTCTCCTTACCCTTACTGGATCCTGCTACTTGGAGACTGAAAAGGTTTTTAGTTTTGAAAGAGCGAGGATTAGACCGAAGGTCTAGTGAGTCCCCTCATAAAGTAGTTCAAAATACATGATACAGAAAAGTTTATAATCAAACACACCCTTTCAATTTTATAAACACAACCACATTCATAAACTCGCTTTCGGTACACACTATCGTCACTCGAAAGTAACAGCGTGTCTAGCTCATACTGCCTTAGCTGGAACACACACCCCCAATTGGCATAAACGGGACACCCCCCCGGTACGAGCACAGGCGGCCCACACCCCTCGACTTTGGCCATACAGCTCACAATAATGTATGCATACATTTAAACAACAGTAAAAGCATAAACCACATTTAAAGGAAACCTCGCATTTATAAAGCTCACGTAAATAAATATATGTTTTAAAGTAACTTCCACACGTATTAAACCGCTTTAATACCACAAAGCATTTGGTTAGAAAAACTCACCTGATAGCAAGAGCTTCCTTACGCTCCCTTAAGCTCGATCCAACTCCTAATCGATCGCCTTGAAGATGATGAAGACCAAAATCACGCGATTTTCTCTCTTCCTTGCTTTCTTCAAAATCACCTTGGGTCTCTCTCTCACTGCAAAACTCGAGCCGCCAAGAGTGAAATGATAGGGTGCTAGGGTTAAAACCCCTTTTTTTTCCAACTTACACTTTTAGCCCTTAAACTTTGATTTATTGCTAACTCTTCTACATGGTCATTACATGTTCCATCGGTAATAGTCCATTTACTAATTGTGATTTTAGTAGAACAAAAAAAAAAAATTGTACATTTGATCATGTCATGTCCCAGTCTGATGGCATACCAAACATGCATGTGATAATAAGTTTTTATTATGTGTTGTATGTTCTACGGAACAACACAATCGTAATGAACAATTCTAATAATATATGTTTATTTTATTTGTAAGACAACAATTGTAATTTGTAAATTGCATTAAGTTATTTGTTTAACGTACTTTAATATATGTATTTTCAAGTTTTAACAAATATATAACTATTTATCTTATTATGATAAAACGGATTTATAAAATATAAAAAAATATCTAACTATCTTAATATACTTAGAAGACTTGATAAAACTAAAGAATGATCATGCGTTATATATAAATGTATGATAATAAGGTGACAAAATATTTTTAGATGTTATATAACAAGTTTTTTGGAACAATTTTAAAATAAAGTTTCCTGTTTATTTTATTATATTGTAATATTTAAAAATGTGGGTTATACAAACAAATATTTAATAAAACATGTGTTAATATTTAATAAGACACTTTTTGAAAAAATGACATGGAAAAGTCTGCTCCATAAAATGGAATGCATGTTCTCTATCTCAGGTATGTGGTATGTCTCATATTCCATCCTAATTGGTCTTGCTTTAGTGTGCCCACATCATTTAATTTAGGTGTATTTTTGTCCTTCAACTTTAATATATTTTTCAAATGTGTCGTTCTCTTTCTAAAAGAAAAGCCAACTCTTTTTCACGACTTGCTTGCTCTCGAATCGTTTCCATTCTTAGTAATCTAGCTACTGCAAAAGCCTCCCTTTCCGCTGCAATGCAACTCCCCCGCTCTACCTTTCATGCTCTTCGTCTCTCATAGCTAACTTTGCACTATGCTCTTCGTCTCTCATTTGATGTTAAGAAATATTCAAGATATTTGATTCTTAATCCAAAAAAAAATTATATTAAACAGCATGTCAAATCAATATGTCATATTTGTTTAGGCAAAGAAAGTACTTTAGTTGAGAAGTTGACCTAACTAGCCATTTCAGACCAACAAATTGGTCTCTTAGTCATTTTTCTTCCATTTTGATCAAAATGTAACCACGTATGCAAAATTTAGGTCCACAAGCTAAGAAAAAAACGAAAATGGTCACTTTCCCTTAAAAAAAGGCGGACTTGGGCTTGAAATTTGCGGAGGTAGTGATATTTTGTTAAAAGTGATAAATGAATGGTTTTGTTACCAATTTAAGGGTGTAAAATGGCTATTTGAATTAATTTCCATTTTATTTACCCATTTATGCAAAAAGATTTACATAAAAAACATATTTATATTTTACATCTCATTTCAATTCAACCATTCTTATAATATCTCCAACAAATTTATACCAAAAGTAAAATATGATATTCGTTTTTTATTAATTGTACTTTTATAACAAAAATTCAAGTAGATTTATATGTTATTAGTTTTGAAAGGTGATTTGTAAAAGATATATGAAAGAGAAATCTTTTTGAAGACTTATGCTGAGTTCTTATATGAAAATACATATATTATTATTGAATAATATTTTGTTTCATTTTATAATTTTAGAAATCTAGTGCGAATATAACTATGTGACAATTAATTATTTGGTGGCTAGTTTGAAAAAGTTACAAGTAAACTATCTAGAAAGACTTGAAGGTCTTTGGCTTCTCTCACCGGTCACCATCCACCGTAAACAGTTACAAATCCATGTAATCAGAAACGTCAATCCTTTCATATCTTTCATTCATAAAAGAATTCTAGACATCCAAAAATAAGACAAGATGATATTGGTTAAAAGAGACAAGTATGTTTATATATATATATATATATATATATATATATATATATATATATATATATATATAGTGTTTGGTTCATTTGAGAAATGATAAATATATGAGAAATAGAGAAGTAATCCTAGTCATTCGTATGGTCAAGATCGGATTTGACTAGTCAAATATTGCGGATTTGACCGGTCAAAAGTTGCGGCTTTGACTAGTCAAAAGTTGCGGCTATCCCAAAAATAGAAGGACAATTTCGTAAATTTTACAAAACACACGAGCTGTGTTCATATATGAACATGTATAATTCACATATGAACTATATGTTCATATATGAACCAGTGCAATTCACAACTGAACTCTTTTAACTGATTCATATATGAACATTTGTGATTCATATATGAATCAGTTGAACTAAATAACAGATTCATATATGAACCTTTGTGATTCATATATGAATCTGTATGAATCACAAAGATTCATATATGAACCTTTGTTAATCACAAGGATTCATATATGAATCTGTATGAATCACAATGATTCATATATGAATCAGTTGAACTAATTAACAGATTCATATATGAATCTTTGTGATTCATACAGATTCATATATGAACTCATCCCGTGTATTTTACGAAATTGCCTCTCTACCTTCTATAGACCACACAAGAAATTATCCGGTGCTTCGCGGTCAAAGCTGCAAATGTTGACCAGATGAATGGCTAAGATTACTTCTCTATTTCTCATATATTTACCATTTCTCAAATGAACCTCTCCCAGATGAATAGTTAAGATTACTTCTTTATTTCTCATATATTTACCATTTCTCAAATGAACCTCTCCCTATATATATATATATATATATATATATATATATATATAGAGAGAGAGAGAGAGATAGAGAGAGAGAGAGAGAGAGAGAGAGAGAGAGAGAGAGGAAGCCCACTTTGTCAAAAAGATGCACGGCAATGCAATGTGTAAAACAACAGTCAACAAACAATGACTTCCACGTTAGCCAAAAGCCACCAATACCATCCAAACAAATTTATAATTTACTTTATATATAAAGTGAAGAATCATGGGACAATGATTAAAGTCTTTGAAAGCCGCGTGGGACACAGAGTTGAAATTAAGATGCAAAAACAAATGTATGGTAGGTAGACAAATTAATTACTAAATTCTCTTTTCATTACAAAAATCAAATATTTTGAAAGATACCTAACAACTTACAATCACTTTCAGACACGTAACTATCACAATGACACGTACGTGGTTTTTGCTTATGCCACTGTTCAAATTTCCAAATAATTAGTTTAGAGTAAAAGAGGTAAAAGGAGTAAGAATAATAATAGTTATTATCTTTCTCATTGTAAACCAAAAAATTAAGTATAGGTTATGATCATTTGGACCCAAGACTTCTATATGATGAGCTTAATTTAGACCATCCCGTCAAGTTTAAATTTATGTTACAAACTTGGTTTTAAAATACTTTAGAGCACTTTCAAAATTAAATGGTGTACCTTCAAGACGCCTATTTTTTTTCCTTTTCGACGATAATTAAGTGAGTAGGGGTACGGTACCCGATAGGTCCTTAGAAGGTATGTGCCTTGTACAACTAATGGAGAACTAGATGGGTCCATCTTAAAGCATCCACACGGGACTTTCAACCATGTCTTTCAAATGAGGTGACATATACACCTAAACAATTCTTTCAATTGTCATTTTTAATATTAAAGATCAATTTGCAATGTCAAATAAGCATATGGGCTAGGCATGGTGATTCGTCTCGACCCGACGGGGAACCCGGTTCACCCGACCCGACCCGGGTCGGGATCCCCCGCTTAACCGGGTCCGGAGATCCCGTTTTGAGGGAACCGGGGAAGGGGCTGAGTCGGGTATCACACCCCCGACCCACCCCGTACCCGGTATATGTATAAGTAATTTAAATTATTATTTATTTGTATAGATTATTAATTAATAATAGAGTAAATTACATTTTTGGTCCTTATGGTTTTCATTCACTATCAATTTTGGTCCCTCTTATAAACTAATTACATTATTAGTTACTATGGTTTGCATTTTGTTTCAATTTTGGTTCTTTTGACTAACTCTAGTTAAAAGAATGGTTAATTTTTTTTTGTCTTTTCTCTTTTTTGTCTTATTAGATTATAGAGTAAATTACAATTGTAGTCCCTTTGGTTTGTCTCTTTTCATTTTTATATTTCCTACAATTTTATTTTTTATTTTATACCCCTTATCACAATTAATTAATGATATTTTTAATTAAAAATATGTATTTTATTTTGTAAGTTATATCTCTAAAAAACTTTTGTCGATATCTGTAAAATAAGTTCAATATTGAATATTTTAAATTTTTATGCATATATATATATATATATATATATATATATCCATCTATACTAATGCAATAAATATTTTCTACTTTAACTTAGGTTCAAAAAATGGATCATCTTTTTCTTAATAATGTAATATGAAGATAGAAATTTTTCTATGTCTATTAATAATTAAAAAAATGCATCGTTTCAGATATTTCATTTTTTATTACATAAATTTAAGTTGATAATTTTTTAAAAATTTTAATAATTATACTATGAAGTTTTTGTTTGATACACATTTAGAGAAACATTTAATTAAATCAGAATCTGAAAACGATACATCTTTTTATTAATACTTAATAGATATATAAATTTTGTTTTAAAAAATTGATGGCCGGAAACGATTTTTAAGTTGGGTTCAAAAGATGTATATATTTTTTATGTAATATTTGTATGTATGTAGATATGGCCATCTACACTAAACCAAAGAACATTTTCTAATTGAAGTTGGGTTAAAAAATGTATCATTTTTTTTTCTTAATAATGTAATATGGAAAATCGAAATTTATCTATATCTATTAATAAAAAATGCATTGTTTCATATTTTACATAAATAAGAAAAAAATGTACATCTTTTGAACCCAACTTAAAAATCGTTTTCGGCCATCATTTTTGAAAACAAAATTTATCTGTTTATTAATAAAAAAATGTATCATTTTCATATTATAATTTAATTAAATGTTTCTCTAAATGTGTATCAAACAAAAACTTTATAGTATAATTATTAAAAAATTAAAAAAATTATCAACTTAAATTTATGTAATAAAAAATGAAATATCTGAAACGATGCATTTTTTTAATTAATAGACATAGATAAATTTCTATCTTCATATTACATTATTAAGAAAGAAAAAAATGACTCATTTTTTGAACCCAAGTTAAAGTAGAAAATATTTATTGCATTAGTGTAGATGGATTTGCTTATATATATATGCATAAAAATTTAAAATATTCAATATTGAACTATTTTACAGATATCGACAATTTTTTTTAGAGATATATCTTACAAAATAAAATACATATTTTTAATTAAAAATATCATTAATTAATTAGGCATTGTTTGGCAAAAACAAGCTAGCTTATAAGCTAGTTTTTTTTTTGTACATGTTTGGATGACCATAAACTACCTTATAAGCTAGCTTATTGAAAAGTTACTCATAGTAACGTTTTGAAAAGCTAGCTTATCAGCTACTAGCTAGCTTATCAGCTAGTTTTTTTCTGGTACATGTTGGATGACCATAAACTAGTTTATTGAAAAGCTACTAATAGTAGCGTTTTAAAAAGTTGGTTTATCAGCTATCAGCTAACTTATAAGCTACTTTGCCAAACAATGCCTTAATATGATAAGGGTTATAAAATAAAAAATAAAATTATAGGAAAGACAAAAATGAAAAGAGATAAACCAAAGGGACTACAATTGTAATTTACTCTATGATCGAATAAGACAAAAAAAGAGAAAAGACAAAAAAAATTAACCACTCTTTTAACTATAGTTAGTCAAAAGGACCAAAATTAAAACAAAACGTAAACCATAGTGACTAATAATGTAATTAGTTAACCACAAGGTTGTGGCGTGGTGGTAAAATCCTGGGGACTTCATAGCGGTTGCACGGGTTCGAGCCCTACTCGCAGCATTGTGGCCACGGGATGAATGCCCGCGGGCCATAGGCCTGTTTTCCAGGAGATTAGTCTGGGCCCAAAGTGGTCTGGGATACTCTTTTACCAAAAAAAAATAATGTAATTAGTTTATAAGAGGGACCAAAATTGATATTGAATGAAAACCACAAGGACTAAAAATGTAATTTACTCTTAATAATATATTTATTATTTAATATTTATAGATTTTTATTGTTTTTCCTAATTAGGTTTAAACTCAATCAGATTCAGATCTACCGTCTACGTCTACGTCTACACTTTCCTCACTCCTCACCATCGAGAAGAACGTTATGGCAGCGACAACCTCTTCAGTCGACCATCGCCTCTTCAGTCCTGCCCGACCAACGACCATCGCCTTCTAGTCTTCTACCTTCAATAGCCCGACCGGTGACCATCACCAACAATCGACCACCACCAGTTGTACCTTGGGGATTTTTCAAGTCCCTTTCTTGAATCTTGACAGTGGCCAGTGGGTAAGTCTTTTTCTTGATTTCATTAGTGTATTAGTGTATTTTAGCTACTGATTTTGGTTATGTGGGATTTTAGCTATTGGATTTTAGCTACTGTATTAGTCTTTTATCTTGATTTCATTACTATATTAGTGTATTTTAGCTACTGTATGGGGTTGTTTGTTTGTTTACCTCTCTTAATGCTTCCATTAATAGACAACATATGCATCGTTAAGAGGTGAATCTTGTTTGGTAAAAAAAAGGTCTGCCTCTTAATGGTTCCAAAACCCTCTGAATGCTTTTGTATGCCGACCCTCCCTTAACCATTCAGAGCCTTTATTTCATGCTGAACAATTAAAAAACAATAGTATTTCATTTTGCATTATATCATAAGAGCCTCTTAATCATTCTGCACCAAACCATTCAGTAACTGCCTAACTGCTTTTACTCTTTTATGTTGATTTCATTACTGTATTAGTGTATTTTAGCTACTGTATTAGTCTTTTTTTTTCTTGATTTCATTAGTGTATTTTAGCTACTGTAATAGCAGAGGCGGATGCAACTTGAAGAAGGTGGGGGGATGGGCCCCCACTAAAACAAAAAAAAATCATGTTTTTCCTATGTTAAAAACAATTTTTTTTAGCATTCTGTTATGGCAGTGTTTTTCTACCAGTGCCCCCACCAATCAAAAAAATTAAAGAAAATATCTCAAAATCAACCAAAAAAAACTCTTAAAATCAACCAAAAAAATCGAAAAAGTCCATCGAAATCGACAAAAAGAAACTTAAAAATCCCTCAAAATTAACCGAAAAACTTCAAAAATCTCTCGAACCCATAGAATTAGGCTAAAAAACACATCGAACGAACTTGCGGACCTTTCACCTGTCTTAAAATGCCCCTACTATGCAAAATCCTGGATCCGCCACTGTGTAATAGTCATTTATCTTGATTCATTACTGTATTAGTGTGGATTTTGGTTATGTGGAATTCTTATCTTGATTTTGGTTACTGTGAATTTTGGTTATGTGGAATTCTTATCTTGATTTTGGTTACTGTGGATTTTGGTTATGTGGATTTGTTGAATGTAATTACCATATCTGTATTTTAATGTTATCTAAGTTTGTTGTCCAACATTGTTTAATTGTTTTAGGAGGGCGACTTCAGAAAACGAGAATGTTAATTTTGATGTCTCGTAGAATTGCTTAATTTTGATGGAATTTGTTTTCATTTGCTAAGAGACATTGATGGAATTTGGTCTTTGTTAATGTTTGATTAGTTGTTTGAATTGCTTAATTTTGTTAATATTGGTCATTTGATTTTTTTAGTTTGAGTTTTTTATTTGTAAAAATGGTAGAAAACAGCTTAAAAACAGCAGAAAAAACGCTATAAAAATTGCAAAAAATAACGGTTCGGATCCAGGTCGGGGGGGGGGGGGGGACCGGGGAGGGCTAGGGGACGGGTCTTGACCACCCGTTGACCGGGGATGGGGAATCAATCCACCCCCCGGGGTGGGGACAGGGCTCCCTACTACAAACCGGGGCGGGGAGATGTGAACAAGCCCTATCTCCGCCCCGTTCCCATGCCTAATATGGGCCCATCTCCATCCTCCCCTTCTTTTTTACTCCTTTTTAATTGTTTAAATAAACTAACTTTTTATATAAAAATATTTTATAAATTAAGGATGTTAATTTATTTTTTTCAATTATATTTACACAAAATATAGTAGAAGAAAACAAAAAAATAAAATAAAATTTTAGTTATGTCCTATATTTTATAATTACTTTATTATTAATATTATAATTTACTATATTATTTATATTATAATTAATTTGTTATTTATATTATAAATAAATAAAATTTAGTATATTTTGTGATATTATAATTTAGAGTGGATTACGGATTTGGTCCCTCAGGTTTGGCGTTTGTTACGGAATGGGTCATTTAACTTCAAAAATTACACGATGCCCCTCCCACTATGCATTTTGTTATGGATTTGGTCCCTCGAGCCAACGGCCGTCTATTCCTCCGTTAACCACGAGGGTATTATGGTCATTTTTATATATTTTTTATTTCTTTTAACATTTTTTAAACAAGAAAGACCAAATTCGTAAAATGAAACTCATGTTTTTGTTGAATGTTCATCTTCTACATCATGAACACCAAGAACAAACCCAAATCAAGCTCATTGAAAAAACCAAACACCTAAATCAAACCCAAATTTAAAAAACCTAAATAAAACCTAGATTTAAAAATCACAAACCTAAATAAATCTAAGATTTTTTAATGTCCGTAATTTTCGGTAAGTAAATGTCACCCGGACATTTCTGAGACTTGTAAACAGTGTGGTTTTGTTTGGAAATGTATTGTTTAAAGTCCCTTGGAGTATCGGGAGTTGTAGTAGTGAAAAGGTCGAGTTTCGGGGCTCCGGGAAGGTCCCGCGACAATGCCCGACGAATATGACAAGTCACAGTCGCAATGTCACAGTCGCATGGGGTGTACCGTGAGCTGGTACATACCAGCGACTATGACCAGAGACATTGCCCAGGGCAATGTCGCATGGGCAATGTCGCACAAGGGTGCAGATTCATGTTAAGACGGGATTTTCAGCCTTTCTCTCGTTTCCTCTCATCCATACTTCTCCTATTCTCTCCCAAATCGTTTTCCTTCCTTCCCCTTGAAACCCTAACTTACCTTTGTCCCAAATCCTTGTATTTTATGAAGAGGAAACTCCATCATGTAGCAAAGTTGGAAAACTATGGTAAAGGATTCTCCATCTCCATCTTCATCTTCAACCTTAAGCTCGTTTTTGGGTTTTCTAGGTTTTCGTCAAACCTAAGTGGTAAGTGTATCCCTTCTACTTCTAAACCTTATTTTAATCTATAAATGCTCCATTGATGGTTTCCTAGTGTTTGATTTCTCTAATTTTCGGTTTGGAAGATTTTGGAGGAGTTAGGTCAAAATTAGGGTTTTTGGTATAAGTTGAGGTTTTGATGTAAAATGTTTGAGGAATGTTTCTATTTGATTGGATATGTTTATTTATGGTTGAAAATGCTTGGATCTAGGTTTTCGAAGTTTTGGCTTGGAGGATTCAAGTTTCGTCAAGGAAGCTCAAAATGGGGTAAAATCTAGATTTAGCCTAAATCTAGCAAGATGAGTTCAAGTTGATTTGTGAAAACGGTGTATATGACAAAATGGTTATTTTAAAGTGTTTTACGTCTTACATGAAATTGTTAACTGTTGATCAGTTTGGTTATTTTGAAAGTGTTTAATCTTATAAACTTAAAATAGCACACATCTTTGTCGTTTTTAGGCATTTTGATAAATGGGTCATGAATGGACGTATTTCGGTAATTTATTGCATAAATAAGATTACTTGAGTAAAATTCATTTTTATTGTTTGTTGGGTAAAAGGTTAAATTTTGTGTCAAGTGACGTTTTGAAAGGATAAAGAGCATAAATCTATTTGGGAAACCTTTTGTCCCGTCTTAAATGATGTTGAAGTCCATTCAAGTATTTTTGGAGCGTGTGATTTCAGGGTATGGGACGAGTACGTGTATTATGTGAAAAGTGTTAATATTTGGTCAAAAAGAGGTGTTAAGTATTTTGGCTCGATGTCGTTTTAAAAGAGTCTTAAGGACACTTGTCCGGTTTTATGTGGCCCAATGTAGAGTCCAGTTATGACGTACGTACTAATGCGTTGTGTTGCGTATTGGGGTTGGTTACGGACTCGAGTGCTTTGGTCATTCATGTTTAGTCCGGGAAGGTTAGACTATGTTGCATTGGATCCATAGGCACGTAAGTCAGTCTGTTTTGGGATGGTCAATTGGGTATTGCGGGGTTGAACTCCGGTACCCATGTGTTATGACCGGAAACTTTACAAGCGATCGCTAGGAGGGTTGAGTCTGTTAGTGCTGCCGGGGGAGTAGGCGCTAGGACCTCCGCCGCTTGAAGTAATACCTGGGAGGTAGTCTTTAAGTGTGTCGGGCCTTCAGGATGGAGTTCTTCGGAATGATCCATCAAGGTCAATTGACTTGGGGTGACGCTTGCTAAAGAAGTCGTAGGGGCACAGGGCTGTGATGTCGGGAGGTGTCATGAGATTAACATTGCATGGGTGGTATACTTTTGTGTTTCCTCCACTCTCAACGGATACGAGTCTCCCCCGTTGTCGGCTATCGGTAATTTAAATATAAGGACGTCTATTTTATTGTCATTGGTTCTTTACGGTCGCATGAGTATTGGACCTAGTGTCCATGTTTTCGGACGTACGGTATATGGGGTTTTGATAATGATTCATGGTTCGAGTGTTTTGCCACACCCGTGCTATGGTGTTTTGGGACATAACGTTTTATCCGCATATCTTAAATGGAAGTCATTTCATATTCATGTTTCGAGTTAGTTTACATTAAATCAATTTATAAATCATGTTTGAAATGAGGTGTCCATCCTTGAAAGTGTAAAACATTGGATTAGAGTTACTCTCTACAATTTAAAGTACATCAATTGACTAGTCATGGTTTCAAGTGAAGTCATTCTTTTAAAGATATATGTATTCATGTAAAACTCTTGTACTCACTAGGCGTTAAGCCTAACCTTTTTATTTGTCGGCATGTGCATCAGTTCCAGATAGGGGTTGGTCCTAGCAGTACTATGAAGAGATGTGCTTAGTTTAGCACAAGGGTAAGTATTTGGTGAAGTCTTCCGCAGTTTGGAGATAGTAACATTTATTGGGTTTAGTAGCACCCATCCTTATTATAAACTGTATGTATAGAATGAATATGTGTATTGAGGTTAAACCTTAAATTGTGATTGTAGATGAACCATTTATTGGTGTATTTAGAAAATTTTAAATTAGTTGTTATTTCCAGGTTTGAGGGTGTTACAGATTTAAACATAATCAAACCCACTTATAAGAGGAGAGAGATAAGAGAGAGAGAGATCTTGAATATTCATCTTCTACATGATGAATACCAAGAACACCAAGTTTAAAAACCCAAATCAAACTCATATTAAAAAACTAAAAACCTAAATCAAACACATATTAAAAAACCAAAAACATAAATCAAACCCACATTTAAAAAACCTAAATCAAACCTAGATTTATAAATAAAAAAACCCTAAATCAAACTCATATTCAATAACCAAAATTAAACCCACTTAAAAGAGAAGAGAGATGAAGAGAGAGAGAGAGATCCGTAGACCGGGGTTTCGCCGGAGGCTCGCTGGAGAAGACGAAGTCGCCGGAGGGGTTTTCGAAGAGCGATAGAGATAGATTGATCTCTTCTCTCTTTGTATCTCTCTCTATCTATCTATCTCAGATATGTTTTTAATTTGGGTTTTGGATTTTGAAATCTAGATTTGATCTAGGTTTTTAGACTTGGTATGATTTGGGTTTTTTTAATTTGGGTTTGATTTATGATTTTGGTCTTTGAATATGGGTTTGATTTAGGATTTTTGATTGTTAACATGAGTTTGATTTGGGTTTTTTTGAATCTTGGTGTTCTTGGTGTTCTTGAGGTAGGGATGAATATTCAAGTAAAGTAATAAAAAAATGGAAAAATAAATAAAATAAGTAAAATAAGTAAAACGACCATAATACCCCTCCTTCTTAACGGAGGAAATAGACGGCCGTTGGCTCGAGGGACCAAATCCATAACAAAATTATACCCGGAGCATGTCGCGTGCTATGAAACATGGGAGAAAAAAAGGAAGAACCGAAGAACATGATTAGTGTTTTTAAATTGATTTATTTCCAAGAATTTCTTGTTGGATACTAATTCATCCTTCTGCTTATTGTTGCAGATTTACCAACATGGTTCTCAATGACTGTTTCTTTAGAGTCCAATGTAGATCTTGTAAGTATGGTTGTTTACGTTACCAAAAAGACAAATTTTTATAAGTAAAAGTTGGCTATGAAAATGTTGCATTTGGTTGATGTTTAAATGTTTTCTTATTCTTTTGATGTTTTACAATCATATTGGTAATGGTTTTCGGAGCAAATATTATATAAATATTAAAATACCCACAAAATGACATTAATAAATGCCTGAAACAAATAGGACGTGAATATTTCAGATACATGTGTATTGATTTTCTTTTTTGGATTCTTGCTTAACATGGTTTTCATGATTTGCAGGATAAAAATAGTATTATGACAGCTGATAAAAGTGATCTATCAATGATTTGTGCTCGTGAAGGTAGTCGTCCTTTGGCCAGACACATATAATACTTGTTAAGTGCATTTTATGCATTCATCGTAGTAGTTTATAATTGCATTTTGCATTTAGTTTAATTGTTTGCATGTAGATTTTATTATATTTTAAGTTAATTTTCTTTTAATCATCGTTGGGGATATTACATTGGTATTTTTGTGGTTTTGTTGGATTTTGACAGGTAATTCACATTGAAAGCATGAACATGGATGACGATGGATTTAAAGTTTTTGATCAATCTTTATTTGGTGGGCAAATCCACGAAGAATGACAAATGTTAGACCAAATTTTGAAGAAATGATTCATGAGAGAATGTTTATAAAAGAGAATAAATCAAGCGGGACTATTTTTGAAAGAGCTGCAAAGATGAGGGGGTAGATTTGAAAATTGTGTTTTATAAATAGAAAATAGATTTAGGTTTTGTGAGGACCGTCTCTTTCTCCCCCACTCCATGCGCCGTTTCTTTTTTCTTTTTCTTTTTATCTAGTTTTAGTTTTAGTTTGGTTTTATTTTTTTAGTTGTTTTAGTTTAGATTTAGGTTTTGAGATTTGGGATTCCTTTGGTTTTTTGAGTCGATGAAGATCCGATGTTTCGGCTGATTGAAGATGAAGATAGAATGTGACAGATTCTCATCAACATTTAACACCATTGTAACGTTTTGTTTCTCTTTTTTTTTTTTTATATGTTTGGATTTCTCTCCTTATATTTACTTCTCTCTTTTTAATTTATGCATCGTTCTTAATTTAATTTACCGCTTTTCGTAGGCTAAAAACAATTCTTAGAGAGTGAGACTCCTTGGATCGATCTTTGTAGTTTTCGTAGATTAATTTTATTGCTTTCGTTAGATTTATGTTTACGTTTTGTTTCGTAGTTTAGTTATCGTTCATTTGGGTAATCGTCACTTTGAATAGACGTTGTGCTATTAATAAATCGTTTTTATAATAAACTTTTGAGTTTTAATTGGTTGATTTTTCATTTAACGAAAGCTAATGTTTGATTAACCAATTTTTATAAAACGTCTTTAGTTAAATTCGATTAGTTTTAGATATGAACGAATGTTCGGTCTTTTACTTAGATTAAATTGATCGGTGACAACGGTCCTAACATGATAAATAGTTGGGGACGTTGATTGGGAAAAATATTCGTTTTAAATCATAAGGTTTCTTCCCTACGTACACATATTGCGAAAGTAAATATGGGTCTTGGGTTAGAAAAGTTTTTCCACCTTGAAAGAGTGTTGAAGTAATTTTGCATAATGAATTCCCACCGTTACCAAAATCTGAAGTTAGCATTACCCAATGTCTGTTAGTTTGTTTTTCTTCCTTCTTTTGTTTGTTTATTTTATTAGTTTTAAAAAAATCAAAATATTGAAAATTCCCGTAGCTAGGCCATAGTCTAGAGCGAGTCCGTGTTTAGTCCATCGCCTCTTTGTGATCGACCCGTATGCTATACCTCCCGTACGCTTGCGGTTATAAATTTTAAAACACATCAATACTTCTTTTACCGGTTTAGGTACAACGTTAACATTTTTAATTCCATTTAATAAATTACCTTCTTCTTGTAAATTCCAACTTTTGATGAAGTTAAGGTTTCGTTCACACATTTTTTTTCCCATTTTTCTCTTTGTGGGTCCCATTTTGATTTGCAACACACAATCGCATATTCATTTATTCTCAAATGTATAGATGAGGCTCACAAAATGAAAATGTCGGTGGTAAATTACCGTTGTACCCCTCTTAAATGAAACTCTGGGGAACATGACGGTTTGCTCTTCATTGGAGTGGAAACTGCTCCATTGTCCTATAGACAAGGCCGGATTGAACTGTACGTGGCAAAGATACATGTTTCAGGTTAGCTAATATCGCTCTTAATCAAGTCACATTAATATAACGTTAAATGATATAATTCCGTCTCCAATTCCTTATTTAAGTTTTATGCTGCAACACACTACCGATGAGCGAGAGAGTAATGGAGGGTTCACAAAAATTACTTTTATGGATCAGTTACATTGCTCCCAGCTTTAGTCGTATGTATATCTATGCAGGGTTTGATCTGAAATAAACATTATATATTATTTCTTTTTCCCGAAGATTTTTATCACATACATTGAGTCATTGATACAAATGTTGATTCTTAAGATACAATAAATCCATTTTGAGATGTTGTGGGTATTCTGCTATTCATTAACTTCTAATCAGATTTTGATTACTGCAAGGCTCAATCTTTTCATTAATTTGCTACAAAGATTTACCTTTTTTTCTTTCTATAATTTGTCTAGGTTCTGCCTTTGCTAAATGTACCCTTCTTCTATAATTTGGTGGCAAAGATGGGATGATATTGCTGTGGGATTTGGCCGAGGGTAAGAGATTGTACTATCTTGAGTTGGCTTCGATCATTCATGCCCTCTGTTTCAACCCGAATAGGTGCCCGTTCTGTGCGGCGACAAAGAGCAGCATTAAAATATGGGATTTGGAGAGCAATAGCATTGTTCTTGATCTTAAGGTTAATCTGAAGCAGGAGTTTGAAATGGTAGCCGAAGGCACAACCACTCAAACTAATGATGGAAAAACTAAGGTCTCTTTCTTTTTATGCTGCTTTAATTATGCTTTGTGTATAACATGCAATCTCTCTAACCCATAAGAAATGTTAGGTTTGATTTTTGCACATAGGTTAGGCAAAATAAAATGAGATGGTTAAGTAAGATTGAGAAAACTTATAGACCCTCATCAATTATCAGCAAGGAATCTATATAGATGTGGATATATATAAATCTTTAACTAACATTTATCAAGGATGGTTTAGAAGCATGAGAGGAGTCTTTGTTATTAAAATTGATTTTTATGGGCAAAGAAGGATCTTATAGATACATGTTTGTGATATCCTAGATGTTGTATACAAACTGTGGTTGCATGAAGTTTCCTCTGATTGTGTTGTTGGGTAAAAAAATTTACAAGTCTTGGGGGCTGTTGTAAATGCTTATTGGGTGTCATTTACCCTATCAAGTGAGTATGATAAAAACCAAGAATCTTACCCGGTAAGAGTCGTAGAGAGGATTGAGAAAGCGCTTACGGGTAAAACATGCTTACTAACAATAACATTGAGGGTGGTATTCATACAATAAAAATGAGCTTGGACTTGAAAATGTATTAATAAAATGTGTTTAGAATATATGGATTGAGTTATGGTGAGAAGGGTAAGAAGACATCTTTCACCGTTGGATCAATCTTAATTGAAAGATCTAACACTAATGAGATTACGCACCAAGATGCACGAGTTTAATTTCTTTCAAAATTGCAATTCATGGGTTGTTTTAAGATTAAAAGTGATTAAGGGTCCAAATCTTTTTTACGCTTTCTCGTCTATAATCTATAATGCCCCCTAAGAAATGAAAATAATAAAAAGTCTTTTATGTGTTTGTACAGTGTGTTGTAACTCGGTTTGTTGAATTAAATGAACATGTTGAGTGGTATGTAATTTGGATTGGTCTTTGTTGATAGGTTATCTATTGCACCAGCTTGAGTTGGAGTGCTGATGGAAGCACATTGTTCGGTGGGTACACATATGGAGTATGGAGTAGTAAGTGGATTGGTCATTGTTGACATGTTATCTATCTGGGGGATATAGGTCGCTACTAGAAACAAACAAGATTAATTTTGGCAAATCAAGCTTTCTTTAAGTTGTTTCAGTTTGATTGAACATTGAATGTTATTTTTGACTTTTTGATTCAAAAGTTTCACTTTCAATTTGTTGGAATTATTGTTGTGTTTGAATATTGGTTTGCATACATTTTCACCATGTCCTAAATTTTTGAATATCGAGATATAAATATTTTAAATGGTAGAAAGAAAGTTTGCTTTCTTTGTTTCAGTTAAATTTATCTTTTAATGAAATAAAATGTGTAAATAATAACATATTTTTTAAATCGGAAATAATCGATTGCGAAAAGCAGTAGCCACTTGAAAAGATGGAAAGGGAAGGAAGGCGGTTGTTGTGTACTTTTGTTTTGTTCTTCCATGTTCAAAAAAGAGAGTTTTTCTTAATAGTTTGCTAAGGGAGACTTGGACCTTCTAATGTGTAGTAGTAAGAGAGTTGTTGCCCGTATAATTCTGTATAACACCTAAGAATTGGGTTACTTTTCCTGGCATTGTGCTAAGGAGATATCGGTTTTGCTTTTCGTTTGCGTTCAAGTTATCGGTTTCGATCAGTTACTTCGTGTCGCATCGCGCACGGGTATGTAGCTTAGGACTGTGCATCGGTCGGCTCAGGTCGGGCTGAAAACCCAATACCTAATCAGATATCGGGTGACGAGAATCTCCCCGAAATCCGACCGAAGAAGGGAGCTACTCAAAATTCTTGAATATCCAATATTTCTCGGGTATTACGGGTCGGTTTGGATATTTCAAAGACTCCACCAAAATAAATAAAAAAAACTCCATAAAACAGAAATCAACAGCATACACAGAGCGAGGGAGAGAGGTCTGCGTTTGACTAGTCGAGAGAGAGAGAGAGAGAGAGAGAGGTGAGAGAAGTCTGCGTTGGCAGGTAGCAGTAGCCGGTGGCTGGAGCGATGAGCGACAGAGAGAGAAGGGTTTGATTTCTGAGTTTTGAGGTCTGTGATGCAATGATGGTTTATCACACTAAAGCCCTATATATATACATATATATATATATATATATATATGCGTGTGTGTGTGTATGTATGTAGGTGTATGTATAAAAATATCCAGTGATGCTTTATCACACTACAAGCCTATTATAAAAATAGATTTTTTTTAAAAAGGGATATTCGGTCGGGTCGGGTGGGGTTAGGATACCCAACCCGATCCGTAATACCCGCAAAAATCTCGGATATCGGTTGTTCGGGTGGTCGGGTTTTGCTTTTTCGGGTTGTTCGGGTGGGCGGGTCGATCGGGTTTTCCGGATCTAGAGCTTATGAGCGTTTCACAGGCCCACATATTCGAAGCATATTTGAGACACAACGTGAAGTTTATAACACCACCGAGCGGATCTCACTGGTGACCTCATTCATTGCATCTCTTCTCATTGGAGGGTATGTCTGCATTGATCATACCGACTGTGCTAGGATGAATTTGATTGGATATCAAGGTCTAAGGAGAGAGTTTGGTCAAAATATATCTTGGAGGTTTGTATCTTTTAGTAACTTTGAGATTATGAATTTATTCATAATGACTGATTAGCATTTTTGTAAATATGTTGGTTTAGAAAATAAATGGGAACTAAAGAGTTGCAAAGGCTGGTTTAGAGGAAAAACTTAGGAAGTTGGCTCCTCCTCATGTTGTGCTCGCTTAACTGCTCCATACTTTGTTGAGAGGTCAGTGTACCACACTTCTGTAACATCCCACATTTTCGAATACCTTAATATATCACAAATATTATCCCAAGATCAAAATACTTACATTGCAACGGAAATAAAATCGCTAACGTTACAATCTTTTGACGGACATAATTTTGCTCTATATATTTGTGCCTTGAAAAGAACATATCATTCTTCTGATGTTCACTCAACCGATCTAGCTTTATCCCACTTTTCTTTCCAATCCAGTAGTCTCCTGGGTTGCAACAATTTTAAAAGAGTTTGAGTGAGCCTAAGGCCCGATGAATACACGGTTTTCATGCATGAATAATATCAATAATGAATTTCACAAAGCATCATAGTTTCTCATGCATGCGGTAAAATAATTTAAATCACAAAACTAACGGCATTTTAGGAGGTATTTAATGCACACAACTTTACCTTTCCAATCCAGTAGTCTCCTGGGTTGCAACAATTTTAAAAGAGTTTGGGTGAGCCTAAGGCCCAGTGAATACACGGTTTTCATGCATGAATAATATCAATAATGAATTTCACAAAGCATCATAATTTATCATGCATGCGGTAAAATAATTTAAATCACAAAACTAACGGCATTTTAGGAGGTATTTAATTCACACAGCTTTACCTGGC
This sequence comes from Arctium minus, assembly GCA_954870635.1. Lineage (NCBI taxonomy): Eukaryota > Viridiplantae > Streptophyta > Magnoliopsida > Asterales > Asteraceae > Arctium > Arctium minus. The sequence goes on from OX941080.1 coordinate 14,021,084, forward strand.
GAACTCACAGCATGTTCGCACTTACGGCTTACACGAGCTCACATAGCATGCTCGCCTTACGGAATTACACCGTAATACTCCCCCAATGCCACACAAATGACAAACACATAATATTTCACGTTTAATGCATAAACGACATTTAAAAATATCAATAAGCTTGTAAATAATTTTTAATAAAACATGCAACCATTTATAAAAATTCACGTATAACTCACCGTACTCGTCGTAGCCCAAACCAATCTTTGAAGTGGCTATCTTCTCCCCTACAAGATAATGACCATGATTTTAATAAAATACGACATCATTAGAGATGATCGATTGGTTCCCTTAATACTAATTATATCTTATCGATACGTGAGTCGATCGACAACTTGGGTACGACAAGATTTTAATTAATGTATTATATATATACATACATATATATATATATGTATATATAGTCTAAGAAACCTTACATATGTGCATGGATAATATGCATCTATATGTATATTGAAACTTCCATTTGAAAACACAATCTTAAACAAACTTTATATATATCGAAGCTTACTATATATGCATATATTCTTATTTGGATGCATAAAATTTCTTTCTATATACATCCATTATCCCCATTTATGCATGCAAGAATATATATATATATATATATACACCATGGAAGCTTACATAACAACTTCATCTTCTACACCTTCAAATACATTTTCTTCTTTTCTTTCAAGAACAATGACCACCGAATTATGTTTCTAGCTTAATCCTTGCCTAAGAACCCTTTAATCACAAGAGCTCTCAACCATTTGATCCACCGTAACGACGAAACATCTGACTTTTTATTACATATAGTGACCGAGAACCACAAGAACCATAAGTTCTAGCTCTTAGTACCCAAAACGAGGGTCAACCATTTGACAATCCCGGCGTCATAGAGATTACCGTTGTGACGAACGGTAGAGGTGCTAGCGGTGATCGTTGGCCACAGTTGCCCTACGGGAACCCACCCGAACGATCGAACAACTAAAAAGATGATCTAGTAAACGAAACTTAAAGGCGAGGGGTCCGAAAGACTTACCGATTGGCCCCGAACTAGCTGCGATGTACAACAATATCGACTTCCCTTTCGGCATCTACCGTTGGTTTTGCTCATGGTATATCTTCTTATTGACCCGATTTACATACGATTACATACTCTTAACCCCATTTTATACTAAGCCACAGTCGGTTAATCGGAAAAGGAAGTGACAAGTCCATATGATAAATGAGAGATAAATGAGAGGAGGTTTCACGTCGATTGACTTTCATTGCCATTGAATTACAATTTTACAATATAAACCTTTCTCACAATAAGCCTTTGTAAATTGGTGATTATTATTTTCTTCCTTTTTTTTTTTAGTTATTACAAACTCTCCTCCTTAATAGAATTTCGTCCTCGAAATTCCTGCCATGCAAACTGACAATTATAACTTTGGACTCATGTCTTGCTCCGACTCCCAAATAGCTTTTGTCCGTTATTACGTGTCCGCTAAAATTTCATGATAGAAATATCTTAAAATTTCCTTCACATCGTAAAGGATTACCTCTCTCTTTTAACTACTAAATAGTTTCTTAAATTAGACACGTCATATCATAAATTCTACTGTACCAACTCTTTTATTGTTTGAAGCTCTAAACGTCCTTTCCATCTTTCTGAACAACTCATTTGCCTATCATGGAATCTTCAATCTATCACTAACCCGAGCAATATTTTCTAATTAATGGTGAACTACCTCCGATCCATCTATCTTTCTATTTTTTTGTTCAACGCTAATTCAAGAGACCAACTAGCATCTGTCATGTAACTCTTCGAGTGGCTCTACTTGAATACTCCTTTAATAATCATCATCATAGGTGAGTGCTTTTGACTCTAGGTGGTTATTCTAATAGATACCACCTTTTCTTTTTATCTACAAAATATAGCAACATGCATGTAAACATTCATCATATTTGTTGTAAATTTTTCACAATTCAACTATGCATAGAAATATACATGCATGTACTTATCCTTTATCCTGAGCTGTCTTTAGCTATCGAGTATAGGCTACGCAATCTTTTCTGAAGATAATTCCTCCACATTTCGAGCTCCACTACCACTCCTAATAATTTCGAATCAAAAGTTGGATATTTGAATTCATACATTTTCAATTAACTTGCCACACATAATATAATGTTTCCCCTTTTCACCAATATACAACACAGTGCCAACATCGAAGCATCATAAAAAATTATGTCTAATCTAGCAGAGACACTCTCAACATCTGGCATACTTCACTTACTTAAAGGAACGCTCAAATTTATGATATCTTGTATCACGACATTACATACTTCACAATAATTGATGTACATTCAGTCTCATCAAATACATAGACATCATTCATCATGCTCGAAATTTAGCACTTTCGAATTGTGCTCGCATTACTATCATAGATATAAAGATCATGATAATCACAAGGTAGTGTGTAATCTTTCCACTTGGCTCTCTTTCATACCTATTATCCATTCCACTATATTTACATTTAGTTTTATTTATATTATTTATTCCTTCATCCTTTCATGACATCTGAAACATGTTAAGCATTCCTTGATGGGTTCTGATTTAGCATAGTCTTCTTTTGTTGATTCCAAAGTGCCCGTACTTTCTTCATCAGACTAGATATTTCTTATCCGTAAGGCTTATTTGTTACGCCAAGATGTACTAGCCTACACATTGTCGTTGTCATCTTTAGGTTTCTATGATTCCTTTATCATTTCACATTTGATTGATATGTGCTTGAACATCACATTGTTCAATATGGACTTTCACTAAGTCACTAGTCGAATACCAAATTGTTACTTGTTTCAGCATTTCATCAAATTCATATTTGAATTCATCCTTTTGTGACCATAAAGTTTAACTCAACCCATTTTTCAAAAATAAATCCTTTATATCATGCCTTGCGTTCATCCTAAAGTGTACTCACGACTCTCCAAATATGTACCATTAGTCGGCTTCGCTACTTGTTCTACCAACTAATCAAATAACTCTGCTTTTATACCACCCATTCCACCATTTGGTTCTTGTGAACCAATTCATATATTTATCATTTACTACTCATTCTCAAACAAGGTTCTTGATATTGACCATTTACATCCTCATCGATATTTAGGATATTACGCGTCATTCATAAGATTGATGGTTCTAAGTGTGCACGTCTTTATTTATTTTATCCTCTCCAACTTGTATCGCAACTTACTTATCTTTCACTTAACGCAAAACATCTAATGCACATTTGTACTATTTTAGCTATAACCATGCGAACAATTCAAATGCCCCCTTTAATGGCTTAGAAGTTTGGAAAACCCTTCTATTTAACCACAAAGTACTTCTTACTTACTACATGTGATTAATTATAACAATCATGACTCTTTTTTTTTCACCAACCTCTCGCTTTCGTATATTGGTTAAAGAAACATGTGCTTACTAACAATAGTTATTTCCATCAAATCAAATAAGTTAAATCACCCCCCTAACCACTCTTGAGATGTACATGGAGGACAATGAAACCCTAGTTTCCAACAAGACTAATCAACCGTAGCCTCATACATTCTATTAGCATCTCACACATCGATATGGTGTCCTTTCTTTTAAGAAACTAATTCCGTGAAAACCCTTAGATCTACTCATATGGTTTACATATGATCTCGACATTCCAACCCTTGATTGTAAAATCCTTCAACTAGACTTGCATCCAATCAAGACCATCAGTTCTTTCCATGAATCGATTACCATCATTGATGACACTAATGACCTCGTTGCTAATCTCAAATTTGATTTTTCTTCCCTCCAATTGATATAAGAAATGTTCTCCATCTTGCTCAAATATGAGTTGAATGTATCATCAATACTATGAGTTCCTTTTATTCTTAAAGATTAACATATTTCTTCTAACTCAAGAAAATTAGTGGGAGTTTATCACCAAACTTTATCCCTTAAAATCCCTTTTTATCTCTACCTTTTTATTTGTATCTCATCTTACCATACTTCTTTCATCAATTATAGTCAATCTCTATCAATGTCATTATATTCGATGACATCAAGCCATCTAACGACTTCTCGACTTTGATCTAGTTCAAGACTAGGTTCACAGACCCCAAGTTAACTTAAATCATTACTCTCATCACTATAAATCAATCTTTAGTTACACATATGTCAAGAATAAAATATTCCAATCTCAGTTTAAGTCTAGGTTTAAATTAACCTAGTTCGCTTAAACTTTGCTCTGATACCACTTGTAACATCCCACATTTTCGAATACCTTAATATATCACAAATATTATCCCAAGATCAAAATACTTACATTGCAACGGAAATAAAATCGCTAACGTTACAATCTTTTGACGGACATAATTTTGCTCTATATATTTGTGCCTTGAACGGAACATATCATTCTTCTGATGTTCACTCAACCGATCTAGCTTTTCAATAAGCTTGTAATTAGTTTTTAATAAAACATGCAACCATTTATAAAATATCACGTATAACTCACCGTACTCGTCGTAGCCCAAACCAATCTTTGAAGTGGCTATCTTCTCCCCTACAAGATCATGACCATGATTTTAATAAAATACAACATCATTAGAGATGATCGATTGGTTCCCTTAATACTAATTATATCTTATCGATACGTGAGTCGATCGACAACTTGGGTACGACAAGATTTTAATTAATGTATTATATATATACATACATACATATATATATATATATATATATATAGTCTAAGAAACCTTACATATGTGCATGGATAATATGCATCTATATGTATATTGAAACTTCCATTTGAAAACACAATCTTAAACAAACTTTATATATATCGAAGCTTACTATATATGCATATATTCTTATTTGGATGCATAAAATTTCTTTCTATATACATCCATTATCCCCATTTATGCATGCAAGAATATATATATATATATATATACACCATGGAAGCTTACATAACAACTTCATCTTCTACACCTTCAAATACATTTTCTTCTTTTCTTTCAAGAACAATGACCACCGAATTATGTTTCTAGCTTAATCCTTGCCTAAGAACCCTTTAATCACAAGAGCTCTCAACCATTTGATCCACCGTAACGACGAAACATCTGACTTTTTATTACATATAGTGACCGAGAACCACAAGAACCATAAGTTCTAGCTCTTAGTACCCAAAACGAGGGTCAACCATTTGACAATCCCGGCGTCATAGAGATTACCGTTGTGACGAACGGTAGAGGTGCTAGCGGTGATCGTTGGCCACAGTTGCCCTACGGGAACCCACCCGAACGATCGAACAACTAAAAAGATGATCTAGTAAACGAAACTTAAAGGCGAGGGGTCCGAAAGACTTATCGATTGGCCCCGAACTAGCTGCGATGTACAACAATATCGACTTCCCTTTCGGCATCTACCGTTGGTTTTGCTCATGGTATATCTTCTTATTGACCCGATTTGCATACGATTACATACTCTTAACCCCATTTTATACTAAGCCACAGTCGGTTAATCGGAAAAGGAAGTGACAAGTCCATATGATAAATGAGAGATAAATGAGAGGAGGTTTCACGTCGATTGACTTTCATTGCCATTGAATTACAATTTTACAATATAAACCTTTCTCACAATAAGCCTTTGTAAATTGGTGATTACTATTTTCTTCCTTTTTTTTTTTTGAGTTATTACAACTTCAGTTTTCTTGCATGTATAAAATGACCAATATACCCTTTTTGGTTAAAATCAATATGAATTTCTAGTTGAGGGTATTATAGTCATTTAATAAGCTTCTAAGATGGATCATGATGATCTCTTCGTTTAGGTTCCAGTGAGTGTCTGGTTGTTTAATAGTTTGGAGATAATCCTAACAGCTTGGCAGGTGAAATTTATCGTCTTCTTTTTTACGTTATACCATGATATATAAACATAAATTTCTAATTTCCTTTTTTAATTACAAGTTGCAAAAAGTACAAACTATTAATGCATAAGTCGGTCGTTAAAAGCTAGAACGACCAATGTTTTGAGTTTGAAAACCCCATTATCCATCAATTCCACTTCAAAACCCTTGATCAATCGAGCATATTAAATTTCAGTTTATATACTATCCAATTTGCGATATAAAACCATATAGATTCATAAAGTTAATATCGAGAAGAAAGGAAATAGAACAAAAAATGAAACATGATTGTCCTTTCGAGTTCTCAGTTTCAATTTCGAGATTCTTCGCGCCGCATAGCGCACGGGTTCATAACTATATTAAGAATAGATCTTAACTTATTGAAGTTAATAACCAGGCTTTGTGATAATTTAAAAAATACATAGGTTTGTGACAGGGCTTCCCCTTACTATTTCTAAGATTATCAAATAAGTTTAGTAATTGACCTTTCTTACACCCTTTTTCGGTGTACTTTCTTTCTCTTTGCTTCATACTTTAAACTCTAACTTGAAACTCTTTTACCTTCTACACAGGAGTTAAGGTATACAAGACAAATGGGCCATTTAGGCATGGGTAGGCATGGGCTATTGGATTCCAAATCATCTACAGATTATTATAGACCAACAGTTACACAAACTATAGAGAAAAATAATACGGTAATTAAACAAAATATACCACTTAATCATGTCGCCATATTTGTAACCACTTTCATATGTTACCTCTGATTTGTAGAAATATGGAGAAAAAAAAAGTTCGATATCTAAATACGCATACATGTAATATAACTTAATTTCGCTCTCAAACACAATATATATTTACTTAAAAGTAAGTCTTTTCAAGATATGATTATTGAAGAGAATAATTATAAATTACAAAGAAGCATATATGAATGCTATTATTTATATTGGAAACGTTACTAAAGAGCTTGATTTCTCCGTCTGTTACTGAGTGGCCTTACCCATTTGTCCTTTTGCATCCCAAATCGCTGAATGAACCAATCATTGTACCTTGCATATAGAAAGTTCCCAAAAACAACCCCAACTATCAACCCACTTCCAACTCCACAGAATATCACGATCCCATCAACTCTTTCACTTGGAAGGAAAGACTCAGACATGTTGCTTGTTTGCGGAGGTGCTGACACCTTTGAATGTTGGCATCCCTTGGATAAAGGTTTTCCACACAATCCAAGATTCCCCAAGTAGGAGTTGTTGTCAAATGTATCGAAGTGTGGCCCTTGAGGTATTCTTCCATCTAGATGGTTGAATGAAAAATTCAAAATGGCAAGGAAGTGTTGTTGCAACAACTGTTGAGGAATTTCCCCTGATAGCTTGTTTCGGGAGAGATCCTAAGATTCAAGATTCTTTAGGTTCCCCAATGATGACAAGACATGACCAGTAAAATGGTTGTTGGAAAGATTGAGTGATTGAAGCCCATGAAGATCTTGTAACGATCGGGGGATTTCTCCTTCAAATTTGTTACAAGAGAGATCAATAGCTACGAGTAAGTTCAAAATTTGATTGAACCGTTGTTCGGAACTTTTGTATGTAATGGTTATTACGTAGCTAACCACCTCCTCAAAATCTTCGAAATTTATCCTACTTTCCATAGAAGATGGTTGGCCAACACGAACCAACTTCATTGCGTTCCAAGACTGAAAGTACTTGTGGGGAAATTGACCGCTAAAACCATTGTTTGAGAGGTCTATGATCCTCAACTTGGGAAATTGTGAGCTAGCGGTTGTCAACCGTTGAAGTTCACCAAAAAATTTGTTGGACCGCAAAACTCAACAAGATTTCCCAGCCAAAATGGAAAGACATCATCGAAAGAGTTGTCTCCAAGAAGGAGAATCTCCAAATGTGTACAATTTATCAACGACTTTGATACCTGGCCCACAAATTGATTTCCGCTTAAAGCAATAATCTTCAATGGGTTGTCCTGCGTAAATGAATTCATCATTGTGCCTTGAAGGTTGTTTGCACTAAGATCCAATGCAAACAAGGAATTGCTTAAGCTGCCAAAACAAGGAGGGAGAATTCCAGTTATGTTGTTAGAAGACAAGGCTAGAACTCGTAGAGATTTTAGTTCACATATCAATGGGGGTATTTCTCCTTCCAGATGATTATTATTACTGACATCATAAACCTCTATCGTTCGTGGTGAAATTGGTAGCCGTCCATGTAGCATATTATTTGCAATGATGAAACATTTCAAACGAACCAATGGGAGAAAATAATGACTTTGATGAAAACCAGTGATGAAGTTGTCTGAAAGGTCAATCATCTCTAATGTTTCTTGGATGTTAATCCAACTCCACTCTGGTATGAGGCCATGAATATTGTTGTGGGCGAGAAGTAAGAACCTCAATTTATGTTGGAAGCGCAAAAAGGTAGGATATTCTTTCAAGTTGCATGACTCGAGATCTATGATTCTCAATTCCGGTAATGTGTCATTCGTGTAGTTGTTAGTGGCCACAAATGATATCTTATTACGAGCCATAATGAGAGCTTCGAGTTTGTTGAGTCCTATGAACCAGTCTAATTCTACCTTACCACTAAAATTGTTATCATTTAGGCGAAGATCTTGAAGACTCTTGAAGTTGGAAAATGAGCTTGAAATTGGTCCTTGCAATTGATTTAGACCAAGGTTTATGATACTTAGTTGAGTGAGGTTCATAAACGAAGACGGGATACGACCAAAAAGAGAATTTGTTCCCATCTTGACAACACTAAGCTTGGTTAGGTTTCCAAGAAACGTTGGGATTTCACCATATAGGTTCATTCCTTGTAAATAGAGTTCATTAAGTTTAGTCAGCTTGGCAAGCCAATCAGGCAAGCCTCCCTCAACGAATTTGTTATCACCAAGATCCAAAACAGTGAGTTTTGTAAGACTTAGCAATGAAGGAACTACGCCTGTGAACTCATTATAACCGAGACTTAACAGAGTGAGTTGTGTCATGTTAGCAAGTGAACCTGGAATAATCCCTGAGAAAGAGCAGGCACCTAGACTCAAGTGGATCAAACGGTTTAGGTTCCCGATGGATTTTGGAATAATCCCAGAGAAACCTGTTGAGAATAGATACAGATCCTCGAGTAAGCTGTTGTTATGAAATTCAGGCAAAAAACCAGTGAGGTTGGTGTTGTATGACACACTAAGAAATTTCAGTTTTGGTAGTTGAAGTATGGCTATAGGGAATTCATTTCGAAGCGAACAATTTCTAAACCTGATTGACCTCAATGAAGAAAAGATGGCCAGGAAACGAGGTACCGAAGAACTAATGTCGACCCCCGAGAGGTGGAGTTCTTCAAGTCCGTTTAAGTCTCGCACCAATTTCTCTAGGCTAGGACTTTGAAGCTTTAGCAGATTCCCAGACAGATCTAACGAACACAATTGGGTCAAGTGCGAGATTTCATTCGGGATTTGGCCACTGAAGCCGGTATCAGAGAGATTGAGCCTTCTTAACTGCTTTAGACCAGAAATCTGAGACGGGATTCGAGATCCAGTAAAGTCGTTCATCGCGAGGTTAAGCGTCTGAAGATGAACAAGGTTAAAGAGGCTGCTGCTATAGTTGATATGGCTACGAAGAAATCTTTCGCTCAAGTCAACAACAATCACGTGGCCATCCTCTTCTTCGTTGCTGCACACCACCCCATCCCACAAACAACAATCAGAACCATCATCTGATGCATTGTTCGTGATCTTCCAAGAGTCAAATGTTGGAAACCCAGGAGGAGCTTCGAAAGATGGATTAGGAAAACTTTGCTTAAATAGGTACAAAGCCAAGCATTCGTCATCATGGCTTATAAATAAGGATTGAGTGCATGTGAGAAGGAGCAACGTGAATACAAAGATTTTTGGTAGGAAATAGGTGAAATAGTGGAAGCATGGAGCCATGAAGAAATTAAACAAGTTTGGTTTCATAATTGTTTGTGGATTTGTAAGTAATGTTGGTACGTGGTTCCATAAATGCATAAAATATGCAAATGAAGATGAGGAAAAAAAGGAATTATAATATCTTTCCGAAAGATATTATATGCCAAGGTAGGGGTCAATGGGAAAGATTTCATATTAACACTTCCCTTCTACCAACAGGCGTAGCCTAGCGGTACCGGGGTTTTACTCCATCCTCAAGGTCTCGGGTTCGAGCCTTGGGAGTGGTGGTTTCCCTAAAAATGGTGGAGGTATTATTCCTCAAGGTGTTGTGGCTCTGTGGAGGTGCGAGGGTTCGATCCTGCGCTGTCCCAGGGGTTGGAGTTTAACTTGTACTAACATAACCACTAAGGCTGACGTTCAAAAAAAAAAACACTTCCCTTCTAAAATTATAATATCTTTCCGAAAACATTAAAAGAAAATTTTATACGATTTATGATATACAGTTTTAAAGTTTTTTCATCTTAGAGCATCTTCAACAGTACTAATATTACAAAAAGATCTTTATGATATTTTTTACTTTAACAATTATGTTAAAATGTTAATTTTTAAAATATATAGAGAAAGATCAAGAAAATATGGATATCTTTAAATTTGATGAAATCTTTAAAACTTAAAATTTAGAGAGATTAATAATATTTTATTTTTTCTATTAATAAAATACAATGAATAAATGTTTAAAAAAGAGTAATAATATTTATTAAATACAATGAATATTTTAATAATATATTTAATGTAGAAAATCAGTATAAATAGTATTTAATGGACTGAATGAAAAAAGAAATTGAGTTTTTTATTTTGAATATTATATTCTAAAAATTATAAGCTATCTGTTGGGATGCTCTTAAAAATTTAAAATATAATTTAGGGAAGTGTTATTTGCACCAAAAAGGTATGGTGTTAAATGCATTATTTTTCGTTCCAATCATTTTTTGTTTATATATATATATATATATATATATTATTTGAAAACATATATTATTATTATTATTTAATGAAAACATATGTCATTTACTTGAAATATATATATATATACATATTATTTTTGTTTATTTATACACATTATCTTTGTGTGTGTGTGTTTTGATTTTATAAATTTATAAAATTTGATTTTATTTGATTTTATAAATTTGTAACGTTTGATTTTATTTTATTTTATAAATTTGTAACTTTTGATTTTATTATAACTTTGTAAAATGTAATTTTCTTTCTGTAACAATTACATTTTATTATAACTTTGTAAAAGTGTAATTATTTCTTACTCGAATTGAACCGTAATTAAAAATAGCAATGAAAGATAGTTGGGGGGTTAAATCTGCCAATTAAGTAAACTCGTTATAAATATAAGTTGGTAAGTTAGTATGTTCACGTCTTACCCGAATCGTCCCTTAGTTCAAGCCTTCTTCTTCTTTTTTCATATATATCTCTCTCTCTAAAAATCTTTCTAGATTTACTCTCAATCCATTGAAGTAATCGACGAAACAATTAAGGGGCTGTTTGACAGTTGCTGAATAGTTAAGAAGTCAGAATGGTTGAGAAGTCAGAATGGTTGAGAGGCTCTGTATGATTTAGTGCAGAATGAAATATGGCTGTTTGGTAACTGCTCTTAATGGACAGTCTGAATGACAACAAATTACCATTTTAACCCTCTGAATGATTTAGTTCTGAATGGCAGATAACTGTTTGGCAGATATCTGAATAAAACAATTATTTTGCAAATATAACTACATAATCAATATTATTAGTTAAAAAAAAGTATTTATTAATCCAAACAAGCATAACATTAATTTTTCAAGTTCTAGAATAATCAAAACATAACAATCAAATTCCAACATAATAGTTTTCAAACAATTCTTAAATTTATGCATTTAACATTAATTGATTCGCAATCTGATTACGTAAATTAGCCATGTACTCATTGTTTTGAGTACCAAAAGGCCTTCCATCCATGTCATCTTCATCACCTCCCTCAATTTCTTCTTGTCCCTCGGCAATAAACGTGGAGTCATTGTCATAATCCATGAATAGTTGATCGTGGATATTGCATCTTCTTATAAAATTGTGAACCGCAAAACAAGCAATTACAACGTTTCTTTGTATTCGAAACGGATAGGGAGCCATTTGCTTTAAAATTGGAAATCTTGCCTTCAAGACACCGTAGGCACGCTCGATAACATTTCTGAGTTGCGCATGAGCATGGTTGAACCTTTCTTCTCTTGTCAAGGCACGTTGTCGTCGAAAATCAGCAAACCAATACCTCGTATTGCGGTATGGAGTCATAAAACCACGCGTGTTGGCATAAGCAGCATCACAAAGATAATATTTATCTACAATATTTACCACAAAGATAATATTTATATAAAATTTATAAGAAACGATAAATATTAAAAAATATATAAAAAGTGTACATACCTCGTGGAGGAAATGGAAAGCCGGATGTTGGACTAAATGCAACTTCTCTCAGCACTCGAGCATCATGTGTTATACCCTCCCATCTAGCCCAAACGTACGTAAAAAGCATATTAAAATCACAAATACCTAAAACATTTTGATAACATTCACCTCTTCCTCGACCTCTATAACGAGCTTGCTGATCAGCAGGCACAATTGCATGTACGAGCGTTCCATCTAATGCACCAATTGCCCCCTTTATTATAAAATACATCTCATTAGACACAATTGTATATTTTGGTTTTACAAAAAAATAATAGAAAACTTACAGGAAATATTTGTCTGAGATTTCTTTGACGTTCTGATGTATTCGGGTTTTCCTCGAAATGTGTTGGTCGTATATCTTCTTTTGCAAATTTCATCATTGCTCGTAACACCTCACGGAAATGTCTATGAATAGTCTCTGTGGAATGTTGAAATCTCCGTTTAACCATTCTAAAGCGTTCATTATGACCAATAATCGTCAAGAAAATTGCCATCTTCTCCTCGACGGTGACATTTCTACTGTCTTGCAACCAATTTTTTTGTTTAAAATGGTTGCACAATAGTATATATGCATCACGAGAAAGCCGCATCAATTCAACACATTGCGTATTCGATCCGCCTAACAATTCTAGTGTATACGCATGTCCAGTTAAGGCAGAAGTGTTGTCTCTCATTCGTTCTATTGTTGGTGAAAACTTGTATTTCCACCACCAATAGATGATCAAAACTAACAAAAGTTCTTCCTCAAAGTCCATGTATTACCTTGAAAATAACATACAATATCTATCATGGGACAATCATATATTAAACACAAAAACAACATAATACCAAGTTGAAGCCAAAACAAATCACAAATATTACCAATAACAAGTTTCATCCAAAAGATACATCTTACGAATAACAAGTTTAATCCAAAAGACAAGGCAAACCCAAAAGACAAGTTTAATCCAAGAGACAAGTTTAATCCAAGACGCACATCTTCCCAAAAACAAGTTTAATCCAAACCCAATAACTAAAGCAACCCATACTTACGTGCCGTAAGTCTAATCCAACCCTCACATTTCTCCGGCTCTAAACGCATCCACATTTTCCTATAGTCCGCACTTTCACCTAAAACAAATAGTGTTACGTCATGCAACGGTGTACCCCATCCAAGTTCCGTCAACTTCTTCAAGCAATCATCAAGATCATCGTTTGTAGTTGAGGCTCCATGTTTCTCTATCATGACATTCATAACCTTCATAATAGTTTCTTCAACTTGGGCTTTGTTTGAACTACATGTTTCTTTAGCTTTCCGCTTTTTGCTTTGGGTTGGAGGGCGAGAAGAACACTCTTGAGTTGAAGTTGGGCCCCCGGTTTCTTGTGTGTCAGGCATAACTTCAACATCTTCATTCACATTGGGATCAGAGTCGTAAGGATCAGGAATCGTTGATGCGGTTCCATAGCTCTCAAGACCCACACTAGCAACCCCGTCAAATAGTTGGACACAAAGTTCTGGGTAAAGCAGTCCCGTACTCCTCAATGGTTCCATGTATTTACTTTGTTGTTTTAAAAGAATTATATCCATATAAATAAATATATTATAAAAGAATAATTATATAAAAGATAAGAAAGAAAGTGACCGAAATTTCTATCTTCCATTCTTCCTCGGATAGATTGAATGTGTTGGTTGATGGATCGTAGAGATTGCCCGTTTTGTTTTTCAATTTAGACCAAGCTGCATATTTCCCCTTAAGATAATCGTAGTGATTTTTCATTTGTCGTTGGTCGACGACAATGTTATGTTTCTTTTTCAATTCTTCTCCAACATTCTTCCACGATTGGGACTTAAGACTACTACCTTCTCGCCCATTTTTAATTGTCTCGTGTAAACAAGCTTCAAGAAATGTGTGAACCAACCCATCTTTGGTGCGTAGATTCACCAACTAATTCCATACCTAGTCCAAACATTATCACAATGAAGAACCAAAACATAAAGTAACATGGATCAACATACAAATATAGCAAACTTGAATCAACATAGCAAACTTGGATAAAACATAAAGTAGCATTAATATAGCAACTTGAATGAACACAAAGTAGCAAACTTGGATAAATAGCAAACTTGAATCAACATAAAATAGCAAACTTGGATAAAACACAAAGTAGCATGAATATAGCAAACTTGGATCAACAATGAATCAAAATCAACAGTAGTAAACTAGGAAACAAACTTTGGAGCTTGTACAAAAATAAAAATCAACAGTAGCAAACATGGAAACAAACTTTAGATAAAGAAAAATCAACAATAGCAAACATGGAAACAAACTTTAGATAAAGAAAAATCAACAATAGCAAACATGGAAACAAAGTTTAGATCTTGTACAAAAATAAAAATCAACAATAGCAAACATTTCCACAAACTTTGGATCTTGTACAAGAAAAAAATTAAAAAAAAAAGGCCTTAACACACACCAAAAAAAGCTACCGATTGAGGGGCTGTTGAGTGAAAAAACAGAAAAAAGAAATGTTGTCGATTTTGACTGAGGGGTTGTTGACTGAGGGCTGTTGGGTGAGGGTTGTCGAGTGAGGGGATTAAACATACGATTTTGAGAGTTTGGGAGAAGACTGATACCTGCGTGAGTGTCGATGGAGAAGACCTGCGTGAGTGTCGATGGAGGAGATCACCTGCGTGAGTGTCGAATGATACCTATGTTAGTGACGATGGAAGATGATCTACCTGCGTGCGTGAGTGTCGATGGAGAAGACCGACGAAAGTGGAAGAATCGAATGGTGTGGACTGAGGGAGAAAAAGGCGTGTGATAGAGTGGGAAGGGCATAAGTGGAAGAATCCTACATCTGAACCATTTAGTGTAACCCTAGGCTCAAAATGGTTAAGAGGTAATTGTAACCATTAAGAGGTCAATTTTTTTTGGCCAAACAGACTATACCTCTGACCGATTAAGAGGTAGGCTCTTAATGGTTACATTAAGAGCCAAACAAACAGCCCCTAAATATTCAGAATCTACGTTTCGAATCCTTCCTAGAGGTATAAACTTCTTCTTAAGTTATTTAAGTTGGTAAGTTAGTGTAGTTAAACCGGTTTGTTACATAGACAATATGATAAAATATATAATATATATAATACGATAAAATACTATAAAAAAATATGGCGGCTTTGTAAACCGGGTTGTTACATATACAATATGATAAAATAGTATAAAAAATTGATAATGTTATTTTAGAATAATCGAATGTAATATATATATATATATTATTTTATGTTATATTTAGAGCATCTCCAACAGCTTCTCCAAAATGGAGAAAATAGAGATTTTTGAGATTTTTTTGCTCCAACAGCTTCTCCAAATCTTTCTTCAAAATGGAGAAATTAGGAGAGAGAGTATAATTTTCTCCAAATTTGGAGAAGTCTCAAAAAATGATTACCATGAGAGAAAAATGGTTTTTTATTGTATCCCACCAATAAGAAATATTGAAAAGAAATGTGTAGGAGAGATAAATAATATTTTATTAGATATACATATTATTTTAATAATAAAAGTAATGGTTTCATCTCTAAAATGGAGAATCTGTTGGAGATGAATACAATTTTTGTTAGGGATTTTGAACTTTGGTTCTCCATTTTGGAGAAATTTTAGGGAAGCTGTTGGAGATGCTCTTATATGTTAAATTGCAATATTTATGTTTTATGTTTTATTTTTATAATTATATATATTTATAAATATTTATTTCTTTTTAAATCAAACCAAAAAGTAAAAAAAAAAAACTTTTAAAACTATATAATACAAATAAATAAAAATATACAATAAAAATAAACAAAATAAAAAAAGAAAAGACAACAAAAAGACAACAAAAAACATAATCATATATCTAATCATTTTGGTGCAAACAGTAAAAAAATTGGTGCAAATAGTCTCCCCATAATTTAAATCTATATTTGATTTTTATTGTAAAAAATTTATGGAATAACAAATCAAGTGGATTACATTTGGAAGTTTTCTTTTTTTTGAAGTAAATTATAATTGAAATCAATTACACTTTTAATTATTATGGTTGTCATTTTGTTTTGGATTTGGTTATTATGGTTGCCACTCTATTTCTCTATTGGTCCATCTCACTAACTTATGTTAAAAAAAAGTTTGTTAACTCAGGACATTTTAGTCTTTTTATCATTTTTTATTTTCAGTTAAAAAATAATTGATAACTATATTTTGTTATATTGAAAAAAACAATACTTTTATACGCACACATTTAACGATATCAAAATAAATAAAATAGAATATTATTGTATGATTTGATTGTTTAACTTTCTTAAAAGATTAACTATATTAATACGATTTAATTTTATTAGTATGATTTAATAGCATAAATAATGGAAATGGATAACAAAAACTTAAAAATACCTCGAAATCAAACAAAAAACTTTAAAAATCTCTCGAAATCATGGAATTAGGCTAAAAACACATCAGCCAATATTGAACGTCGGTAAAAAGATGAAGATACATCGATTAAAACCGTGTTTTTTGTAAAAAAAAATTCTATATATGGTGCTACTGTATGAAAAAAATTATCGGTTTGTCCCTGATGATGGGGGGTGATGAAAAACACAGGTTGTTTAGGATGGAGATCTTGTATTGGGATTCAATATGTAGCGAACTTTATCATAGTATTTGGTTGGTTGGAATCCGGTGAGATCTTAAAGATTTGGAAATTGACCAAATTACATATATGCGCTTAGTTCATTCTTCGAAATTTAGTTCGGAAGTTCAATTCCGCATATAGTGGAATTTAAATTCCTTGCATTGTAGTAAGGAATTTCAATTCTTTTTCATTACTTCTTTTGAGAAATACTATTCTTCGAAATTTAGTTCGGAAGTCTAAGTTCAAAGTTAGTTTATTTTCAATTCAATTTTCTTATTTGACAAGGCCAAAAGCTACAGGTGATATTTTCTTTTTCTTTATTAGACTGAATTTTATTTTTTTAAATATAAAATTAAATCAAATGATATATTCATCATTGTACATTTTTTGTAAATATAAAATAAATCATAGTTGTCATAAATGCTAGAGACTTATATTCATTCTATCCATCCATCGATTGAATGTTTATAATTATTGAACCGATAACGACAACTTATACATTTTCTCACCGCCGTACATGTTATAGTCTTTTCTCTTCAATCTTTTTTATAAGGGTAATGCTAATACAAATGTTATATGCACCTTCTTCCTCCTTTTTTTTTAAATGTTCGAATCAAATCAAATTATATTGAAAATGTAAAAAATAAAATTTGATGTAAATGTATGAGAGGAGAAAAATAATAGGTAGACGTGTAATTGGCCTCACCCATCCCTTTTTTGATATATAATCTTTGACAAATTTTATATTAGCCTAATATATAAAAGTCAACAAATATCCAGTAATTTTATAAATTAAAGTATTTTCATTATTTATACTATAATTTAATAATAAAATTAAATCTTATTAATATAGTTAATCTTTTAAAAAAGTTAAACAATCAAATCATACAATAATATTCTATTTTATTTATATAAAAAAGATTAAGTAGTTTGTTAAAACTCATTAATTATCTTATATATTTAAATTTTTTTATATTTAAATTGAGATGTTTATCCTATTTTGATTATGTTTATCAGGATTCAAATTTCATAATTTTAGGGTTTAGGGATTAGAGATAAGGATTTTGGGGATAAGAATGGAATTTATTAATTAGGATTAAAAGCTTTACAGGTAGTACATTAGGCTTTATTAGTTATGTTTAAGAGATTTTAAGTAGGTAGCTTTAAATGATAGTACATAAAGCTTAATAATTTGTAATTAAGAGTTTTTTATGCCATCTTCTAAAAATTATAAGCTATCTGTTGGGATGCCCTTAAAAATTTAAAATATAATTTAAATCTATATTTGATTTTTATTGTAGAAAATTTATGGAATAACAAATCAAATGGATTACATTTGAAAGTTTTTTTTTTTTTTGAAGTAAATTATACTTTTGGTTTATTTGGTTACCGGTCACTATTAATTATCGTCTTTACTTAAAATCAATTACACTTTTAATTATTATGGTTGTCATTTTGTTTTGGATTTTGTTATTATGGTTGCCACTCTATTTCTCTATTGGTCCATCTCACTAACTTATGTTAAAAAAAAGTGTTAACTCAGGACATTTTAGTCTTTTTATCATTTTTTATTTTTAGTTAAAAATTAAAAAATAGTCGATAACTAGATTTTGTTATATATTATCATTTATAATATATATATATATATATTCACACACATAATATCAAAAAAAATATATCAAATTTGTTTAACAGTGTGACCTCCCACCTAAGCCAAATGTTGAATCTCTTAAATTCTCATTATATCCTTTATATTTATTGATTTATTGATTTTAATTAAGTCATGATTTTTTATTATATCCACGAATGTGAATGTGATCAATTGTTGAACAACAGATCAATAAAAAAATTTCAAACATAAAAAAACGATGGATGAAGCGAGACTATAAAATTGTTGATGCTAAGAAACTCAATTAATCTTTTTGAGAATGAAGGAACGGCGCAATAAGATTTCATTCTTGAATAGGTTTAAAAATTAAAATAAATATCGGTTTATTGAGAAAAACCTCAAAAAAATGAAATACTGAGAAACACTCTGGTAGCGCTCGATCTGGACAATATGCACTTGTGCATATATACAAGTAAATTAAGTTTTTTTTTTGGTTTTTATGCACGTATTGTTACAATTATTTGTATGCACATATGCATACTGTCCAGATGAAGGGGCTATCAGAGTGTTCCTCAGTTTTCCCTTTTTTCACGTTTTCTCCTTAACCTATATATATATATATATAAGATATTTATGAAAAATGATAGAGTTCATTTATTATTGACTATTGCTTTAGATTAGGAAACCAAATATTCATTAAGGTAAATGGACGGTTAAGATTGGTTTGTAGAGTCAGTAACAATGACATGGTTTGCATTTCAAACACGTCTCTCTCTCTCTCTCTCACTCACTCTCTCTCTCTCTCTCTATATATATATACACACACACACACACACACACATATATATATATATATATATATATATATATATATATATATATATATATATATATATATATATATATATATATATATATATATATATATATATCGTGTGATGAAAGTTCTAAACCATACATTTTAGTAAGATGTGGATTGTGTGGTATTTTGAACACCCCTAAAACATGTTCAATTGACTTTACGTCAATGAAAAGTTTGATTGAATACATAATTGAAGTATTTTTTTTAAATAAAGTAGATCGTGATTGAGACAACGTCGCCAATCTAATATATGGTCTTCATTAATCACATTAATATGTGCAGGGGTGGAGTCAAAAAATTTATTTAGAGAAGTCTAAAAGAACAGTTTCTAAATTAATGGTTTCAAAGTTGACAATGCTCTTTTAAAGATATGTTTTTATCAAATACTTATTCATAAACAATAGTTGTTACAAGAGAGTTGAAAAACATGAGTAAACTAAACGGCATACATAACTATATCTATATTTACATAAGCAAACAAAAAAATACGCCTTACGAGAAATGACTTCTTTATGACGTGAAATCGAGGAGTAGAGGAAGGACCGCATACATCCACCCTATCCATACCCCACTTCCCATGTGATTAAGAGGGTTGTTTGGTTAGTAAACCATCCATCGATTGAATGTTTATAATTATTGAACCGATAACGACAACTTATACATTTTCTCACCGCCGTACATGCTATAGTTCTTTCTCTTCAATCTTTTTTATAAGGGTAATTGTTGGTCCCGAAGGTGCTTAACAAGTTTGTAGAAGGGGGGGGGTTGAATACAAACACAGAAATTAAAGTTTAATAAATTGTTTATTGATAAATCAAAATACAATTTACAAGTTTGTTGCGGAATAAGATTAAGACAGACTCAATCTAAACAAACTTAAGAAACACTAAGATGGTTGCACAAGAAATTCAGAGAATGGGGGATTTTTAGAGAGATAGAAAACAAGGGTTTCTATTTTGGAGTTCAAGGATTGAGCACACCTTCAGATGAAGGAGTGAGCTTCCTATTTATACCCTATGCATTAAATGCATGGCAGGGTACTTTACACGTGGCATTCATAGATTGGCTTTGGTAGTCTCACTTTTGGAGACATGCTTTTGGCCACTTTATGAACAGTGTAGTTGACAGAGTTGGTGTACGATTTGTGGCAGAGACTTGTCCGTTCTGACACATCGTACTGGTTGTGCAAGGTAAGACAAAAGAAAACTTGAGGCATAAGCTTTGTGATCGTTGATCGCTGAGTATCTCTTCTTCCAGAGATAAAGAATTTCAGCTATCGCTGAAGCTTTTCCTCAGGCTTCTTCGCGTAAGTAGATTTGTCTGGTCTTCGCTGATATCCGCATCAGGTCACTAGTAGACTTATCTATTGTTCAGTGGCTTCGTCTTCGATTCAGCTATGAACTATGTTGACGCGAGACTTGTCTTCAGGGATTACGTTAACTGTGTTACATAGGAAACTATCAGTGATAACTGAACAGACTCAGTTTGATCGCTGAAAGTGAAACACATACATATTAAATGTTTACAGAAAGGTCATCAGCGATAACTGAACAGACTCAGTCTGATCGCTGATGATGAAACACTAATACATATAATAACGTAATTTTCACTAAGTATAAAAGAGGGTCGTTATCAAATCACTGAGAGAGTTTGGATCAACAATCTCCCCCTATTTGATAATGACAAAGTAACAAAAGAAAATTACTTTATGATTCAAAATATAGGAATAAAAAGGACTCATAGAATGCATGTCCCAATTACTATTTTGAGGGATCTTTTACAGTACTGATAGGGTTAAGTACATCACTGCAATTTTCATTTAATTCAGGGATAGAATTACAAGATATGAAAATCATAAGTACAAGTGACTAACTAACTAATGTAAGTATAACTAACAGATTTCAGATAAGAAAACTAATCTATCAGCTATAAGAAGATTTGGGAGGATTGATCATATACTCAGGTATTTCTTCTCCTTTCTGTCTTCGTTCCAAAGATTCTTGACTGATAATTTCTTTAATTTTTTCAGCAGCAGGGAAGAAGTCACACCATAAGCATAAGAGATCCTTGAGATGATTCAGAGGACAGATAGGAATCTCAGAGATTCTTTGAAATCTGAGTTCCTCATCATCATCTCTGAAGAATATTCCATAAGGCTTGTCGATTACTTGACCAGCTTGGAAGGGACCACCAGGAGGCAGAGATAAGTCCAGAACTGAAAGATCAGGAGGAGGACCGAACAGTGCATCTCTTGAAAATTTGATAGATGTTTCATTATTGATGATGGCGACATCTTCAGAGGAGGAGGACCCAATTTTTTTCTTGAGTTTCAAAGATTTGGGAGGAAGAGGAGATGGCAGCTTTAGTACAGAAACGACTCTATTTATGAGGGCTTCAAGGAGTCCTTCAACGTAGCCTCTGTATGTAGATTTGGATTTCTTCAGCGCATCCCAGAACTCTAACCATTCCGTAAATCCGAAGCTTTCAAGTTTTGATACGTACATTGCTTTTTGGGTTCCATCCTCTCTGGTAATCTCCATGGTCACTGAGAGTTGATCTTTCTTCTTGCGACCAGAGATAGTCACGGCTGATATTGGAAGAAGATCAGAACGATAATCCATCTTTTGTTTGCACCATTCGATAGACTTATCGTTGATCTCTTGTTCTTTGAAGCGTTCCTCTTCAATTTCTTTCAGTAGTGCTGCTTGAACTTCCACAGGTTTGCTTTTTAGCTTTTTGTCCCTAACTTGAGAGGATTGAATCTTTAAAGCGAGTTGGGCATCTCGTTTGCATTCAGCGATCAGCTTCTCAGCTTTGGCAGATTCTTCTCTTTCAGCTTCTGTAAGGAAGTCGAGCTCTGTGGATATTTGAAGAGGGATTTTCAGCCGTTGACTTTCTAGTTGAGTGATCATTTCAACTCTTTTCTTCACCACTTCCTCTGACCAATGAGATGGTCGAGAGGGCCTTCCTGGATGGACCAGGGAATCTTCTTCTTCTTCTTCATCAATCTCAGCGATAGAGATTGGGATTATTTCTTCAGCGATAGCCGCTGGTATTATTTGTAGTTCAGAACCCTTAAGCAGGGGTGAGAACCGTCTGGTTAGAAAAAGAAGGAAAGAAGGGATAAGTGTATTTTTAGAACGAGAGAGATAAAGGCTAGAAAGACATAGGGGTTTGGAAAGAGTAGAAAAGTGGTACAATTGAAAGACATACCTGAGAAGGATGCTCCCCCTCAGATTGTGATCCAGTCCTCAAGCATTCTTCAGCGATTGGTTGCTTGTCTTTGCTTTGCGAAGGAACACTTGAAGATGTATCACCTCTCACCCCTGTTTTGACAACCTCTTGCGAAGTTGTCCCTGATACGACGTTCGGCTTAGAGAACCACATAGATTGGTCTTCATCGTCGTCGTCGTCATCGGAGGGCTGATCCTTTTCTTGATCAACAAGATCTAGATCATCTTCCTCTTCATCGTCTTCTTCCTCATCCTCTTCAAAGAGAATGGAGTGAATCGATGAGGATTCTTTTGCCTTCTCCCCCTCAGATTGAGAGGGAGGTTCCTTAGCTTCCCCAGCAGCAATAGAGGTTTCTTCAGTTTTCTCCCCCACTTTGTCATTATCAGCGGTAGGGGATTGTTCAGCTGCTGGAGTAGCTGTTGAAGCTTTTAGCACTTGAACGTCAGCCTCCAGACGCTTAACTCGGTCTTCAACCGCAGGTATGTCGCATGTGGCATCATGAATGAATTCCACAACGATGTTGAGGTTGGTACGATCATCTTCAGTGAAGGAGGGAGGCAGCGCTGGAGCTGGTTCATTCACTTTCTGTAGAACTTGCTGAAGAAGGGACGTGCAGAGGTCAACTTTGGAAGAGAGACCCTGAACTTCAGCTGTAAGAGACTCAAATCGTCCTTGAAAGAGTCGAGAGGACTCTCTGAGTTGGACGACTTGTTCTTCAAGAGCTGAAAGTTGAGAGTTCTCAGCTTTAGATGAGCAAGTGGCGGTCAACTTCTTCAGCTCCTCACCAGCCTGATTGACGGCATTGGTGGTTTCATTGATGGTGTTGGTGAGAGCATCCACCTTGTCTCCTAGACTGTTGACATGCGTGTCAACAGTCGCCAAGCTAGGACCTGAAAATAATGTTAGTTCAGATATGGGCTTATTTGGAGAGGGGGGGAGAGAAGTGTTTAGGAGTATAGGTGTACCTGACGTATCAAACATTTTGTAGAACTGCATAGATTCCTCAAAAGTTTGATGCTCAGGTCCTATAGGGAAAGAAGAGGTGGCAGGTTCAGAGACCAAATGAGGAGAGAAGGGAAGAGTTTTGGGGATAGAAGTAGGGATGGGGTTAATCTCAGGGAATGAGATAGTAGGTGGGGTTACTGATGATGTGACAGCTAGTGAGATCGCTGACACGGCAGTATGAGTGACTGCTGAAGTTGTGGAGGAAAGACCCACAAAAGCATCTAAGGTAGCTTGTAGAGAAGCTCCCTCAGGTATAGTACTAGAAGGTGTACTTTCCTTAGTCTTTTTGGCCTTTTTGGAAGGACCAATCGGACTAGCTGATGGTCTTTTAGAAGTAGTGGTAGCGACAGGGATAGCAGACGAAGGAACCGTCTGCGTGGTCGCTGAAGATGAAGAAGAATGGAGAGAGAGACGAGAGCGAAGGAGAGAGATACTTACCTCGTCGGCGAGTGGCTTGACCTCTAGTGATCGTTGACCAACCCTGGCAAAGGTGCCATCATCTTTGGTGGGATAGGTGTTGGGATAGAGGAACTTGATATACGTACATATGAAACGTACATATGAGATCTTGGGATCTCGTTCAGGCTTCTGTAATCTCGACCTCAGATCTTCAAAGATGGCTGTGGCGTAGTCAAAGTTTTGACCAGCGATAACGGAGTATGCCATTTGCAGTTGTGTTTTGCTGGCTTGATCCAGTGAACCACTCTTCCCACTCATGCACTGAATTATGTGCGAGAAGATAAAGTTCAGTTGTGATGGCATCTGAGCTTTAAGAATCTTGGTGAGCTTCTTGTTAGGAATAGACGATCTTGGTTTGTTTTCCCAACAATAGCCCATTGCGTCCAGGAAGAATATCAGCTCATCATCAGTGGGGAGTGCGTCGAATCCACTCTTTGGTTTGTCAGGGAATCTTAAAGATTTCCTGAGGCTAAGAGCGGTCATGCTCCCTGGCCCTAATTCCGTGCTGAACGAGATAGCAGGGACTCGTTCGCCTTTCCTGTTGGTAAGTTCAGTTGCATCAGCAGTGAACCAGAACTGCTGAAGTAGAGTCTTGGAGGGCTTAGGATCCACAGTGATCGCGTAAGCTATGCATGACTGCTTGAGGAATTCAGCAGCTTCCACCAGATGTGGGTATTTGTCAGCTTTGAAGTCGAGTCTGGCCAAATGATTACATTTAGTAATCTCAACTTCAGTGATGGCGAATCGTACATGCTTGGAAGCAACGATTGAAGACTGTGTCATTTCTGTTATGGAAAGAGGCATAATAGAAGAAATGATTTAGATTAAAAATAATATGATTGCCAGTTTCCATAGAAGAAGGGAAACTGGAAAATTATCAAGTTATTTTTAATAGAAAAAAAAAATGTTCTGGGTAGAAAGAATGAAGAACACTTTAAAACCAAAAGGTTTTTATTTAAAAACATAAAATCAGAAGGAATGATCTTTAGTTTTTACAAAGAAAACGTTTTATAAAATCCATAGAAAGCGATTAGGATTTTAAAAGAATAAAAAGCATATGAACAAAGCATATAAACATGAAATAAACCTGTGTATCTTGAAGAAAAAGAGTTGCAGATTCAATATTCAGGATTTACTTGCTTGAGTGTTCTTGAGAGAATGTTTCTTGTTTTGAAAGTTTTGAAAGCGTAAACCGTATAAAGGAGAGAAGAATTCCTTTTATACGAAGAGAGAGAAGAGAGATAAGAGAGAGAATGAAGCGGGAAAAGAAATCATCATGATATTGACACGTTCCACGAAGTTGATTGGATAGGAGGGCAACGGACGAACGTGTCAGAAAAGGCATGTCGTGGATTGTCGGTTCAAATGACGTCATAGAGGAGAGAGACTGTTCATTTGTCCGTTCAAATGATCACTGAAGAAAAGTCAGTGATAGATTTTTCTTTTTAAAAGTATCCCTGATTGTAAAGATAGGGATAGATTTTTCTTTTAAAAGATCACTGACTGGAAATATCAGTGATTAATGTATTTTTCAAAAAGCTTTTAATCATTTGAAGAAAGTTCAGTGATTAAAGTTTATATTTTGAAGAAAAACATCTTTGAGGGAGAGAGAACATACCTGAGAGTCAGAATGTTTATCAGAGAGAATGATGAGAGGGGAACTTTTGATTACTGACACAATACATGAACGCTGAAGAATTATTCTTCGAGGTTCAGCATTCCAAGCTCACTGATGAGAAAGTTGAACCTTGTCTCATCAAGAGGTTTGGTGAATATATCAGCAAGCTGAAAGTCAGTAGGGATAAAGTGAAGTTCAATATCACCATTCATCACATGATCTTTGATAAAGTGATATCTGATCTCTATGTGTTTTGTCTTTGAATGTAGCACTGGATTATTTGCTATAGCGATAGCACTAGTGCTGTCGCAATAGATAGGAATCTTTGACAGCTGAAGGTCATAATCTAATAGTTGATTTCTCATCCATAAGATTTGTGAACAACAGCTTCCAGCGGCTACGTATTCAGCTTCAGCTGTGGAAGTGGACACATAATTTTGCTTCTTGCTTGTCCAGCTTACCAGCTTTCCTCCTAAGAGTTGACATCCACCAGTGGTACTTTTTCTGTCAAGTTTACAGCCTGCAAAATCACTATCAGAATAACCAGTTAGATCGAACCCTGAGTCTTTGGGATACCAAAGACCTAGGTTAGGAGTTCCTTTCAGATATCTGAAAATTCGCTTTACAGCGATCAGATGGGATTCCTTGGGTTCAGATTGATAGCGTGCACATAAACAAGTGGAGTACATGATGTCAGGTCGGCTTGCTGTAAGATACAGCAATGAGCCTATCATTCCTCTATAGGCAGTGACATTAACAGGTTTTCCAGATGGATCCTTGTTAAGTGTCAGTGGTGGTGCCATAGGAGTTTTCATCGCTGAAGTTTGTGTTAAATCAAACTTCTTCAGCATGTCTTTAACATACTTACCTTGGTAGATAAAAGTACCTTTGTCAGATTGTTTAATCTGAAGACCAAGAAAATATGTCAGCTCACCCATCATACTCATTTTATATTCTTTCTTCATTCTTTCAGCGAAGCGAGTACATAGAGATGGGTTAGTAGAACCAAATATTATGTCATCGACATATATTTGTACAAGAATTATATGACCTTTTATCTTCCTGAAAAATAACGTATTATCAATCTTGCCACGTTCAAAATTTTCAGAGATAAGAAAAGATGAGAGAGTGTCATACCAAGCACGAGGGGCTTGTTTTAGACCATAGAGAGCCTTATCCAATTTATAAACATAATTTGGATGCTTAGTGTCATAGAACCCTGGTGGTTGTTCTACATAAACTTCTTCATTCAGTTTTCCATTCAGAAAAGCTGATTTTACGTCCATTTGATAAACGATGAAGTCTTTATAGACTGCATAAGCTAAGAATAGTCGAATTGCTTCGAGCCTGGCCACAGGGGCAAAAGTTTCATCATAGTCTATGCCTTCCTCTTGTCTGTATCCCTGAGCAACAAGTCGAGCCTTGTTGCGGGTTACAATTCCATGTTCATCTAACTTGTTTCTAAACACCCATTTGGTGCCTATTACAGTTTTATCAGATGGTCTAGGAACGAGATTCCAAACTTTGTTTCGAGAGAATTCAGTCAGCTCTTCTTGCATAGCGCTGACCC
Source organism: Arctium minus (assembly GCA_954870635.1). Lineage (NCBI taxonomy): Eukaryota > Viridiplantae > Streptophyta > Magnoliopsida > Asterales > Asteraceae > Arctium > Arctium minus. Next base: position 14,048,432 of record OX941080.1, read on the forward strand.
AGTTTGGATCTCTGAGGGCATCATCAGTCTTCTTTGGTTCTATTAAGGAGAGAAAGTTTACAAAGAGACAGATATTACCTGAGCTTCGTCGTGTCTGAATACCTGCATCTGGATTACCAAGAATTTGATCTATGGGGTGATCTCTGGTCCATCGCTGAGCAGGAGCAAGATTGCTTATTTCAGCGATAGGATCAACAACAGGAGCAGTCACTGATGAAGATGCTTGAGGTTCATCAGCTAGTAATTGTTGAACATTAGATACACCAATACTTTCAGAAGGGTTTTCAGACGTAGATGGATTTGATGGTAGAAGTGTGTTTAGAGGTTCAGCTAAAATCCATGAGTTGGATTCAGCGGTGGGAGGTATGATACTTGGTTCTTCATCAGCAGCTGGAGTTTCAGTGTGCTGTTGGTTTGAGAAGAAAGGTTCAGTTCCTCTATAGTGAGAGATCATCCAAGTATTCAATTCTTCATTGTCAGCGATTGGTTTAGAGTTCGCTGAGCGCGTTTCATCAAACGTGACATGAATGGTTTCTTCTACGGTTTGTCTTCTTTTGTTGAAAACTCTGTAGGCTTTTGAGATGGAGGAATATCCTAAAAATATTCCATCATCGGCTTTTGGGTCGAACTTTCCAAGCTGATCTTTGTTGTTTAAGATAAAGCACTGACAACCAAAGATATGAAGAAAACTGATAGAGGGCTTCCTTCCAAGAAAGAGTTCATAAGCTGTCTTCCCAAATCGCTTTATTATCAGCGATCTGTTTTGAGTAAAACATGCAGTGTTTACAGCTTCTGCCCAAAATTGAGTAGGGAGGTGAGAATCGCTGAGCATTGATCTAGCAGCTTCTATGATCGTTCTGTTTCTTCTTTCAGCGACTCCATTTTGCTGAGGTGTTCTTACTGAAGAGAAGTTGTGAGAGATTCCCTTGTTCTCAAAGAAATTGTTCAGGGAACTATTTTTGAATTTAGTTCCATGATCACTCCTTATTGATCGAACAGTAAGATTATTCAGCACTTCCATCTTTTTGACAAAAGATATTAGTTCTTCTGGAGTATCATTCTTGCAGCGAAGAAAAATAACCCAGGTGTAGCGAGAATATTCATCTACAATGACAAGCGTATATTTCTTTCCAGCTATTGATTGGATATTGACAGGGCCAAATAGATCCATATGCAAGAGCTGAAGAGGACTTGTTACTGAGGAAACTTGTTTCGACTTGAAACTAGCTCTTGTTTGTTTTCCTTTTTCACATGCTGAGCAGAGAGATTCTTTAGCATATGAGTGCTGAGGAAGACCAGAAACCAGTTCCTTAGATGAGAGAGAATTCAGGGTTTTGAAGTTTAGATGAGAGAGCCTTTTATGCCATAGCCAGTTGACATCAGAAGAGGCCTTAGAGAGAAAACATAAGTTATCAGTGATAGTAGAGTCCATATCTATTACATAGACATTTTCTCTTCTATAACCACTGAGAGCAAGTTTTCCTTTTTCATCTACCACTGAACATGCTTTCTTAGAAAAGCGAACTTCGTAGTCTTTGTCACATAGCTGACTGATGCTTAGAAGATTGTGCTTCAGTCCATCTACATAAGCGACTCTTCGAAAGGTAGTTGTCCCATTGCTGAGGACACCAAACCCACGGGTAAATCCTTTTCCATTTCCACCAAAGGTCACAGAGGGACCTTTCTCTTCCTTGTATTCAGTGAGCAGGTCTCTTTGTCCAGTCATATGACGAGAACATCCGCTATCGAGATACCAGATGCCCTTTGATCCCTGAGATGATATGTAGCTCATAGAAGGTTCAGATGGTTCTTCTACTTCTTCTTTAATCTCAGCCATGAGGCAAAGATTAGCGACTTCTTCTTCATCAGAAGATGATTCTTCTGATTCCGCCCAGTCATGTTCTTCAGCGATGAGACCTTTACCTTTTTGCTGATAGCTTTTCAGCTTTTGATATTTGTTTTTCAGCTTATGGTATTTGTCATCACTGGATCTTCTTGAGGTAGAAGGTTTGAAGACCTTTTTAGACCTGCACTCACTAGCAAAATGTCCAATTTTTTCGCAGTTATAGCAAGTGGCTGTAGCCTTATCAACCGGAGTTGATTTTGGCTTTTCAGTAAGAGAGAGAGGTTTACTTCTTCGGAAGTTACTCTTTCTTGCAAATCTCTTAAAAGAGTTTGTTAAGAGTGCTAAGGACTCATTAAACTCTGAAAGATCAGGGTCTGATAAATCCTCAGATTCAGAATCTAACTCAGTGATGGTGAGAGTAGATCGCTGGGATGGAATTATCTCTGATGAGACTAAAGCAACAACAGTGCTTTTGGAGTCTTTAGAATCTTTTACAAGATTCTTCTTCAGGAGATTAGATTGCTCATAGTTGAGCAATATTCCATACAGAGTGCTTAGAGAGAGAGAGTATGTAAGTCCTTTGTTAGCTTAAGACATATTGAATAACTGTCCCAGCTTTCAGGAAGACTTTCCAAGAATTTTGTTAGGACCTCAGAATTAGAATAGGTCCTTCCAACAGTTCTTAGGTCAATGATCAGACAGTTAAACCGCTGATGAATGTCAGAAAGAGATTCATTCTTACCAGCGATAAAACTTTCATACTGTCTTACCAAGTTAATCTTTCGGGTCTCTTGGATTTCAGTGGTGCCCTCATATTGAACACATATGGTTTCCCACATTTCTTTAGAAGTTTTTAGATGCATGATGGAATGGAAAACTTCATCAGGCAGAGCCATTGATATAATGGTCTTTGCTCTTGCATCTATGCCTACCTTCTTTTTATCTTCATCACTCCACTGTCTTATTTCCTTAACGACATATCGTTCAGGGACAGCTTCAGTGGTGGCAGTAGCAGGAACCGCAGCTATAATTCTAACAGGTTCATAGGGTCCGTTTTCTATATACTCAGGTATAGTAGGATCCGCACCTTCAAGAAATAACATCATTCGATTTTTCCATAGAGAAAAGTTATCTCTGCTAAATCGAGGAGGTTTAGAAAGTGAACCATTATCATAGTAGTTTGTGTTTGTGTTTAGTGCCATTTTAGAATAGCAAGGAAGAGTATACAGCAAGATCTTGTTTATTAGATTAAACAAACTGCTCTGATACCACTTGTTGGTCCCGAAGGTGCTTAACAAGTTTGTAGAAGGGGGGGGGGGTTGAATACAAACACAGAAATTAAAGTTTAATAAATTGTTTATTGATAAATCAAAATACAATTTACAAGTTTGTTGCGGAATAAGATTAAGACAGACTCAATCTAAACAAACTTAAGAAACACTAAGATGGTTGCACAAGAAATTCAGAGAATGGGGGATTTTTAGAGAGATAGAAAACAAGGGTTTCTATTTTGGAGTTCAAGGATTGAGCACACCTTCAGATGAAGGAGTGAGCTTCCTATTTATACCCTATGCATTAAATGCATGGCAGGGTACTTTACACGTGGCATTCATAGATTGGCTTTGGTAGTCTCACTTTTGAAGACATGCTTTTGGCCACTTTATGAACAGTGTAGTTGACAGAGTTGGTGTACGATTTGTGGCAGAGACTTGTCCGTTCTGACACATCGTACTGGTTGTGCAAGGTAAGACAAAAGAAAACTTGAGGCATAAGCTTTGTGATCGTTGATCGCTGAGTATCTCTTCTTCCAGAGATAAAGAATTTCAGCTATCGCTGAAGCTTTTCCTCAGGCTTCTTCGCGTAAGTAGATTTGTCTGGTCTTCGCTGATATCCGCATCAGGTCACTAGTAGACTTATCTATTGTTCAGTGGCTTCGTCTTCGATTCAGCTATGAACTATGTTGACGCGAGACTTGTCTTCAGGGATTACGTTAACTGTGTTACATAGGAAACTATCAGTGATAACTGAACAGACTCAGTTTGATCGCTGAAAGTGAAACACATACATATTAAATGTTTACAGAAAGGTCATCAGCGATAACTGAACAGACTCAGTCTGATCGCTGATGATGAAACACTAATACATATAATAACGTAATTTTCACTAAGTATAAAAGAGGGTCGTTATCAAATCACTGAGAGAGTTTGGATCAACAGTAATACTATCACAAATGTTATATGCACCTTCTTCCTTCTTTTTTTCAAATGTTCGAATCAAATCAAATTATATAGAAAATGTAAAAAATAAAATTTGATATAAATGAGAGGAGAAAAATAATAGGTAGGCATGTAATTGGTCTCACCCACCCCTTTTTTGAAATATAATCTTTGACAAATTTTATATTAGCCTAATATATAAAAGACAACAAATATCCAGTAATTTTATAAATTAAAGTATTTCCATTATTTATGCTATAATTTAATAATAAAATTAAATCTTATTAATATAGTTAATCTTTTAAAAAAGTTAAACAATCAAATCATACAATAATATTCTATTTTATTTATTTTGATATCGTTATATATGTGTGTATAAAATTATTGTTTTTTCTTATCGTAAAAGGACAAAAAAATGGCAAATGGCGAAAATGGTTCTTGATTTAACGAAGTTAACGGAGATGTTAGTCAGAAGCACTATGGCCAAGACAAATTGAATACCACAAGAACCAAATTCACAATAAATATAGAATGAGGACCAAGGTCAAAAAATCACAAAACCACATTGACTAAATCCACAATTCACTCTTATAAGAATTCATATAAGAACCACTTGTGTCATTTGTTCTTGAGTTCAGTGGATGCATAATCAAACTATTGTTTTTTTAATTTCCCCAGTTTTATATTAAAAAAAACACTCATCAATCACCTATTATGCATCCTAGCTAATTTGTTCTTAGTTTACCGGTCGTATATATAGTCGTGGTCCGGTTTGGGCGGTTTAACCCCTCAAACCACAAACCAAACCACAAATGACGGTTTATGAAATTTTCAAACCGAGCGGTTTGGTAGCAAGTGACCAAACCGGTCAAACCAGACCACAAAAAAACGGTCTGGTCTGACCGGTTTAGGCGGTTTGAGCATCTTATGGGCTTTATACTAAAAAATATAAACTATATAGCCAAAATAAAATTTCTACTAATACAACATTATAAAAAACAATATATTGAATTATAAAAGACAATTTATATATTAAATTAAGAAAATCATTGAGTAAGTTGAAAAAAAGTTAAACAAGTTCACCAATAATTGTTGAATTTTGGACAAATGTTGAGAAAATCAAAGGACGATTTGGATTTAGATTTGAAAAGTTCGTCAACTTATTATTGAGCCTACAACATGAAAACTAAATATGATTAAAACATGCCTATTTTTGGCGGTTGGTTCGGTCCAAACCGCTCAAAAAAAGTGTCAAATCGGACTGAGCGGTTTGGCTAATTTTCAAACCAGACCGGACCGCCAGACCGCTGAAACCGCAAAAAACGGTCCGATTTGACTTGGTTCGACCGCTTTGAACGGTTCAACGATTTTTTTAAACAACCTACAAACTATTGTGGTTTGAATTTAAAAAATAAAAATAAAAATATCACTCACTATTGGCAATTTGGCATAGTATGCATGCCGGCTAATGATGAAAGTCGTTTTCTTCTTTTTGGAATGAGAATAATATATAAACCACTTGCGTTATTGTTTTTCAGTCTGTTGGATTGTTGAATATTTCTATAAGTTTATATTTAAAAAGGAAAAATCATCATTGACGTTGTTTCTATCCAAATTTTCAAAGTTGTTTTCTACTTTTAGGAATTTTGACGGAAACTTCATCATTAGTTTCTTAATTACAGTTTTTTTATGTAAAAAAATCTCATATTATTATAGGATAAGTGTGCCATCGTCTAAAGGATGTGACGATAGAGATATAGATATAGATATTGATAAACATATTAGAGATAAATTAGAATTGATATCTCTTATAGCTATCTACTTGTAACTTATCCGTATTTAAAGAGCTTTTGATTAATGAGAAAGACAGATTCCCTCTCTCTATTCTATTGTTGTTCTATTCGTTTTTCCCTTTAACACGTTATCAGCACGTGACTCTTCTACAAGAAATGATTTGACATTGCCTAACTGGGCTACTATTCCATCATGCTTTGTCGCCATTAGTACATCGCTTGCCGAACTTCCATTTTTTTGGTACGGAATATGGTGATATCTCTGTAAGTGTTAAAACTGTTATCTTGAAGTTTCACCCACTCATGAACACATGACGACGCTTATATACTTCCATATCCATGCTTTTGAATTTATGAAATTATATTTATAATATATCAATGCTTCCATTTATTATATAATTCTTTTACTGAATCGACTTCTATATACTATAAAAATCATGAGTATTATACGCATATTTATGTTGTTTAAGTGTGGTTTCTTGTAATTGCTTCAAGCTCATGATTTTAAGTTAATAATATATTCTATTAAACCAATTAAGTTATAATTGAATTAGATCAAAATATTATAAAATTTGTTTTTTTTTCTATCTCATTGCACAGTGTGCATATATTTTGGTTGATTTAATAAATATTGTATTTGTTTCGATACTATTGATCGAATCTTTCATTAAATATTGAGCCAATATTTGCTTTAAATGGTTAAAAGATTTGCACTAATTTTTGTTGTTGATATTAATTGAATAAATGACGAATAATGATTTATTTTGGGTCGTTATCTCTTATTTTTATGTAGATGAATTAATTTATATTAATCTAGAACAATTAAATTTATTGATTTATTTATTTTATTCATACTAGATGTAAATCCAAGATCAATCTAAATCTTTAGAGAGAGAAAGTAGAGAGAGAAAGTAAGACGCCAAAGCTCCATATGTATACAATATTAGTGCCAAAGTTATTACAAGCTTATTACAAAGTTATGCAAGACAAAGACACAAATGCCTTATTACCCATGGCCTAAACAGATATCAAAGACTAGCTAAGTAACAGTAAAAGACTCAAGTAATAATTACATTGATTACTACAAAATCTGACTTAACAATCTCCCCCTTAGTAATCAATGGCGCTGAGATCTTCTTTGATATCTGACTAATCCAATCAGGACCTCTAAGCGACTTAAAGAAGCACGGAAATTTAATCTTTCTTCCAATATCTGTTGCCTTTGCTGTCTACACAAGGAAGGATCTGGCTTAAAGGTATACTCACATTAGATTCAGAAACAGGAACCTCAACTTGTGCTCTTGACGACACACCTCTTTCAAATGTACAAGATGGATCTGCGGTGGTCGGAGCTGAGACAACAAAAGGACTTGATGTGATTGGAGAAGCATTATCTCGATTAGGTCTTTCAATGTTGACAACTGGTTGAAAACTTTCAAGTAAGCATTATCTCGATTAGAATCTGATGAAGAATCTGATTTATCTCCCCAAGTCTGATATAAACTTTTTCATCTGATCTTGAACTTTGATACATCTCCCCCTTTGATACAAATTTCAAACATCTGAACCTGAACTTTGATACATCTCCCCCTTTTTGATGAATTGTGAGAATCAAAATCATCAAAACTCCTCAAAATTAGATCTGTCTTTGGAACATCTCCCCCAAATAAACAAGTAAGCATTGTCTTCATGATCTTTCCTTTTGAAATGTGAACAAATTCTCCCAGATAGAAAAATTTGCAATCTTTCCCAACGAATGATAAGAGAAAATCGTTTATCTGATCTGAATGAGCCGTTAATTCATGAATGTATTTATCTGAATCTTTTCAAATTCAAACAAATTATGAATGGTAAACCTGAATCAACAAATGAAACAGTTAGGAATGCCTGTCAGTAGCACAAAGCCATTGTGTACAACAAATGTACAATTTAAGGAGTTGGTTTTATGTTGACTCCCCAGGACTTCCATTCAATCAATGAAAAACACAAGGTATGTTCTATGAATGTTCTGACAGAAAAACACATTTTCTGTGTGCTCGTGTTTGTGATATGAAAGAATTAGCACAATGATTGTGTTTCATAAGGCTCAAAATATGTAAACCATTGAGACATCAATGATTATACATAGACTCAATTGTGCATGATAAAGGGTCGAAGGTGGGGCAACTTTCCTTCTTTTCAATATCAGTATCTTCCATGTGAAGAACCAATAATATATGTGCTGCTTCCCCAGAAAATGTGAAACATTCTCTTTTTAAGAAAATAATGAGTAGCTGGTGGGGTAGTAAGCAAGAGATGGCATGGGCTCACTGCTTGTTTCAATGATGGTCACCAACGAATGTGAACCAATCAGTAATGTGACTGCCTGGCTCAGAAAGAAGTTTGGTGCGGAGTCTGATATTCTTTTACTCTGTTCTCTCACCCTCTTTCTTTTAATCTTTTAAGCTCACATCTAACCAATCTCTCATTTCCATTTTACCTCTTCACACACCAACACTCAATCTTTTTACCCCTCTCCCCTCAATCACTCAGGGAATACTTCCTGGGTAGGAAACACTGGTATTCGTGAATCCATGGAAGTTCTGTTAAGCTCACACAATGAATCCCATGTATTTTCCTAAAAAAAATGTGATGCCTCAATGATTTTGTTGTCATGAAAGCACAAAAAATCAATGTCAATGTATGTATGCTCAACAAAAATCAGAATGAAATTTGAGCATTTTAAGCATTTAAGATTTCTCAAAACTTTATATGAATGAATAATCAGGAAAGAATAGAAATGTTTTGAGAATCTGACAATGATTAAGATAAGATCAAAATTCATGAAGAATAAAATTTTGGAAAATCAAAGACGAATGTTGTTTATATGAACAATATATAAACATTTTAACAATGAAAGCACATGAAATGATGAAATGAATTTTGATTCAAACAATAGGGAATAGCAAATGGGAGTATTACCATAGAAAGATTTTTCGTTTGATACATGGTAATAACAAAGTTCAAGAAATATTGTACTGAACCGTTGTGTGTAAGAATACTTGACAAAGTATAAAGACAAGATAATACACAAGTATTTATCTTTTGTAACACACGGCCAGATAAGCGTTTAAGTATCCAAAAATCATTTAAAAATACACTTCTCAATTCATGAAAACATTGAAAGAATGTGAAGTGGTTTGAACATTTAAGAAACCATTTTTCACAAGTGAAAGTTGTTCATCTTTCAACAAGTAATAGAGTGAAAGGATTAGAAAGATATACCTGTAAAACAAAATCCTTAACTTCCCTTGGAATGAATATTTTCATTTAAGTGTACTCCCCCTTTATATCTGTAAAACAACAATTTATCAGAAAAATATAACAACCTAAAAGATATAGCAGTTAATTTCTCTAACTCCCCCTCAAATTAAAAACTTCAAGAAAATATTTTATCTGATTAGCATCCTTCAGAAGAAAACTTTTGAGTACGGGTTCTGATCTGATATAACCAGAAGCCAATACCTTTACTCCCCCTTAAACTATGCATCTAAAATATGTAAGTGAAAAAGCACTAGATAGAGATCTACAATTCTATTTTGAAATGTAGTTCATCATATCTATCGGATGCAAAATATTTCAGACAAGTATGTACTCCCCCTTGACGGTTGATTTCATCATTAGAGTAATGGAGTACAATCTCTTATCATCACAGGAGTAAGGTCTTTTGATCACTGAAGTACGAGTCCTAAACTGTTGTGTTTAGAAGTCAAACTTCGTTGAAGTACGGGTTCTAAGCTGATTTACTTAGAAGCCTCAGTTCTCTTACTCCCCCTTGACAGTAGGTGCCTGCAACACTGAATCAACTTTAGCCTTTCGTACCCACTGGTATTTGGGTCAATGAATGTTAGTTGCAGTTCGAATGGGAGTAACGGAATAAGAACCATACCAGTAATGATCACTAGCTTTGTGAATATGATCATGTGTACGACAATAACAATAATTTTTCTTACCTGATAAACTGATTAATTGATCTCTCGTGTAGATATGATCATGTTTACCTTTACGCGCATTGTTCTTCTTGACATTAGATGCATATATACATGACTTTTTACCTTTCAACTCATCTTTCTTCCCATCTTTCTTCCCATCTTCAATTGGTTTCTTTCTCCAGACCAATTCTTCTTCTTTGTATCTCCTTCTTCTTTGATGTGTACCTGAACCATCTATATTTCTATCATAGAAAATGTTAGTACTACGAATCTGATCAGAAGATTTAACCGACCTTTTCGAAGAAACAGTTTTCTGATTTGAACTTGAGGCTGTCTTTTCATTCCATGATCCACACATATCATTCTTGTGGGCGTTAAGGAATGTGTTGGATTTACTAGAGTTAAAAGTTGTCTTTATGTGTACTCAGTAGTCTGCATCAGATCTGATATTTCAGTTGAAACTCCAAGGATAAGAGCTACATTCTAAGGGGAGCTTAAGGATGCTTTGAAGTTTATGCAACACTAAGTTTTATAAAGAAATCAATGGGGAGAGGAGCTGAAGCTGGAGCTGATCAGAGAATGATTACTTTACAAAACTTAGGGGGAGAATGTTAGAACATATTTTATGTTATATTTAGAAGTTTTATAAAGTAATCTACATTTATTGTATTGGGCCTTGTATTGGGTTTGGGCTTAATTGTACACAAGGGAATATGGGGTATAAATAGGAATCATGTATTCTAGTTTTAGGTTAACCTTTTCATTTTGTGTAATCATCCATCTCTCACAATGTAGACATACAACTACTGTTCATAGTAGTTGTAGTTTTGCATTTTCCATTCAATAATATACTGATTTCTATCCCTATGATTGCTTGTTCTTCTTAATCAATACCAATCATGATCTCAAATGGACCTATCAACTCGCGTATACGGTCTACCGTGCGTGCTCATCATACTGATCTACTACACAGGACAGAGAAAGAAAAAAGAGAGAGATAGGATAAAACACGAAGGAAAACGTACTACCACATTAAAACTGTCATAGTAACGGCACTTCAAGCACACTCATGTACAACATCCCCATAATAACATTAGCTAAGTGAGATTATGAACATATAATACATAAAGGTTATCGTTACCATCGCCACAACGTTCGATAAACATAATTTCCGTCGACTCTAAGATCAACCCATCTTAGAAATTCTACTCAAACTCACAAATCAATACTTAACATACTCAGTCTAAGTATAGACATCTTACATTCATGCCTAGTTCACTTAAACTAGAGCTCTGATACCAACTTGTAACACCCTATAATTTAGAGTAATTTAAAATTAGAAAATTTGGCAATATGACGTTTGTATTTGAAATAAACCACCCCAAAAGGGTAAATGTATAAAGCTTTTACAAAAACTTGTGAACGGATATGGAAATCAACAACAAATTAATCTAAACATTAACTATCTAGATTACATCGGTTGTCAACCCAAAATCACCAAAAGATGGGACTTAATCAAATGCCCAACACCAAATACTAATCATCTCAAATACTAACCAAGGATTGTAGCAGAACACAAAAGTAAGTCACAATCCGAGTTATGAGCTAAATACTTGGAATCCATGGCCACGAACAACGTCGGTCCGTACTAAGATGTGGGGGAGGGCACTCGAGGAATCCAAGTCATACTCGTTCACTAGGATTACATTATGATCCATGACTAGTAACCGGTCCCACATAACTGTACCAAGTGGCCTCCGAGGATCAAATGTCTCCACTAGCTACAAGGGGAAACATCCCAAAATATAAGACGAGTCAATACCTATGGATCAGCTAGTAATAGTCTAGACTTGTCACAATTTAATTTGTGACCAACTATAAATAAATATATTGTTCCAAATAACATTTATTTCCAAATATGCATTTCCAAGTTTAACTGCTGATAAGATTATAAGAATGAAAATCATAAAATGGGGTTATATACATTCTTTCAAGTACCTCACCAAAATTGTGCAAGTAGTACTTTGTTTTACTACATATAAAATGGAACCCTTCATTTTAGTTTAAAATGATTGGAAACCTCAAAATCTCCCAAAACTTAAGTTAGGTCAAAATGTAATAAACTTTAATCCAAAACCAAGGAGATATATAGGAGTTTAAAATGTATGCTTTGACATGTATAAGGTTTGGAAAATGATAGTAGGAACTCACCAAGTGGGTTTTTGAAGAAAACCCAATTCCCTAGATTTTGATCCTTTGGAGAAGATGAAGATGCAGAAGGTGATCAAAAGCCCAAACTTGAATCCTTAGATGAATACTCTTAACAATTAGCAATAAGTGAGGTAGGTAAAGATGAAGAACCATAGGCTGGAGTAAATGAAGAGGGAGAAGTTGAGAGAGAAATCTTAGGTAGAAATTTGGGTATAAATGGAAAAAGGGTCGATTTTCTCATTTAAGACGTTCAGAGGTTTCCGCGCGGGTCGCGGTGCGGCCAGACTCGCACGGTGACTCATGTCAACCATTGGAATCCACGAAAGACAGACCACCGCGCAGGTTATGGCGTGGGCCAAGCCGCACGGTAACTCGCGCCGACCACCTGATCTCAATCCTTCTTCAACTGGCCAAACCCAAAAGTTGGGGTGTTACATTCACTACCTTGAAGTGTGACTTTCTTGAAACTGTGTATTACTACACTTCCCAACACAGCGGTCAGGGGGAGAAGGAATGTTTCGACAAGCTGAATTGGATAAAATATGTTCCGGCCTTAGAAGAAAATAATCACAGTACTCGGGATGAGTCACTCGAAACACTCGAAACTCCTACACGATTTGAAGATACTAACACCACCGGTGCCACCCAAGATCCTTCTCCCAACCTGATGTCCGAGGTAAGTAACAATCACTCTTCTCAGTCTTCTGATTCCCCTGAACAAACTTCTGAACATAACGAGCCTGTTGAAGATATTGATGCTTCTAACCACGAGACCACCATAGAACAAGATGTATCTTTGCTAGAACATGTCGTACAAGAAGAAACACCGGGAAGGTATGTGATGCCACCAAGAGCAAATAGGGGAGTTCCTCCAAAGCGATACTCTCCAGAAAAGGAGCCTCGAAGATCCTGGTATCCTATGGCTAATATAGCCATAGGAAACTTATAAAGAGAAGCCAAGGCCTTTGTCTCGTCAATATATTCTGAAGAAGTTCCAACGAAGGTAGAACAAGCCTTGAAGACAAAGAACTGAAAAAACGCAATGAAAACTGAGATGGAAGGCTTGATGAAAAATGACACATGAGAAAAATGGTTCTTCCGTTAGGAAAGAAACCAATAGGATGTCGTTGGTTATTTACAGTAAAGCATAAACCAGACGGCACAATTAGGGTTCTTTTCTCAATAGCTGCAAATGAAAGATGGCCACTGCATCAGTTTGATGTTAAAAACGCTTTCCTACATGGAGAACTAAAGAAAGAAATGTATATGGAAGCACCACTTGGATTCTTAGAAGACTTTAAAGCTTGGGAATTTTGTCGTCTAAAGAAATCTCTCTGTGGATTAAAACAATCTCCCCGAGCGTGGTTCGGTAGATTCACCCTAGCTATGAAGAAATATGGGTTCAAACGGAGTAACTCTGATCAACTTTGTTCCTCAAACGATGAAACAAACTTGTAACATGCTTAATCATTTATGTTGATGATATGATTATTACAGGAAACGATGAATAAGAGATGACCAAGTTAACGAAAATTTTATTCACAGAATTTGAAATGAAAGATTTGGGCAGAATTAAGTACTTCCTTGGAATAGAAGTACTAAGGCCAAAACAAGGAATTTTCATTTGCCAGAAGAAATATGTACTGGACCTGTTAGCATAAACAAGGATGATTGACTGAAAACCAGGAGACACTCCTATGATTGCAAATCAAAAGCTTTATGTGGAGGAGGGAGCAAAGTTAGTAGACAAGGAAAGATACCAAAGAATGGTGGGGAAATTGATATATCTCTCACACACTCGTCCAGATATAGCCTACGCTGTGGGGGTGGTAAGAAAATTCATGTATCAACCCCAGGTTACCCATATGGATGCCGTCTGGAGAATTATCAAATACTTCAAGGGAACAGTTGGTCATGGAGTTCTGTTTAAATCAAATGGGCATTTAGAAGTTCAAGCGTATACCGATGCAGACTGGGTGGGAGATAAAGGGGACCGGAGGTCAACTTCAGGTTACTCCACTCTATTCGGTGGAAACCTTATTACATGGAGAAGTAAAAAACAAGAAGTGGTCTCCCTTTCAAGTGCCGAAGCTGAATTCAGAAGGATAGCATGAGGATTGGCAGAAGCATTATGGATAAAAAAACTCTTAACTGGGATCGGATTTCCCCAGAAAAAGACTAGCAAGATGATGTGTGATTAACGAAGCAGCTATCCAAATATCAGAGAACCCAGTGCAGCATGATCGAACTAAACATATTGAAGTTGACCGAAATTTCATTAAGGAGAAACTGGAAGCGAGGATCATTAAATTGTCCATTGTTCAATCGAAGGATCAGCTTGTCGACATCCTAACGAAGGCCGTTAACGGAAGAATCCTCAGAAATTGTTTGGTCAAGTTGAATTTTGGAAATCCCACTATTCAACTTGAGGGGGAGTGTTAAAAAGGGAAATTATTCTAATTAAAAGGGATCAGACAAGGCCAACATCATCTCCCAATTTTAAGGGACAAATTTCCATGTTTTCCTCCCTGTTTCTAGCCCGTAACATCTGTTGTTTTCCTTGTATATTTCTTTGTAAATGCCTATAAATTGAGGCCTTTCTTCTTTGTAAAATCATAAGAGAAAATACAAACGTTCAATTCAATCCCTTCTTACTCTCTAACACATTCATAAAGCTTCAACCTGATCAAGTATTTGAAGTTACAAGTGGATTATGATATTCCCATAGAAAGAAAGTGTGGCGATTAGTTCTAGATGCTCAAATTAGTTACTGTTACAAAATTCGGGCTACAAATATTCAGCTTGGTAGGTGAAGTTTGGTTGTTGGGAATTCATGCTGAAGCCCAAAAACATTCGATATATTTACGTCAATTATATAAGAGAAATTGAACAAGAAACTACGTAGTGGGGAACATATTCTAGAGAGTTCTCTCCAGTCCAGTTAAGTTTTGCATCAGATTCTAGAGCGTAGCACTTTGAGGCTTAAGCGAAATAATGACAGATTTAGAAACGCTAATGTTGAAGAAGATAGGTTTACGCTTCTTCATGATTGAGATAACCAACTCCATATATAATTTGAGATTTAAAGTGACAAAGAGAGGCTAGCAAGTGTAATCAAAGACCAGATTAAAATCGGAAAGGAAAAAAAACACAAAAAGAAAGTCACGTGACTTTCCTTGTAGCCATAGTCGTCGGACAAACGTCGCCAACCACTAGATTCAAGAACGGGGAAAACAGAGTCTCACGTGACTTTCTGGTGGCCAAAGTCGTGCGGAACCACTCGCCTAACTCAAGTAAATAGACATGAAGAAAAAGATTTGGATTCTTTGTGGATAAAGAATGTTGTTCATATTTAGTTTAAGATTATCTGACTCGAAAGTACGGATGTTTAGTTTAAGATAAAAACAAACCAAATGAACCCAGGATACCCCACCAAAAGTAAGGATATTTAGCTTAAGATAATTTCTACAAATCGGGTGCAAGAAACCATTTTGGTTACCGGTACCACTACATATTATTAGATCACTACAACACTATACACTAAGAAAAAACAACAGGTAATTTCATTAGCACTTACACTTTAGTAGACATGTTCTTGAACTTGAGTAACACAACGCACTCACCGTCAATGGCTCAACAACAGACTGAAGAAGAAAACTTAATGGCGCAAGCCGATTGAAGAACATATAGCACCAGGAAGAGGGAGCACATTAAACAAAGAAATTCTATGGGAAAAGGCTTAGCAATATCATTATACATAAGTGTTTATATAATACAGTAGCTTAACTAACTTTCCTATATTACAATGGGATATAATTTTCTATTCAAAATGTGAAAAAGAAAGCCAACTTTCCTATCTTTTAGGATGACTTTGAAACTTTCAAATACTGTAGGGTTTTAATTAAATTTGTAACCGATAAACGCAACGGAAATTAAAATAATTTTGGTTACAACGAAAGAAAATTATCTAACAAATAAAACCCAAACGGATTCAATGATGTATTTAATCAAAACATAAAACCACACCATAGGATGTTTAGAGATGTACCTTTCAGATCTGTTGTAGTTGAACTAGCTGAGCACTTAGAAACCAATCTAGGTTTCCTCTAGCGGTATCCACACACGAACACGCAAAATTCCACCGGGTGCTAGCCCAATAACCCTAGATCTATATGTGTTTTACAGAAAAGAAAATGGTTTATGTTCTGTATTTTTCTGAAAGGCTATTCTAACTCAATTCGTGTTTCAAATGGTTTAGCCTAACCCCTTATTTATATCAGAAAAATTATAGTTAGACTATAATTCAACTAAGGATTAAATAAGGTTCAGTAATTATCTGTAATATTTAAATTCAAATTAAAATTCAGATATATTTATATATATATATAATTATCTTTTAAACTTTAAACATAACTATATATATATAATTACAGATAATTCTTCGTAATTAACATAATTACGTTTTTACCCTGTAATTATCATAATTACAGTTTAACACATATTTTCATAATTATCCTATTAAGAATAATTATTTTCTTAATCAAATTGATATAATACGGGTTTCTTAAGATGGAAACAAACGTATTCTTTGTGTGCGACCCTATAGGTTTACATACTCCTCAGCAGTGTCTCTGTGTGACACGTGTCATGGGCATATAATAACTTATAAATACATTTTCAACATGCCCCCTCAAGATAGGTCACGATTAGAGAGGCCAATCTTGTCAAGTAATTTCTCGAATTGAGATGTAGGCAACAGTTTGGTGAGAAGATCAGCAAGCTGGTCATCAGATGAAACTTGACTTACACGAAGGAAGCCTGATAGAACCTGATCTCTAATAAAATGATAATCAACAGCGACATGCTTCATTCTTGAATGAAAAACAGGATTTGTTGGGAACTGAAGAAAAGCTTAAGTATGGTTAATGCTGCTAGTTCAGATTTACTACTGCTAGAGGACTTCAAAAGTTAATACTGCTGAGTATTACTACTTCTAGTAGAATTAATACTGCTAGTCAAAGTTAGTGCTGCTTGAACAAAGTTAGTACTGCTTAGCTAGTTAGTACTGCTAGAGGTTAGTGCTGCTTAGTAGTTAATGCTGCTAAGACCAAGTTAATGCTGCTTCTGAGATAATGTGAAGATAATGCTGAAGAGATCGTGTTTAAAGATAAACATGGAAAGCTGAAGATATTCATGGAAGATATACTGAAGATATTTTATTTATTGTAATTATCTTTTATTCAGTATATGTATAGAATTGATAGAATAGT
Organism: Arctium minus; assembly: GCA_954870635.1. NCBI lineage: Eukaryota > Viridiplantae > Streptophyta > Magnoliopsida > Asterales > Asteraceae > Arctium > Arctium minus. The sequence continues at coordinate 14,065,739 of OX941080.1, forward strand.
TTAGAATAGAATTTATTCTAAGTTTTTGTTCTAGAGAGAATCAACCTCAAGGCATAGCTCCTAATTCTAGAGAAGTAGAATTCGTCTTGAAAGAGTCTGTTCTTCAAGATTGAGGTTGAGTGTGTAATCTTGTGATTTTAATCATTCAATACAAGTTTACAAGTTGTTAATCATATACTGTTTGTTTACTGTTACATTGAATATCAAAGTGTTATTCCGCAACTTCTTTGATATTGTTTCTGAGTATTTATAATTCTTGTTGAGAATTCGATCCTGACAAGTGGTATCAGAGCAAGTTCTCTCAGAAACATCTATTCATTTATCATGGAAAACTTTGCAGAATCAAACAGTACTCTGGTCTCAAAGGTTCCAATGCTCAGACCCAATGAATTCGATATGTGGAAGATCAGAATGAAGCAGTACATACTCCTCACTGATTATTCTAAGTGGGACATCATTGAGAATGACCCTTCTGAAGCAGGAAAAATTGGTGCAGATGGAAAGAGAACTCCACCAAAAACTGATGCTGAAAGAAAGACTAGACGGACAGAGATGAAAGCCTTGAGCATCTTGCTCTTGGCTATTCCCAATGAATATCAACATCAGTTCTGCAACTGCACTGATGTAGAGATGCTCTGGAATGCTCTAGAGAAGAGATTCTCAGGTACCAAAAGTACCAAGAGAAATCAGAAAGCCATACTGAAGCAACAATATGAGAACTTTATGTCAATCAAGAATGAGTCCATAACTCAAACTTTTGACAGGTTCAACAAGCTTATTGGTGAACTAGCCACAGTGGGAGTACAAATTGATCAAGATGATCTGAACAGAAAGTTTCTAAGGTCCCTGAGTGAAAAATGGACCATGTATACTGTGTCTTTCAGACAGAATGATCAACTGGAAGAAAAGGAACTTGATGATCTCTACAATGATCTAAGAGTTTTTGAATCTGAGGTAGAAGCTAAGAAGAGGCCTTCTGGGTATGTTCACAATGCTGCACTCCTTTCAGCATCAATCGATTCTACTTCCAATCCTGAATCAGTTAGTGTTGTCAATGGAGCAAATCAAGAGAAAGGCACTGAAACTGTATTTGAAGCCTTTCTGGCCAGTCATGGAAACTATTCTCTTATTAATGATGACTTGGAACAACTCCATCCAGATGATCTTGAAGAGATGGACATTAAATGGCAGATGGCCATGCTCTCTATGAGAGTTAAGAAGTTCATCAAAAGAACTGGGAGGAACAACTTCTCTCAAAGAAGAGAAGATGGAGCAGGTTTTGACAAGTCTAAGGTGGAATGCTATAAATGCCATCAAAAGGGACACTTTGCTAGGGAATGCAGAAGTGGAGTGTCTCACAACAACAACCACCAGCAGACACAGTCTGGAAGCTTCAATAATAACAGAAACTCTGCACAAGCCCTAGTTTCTCAACAAGGTATGGGGTTTGATTGGAGTGATCAAGCTGAAGAGGCTATCCAAAACCAAGCTCTAATGGCAGAGGTATCTGATATCCCAGCAGAGGTAACTTCTAATCTTTGTTCTCAAAATTGCATTAACACTGTTAAAAGGTATAGGGATCACAACCAGAACATGAGTGATGACCTTAAGAGATTGGAAAAGGACATAAAAGATTATGTGAGGATTGTTGAGAGATTTGAAGAGCAGATTAAGGGTTTTCAAGCCAATGAGCTTCAACACTCTTATGACACAAACTACTGGAAGTGGGAGAAGAATGACTTAGAACTTCAACTGACCAGATCCAAAGAAGAGAGTGAAAAGTTAAGAGGAGAGCTAGCTAAAGTCAAATTAGATGTAGAAAAGTTTTCCAATGCTTCCAAAGCAATGGATTCTTTGCTACAAACTCAGATTCATGATAAACTTAGAAGAGGAATAGGGTACAATACCACACCACCACCCTATAACAACAACTACATCCCTCCTAGTTCAGATTTGTTAGAAACAAAGGATAGGAAGGACCTACTCAAGGGAGCCACTGAGATTGATCCCTTAGATGAAGTAGTTGTTAAGGATAAATCTGAGAAAGAAGTTGTCAAGAATAAGAACAACACTGTGAGTGGTGAGATTCTTATAGAAAACCACATAATTAGCAATAAGGGATGTGGAAAGCATTGGGTAAAGTCCAATGAGATAGAGAAGTCTAAGGGAGAGAACAAGAAGGTTCACTATAAGCAGACCACTGTTGTGAATCCTATCCCTTGCAAGCAGTGTGCATGCAATAAATCTGAGCCCCAAAAATATGATAAACCAAGGGGCAATCAGAGAAACTGGAACAATCAATGGGCACAAAAACAAGGCATTGATCTGAGTAAAATCAATAGACCAAAGCCTTGTTTCATATGTGGAAAGTTAAACCATTTGGCTAAGCACTGTTTCTTTAATCCTATTAACCAACATATAAACTTTCAAAGATTTGTGCAAAAACCTGTTGGTTATAGGAAGGCTGGAAAGAAACATGTGGGGAAGAAATCTGTTGAAACCAAAGGCCCCATGAAGAAAAAGGTTTTAAAAGAAAGTATCAAAATGTGGGTGCCTAGAAGCACTAAAACTGTTAGTACTGCTGACAGAGATAGTGCTTCTAGAAGCATTAAGGCTGCTACCAGTGTTAGTACTGCTAAAAATTTTATTGCTGCTAATACTGTTAGTACCTCTTCAAAGATTAATACTGCTAACACAGTTACTGCTGCTAACACAGTTACTACTTCTAACAAGGTTAGTACTGCTAAGCATGCAAGTGCTGCTAATGCAGTTAGTACTTCTAAAACCAGTACTGCTTCTAGCAAATGTGTTTCTAAACCCATCATTGTGACAAAGTACTCCAGAAATGAGGAGTCAAAGTTTAAAAATCTTGTCAAGAAAGAATGTAAATATTTTGATGAGAAAGGGGTACCCAAGACCACTTTGGCTTGGGTTCCTAATTCATACTAACTGATTTATCTAATGTGCAGGGCAACCAACAACTTAAGGGAAAGAGTATATGACATGTTGATAGTGGTTGCTCTAGGCACATGACAGGCAACATGTCATGCCTTCAGGATTTCAAGCATATCAATGGAGGACATGTTGCATTTGGAGATAATCTTACTGGTGGTAAAATAAGTGGAAAAGGTAATGTTACAAAAGGTAAGATGACATTTGAGGATGTCTACTATGTTGATCAATTGAAGTACAACCTGTTAAGTGTATCACAGGTTTGTGACAAACAACATAGTATATTATTTACTAATACAGAGTGTATGATCCTTGCTCCGGAGTTCAAGGTAGTTGATGAAAGCATGATACTACTTAGAACTCCAAGAAAGGACAATGTTTATTGTCTAGATATGGACAATGTTGATAGTGATTCATCCCTGAACTGTCTTGTTTCAAAAGCTTCTGTGGATGAATCCTCTCTATGGCACAGAAGGATGTGTCACATGAATTTCAAGACAATGAACAAACTTGTTAAAAACAACCTTGTAAGAGGTTTACCATCAAAAGTCTTTTCATGTGATGATCATTGTGTTGCTTGTCTTAAAGGCAAACAACACAAAACTTCTCATAAGACCAAAGAGATAAATTCAATTTCTTCTTGTCTCCAGTTATTACATATGGATCTGTTTGGTCCTACAAATGTTATGAGTATAGGCAAGAAATCTTACTGCTTGGTTATTGTTGATGATTACTCCAGATTTACTTGGGTATATTTTCTAAAGACTAAGGATGAGACAAGTGGACTGATCAAATCCTTTATCCTAAGAATTGAAAACCAAACTAATCAAAAAGTAAAAGTCATTAGATCAGACAATGGAATTGAATTTAAAAATCTTGATCTAAACACCTTTTGTGAAGAAAAGGGAATTGAGAGACAATATAGTGCCCCTAGGACTCCTCAACAAAATGGAGTTGCTGAGAGGAGAAATAGGACACTAATAGAGGCTGCTAGATCTCTGTTGGCTGATTCAAAACTGCCAATTACCTTCTAGGCTGAAGCAGTTAATACTGCCTGTTATGTCCAAAACAGAGTTCTAGTGGTCAAGCCAAAGAACAAGACCCCATATGAGCTTTTAAATAAAAGAAAACCCTTTATTGGATTTTTCAAACCTTTTGGGTGTCCTTGTACAATTCTCAATACCAAAACTCACTTAGGTAAGTTTGATAGCAAGGCAGATGATGGATTTCTTGTTGGGTATTCATCTCAGAGTAAGGCTTACAGAGTTTTTAACTCTTCTTCTAGAATAATTGAAGAAAGTGACAATGTCAAATGCAATGAGAACACACCAAATCCTATTGGGTCTGGTCCTCAGTGGCTGTTTGACATTGACTCACTAACTAACTCTTTTGGTTTCAGTAGTGATGATTATGCTGGTTCAGGGAGTGGAGGATCAGGGACTACACAAGCTCAAGATAGTATATCTCAATCTGTGATCTTTCCCATACCCACAGTGAATCCTGTTGAAGACTGTGAAATGGAACCATCTACTGGACCAAATCAGAGTGAAGAAGAAAGTAGAGATGAGGAGGGTGAAGAAGAAAGTAGAGATAATAAAGAACCAGAAGTAGCTGCTGAAATCACCTCAGTTGAGTTGAATGACTCCAATCTAGGGGTGGGACTTAATGAAGAACCTAGTCATCACACCAGAATTCAAAAGAATCATCCTCCACAGCTGGTAATAGAAGATATATCTTCTCCTATGATGACTAGAAATCAAAGCAGGCTGCAAGAAATGCAAGACCAACAGCATACAGTGCTTTCTTGCTTTTTATCCCAGCTTGAGCCTAAGAAGGCACATGATGCTATGAAAGAATCCAGTTGGATAGAAGCCATGCAAGAAGAGCTACTGCAATTCAAGCTGCAAGATGTTTGGGATCTGGTAGACCTTCCTAAAGGCCAAAGAGCAATAGGAACAAAATGGGTCTTCAGGAATAAGAGAGATGAAAGAGGCATAGTAATAAGAAATAAAGCAAGGTTGGTGGCTCAAGGGTATACACAAGAAGAGGGAATAGATTATGAAGAAGTATTTGCACCTGTGGCTAGGATAGAAGCAATTAGATTATTCCTAGCTTATGCTTCTTATATGAAATTCAAAGTCTATCAAATGGATGTAAAAAGTGCATTTCTATATGGCTCAATTGAAGAAGAAGTATATGTCTGTCAACCACCAGGGTTTGAAAACCCAAGCTATCCAGACAGGGTATACAAATTGAAGAAAGCACTTTATGGACTGCATCAAGCTCCAAGAGCATGGTATGACACTCTGTCATCCTATCTCTTGGAAAATGGCTTTGAAAGAGGAGTCATTGATAAAACTCTATTTATCAAGAGAAAGAAGAAGGATATCTTGTTGGTCCAAATCTATGTTGATGATATTATCTTTGGATCTACAAGAGACAACATGTGCAAGGAGTTTGAGGAACTAATGCATCAAAGGTTCAAAATGAGTTCCATGGGGGAACTTACTTTCTTCCTTGGACTCCAAGTTCAACAGAAGTCAGATGGAATCTTTATCTGTCAGTCCAAGTATGTGCAGGACATTCTAACCAAGTTTGGTTTCTCAGATTCAAAACCTGCCAGCACACCTATGGAGACACACAAGCAGATAACAGTAGATCTTGAGGGGGAGGATATGGATGTTCATCATTATAGATCCATGATTGGATCTCTCATGTATCTTATAGCCTCTAGGCCAGATATAATGTTTCCAGTCTGTGTATGTGCAAGATTCCAAGTTAGGCCAAAGCAATCTCACTATCAAGCTGTTAAGAGGATATTCAGATATCTCAAAGGGCAACCCAGATTGGGACTTTGGTATCCTCATGACTCATCATTTGTCCTACTTGCATACTCAGACAGTGATCTAGGTGGAACAAACTTGGACAGAAAATCTACTTCTGGAGGATGTCAGTTTTTGGGTGCAAGACTAGTTTCATGGCAGTGCAAGAAATAAACCACAGTGTCCACATCTACAACAGAGGCAGAGTACATAGCAGCTGCAAGTTGCTGTTCTCAAGTCTTATGAATTCAGAATCAAATGCTGGACTATGGGGTAACCTTTCTACACACTCCAATTTTTATTGATAATAGCAGTGCTATTAGCATTGTGAATAATCCTATCAAGCACTCAAAGACAAAGCACATTGAGATCAGGTATCACTTCATAAGAGACTGTAATGAAAAGAAACTTATTCAAGTTGTAAAAGTTCATACTGATAACCAGTTTGCTGATCTATTCACCAAAGCTTTTGATGTGGGTAGATTCACTTTCTTGGTAACAAGTGTGGGAATGATCAACTCTGAATAAACACCTTCTCAAAAAGTGGTTACATACCTGTATATTGTTTATTCTTGGTGTTACTAATCTTCCTTTTTCAGGATATGTATAGCAGTACTCAGTGTATCACAAGCTTAAAAGAGTAAGTATGGTTAATACTGCCAGTACAGTTTTAATACTGCCAGTGCACAGTTAATACTGCTAGTGGTTAATACTGCTCTCAGTTAATACTGCTTGTTAGTTAATACTGCTAGTGGTTAATACTGCTAGTGGTTAATACTGCTCTCAGTTAATACTGCTAGTTGGTTAATACTGCTCTCAGTTAATACTGCTAGTTAGTTAATACTGCTAGTGGTTAATACTGCCCTCAGTTATTACTGCTAGTTAGTTAATACTGCTATTAGTTAATACTGCTCTAGGTTAATACTGCTTATGTCCCGAATAATATAAATACCCTTTGCCCGCCTAAAAGTTCATAACGACTCTTTGCATACTGTTCACTTGCGCTCTAAACCCTTTCTCTCTCAAGTTCAAAGTTTTCAGGCAAGAACTTTTAAGATCAATGGCATCAATGGCATTCATAGACGAGCACAATGAAAACGCGATGCTACAGAAGCCCAAACAAGCTGCTGGTTTCCACCAGATTGTTGATTTCCTCAAGACAAGCCATATTGCCCATGCTCTCACTGTTTCGCCATCAATCTATATCGAGCATCAAAGGCAATTTTGGGCAAATGCCACCATTGTTACTGAAAATGGTGTGCAAATGATCAAGACAAGGGTGTGTGACAAACCCTTGACAGTTACTGAAGAGGTAATTCGCATCAGTTTACGTCTAGAAGATGCCTCTGGTATAACTTCTATCTCTAATGATGAACTGTTTTCTACTCTTACTAGAATGGGGTATGGAGGCCCATTGGGTGTGTTCAAGTTCTCAAAAGCCAAATTTTCACCCCAATGGCGTTTCTTTGTCCATACCCTTATGTACTGTATCTCTAAAAAGACTACTGGATGGAGTGAGTTCAGTAGCACCATTGCTTATGCTTTGGTGTGCTTGGCCACTGCCAGAAAGTACAATTTTTCTAAAATGATTTTCAGTGATCTTGTCTCAAACATGGGAAGCAAAAAGAGCTTTTATATGTACCCCAAGTTTGTTCAAGAAGTTATCACCCACGAATTGACGGATATGCCTCATTTTGATGGGGTATATGTACCTAAACCCCCTAAAGGCAAGGTTTTCTCAAATATGAGAAGATCTGCTGGGGACTCGGAAGGAGTAGACACCCCATTGTTCTCTACAATGATGGTGGTGTCCCACACTGATGAAGGTATGGCAGCAGGGTCAAGGCCCCCATTAGACCATCCCACTGCTAGCCAATCCCAACCTTCCCACTCTAAATCAATTCCCCAGTCTCTTCTTGATAAACCAACTTCACCAATCACCCAAACATACAAAAGGAAACAGGTAAAGAAGGCTCCTTCCCTTCTTGTACCTTCACCCACTCAACCTTTAAGTCCTCTAAGGGAGAATTCTCCTTTAGAGAATATCAATAGGGAAACCAAAGGGGTGTCTCCCAACCCCAAGGAGGTGCTCTCTGAGGAGGAGGAAGAGCATATGGGTGAGCAGACTGCCACTACTTCTGCTAGCACAGAGAAGGACAGTGGTAACATAAATAAGACCTCCCCCATGGCAACTTTGAATAAGCAATCATTCAAAGGTCCCAGGTGCCAAGAAACCACGGGCGTGGATAGTGCTTCTGCTAGGCAGAAGACTTCCACTACTAAAAGATCCCATGATCCTTCAATAGAGGGTAACACTTCTGGAGAAGGTGAGGACAGATATAACTACTATGAATTGATGGAAACAATGGGCAACATCAACCAAGATGTTCTTAAACAAGGGAAAGAAATAGAAGAAATGAATATGATAATTTTGTCCCAACAAGTGCAAATTACCAGACTCAAGAAGCTGGTGAAGAGGTTGGTACTTAAAAAAAGAAAAAGAAGCAATTTGTGCTGAAGAAGAGGGCAAATGTTCAAGATCCTTTCAACAAGGGGGAGAAGCCAGAGGGAGAAACAGAGAAAGAAAGCTCAGTTGTAAAAGGAAGTTAAAGTTGAGGGGGAGACAGAACATGGAACAACAGCATAAACTATTAATGCTGTTAATGCTGCTAAAATACAAGAAGCAGCAGAAACAGAAGCAGCAGAAACAGGGCTTTCTATAGAAGAAATGGAGATAGCTGAAACTTTGGTTAAAGACAAGAATGATACTCCTAAGGCTACTCAAAAGGCCAAGGGAGTAGTCATTAATGAAGGAGGGATCTCAAAGAAGGAAAAAGAGAAGGAAGTCTTGAAGGATATAAAGGGAAAAGGAAAAGAAAAGATGGTTGAAGAAGCTGAACTACCTACAAAGAAGAAGACTCGGATTGAAATAGATGAGGCAATAGCAAAGTAGCTTCAAGATCAATTGGAATAGGAGGAGCAGATTCAAACAGAAACAGATAGAAAACTTGCAAAGCTCATGGCTAGAAAATTAAATGCAGAATATCATAAAAGCATAAAAGAAGCAGCTTAGGCCAAGAGACTTCAAGTTAAAAAGATGCCAATTCAAAAACAGAAACAGAAAAGACAACCCTCCAAGACATTTTTGGCCAATCAGGAAAGAAGAAAAATGATAAATTTCCTGAAAGGTGCAATTGGTGTTAAGGGGGAGATGTTCACCAACATGGCATACACTCAGCTTGAAGAGTTGTACCAAAAAGAAATGGCTAAGATTCAAGGGGATTCAGTTCAAAGGGAAGAGGCTGAGAGAAGAATGAAGGAAAGGCATGATCTGAATATTCAAAAACCATTCCCTGAGGAGACCACACCCTCAAAAGACAAAGTAGAAGAGAGTATTGGTGTAGAAGCCAAATCTGGGAAGAGGGTGAAGACAATTGCTTCCAAAAAGCAGTCTAAAAGGCCTAGAGTGGAAGAAACAGCAGAATCTGCAGCAGAGCCTTCAGATGTACCTTTAGCAGAATCAGTGCAAATTCCAGAACAGTCAAGTAAGCCAACTAATGAGAGTATGGATCTGTACATGACCATAATAGAACCTATGAAGGCTGTTCCAATCTCTATGAAAGCTCCAGAGATCATCTTCTGGGACATTCTAAGAGATAGTGGAAAGAATTTCTTCAGAATCAAAAGAGTAGGTGATACATTTGAAGCTTATTCAACATGGGGGAGAGTTATCAGAAGTTGTTCAAGAGCAGATATAGAGGAAATGTACAAAGTGGGGATGAAACTTTATGAGCCTGTGTTGAAAGGTACTGAAGAAAATATTCTCAAGGTAACATTGGAATACTTGTGCATGATGTTTGATCCAGAAAGAGTGGCTTATAGGATTAAAGATCATAACCATGAGTTTGTATTCAAGAAGATTGATAAATGGATATTGTTTGAAAACTGTGGAGTATACATGACAACTGTTATCATGAATACTACCTGGTGGACAAAATCTATGAGCATAGCAAGGAGAAGCTAGTAGGAATGCTAAATGCAAAGCTAGTATGCACAAAGGATTCAGAAATGGCCAAGATTATGGTAAGAAGAACTGTAAATCAAAGTTTGGGCCTAGATCCAAATTTGGGCAACTGAACCTGAGGTGTTGAAAGCATCTTGAAGATCAGATTTGAAGAACTTGACTTCTCTTCCTAAAAGTCAAGTTAGGGGGAGATTGTTAGGAACTGAAGAAAAGCTTAAGTATGGTTAATGCTGCTAGTTCAGATTTACTACTGCTAGAGGACTTCAAAAGTTAATACTGCTGAGTATTACTACTTCTAGTAGAATTAATATTGCTAGTCAAAGTCAGTGCTGCTTGAACAAAGTTAGTACTGCTTAGCTAGTTAGTACTGCTAGAGGTTACTGCTGCTTAGTAGTTAATGCTGCTAAGACCAAGTTAATGTTGCTTCTGAGATAATGTGAAGATAATGCTGAAGAGATCGTGTTTAAAGATAAACATGGAAATCTGAAGATATTCATGGAAGATATACTGAAGATATTTTATTTATTGTAATTATCTTTTATTCAGTATATGTATAGAATTGATAGAATAGTTTAGAATAGAATTTATTCTAAGTTTTTGTTCTAGAGAGAATCAACCTCAAGGCATAGATCCTAATTCTAGAGAAGTAGAATTCGTCTTGAAAGAGTCTGTTCTTCAAGATTGAGGTTGAGTGTGTAATCTTGTGATTTTAATCATTCAATACAAGTTTACAAGTTGTTAATCATATACTGTTTGTTTACTGTTACATTGAATATCAAAGTGTTATTCCGCAACTTCTTTGATATTGTTTCTGAGTATTTATAATTCTTGTTGAGAATTCGATCCTGACAGGATTTGAACTCAACTTTGTTGCTCCGTTATTATCACAATAAACAAAAGGAGTAGTTACTGAGCCAACGCCAAGTTTAGACATGAGAGAAAAACCCCATCAAATTTCAGAAGTTGTTGCAGCAACAGAGCGATACTCTACTTCTGTGGAGGAGCGATCAATAGTGGATTGCTTCTTTGAGCTCCAGGATACAAGGTTTCGACCAAGATAAACAAGGTAAGCACCAGTTGAAGTTTATTTGTCTTTGTTCCCTGCCCAATCTGCATCAGAAAATGCTTGAAGGGATAAAGGGGAATCACGGTAAAGAAGAAGACCCTTGTCTAGTGTACCAAACAAATAGCGTAAAATGCGCTTGACAAGAACCCAATGTTCATTAGTCGGCTTGTGCATAAACTGGGCCATTTTTTTTACTACAAACGAGATATCTGGTCGAGTTAAAGAAAGATATGTTGGATCCCAGATCTAATGTCGTAACAATGATATAAACAATAAGAGTAATGACAGCGGAAGTAATACAGTTTAATATCAAAGGAGATTCAAATATCACAGTTCATAAAGCAGATAAAGATAAACAACATATTCTTGGAATAAAGTATTCAACTTATATTATCAGATATATAACTTCTCAAGCACACTTTGAACAATAAGGTGATGGTCCTATTTATAGGACCATAAAGTAAGCAGTGTACTTTTATGACGAAAGGAAGCATGCTGAACAGTGACCTATTCTAGAAAGTAAATCTTATCACAAGGTGACGTGTCATCTGTTCTTCTGTTCACTCGTAGATAATTTGAGTGAACATCTTCAGAGAGAATGTCTTCAGAGCTCTGACGTTGTCTTCAGAGCCTCTGATGAAGCTATCTCTGCTGTCTTATCTGAAAGTTGCAATCTCTGATAAGTACTTCAGAGGCAGGTTTGTCCTCTGAAGTCTTCGTCCTCTGAAGTCTGTCTCTGGAAGTCCTCTGAAGTAGGACTTAGATATTTTAAACACTTTAACAAATGAAGATTTGAAGCTAACAATCTCCCCCTAAGTGTTGAAAATAAAAGATGCAAGAATAGCAGAGAACAGAACTTAAACTAGAAAGCATAGAGGAGAAAATCATCCTCTTAAATATTACTAAAACAGTTGGAAATACATTATAGAAAAAGTAATATTCAAGAACAAAGAAGCATGCTAAAATTTGTCACTAGAACAGATTCCATGGAACTTCATGATCAGAGCTCTGAAGTTGATCATCGAGTCAATCTCTAAGTCAAGTTTTGCCAGTAAATCTGCTCTGTGCCTTTCTTCTTTTACATGGATCATTTTCTTTATACCTCTCAAGGTTTCATCAGAGTACTTCGACACTTCCGAAGCTAGAAAGATGTTCTTTACTTCATTTACTCTGTAGACGAAACCCAGAGGTTCTGCAACGATTGATCGAGTCTTTTGTTCTTCAAGTTTGTCGAATGACTCCACAGGTTCAGTTACCTCCAGCTTTTCTTCCCTTGGTTCAGAGCAATTTGAAAGTCACGTTTTGCTCTGTGTTTGACATAGGCCTCCATTGCCCGTCTGACTTCAACCATGCCCATCCTTATTTCCCTTCTTCCATGATCATATCTTGCAGAGCAATAGGCATATAAATGTGGTAAATCATATGGATTTAGATTTACGAGATCATTATCATTGAACTCGTAAATCTTCTGATCAGATCGAGTTACCACATAGTGCCTATAGATGATCTTGTTGTAAGCAAAGGTCTTTTCTGAGATTTTGTTGACCTTGGTGATTGAATCATCAAAGAGGACCTCTGCTCTTGGTCTGGTTTTATCTCTGACAAATCTTCGCTCATAGTCTGGCATGTCCTCTCTGATCCTTGGATTCAGAGGAATGACTAGAGTGTCTGCCATATTGAACTCACAGTAGATGTATCTGAAGTGGTCTTCTATGGAAGCTTCGGGAATTGATTCAAGGAATGTAGGAGGTTTATTGAACACTTTTGCTGGAAGACCGATGCTTGCCTTCTGAACAGGATTCTCTAAAGGAGCCTGTTCATCAGCAACCATGGTTTCTGGTTCCTTCGTCTGTGGAGGATTATCTGTTGTGGGTTCAGAGATGTAGCCATCTATCTCTGGTGATTCCCTCAGCTCTGTTGCTGTTGAAGTATGATATGGTTGAGCATTCTTGAATACATACTCTTCGACATCAATTACTTCAATTTCTTCTTCAGCAACTTCTTTTCCAGAATCTGATTTTTCTTCTTTTTCATATTCTGATTCTGCTCTTTCAGCCTCTGATTCGTAAGCATCTCTCATCTCATAAGTTGGTCTTTCTGGTGATGAGAATGCATATTCTGACGTAGAGAAGTCTACCAGCTGCTCGTCTTCATCTTCTTCCAGAGCTCCAATAGTTTCTGGAGTTACAGTTGTTATTGGTACTATTGGAGCACTCGATGTGGATGGTGCTAGAAAGATGACAGGTACTGGCGACTTTAAAGTGGCCTGAAGATCTTCAGCAGAGGTGGAGGTTGAACGTCTTTCTATTCCTTTCTCCTTGCTTTGGTTTGATTCAGATGGAGTGGACTCCTTTTGTGTTTCAACAGGTTTTGGTGTAGGAGTTTTCTTCCCCTTATGAAGATCGGATGACCCCTGAGGTTGGTCATCTGCGTCATCAGAATCTTCATACCTTGCCTTCTTTCGGGCTTCTTCAGAGCATGCGACCCCTGGTTCCTTTCTCTTCAATACTCCTTCTGTTGGGAACTGAAGAATTCATCAAGTGTGATTAATGCTGCTAGTTCAATGTTACTACTGCTAGAAGATTCAATGTTAATACTGCTGAGTGTTACTACTGCTAGTGTTAATTAATACTGCTAGTCAAAGTTAGTACTGCTTGAACAAAGTTAGTACTGCTTAGCTAGTTAGTACTGCTAGTAGTTAGTACTGCTTAGTAGTTAATGCTGCTAGAAGAAAGTTAATGCTGCTGAAGATTAGTACTGCTTATTTGATGAAGATTCGTATGAAAGGATATACATGGAAGCTTAGAGATATACATGGAAGATATACTGAAGATATTTTATTGTATTTATCTTTTGTATTCAGTATATATATATAGTATTGTTTAGAATAGTGAGATAACTTTTGTTTTTTATTCTTTTAGAGAGAAAATCAACCTCAAGGCATAGATCCTAATTCTAGAGAAGTAGAATTCGTATTGGTGAGCCTGTTCATCAATATTGAGGTTGAGTGAGTAATCTTGTAACTTCAAGCATTCAATACAAGTTTACAGTTTGTTCTTCATATTTTCTGTATTGATTTACTGTTTGATTGAATATCAAAGTGTTATTCCGCAAACTTCTTTGATATTGTTTCTGAGAATTAATTCTTGTTGAGAATTCGATCCTGACAAGTGGTATCAGAGCCAAACTCTCTCAGAAACAGCTATTCATCATGGATAATCTTACAGAATCAAGCAGTACTTTGGTCTCAAAAGTTCCAATGCTCAGATCCAATGAATTTGACATGTGGAAGATCAGAATCAAGCAATATATTCTCCTCACAGATTACTCTATGTGGGACATCATTGAGAATGGCCCATCTGATGAAGGAAAGATTGGTGAAGATGGCAAAAGAACTCCTCCAAAGACAGATGCAGACAGGAAATCAAGACAGATAGAGATGAAAGCCTTGAGCACACTGCTCTTGGCCATTCCAAATGAGTATCAACACCAATTCTGCAATTGTACTGATGCACAGATGCTCTGGAATGCTCTAGAGAAAAGGTTCTCAGGTACCAAAAGTACCAAGAGAAATCAAAAGGCAATCTTAAAGCAACAGTATGAAAACTTCATGTCAACTAAGAATGAGTCCATGACTCAAACTTTTGACAGGTTTAATAAACTAATTGGTGAACTAGCCACTATGGGAGTACAGATTGATCAAGATGATGTGAACAGAAAGTTCTTAAGGTCCCTTGGAGATGAATGGACCATGTACACTGTGTCATTCAGACAGAATGATCAGTTGGAAAAAAAAGAACTTGATGATCTGTATAATGATCTTAGAGTATTTGAAGCTGAGATGGAGGCAAAGAAGAAGCCTTCTGGATATGTTCATAATGCTGCACTCCTATCAGCATCAATTGATTCTACTGCTAACCCTGAATCAGTTAATGCTGCTAATTGATCAAATCAAGATAAAGGCACTGATTCTGTGTTTGAAGCTTTTCTTTCTAATCATGGAAATTCCTCTTTGATCAATGATGACTTAGAACAACTCCATCCTGATGATCTGGAAGAGATGGATATTAAATGGCAGATGGCCATGCTCTCCATGAGGGTGAAGAAGTTTATAAAGAGGACTGGGAGAAACAACTTCTCACAAAGAAGAGAAGATGGAGCAGGGTTTGATAAATCAAAGGTGGAATGCTACAAATGCCATCTGAAGGGACATTTTGCTAGAGAATGCAGAAGTGGAATGTCTCACAACAACAACCATCAACAAGCTCAATCTGGAAGCTTCAATAACAACAGAAACTTTGCTCAAGCCCTTGTTTCTCAACAAGGAATGGGGTTTGATTGGAGTGATCAAGCAGAAGAAGCTATTCAGAATCAAGCTCTTATGGCTAAAGTATCTGATCTCCCATCTGAAGTAAGTTCTAATCTCTGTTCTAAAACTTGCATAGACACTGTTAAAAGGTACAGGGATCACAATCAGAAGATGAGTGATGACCTTAAGAGATTAGAAAAGGATATAAAAGACTATGTGAGGATAGTAGAGAGATTTGAAGATCAAATCAATGGTTTTCAAGCCAATGAACTACAACACTCATATGACACCAATTACTGGCAGTGGGAGAAAAAGGATTTAGAACTTAAACTGACCAAATCTAAAGAGGAGAGTGAAAAACTGAAAGAGGAGTTAACCAAGGTTAAGCTTGATGTAGAAAAGTTTTCCAATGCTTCTAAAGCAATGGACTCTTTACTGCAAAATCAGATTCATGATAAACTGAGAAGAGGAATTGGGTATAATGCCACACCTCCACCATATAACAACAATTACATTCCTCCTACTTCAGACCTGTTAGACACCAAAGATAGGAAGGACTTGCCTGAGGGAGCCACTGAAATAGATCCCTTAGAAGAGGTAGTTGTTGAGGATAAAACTGAGAAAGAGGTTGGCAAGAGTAAGGAGAACAAGGTGAGTGGTGAGATTTCTATAGAGAACAACATTATCACCAATGAGGATTGTGGAAGGACTTGGATCAAATCCAAGAACATAGAGAAGACAGAGGGAAAGTCTGGTAAGGTCCATTATAAACAAACCACAGTTGTGAATCCAGGTCCTTGCAAAAAGTGTGCTTGTAAGAAGAATAAGCCCCAAAAACAGGACAAAAAGAGGGGAAATCAAAGAAACTGGAATAACCAATGGGCACAAAAACAAGGGGTTGATCTGAGTAAAATCAATAGACCAAAACCTTGTTTTATCTGTGGCAAATTGAATCATCTTGCAAAACTCTGTTATTTCAATCCTATGAACCAAAGAATGAATTTCCAAAGATCCATGCAAAAACCCTTTGGTTATAAGAAAATTGAAAAGAACCATGTGGCTAAGAAAACTGTTAAAACTAAAAGCCACATGAAGAATAAATCTGTTAAAGAAAGTGTCAATATGTGGATTCCTAAAAGCACTAAAACTGTTAGTACTGCTACCACAAATAGTGTTGCTGACAATGATAGTGCTGCTAGAAGTAATACTACTGCTAACAATATTAATGCTGCTAACAAGATTAGTACTACTAAACCTGTTAGTACTGCTAACTCTGTTAGTACTTCTGAAGTTAGTACTGCTAAACCTGTTAGTACTGCTAACTCTGTTAGTACTTCTGAAGTTAGTACTGCTAAACCTGTTAGTACTGCTAACTCTGTTAGTACTTCTAAGGTTAGTACTGCTTCTAGTGTTGGTTCTGCTAAGCCAATCATATTGACAAAGTACTCTAATAAAGAGTATTCTGAGTTTAAAAACCTCATTAAAAAGGAATGTAAATACTTTGATGAGAAAGGGAGACCCAAGATCACTTTGGCTTGGGTCCCCAATCATACTAATTGATTTATTTAATGTGCAGGGCAACCAACAGCTCAAAGGAAAGAGCATTTGGCATGTTGATAGTGGTTGCTCTAGGCACATGACAGGCAACATGTCATGCCTTCAGGATTTCAAGCATATCAATGGAGGACATGTTGCATTTGGAGACAATCTTACTGGTGGTAAGATAAGTGGAAAAGGTAATGTCACCAAAGGTAAGATGACATTTGAGGATGTCTACTATGTTGATCAATTAAAGTACAACCTGTTAAGTGTATCACAGGTTTGTGACAAACAACATAGTATATTATTTACTAACACTGAGTGTATGATTCTTGCCCCAGGGTTCAAGGTAGTTGATGAAAGCATGATACTTCTTAGAACTCCAAGAAAGGACAATGTTTACTGTCTTGATTTGGACAATGTTGATAGTGATTAATCTCTAAATTGTCTTGTTTCAAAAGCTTCTATAGATGAATCCTCTCTATGGCACAGAAGGATGTGTCACATGAATTTCAAAACTATGAACATTCTTGTTAAAAATAACCTTGTAAGAGGTTTACCTTCAAAAGTCTTTTCATGTGATGATCATTGTGTTGCTTGTCTTAAAGGCAAACAACACAAAACTTCTCATAAGACCAAAGAGTTAAATTCTGTTTCTTCTTGTCTTCAGTTACTGCATATGGATCTGTTTGGTCCTACAAATGTTATGAGTATAGGCAAGAAATCTTACTGCTTGGTTATTGTTGATGATTACTCCAGATTTACTTGGGTATATTTTCTAAGGACTAAGGATGAAACAAGTGGTCTTATCAAATCCTTTATTCTAAGAATTGAAAACCAAACTAATCAAAGAGTAAAAGTCATTAGATCAGATAATGGAACTGAGTTTAAAAATCATGATCTAAACACCTTTTGTGAAGAAAAAGGTATTGAGAGACAATACAGTGCTCCTAGGACTCCTCAACAGAATGGTGTTGCTGAAAGGAGAAATAGGACACTAATAGAGGCTGCTAGATCTCTGTTGGCTGATTCAAAATTGCCAATTACCTTCTGGGCTGAAGCAGTTAATACTGCTTGTTATGTCCAAAACAGAGTTCTAGTGGTCAAACAAAAGAACAAGACCCCATATGAGCTTTTAAATCAAAGAAAACCTTTTATTGGTTTCTTCAAACCTTTTGGGTGTCCTTGTACAATTCTCAATACCAAATATCACTTAGGTAAGTTTGATAGCAAAGCAGATGATGGATTTCTTGTTGGATATTCATCTCAGAGTAAGGCCTACAGAGTTTTTAACTCTTCTTCTAGAATAATTGAAGAAAGTGACAATGTCAAATGCAATGAGAACACACCAAATCCTGTTGGGTCTGGACCTCAGTGGCTATTTGACATTGACTCACTAACTAACTCTTTTGGTTTAGGTACTGAGTATACAGGAACAGGTAGTGGAGAATCAGAGATCACACAAGTTCAAGATAGTATATCTAAATCTGTGATTTTTCCCATACCAACTGTAAATGAAGACTGTGAAAAGGAATCATTTACTGAACCAAGTCAGAGTGAAGAAGACACTAGAGATGAGGAGACTCAAGAATCAGAAGTGACATCTGAAGACACTTCAGTTGAATTGCAAGACTCTAATCTAGAGGCTGGACTGAATGAAGAACCTAGTCATAACACAAGGGTTCAAAAGAATCATCCTCCACAGTTGATAATAGGAGATATCTCTTCTCCCATGATGACTAGACATCAAAGCAGGCTTCAGGAAATGCAAGATCAACAGCATACAGTGCTCTCATGTTTTCTATCACAACTTGAGCCTAAAAAGGCTCATGATGCTATGAAAGAATCCAGTTGGATAGAAGCAATGCAAGAGGAACTGTTACAGTTCAAGCTACAAGATGTGTGGGATCTAGTAGACCTTCCTAAAGGTCACAGAGCAATTGGCACAAAATGGATCTTCAGAAACAAGAGAGATGAAAGAGGTATTGTTATAAGAAACAAAGCAAGGCTGGTAGCTCAAGGCTACACTCAAGAAGAGGGCATAGATTATGAAGAAGTTTTTGCACCTGTAGCTAGGATAGAAGCAATCAGACTATTTCTAGCCTATGCTTCTTACATGAATTTCAAAGTCTATCAAATGGATGTAAAAAGTGCTTTTCTCTATGGCTCAATTGAAGAAGAAGTATATGTCTGTCAACCACCAGGGTTTGAGAACCCAAGCTATCCAGACAGGGTATACAAATTAAAGAAAGCACTTTATGGACTACATCAAGCCCCAAGAGCATGGTATGACACTCTGTCATCCTATCTCTTGGAAAATGACTTTGAAAGAGGAGTCATTGATAAGACTCTATTTATCAAAAGAAAGAAGAAGGATATCTTGCTGGTCCAAATATATGTTGATGACATTATTTTTGGTTCTACAAGAAACAACATGTGCAAGGAGTTTGAGGATTTAATGCATCAAAGGTTCAAAATGAGTTCCATGGGGGAACTTACTTTCTTCCTTGGACTTCAAGTTCAACAGAAGATAGATGGCATATTCATATGTCAATCCAAGTATGTGCAGGATATTCTAACCAAGTTTGGTTTCTCAGAATCAAAACCTGCCAGCACACCTATGGAAACACATAAGCAGATCACAGCAGATCTTGAGGGGGAGGATATGGATGTGCATCATTATAGATCCATGATTGGCTCTCTCATGTATCTCACAGCATCAAGGCCAGATATAATGTTTCCAGTCTGTGTATGTGCTAGATTTCAAGTTAGGCCAAAGCAATCTCACTTTCAAGCTGTTAAGAGGATATTCAGATATCTCAAAGGGCAACCCAGATTGGGACTTTGGTATCCTCATAACTCACCTTTTGACCTAATAGCATACTCAGACAGTGATCTAGGTGGGGCAAACTTGGACAGAAAATCTACTTCTGGAGGATGTCAGTTTCTGGGTGCTAGACTAGTATCATGGCAGTGCAAGAAACAAACCACAGTATCCACATCTACAACAGAGGCAGAGTACATAGCAGCTGCAAGTTGCTGTTCTCAAGTCTTATGGATTCAGAATCAAATGTTGGATTATGGGGTAACCTTTCTACACACTCCAATCTTTATTGACAACAGCAGTGCTATTAGCATTGTAAAAAATCCAGTCAAGCACTCAAAGACAAAGCACATTGAAATCAGGTATCACTTTATAAGAGATTGTAATGAAAAGAAACTTATTCAAGTTGTCAAAGTTCACACTGATAATCAGTTTGCTGATCTATTCACTAAAGCTTTTGATGTGGGTAGATTCACTTTCTTGGTTACAAGTGTGGGAATGATAAACTCTGAATAATCTTCTTCTCAAAAAGTGGTTTTATACCTCTATATTTTTATTCTTGGTGCTACTAATCTTCTTTTTCAGGACATGCATAGCAATACTCAGTGATTATCAAGTTTAAAAGGAGTAAGTATAGTTAATACTGCTTTCAGTTAATACTGCTAGTGGTTAATACTGCTTTCAGTTAATACTGCTTGTGGTTAATACTGCTTTCAGTTAATACTGCTTTCAGTTAATACTGCTAGTGGTTAATACTGCTTTCAGTTAATACTGCTTGTGGTTAATACTGCTTTCAGTTAATACTGCTAGTGGTTAATACTGCTTTCAGTTAATACTGCTAGTGGTTAATACTGCTATCAGTTAATACTGCTAGTAGTTAATACTGCTTTCAGTTAATACTGCTAGTAGTTAATACTGCTAGTTAGTTAATACTGCTCGCAGTTAATACTGCTAGTAGTTAATACTGCTCGCAGTTAATACTGCTAGTAGTTAATACTGCTATAGGTTAATACTGCTTATATTCCGAATACTATAAATACTCTTTGCCCGCCTAAAAGCTTATAACGACTCTCTGCATACTATTCTCTTGCGCTCTAACCCCTTTCTCTCTCAAAGTTCAAAGTTTTGAGGCAAGAATCTTCAAGGTCAATGGCATCCATGGCATTCATTGATGAGCACAATGAAATTGCGATGCTCCAAAAGCCAAAACAATCTGAAGGTTTTCATGAGATAGTCGACTTTCTAAAGTCGAGCCACATTGCCCATGCTCTCACTATGTCTCCAACTATCTTCATAGAGCATCAGAGGCAATTCTGGGCACATGCCACCGTTGTTACTGAGAATGGTGTGCGAATGATCAAGACGACAGTATGTGGCAATCCATTGACAGTTACTGAAGAGATAGTTCGCATCAGTCTACGTCTAGACGATGCCTCTGGTATAACTTCTATCCCAAATGATGAACTGTTTTCTACTCTGACAAGAATGGGGTATGGAGGCCCATTGGGTATTTTTAAGTTCTCAAAAGCTAAATTTTCACCGCAATGGCGTTTTCTTGTTCATACCTTGATGCACTGCATTTCTAAAAAGACTACTGGATGGAGTGAGTTCAGCAGTCCCATTGCTTATGCTTTGGTCTGTTTGGCCACTGCCAAAAGGTACAATTTTTCACAAATGATTTTCAATGATCTTGTCTCAAACATGGGAAACAAAAAGAGCTTTTATATGTATCCCAGGTTTGTTCAAGCAGTTATCAACCATGAATTGACGGATCTTCCTCATTCTGATGGAATTTATGTACCAAAACCCCCCAAAGGCAAGGTTTTCTCAAATATGAGAAGATCTGCTGGGGACTCTGAAGGAGTTGACACCCCATTGTTCTCTACAATGATGGTGGTGTCCCAACCCAATGAAGGTATGGCAGCAGGGTCAAGGCCCCCATTAGATCAATCCACTGCTAGCCAAGCCCAACCTTCCCACTCTATATCTATCCCACAGTCCCTACTTAATAAGCCCACTTCTCCAATCACCCAAACTTATCAAAGAAAACAGGTAAAGAAGGCTCCTTCCCTTCTTGTACCATCACCCTCTAAGCCTTTAAGCCCTCTAAGGGAGAATTCTCCCTTAGAGAATATCCAAAGGGAAACCACAAGGGTGTCTCCCAACCCAAAGGAGGTGCTCTCTGAGGAGGAGATAGAGCATATGGGTGATGAGGCTGCCACTACTCCTGCTAGCATAGAGGAGGAAAGTGGCAACATCAATAAGACCTCCCCCATGGCAACTTTGAATGAGCAATCATTTGAAGGTCCCTGGTGCCAAGAAACCAAGGGGGTGGATAGTGCTTCTGCTAGGCAGAAGACTTCCACTGCAAAAAGATCCAATGATCCTTCAATAGGGGGTAACACTCCTGGAGAAGGTGAGGACAGATATAACTATGATGAATTGATGGAGGCAATGGGCAACATCAACATGGATGTACTCAAACAAGGCAAGGATATAGAAGAGCTTAAACTCATAGTTCTGTCACAACAAGAACAAATCATCAAGTTGAAGCAAATGGTAAGAAAACTGATTCTGCAAAGGAAAAAGAAACAATTTGTGCTCAGAAGGAGTAAACCAGTGACTGATGCTCCCAAAAAGGGGGAGTCAGAAGCTGATGCCAAAGCTAAGGGGGAGCAAGAGGAAAAACATGATGTTGAGGGGGAGAATGAGCATGAGGGGGAGAATGAGCAAGCAGCAGAAACAGAGTCAGCAGCAGAAACCATTAATACTGCCAGTTCAAGTAAAGCAGCAGAAATGGTTAATGCTGCTGAGCTGAAACAAGCAGCAGAAAAAGTAAAAGAGGTCCTTACAGAGCTTGAGGTTGCAGAAACACTCATCAAAGCAAAACATGATACTCCCAAGGTCACCTCAAAGGCCAAAGGAATTGTCATAAAAGAAAGAGGTGATGCAACAAAGAACTCCAGCATTGGGAAGGAGATGAGTAAAGATAAAGGAAAGGCAAAGCTAGTTGAATCTGATAAACCAATGAAAAAGCAGAAGCTGATTGAATCAGATGAAGCTCTAGCTAGAAAGATACAGGCTGAATTTGAAGAAGCAGAAACCATGCAAGTGCAAAAGGATAGAGAGATAGCTAAAGCAATGGCTGCAGAGTTAAACAAAGCCTATCAACAAAGCCTAGCAACAGAACTAGCCAAACAAAAAGCCACATCTTTGAGGAAGCCTGAAAAGATCAAAATGGCTACAAGGAAAAGACAACCTTCAAAGACATACCTGGGTGCTCAAGAGAGAAAGAAAATGATTACTTTCCTCAAGGGTGCAGTAGGTGTCAAGGTAGAGATGTTTTCAAAGATGTCTTTTGAGAATCTCAAGAAGATGTATGATGCTGAGATGATAAAGCTTCAAGGGGATGATCTTGCAAGGGTTGAAATGGAGAAAAGAATGAAAGAAAGCAATGATTTCTTACAAAAACCATTCCCTGATGAGCAAGAAACTCCAGAGAAGGAAACACCAATTGGTGAAAGTCTAAGGACTCTAAAAAGAACAAAGATGATTGCCAGGAGAAAGCCTACAAAGAAGCCTAGATCAGTGGAAGAAGAGGCTGAAAAGGTTGCTGAAGAAGAGGAGGCACCTGTGTCATCTACAATGAAAGAACCTGCAAGTACTGAGGATGTCAAGATGTACATGGTTGTGATGGACAAAGTGCCTGAACCAATTGCAGCAGAACCTGTAGGAGTTAAACCTCCTGAAGTCATTCACTGGGATGTTTTGGAAGTAGATGGCAAGGAGTATATCAGACTGAAGAGAAAAGATGAAAAGTATGAAGTCTACAGTACTTGGACTAAAATTGTCAGAACATGCTCAAGGTCTGATATTGAAGAAATGTTTGATATAGGAATGAAGTTGTATGCAGATAAGTTGAAAGCCCCAGGAATTTCAATTACAAAACTGGTGATAGAGTATCTGTGTATGATGTTCAAACCTGAAGAAGTAAAGCACTTGATCAAGGATGTCTTCAAATCAGTAAACAGTTGGACTCTATATGAAATTAGTGGAGTATATACAGTGACTCTGGATTTAAATCACACTGAATACTTCCTAGTGGATAGAGTGTATAATCATAGCAGATTGAAGCTACATGCCATGTTGAAGAAAAAGTTAAGGTGTGTTCCAGATTCAGAAATGGCTAAATACTTGATTCAAAGAACCATCAATCAGAGTTTGGGATTGGATGCAAACACAGGAATTTAGACCATAATGGAGTTTTGGGAGCATCTTGAAGAAGATCTGAAGAACTTGACTTCTTTTCCTAAAAGTCAAGTTAGGGGGAGATTGTTGGGAACTGAAGAATTCATCAAGTGTGATTAATGCTGCTAGTTCAATGTTACTACTGCTAGAAGATTCAATGTTAATACTGCTGAGTGTTACTACTGCTAGTGTTAATTAATACTGCTAGTCAAAGTTAGTACTGCTTGAACAAAGTTAGTACTGCTTAGCTAGTTAGTACTGCTAGTAGTTAGTACTGCTTAGTAGTTAATGCTGCTAGAAGAAAGTTAATGCTGCTGAAGATTAGTACTGCTTGTTTGATGAAGATTCGTATGAAAGGATATACATGGAAGCTTAGAGATATACATGGAAGATATACTGAAGATATTTTATTGTATTTATCTTTTGTATTCAGTATATATATATATAGTATTGTTTAGAATAGTGAGATAACTTTTGTTTTTCATTCTTTTAGAGAGAAAATCAACCTCAAGGCATAGATCCTAATTCTAGAGAAGTAGAATTCGTATTGGTGAGCCTGTTCATCAATATTGAGGTTGAGTGAGTAATCTTGTAACTTCAAGCATTCAATACAAGTTTACAGTTTGTTCTTCATATTTTCTGTATTGATTTACTGTTTGATTGAATATCAAAGTGTTATTCCGCAAACTTCTTTGATATTGTTTCTGAGAATTAATTCTTGTTGAGAATTCGATCCTGACACCTTCTGAAGATTTGACATTCTTCAGAAGATCTTCAATCTCTTTGTTCTGCTGAGTGGTCTTGGAGACGAACTTGCTGGAGATATTCATTACATTGCTGGTGATCTTCTTGGAGAAGTTGGTGAGGTCAGCCTTTGTAACGAATTCTGTTGTAGCAGGAGCAGCAGTAGAGGAGGTAGGGATCCTTGCAATTACCTCTGCCAAAGAACGCAAGACTTCCTCTTTGAATTGAGAAAAGTCTGCAAGTGTTGGAGTGGGGGCAGAGGTAGGTGGAATTGCCTTGAGGAGCTCTGCGGTGGAGTTCGAAATTTCTCTGAATAAAACCGAGTCATTTTTTATGACCAGGCTTTCCAGAGCATCCAGTTTGGCGTTCTGAGAGAGAACGGTCGTGCGCAGCTCAGAGACCTCTGAAGTGAGCTTTGCAACTTCAGAGTTAGAGGCGGAGGCCTCTGAGGTCTTCTCCATTTGAAGTTTTATCTCCTTCAGAGATTCTCTGATTTCATTTCCAAAGATTTTGAACTCTTCTTTGGTAACGTAATCAGAGGGGGTGACCTTAGGATCAACACATGATTCTAAGTTTCCCTCGAGTTCAGAGGGGCCTTCTTTCGGAGGTGGTTTGATGTTTTCTCCGGAAGGACTTCCCATTAATCCTTGGGGACCCTTTTTCAAGGATTTCCCTATAATGGTTCCGATTGGTCTCTGATCATCAGATTCAGAATCTGATGATGAGAAACGAATGTGAGTGGAAACCTTGCTGTCCAGGCTAAGGAGTCCATGTGCAAGAAGGTCGTGCCATTCTTTTTCTGACAGGCAATCCTTACGATCTAAGGGACGGTCCAACATTGTATCAGCCACAAAGGCATCATGTGTGGGTGGAGGTGACATACTCTGGGGTGAAAGAGTATTTTTATCGTGGTCCAAGTCCTGTTGAGAGGACTTAGCCGCATCAGAGGTTTCCCCTGTGGTGCGTGCTTCAGAGGTAGAAACAGATGCCTCTGAGCGGTTAGGATGGGTAGGGTTCGAGGTGTGCACCTCTGTTTCAATGTCCATTGATGCTGGACCACCTTGGACAGTAAATGTGTTTACACGGGGATTTGGGCTTTGGAATCTCTCATGTGTGTCATCAAGGACATCTTTTTCTACCTCACCGCCCTCAGATTCTAGGTTTAGAAACTCACCCTCTGGAATTCTCTCTTCCTCACCTTCCTCTGCTCTGACAGAGTTATTCTCTTCGTCAGAGGCAGGGTTCTCATGTTCTCTCTTCCTCACTCTCTCAGAGCCACCCTCTGGTTGTGCTCTGTTAATGTTTTGAGCAGTATCAGAGATATCACTCTCTGATTCAGGCTCAGGCTCAGAACCTAAGTGTGTTCGGGATCCCATCATCGGTTATGATGATTGGGCAACACGACTAAGTAGTAGATGGGTAGGAGAGTCAGCAGGAATTACCTCAATCATGGTATGTGGGAATCGTCGGTCATGTGGATAAGGAGGAACCTCTGTAGCTTTGAATGAGTTCATCATAAACAGAGGTGTCATTGGGCCCTCCTCAGTGATGGAGAATTTCTCCATTGCTCGTTGAATGACCACAGAGATGAATCTGGGAAACAGTACCGATATTGGTTGTTTTCCTTTGGCCAAGTCCTTGTTCTTCTTGTCCACCGCCGTCAGCATCTCACAGAAGAGAATGTGAGCCATATTTATGCTTCTGTTGAAGAAGAGAGCATACATTATGGCTATGATCGCTGGATGAGTCTGATTCTAACTTCCAATCTTGCAGGTAATTGTTCTGTTGAGAACACTAAACATAAAGTTCCATTTTGAAGGCAGGTACTGACGTCTGAATTGACTTAGGCGTGTTATTTCTTTGTTGTAGCCTATTTGGTGGAGAAACTGAAGAAGGATTTCTTGACTTGGTAGTTTCTCAAAGGTTTCTATTTGAAGATCAGTTTTCGTGAGGAGGTTGAATCGGCGAGTTAGGGTTTGTGGGGTGATTCTTATGTTCAGGCTTTGTTCTCCTAGGTCAATGTGCCCAACCAATCCTTCCTTTTCATCGTCGTATTCACTTGAATACCACCATTGTTGGACAAAGCGAAGGGGAATATCTGAGGCATGTTTGGTTAGAACATCATTGAGTTCGCAGTTGGTGAAAAAATCGAGGATTGGGCGAAACTGTTCATCGTATTTGGTTGGGGTGACGTCCAGAAAGTAGTTATTACCTTTTACTGGAACATCGAACTGTGCCATATTCAAGCTTGGAACAAGTTTGCTCGAGTTATCTGAAGTTTGGGAATGAGCCGCCATTGTTGCAGGTTGAGAAAGATGAAAGCTTAGAAAGAGAGATTTAGGATTTTGGATTTTGAGAGCGTAAAGGATAATGAAAAGTGAAACAAGGTTTTTATAGACACACATAGGGTAGAGGGAGAGGTTTTTGAAGCGGCGAATGGGAGTCCCAATGTCAGAAAGGACGTTCCATCATCCCCTAATTAATAGGTGATACGTTTAGATGTGTAGGGGAGAGCCGCTTTGTGTCAGAAAACCGCCAGTTGGGTTTTTTGAAAAGAAACGAATGGTTATCCAAAAAGATTTATTATTAATAGAATTTCCTGGAATATTCGTTTAATGAGAAAATATCAGAAGCTCTAATATAAATATCAGAGACAAGATCAGAGGCTCTGATATAAATATAAGAGACAAGATCAGAGGCTCTGATATATAAATATCAGAGACAAGATCAGAGGCTCTGATATAAATATCAGAGACAAGACTTTTCTCCCCCTTGAAAGATGAAAGGGTCTTTGTCTCCCCCTTGACACATGCTTGGAGATACAAAAGAGTGATTTTTACCATTTGTGAAAAAGTCCAGAGGCTCTGATGAATGGATCAGAGACTCTGATGTTTTCTTGTTTTAAGTATATTTGACATATGCTACCTGGTTCAGAGGCTCTGATAATCGATCAGAGACTCTGAGTTTCTTCTTTGTTAGGTAGACATATTCAACATTCCCAACTTGCTAATTAAAAATTTGAACCTTCGTTCATCTAAAGCTTTTGTGAAAATATCAGCAAGTTGTAGTTCAGTTGGTACAAAATACATCTCTATTGTTCCCTTTTCAACATGATCTTTCAGAAAGTGGTACCTTACATTGATGTGCTTGGTTTTGGAGTGTTGTACTGGATTGGCAAAGATGGCTATGGCACTTTTTGAATCACAGAGAATTGGAATTCTTTCAATTTATTGGCCATAATCTCTGAGCTGAGTTTTCATCCATATTACTTCTGAGCAGCAACTAGCAGCAGCAACATATTCTGCCTCTGCAGTTGAAGTTGAAACATAGTTTTGCTTCTTGGATGACCAACTTACCAGCTTATTGCCCAATAATTGACAGCATCCGGAGGTACTTTTTCTGTCAAGCTTACATCCAGCATGATCTGCATCAGTGTAAGCTGTTAGATCAAAACTAGAAAGTTTTGGATACCAGAGGCCTAATGAGTGTGACCCTCTGAGGTATCTGAAAATTCTCTTGACAGTAGATAAATGAGATTCTTTTGGATTTGCTTGATATCTAGCACAAAGACATGTTGCAAACATTATATCAGGCCTACTTGCAGTTAAATATAATAGTGAACCTATCATGCCTCTATAGGTTTTTATATCCACAGATTCTCCTGAAGGATCAGAGTCAAGTTTGACTCCGGTGGATAGAGGTGTTCTCATTGAAGTTGAATCATTGAGTTTGTATTTTTGCAAAATTTCAGAGACATACTTAGATTGACTTATGAATGTACCTTCTGAAGTTTGTTTTACTTGTAAGCCCAGAAAGAAAGTTAATTCTCCCATGAGGCTCATCTCAAATTCACTCTTCATCAACTCTGAGAACTTGTCACAATACTTTTGATTTGTAGAGCCAAATATAATGTCATCAACATAAATTTGTACTAAAAGCATCTCATTCTTGTACCTTTTGATGAATAAGGTAGTATCAATTGTGCCTTTTTCAAATCCATTTTGAATTAGAAAGGTGGACAGAGTTTCATACCAAGCTCTTGGGGCTTGTTTAAGTCCATACAGAGCTTTATCCAAATAATAAACATGATTAGGATACTATGTACTTTCAAATCCAGGTGGTTGCTGAACATAAACTTCTTCATTCAATTTACCATGAAGAAAGGCAGATTTAACATCCATTTGATAAACTTTGAATCCTTTGTGTGCAACATAGGCTAAGAAGATTCTGATTGCTTCTAGCCTAGCTACAGGTGCAAAGGTTTCATCATAATCAATGCCTTCTTCCTGGCAATATCCTTTTGCAACCAACCTGACTTTGTTTCTGATTATTATTCCATCCTCATCCTTTTTGTTTCTGAAAACCCATTTCGTTCCAATTGCAAATTTTCCTTTGGGAAGAGGAACTAGGGTCCAGACTTTGTTTCTTACAAACTCTTGAAGTTCATCCTGCATTGCAAAGATCCAATGAGGATCTTCAAGAGCTTCTTTTACCTTCTTTGGTTCAATAATGCTCAAAAAGTTTACATAGAAGCATTCATTGATGGTGGTAGATCTTGTTTTAACTCCTGCGGATGAGGATCCAATGATTTGATCAATTGGATGATCTTTTGTCCATCTGGTGATTGGAGCAAAAATTTGGGGTGGAGTTTGAGCTTCAGAGGCTCTGATAGTTGATACCTCTGTTGTATTGTTCAGAGGTTCTGTAGGTGATACCTCTGTTGTACTGTTTAGAGGCTCTGTTGGTGACACCTCTGTTGTACTGTTCAGAGGCTCTGTTGGTGACACCTCTGTTGTACTGTTCAGAGGCTCTGAGTTTTGTTCCAGAGATGGTGAAGCAGATTCTTGTTCTTCACCATTTGCTTCTGGAGTTGCTTCGGATACTTCTTGATCTTCTTCTGATTCACTTTGCTGATCTGCATTTGGTGAAATAGAAGGTGTTAATTCAGAGGGCCCCGAAAGGGTTGTACCTGTTTCTTGAGGTTCTTCTGAATTCTCTCTCGGTCTATCTCTGAAGATAACTTCAGAGTTTTCATCATCAAAGAAATCTTCAAATATTCTGTTTAATTCAGATTCCCTTGATGATTCAGAGATAGGTGACGAGGAACTCTCTTGTTGTTCAGAGCTTTTATTGTCGTCAAAAGAGAGATTGATGCTCTCTTGGATAGTCCTTGTTCTAAGATTGAACACTCTGAAAGCTTTTGAGGCTAATGAATATCCAATGAATTTGCCCTCATCAGCTTTCTTGTCAAACTTTCCAAGATATTCTCTATCTTTCAGAATGTAACACCTGCATCCAAAAACATGAAAATATTTAACATTAGGTTTCCTATTGTTAATGAGTTCATAGGATGTTTTCTGAAATCTTTTGACAATTGTAGCTCTATTCTGAATGAAGCAGGTTATTGCTACTGCTTCTGCCCAAAAATTTGTTGAAAGACCAGATCCAGCAAGCATAGTTCTTGCAGCTTCAACAAGTGTTATGTTTTTCCTTTCAACTACTCCATTTTGTTGAGGAGTTCTTGCTGCAGAAAAGTTAGGGGTAATGCCTTCTTCTGATAGATAAGAATTGATTTTGGCATTTCTGAACTCTGTTCCATTATCACTTCTTAGTTTCTGAACTTTGCTGCTGAATAGAACCTGTAATCTTTTCAACAACCTTATTAATATGTCAGGTACATCAAATTTAGCTCTAATGAATTCTATCCATGTGTATCTGGAAAATTCATCAATCAGAACCAGAATGTATTTCTTACCTCCTAAACTCTGTACAGAGATAGGACCACAGAGGTCCACATGAAGCATGTGCAGAGGTCTAGGACAGTTGTTTTCACTTTTGGTTTTATGGGAAGATCTTTTCATTTTTCCCATCTCACAAGCAGAACAAAGATGATCTTTGTTAAACTTTAGAGATGGTAATCCCTTAACCAAATTAAGTTTAACTAACTTATCAAGTGAGGAAAAGTTTAGATGTGAAAACTTTTTATGCCAGAGCCAGATTTCCTCACTATTCAGAGATACAAGACAAAGTTTCTCTGAATCAGTGTCTGTGATTTTGGTAAAGTTCATTCTGTAGAGGTTACCTTTTCTGTCTGCTCTTAGCATTTCTTGACTTGATTCTGAGTGAAGAAGTGAACAATATTTTCTTTGAAATTTCACATCAAAACCATGATCACAAAGTTGACTTATGCTTATCAGATTGTGTTTTAATCCATCCACGTAAGCAACCTTTGATACTGAAACATTTCCTCTTGATAACTCACCATATCCTTTAATCTGTCCTTGCTTGTTGTCTCCAAAAGTAACTGCTCCTCCAGATTTTGCTTTGAATGAGGATAGCAGTTCTTTATCTCCAGTCATATGCCTTGAACATCTAGAATCTAGGTACCAGATTGGCATTGACTGTTTCTGCAAGACAGGTTATTGTTTCTTAGGTACCCACCTCATTATGGGTCCTTTTGTGTTAGACTTTGGTGGATTTGTATGACTTTTTGGCATCTCATCTTTTGATGTCTTGCCTTTACTTGTCTTCTTTTGAGATTTTGTCTCTGAGATATTTTTCAGAGATTGATTCAAAAGGCAGTGTGATCCTTTAAAATGATTCTTCAGTTTCATCAAGAGATAAATGCAGTTACAATTAATAGAACAAGAAGAAGTAGGAGCAAAGTTTTTCTTTTTATTAAAAGCTTTTGTTACATTTTGACTTCTTTTGAAACTAGCACTAGGAATATTACATTTATCCTTAACTACTTCTTTTCTTTTTGCTTGATAGACAGTCTTCTTTTCAAGTTGCTTTTTCTTGTTCAAAAACATCTTCTTTTCTTTGCTGCTTACTGTACAGACAGGATCAATATGGTTAATTTTTGTCCATTTGCCTTTTTGTTCAGGAGATAATTTTATTGTTTTATAGGTGTAAGAACCAGAAGTGTTTGTTTTATTCTTTGCCTTTTCTTGCAACTCTTTTTCAAGTTCCAGAGATGTTTTTGCTTGTAAACACATATTTGCAAAATCAGGACTTATTGGTATTCTGGTTTTGGTTTTCAATACTGAAATTGGAACATTCAAAATACCAGAGCCAACAGTTTCTATCTTTTTATGAATTACATTCCCTGGTTTACAAAAAATCTGTTCATCAATCTCTAAATCAGATTCTGAATCAGAGTCAAGAAAGTCTCTCTTAGATTTAATAGAGATATCTACCTCTATTGGTTTTTTAATTTCTTTTGATCTAGAAACTTCGATGATCCGTTTCATGCTTTCTTTTCTTTTTAAGTCCTCAATGACATTTTCTTTCCAAATCTTTTGAACATCATCTTCAAACGTAGTTCTGATGTTTTCATCTGACTTTGGTGAATATAGAGGAGCATTCGGATTAAGTGAACTCTGAGATCCATTTTCAGAAGTACTTGTATCAGAGGTACTTGGTTCAAATGTCTCTGATTCACTTGAGATGAAAGCATCAAATCTGAAAATTTCTTTGGGATCATAGCTCTGAGGTTTTGTAAAGAGTACCTCTGAAGTTTCTTCTTTTATCTGTAGCACAGACTCTTGAATGTCTTTTACTTCAGAGTACGTAGTATTTTTGAAATTCAAAGCTCTTGCTTTTGATCCCTCTGATGTTTTCATTCTTTTGAAATTATTCAGAGATGGACTTTCAAAGCTTTGGACCTTTCCTATACAGAAAGTGGAAGAAAGTGAAGTTTTCTCCAATCCATTGAATGAATTCAACTCATTGAATCCTATCCCTTGAGAGTCCATTTGAGATTTTATTTTGTCGAAGACACTTTGTGCATTAACATAGCTTTTGATTCGAAGATTTTTTCTATCTAGAGATTGATGTAAGATTTCTCTTTCCTTTTGAAAAAATTTGGTTAAGGCAATAGAATTGAGCCTTTCATACTCAAATTTCTTTACTTCTTCTTCTTTTCCTTTTAAAACTTTCTCTATTTCTCTTATTTCTTCTGAAAATGATTTTTCTTTTTGCTTGTAGGTTTCTTCAAGTTTGGTTTTTTCAAGAAAAATTTCTTTCTTTTCTGATTCCAGAAGATTCTTTTCTCTTTTGTAAAAACTGAGCTCTTTGGTTACTTGCTCTCTTTTCTGTTTTTCTTCAACAAACTTTTGCTCTAAATCCTGAAGTTCATTAATTAGTTTAAATGCATCTATTTCAGGATCACTGTCAGAGGTGTAAAGAGAGTTTACCTTCTCAGAGTTGTCTTCAGATGCTTCATCAGTTTGATTTCCATCTGAAAAAGCCATACCACAGAGGTTTGTTGGTTCTTCCTCGCCGTCGCTTGTCGAGTCTGATAGCCAGTCTTCCATTTCTTCTACAAGAACTCTTTCTTTTACATTGTATTTGTATTTGTTCTTGTAGTAATCTTGATCTTTGACAAGTTTTCCTCTGCAGTTTGCAGAGAAGTGGCCTGGTTTTCCACATCTGAAGCATCTTCCATCATTTTGATTTGTTGGAAGAGTGGCAATACTTGTCTCTGGCTTCTGTTCTTGAGATTTGAAGTATCTCTGTGGTTGTGGATACCTTGGTTGGAATGGTTGTTATGGTCTTGTTTGTTGTGTTGCATCATCATGGTTGAAGTTTGCACCCTTTTGATCACTATATGGAGTGAATCTGGGTTCTTGTTGAAATCTTCTTTCCGTATTTCTTCTTTCTTCATTCTCTCTCCTTCCTTCAAATACCTTCTTACCAAATTTCTTGTTAAATTGATGAGTGATTAATGCAAGAGATTTGGCGAAGGCATTGATATCTTCATCTGAGTCTGAATCTGTATGAGTTTCTTCTGCCATCAAGACCTTTTTGGATCTTCTTTTTGTTTCCAAACATTTTTGTGACTCTTCACAGTTGTTTTCTTTCGTTATTTGTTTTGAAACAAGTGCAAGGGGTCCACCCAACGAGGTTTTTGATTTTTGCTTCATAACTTCTTTTTCATGTGCAACAAGAGTACCATAAATGTCAGTTAATGACCATGACTCAAGATCTTGATTAGCCTGTATAGACATGGACAGTTGTGACCATTCTTCATTCAAGCTTTTCAAAAAAAGAACGTTGTTTTCCTCTTTTGTTCTTATCACTCCAAACTTTCTGCATTTGTTTATTAGAATGTTGAATCTTGAGTAAGTTTGGTGTAATGTTTCTTCTGGTAGAGCATGAAAATCATGATATTCATTGATGCATAGATTTCTTCTATTTTTTTGGGTTTGTAGGCCACCTTCAAGTTGATTTAACAACTGATCCCATATCTCTTTTGCAGTTTTACAAGAATCAAGTTCTTGAAAGATATCATTGGGAATGGCCATTATGAGTAATCTAACAGCTTTTGAGTCATTATCCATCATATTATTTTCTTCATCAGTGAAGTTTGTGGTTTTCTTTTCATAATATGCAGGTATTTCGGCAGTATCTGCTGTTGCAGGAACTCTTGGTACCAACACCATTGGAATGTGAGGTCCAACGTTCACAGATCTAAAAAGATCCCTGTCCATACCTTCTAGGAAATTTACCATCCTTATCTTCCATTGGGGATATTCATCCCTTAAAAGTGTAGGAGGTTTTGTTAATGACCCAGCTGTATAAATGACACTTATGCTTGAGTTTGCCATTTGTAAAAAATGAAGATTTGAAGAACTGATGCTTTTAGTAATGAACTGAGATTTACTATCAAATCTAGAGCATATGATGTTCTTTAATAAACTGGGTTTATATGAACATGCACAGATATTGAAAGTTTAGAATCAATGAGATGTAAATCTATCCGAGTATGCAGATTTGATCTTTCTTTGTTTAGAAACAAAGGAAGCTCTGATACCAATTGTTGGATCCCAGATCTAATCTCGTAACAATGATATAAACAATAAGAGTAATGACAGCGGAAGTAATACAGTTTAATATCAAAGGAGATTCAAATATCACAGTTCATAAAGCAGATAAAGATAAACAACATATTCTTGGAATAAAGTATTCAACTTATATTATCAGATATATAACTTCTCAAGCACACTTTGAACAATAAGGTGATGGTCCTATTTATAGGACCATAAAGTAAGCAGTGTACTTTTATGACGAAAGGAAGCATGCTGAACAGTGACCTATTCTAGAAAGTAAATCTTATCACAAGGTGACGTGTCATCTGTTCTTCTGTTCACTCGTAGATAGTTTGAGTGAACATCTTCAGAGAGAATGTCTTCAGAGCTCTGACGTTGTCTTTAGAGCCTCTGATGAAGCTATCTCTGATGTCTTCTCTGAAAGTTGCAATCTCTGATAAGTACTTCAGAGGCAGGTTTGTCCTCTGAAGTCTTCGTCCTCTGAAGTCTGTCTCTGGAAGTCCTCTGAAGTAGGACTTAGATATTTTAAACACTTTAACAAATGAAGATTTGGAGCTAACAAGATACTGAAGCTTACCAACTACAGCACGATACTGAGTTGGATTTGAAATAGGCGTTCCCCTATTTGTGGCAATTGCTACTGATCTAATTGGTAATAGTGTCGAAACGGGCTTCACATCTGCCATATTAGATTGTTTGAGTAAGTCCTCAATATACCATTTCTGTGAAAGGTGGATGCCAAGGTGATGAGGAGGAACTTCAATTCTAAGGAAATATGAAAGAGAACCAAATTCTTTTAGAAAGAATCGATTAGCAAGTCTGCCAACAAACTATGAGACAAGATCAGCACTACTTCTGGTCAAAATAATATCATCGACGTATACCAGTAGATACAAAACATGATTGTTGTGTTTAAGAACAAATAAGGATGTAATTGAGTGTGAGTTATTGAAACCAAAATCTATCAAAATTGACGCAATTCAATATACCAGGCTCGGTGAGCCTGCTTGAGGCCGTAGATGGATTTATGAAGTTTACACACATATGAAGGATAATCATAGTTTACAAAGCCTGGAGGTTGAGTCATGAAGACAGTTTCGGAGAGTTTTCCTCGGAGAAAAGCGTTGTTGACATCCAATTGGCGGAGAAACCAACCATAGTGTACCGCAATACTCAACACAAGTCTCACTGTAGTTGGTTTAACAACTGGACTGAATTTTTCTTGGTAGTCCATAAAAGGCCTTTGTTGAAATCCCTTGGCGACCAGACGAGCTTTGTACTTGTCAATGGAACCATCAGAATGTCATTTTATGCGATAAACCTATTTGCAACCAACCAAGTTGGAAATTCCATTAGGCGGAACCAATTCCCATGTTCCATTTTTAACAAGTGCATCAAATTCCTCGCTCATAGCTTGACACCAACTATGAGGTTTTAAGGCTTAGGAAATAGAGGTAGGCTCTGTGCATTGGGAGATGGTTTTATGGGTGTTAAGGTTAAGTTTTTGGATTGGTTTGGTGATGTTGTTTTTTGCTCTAGTGGTCATTCAATGTTGACCAGAGGGTGGGATTGTGGGGGCTGTAGTGTTTGGTGGTTGTCTTTCAGGTGAAGGTGGGTGCTGAGATTGTGAGTTTGAATGTGATGGAGTTTCGATCGAGGGTACTTCTTGAGAGATTGTTGCAGACGGAGTGTTAGATGGATGTTGGGATAACGGAGGAGTAGAAATGGTAAGGACGGGTGGAATCCAAGTGTCTATGGTAGTGGAAGTGGGACGTGAAAAAGTGGTGTGTAGTGAGATGTATGGAAAAACATATTCAACAAACTGAACATGACGAGAGACAAAGAATTTTTTGGAAGATGGTTCGAAACAAATATAAGCACTTTGAGACAAAGAATATCCAAGAAAAATAGATGGTTGGGATCTTGGAGTAAGTTTGTGAGACGAATATGGGCGAAGCCAAGGATAACACAAACATCGAAAAACCTTTAGTTTAGAATAATTGGGATTTTTCTGGAAAATTACTTTGTAAGGTGAGAGCATGTTTAGGGTAGGAATGGGCATCCTGTTTATTAGATACACAACAGTAGCAAAGGCATGGGGCCAAAAAGTGGTTGGAATGAAATCATGGGAAAGTAAGGTGAGACCCGTTTCAACAATATGGCGGTGTCTTCGTTCAGAGTAGCCATTATGTTCGGGTGTATGTGGTGGAGTAGTGAAATGGGAGATTCCATGGTGAGAGAGGTAATCTTTGAGTCCCATATACTCGCCACCATTATCAGAATAAAATGTAATAATTTTTTGTTGGAAATAATTTTCTACAAGGACTTTGAAACGTTTGAAGACTTCATGAACATCAGATTTTCGTTGAACCGGGTAAAACCATATATATTTTGTGAAATGGTCAATGAAAATTACATAATATTTGAAGCCATCTTGTGAAACGATAGGAGAAGTCCACACATCAGAAACAATTATTTCAAGAGGTTTTATTGAGGATAGAGATGAAACAGAAAAAGGAAGTTTTTGAGTTTTATTACTTAAACATGCATTTCATGAGAGAAGGCTAGAATTGGAGAAGTTTTGGGTTGAGTAGTTGGCCACTCGTACACTCCATTTTTAGCAGTGCCCGTCAAAAGAGTTGCTGTCAGGATCGAATTCTCAACAAGAATTAATTCTCAGAAACAATATCAAAGAAGTTTGCGGAATAACACTTTGATATTCAATCAAACAGTAAATCAATACAGAAAATATGAAGAACAAACTGTAAGCTTTTAATTGATGCTTTGAAGTTACAAGATTACTCACTCAACCTCAATATTGATGAACAGGCTCACCAATACGAATTCTACTTCTCTAGAATTATGATCTATGCCTTGAGGTTGATTTTCTCTAAAAAAATGAAAAAGAAATTCTTCTGTATTTAACTATTCTAAACTATACAATATATATAATGAAGATAAAAGCTAATTACAATTAATAAAATATCTTCAGAATATCTTCCATCATTATCTCTAAGCTTCCATGTATATCCTTTCATACGAATCTTCATCAAATAAGCAGTATTAATCTTCAGTAGCATTAACTACTAAGCAGTACTAACTACTAGCAGTACTAACTAGCTAAGCAGTACTAACTTTGACTAGCAGTATTAATTAACACTAGCAGTAGTAACACTCAGCAGTATTAACATTGAATCTTCTAGCAGTATTAACATTGAACCAGCAGCATTAACCATACTTGATGAATTCTTCAGTTCCCAACAATATCCCCCTAACTTGACTTTTAGGAAGAGAAGTCAAGTTCTTCAGATCTTCTTCAAGATGCTTTCAACACCTTACATTTAGTTGCCCAAATTTGGATCTAGGCCCAGACTTTGATTTACAGTTCTTCTCACCACAATCTTGGCCATTTCTGAATCCTTTGTACAAACCAGTATAGCTTTAAGCATCCCTTCTAACTTCTCCTTGCTATGCTCATAGATTTTGTCCACCAGGTAGTATTCATGATAACAATTGTCAATAATGATCATGTATACTCCACAGTTTTCAAACAGTATCCATTTGTCAATCTTCTTGAATATGAACTCATGCATATGATCTTTAATCCTATGGTGCACTCTTGCAGGCTCAAACATCATGCACAAGTATTCCAATGTCACTTTGAGAAGATTCTCTTCAGTACCTTTCAACACAGGTTCATAAAGTTTCATCCCAACTTTATATAGTTCTTCCATATCAGCTCTTGAACAACTTCTGATGACTTTCCCCCATGTTGAATAAGCTTCAAATGAACCATCAGCTCTCTTGATTCTGAAGAAATTCTTTCCATTGTCTCTCAGAATATCCCAGAAGATGATCTCTAGAGCTTGCATAGAGATTGGAACAACTTTCAAAGGTTCCACTATTGTCATATACGGATTCATACTTTCATCAGTTTGCTTAGTGACCTGCTCTGGTCTCTGTACTGGCTCTGTTGGGGATGTGACTGAAGGTTCTGCTTCCTTTTCAGTTTCTTCCACCCTAGTCCTTTTCAACTGCCTTTTTGGAGCAATTGTTTTCACTCTTTTTCCAGACTTGGCTTCTCTACCAACATTTTCAGGTTCTTCCTTCTTCTCTTCTGCTTCTTCTTTGGAAGGTGTGGTTTTCTCAGGGAATGGTTGTTGGATGTTGAGATCATGTCTCTCTTTCATCCTTCTTTCTGCTTCTTCCCTTTGAGAGGAATCCCCTTGGAGCTTTGTCATTTCCTTCCTGTATAGCTCTTCAACCTGAGAGTATGCCATATGAGTAAACATCTCCCCCTTAACACCAATTGCACCTTTCAGGAAGTTTATCATCTTTCTTCTTTCCTGATTGGCCAAAAAGGTCTTGGAGGGTTGTCTTTTCTTCTTTTTGAATGGCATTCTTTTTACTTGTACTTGCTTGGCCTGAGCTGCTGTTTTCATGCTCTTCTGATATTCTTCATTTAGTTTTCTGGCCATATTCAGTGCAAGCTCTCTATCCTTCTCAGATTGAAGTTGTTCCTCCCTTTCCATTTCTGCCTGAAGCTGCTTTGCCACTTCTTCATCCAGTTCTATCTGAATTTTCTTCTTTGCAGGTTGTTCAGGTTCAATCATCTTAGCTTTACCCTTTGTATCCTTCAACCCTGCCTCTCTTCTTTCTTGTGTCTTCTTTTCAAGGTCTCCTTCATTGATGACCACTCCCTTAGCCTTTTGAGTAGCCTTAGGAGTGTCATTCTTTGCTTTTACTAAGGTTTCAGCTATTTCCAATTCTTCAACAGATAGCCCTGTTACTGCTTGAACATTATCTGTTTCTACTTCTTGTGCTTCTGTTTCTGCAGCTTTCTCCCCCTTAACATCAAATCCCATCTCAGAAATACTTTCTTTTTCTGCTTCAGCCTCTGAATTCTCCCCCTTGTTGAAATCATCTTCAACACTTGTCCTTCTCTTTAGCACAAACTGCTTCCTTCTCCTTTTCTGTAACAATCTTGTCACCATTTTCTTCAGTTTGGTGATCTGAACTTGTTGAGATAGAATAATCAGCTTCATCTCCTCTATTTCTTTTCCTTGCTTGATGACATCCTGGTTGATGTTTCCCATAGTCTCCATCAATTCATCATAGTTATATCTGTCCTCACCTTCTCCAGGAGTGTTACCCCCTATTGCTGGATCATTGGATCTTTTATTAGTAGATGTCTTCTGCCTAGCAGAAGCACTATCCACCCCTGTGGTTTCTTGGCACCAGGGTCCTTCAAATGATTTCTCATTCAAAGTTGCCATGGGGGAGGTCTTATTGATGTTACCACTTTCCTCCTCTGTGCTAGCAGGAGTAGTGGCAGCCTCATCACCCATATGCTCTACCTCCTCCTCAGAGAGCACCTCCTTTGGGTTGGGAGACACCCTTGTGGTTTCCCTTTGGATATTCTCTAGGGGAGAATTATCCCTTAGAGGGCTTAAAGGCTTAGTGGGTGATGGTACAAGAAGGGAAGGAGCCTTCTTTACCTGTTTTCTTTGATAAGTTTGGGTAATTGGAGAAGTGGGCTTATTTAGTAGGGACTGTGGGATAGATATAGAGTGGGAAGGTTGGGCTTGGCTAGCAGTGGTTTGATCTAATGGGGGACTTGACCCTGCTGCCATACCTTCATTGGGTTGGGACACCACCATCATTGTAGAGAACAATGGGGTGTCAACTCCTTCAGAGTCCCCAGCAGATCTTCTCATATTTGAGAAAACCTTGCCTTTGGGGGGTTTTGGTACATAAATTCCATCAGAATGAGGAATATCCGTCAATTCGTGGTTGATAACTGCTTGAACAAACCTGGGATACATATAAAAGCTCTTTTTGTTTCCCATGTTTGAGACAAGATCATTGAAAATCATTTGCGAAAAATTGTACCTTCTGGCAGTGGCCAAACAGACCAAAGCATAAGCAATGGTACTGCTGAACTCACTCCATCCAGTAGTCTTTTTAGAAATGCAGTGCATCAAGGTATGAACAAGAAAACGCCATTGGGGTGAAAATTTAGCTTTTGAAAACTTGAAAATACACAATGGGCCTCCATACCCCATTCTTGTCAGATTAGAAAACAGTTCATCATTAGGGATAGAAGTTATACCAGAGGCATCGTCTAGACGTAGACTGATGCGAACTATCTCTTCAGTAACTGTCAATGGATGGCCACATACCGTCGTCTTGATCATTCGCACACCATCTTCAGTAACGATGGTGGCATGTGCCCAGAATTGCCTTTGGTGATCAATGTAGATAGTTGGAGACGTAGTGAGAGCATGGGCAATGTGGCTAGTCTTCAGAAAGTCGACTATCTGATGGAAACCTTCAGATTGTTTTGGCTTTTGGAGCATCGCAATTTTATTGTGCTCATCAATGAACGCCATGGATGCCATTGACCTTGAAGATTCTTTCCTGAAAACTTGGAACTTTGAGAGAGAAAGGGTTTAGAGCGCAGGTGAATAGTATGCAAAGAGTCGTTATAAGCTTTTAGGCGGGCAAAGAGTATTTATAGTATTCGGAATATAAGCAGTATTAACCTATAGCAGTATTAACTACTAGCAGTATTAACTGAAAGCAGTATTAACCACTAGCAGTATTAACTGAAAGCAGTATTAACCACTAGCAGTATTAACTGAAAGCAGTATTAACCACTAGCAGTATTAACTGAAAGCAGTATTAACCACTAGCAGTATTAACTGAAAGCAGTATTAACCA
Organism: Arctium minus; assembly: GCA_954870635.1. NCBI lineage: Eukaryota > Viridiplantae > Streptophyta > Magnoliopsida > Asterales > Asteraceae > Arctium > Arctium minus. Next base: position 14,106,823 of record OX941080.1, read on the forward strand.
TTAGCAGTATTAACTGAAAGCAGTATTAACCACAAGCAGTATTAACTGAAAGCAGTATTAACCACAAGCAGTATTAACTGAAAGCAGTATTAACCACAAGCAGTATTAACTGAAAGCAGTATTAACCACTAGCAGTATTAACTACTTACTCCTTTTAATCTTGCTAATCACTGAGTACTGCTATGCATATCCTGAAAAAGAAGATTAGTAGCACCAAGAATAAAAATATACAGGTATAAAACCACTTTTTGAGAAGAAGTTTATTCAGAGTTTATCATTCCCACACTTGTTACCAAGAAAGTGAATCTACCCACATCAAAAGCTTTAGTGAATAGATCAGCAAACTGATTATCAGTGTGAACTTTGACAACTTGAATAAGTTTCTTTTCATTACAATCTCTTATAAAGTGATATCTGATTTCAATGTGCTTTGTTTTTGAGTGCTTGACTGGATTATTTACAATGCTAATAGCACTGCTGTTGTCAATAAAGATTGGAGTGTGTAGAAAGGTTACCCCATAATCCAACATTTGATTCTGAATCCATAAGACTTGAGAACAGCAACTTGCAGCTGCTATGTACTCTGCCTCTGTTGTAGATGTGGATACTGTGGTTTGTTTCTTGCACTGCCATGAGACTAGTCTAGCACCCAAAAACTGACATCCTCCAGAAGTAGATTTTCTGTCCAAGTTTGCCCCACCTAGATCACTGTCTGAGTATGCTATTAGGTCAAAAGGTGAGTTATGAGGATACCAAAGTCCTAATCTGGGTTGCCCTTTGAGATATCTGAATATCCTCTTAACTGCTTGAAAGTGAGATTGCTTTGGCCTAACTTGAAATCTTGCACATACACAGACTGGAAACATTATATCTGGCCTTGATGCTGTGAGATACATGAGAGAGCCAATCATGGATCTATAATGATGTACATCCATATCCTCCCCCTCAAGATCTGCTGTGATCTGCTTGTGTGTTTCCATAGGTGTGCTGGCAGGTTTTGATTCTGAGAAACCAAACTTGGTTAGAATATCCTGCACATACTTGGATTGACATATGAAAATGCCATCTGACTTCTGTTGAACTTGAAGTCCAAGGAAGAAAGTAAGTTCCCCCATGGAACTCATTTTGAACCTTTGATGCATTAAATCCTCAAACTCCTTGCACATGTTGTTTCTTGTAGAACCAAAAATAATGTCATCAACATATATTTGGACCAGCAAGATATCCTTCTTCTTTCTTTTGATAAATAGAGTCTTATCAATGACTCCTCTTTCAAAGTCATTTTCTAAGAGATAGGATGACAGAGTGTCATACCATGCTCTTGGGGCTTGATGTAGTCCATAAAGTGCTTTCTTTAATTTGTATACCCTGTCTGGATAGCTTGGGTTTTCAAACCCTGGTGGTTGACAGACATATACTTCTTCTTCAATTGATCCATAGAGAAAAGCACTTTTTACATCCATTTGGTAGACTTTGAAGTTCATGTAAGAAGCATAGGCTAGAAATAGTCTGATTGCTTCTATTCTAGCCACAGGTGCAAAAACTTCTTCATAATCTATACCCTCTTCTTGAGTATAGCCTTGTGCCACCAGCCTTGCTTTGTTCCTTATGACAATACCTCTTTCATCTCTCTTGTTTCTGAAAATCCACTTTGTGCCAATTGCTCTGTGACCTTTAGGAAGGTCTACTAAATCCCATACATCTTGTAGCTTGAACTGTAACAGTTCCTCTTGCATTGCTTCTATCCAGCTGGATTCTTTCATAGCATCATGAGCCTTTTTAGGCTCAAGCTGTGATAGAAAACAAGAAAGCACTGTATGCTGTTGATCTTGCATTTCCTGAAGTCTGCTTTGATGTCTAGTCATCATAGGAGAAGAGATATCTCCTATTATCAACTGTGGAGGATGATTCTTCTGAACTCTGGTGTTGTGACTAGGTTCTTCATTTAATCCAGCCTCTAGATTAGAGTCATGCAATTCAACTGAAGTGTCTTCAGATGTCACTTCTGATTCTTGAGTCTCCTCATCTCTAGTGTCTTCTTCACTCTGACTTGGTTCAGTAAATGATTCCTTTTCACAGTCTTCATTTACTGTGGGTATGGGAAAAATCACAGATTTAGATATACTTTCTTGAACTTGTGTGATCTCTGATTCTCCACTACCTGTTCCTGTATACTCATTACTGAAACCAAAAGAGTTAGTTAGTGAATCAATGTCAAATAGCCACTGAGGTCCAGACCCAACAGGATTTGGTGTGTTCTCATTGCATTTGACATTGTCACTTTCTTCAATTATTCTAGAAGAAGAGTTAAAAACTCTGTAGGCCTTACTCTGAGATGAATATCCAACAAAAAATCCATCATCTGCTTTGCTATCAAACTTACCTAAGTGAGATTTGGTATTGAGAATAGAACAAGGACACCCAAAAGGTTTGAGGAAACCAATAAAGGGTTTTCTTTGATTTAAAAGCTCATATGGGGTCTTGTTCTTGTGCTTGACCACTAGAACTCTGTTTTGGACATAACAAGCAGTATTAACTGCTTCATCCCAGAAGGTAATTGGCAATTTTGAATCAGCCAACAGAGATCTAGCAGCCTCTATTAGTGTCCTATTTCTCCTTTCAGCAACACCATTCTGTTGAGGAGTCCTAGGAGCACTGTATTGTCTCTCAATACCTTTTTCTTCACAAAAGGTGTTTAGATCATGATTTTTAAATTCAGTTCCATTATCTGATCTAATGACTTTTACTCTTTGATTAGTTTGGTTTTCAATTCTTAGAATAAAGGATTTGATAAGACCACTTGTTTCATCCTTAGTCCTTAGAAAATAGACCCAAGTAAATCTGGAGTAATCATCAACAATAACCAAGCAGTAAGATTTCTTGCCTATACTCATAACATTTGTAGGACCAAACAGATCCATATGCAATAACTGGAGACAAGAAGAAACAGAATTTAACTCTTTGGTCTTATGAGAAGTTTTGTGTTGTTTGCCTTTAAGACAAGCAACACAATGATCATCACATGAAAAGACTTTTGAAGGTAGACCTCTTACAAGGTTATTTTTAACAAGATTGTTCATAGTCTTGAAATTCATGTGACACATCCTTCTGTGCCATAGGGAGGATTCATCTACAGAAGCTTTTGAAACAAGACAATTTAAAGATGAAACACTATCAACATTGTCTAAATCAAGACAGTAAACATTGTCCTTTCTTGGAGTTCTAAGTAGTATCATGTTATCATCAACTACCTTGAACCCTGGAGCAAGAATCATACACTCAGTGTTAGTAAATAATATACTATGTTGTTTGTCACAAACCTGTGATACACTTAACAGGTTGTACTTTAATTGATCAACATAGTAGACATCCTCAAATGTCATCTTACCTTTGGTGACATTACCTTTTCCACTTATCTTACCACCAGTAAGATTGTCTCCAAATGCAAGATGTCCTCCATTAATATGCTTGAAATCCTGAAGGCATGACATGTTGCCTGTCATGTGCCTAGAGCAACCACTATCAACATGCCAAATGCTCTTTCCCTTGAGCTGTTGGTTGCCCTGCACATTAAATAAATCAATTAGTATGATTGGGGACCCAAGCCAAAGTGATCTTGGGTCTTCCTTTCTCATCAAAGTATTTACATTCCTTTTTAATGAGGTTTTTAAACTCAGAGCACTCTTTATTAGAGTACTTTGTCAATATGATTGGCTTAGCAGAATTAACACTAGAAGCAATACTAACCTTAGAAGTACTAACAGAATTAGCAGTACTAACAGGTGTAGCAGTACTAACAGGTTTAGCAGTACTAACCTTGTTAGCAGCATTAACATTATTAGCAGTAGTATTACTTCTAGCAGCACTATCATTGTTAGCAGCACTATTTGTGGTAGCAGTACTAACAGTTTTAGTGCTTTTAGGAATCCACATATTGACACTTTCTTTAACAGAAAACTTTTTCTTCATGTGACTTTTAGTTTTAACAGTTTTCTTAACCACATGATTCTTTTCAATTTTCTTATAATCAAAGGGTTTTTGCATGGATCTTTGGAAATTCATTCTTTGGTTCATAGGATTGAAATAACAGAATTTTGCAAGATGATTCAATTTGCCACATATAAAACAAGGTTTTGGTCTATTGATTTTACTCAGATCAACCCCTTGTTTATGTGCCCATTGATTATTCCAGTTTCTTTGATTTCCCCTCTTTTTGTCCTGTTTTTGGGGCTCATTCTTCTTACAAGCACACTGTTTGCAAGGACCTGGATTCACAACTGTGGTCTGTTTATAATGGACCTTACCAGACTTTCCCTCTGTCTTCTCTATGTTCTTTGATTTGATCCAAGCCCTTCCACAATCCTCATTGGTGATAATGTTGTTCTCTATAGAAATCTCACCACTCACCTTGTTCTCCTTACTCTTGCCAACCTCTTTCTCAGTCTTATCCTCAACAATTACCTCATCTAAGGGATCTATTTCAGTGGCTCCCTCAGGCAAGTCCTTCCTATCTTTGGTGTCTAACAGGTCTGAAGTAGGAGGAATGTAATTGTTGTTATATGGTGGAGGTGTGGCATTATACCCAATTCCTCTTCTCAGCTTATCATGAATCTGATTTTGTAGTAAAGAGTCCATTGCTTTAGAAGCATTGGAAAACTTTTCTACATCAAGCTTAACCTTGGTTAGCTCCTCTCTCAGTTTTTCACTCTCCTCTTTAGATTTGGTCAGTTTAAGTTCTAAATCCTTTTTCTCCCACTGCCAGTAACTGGTGTCATATGAGTGTTGGAGTTCATTGGCTTGAAAACCTTTGATCTGATCTTCAAATCTCTCTACAATCCTCACATAGTCTTTTATATCTTTTTCTAATCTCTTAAGGTCATCACTCATCTTCTGATTGTGATCCCTGTACCTTTTAACAGTGTCTATGCAAGTTTTAGAACAGAGATTAGAACTTACCTCAGATGGGAGATCAGATACTTTAGCCATAAGAGCTTGATTCTGAATAGCTTCTTCTGCTTGATCACTCCAATCAAACCCCATTCCTTGTTGAGAAACAAGAGCTTGAGCAGAGTTTCTGTTGTTATTGAAGCTTCCAGATTGAGCTTGTTGGTGGTTGTTGTTGTGAGACACTCCACTTTTGCATTCTCTAGCAAAATGTCCCTTAAGATGGCATTTGTAGCATTCCACCTTTAATTTATCAAACCCTGCTCCATCTTCTCTTCTTTGGGAGAAGTTGTTTCTTCCAGTCCTCTTTATAAACTTCTTAACCCTCATGGAGAGCATGGCCATCTGCCATTAAATGTCCATCTCTTCCAGATCATCAGGATGGAGTTGTTCTAAGTCATCATTGATCAAAGAGGAATTTCCATAATTAGAAAGAAGAGCTTCAAACATATAATCAGTGCCTTTATCTAGATTTGATCCATTAGCAGCATTAACTGATTCAGGGTTAGCAGTAGAATCAATTGATGCTGATAGGAGTGCAGCATTATGAACATATCCAGAAGGCTTCTTCTTTGCCTCCACCTCAGCTTCAAATACTCTAAGATCATTGTACAGATCATCAAGTTCTTTTTCTTCCAACTGATCATTCTGTCTGAATGATACAGTGTATATGGTCCATTCATCTCCAAGGGACCTTAAGAACTTTCTGTTCACATCATCTTGATCAATCTGTACTCCCATAGTAGCTAGCTCACCAATTAGTTTATTAAACCTGTCAAAAGTTTGAGTCATGGACTCATTCTTAGTAGAGATGAAGTTTTCATACTGTTGCTTTAAGATTGCCTTTTGGTTTCTCTTGGTACTTTTTGTACCTGAGAATCTCTTCTCTAGAGCATTCCAGAGCATCTGTGCATCAGTACAATTGCAGAATTGGTGTTGATACTCATTTGGAATGGCCAAGAGCAGTGTGCTCAAGGCTTTCATCTCTGTCTGTCTTGATTTCCTGTCTGCATCTGTTTTTGGAGGAGTTCTTTTGCCATCTTCACCAATCTTTCCTCCATCAGATGGGCCATTCTCAATGATGTCCCACATAGAGTAATCTGTGAGGAGAATATATTGCTTGATTCTGATCTTCCACATGTCAAATTCATTGGATCTGAGCATTGGAACTTTTGAGACCAAAGTACTGCTTGATTCTGTAAGATTTTCCATGATGAATAACTGTTTCTGAGAGAGTTAAGCTCTGATACCACTTGTCAGGATCGAATTCTCAACAAGAATTAATTCTCAGAAACAATATCAAAGAAGTTTGCGGAATAACACTTTGATATTCAATCAAACAGTAAATCAATACAGAAAATATGAAGAACAAACTGTAAGCTTTTAATTGATGCTTTGAAGTTACAAGATTACTCACTCAACCTCAATATTGATGAACAGGCTCACCAATACGAATTCTACTTCTCTAGAATTAGGATCTATGCCTTGAGGTTGATTTTCTCTAAAAAAATGAAAAAGAAATTCTTCTGTATTTAACTATTCTAAACTATACAATATATATAATGAAGATAAAAGCTAATTACAATTAATAAAATATCTTCAGAATATCTTCCATCATTATCTCTAAGCTTCCATGTATATCCTTTCATACGAATCTTCATCAAATAAGCAGTATTAATCTTCAGCAGCATTAACTACTAAGCAGTACTAACTACTAGCAGTACTAACTAGCTAAGCAGTACTAACTTTGACTAGCAGTATTAATTAACACTAGCAGTAGTAACACTCAGCAGTATTAACATTGAATCTTCTAGCAGTATTAACATTGAACCAGCAGCATTAACCATACTTGATGAATTCTTCAGTTCCCAACAGTTGCCCCAGTACGAAGGTCCTTCACATGAAAAGAGAAGGGTAACAACTCAACAGATGCATTATTGGTAGTGCAAATTTGAGAAACAGAGATTAAGTTGTTTTTCATGGTTGGTACACAAAGAACATCATTCAAGGAAAAAGTGGTAGTTGGTGTTGCTAAGGAAGCGGAAGAGAAAGAACATCACGTCGTCTAAACCTGTGTATGGTGCATGAAGAGAAAGATTGTTTAAATCTGTAGTGACATGATGAGAGGCGTCGTTGCCCAACAACCATGGTGAAGTATTGGTGACCATATTTGCAACATAGTGAGTTCGTGGCTGCCATGGTCGAGTTGGGTTGTTATTTGTAGTGGATGATGTAAGGGTCGGTGACAGTTACAATATCGTATTTCAAGTGATTTACGGTCCCAAAAATTATAACAATAAATCACGTGCAACTGACATGTTACAACAAATGCAGAATAACGAGATCTAAATATTGTATATTTTGGTCTATTGATTCATACCGATCCACAAGCGTAAATATAGCAGTTATCGAATATACGATAAAATATAACGAAACACCAAATAAATCGAGACAACAAGATTTAAATTGGTTCCACTATCAGTGTGATAGTGTATGTTGGGAACTGAAGAATTCATCAAGTGTGGTTAATGCTGCTGGTTCAATGTTAATACTGCTAGAAGACATAAAAGGTTAATACTGCTGAGTGTTACTACTGCTAGTGTTAATTAATACTGCTAGTCAAAGTTAGTGCTGCTTGAACAAAGTTAGTACTGCTTAGCTAGTTAGTACTGTTAGTAGTTAGTACTGCTTAGTAGTTAATGCTGCTAGAAGGAAGTTAATGCTGCTGAAGATTAATACTGCTTATTTGATGAAAATTCGTATGAAAGGATATTCATGGAAGCTTAGAGATATACATGGAAGATATACTGAAGATATTTTATTGTATTTATCTTTTGTATTTAGTATATATATATTGTATAGTTTAGAATAGTAGAACATACGAAATTCTTTTTCATTCAGTTAGAGAGAAAATAAACCTCAAGGCATAGATCCTAGTTCTAGAGAAGTAGAATTCGTATTGGTGAGCCTGTTCATCAATATTGAGGTTGAGTGAGTAATCTTGTAACTTCAAAGCATTCAATACAAGTTTACAGTTTGTTCTTCATATTTTCTGTATTGATTTACTGTTTCATTGAATATCAAAGTGTTATTCCGCAAACTTCTTTGATATTGTTTCTGAGAATTAATTCTTGTTGAGAATTCGATCCTGACAAGTGGTATCAGAGCCAAACTCTCTCAGAAACAGTTATTCATCATGGAAAATCTTACAGAATCAAGCAGTACTTTGGTCTCAAAAGTTCCAATGCTCAGATCCAATGAATTTGACATGTGGAAGATCAGAATCAAGCAATATATTCTCCTCACAGATTACTCTATGTGGGACATCATTGAGAATGGCCCATCTGATGGAGGAAAGATTGGTGAAGATGGCAAAAGAACTCCTCCAAAGACAGATGCAGACAGGAAATCAAGACAGACAGAGATGAAAGCCTTGAGCACACTGCTCTTGGCCATTCCAAATGAGTATCAACACCAATTCTGCAATTGTACTGATGCACAGATGCTCTAGAATGCTCTAGAGAAGAGATTCTCAGGTACCAAAAGTACCAAGAGAAACCAAAAGGCAATCTTAAAGCAGCAATATGAAAACTTCATCTCAACTAAGAATGAGTCCATGACTCAAACTTTTGACAGGTTTAATAAATTAATTGGTGAGCTAGCTACTATGGGAGTACAGATTGATCAAGATGATGTGAACAGAAAGTTCTTAAGGTCCCTTGGAGATGAATGGACCATATACACTGTATCATTCAGACAGAATGATCAGTTGGAAGAAAAAGAACTTGATGATTTGTACAATGATCTTAGAGTATTTGAAGCTGAGGTGGAGGCAAAGAAGAAGCCTTCTGGATATGTTCATAATGCTGCACTCCTATCAGCATCAATTGATTCTACTGCTAACCCTGAATCAGTTAATGCTGCTAATGGATCAAATCTAGATAAAGGCACTGATTATGTGTTTGAAGCTCTTCTTTCTAATCATGGAAATTCCTCTTTGATCAATGATGACTTAGAACAACTCCATCCTGATGATCTGGAAGAGATGGACATTTAATGGCAGATGGCCATGCTCTCCATGAGGGTTAAGAAGTTTATAAAGAGGACTGGAAGAAACAACTTCTCCCAAAGAAGAGAAGATGGAGCAGGGTTTGATAAATCAAAGGTGGAATGCTACAAATGCCATCTTAAGGGACATTTTGCTAGAGAATGCAAAAGTGGAGTGTCTCACAACAACAACCACCAACAAGCTCAATCTGGAAGCTTCAATAACAACAGAAACTCTGCTCAAGCTCTTGTTTCTCAACAAGGAATGGGGTTTGATTGGAGTGATCAAGCAGAAGAAGCTATTCAGAATCAAGCTCTTATGGCTAAAGTATCTGATCTCCCATCTGAGGTAAGTTCTAATCTCTGTTCTAAAACTTGCATAGACACTGTTAAAAGGTACAGGGATCACAATCAGAAGATGAGTGATGACCTTAAGAGATTAGAAAAAGATATAAAAGACTATGTGAGGATTGTAGAGAGATTTGAAGATCAGATCAAAGGTTTTCAAGCCAATGAACTCCAACACTCATATGACACCAATTACTGGCAGTGGGAGAAAAAGGATTTAGAACTTAAACTGACCAAATCTAAAGAGGAGAGTGAAAAACTGAGAGAGGAGCTAACCAAGGTTAAGCTTGATGTAGAAAAGTTTTCCAATGCTTCTAAAGCAATGGACTCTTTACTACAAAATCAGATTCATGATAAGCTGAGAAGAGGAATTGGGTATAATGCCACACCTCCACCATATAACAACAATTACATTCCTCCTACTTCAGACCTGTTAGACACCAAAGATAGGAAGAACTTGCCTGAGGGAGCCACTGAAATAGATCCCTTAGATGAGGTAGTTGTTGAGGATAAGACTGAGAAAGAGATTGGCAAAAGTAAGGAGAACAAGGTAAGTAGTGAGATTTCTATAGAGAACAACATTATCACCAATGAGGATTGTGGAAGAGATTGGATCAAATCCAAGAACATAGAGAAGACAGAGGGAAAGTCTGGTAAGGTCCATTATAAACAAACCACAGTTGTGAATCCAGGTCCTTGCAAACAGTGTGCTTGTAAGAAGAATGAGCCCCAAAAACAGGACAAAAAGAGGGGAAATCAAAGAAACTGGAATAATCAATGGGCACATAAACAAGGGGTTGATCTGAGTAAAATCAATAGACCAAAACCTTGTTTTATCTGTGGCAAATTGAATCATCTTGCAAAATTCTGTTATTTCAATCCTATGAACCAAAGAATGAATTTTCAAAGATCCATGCAAAAACCCTTTGGTTATAAGAAAACTGAAAAGAACCATGTGGCTAAGGAAACTGTTAAAACTAAAAGCCACATGAAGAAGAAGTCTGTTAAAGAAAGTGTCAATATGTGGATTCCTAAAAGCACTAAAACTGTTAGTACTGCTACCACAAATAGTGTTGCTAACAATGATAGTGCTGCTAGAAGCAATACTACTGCTAACAATGTTAATGCTGCTAACAAGGTTAGTACTGCTAAAACTGTTAGTGCTGCTAACTCTGTTAGTACTTCTAAGGTTAGTACTGCTTCTAGTGTTGGTTCTGCTAAGCCAATAATATTGACAAAGTACTCTAATAAAGAGTGTTCTGAGTTTAAAAACCTCATTAAAAAGGAATGTAAATACTTTGATGAGAAAGGAAGACCCAAGATCACTTTGGCTTGGGTCCCCAATCATACTAATTGATTTATTTAATGTGCAGGGCAACCAACAGCTCAAAGGAAATAGCATTTGGCATGTTGATAGTGGTTGCTCTAGGCACATGACAGGCAACATGTCATGCCTTCAGGATTTCAAGCATATCAATGGAGGACATGTTGCATTTGGAGACAATCTTACTGGTGGTAAGATAAGTGGAAAAGGTAATGTCACCAAAGGTAAGATGACATTTGAGGATGTCTACTATGTTGATCAATTAAAGTACAACCTGTTAAGTGTATCACAGGTTTGTGACAAACAACATAGTATATTATTTACTAACACTGAGTGTATGATTCTTGCTCCAGAGTTCAAGGTAGTTGATGATAGCATGATACTACTTAGAACTCCAAGAAAGGACAATGTTTACTGTCTTGATTTGGATAATGTTGATAGTGATTCATCTCTAAATTGTCTTGTTTCAAAAGCTTCTATAGATGAATCCTCTCTATGGCACAGAAGGATGTGTCACATGAATTTCAAGACTATGAACAATCTTGTTAAAAATAACCTTGTAAGAGGTTTACCTTCAAAAGTCTTTTCATGTGATGATCATTGTGTTGCTTGTCTTAAAGGCAAACAACACAAAACTTCTCATAAGACCAAAGAGTTAAATTCTGTTTCTTCTTGTCTCCAGTTATTGCATATGGATCTGTTTGGTCCTACAAATGTTATGAGTATAGGCAAGAAATCTTACTGCTTGGTTATTGTTGATGATTACTCCAGATTTACTTGGGTCTATTTTCTAAGGACTAAGGATGAAACAAGTGGTCTTATCAAATCCTTTATTCTAAGAATTGAAAACCAAACTAATCAAAGAGTAAAAGTCATTAGATCAGATAATGGAACTGAATTTAAAAATCATGATCTAAACACCTTTTGTGAAGAAAAAGGTATTGAGAGACAATACAGTGCTCCTAGGACTCCTCAACAGAATGGTGTTGCTGAAAGGAGAAATAGGACACTAATAGAGGCTTCTAGATCTCTGTTGGCTGATTCAAAATTGCCAATTACCTTCTGGGCTGAAGCAGTTAATACTGCTTGTTATGTCCAAAACAGAGTTCTAGTGGTCAAGCAAAAGAACAAGACCCCATATGAACTTTTAAATCAAAGAAAACCTTTTATTGGTTTCTTCAAACCTTTTGGGTGTCCTTGTACAATTCTCAATACCAAATCTCACTTAGGTAAGTTTGATAGCAAAGCAGATGATGGATTTCTTGTTGGGTATTCATCTCAGAGTAAGGCCTACAGAGTTTTTAACTCTTCTTCTAGAATAATTGAAGAAAGTGACAATGTCAAATGCAATGAGAACACACCAAATCCTGTTGGGTCTGGACCTCAGTGGCTATTTGACATTGACTCACTAACTAACTCTTTTGGTTTCAGTAATGAGTATACAGGAACAGGTAGTGGAGAATCAGAGATCACACAAGTTCAAGAAAGGATATCTAAATCTGTGATTTTTCCCATACCCACAGTAAATAAAGACTATGAAAAGGAATCATTTACTGAACCAAGTCAGAGTGAAGAAGACACTAGAGATGAGGAGACTCAAGAATCAGAAGTGACATCTGAAGACACTTCAGTTGAATTGCATGACTCTAATCTAGAGGCTGGACTGAATGAAGAACCTAGTCATAACACAAGAGTTCAAAAGAATCATCCTCCACAGCTGGTAATAGGAGATATCTCTTCTCCTATGATGACTAGACATCAAAGCAGGCTTCAAGATATGAAAGATCAACAGCATACAGTCCTTTCTTGCTTTTTATCCCAGCTTGAGCCTAAAAAGGCACATGATGCTATGAAAGAATCTAGCTGGATAGAAGCAATGCAAGAAGAACTGTTACAATTCAAGCTCCAAGATGTATGGGATCTAGTAGACCTTCCTAAAGGTCACAGAGCAATTGGCACAAAATGGATCTTCAGAAACAAGAGAGATGAAAGAGGTATTGTTATAAGAAACAAAGCAAGGCTGGTAGCTCAAGGCTACACTCAAGAAGAGGGTATAGATTATGAAGAAGTTGTTGCACCTGTAGCTAGGATAGAAGCAATCAGACTGTTCCTAGCCTATGCTTCTTACATGAACTTCAAAGTCTATCAAATGGATGTAAAAAGTGCTTTTCTCTATGGCTCAATTGAAGAAGAAGTATATGTCTGTCAACCACCAGGGTTTGAAAACCCAAGCTATCCTGACAGAGTATACAAATTAAAGAAAGCACTTTATGGACTACATCAAGCCCCAAGAGCATGGTATGACACTCTGTCATCCTATCTCTTGGAAAATGACTTTGAAAGAGGAGTCATTGATAAGACTCTATTTATCAAAAGAAAGAAGAAGGATATCTTGCTGGTCCAAATATATGTTGATGACATTATTTTTGGTTCTACAAGAAACAACATGTGCAAGGAGTTTGAGGATTTAATGCATTAAAGGTTCAAAATGAGTTCCATGGGGGAGCTTACTTTCTTCCTTGGACTCCAAGTTCAACAGAAGTCAGATGGCATTTTCATTTGCCAATCCAAGTATGTGCAAGATATTCTAATCAAGTTTGGTTTCTCAGAATCAAAACCTGCCAGCACACCTATGGAAACACACAAGCAGATCACAGCAGATCTTGAGGGGGAGGATATGGATGTTCATTATTATAGATCCATGATTGGCTCTCTCATGTATCTCACAGCATCAAGGCCAGATATAATGTTTCCAATTTGTGTATGTGCTAGATTTCAAGTTAGGCCAAAGCAATCTCACTTTCAAGCTGTTAAGAGGATATTCAGATATCTCAAAGGGCAACCCAGATTGGGACTTTGGTATCCTCATAACTCACCGTTTGACCTAATAGCATACTCAGACAGTGATCTAGGTGGGGCAAACTTGGACAGAAAATCTACTTCTGGAGGATGTCAGTTTTTGGGTGCTAGACTAGTCTCATGGCAGTGCAAGAAACAAACCACAGTATCCACATCTACAACAGAGGCAGAGTACATAGCAGCTGCAAGTTGCTCTTCTCAAGTCTTATGGATTCAGAATCAAATGTTGGATTATGGGGTAACTTTTCTACACACTCCAATCTTTATTGACAACAGCAGTGCTATTAGCATTGTAAATAATCCAGTCAAGCACTCAAAAACAAAGCACATTGAAATCAGGTATCACTTTATAAGAGATTGTAATGAAAAGAAACTTATTCAAGTTGTCAAAGTCACACTGATAATCAGTTTGCTGATCTATTCACTAAAGCTTTTGATGTGGGTAGATTCACTTTCTTGGTAACAAGTGTGGGAATGATAAACTCTGACTAATCTTCTTCTCAAAAAGTGGTTTTATACCTGTATATTTTTTTTTCTGGTGTTACTAATCTTCTTTTTCAGGACATGCATAGCAGTAATCAGTGATTAGCAAGTTTAAAAGGAGTAAGTTCAGTTAATACTGCTAGTGGTTAATACTGCTTTCAGTTAATACTGCTCGTGGTTAATACTGCTTTCAGTTAATACTGCTAGTGGTTAATACTGCTTTCAGTTAATACTGCTAGTGGTTAATACTGCTTTCAGTTAATACTGCTTGTGGTTAATACTGCTTTCAGTTAATACTGCTTGTGGTTAATACTGCTTTCAGTTAATACTGCTTGTGGTTAATACTGCTTTCGGTTAATACTGCTTTCAGTTAATACTGCTTGTGGTTAATACTGCTTTCAGTTAATACTGCTTTCAGTTAATACTGCTAGAAGTTAATACTGCTAGTTAGTTAATACTGCTAGTAGTTAATACTGCTCTAGATTAATACTGCTTATGTTCCAAATACTATAAATACTTTTTGCCCGCCTAATAGTTCATAACGACTCTTTGCATACTATTCTCTTGCGCTCTAAACCCTTTCTCTCTCAAGTTCAAAGTCTTCAGGCAAGAATCTTCAAGGTCAATGGCATCCATGGCGTTCATTGATGAGCACAATGAAATTGCGATGCTCCAAAAGCCAAAACAATCTGAAGGTTTTCATCAGATAGTCGACTTTCTGAAGTCGAGCCACATTGCCCATGCTCTCACTATGTCTCCAACTATCTTCATAGAGCATCAGAGGCAATTCTGGGCACATGCCACCATTGTTACTGAGGATGGTGTGCGAATGATCAAGACGACAGTATGTGGCAATCCATTGACAGTTACTGAAGAGATAGTTCGCATCAGTCTACATCTAGACGATGCCTCTGGTATAACTTCTATCCCAAATGATGAACTGTTTTCTACTCTGACAAGAATGGGGTATGGAGGCCCATTGGGTATTTTTAAGTTCTCAAAAGCTAAATTCTCACCCCAATGGCGTTTTCTTGTTCATACCTTGATGCACTGCATTTCTAAAAAGACTACTGGATGGAGTGAGTTCAGCAGTCCCATTGCTTATGCTTTGGTCTGTTTGGCCACTGCCAGAAGGTACAATTTTTCACAAATGATTTTCAATGATCTTGTCTCAAACATGGGAAACAAAAAGAGCTTTTATATGTATCCCAGGTTTGTTCAAGCAGTTATCAACCATGAATTGACGGATATTCCTCATTCTGATGGAATATATGTACCAAAACCCCCCAAAGGCAAGGTTTTCTCAAATATGAGAAGATCTGCTGGGGACTCTGAAGGAGTTGACACCCCATTGTTCTCTACAATGATGGTGGTGTCCCAAACCAATGAAGGTATGGCAGCAGGGTCAAGGCCCCCATTAGACCAATCCACTGCTAGCCAAGCCCAACCTTCCCTCTCAAAATCAATTCCCCAGTCTCTTCTTGACAAACCAACTTCACCAATCACCCAAACTTATCAAAGAAAACAGGTAAAGAAGGCTCCTTCCCTTCTTGTACCATCACCCTCTAAGCCTTTAAGCCCTCTAAGGGAGAATTCTCCCCTAGAGAATATCCAAAGGGAAACCACAAGGGTGTCTCCCAACCCAAAGGAGGTGCTCTCTGAGGAGGAGGTAGAGCATATGGGTGATGAGGCTGCCACTACTCCTGCTAGCACAGAGGAGGAAAGTGGTAACATCAATAAGACCTCCCCCATGGCAACTTTGAATGAGCAATCATTTGAAGGTCCCTGGTGCCAAGAAACCACAGGGGTGGATAGTGCTTCTGCTAGGCAGAGGACTTCCACTACTAAAAGATCCAATGATCCTTCAATAGGGGGTAACACTCCTGGAGAAGGTGAGGACAGATATAACTATGATGAATTGATGGAGGCAATGGGCAACATCAACATGGATGTACTCAAACAGGGCAATGATATAGAAGAGCTTAAACTCATAGTTCTGTCACAACAAGAACAAATCATCAAGTTGAAGCAAATGGTAAGAAAACTGATTCTGCAAAGGAAGAAGAAACAATTTGTGCTCAGAAGGAGGAAACAAGTGACTGATGCTCCCAAAAAGGGGGAGTCAGAAGCAGATGCCAAAGCTAAGGGGGAGCAAGAGGAAAAACATGATGTTGAGGGGGAGAATGAGCAAGCAGCAGAAACAGAGTCAGCAGCAGAAACCATTAATACTGCCAGTTCAAGTAAAGCAGCAGAAATGGTTAATACTGTTGAGCTGAAAGAAGCAGCAGAAAAAGTAAAAGAGGTCCTTACAGAGCTTGAGGTTGCAGAAACACTCATCAAAGCAAAACATGATACTCCCAAGGTCACCTCAAAGGCCAAAGGAGTTGTCATAAAAGAAAGAGGTGATGCAACAAAGAACTCCAGCATTGAGAAGGAGATGAGTAAAGATAAAGGTAAGGCAAAGTAGTTGAATCTGATAAACCAATGAAAAAGCAGAAGCTGATTGAATCAGATGAAGCTCTAGCTAGAAAGATACAGGCTGAATTTGAAGAAGCAGAAACCATGCAAGTGCAAAAGGATAGAGAGATAGCTAAAGCAATGGCTGCAGAGTTAAACAAAGCCTATCAACAAAGCCTAGCAACAGAACAAGCCAAGCAAAAAGCCACATCTTTGAGGAAGCCTGAAAAGATCAAAATGGCTACAAGGAAAAGACAACCTTCAAAGACATACCTGGGTGCTCAAGAGAGAAAGAAAATGATTACTTTCCTCAAGGGTGCAGTAGGGGTCAAGGTAGAGATGTTTTCAAAGATGTCTTTTGAGAATCTCAAGAAGATGTATGATGCTGAGATGATAAAGCTTCAAGGGGATGATCTTGCAAGGGTTGAAATGGAGAAAAGAATGAAAGAAAGCAATGATTTCTTACAAAAACCATTCCCTGATGAGCAAGAAACTCCAGAGAAGGAAACAACAATTGGTGAAAGTCTAAGGACTCTAAAAAGAACAAAGATGATTGCCAGGAGAAAGCATACAAAGAAGCCTAGATTAGTGGAAAAAGAGGCTGAAAAGGTTGCTGAAGAAGAAGAGGCACCTGAGTCATCTACAATAAAAGAACTTGCAAGTACTGAGGATGTCAAGATGTACATGGTTGTGATGGACAAAGTGCCTGAACCAATTGCAGCAGAACCTGTAGGAGTTAAACCTCCTGAAGTCATTTACTGGGATGTTTTGGAAGTAGATGGCAAGGAGTATATCAGACTGAAGAGAAAAGATGAAAAGTATGAAGTCTACAGTACTTGGGCTAAAATTGTCAGAACATGCTCAAGGTCTGATATTGAAGAAATGTTTGATATAGGGATGAAGTTGTATGCAGATAAGTTGAAAGCTCCAGGGATTTCAATTACAAAACTGGTGATGGAGTATCTGTGTATGATGTTCAAACCTGATGAAGTGAAGGAGATCATAAGGAGTATTTTTCAAGCAGTTACCAATTGGACTTTGTATGAAACTAGTGGCGTATATTCTGTGACTTTGGATTTAAATCACACTGAATACTTCCTAGTGGATAGAGTGTATAATCATAGCAGACTGAAGCTACATGCCATGTTGAAGAAAAAGTTAAGGTGTGTTCCAGATTCAGAAATGGCTAAATATTTGATTCAAAGAACCATCAATCAGAGTTTGGGATTGGATGCAAACACTGGAATTTAGACCATAATTGAGTTTTGGGAGCATCTTAAATAAAATGTGAAGAACTTGACTTCTCTTCCTAAAAGTCAAGTTAGGGGGAGATTGTTGGGAACTGAAGAATTCATCAAGTGTGGTTAATGCTGCTGGTTCAATGTTATTACTGCTAGAAGACATAAAAGGTTAATACTGCTGAGTGTTACTACTGCTAGTGTTAATTAATACTTCTAGTCAAAGTTAGTGCTGCTTGAACAAAGTTAGTACTGCTTAGCTAGTTAGTACTGTTAGTAGTTAGTACTGCTTAGTAGTTAATGCTGCTAGAAGGAAGTTAATGCTGCTGAAGATTAATACTGCTTATTTGATGAAAATTCGTATGAAAGGATATTCATGGAAGCTTAGAGATATACATGGAAGATATACTGAAGATATTTTATTGTATTTATCTTTTGTATTTAGTATATATATATTGTATAGTTTAGAATAGTAGAACATACGAAATTCTTTTTCATTCAGTTAGAGAGAAAATAAACCTCAAGGCATAGATCCTAGTTCTAGAGAAGTAGAATTCGTATTGGTGAGCCTGTTCATCAATATTGAGGTTGAGTGAGTAATCTTGTAACTTCAAAGCATTCAATACAAGTTTACAGTTTGTTCTTCATATTTTCTGTATTGATTTACTGTTTCATTGAATATCAAAGTGTTATTCCGCAAACTTCTTTGATATTGTTTCTGAGAATTAATTCTTGTTGAGAATTCGATCCTGATAGTGTACATCCACAGGGAGAGAGATCTTTATATTACCAACCGGGAGAAATTACAATGTGTTTACGAGATCCTTGGATCAACGAATCAGCTACCCAAATATTTTTCACTAATATATATATATATATATATATATATATATATATATATATAAAGTCTATACAAAAGGAAGAATAGAAGACCAAAGAAAGTTTTCTTCAAAGGTGGTATATGGGATGATTGGTTACGTGAGGTTGCATGACAATATATAGGGATAGATTGGTGCAAGAAGACAAATGGGTATGGGTTGGCATAACTTAAGATGGTGGGTTTCATGGTACACTGATAGATTTCTTTTCATATCCTCCCATGTATGCATGTATGGTGTAAAGATGCATACATCTTAGCTGTCTTCCATATTTCCCATGCAAAAAGGAAATCTCATGTATTATCCACCATACAATATGTCTTCTAATAATACAAACTCCAAGAAGTCTTCCAAATTTGTGTGGTCCAAATTAATTCATGCATCAAGCACTTAACTTGTACATTGTGCTTGGTGAGTTGCACATCACCAATAAAACTGATCTGATTTAAATTTTTCAACACTCCACCATGATGTGCAAATCACCCGACGAAACTAAAGCATGAACCAATCCCCCGAATATGGACAAATAGCTGATAGAGATTGACACGAGGTAACATAATGCATTTTGATCGTGACGAGCTTCGGCTCGGCCATCACCCGTCAAAATCAAAAGCAAAAAATCCTCAAGTGAGAAATCTCAATAAACGAACGAGTTAAGCAACCTAAAAACACGTACCAAGTAATAACTCCCCAAATATGTCGCTATGTCATATGTAGCAATATTCCCATCTCTCCCACAAGGTGCCAAATGACACTAACACAATATGAGTTGGATCAAATTCAAGCAATGCTCGAATGCGGCTGGCGGTAACGACTTGGTGAAGATATCGGAAGCATTATCTTGAAATAATATTTTCTTCAAATACACAACATTTGCGTTGTGCAAAGCTACCAGAAATGCATCACGCACATTAATGTGTGCTTCGTTCGAGAGTTGAATGCCAAATTTGATGCCAAGTGAATACCACTATGGCTATCACAATTAATACGGACAGTAGTTTGCTTCATGCCCAAACCAAACAAGAGTTCCTGTAAATGAACTACTTATTTAGCAGACTCGACCGCTGCAATGAGTTCAGCTTCGGTAGTCGATAATGCAACAACAGACTGTAATCGAGATCTCCAACTGACAGTTGTTCCACCTAATGTAAAAACATAACCAGAAGCGGATTTCCAACTGACACGATCACCTGGGTAATCTAAATCGCAGTAACCAAGAATATCACAGTTGTTTTGCATACCATAAATTAGGTCGTGAGTTTCCGTACCTTTCAAGTAACAAAATACAGTTTTCACTGCATTCCAATGTGACTTACCCGGGTTAGATAGAAACCGGCTAATCACACCAACGGAATGTGCAAGATCGGGACGGGTGCATACAATAGCATACATGAGGCTCCCGACTACACTGGTATACGGAATCTTTGCCATCTCAGCCTTTCCAATATCGTCTACCGGACAATCGTCTCTTGTAATCTTGATGTGTCTTGGAAGTGGCGTAGACACCGACTTTGCTCCATCAAGATTAAACCGCTTCAGAATCTTCTGAATATAGCCCTTCTGTGTTAACCTGAGAGTACGGGACTTTCTGTCCCGAACAATTTCCATGCCGAGAATAACACGAGCTTCACCAAGATCTTTCATTTCAAATTCTAATTTCAACCTATCTTTCAAACGGTTGATTTCAGAATGATCACTGCAAGCTATCAGCATGTCATCAACATAAAGAAGTAGATAAATTGAAATGCCACCGCTTGATCTATGATAGATACAAACGTCTTTCTCACTACGCTCAAAACCCAACGAGAGCATAAATAAATCAAACTTCTTGTACCATTGTCGAGGCGACTGTTTAAATCCATAAAGAGACTTCTTCAATTTACAGACCCAATGAGGTTTGTTGTCGGAGATGAAACCTTCCGGTTGCTTCATATAGATGGTTTCTTCAAGATCTCCGTGCAGAAAAGTTGTTTTCACATCTAATTGTTCGAGCTCCAGATCGAAAATTTCCACAAGGGCCAGAAGGACAAGGATAGATGTGTGTCGAACCACAGGCGCGAAGATATCGTCATACTCGATACCCTTCCGCTGTGCGAAGTCTTTCACAACCAGGCGAGCTTTATAACGCTTATCGTATTTGACATTATAGGCCCATTTGCAGCCAATTGCACGACTGCCTTTCGGTAATGGACAAAGCTCCCAAGTGTTATTTTTAGATAGAGCTTCCATTTCCTCTTGCATAGCTCCTAACCACTTATCACAGTGGCTCGAAGCCAGGGCCTCCGAATTGTCAAACGGCTCATCCTGTACAACATGCAAAGCATACTCAAGCTGGTCAGTAAAACTCATATTTGCGAAATCTCAATCACCATACCTATTAGGAGGACGGATAGTTCTCTGGCTCTGCCTTACAGGTACTGATACTGGAATTGTATCCTCTTGACCTCCACCATCATTCAGAATTTCTTCCTGAACTGAGCTAACTGGATCAAAAGTAGATGTATCTGGTGGACTAACATCTTCTTCAACTTCTAATCCCAAAGTAAAACCACGAGCAGATGAGTTGGGTACAATAGGACGGACAATTATCTCATCTCCATCGGCTGTTGAAGAAACAGAAGAGATAAATTCTGGTTCTGGAGAGGGTTGTCGATTATGATTAGACTTGAACATAATCGACTCATCGAAGGTCACATGTCGAGAGTGAATCACCTTTCGGGTGACCGGGTTCCAGATTCGGTAACCCTTGATTCCATCTGTATAGCCGAGTAGGAATCCTTTGGTGACTGTGGGATCCAACTTGTCCTGACCTGTCACATGAATATACGCAGGACAACCAAATACACGTATGTATTTCAAACAGATACAACCCTTACCCCTCCCAATTTATTCCGGAATTTTTCCCCCAATGGCTGAACACGGTAACCGATTCACAATGTGTACAGCAGTGTGAAGTGCTTCAGTCCAAAACATTTTAGGGAAAACAGATGTAACTAACATACATCGTACTTTTTCTAACAAAGTCATATTCATCCGCTCGGCAACTTCGTTTGATTGCGGATCGCCAGGTGTGGTGTAGTGTCGGTGAATACCTCTACGTGAACAAAAGTCTTTAAAGTTACCACTAGTATATTCACCACCATTGTCAGATCTAAGCACTTTTAATTTTCTACCAATCTCGACTTCGACTAGTGCTAACCAAGTTTTGAATATTTAAAAAACATCTGACTTTAACTTATCACATATACCCAAAGCTTGTATGTGAAATCATCAATAAAAGTAACATAGTACTTACCTCCCTTGAGAGACTGCGTCGAAGATGATCCCCAAACGTCTGTATGAACGTAATCGAGGATCCCGTTGGTGTTGTTTTTTCCAACACCAAAAGAAATACGTGTCTGTTTACCCGAGACACATTCTGAACAAAAGTCCAGAGTCGCAGGCGTGTCAACTGCAACGAGTTTCCACTTGCGCAAAATCTCCAAATTCTTCTCTGAAGTGTGTCCCAACCTAAGATGCCACAAATGCGTAGCATCTAAGTTTTTCGAACTATCTGCGACACACGCATCCGAACTGACTGTTTTGCCTACCAGATGAAACAAGTTATTTTCTGCATGCTCACCCTTCATCACAATAAAGTTCCCTTTGGAGATGCGCATACTCCCATTCTCAATCCGAATCTTACAGCCAAGTTTAGACAATTGTCCAACATAAATCAAAGAATGAGTCATAGACGGTACAAATTTAACATTTGATAAAGTTCGAATAGTATCGTCAAACATTTTGATTCTGACCGAACCGGTGCCCCGAGTGACACACCATGTACTGTTTCCCATATAAATATGGTTACCTTCGAACTCCTCGAAAGTAGTGAAATAATCCCGAAATGGTGTCATATGGCACGAAGCTCCGGTATCCAACACCCAACGCCTGTCGCCTTGTGGTGCAGTAACCGTTGCTGAGAAGCCTGTATCTCTTTCGGCTGCAACTGCTGAAGATTCTGCTTTGGTCTTGTCCTTGTTTTTCAAACCTGGTTTGTGACAATAATTACAGTTGCCACGTTTCTTAGTGTTGGATCAGATATGAGTTAAGTCTGGATAATGCTGCTGAAGTGTTAAAGATTAATATTGCTGAAGATTTTACTACTTCTTGTAGGATTACTACTGCTAGAAGTATTAATACTGCTTGAGAGTTAGTACTGCTAGTAGTTAGTACTGCTTGAATATTAATGTTGTTGGATGATTAATACTAGTTATGAAGATGATGTTGATAATGATGACTTGGAACGAAAGACTAGGAGCTGAAGATAATAATGAAGATAATCATGGAATGGATGCTGAAGATCAATATTTCTTTAGTAATTATCTTGTAATCAGTTCTGTATATATAGTCTAGAAGTTTTACATAGTCTTATTCATACATTTGTTTTAGAGAGAATTAACCTCAAGATTGTTAGTAATCCTTTCTTTAGAGAAGTATAGAACGTCTGTTGAGCCTGTTCAACAGATTGAGGTTTTGTTTGTAATCATCAAGTTAATTCAATATAACTTGTGGTTTGAGTTCATACACTGTTTGATTGATTTATTGTTAAAGTGTTTTTCCGCGACTTCTTTAACATAGTTTCTGAGTGTTTAGTTTAAATTCTTGTTTGAATTTCGATCCTGACAAGTGGTATCAGAGCATAAGGAACTCAGAAATCAATAATCATCATTAACGGAATCCAGAATCAAGCATTGATGGCAGAGGTTTCAGAGTATTCAAGCACTGCAATTCCCACAGAGGTAAAATCTAACCTTTGCTCTAAAACATGTCTTGAAACTGTTAAAAAGTACAGGGATCACAATCAGAGCATGTGTGATGACCTTAAAAGGTTGGAGTATGATAGAAGAGAGTATGTTTTTATCGTTGAGAATTTTGAAGAACAAATTAAGTAATACCAGGCCAATGAACTTCAACATTCATATGATCTCAACTATTGGAAGTGGGAGAAGAAAGAGTTAGAGATTAAGCTAGAAAAGGCTAGAGAAGAATGTGAGAAAATTAGGAGTGAATTTGATAAGGCCAAACTAGACATTGAGAAATATTCCAATGCTTCTAAAGCAATGGACTCTTTACTCAAAACTCAAGTCCATGACAAACTGAGAAGATGTATAGGCTACAACACCACCCCTCCACCTTACAACAACAACTATATTCCACCCACCTCAAACCTCTTAAAAAGACAAGATAAGAAGGAATTACCTGAAGGAGCCACTGAAGTAGATCCATTAGACAAAGTAGTGGTTGAGGCAGATTCTGAAGAAGAGAAATCTGAGGGTAAGAATAAGGAAGACCATAAAGATATTCCCTTTGAAAACCACATTCTTACAAATGAGAGGGGGGGTAAACCATTTATCAAGAGTGATAAAGTGGAGAGGTCCAAGACAGAGAAAGAGACTGTTAAGAGTGAAAAAGTTGAGACCTCCAGGAAAGGAAAGGAAAAGGTACAGGGAGTTCACTACATGCAAACCTCTGTTGTAAATCCCTGTACTTGTCAACAGAACAAGCCCCATAAACATGATAAAATAAGGGGAAATCAGAGAAACAAAAATAATCAGTGGGCTCAAAAACAGGGAATTGATCTAAGCAAAATCAATAGACCAAAGCCCTGTTTTATTTGTAGCAAATTGAATCATCTAGACAAACACTGTTATTTCAATCCTATTAACCAAAGATTTACTTTTCAAAGACAAACACAAAATTCTTTTGGTTATAGGAAGAAATCAAAAAGGAACCACATGGCTGAGAATGTGAAAACAGCACCTGTGAAATCTCATATTCAGAATAAGTTTGCTAAATCAAAAGAAAATACTCCAAGCAAATCATGGAGTAACTCACAGAATAAGTAAGCAAACAACTTTGTTAAGGTTTGGGTTCCAAAAGTCAAGAAACCTGTTAGTACTGCTACGTCAAATAGTATTGCTAACAGAAATAGTGTTGCTGATAGCAATACTACTGCTAACCAAGTTAGTACTGCTAGCAAGGATAATATTGCTACCAGTGTTAATGCTGCCAAGCCTATAATTTTGACAAAGTATTCCAGCCATGAGATTCCTAACTCTGATCATCTCATCCAGACCAAGCTTACTGATTATGTTGATGAGAAAGGGCAACCCAAGACCATTTTGGCTTGCGTTCCCCCTAGAAACTAACTGTTTTATCTAGTGTGCAGGGCAACCAACAGCTCAAGAGGAAGAGCATTTGACATGTAGATAGTGGTTGCTTTAGGCACATGACAGGTAACATGGACTGCCTTCAATATTTTAAAAGTTTGATGGAGGACATGTTGCTTTTAGTGACAATCCAGCAGGAGGTAAGATAAGTGGCAAAGGTATGGTTTCAAAAGGTAAGATGACCTTTGAAGATGTTTACTAGCAAAGGTATGGTTTCAGATTACTTTGCTGAATTGGATACTTAGTACTTCTAGTTAAGTTAATACTGCTCTCACTATTACTCTTTCTGACAGTTCAAATATGGCTAAGTATGGTTACTACTGCTAGGTGGTTTATACTGCCAGTACAAAGTTACTATTGCTTGCCTTATTTCTACTGCTAATCAGTGTTACTACTGCTGGTATGTGTTAATACTGCTAGTCTGTGTTAATACTGCCAGTATGCGTTACTACTACTAATATGAGTTACTACTGCGGGTATGTGTTAATGCTGCTAGGGTACTTAGTACTGCTCTTAACTGAATCCATTATCATATAAATACCCTCTTTGACCGCCAAAATCCAAACGGCTCTTTGAATTTCCTACGAGTGTTCTTTCTCTCTCTTTCTCTCGAATTCTTGCTTTTCCAGTGCATAAACCCTAGTATTGCTTCAATCCCAAGAACGATGGCAGGACTAGTGTTTGTTGATGATCACAATGAGTTGGCAATGCTACAGAAACCCAAGCAAGCAGAGGGTTTTCATCAGATTGTGGATTTCCTAAAATCCTCACACTTCGCCTACGCATTAACTGTCAATCCTACAATCTATGTGGAACATCTACAACATTTCTGGGCCAATGCTTCCATTCACACTGAAAATGGCAATCAGGTCATCAAAACAAGGGTTTGTGATAAACCTCTAACCATCACAGAAGGATGTATTCGCATTCATCTACGACTAGATGATGCCTCAGGTATTACCTCTCTTTCCAAGGAAGATCTCTTCCAAGTACTTGGTCGAATGGGGTATGAAGGTACAACTGAGGTCTATAAGTTTTTCAAAAACAGATTTTCACCTCAGTGGAGATTTTTGGTTCATACCCTTCAACATTGTATTTCTAGAAAACAACTGGATGGAGTGAGTTCAGCAGTACCTTAACTTATGCTCTAGTCTGCTTAGCTACCTCTAGAAAGTTTAATTTTTCTCAAATGATTTTCAATGATTTAATGTCAAACCTAGATACCAATACCAAAAGCTTTTATATGTATCCAAGGTTTGTGCAAGAAGTACTATATAAAGAATTGACGGATTTACCCTCTTTTCAAGAGGTGTATGTACCAAAACCTCCTAAAGGGAAGGTGTTCTCTAACATGAAAAGGCCTAGTAAGGACTTTTCTGGACAAGACACTCCATTGTTCTCTACAATGATGGGTGTGTCTCATTCCCATGGTGAGGCATCAGGGTCACAGCCCACATCTGACCACCCAACTGATGACCTACCCACACCATTCAGTTCAATTAATACTCCTCAGATCCCTATTGTCAAGCCAAAATCCCCTATCACACAAATATATATAAGGAAAAAGGTACATAAGGTTCCTTCCCTTCTTGTATCTTCACCCCCAAAGCCTACAAGCCCTCTGATGGAGCATTCTCCATCAGAGAATATCGAAAGGGAAACCACAGGGGTGTCTCCCAACCCCAAGAAGGTGCTCTCTAAGGAGAAGGAAGAGCATGTGGGCAGCAAGGCTCACACTACTGTTTCTACACAAGGTGTAGGACAGGACAGTGTGAACATACCTAAGACCTTCCCCACGGAAACTTTAGATGAGAAATCATCTAAAGGTCCCAGGTGCCAAGAAACCACTGGGGTAGAAGGTGCTTCTGCTAGGCAGAAGGCCTCTACTAAAAGATCCAAGGATCCTTCAAGAGTGGTAAAAACACCTAAAGGAGGTGAGGACAGATATACTTATGATGAATTGATGGACACTCTTGGTACAATAAGTCTGGAATTTCACAATCAAAATTTGGAGATAAAAGAGATGAAAAAGGTGATCACTTCTCAACAGTTGCAGATTTCCAAACTCAAGAAGATGGTACTCAAATTGGTGCACAAGAAGAAGAAAACCCAATTTGTTCTGAAGAAGAAGAGCATTGATCATGATGCTTCCAAAAAGGGGGAGACTCAAGAGGATGAAAGTGAAAAGAAAAGCCCTGTTGGCATGGAATCTCAATTTGAGGGGGAGACTGGTGCTGAAACTGAGAAAGAAGTAGAAACTACATCAGCAGCAGAAACTTTTGTGAAAGTAGCAGAAATAGGTAAAGCAGCAGTAACTGAGTCGGCAGCAGAAACTGTAGAACCAACAATAGAAACGGCAAAAGCAGCAGAAACTGAACTGACTATAGAAGAAATAGAGATTGCTGAGACTCTAGTTAAGGCAAAGAATGACACCCCCAAGGCTACTCAAAAGGCCAAGAGAGTGGTAATCAAAGAAGGTAGTTCAGAGAAGAAAAGAAAAGAAGTCAGTGAGGCAGAGGCCAAAAGGAAAGGGAAAGAAAAAGTGGTTGAAACAGTGAAACCATCAAAGAAATCCTCACAAATAGAACTGGATGAAGAGTTAGCAAAGAAGATGCAATAAGAGATTGAAAAGGAGGAAGAGATCCAAACAGCTAAAGACAGACAGATTGCCTTAGATTTGTCTACAAAGATAAATGAAGAATATCAGAAGAGTTTAAAGCTTGCTGCTAAGAAAGTTACTATGAAAGCATCTAGGCAAAGGAAGCCATCAAAGACAAGACAAAGACAGCCTTCTAAGACCTTTCTAGCTGCACAAGAAAGGAGAAAGATGATCAACTTCCTGAAAGGGTCCATTGGAGTCCCTGAAGGAATGTTTACTAACATGTCCTTCAGCAGAATTGAGGAATTATACAAGAAGGAGATGGCCAAGCTACAAGGGGATTTCTCTCAAAGGGTTGAGGTTGAAAGAAAGTTGAAAGAAAGACATGATCTCAACATACAACAGCCCTTCCCTGACAGTGAAGAAGGCACTCCTATCAAAGAAAAGGCAGAAGTGAAGCAAGAAGAGACCTTAGCTCAGAAGATTGGAGCCATTAAAAGAAAGAAGCCCATTGCCACAAAGCCAAAGGCAAAAGGGACTAGGGCTGAAGAAGGAAAGAAAGAGCTGGGAAGTGAAGCTGAACCTTCTGTAGAGCAGCAGAATCAAACAGAAGCAGATGTTCAATCTCAAGAGCAAAGACCAGAGCAAACAAGTCAACAATCTTCAGATCAGCCTAGACAATCAGATGAGCAAGTGAATTTGTACTTGACTGTGACTGATGAAGAACATGTGCAAGCTGACCCTATCTCAATGAAAGCACCAGAGATTATTCATTGGGATACTCTAAAGGATAACAGAAGAGAATATTTCAGAATCAAGAGAATGGGTAATCAATTTGAGGTTTATTCAACTTGGGGCAAAGTAATTAGAAGCTGTTCCAGAGCTAACTTGGAAGAAATGTACAAAGTTGGGATAAAACTGTATGAGAATGTGTTGAAAGGGCCAGAAATTAGTCTAACCAAGATAGCCATGGAGTACTTGTGCATGATGTTTGATCCTGAAAGAGTGCAGTATGTTATCAAAGACTTGCATCTTGAGAATGGATTTAAAAGAATAGATAACTGGATGCTGTTTGAAAATTGTGGAGTCTTTGTGATAACCATTGACAAGAGCTATCATGAGTACTACTTGGTGGATAAGGTTGTCTGTCCCTGAATCTAGTTTCTAATCACAAATAATCAAACAATCAGATAATATGATTCAATTACCTGTTTGATTTACTTCAAGAAATCTCAAGATTACAAGCTTTCTCTCTCTAGAATACTCTTTCTCTCTCAACAGATTTCTCTCTTTAAAAATACAACTGAGTTCGGTATTTCACTTTGATACAACTACAAATTACAAAGAAAAAGAAACTATTTATACTTACAACTACAATAACAAGGAAACAAAACTAATACAAATGTAGACTTTGACTTTTATTACAAAGACTTTGACTTTCACTTGAGAGTTGACATTCTTCAGCTTTGACTTCTTAAACCTTGACTTTTGTCTTCTTGATCTTGTATCCAACATATTTATGCTCTAACAATCTCCCTCTTTGGATTCCAGATCACTGTTGAAAGATCTAGCAATTCAGTCTTCACTTTAAGCTCTGTTAGTACAATCTTCCCTTTTTCTTTGACTGTCTTCTTTCCAAAAATTGTCTTCGAAGGATTAACAATCTCCCCAAAACTTCCAAAATAATACTTTCAGACTTTGGAAAGAAATTATCTTCAGAATCAGCTCGGATTGCTTTAGCAAATAATCTTCAAAGAAAATTTCCTCAAATCTTCATAAATTCTTTGATCTTCTTCAAATCTTCAAATCTTTACTTTGAACTTTTCTGACTTGGACAATTCTGAAAATCATCTCTCAAAACTTTATCATTTCTTGATACCATCTCTTCCAAAATTTAAAACTTTAACATTTCTTGATATCATCTCCTCCAAACTTTAAAACTTTAACATTTCTTGATATCATCTCCCCCTTTTTGATGATTTGAGCATCGATATCATCAAAACTTTCTCCAAGAAATGTCTTTGACCAATATGATATTTCAAACTAAGCTTCTGATTCTGTGATCCATAACCAAGTATTCATCTAGATCTTTGCAAATCCAGACAAAATAAGAACAGATAACTCCTGAATCAACAGATGAATCAGTTAAAATGCCTGTCAGTAACACGAAGTCACTGTGTGTAACGAATACACAATATAAAGGAGCTTTTTGATGTTCACTCCCCCAGGGATTCCATCCAATCATCGAAACACCACAAAGGCAATTTCTATGAATGTTATGACAAAGAAACAAATTCCTTGTGTGTATGTGCATGTGTAGAAAGAATTAAGCACGATGATTGCTTTTCAATAAGGCTCAAAGTTGTGTAAACCACTGAGACAACAGTGGATAAACACAGACTCAATGTGCATGATTGAAGTGCGAAGGTGGGGCAGACTTCCTTCTATTTCAATATCCAGATTTTCTAAATGAAAACCAGATAGATTATATGCTGCGTCCCCAGAAAAATATGAAACATTTTCTTTTTGAGAAGAAAATGAGTGGTTGGTGGAGTATTAAGCAAGAGTTGGCATGGGCTAGTTGTTTGTTTCAATAATGTTCACGAAGAAATGTGAAACATTAGTAATGTGGCTGCCCGGCTCAGAAAGTAGTTGGTGCAGAGTTTGATATTCTTTTACTCTGATCTCACACCCTCTTTCTTTTAATCATTAAGCTCACAACTAACCAAACTCTCTTTTCCATTTTACCTCATCACACCCACACTCATTTCTTTTTGACTCCTCACACTCAATCACTAAAGGAATAACTTCTTGGGTAGAAATCACTGGTGAACGTGATATCATAGAAGTTCATTGAAGTCCTAGCACAAAGAACCCATATTTCCTATAAAAGCATAAATTTGCTCAATATGGTTTAACTTTATCAGTTAAGGCTCACATACAAATGTCAGATGAATGTAAGCTCATAAAATATAATCATGAATATTTGAGCATTTGAAACATTGAAATATTTTCAAACAAGTATATTGAATGAATGAATATGAATGTAAAAGACTTGTTTGAAAATCTGACATTGTATGAAAATGATCATGTTGGGAACTGAAGATTTTACTAAGTGTAGTTACTACTGCTAGTACAAATATAGTTACTACTGCCAGAACAAGTTGAAGATTAATACTGCTGAGTGTTACTACTGCTAGTGTTAATTAATACTGCTAGTCAAAGTTAGTACTGCTTGAACAAAGTTAGTACTGCTTAGCTAGTTAGTACTGCTAGTAGTTAATACTGCTTGCAGTTAATGCTGCTAGATGAAGTTAATGCTGCTGAGCATTATTAGTGCTGCTAAAGAGATCCGGATGGAAAGTACTACAGCTGGATATACTGAAGATATACTTAGAAGATATACATGGAAGATATACTGAAGATTTGTTTATTCTTTGTAATTATCTTTCTATTAGTATATGTATAGAATGTTTAGAATAGAGAGAAGAATTTTCAAGATAACTGTTTTTTTTTTCAAGAGAAAAATCGACCTCAAGGCATAGATCCTAATTCTAGAGAAGTAGAATTCGTATTGGTGAGCTTGTTCATCGATATTGAGGTTGAGTGTGTAACCTTGTAGCTTTAAGCATTCAATACAAGTTTACTGTTTGATCATTATATACTGTGTTTGATTACTGTTTTATTAAATATCAAAGTGTTTTTCCGCAACTTCTTTGATATTAGTTTCTGAGTATTAATTCTTGTTAAGAATTCGATCCTGACAAGTGGTATCAGAGCAAATTCTCTCAGAAACAGTTATTCATCATGGAAAATCTTACAGAATCAAGCAGTACTTTGGTCTCAAAAGTTCCAATGCTCAGATCCAATGAATTTGACATGTGGAAAATCAGAATCAAGCAATATATTCTCCTCACAGATTACTCTATGTGGGACATCATTGAGAATGGCCCATCTGATGGAGGAAAGATTGGTGAAGATGGCAAAAGAACTCCTCCAAAGACAGATACAGATAGGAAATCAAGACAGACAGAGATGAAAGCCTTGAGCACACTGCTCTTGGCCATTCCAAATGAGTATCAACACCAATTCTGCAATTGTACTGATGCACAGATGCTCTGGAATGCTCTAGAGAAGAGATTCTCAGGTACTAAAAGTACCAAGAGAAATCAAAAGGCAATCTTAAAACAACAGTATGAAAACTTCATCTCAACTAAGAATGAGTCCATGACTCAAACTTTTGACAGGTTTAATAAACTAATTGGTGAACTAGCTACTATGGGAGTACAGATTGATCAAGATGATGTGAACAGAAAGTTCTTAAGGTCCCTTGGAGATGAATGGACCATGTACACTGTGTCATTCAGACAGAATGATCAGTTGGAAGACAAAGAACTTGATGATTTGTACAATGATCTTAGAGTTTTTGAAGCTGAGGTGGAGGCAAAGAAGAAGCCTTCTGGATATGTTCATAATGCTGCACTCCTATCAGCATCAATTGATTCTACTGCTAACTCTGAATCAGTTAATGCTACTAATGGATCAAATCTAGATAAAGGCACTGATTATGCATTTGAAGCTCTTCTTTCTAATCATGGAAATTCTTCTTTGATCAATGATGACTTAGAACAACTTCATCCTGATGATCTGGAAGAGATGGATATTAAATGGCAGATGGCCATGCTCTCCATGAGGGTTAAGAAGTTTATAAAGAGGACTGGAAGAAACAACTTCTCACAAAGAAGAGAAGATGGAGCAGGGTTTGATAAATCAAAGGTAGAATGCTACAAATGTCATCTTAAGGGACATTTTGCTAGAGAATGCAGAAGTGGAATGTCTCACAACAACAACCATCAACAAGCTCAATCTGGAAGCTTCAATAACAATAGAAACTCTGCTCAAGCCCTTGTTTCTCAACAAGGAATGGGGTTTGATTGGAGTGATCAAGCAGAAGAAGCTATTCAGAATCAAGCTCTTATGGCTAAAGTATCTGATCTCCCATCTGAGGTAAGTTCTAATCTCTGCTCTAAAACTTGCATAGACACTGTTAAAAGGTACAGGGATCACAATCAGAAGATGAGTGATGACCTGAAGAGACTAGAAAAGGATATAAAAGACTATGTGAGGATAGTAGAGAGATTTGAAGATCAAATCAAAGGTTTTCAAGCCAATGAACTACAACACTCATATGACACCAATTACTGGCAGTGGGAGAAAAAGGATTTAGAACTTAAACTGACCAAATCTAAAGAGGAGAGTGAAAAACTGAAAGAGGAGTTAACCAAGGTTAAGCTTGATGTAGAAAAGTTTTCCAATGCTTCTAAAGCAATGGACTCCTTACTGCAAAATCAGATTCATGATAAATTAAGAAGAGGAATTGGGTATAATGCCACACCTCCACCATATAACAACAATTACATTCCTCCTACTTCAGACCTGTTAGACACCAAAGATAGGAAGGACTTGCCTGAGGGAGCCACTGAAATAGATCCCTTAGATGAGGTAATTGTTGAGGATAAGACTGAGAAAGAGGTTGGCAAGAGTAAGAAGAACAAGGTGAGTGGTGAGATTTCTATAGAAAACAACATTATCACCAATGAGGATTGTGGAAGGACTTGGATCAAATCCAAGAACATAGAGAAGACAGAGGAAAAGTCTGATAAGGTCCATTATAAACAGACCACAGTTGTGAATCCAGGTCCTTGCAAACAGTGTACTTGTAAGAAGAATGAACCCCAAAAACAGGACAAAAAGAGGGGAAATCAAAGAAACTGGAATAATCAATGGGCACATAAACAAGGGGTTGATCTGAGTAAAATCAATAGACCAAAACCTTGCTTTATCTGTGGCAAATTGAATCATCTTGCAAAATTCTGTTATTTCAATCCTATGAACCAAAGAATGAATTTCCAAAGATCCATGCAAAAACCCTTTGGTTATAAGAAAATTGAAAAGAACCATGTGGCTAAGAAAAATGTTAAAACTAAAAGCCACATGAAGAAAAAGTATTCTGTTAAAGAAAGTGTCAATATGTGGATTCCTAAAAGCACTAAAACTGTTAGTACTGCTACCACAAATAGTGCTGCTGACAATGATAGTGCTGCTAGAAGTAATACTACTGCTAACAATGTTAATGCTGCTAACAAGGTTAGTACTGCTAAACCTGTTAGTACTGCTACACCTGTTAGTACTGCTAACTCTGTTAGTACTTCTAAGGTTAGTACTGCTTCCAGTATTGATTCTGCTAAGCCAATCATATTGACAAAGTACTCTAATAAAGAGTGCTCTGAGTTTAAAAACCTCATTAAAAAGGAATGTAAATACTTTGATGAGAATGGCAGACCCAAGATCACTTTGGCTTGGGTTCCCAATCATACTAATTGATTTATTTAATGTGCAGGGCAACCAACAGCTCAAGGGAAAGAGCATATGGCATGTTGATAGTGGTTGCTCTAGGCACATGACTGGCAACATGTCATGCCTTCAGGATTTCAAGCAAATTAATGGAGGACATGTTGCATTTGGAGACAATCTTACTGGTGGTAAGATAAGTGGAAAAGGTAATGTCACCAAAGGTAAGATGACATTTGAGGATGTCTACTATGTTGATCAATTAAAGTACAACCTGTTAAGTGTATCACAGGTTTGTGACAAACAACATAGTATATTATTTACTAATACTGAGTGTATGATTCTTGCTCCAGGGTTCAAGGTAGTTGATGAAAGCATGATACTACTTAGAACTCCAAGGAAGGACAATGTTTACTGTCTTGATTTGGACAATGTTGATAGTGATTCATCTTTAAATTGTCTTGTTTCAAAAGCTTCTATAGATGAATCCTCCCTTTGGCACAGAAGGATGTGTCACATGAATTACAAGACTATGAACAATCTTGTTAAAAATAACCTTGTAAGAGGTTTACCTTCAAAAGTATTTTCATGTGATGATCATTGTGTTGCTTGTCTCAAAGGCAAACAACACAAAACTTCTCATAAGACCAAAGAGTTAAATTCTGTTTCTTCTTGTCTCCAGTTATTGCATATGGATCTGTTTGGTCCTACAAATGTTATGAGTATAGGCAAGAAATCTTACTGCTTGGTTATTGTTGATGATTACTCCAGGTTTACTTGGGTATATTTTCTAAGGACTAAGGATGAAACAAGTGATCTTATCAAATCCTTTATTCTAAGAATTGAAAACCAAACTAATCAAAGAGTAAAAGTCATTAGATCAGATAATGGAACTGAATTTAAAAATCATGATTTAAACACTTTTTGTGAAGGAAAAGGTATTGAGAGACAATATAGTGCTCCTAGAACTCCTCAACAGAATGGTGTTGCTGAAAGGAGAAATAGGACACTAATAGAGGCTGCTAGATCTCTGTTGGCTGATTCAAAATTGCCAATTACATTCTGGGCTGAAGCAGTTAATACTGCTTGTTATGTCCAAAGCAATCTCACTTTCAAGCTGTTAAGAGGATATTCAGATATCTGAAAGGGCAACCCAGATTGGGACTTTGGTATCCGCATAACTCACCTTTTGACCTAATAGCATACTCAGACAGTGATCTAGGTGGGGCAAACTTGGACAGAAAATCTACTTCTGGAGGATGTCAGTTTTTGGGTGCTAGACTAGTCTCATGGCAGTGCAAGAAACAAACCACCGTATCCACATCTACAACAGAGGCAGAGTACATAGCAGCTGCAAGTTGCTGTTCTCAAGTCTTATGGATTCAGAATCAAATGCTGGATTATGGGGTAACCTTTCTACATACTCCAATCTTTATTGACAACAGCAGTGCTATTAGCATTGTAAATAATCCAGTCAATCACTCAAAGACAAAGCACATTGAAATCAGGTATCACTTTATAAGAGATTGTAATGAAAAGAAACTTATTCAAGTTGTCAAAGTTCACACTGATAATCAGTTTGCTGATCTATTCACTAAAGCTTTTGATGTGGGTAGATTCACTCTCTTGGTAACAAGTGTGGGAATGATAAACTTTGAATAATCTTCTTCTCAAAAAGTGAGTTTATACCTGTATATTGTTATTCTTGGTGTTACTAATCTTCTTTTCAGGATATGCATAGCAGTACTCAGTATTTAGCAAGTTTAAAAGGAGTAAGTTCAGTTAATACTGCTAGTTCAGTTAATACTGCTCGTGGTTAATACTGCTCGCGATTAATACTGCTAGTTAGTTAATTCTGCTAGTAGTTAATACTGCTATTTCAGTTAATACTGCTAGTTCAGTTAATACTGCTCGTGGTTAATACTGCTCGCGATTAATACTGCTAGTTAGTTAATACTGCTAGTAGTTAATACTGCTATTTCAGTTAATACTGCTAGTTCAGTTAATACTGCTCGTGGTTAATACTGCTCGCAGTTAATACTGCTAGTTAGTTAATACTGCTAGTAGTTAATACTGCTATTTCAGTTAATACTGCTAGTGGTTAATACTGCTCTAGGTTAATACTGCTTATATTCCGAATACTATAAATACCTTTTGCCCGCCTAAAAGTTCATAACGACTCTTTGCATACTGTTCTCTTGCGCTCAAAACCTTTTCTCTCTCAAGTTCGAAGTTTTCAGGCAAGTTTTCACTAAGATCAATGGCATCCATGACATTCATCGACGAGCACAACGAGATTGCGATGCTACAAAAGCCAAAACAAGCTGAAGGTTTTCATCAGATAGTCGACTTTCTGAAGTCGAGCCACATTGCTCATGCTCTTACTGTATCACCTACAATCTACATTGAGCACCAAAGGCAGTTCTGGGCTAATGCAACCATTGTTGTGGAAAATGGTGTGCAAATGATCAAGACAAGAATCTGTGATCACTCACTTACAGTTACTGAAGAAGTCATTCGCATCAGTCTACGTCTAGACGATGCCTCTGGTATAATGTCTATCTCTAATGATGAACTGTTTTCTAATCTTACTAGAATGGGGTATGGAGGCCCATTGGGTGTTTTCAAATTCTCAAAAGCAAAATTTTCACCCCAATGGCGTTTTCTTGTTCATACCCTAATGCATTGTATCTCCAAAAAGACCACTGGATGGAGTGAGTTCAGCAGTCCAATTGCATATGCTTTGGTATGCTTGGCTACATCCAGAAGGCACAATTTCTCAAAGATGATTTTCAGTGATCTTGTATCAAATATGGGAAACAAAAAGAGTTTCTTTATGTATCCCAGATTTGTTCAGGAAGTAATTAACCATGAGTTGACGGATATACCTCAACCTGTTGGGGTATATGTACCTAAACCCCCAAAAGGCAAGGTTTTCTCAAATATGAGAAGATCTGCTGGGGACTCGGAAGGAGTTGACACCCCATTGTTCTCTACAATGATGGTGGTGTCCCAAAACACTGAAGGTATGGCAGCAGGGTCAAGGCCCTCATTAGACCATCCCTCTGCTAGCCAAGCCCAACCTTCTCACTCAAAAACAATTCCCCAGTCCATTCTTACAAAACCAACCTCTCTAATTACCCAAACTTATCAAAGAAAACAGGTAAAGAAGGCTCCTTCCCTTCTTGTACCATCACCCACACAACCTTTAAGCCCTCTAAGGGAGAATTCTCCCCTAGAGAATATCCAAAGGGAAACCACAAGGGTGTCTCCCAACCCAAAGGAGGTGCTCTCTGAGGAGGAGGTAGAGCATATGGGAGATGAGGCTGCCACTACTCCTGCTAACACAGAGGAGGAAAGTGGTAACATCAATAAGACCTCCCCCATGGCAACTTTGAATGAGCAATCATTTGAAGGTCCCTGGTGCCAAGAAACCACAGGGGTGGATAGTGCTTCTGCTAGGCAGAAGACTTCCACTACTAAAAGATCCAATGATCCTTCAATAGGGGGTAACACTCCTGGAGAAGGTGAGGACAGATATAACTATGATGAATTGATGGAGGCAATGGGCAACATCAACATGGATGTACTCAAACAGGGCAAAGACATAGAAGAGCTAAAACTCATAGTACGGTCACAACAAGAACAAATCATCAAGTTGAAGCAAATGGTAAGGAAACTGATTTTGCAAAAGAAGAAGAAACAATTTGTGCTCAGAAGGAGGAAACCAGAGACTGATGCTCCCAAAAAGGGGGAGATCAACATGGAAGAAGCATCAAGGGAAGGGGAGATTGATAAAGAAAGAGTTGAAGTTGAGGGGGAGGGGGAGAAGGAAGCAGAAACTGTTAATGCTGCTGAAACCTCACAAGCAGCAGTAACAGAGTTAACACCAACAGAAATTGAAGTAGCTGAAGTGCTAATCAAAGCTAAGAATGACACTCCCAAAGCAAAGGGAGTGGTCATAAATGAAGGGAGAGACAGAAAATCAGAACAGAAAGACAAAGCTGCAGAATCAAAGAATAAGGGAAAAGAAAAGTTAGTGGAATCTGATCAACCAATCAAGAAGCAAAGGTTGGTTGAATCAGATGAAGCTTTAGCAAGGAAAATGCAGAAGGAGATGGAAAAAGAAGAAAGAGCTCAGGTGGAAAAAGACAGGGAAATGGCAAAGGCTTTAGCTACTGAGCTAAATAAAGCCTATCAAAAGGGGCTTGAAACTGAAAAGGCTAAACAAAGGGCTATAAGTCTGAGAAAGGCTATGATGGCTAATACAAGTGCAAAGAAAAGAAGACCTTCACAAACTTACCTTGCCACTCAGGAAAGAAACAAAATGATAACTTTCTTGAGGAGTGCAATTGGGGTAAAGAAAGAAATGTTTGTGAAGATGAGTTTTGATCAAATCAGAGAGCTCTACGAAAAGGAAATGGGGAATCTGAAAAGCAATGAAAAGAAAAGAGTAGAGTTTGAAAAGAAGGCCAAGGAGAGTAATGATATAGATATGAATCAACCATTCCCTGAAAGTGAAGAGGGAACTCCTATCAAAGAAATGGAAAGGGAAAAGGAAGAAAAGAAGAAGGAAGCTACTCTAGTACAGGTTCAAAAGACTTTGAAAAGAACCAAGATGATGGCCAAAAGAAAGAAAGATAAGAAGTCTAGAATAGAAGAAGAACAAAATGTTGCTGAAGAAGAAGTGGCACCTGAGTCACCAAGCCAGCAAGGGTCATCAATCAAAGATGATGTAAGCTTATATATGGTAGTGATGGACAAAGTGCCTGAACCAATTTCTGCAGAACCTGTTGGAGTTAAGCCACCAGAGATCATTCACTGGGATGTACTGACAATGGATGGAAAAGATTACATCAGACTCAAGAGGAAGGGTGATAAGTATGAAGTATTCAATACTTGGATCAAGATTGTCAGAACATGCTCTAGATCTGATATAGAAGAGATGTTTGACATAGGAATTAAGCTGTATGCAGACCATCTGAATACTCCAGGAATTTCTCTTACAAAACTGGTGATGGAGTATCTATGCATGATGTTCAAACCTGAAGAAGTGGACCAGGTCATCAAGAGTGTGTTTAAAGAAGTCACAAGTTGGACTCTATATGAAACTAGTGGAGTATATGCAGTGACTTTGGATAGAAATCACACAGAATACTTCCTAGTGGATAGAGTATATAATCACACCAGACTGAAGGTTCATGCAATGCTAAAGAAGAAGTTGGGTTGTGCACCAAATTCAGAAATGGCCAAGTATCTCATTCAGAGGATAATCAATCAGAGTTTGGGACTGAATCCAGACTTAGCAGCGTGATCTTGGAAGTTTTGGGAGCATTAAAAAGAGCATCTGGAAGAATATCTGAAGAACTTGACTTCTCTTCTAAAAGTCAAGTTAGGGGGAGATTGTTGGGAACTGAAGATTTTACTAAGTGTAGTTACTACTGCTAGTACAAATATAGTTACTACTGCCAGAACAAGTTGAAGATTAATACTGCTGAGTGTTACTACTGCTAGTGTTAATTAATACTGCTAGTCAAAGTTAGTACTGCTTGAACAAAGTTAGTACTGCTTAGCTAGTTAGTACTGCTAGTAGTTAATACTGCTTGCAGTTAATGCTGCTAGATGAAGTTAATGCTGCTGAGCATTATTAGTGCTGCTAAAGAGATCCGGATGGAAAGTACTACAGCTGGATATACTGAAGATATACTTAGAAGATATACATGGAAGATATACTGAAGATTTGTTTATTCTTTGTAATTATCTTTCTATTAGTATATGTATAGAATGTTTAGAATAGAGAGAAGAATTTTCAAGATAACTGTTTTTTTTTCAAGAGAAAAATCGACCTCAAGGCATAGATCCTAATTCTAGAGAAGTAGAATTCGTATTGGTGAGCTTGTTCATCGATATTGAGGTTGAGTGTGTAACCTTGTAGCTTTAAGCATTCAATACAAGTTTACTGTTTGATCATTATATACTGTGTTTGATTACTGTTTTATTAAATATCAAAGTGTTTTTCCGCAACTTCTTTGATATTAGTTTCTGAGTATTAATTCTTGTTAAGAATTCGATCCTGACAGATCAGAAATGAATGATATAGCAATCAAGGCTTATGATAAAAAAAAACAACGGATATTGTCCATGCAAAACAAAATATAGTCATTCTTGAAATGACGTTTTGAAATGAAATATCGCTCAAAATTCTTTGAAGTACAAGCGGGTTGTCTTACCATCGAAAAATTGGTTACAATATGAGACATGGTAAGATCATTTTTGAACAAAGTCAAACCGGTGTGTGTGAATACTTGAAAGTATATAGAAAAGACAATACGCAAGTATATATCTTTGGAAACACACGGTTTGTAAACAATTAAGCACAAAAATAAAATGAAAACATTTAAAATCACACTTCCAAATTATAAAATCAGTTTAAAAATCGGGAAGTGGTTTGAACATTTAAGAACATGTTTTCTATATCTGAAAATTGTCCTTCTTTCAGATACATTTGAGATTAAGATAAGAAATTTACCTTTTCGCTCAATCTTAATTCTCAGAAAGTCAAACTGTAGTCATATAGATATGATCGTGTCAGCTTCTCTCATCCTGCATAAATCTCAAAATCTAGTCAAAATTTATTCACAAAATTTATTCAAATAAAATAAAAGACGTAAAGCAATAAAACAATTAAAATACGAGTTCTGATCAGAAGTAATCAGAAATCATTGTCTTACTCCTTTTGACTTATAAGCTCCCACTAAAATCATGCATTACAAAAATTTTGTCAGTGAAATAAAATACAGAAATTAGCTATGCTCCCCCTCAAAACAATGTAGATCATCTTAAATCTTCTCTTACTCCCCTGAGATCATGAGCAAACATTTAAAGTGCAGATATCCTTTAAACATAAAAATAAAGAAAATGATGAAAAATAACAATTCGTAACTTTAGTAGGTAACAACCGATTATGTCTTAAGATTTAACATACCAAGCTTAGAGACAAGAAAATTAAATCTCTTTTCATCTAAGGGTTTGGTAAATAAATCTGCAAGTTGATAATCTGTTTTTACAAAATAAAGTTCAATTGTTCTTTTTTCTACATTATCTTTGATAAAGTGATACCTTACATCAATGTGTTTGGTTTTCGTAAGTTGGATAGGATTAGCAGATATTGCAATCGCACTCTTCGAGTCACAGTAAATTGGAATTTTATCAAATTTGAATCCATAGTCTCGTAGCTCTCTTCATCTTACCCTTCTCACATGCAGCACATAAGTTTTCTTTCTCATATTTCATCTCAGGAAGTCCTTTTACCAATTTCCCACTAACCAGCTTGTTGATATAATGAAAATTCAGGTGTGATAAACGTCTGTGCCAGAGCCAACTTTGTTGGGTTGAAGCTTTTATCATTAAACATACCTGATTGTCAATCTGAACTTTGGAAAGATTGATGGTATAGAGGTTTGTCTTTCGATGTCCACCTAAGAGTTCTGTGTCGTCTTCAGTACGAACCGAGCAACTCTTAGATTTAAAATTGACCTCTAACCCTTTATCGCAGAATTGACCAATGCTGAATAAGTTGTGCCCCAAGCCTTCGACATAACTCACCTTACTTATCGTTATGTTGTCTTGAATAATGTCACCATATCCTAAGATAGGTGAAAGCTGATCGTTTCCAAATCTGACATTTCCACTGAATTTCTCTGTATAGTTAGACAATAAAGCTTTTTGCCCAGTCATA
Organism: Arctium minus; assembly: GCA_954870635.1. Classification (NCBI taxonomy): domain Eukaryota; kingdom Viridiplantae; phylum Streptophyta; class Magnoliopsida; order Asterales; family Asteraceae; genus Arctium; species Arctium minus. The sequence continues at coordinate 14,148,301 of OX941080.1, forward strand.
TGCTTGCAACATCCACTATCCAAGTATCACATATGTCGGGTCTGCAAGAGATATCAGGAAATAACAATTTTAGGTACCCATTTAAAAACGGGTCCTAACAAATTAGCACAAGATTTTGGTATCCACTTGAAAATGGATCCGCTTTTGTTCTTTTGAAAACTTTTAAAAACATTTGATCTTGAAGAAATAACATGATAAGATTCATACCAATCAGAAGAATTATGAGAATAAGCAAAATCATTTCTCCGATAATGATAAGATGTAGTAGAAATAGGAGATAATTGAATCAATTGCTTTATTGAATACCTCTTATAAGAAGTTAGAAGGTTTTGTTTATTTGAAGCAAATTGATCAACTACATCAGTATCACTACTAACTCATCTATTACAATAATTATCAGAAACTGATTCGGCTATCTCATCATCCTTCCTTTTTGGTCTCCATTCGGATCGAGCTTTCAACTTTTTCATCCTTAAATCTGAAACATAAGATATAGATTTATTAGGAAAAGCAGATTTCCGAGATTGGATGTTCTTTTGTGTACCAGTGTATTTTTGTTTCTGTAATCGCTGTTTCTTATGTTTCTTACCTCGAGCATAGTAATCAGCAGTTACAGAAACTGATTCACCAACCGTAGTTGATGATTTATCAATATTAACACCACTTGGTAACACTTTGTCATTTACAAGACAAGTAGAATGATCAGGAAGTTTATTATTGGATTCAAACAAATCATTTTCGTCTATGCACCCATCATCAGAATTAAGAAAATCATTTGCAGACGCAAATAAGTCATCAGAATTATCAGAGAAAGTTTGAGATACCTTTGAAACTTTAGAACACATTGTAGATTTAGATTGAAAAATTGTATTCTTTAATATTGTAGAAAACACACTTTGTTGAATATCAACCAAAAGTTTTTCATCAGATAAATCATTTTCAAGCTCAACTATTTTGCTTTCAAGAATAATTGTAGGAACATAAACCTTTGCAATTACAGTTTTTCCTTCATCTCAGAAGCAGAATAACTAACAAAATAGTCGTTGGAAAGAACTTTTGGTGTTTCTGAAATATAACTATCATTTAACTTTACATAGTTAAACGGTAGTTGCATTTTCTTTTTATTCTTTCTATTTTCAGTTTCTTTGGCCTCAACTTTTTCTGGTAATTTGGTAACAAATTTAGGTTTTAAATGAGGACATTTACTAGCACATGCAAGAAAATCATAATTATAAAGTGCTGGTTGTTTTCTGATGGCTTTCTTAAGATAATGGGGGTTTTTAAAACCAAGTCCCCATTTCTCTTTAACATCAGCCTCTTCGTTAGGTGCATTGAGAAAAATGGTTTGATCTGTTTGACCTCTCGCATAAAGTTTTGCTTCCAGACCATTTACCTTCTTGTTCAAAAGCTTATTTTCAACCTGCAGTTTATGAACAGTTAGTGCAGATTCTTTCTTCTCAAACTCATACTTAGAAATTTTGACTTCAAAATCAGAAATCTTCTTTTCAAAACAATCTACTTGAAGTTTAGAATCAGAATCAGACTTGCGTAAAGAATCAATGAGATCGTTGTTCATAATAACAGACTTATTAAGCTCAAAGATCTTATCGTTTCTTTTAACAGCTTTTTCTTTTTCGTTTTTCAAATTATTTTGTAAAACTTGAAGCTCAATCACCATGGTTTCCATTTTAGTAATGAAATCTTTTGCAGTTAAGTTTAATACCTCATCAACTGAATCGTCATCTGACACATCATGCTTCACTTCTTTTCCCATAAGACAGAGATGAGCAATTTCTTCCTTTTCTTCGTCTTCACCTTCTGAATAATCCAACCAAAATTCATCTTCAGCCATTAAAGCTACACCCGCTTCTTGTTTTTTTGCCAATAGCAATTTGTTCTGATAATACTGAGAGTTGCGAACTTTTGGCTTCCGACAATCTTTAGCAAAATGACCCATCTTGCCACAATTGTAGCATTTGATTGAGTCAGTTGCTGTCTTTTCAGCAGTAGTGTAATCATTCACGAACTTCTTCTTCTCATCGGGTTTCTTCCCCACATATATGTTCTCTTCATATCTCTTTCCTTCCATTCTTTCACGGTGCTCATGATTCTTTGAACTTGATGAAGAATATCGTTGAGAATTTGATCCCGGCTTCTTGTAGATTTTTTTTTTAAAGGCACGGGTCAGTAAAATCATGGCTTGTTTCAGACTTTCTCCATCATCACCATCTGATGCAGATTCAGATTCAGAACTGATAAGAACTTTCTTCTTCTTCTTTTCTTTATCCTTCTCTCCGGCTACCCAAGCAATAGGATCAGGAACTTTTTCTGCTTTCTTTTTCTCAGCTCTCTTCTCCTCCACTTCTTCTTCATTCTGCCTCAGAGTCTCATACACTTCATGTAACGGGATTTCATTCAGATCCTTCATTTGTTTCATCCTACGTGTATGCTTCTTCCATTCAGGTCGTAGAATGCTAAGGAATTTGACATTGTTTTCCAGCTGCTTCTTTTTCACCTTGTTCTTTGTTAATTCATGCAGAAGCACAGTAAATCGTTCATATGTGTCTTCCAAACTCTCATTCTCTTTGGCTTTGAATTCCTTGTAGCGATTAATGCAGTTGGCTACTTTCATCTGATTCCCGACCTTGGATCCCATCATCATCTTTTCCAATTGATCGCATATCTTTTTAGCTTCATGCTTGTAGCTATCAATCTTGATATAGATGTCATTAGGAATGCTTTGAAGTAGAAGAGACCTTGCTTGCCTGTCTGCTTTATACCGGCTTTTCTGTTCTTCAGAATATTGAGATAAATCCACTTTAACTAGTTCTGTCTTTTCTTCTCTTTCTTCATCATCATGTACATTATCAGATTCATCATTAACAACAGGTACTTGAACCATGATTGGTGCCATAGGACCATTTGTAATTGACTCCAGAATATTCTCCCCATTTGCATGTCGATCTATGAAATCTAGAAATCGATCCTTCCATTGTTCATACTCTCCTTTGAACAATACAGGAGGCTTGACATCAGTGCCAATGGAAAGAGCATCTTTGGAAGTCATCTTGTTTAAACATGTTTGAAAAATATATGCAATAAGAAACTAGAAACTGATCGTTAGTCCAAATATGAAATCACAAGAATATAGAAATGACACTGAAAATAAAATTCAGAAATTTTGATCACAATCCGTATTTTGTCCCCCTCCGCAGACTTAGCACGGGGTCCCTGTTAAAGCTTAAAACTCGCATGCGCTAAACTCGCAAACCACTATTGAAAGTGAAACTCGCAGAACAAATGAACTCGCTGAAACTCGTAGATAGCAACGTGCGCGTTTCCTGAACTCGCAAGTGCTTAAACACGCAGATCACTATTCACGATGAAACTCGCTAACTAAGGCGTGCGTGTTTCCAAAACTCGCTTGTCAAAGCTTACGCGTTTTGAACAAACTCGCTAGCTATACTTGCGCGTTCCAACACTTAAAACTTTTTCTCGAAATTTCAAACTCGCACGTCGAGTAAACTCGTAGACCACTGTTCCTCTCAAACTCGCTAGCTTCGATTATCGCGTTTGTAAAACTCGCAGATCACTACAAGTGCGTTCTGGTCCTTAGAAAAATTTCCAACTTTTTCAAACTCGCAGACTTGATTAGCGAGTTTCTAGAACTCGCAGATAACACCTTGCGCGTTTGAGACCAAAATTAATCCTTCGACTTGCGCGTTCTTGCGGATGAACCTTGCGCGTTTGAACGATGAACTTGCGCGTTTCAGAGATCTAGCGCGTTCTTCCGAAAGTCGACTCAGAAACTGATTTTTCCATCTGAATCCTATCAAACCTTGTCTAATTGATCTGTTACGTTGAATTGTTGCTCGATTACAATACTAGAACAGATTACAACTCAAGAAATTTACAAACAAACACTCACAAAACAAAAATATCGATGAAACAGTGTATATTGACTCGTGAACAAAAATAAAAAAAATCACAAAATTCGTGAGAATTACAGTGCAATACTGAAATTAAAGTACATAGACTCAATCTATTACACTTTTCGAACAATTCCTAACCAAAATTTGCTCCAAAAACACATTCAAATTCAGAATTCGATTTTTCTCTCAAGAACAGTGACGAACCACCCAAATCTTAATCTGATTTCACTTTGGATCTGCTTTGATACCGATTGTGTGTCCCTGAATCTAGTTTCTAATCACAAATAATCAAACAATTAGATAATATGATTCAATTACCTGTTTGATTTACTTCAAGAAATCTCAAGATTACAAGCTTTCTCTCTCTAGAACACTCTTTCTCTCTCAACAGATTTCTCTCTCTAAAAATACAACTGAGTTCGGTATTTCACTTTGATACAACTACAAATTACAAAGAAAAAGAAACTATTTATACTTACAACTAAAATAACAAGGAAACAAAACTAATACAAATGTAGACTTTGACTTTTATTACAAAGACTTTGACTTTCACTTGAGAGTTGACATTCTTCAGCTTTGACTTCTTAAACCTTGACTTTTGTCTTCTTGATCTTGATCTTGTATCCAACATATTTATGCTCTAACAAAGGTGTATGACCACAGCAAGGAAAAGTTGCAAGGGATGCTGAAAGCCAAGCTGGTATGTGCTAAAGGTTCAGAAATGGCCAGAATAGTGATCAAAAGAACTATCAATCAAAGTCTAGGTCTGGATCCTAATCTTGGGAATTGAGCTGAAGTTTTGAAAGCATCATGAAGACCACATTTTGAAGAACTTAACTTCTGGATTTCAAAAGTTAAGTTAGGGGAGATTGTTGGGTCAGATATAAGTTAAGTCTGGATAATGCTGCTGAAGTGTTAAAGATTAATAATGTTGAAGATTTTACTACTGCTTGTAGGATTACACCTGCTAGAGGTATTAATACTGCTTGAGAGTTAGTACTGCTAGTAGTTAGTACTGCTTGAATATTAATGTTGTTGGATGATTAATACTGCTTATGAAGATGATGTTGATAATGATGACTTGGAACGAAAGACTAGGAGCTGAAGATAATAATGAAGATAATCATGGAATGGATGCTGAAGATCAATATGCTAGTAGTTAGTACTGCTTGAATATTAATGTTGCTGGATGATTAATACTGCTTATGAAGATGATGTTGATAATGATGACTTGTAACGAAAGAATAGGAGCTGAAGATAATAATGAAGATAATCATGGAATGGATGCTGAAGATCAATATTTCTTTAGTAATTATCTTGTAATCAGTTCTGTATATATAGTCTAGAAGTTTTACATAGTCTTATACATACGTTTGTTTTAGAGAGAATTAACTTCAAGATTGTTAGTAATCCTTTCTTTAGAGAAGTATAGAACGTCTGTTGAGCATGTTCAACATATTGAGGTTTTGTTTGTAATCATCAAGTTAATTCAATATAACTTGTGATTTGAGTTCATTCACTGTTTGATTGATTTATTGTTAAAGTGTTTTTCCGCGACTTCTTTAACATAGTTTCTGAGTGTTTAGTTTAAATTCTTGTTTGAATTTCGATCCTGACACTTAGATTTCCTGCGATGACCATGTTTACGAGATTGGGAGCGGCCACAAGTTCTTATTTTGAGCTGATCGTCTAGGTCCCTTTCGGCAAATAGACCATGACTGTTGTGGTTGTTCTCCCGAGAATTGTTACCGTTTTTCATCTGAATTCTCTGTTCTTCACAGATCATCCATGCTTTCACGTCAGATAAAGATATGGAATCTCTTCCATAAATAAAACTGTTAGTGAACTGGGAATATTTTTCGGGAAGTGAATACAACAGAATCAAAGCGAGTGCCTCATTATCTGTGGCAAAAATAGAATTTGTTGCCTTCAACTTCATTACGATGTCTTCGAATTCAGTCATGTGGGCCTGAATGGTAGTGCCTTCCTTCATTTTGAAGAACAGACACGACCTCATCAATAACAGTCGGTTTGTCAAAGTTTTCTTGAGATAAAGATTCTCAAGTCTTTTCCAAATCCCTGCGGCTGTCTTTTCAGAAACGATTTCAAAAATTACATTTGGACCCATAGCCATTTGTAAGGTAGTGAAGACCCAAGCCTCCATTTCCTTAGCTTCTAAGGTGGACATATCCTGATCTATTTCTTCTGGAGCAAAGACTACGAGGTGAACATCGTTTTTCCTAAGTGTTGTTGCTGTAGTAAATTGTTATTAACCAAAATCACCCTCCCCGTTCCATTTTTCTATTCTAATCCCGGCCCCCGATAATTTAAAAGCACCTTTTTGATAAACATTTGTGTCCGAGTTGGAAACGGAACCGGCGAACGGATTTCCTGAATCAACAGACATTTTAACGGGCATTTTATCGTGCGACTAAAAATATACAATATAAGCCGAATTTAGATCTAGATGCTCTGATACCAATTGTAAGGGTCGGTGACAATTATAATATCGTATTTCAAGTGATTTACGGTCCCAAAAATGATAACAATAAATCACGTGCAACTGACCTGTTACAACAAATGCGGAATAACGAGATCTAAATATTGTATATTTTGGTCTATTGATTCATACCGATCCACAAGCGTAAATATAGCAGTTATCGAATATACGATAAAATATAATGAAACAGCAAAAAAATCGAGACAACAAGATTTAACGTGGTTCCACTATCAGTGTGATCGTGTACATCCACAAGGAGAGAGAGAGATTTATATTACCAACCGGGAGAAATTACGTGTTTACGAGATCCTTGGATCAACGAATCAGCTACCCAAATCTTCCTCATTAATAAATCTTCCTCATTAATATATATATATATATATATATAAAGTATAGATAAAAGAAAGAATAGAAGACCAAAGAAATCTTCTTCAAAGGTGGTATATGGGATGATTGTTTACGTGAGGTTGCATGGCAATATATAGGGATAGATTGGTGCAAGAAGACAAATGGGTATGGGTTGGCATAACTTAAGATGGTGGGTTTCATGGTACACTGATAGATTTCTTTTCATGTCCTCCCATGTATGCATGTATGGTGTAAAGATGCATACATCTTAGTTGTCTTCCATATTTCCCTTGCAAAAAGGAAATCTCATGTATTATCCACCATACAATATGTCTTCTAATAAGACAAACTCCAAGAAGTCTTCCAAATTTGTGTGGTCCAAATTAATTCATGCATCAAGCACTTGTACATTGTGCTTGGTGAGTTGCACAGCACCAATATAACTTATTTGATTTAAGTTTTTCAATAGATGATTGCACTGGTACAATCTGAAATGATGGGAAACGTTTAGCCATGTGGCCTTGAATGCCGCAAATTTGACAGAAGCCTTCATATGGTTGAGGTAGAGGACGATTGGTGTGAGGTGGAGCACCGGAGTTAGTACCCGTAGGTGGTCGATTGAAGTTGTTCTGACTAGGGCGCCAACCTGTGTTGCCTACGGGAGATGGGAAAACTGAACTAATTACTTTTCCTAAACCAACTTATGACCAAACAAAAAATGACTCCCAAAGGCGACCCTCTCGAGTTTCCGGCTGTTTTCTAGATTGAAGTAGCCTTTCGTCTCCCCGAAAGAAGTCACTATCAAAGAGATCGCCCTACTGAAGTACACCTCACTTCAACAAGCCACACCCTCAAGTTAACGAGACACACCTACTTAGTCTTGCAACCATGGATCAGTACGAGAGATGGGGTATTGGGACGGTAATTATTGTTCTTCTATGGCCTCAAATTTGAATTGTTGGTATTAGTTGTGTTTGTAGGATTAGCAGTGATTAGAAGTTGGATAGCAGATTTGGAGTTGGTTGAGAGGGAGGCTTCAAATGATAAGAGTTTCTCATGGAGCTCATCAAAAGATATGGAGGTGTCATGGGCTTGAACAACACGAACAAGTTATTTGTAGTCATGACCGAGTCCGTCAAGAATCTTTTCGATCAGATCTTCCTCTTCAACTGGAGCACCCAATATGGCTAATTCATCAGCTCGTGCTTTGATGGAGTGAAAAAATTCGGTGATAGTCATGGTACCTTGGGTAGGATTTTTAACAAACTTTTTACTTGTTTGATGTGGCCTCGGGTTGGTTTGGCATATGTATTTGTTAAACTGGTCAGGCTTCACGAGAGGTTTTGGCACGTGCAATGAAAGAAATAAGTGAGGGTTATAAGGAACTAATAAGGGCACTGAGAATTAGTTGATCTTGACGAACCCACATGGTGTAGGCTGGATTTGGTGTGGTTCTATCGACAGTACTAGAAGGACATGGTTTGAATCCATCAATGTACCCAACGAGGTCGTAACCAGTGAGGAGTGTTTTAAATTGGACTTTCCATGAGAGATAGTTCGAAGGAGTAAGTTTCTGAGGGGCTTGGACAAGTGTATTGATTGTGAGGAGTTGATTGGAAGCATCTGAACTGATAGAAATTACTAGGTTGTTTGGGTTGTTTGAGGTAGGCATTTGGTGAGAGGAATGATAAAAAAAATGGGAAATGGGAAAAGGAATACTATGGGAAAAGGCTTAGCAATATCATTATACAGAAATGTTTATATAATATAGTAGCTTAACTAACTTTCCTATATTACAGTGGGATATAATTATCCTATTCAAAATGTGAAGAAGAAAGTCAGCCTTCCTATCTTTTAGGATAACTTTGAAACATTCAAATACATCTTCAACACACATCACCATAAAAAAATGCAAAGATTTTTCTCATGATACTGAAGAAGAACGAGAAAGCAAAGTTAAGTGTATCTCGATGAACAACGTAGTTTATATAGTCAACTTCAACGCTTATTTGCTTTCAAGTTGGTCAACTGCATTCTCTTCGATCTCTGTGAGCCATATATTCTCTCTTTCCCTGGTGGTCTCTAGGGAGAAAACCAAATTAAGACAAGATGATGTTGTCAAGACGATAATCAAAATATGACTTTCTACAACTAACAACAAACATAGAGTTCCCTTAGCTAATAGAATCAGTAGAAAATATGAGTTTCTGCAAATAATGCTTGAATAATATTGTTATGTTTTCTGACAGACATCGGTAGTTGAAAGATCCAAAAACAATTAAAGCAGACAAGACACTAGTATTAAAAAAGTACTAAATTCTCTTTTAATTACAAAAATCAAATGCATGAAGATTCTTATAAGATGCCTAACAATGACTTTCATACTAGTAAATATTAGTGTGAAAACATACTGATGACCTAATTCTTATAAACAAGCTTTTTTAGCACCAAAAAACTCGATGTCATCATGGTTGGCAAAATCAGCAAAAACAATAACAATTACCAATCATGACCACATCTTTTATCTGTATATTCAGTATTTGGAGCCAAATTGAATGCAGAGTCATATAAAAATTTTGAACTTCCCATTAACTACAAAATACCTCTGAACCTTCCTAACTCTTGTACATATTTCAAATACCAAGTTTGAGATATACCTTCCTATATGTCCTTACGGTTAGGAATACCGTGCACTTGTACATGTACAGAGAACGAACTTAAATTAAGAACAACTCTGTAGCTAGAAACTTTGCATCCTTGTGTTTGTAAGATGTCTTAGGGAGTTGCTCATAGACTTGAATGTCCTTGTCTGTTTCCTATTAATCCATTCCAATTGAATCCATACCTCATTGTACAACACAACTTATTGGTGCACATCACTTATAGGGGTTGTTTATTTTTTTAAAAATACCTCTTAATGGCTCTTAAGTCTGAATCATTTAGACTTTTTGACATTCAGACTGTTTGTTTTTTCCAGTTTTCAGAACCTCTTAATGGCTCTTAAGTAGATCTGAAATATGAAGTGGTGACCTAACTTTTTTAAAACCTCTTATCGTCATCTCAGTTCATATGCTTTCCTTTCTCTCAAGACGCCTCCAAACATTATAATTTAAACAGTCTTATTGATTCAGATTCCAGACTTCGGCACCACCTCTTTTTAATCAGAAGTGAAATAAGACTTCAAACTTCAGACCTCTTAAAAAACAAACGCCACCTATAGTCTATATATCTTGACTGAGAAAGCTCATATTTAAAGCCATTTTTATAACGAATCCCATGCATTTTAGGATGATTTTATAGTTGATAAATCCCTTTATAACTTAATGACAGGTTCCTAAAGGTCGGATTTGAAGCAAACAGACCTATATTTTAAATAGTGATCCAGAATACGCATAGTTTCAAATAGTGTCTAGCATATATTTTCTTGTTGTTTCAATTCAAATAAAGATAGTGAGATCTTAAATCTACATTTATTGTCTAGGTTGTCCAACTTCCATTATCTATCTTGATTATACCAATCATGTTAGAAACAGAAGTCCTTTGTGAAAACCTATTTATATGTGATATCCGTCAATTTTCAAAACATACTTGCACCATCTTTTCCCCTCAATTACACAAACAATCTCACCCTTTTTCTTTGATACTTAGTGGCATATGGAGTTTACTCGGTCATACGGAAGATACTACAAAGAGACTTAAGCATTGGTTTCATGTAAGACAATTTCTGAACAATCCTATAGAGTGGAAGAAAAAGTATCAGATCCTGATGTATCTCAATGGTACATAGATATTTTGCAGAATGAGTGGAAGGTCTAAGATTCGACTCCAAGCATCACCCACTTACCCTTGGGACACAAAGTTTACCTCCCCCGATGATGCCATGATGGTCGTGGGAGCTCTACAGTGGGGGTGCTCTAGAAGGTGGCGACGTACTCTTTTTTAAAGAAGGTTTCATGAGGTAAAGCAAATGAGAAGTTGAATTCTTCTAGAAGAGGAATGGGATCAAATGGGGTGGTGGTGTTTTTGATATATATATATATATATATATATATATATATATATATATATATATATATCAATAATATTGGTTTTTTCGGATAGGATTTTGGTTGTTCGATATTAGTCCAAAATTTGAGGTTAACTATGAATACACAACTGGATAATAAGATCCTTTGCAGTTGATTATTTTCATGTTCTACTAACTACTCTTACTTGGGCCAAGGTTCATACAGGAGGGTGAGGGTGTGATATGAACAGACCAAACAGGGCTAAGTTAGCAAGAAAGTGTAGTAGGATATAAAACTAGGTTAAATGAATTGAATGAATATATATAGTGTCATATCCACATACACTTTCTTGCTAATTTAGCCTTGTTTGGTCTTGTTCATTATTAATATATCTAATCGGGCGGACTCCCGTGTCAGATTCATTATTATTTGTCAAGAATTGTCGGGTAGTGGTGAATGGATATCAACCCCCTAGAGCAGGAGTTCTTCTCTTTCGGGGCCAACCCAATTGTTCATATTTAATTGAAGATAAACGAAAAGAATTTTGGTATATCCCACTCGAATGTAAGGATATTTACGAATTATTTACTTTTTATTTCTTTGTTATAGATTTTATCCTATCATTGTTTCTTTTAGGTATGGAACAATTGGGTGAATCACAACAACAAAAGGGAATTAAGATTAGTTGGAAGATCTTGATATTGTGAAAAACTTTCAAAAATAAGTTGTATTCTAGAGGTTGATTCAAAAACAAATGGGTAAATCAAATAGCGCTCAATTAATGATGAGGGGTAAATCAGTCATTTTTTGTCATTTAAATCGTTGATTCAGAAGAAGAAAAAAGTAAATAACACATTTTATCCGGACAGATAAATTTATCCACAGTACACGCTTAATAGAAAATTTGGTAAACCCTTAGTTTGAGATCATTTATGCCTACATCCACAAGAGCCTTCTATAACCTCTTCCCCATTTGACAAGCATATATCGTTTCGATGATACTCTCAAACCCCTTTAACTAAGAGATAGAAAGGCGAAGGGAAGTTCGTGAAAGCCTAGTTGACGGGACTATCAACCCTTTTCTATTAAGACCTCGGCACCATCCTCACCCCCCACGAAAGATTTAGCCCTGGAAAGCTCCTAGGTTCCACATCTCAATTATCTTATAGGTTTGTGTGATTTAATTGCAAATCAGTTATTATAAATAAAGTATTGTTTATTTACAAGATATCTAGGAAAAATCTCAAGAGTGCCGAGTTTCTAAATTCATATATTCAAAACTCGTTAAAAATTTAAAATTCATGAGTAAACAAAAACAGACATTACAATGTAAAAATCCACATCCATGGATTCATAATATGATAAAACACGTGAAACGTTAATCTGTAACCATGCCTTACAAAGAAAATGTAATTATTGTAAATAGAAACATATTGTACCAAGAGACATCCTTGGAGAAGGCGGACCGGGAGTACGTAAAAACAATAGTAGTAAAAAAGATAGTGAATAAGGAACAATTTTTTTTAGTATCTAATAAGACGTAAATAATCTCGTATTTTATTAAAAGCGCAAACATGTATTAATTAATTAAATTTCAAAATGAAACATGTAAAAATTAACACCCGTTTCATATTATATGATTGCTTATTATTTATCTAAGGTTTTTATCTAATACCAAAGTTCAAAACTACTTTATCAGAAAACTTTGGTATATTCTGTATCATTTATCTCACACCGACACTTTTGATTATTTCATCTGCATGAATTCTATATTTGTATTAAAATATACTCCATCCGTCTTAAAATAATTGTCTATATTACTATTGGGGGAGGCTAATGGCACCCTATACTTAGTTAATGACACCCTTATAAATGATTTTTCCCTCACACACATCAACATCAAAACCTGTTTTTTACATTCTCAATGCGTGAATTGACCTGATTTTGACATTAATAAGGGTGCCATTAGCATTGCCCATTACTATTTTTGTTTGTCTTAAAATAAGTGTCCAATTTCAAAAAGTAATGTCCACTTTCCCATTTTATTTTTAATTATATGATAGAGAAATTTTCTCTCTCTACAATTAAGGGTAAATTGATACTTTGGTTAATTAAAAAGTGTAATAATTACACACTTATAAAACTATATGTTTTTTTATTGTGGACATTTATTTGAAGACGAATAAAAGTGGATTTCTTGTTATTAGCTAAGAAAACTCTTACCTTTTTAAAAAAAGTTACCAACCATATATGAGACGGTCCAACTATAACTGTATTCAAGATTTCAAAATTACCCTTGTTTTTTTCATATGTTATTGACTCGTTATTAGCTGTTACCTAAGATTGAGTGCATTAATCCTAAGTACTCTTCTATATCTAAAACAAGAATTATGATTTTAAGGTGTAACTAACATATACTTTTGATCTTAAGATTGATGGTTCAAAAAAAGTTTGTTTTAAACCAAAAAGATTAAAATTACGGTGAAAAACATTAACCTGTGGTGAGATGGAAACCAACTAATTTATATTGATTTAATTGAACTGTTACTCCGAGTAGTCAATATCGTAAACCAAGTGATGTCAATCTATATATATATAATAAAGGTATATCATAAAATGTGTAACAGTGGTTAGTTGATTGTACCTTAGTGGTTAGTTGATTGTACCTTATTCATCACGTAAAACTTCTCTATTAACAATATTTGATGTGTAGACTCCAACATGATAGAATTTTTTCATAGGTTTCGATCTTGGTATTGTGTGTCCATGAGCTTAATTTATTGACTATGCTCAACCAAATATCACTCTAATCAGAAAATTTATAATAATTTTAATTTTATAACTATAACTTAAGATTGATAACTTTAGAAATTGTCATTTTCAATTTTATTTTACGGTTTTATGTAGTTTTGAGAGAATTTTTGATTGGTATTAATATGTGTTTATTAATAAAATTTATGGAGTCAAATGTTGGAGCTTTAGAAGTTATATATATATATATATCATAAATTTCAATTTAAAGAAATTTTAAAGACACGTAAAATATATAATAATATAACAAATATAGTATTAAAAATATTAAAATATATATATAATTTCACAAATTAAAGAAAACAAAATATTGTTTTTTTATATTCAGCTTGGTTAATGAGATAGGATACTTCTACGAGGTTTAATGATGAGATATCCACCCCATTAGTACCATTGATAAATATTTTTATTTTACTTTAATCCAATCAAACAATTGTTGTTTTGTCAATATTTATATTATATGTAAAGTTGTGGTAGGAGTAAAACCCAAACAAAAAAAACCCCAACCAAAAAACAAAGAGGGCGCCGACTCTCTTCCCCTTCCCTCCAGGTTCCATCTCCCGTCACCACCATCACCTTCCCCATTCGCCTCCCCGTGTTCCACCGATAGATGAAAACCAAGTTTGCCACCATCACCTTCCCCTCTCTCTTTCCCTACTTTTCATCGATCCGTGCTCGAAATCTTCTTCCCCATCTCACAACTCCCTATCGCTGCCAGGAGGGGAAGCCACCGCCATATAACATCACCACAATCTCTTTAACCCTTCGTCAGCCACCTGCAAAACCGATCTCACGACGGCACGACCTGCAAAACTGATCAGTAGGCAATATATGGAAACAAGGGGAAGATAAGTCGAAACATACAAAAAAACTCAGTGAAACAAAGAAAATAAACGAAAGGTTAACCATACCAAAGCACCTGCTGGCGACGGAAAGTCAGAGGTTGATACCGACGAGCAAAGGACTACCACAAGGACGATGGTTTCCGGGGAGAGAGCCTTTGGAGGGTATCAATAGTTTTTGAGAAGTAGAGAGACGATATTAGCACTGAAAGGGAAGATGAAAAAGAAATGAACTTCAAAATACAATATAAATGAGCGATTGACAATTTTGAAATTTGAATTTTGAAATGGACAAATGGTTTCATGTGCATTCATTTGGGAGGGTAACCCATCTTGGCAGGATAAAAAGCAAGCTTTCAGTCTTTCCTGTTGTAAAAGCTTGCATTGATGACTTGTACATGAAGCATAAAAATTTGAAATCAAAAAAGCACTAGTTGGTGTTTGGCGAGGAAAAAGGAATAGGAAAAGTCTGGCAGAAGAAAAGTGAGGTTAGAACATCCTAAATTTGGTGCAGGTGATGTGTAGAAAAGTTATCTCTTAAAAAGACTTGTACATTGTGCATTCTAGATTGTAATTCATAGTTTTTCAAGTTTTGTGCATAAAAATGTAGTACCTTATGTTTTAGGAGTTATCTTTAAGAGTATTGATATAAGAGCATCCACAATCATGAACCTCCAAAGAGGTTCTTGATTCTGCCACATCAGTTTTCTCTCTCTACCACATCAGTTTTCTCTTTCCTACATATTTCATAAACTTTTTGTTGGATCATAAATTATATTCAAGATTAAAGTTAAAGTTAAGGGTTTAAATTGAAATTGTGTTAAAGTTAGTTAGAGGGTCTAACTTGTAATAAGTTGATAGTTATTTAGTAGTTGGGCCCAAGCCCATTAGGCTTATACGCCTAAGTATTTATGGGTTGAAGTAATTAGGTTTTAGGTTGAACCTTCTCATAATTTCATAATCATAATTTGTAAAGAGGAGGTAGTCGTATTACTCTGTAATCCTACATTCAAGGTATCAAGAACACACAACTGGTTTTCATTGATTAATCAAGGGATTGTGGTATGTTATTCTGATCTATTTTATCTCTTGATCTTTATTGTGTTGTGTGATTATTATCAACTAGAATCTGGGTTTAACAAGTGGTATCAGAGCAGTGTGAATCAAGTTTTTGTATCAAATAATATTTATCGATACCTTCACTGTGTTCATCGACTTCTAATAAATCAATTTCTTGATTTAAGGTGTGTTTATGCATAAAATTGATCTGATTAGATAAGTTTTATAGTATTGAATGTTATCTGATAGTTTAATTGTGATTTAATTCACTAATCGTTTGGATTTTTGATGATTTGTGAAATCTAGGTTCGATGAGTTCATGAAACTGTCGACACTGTGTTCTTCAAATTGAAGCTTAAAAGTTGATTTTAATCATTAAGTTTGTTTGGGATTTGTTCAATACATGTTTGTGGTTACAAAAGTCTGCTTTTTGCATTGAATTTGAGTTTTTGTGTGGCTTTCTGGACTGAAAATCGTGTTCTGGGTCGAAACCTTCAAGAACTCCGGTCATTATTCTAGCGCAGTCCGGTCCCGGTCAGTACCTCGGTCGACCGCATAATACCGATCGATATACCGGTCGCCCGGTAAACACACAGTCCATATCGGTTAGTACCCCGGTCGACCGCATCATACCGGTCGACCGCATCATACCGGTCGAATAAATCCGGTCGCTACAGTAACCCGGTCGTTACAGTACCCCGGTCGCGAATTTTTTTTTTCTTTTGCGCCACTGCTTACTCACGCAATTTCATTTTTGCGCCACCCGCGGTTCGCGCAAAACTCACTTCGCGCGACCCGCTACTCGCGCATACCTCTCTTTTGCGC
Organism: Arctium minus; assembly: GCA_954870635.1. Lineage (NCBI taxonomy): Eukaryota > Viridiplantae > Streptophyta > Magnoliopsida > Asterales > Asteraceae > Arctium > Arctium minus. The sequence goes on from OX941080.1 coordinate 14,164,625, forward strand.
CATCCATCGTTCGCGCAAAACACTGTTCGCACTAACACTTTCGCGCAAAACACTTTCGCGCAAAACACTTTCGCGCAAAACACTTTCGCGCAAAACACTTTCGCGCAAAACACTTTCGCGCAAAACACTTTCGCGCAAAACACTTTCGCGCAAAACACTGTTCACTTTTGCGCCAGATTTTTTCGCCAGATTTTCACAGTTTAATTTTTCAGTATTATTTATTTGAAGTTTTATACTATTTGTGAATTCAGCAATCGATTATTTTTGGAAATTTATTTTTCTAAAAAAATTTTAGTGTAGTTTTTATCTGATTCTTGATCGATTCTAAAGATCTCATCTAGTTGATTCTCTTGGTACAGATAAGTTTACTTTCTAACCATACAGCTAAAGATGTCAGAAGGTTATAGCATTGATTTTGTCAATATGACTCTTTCTGAAGCAAAAGCAAATGTTAAACGTCTTGTTGGACAGTTGTCAAGATATACAAGCATGGTTATGGATTATGAAAAAGAGAATAAAAAGCTCAAATCCGAGATGTTACCTCTTAAAGCTGAGAACAAGGATTTAAAGATTCAGAACTCATCTCTTCTTACTCAGATCAATTTAAACGATTCAAAGAAAGACTTCATCTGTTCAGAATGCATTACTGATTCTAAAATTGATTTTGCAGGAATAATTGAGTCTAAAGAAAAGGAGATATTACATCTTCAAGCAAAGTTGAAAGAATCTGAAAGTCTTAATTCTAGCTCAAGCTGGTCAAAGAAGGAAACAATGCAAAAAGAGCTAGATGAGTTGAGAAGAAAAGCAAACAATGCTAGTGAGACATCTAAAGGGCTTAAAAAGACAAACTCTAGAATTTTTGCTGAAAGGGATTATTTGAAAGAAAAAGTCTTCAGTCTTGAGGTTAAGATTAATATGCTGAAAGAAAAGGCAACCCAAGATAGAGACAATACAAATGTTCAAGATGAGATGTTGAAGATTGAGAAAGAAAGAAAAGAATTTGCTAAGAAATTCTTTGATTTCTCAATAAAAGCCTTTGAAGAGAAGAAATCATTAGAGCTTAAATGTGTTAAGCTTTCTCAACAAGTTTCAGACTTTGAGAAAGTTATCATTCTGGAGAGAGACAAGGCTGAGAATGAGAAGAAGAAAGTTGAGCTGAAGGATGTGAATAAAGACTTTTCTAATGAAAAGAAAGTATTTGAGACTGAGATAGCTAAGTTGACAAGAGAGCTATCTGAGCTGTCAACAAACATCATGAAGGAAAAGAAGACGAAATCCGAATTGCAAAAGAAGTTTGATCTGATTGCAAAGGAAAGAAACAGTTTGTCTTCAAAGATAAAGGAACTTGAAGAGATCGTATTCAAGGTGAAGATGACTGAGCACAAGACGCCAGAGTCAATAACTCAATCACCGAGAGATGATCAAACAAATTCAGATTGTTCACTCAAAAAGGCTTCAAGTTCACATTTTTCAAATGTTTCTTATAATCCTTTATTTGACTTAGATGATGATCTTACTTCTAAATCTACTGATCAGATTCGTCCTTCTAACCTTTTCTTTGATAAAAATGTTGATGGTTCACGTAACTTCAAGAAGACTAAGTCTCGAAAGAAAAGCTTCTGGAGAAGGGATGATGAGAAAGATAGAGGAAATTGGATCTGGAGAATTAAAGGATCTCCAGAGGAGAAGAAGGAAGAAGAATCATTTGTGCATACATCAAATGCCAAATGCAACTATGCTTCAAAAGGTAAAACTTTTGGCAAACCAATCTGGTTTACACTATCAATCAACTGATCAGGTTAGCTCAAAAGAAAATTAGTTGTTCCTACTGTGGCTCAAATGATTTTGTAAGAAAAGATTATGTGAATAACTGATATGGTTCTTATTTTATATCTCCCACTAGAACTGCAACTAACCCATTAGGACCCAACTACCAGTGGGTACCAAAAGCTAAATTTGTGTTGCAGGCACCCAAAGTTTAAGGGGGAGAAAGAACGTCGACTTCTGATTACTACAGATCAGGACTCTTGCCTCAATGTCAAAATAAAGACTTCTAGACAATACAGTCTAGGACTCGGACTTCAATGTCAAAGAGTTTGACTTCTGAATTTACTTTAATCCTAGTTATTCAGAACTCGATTTCATGATTAAGGATTATGCACATATTAAGGGGGAACTTATATGCTTAATATTTCTACTGATATATTTTTCTGATTTAACTGACTTTTTACAGGTATCAAGGGGGAGGATATCTGAGTTTTGTCAAAGATACTTCATTGAAAATATTAATTTCAGGGGGAGTTAAGGAATCTGCTTTACAGGTATATATTTCTAATCCTTACACTCTATCACTTGTTGAAAGATGAACAACTTTCACTTGTGAAAAATGGTTTCTTAAATGTTCAAACCACTTCCTATTCTTCAAAGATTTTCATGAATTGTGAAGTGTGATTTTAAATGGATTTTTTTTAGCTTAAATGTCAACCTCTTTTAGTTTGAGGGGGAGAATTGTATCGTCAAAAATAACTGTTTTGACTTCTCCAATATTTTATTCTTCATGTTTATTCCTTTGTGCTTACATGTACAAAAGACTATTGAACAGCACGTTCTTTTAGGAAATTACATGGGATTCAGTGTGAGAGCTTAACAGAACTTCCACGGATTCACGATAACCAGTGTTTCCTACCCAGGAAGTATTCCCTGAGTGATTGAGGGGAGGGGGGTCAAAAGAATTGAGTGATGGTGTGTGAAGAGGTAAAATGGCAACGAGAGATTGGTTAGAAGTGAGAATTAAAAAAAAGAGGGTGAGAGAACAAAGTAAAAGAATATTAAACTCTGCACCAAACTTCTTTCTGAGCCGGGCAGCCACATTATCTGTTGTTTCATATTTCTTCGTGAACGACATTGAAAAAGGCACCTAGCCCATGCCATCTCTTGCATACAACCCCACCAGCTACTCATTCTTTTCTCAAAAAGAGAATGTTTCACATTTTCTGGGGACGCATCACATACGCTATTGGTTCTTCATTTGGAAGATACTAATATTGAAAAAGAAGGAAAGTTGCCCCACCTTCGAACATTTCTCATGCACATTGAGTCTTTGTATAATTTGTTGTTGTCTCAACAAGTTTACATAATTTGAGCCTATATTGAAAAGCAATCATATATGCTTAATTCTTTCATACACATGCACAAGCACACAGAAATTTGTTTTCTGTCAGAACATTTATAGATAATCATGTGTTATTCGATGATTGAATGGAAGTCCTGGGGAGCCAACATCAAAACCAGCTCCATATATAGTAACTTTGTGTTACTCAGTAACTTTGTGTTACTGACATGCATTTCAACTGAATCATTTGTTGATTCAGGGTTACCACTTTTAATTATTTGAATCTGAATAGATTGAAATAATCACTCTTTCCATTTGGGGAGACTGCTCTTATTTCCACACAGGGATCTATACATGAAGACAGTGCTTATTTACTGATTTTCCATAAAGGGGGAGATTGTTTTACTATGTTTTGATGATGATGATTCTCACCATTCATCAAAAAGGGGGAGAATAATCAAAAAGGGAGAATACAAGAAGATATCAAATTTTTGAAGTTTTGAAGTGAAGATTTAAAAGATGTCAAAGTGTCTGAACTTATTTGAATATCAAAAGCCTGACTGAAGATTGACTGAAGATGATCGTCAGAAGGACACTTCATTTAAAGAAAGAGAAAGATGAAGACTGTGTAAAGCTACAAGTTTTGAAGCTGTCAATGTCATATATACTACAGTTTTCAAGAGAAGAGAAGACCCGAAGACTATTGCTAAATTTTTTTTAATCTTGAATCCAAAGGAGGAGATTGTTGGATCATAAATTGTAATCAAGATTAAAGTTAAAGTTAAGGGTTTAAATTGCAATTGTGTTAAAGTTAGTTAGAGGGTCTAGCTTGTAATAAGTTGATAGTTATTTAGTAGTTGGGCCCAAGCCCATTAGGCTTATATGCCTAAGTATTTATGGGTTGAAGTAATTAGGTTTTAGGTTGAACCTTCTCATAATTTCATAATCATAATTTGTAAAGAGGAGGTAGCCGTATTACTCTGTAATCCTACATTCAAGGTATCAAGAACACACAACTGGTTTTCATTGATTAATCAAGGGATTGTGGTATGTTATTCTGATCTATTTTATCTCTTGATCTATATTGTGTTGTGTGATTGTTTATCAACTAGAGTATCTGGGTTTAACACATTTCACTCTCAATCATAAACCGGTCCATAGTTTATATAATAAAAATATATAATAATAAAATTTACTATTATAATTAAAAGACAATAATTAAAATATAATTATAATAATTAAAAGACAATAGTTAAACCTTACAATAATAAGTCATAATAATTAAAATTTACAATAACTAAAAAGAACAATTTTAATAAATATATATCAATCTTTGGTAAAAAAATAATTTGTATAAGTAGAAGCTCTAACTAATTAAATGTGTAGGTAAGAAGTTGATAATTAATTAATATTATTAAATTATTTTTTAATTGATTATTAAATTACTTTTTATTAAAAAAATTAAATTATTTTAACATTTAGATGGGCATGGACCGCTCCATGCAGATGGAGCGGTTTGCCATGTCACTAACTCCCCAATCGTACTTCAACTTTAAGAAGTGGTTCTTTCATGGTGAGGTGGCATTATAGACCTCCCACTGCAGATGCTCTAAATGTTTTATAAGATAGTATAGATGTATAATTTGAACTGCAGTTGATTATGAAAAGGGTTTCTACAGCTATGTGATTATGCAAGAAATCAATCCCCAATTGAGATAACATTTTGATTGTATAAAAACATAGGCTTCAAATCTTTATGTTCCTGATGGGAATTTTTCTTGATTTATTTCTTTTAGTAGCGGTATTTGATCTTTGTTTTTTTAGTGTTTGAAAAGAGTACAAATTGTCTGATTGTAGGTTGCAATATTTTGTGTTACTTGGTTAACTTTTGCCAAGAATTCTGTTAACGATTATTTTCTGGTGAAATTGTCATGATCACGGATTATTTATCTTATTGCAACTAATTTCGGATAAAAGACTTTGTTAATTTATGTTGTTGCCCTCAAAAGAATGAGTGTGTACCGTGTAAGGTCGTGTTGATTCGCTTATGGCATTTTAGGTTATTATATTCCATTATTGGATTGTTATACGGTACATGGATTTGTTTAAAGATTTTGGTCTCAAATTCCTTTATATATAACTATGAAACATGGGAGAAAAAAAAGGAAGAACCGAAGAACATGATTAGTGTTTTTAAATTGATTTATTTCCAAGAATTTCTTGTTGGATGCTAATTCATCCTTCTGCTTATTGTTGCAGTTGATTTACCAACATGGTTCTCTTCAATGACCGTTTCTTTAGAGTCCAATGTAGATCTTGTAAGTATGGTTGTTTACGTTACCAAAAAGACAAATTTTTATAAGTAAAATTAGTTGGCTATGAAAATGTTGCATTCGGTTGATGTTTAAATGCTTTCTTATTCTTTTGATGTTTTACAATAATATTGGGAATGGTTTTCGGAGCAAATATTATAAAAATATTAAAATATACCCACAAAATGACATTAATAAATGCCTGAAACAAATAGGACGTGAATATTTCATATCCATGTGTATTGATTTTCTTTTTTGGACTCTTGCTTAACATGGTTTTCATGATTTGCAGGATAAAAATAGTATTATTGCAGCTGATAAAAGTGATCTACCAATGATTTGTGCTCGTGAAGGTAGTCGTCCTTTGGCCAGACACATATAATACTTCTTTTACCGGTTTAGGTACAACGTTAACATTTTTAATTCCATTTAATAGATTACCTTCTTCTTGTAAATTCCAACTTTTGATGAAATTAAGGTTTCGTTCATACATTTTTTCCCATTTTTCTCTTTGTGGGTCCCATTTTGATTTGCAACACACAATCGCATATTCATTTATTCTCAAATGTATAGATGAGGCTCACAAAATGAAAATGTCGGTGGTATATTACCGTTGTACCCCTCTCAAATGAAACTATGGGGAACATGACGGTTTGCTATTCATTGGAGTGGAAACTCCTTCATTGTACTGTACGTGGGAAAGATACATGCTTCAGGTTAGCTAATATCGCTCTTAATCAAGTCACATTAATATAACGTGAAATGATATAATTCCGCCTCCAATTCCTTATTTAAGTTTTATGCTGCAACACACTACCGATAAGCGAGAGAGTAATGGAGGGTTCACAAGAATTACTTTTATGGATTAGTTACATTGCTCCCAGCTTTTGCCGTATGTATATCTATGCAGGGTTTGATCTGAAATAAACATTATATATGATTGCTTTTTCCCGAAGATACAATAAATCCATTTTGAGATGTTGTGTGTATTCTACTATTCATTAACTTCTAATTAGATTTAGATTACTGCAAGGCTCAATCTTTTCAATAATTTTCTACAAAGATTTACCTTTTTTTCTTTCTATAATTTGTTTAGGTTCTGCCTTTGCTAAATGTACCATTCTTCTATAATTTGGTGGCAAAGATGGGATGATATTGCTGTGGGATTTGGCCGAGGGTAAGAGATTGTACTCTCTTGAGTCGGCTTCGATCATTCATGCCCTCTGTTTCAACCCGAATAGGTACCCGTTCTGTGCGGCCACAAAGAGCAGCATTAAGATCTGGGATTTGGAGAGTAATAGCATTGTTGTTTATCTTAAGGTTAATCTGAAGCCAGGAGTTTGAAATGGCAGCGGAAGGCACAACTACTCAAACTAATGATGGAAAAACTTGGTTTGTTGAATTAAGTGTAGGTGTTGAGTGGTATGTAATTTGGATTGGTCTTTGTTGACAGGTTATCTATTGCACCAGCTTGAGTTGGAGTGGTGATGGAAGGACATTGTTCAGTGGGTACACATATGGAGTATGGAGTAGTAAGAGTTTGGGGTATATAATTTGGATTGGTCTTTGTTGACAGGTTATCTATCTGGGGGGGGGGGGGATAGGTCGCTACTAGAAACAAACAAGATTAATTTTGGCAAATCAAGCTTTCTTTAAGCTGTTTCAGTTTGATTGAACATTGGATGTTATTTTTGACTTTTTGATTCAAAGTTTCACTTTCAATTTGTTGGAATTATTGTTGTGTTTGAATCTTGGTTTGCATTCATTTTCACAAAGTTTGCTTTCTATGTTTCAGTTAAATTTATCTTTTAATGAATTAAAATGTGTAAATAATTACATACTTTTTAAACCGGAAATAATCGATTGTGAAAGCAATAGCCAGTTGAAAAGATGGAGAAGGGAAGGAAGGCGATTGTTGTGTACTTTTGTTTTGTTCTTCCATTTCCAAAAAAGAGTTGTTCTTGATAGTTTGCTAAGGGAGACTTGGATCTTCTAATGTGTAGTAGTAAGTAAGAGAGTTGTATAACACCAAACAATTGGGTTACTTTTCCTGGCATTGTGCTAAGGAGATATCGGTTTTGCTTTTCGTTTGCGTTCAAGTTATCGGTTACTTCGTGCCGCATCGCACACGGGTATGTAGCTTAGGCCTGTGCATCGGCCGGGTCGGGTCGGGGCCGAAAACCCAATGCTTGATAAGATATCAGGTGACAAGAATCTCCCTGAAATCCGACCGAAGAAGGGAGCTACTCGAAATTTTCGGATATCCAATATTTCTCGGGTATTACAGGTCGGTTTGGATATTTCAAAGACTCCACCAAAATAAAATAAAAAACTCCATAAAACAGAAATCAACAACATACACAGAGCGAGGGAGAGGTCTGCGTTTGACGAGTCGAGAGAGAGAGAGGTGAGAGAAGTCTGCGTTGGACGGTAGCAGTGGCCGGTGGCTGAAGCGATGAGCGAGAGAGAGAGAGTGTTGTGCGTTTGAGGAGTCGAGAGAGAGAGAGGTCTGAGTTCTGAGTTTTGAGGTCTGTGATGCAATGATGATTTATCACACTACAACCCTATATATATGTGTGTATGTATAAAAATATCCAGTGATGGTTTATTATCACACTACAGGCCTATTATAAAAATAGATTTGTAACCACTGAACAATCTCGGGTGGGGGTTTGGATCCCAACCCGATCCGTAATAACCGCAAAAATCTCGGATATCGGTTGTTCGGGTGGTCGGGTTTTTCTTTTTCGGGTTGTTCGGTGGGCGGGTCGATCAGGTTTTCCGGATCTAGAGCTTATGAGCGTTTCACAGGCCCACATATTCGAAGCATATTTGAGACGCAACGTGAAGTTTATAACACCACCAAGCGGATCTCACTGGTGAGTTCATTCATTGCATCTCTTCTCATTGGAGGGTATGCCTGCATTGATCAAACCGACGGTGTTAGGATGAATTTGATTGGATATCAAGGTCCAAGGAGAGAGTTTGGTCAAAATATATCTTGGAGGTTTGTATCTTTTAGTAACTTTGAGATTTATGAATTTATTCATAATGAATGATTAGCATTTTTGTAAATATGTTGGTTTAAAAAATAAATGTGAACTAAAGAGTTGCAAAGGCTGGTTTAGAGGAAAAACTTTGGAAGTTGGCTCCTCCTCGTGTTGTGCTCGCTTAACTGCTCCATACTTGTTGAGAGGTCAGTGTACCACACTTCAGTTTTCTTGCATGTATAAAATGACCAATATACCCTTTTTGGTTAAAATCAATATGAATTTTGAGTTGAGGGTATTATAGTCATTTAATAAGCTTCTAAGATGGGTCGTGATGGTCTCTTCGTTTAGGTTCTAGTTCAACAAGGAGTGTTTAGTTGTTCAATAGTCTGGAGATAATCCTAACAGCTTGGCAAGTGAAATTTATCATCTTCTTTTTTACGTTATACATTGATATATAGACATAAATTTCTAATTTCCTTTTTTAATTACATGTTGCAAAAAGTATAAACTATTAATGCATAAGTCGGTCGTTAAAAGCTAGAACGACCAATGTTTTGATTTTGAAAACCCCAATATCCATCAATTCCACTTCAAAACCCTTGATCAATTGATCATATTAAATTTCAGTTTATATACTATCCATTTTGCGATATAAAACCATATAGATTCATAAAATTAACATCGAGAAGAAAGGAAATAGAACAAAAAACGAAACATGATTGCCGTTTCGAGTTCTCAGTTTCGATTTCGAGATTCTTCACGCCGCATAGTGCGCAGGTTCATAACTATATTAAGAATAGATATTAACTTACTGAAGTTAAGAACTTGGCTTTGTGATAATTTAAAAAATACATAGTTTTGTGACAGGGCCTTACTATTTCTAAGATTATCAAATAAGTTTAGTAATTGACCTTTCTTACACCTTTCTTCAGTGTACTTTCTTTCTCTTTGCTTCATGCTTTAAGCTATAACTTGAAACACTTCTACCTTCTACACACATGAGTTAAGGTATACAAGATAAATGGGCCATTTAGCCATGGGCCAGGCATGGGCTATTGGAATCCAAATCATCTACACATTATTATAGACCAACAGTTACAAAAACTATAGAGAAAAATAATACGGTAATGAAACAAAATATACCATTTAATCATGTCGCCATATTTGTAACCACTTTCATATATGTTATCTCTGATTTGTAGAAATATGGAGAAAAAAATTTCGATATCTAAATACGCATGCATGTAATATAACTTAATTTTGCTCTCAAACACAATATATATTTACTTAAAAGCAAGTCTTTTCAAGATATGATTATTGAAGCGAATAATTATAAATTACAAAGAAGCATATATGAATGCTATTATTTATATTGGAAACGTTACTAAAGAGCTTGATTTCTCCGTCTGTTACTGAGTGGCCTTACCCATTTGTCCTTCTGCATCTCAAATCGCTCAATGAACCAATCATTGTACCTTGCATACAGAAAGTTCCCAAAAACAATCCCAACTATCAACCCACTTCCAACTCCACAAAATATCACGATCCAATCAACTCTTTCACTTGGAAGGAAAGACTCAGCACTGCTTGGTTGTGGAGGTTCTGACACCTTTGGATTTTGGCATTCCTTGGATAAAGGTTTTCCACACAATCCAAGATTCCCCATGTAGGAGTTGTTGTCAAATGTATCGAAGTGTGGCCCTTGAGGTATTCTTCCATCTAGATGGTTGAATGACAAATTCAAAATGGCAAGGAAGTCTAGTTGCAACAACTGTTGAGGAATTTCCCCTGATAGCTTGTTTCGGGAGAGATCCAAAGATTCAAGATTCTTTAGGTTCCCCAATGATGACAAGACATGACCAGTAAAATGGTTGTTGGAAAGATTGAGTGATTGAAGCCCATGAAGATCTTGTAACGATCGGGGGATTTCTCCTTCAAATTTGTTACAAGAGAGATCAATAGCTACGAGTAAGTTCAAAATTTGTTTGAACTGTTGTTCGGAACTTTTGTATGTAATGGTTATTGCGTAGCTAAGCACCTCGTCAACATCTTGGAACTTTATCCTAGTGTCCATAGAAGATGGTTGGCCAACACGAACCAATTTCATTGCGTTCCAAGACTGAAAGTACTTGTGGGGAAATTGACCGCTAAAACCATTGTTTGAGAGGTCTATGATCCTCAACTTGGGAAATTGTGAGCTAGCGGTTGTCAACCGTTGAAGTTCACCAAAAAAATTGTTGGACCGCAAAATGAGAACTTGCAACTCAACAAGATTTCCCAGCCAAAATGGAAAGACATCATCGAAAGAGTTGTCTCCAAGAGAGAGAACCTCCAAATTGGTACAATTTATCAACAACTTTGATACCTGGCCCACAAATTGATTTTCGCTTAAATCAATAATCTTCAATGGGTTGTCCTGCGTAAATGAATTCATCATCGTGCCTTGAAGGTTGTTTGCACTAAGATCCAATGCAAACAAGGAATTGCTTAAGCTGCCAAAACAAGGAGGGAGAATTCCAGTTATGTTGTTAGAAGACAAATGTAGGAATCGAAGAGATTTCACTTCACATATCAATGGGGGTATTCTTTCAAGTTGCATGATGAAAGATCTAGGGTATGCAATTCTGGTAATGTGCCATTGGTGTAGTTTTTAGTATTGGCCACAAACGATATCTTATTACCACCTACAATGAGAGCTTCGAGTCTGTTGATTCCTAAGAACCAGTCTAATTCCACCATGCCGGTAAAATTGTTTTGACTTAGGCGGAGATCTTGAAGACTCTTGAAATTGGAAAATGAGCTTGAAATTGGTCCTTGCAATTGATTTAGACTGAGGTCTATGTAACTTAGTTGAGTGAGGTTCATAAACGAAGACGGGATACGACCAAAAAAAAGAGTTTTTTCCCATCTCGACAAGACTAAGTTTGGTTAGGTTTCCAAGAAACGTTGGGATTTCACCATATAGGTTCATTTGATATAAATAGAGTGTATTAAGGTTAGTCAGCATGCCAATCCAATTGGGTAAGCATCCCTTCTCAAAATTGTTAAGACTAACATCCAAAACAGTGAGTTTTGTAAGACTTAGCAATGAAGGAACTACGCCTGTGAACTCATTATCATCGAGACTTAACAGAGTGAGTTGTGTCATGTTAGCAAGTGAACCTGGAATATTCCCTGAGAAAGAGCAGGTACCTAGACTCAAGTGGATCAAACGGTTTAGGTTCCCGATGGATTTTGGAATAATCCCAGAGAAACCTGTTGAGTATAGACCTAGATACTCGAGTAAGCTGCTGTTAAGAAATTCCGGCAAAAAACCAGTGAGGTTGGTGTTGTATGCCACACTAAGAAATTTCAGTTTTGGTAGTTGAAGTATGCCTGTAGGGAATTCATTTCGAAGTGAACAATTTATAAGCCTGATTGACCTCAATGAAGAAAAGTTGGCCAGGAAATGAGGTACCGAAGAACTAATCTCGACCTCCGAGAGATGGAGTTCTTCAAGTCCGGTTAGGTTTTGCACCAATTTCTCTAGGCTAGGACTTTGAAGCTTTAGCGGATTCCGTGACAGATCTAACGAAGACAATTGGATCAAGTGTGAGACTTCATTCGGGATTTGGCCACTGAAGCCGGTATCAGAGAGATTGAGCCTTCTTAACTGCTTTAGACCAGAAATCTGAGACGGGATTCGAGATCCAGTAAAGTCGTTCATCGCGAGGTTAAGCGCCTGAAGATGAACAAGGTTGAAGAGGCTGCTGCTAGAGTTGATATGTCCATGAAGAAATCTTTCGCTCAAGTCAAGACCGATCACGTGGCCATCCTCTTCTTCGTTGCTGCACACCACCCCATCCCACAAACAACAATCAGAACCATCATCTGATGCATTGTTCGTGATCTTCCAAGAGTCAAATGTTCGAAACCGGGGAGCTTCAAAAGATGGATTAGGGAAACTTTGCTTAAATAGGTACAAAGCCAAGCATTCGTCATCATGGCTTATATATAAGGATTGAGTGTATGTGAGAAGGAGCAACGTGAATAGAAAGCTTTTTGGTAGGAAATAGGTGAAATATTTGAAGCATGGAGCCATGAAGAAATTAAACAAGTTTGGTTTGATAATTGATTTTTTGTGGATTTGTAAGTAATGTTGGTACGTGTTTATATAGACCATATGTATTGTCCATAAACACATAAAATATGCAAATGAAGATGAGGAAAAAAAAGGAAGATTACATATGAGCCACGAATATGGTCGTGAAGGTAGGGGTCAATGGGAAAGATTTCAAATTAACACTTCCCTTCTAAAAATATAATGTCTTTTCAAAAACATTAAAAAACAAATTTATATGTTAATCGATTTATGATATACAATTTCAAATTTTGTTCATTTTAGAGCATCTTCAACAATGATGTTAAAATACATATTTGTGATATTTTTTACTTTAACAACTATGTTAAAGTGTTCTTTAAAATATATAGAAAAAGATCGAGAAACGTGGATATCTTTAAATTTGGAAAATCTCTAAAACTCAAAATTTAGAGATAAATAATATTTTATTTATTTTTAGAGTAAATTACAAATTTGGTCCCTGTGGTTATTGAAAGTTTTGGATTGGGTCCCCCAAACAAAATAATTACATGCATAGTCACTATGGTTTTACTTTTGTTATGGATTAGGTCCCTCATCCTAATTTTGTTAACCTATGTTCTGTTAAGTAAAGGACGTTTTGGTTATTTGATATTTTTTTCATTTTTAATTAAACAATTAATACATGCTCTTTTGTTTTACACAACTAACATAAATGGTAGGAGACCCTCCCCAAGAACACCATCGTTGATTGTCCCGTGCCGATCTCCTTCTCCCTTCTCCGACAAACTCGCCCTGCAGATCACCGGCCATCTCCATTGTCACCTACATGAAAATGAATTGTCGATGCTAAGAAACTCAATTAATCTTTCTGAGAATGAAGCAACGACATGATCAAATTTCATTCTTGAATTGGTTTAAAAATTAAATAAAATATTGGTTTATTGAGGATTTAACCAAGGTTAGATATAACCGTCTATTATAAAAGGGAAAAGTTTGAAAAAACAAAACAAACTATTTGATTTTGAATGATTAAGTCTTTAAATTATTTTTTTGAATGATAAAACTCTTAAACTTTCTAAAACCGGTTAAATACATCCTTATAACCTATAAAAACAAGTTAATGTGATAAAAAAAAATTGGAAAAAGTCTAAAAAAACCAACAAACTATCTGTTTTTAAATGATTAAGTCCTTTAATTTTTTTTAACAAATAAATCTCTAAATTTTTTCGTAAATCTTTTTACTAAATAAATTCTTGAAATCTTTTTGAACAAACAAATTCCAAAGTTTTTTTTATAAAGAAACAAAATCATGAACAAATAAAGACAATTTTTTTTAACAAAATCATTAAAAAAATATATATACAATTTCTCTCACCGACAACAAAGTAAAATGAACCAGTTAAACAATGAAAAATTATACCATTTTCATTACTAATTCCAAAACATTCAAAAGTTATGCTAAAACATAAATAGATAAATAAAAAAAATTATACTCATCATTTCACAAAATATACCAAAAAAACACTTATCCCTTCACAAAATATACCAAAAAAAACGTCAATCTATTCACAAATATACCAAAAAAAATGGGCTTTTATAGGTATATTTATAAAGGGATTGGCGTATTGGTATATTTTGTGAAAGGAAGAACTTTTTTTTGTATGTTTTGTAAAAACACTAGTATAATTTTTGTAAGCATCTATTTATACTTTAGACATAACTTTTGAATGTTTCGGAATTAGTAATGGAAATGATATAATTTTTTCTCTGTTTAATTGGTTCATTTTACTTTGTTGTTGGTGAGAGAAATTGTATATATTTTTTTGTTCATGATTTTGTTCCAAAAAAAAATTCGGGTTTATTTGTTCAAAATTAGTTCATAATTTTGTTTATTAAAAAAAACTTTAGGATTTATTTGTCAAAAAAAGTTCAAAATTTATTTGGTAAAAAGATTTAGAAGAAAATTTAGAGATTTATTTGTTAAAAAAATTCAGGGACTTAATAATTCAAAATCAGATAGTTTGTTGGGGTTTTTTAAACTTTTCCCAAATTTTTAGCACATTAACCTGTTTTTACGGGTCACAAGGATGTATTTAATCGGTTTTAGAAAGTTTAAAGGTTTTATCATTCAAAAAAATAGTTTAAGGACTTAATAATTCAAAATCAGATAGTTTGTTAGGTTTTTTTAAACTTTTCCCATTATAAAATGACATTGTATACCCTTTTTGTTTAGTAGTCCTGAAGAGTTCTATTTAAGTTGATGTATTACTTCTTGTAAATTGATCGACTTCTCGCATGATCATTCATATATATATATATATATATATAATGACATTGTATACCCTTTTTGTTTAGTAGTCCTGAAGAGTTCTATTTAAGTTGATGTTTAATGATGTATTACTTCTTGTAAATTGATCGACTTCTCGCATGATCATTCATTCATATATATATATATATATATATACATACATATGCTCAAAACAAAACCTCAAAAAATGAAAAACGGGAGAACACACTGGTAGCTTTGATATAGACGATATGCGCTTCTGTATACAAGTAAATTATGTTTTTTTTAGTTTTTATACACATGTGTATAATGCACGTGTGCATGTTACAAATTACTTGTATGCACAAGAGCATATCGTCCAGATAAATGGTAACCAAGGTGTTCCTTAGTTTTCGGTTTATTTGAGGTTTTCCCCTGAACCTGACCCATATATATATATATATATATATATATATATATAATATTTATGGAAAATGATAGAGTTCATTTATTATGATTATCCCTTTAGATTGACCAAATATTTATTAAGGTAAATAAACGGTTAAGATTAGTTTGTAAAGTCAGTAACAATGACATGGTTTGTATTTCAAACGTCGTCTCTCTCTCTCTCTCTCTGTATATATATATATATATATATATATATATATATATATATATATATATATATATATATATAGGGGCAGGTTCAAACGAGAAGGTAGTCAATTTGCGTGAAGACGAGAAAGAATAAGAGTCACATAATTTATTACTTAAAAAATAATATAAATAAATTATTTTTTTAAAAAATTAGGATAATTACAATTTGAATTGAATAAATCCTTAAAAATCTCATAATATCTTTTAAATTTATTTATTTTTTAATTTTAATAAATTCATAATTTTTTTTTATCAAATTCATATTATTATTTTCTAGATAAAATCATAATTTTTATCAAATATCACATGTGATATCCATAACTAATTCATTATTTATTTCACCATTTTTTTCTCTATTTTTTAGATTTACGTTTTGAATCACATGTGATTAACTTCGTTTAACTTGTGATATATTATTATGTATCACATATGAACCCACTAGGTGGATTTTTGTAAATATCACATATGATAATATATATGTCTGAATATAAATGACTCATAATCACATGTGATAATATTTACATCACAAAAAGATCTATAAATATAAATATACATAATCACATATGATTAACTAAAATATATACAATTATCACATGTGATAATATTTACATCACAAAAAGATTTATAAATATAAATATACATAATCAAATATGATTAACTAAAATATATACAATTATCACATGTGATAATATTTACATCACAGAAAAATTTATAAATAGAAGTATACATAATCACATATGATTAACTAAAATATATACAATTATCACATGTAATAATATGATATGTGATATGCATAAATATTTATATAATGATATCACATGTGATATTTGGTTAAAATTGTGAATTTTTTTAATTAAAGGTATATTTAGAAAAAAATTAATAAAAAAATTAATAAATAATTGAAATTACAAAATAAATAAATCTAAAAGATATAATGAGAATTTTAAGGATTTATCCAATATAAAATGATAATTATCCTATTTTCTAAAACTATTTTTTATTTATGATTTTTTTAATTAATAAATTATGTGACCCACATTTCTTCTCGTCTTCTCGCAAATTAGTCTGCTTCTCGCATGATCCTCCCTCTCTCTCTCTCTATATATATATATATAAATATAGGTTCATACGAGAACAAAATTTATTTAAGAAAACATGAGGAACGGCCTAATACATACAAAATCATATATGATTAATGCAGTTTTGTCGCGGGCGACTTTCTTTTGCCCTTAATTCCGAATCATATTTGATTTTGCACATGATTTGTTGTTTTCTTGTTTTCTTAAATAGTTAGCATTTTCGTTTGAACCTTTCTCTCTCTCTATATATATATATGTGTGTGTGTATAAACATATATATATATATATATATATATATATATTTCTACACCATCCATTTTAGTACAATGTGGATTGGTGGATTGTGTTGTATTTTGAACACCCCTAGAGTACGCTCTATTGACTTAACGTCAATGAATAGTTTGATAGAATACATAATTTAAGTATTTTTAAATCAAGTATATCATGATTGAGACATATATCTTGAAGACCATAGATGTCAATGCCAATATAATATATGGTCTTCATTAATCACATTAGTATGTGCACGGGCTCAGTCAAGAGTCTAAAAGAACAGTTTTCTATTGTTTCAAATTGACAATACCTTTTAAAGATATGTTTTTATCAAATACTTATTCATAGAGAATAGTTGTTACAAGAGAGTTGAAAAGCATGAGTAAACTAAACAGCATACAAATAACTATATCTATATTTACACAAGCAAACACAAAATACGCCTTACAAAAAATTGCCTTCTTTATGTTGTGGACTCGAGGAGTAGAGGAAAGACTGCATACATCTACCCTATCCATACCCCACTTCCCATGTGATTCACCGGGTTGTTTGGTTTAGTAAACCAAAGAAAGATGTGTCAACAAGTGGGAATATATGGTTAATTTGTTCATTCAAGTGAAGAAGACCATAATAGTATAAAGATAAGTTAGGATGATTAGGTTTTATAAAAAAGTAATTAATTAAACGGAGTAATAGAATAAGCAAAATGATGAAGCGATTAAGGCATTATTTGGCAAAAATAAGCTAGCTTATTTTCTGGGTACATGTTTGGATGGGCATAAGCTAGCTTATTAGCTTATAAACAAGCTTTTTGATAAGCTACTTGGAGTAGTTTATGAGAAGTTTTTTGTGATTATTCCAATTATGTCCCTCATTAATATTCATAATTATATATTAACTTTTAATTATAAATAAATAATTAATGTCCATTTTGGTAATTTAAATGCTTATAAGCTAGTTTTTGTCAAACGTGACTTTTTCATCAGCTAGCAGCTCCAGCTAGCTTATCAGCTAGTTTGCCAAACATAAAGAGTTACGACAATGTTTTATAATTCGGTTGATGTTTACTGATTAAACAAAGTCACTTGAAATGTTTGATATCCATGAATAAAAAGATGATTTGTATTATAATGACAAATAGATGAAATCCGAATCCAAACCCGGACCCGGACCGAAAATAAAATGTTTGTGCAAAACCCGAATGTCTCGAAATTCGAAATCTGAAACCCGACTTAACACATATGAAAAAAGTACAAATTTTAATTCACTTAAATATGTATAAGTGAATCATCGGGAATCCTTTTACCAGTAATTTGTATATGAATCATCGGGAGCAGGCATATGGGCGCACCTTGGGATCCCAAATTCATATATATTATATAGGCAAAGTACGTTCTTTTTATAAAACTAGTTAACTACACTCCTACATACAGTGATACAGTGATACCTCTTTGTTTATATATTGTTTTATAAGCCCACAAATGATATTGGTTTTATACTTTTATTAATATAGTGTATATATACTTATGGGAGCGATCAATTGGAAACTAATATTACATTGAAAACTTTGGAAACCGAAATCAACCAATCAGTGAATTTCTTTTTTTTTTAATTGAAAAGGTTATTTTTGTTTTTTACATTACTTCATAATATATATGGTAACTGTTATTATTATTATATTAATAATTATTTAATTTTAATTTAGCTTATATATGGTAATAATAATCATTGATTAATTTAAAAATGAGATATTTAATTTAGGTAAATTATTTAATTTTAATTTACCTTATATATGGTAATAATGAAACAATAATGATAACACGATGAACCTGATGAATCTATTTTTATTATGAAACAATAATGCTAACACGATAAACCTGATGAATCTATTTTCATATACGGCTATGCAACTGAACAAATAATGAAACAAAAATGGGAAGTTAACAAAAATGGCACAAATTCATCATGTTTCATTATGAAACAATAATGCTAACACGATGAACCTGATAAAATCTGTAATCCACAAATTCATTCTGTTTCATCACAATATTAGATTGCGTGGGAAATTTTATAATAAAATGAAACTAAAAAAAATATTTTCTTACATTTTAAAAGAAAAATAATTTTTTTGATGAAAAGACAAATGCTCCTCGTTTTCATAGTAAAAAAAATAACAAAATTTAGATTGCGTGGGAAATTTTATTTTGGTTTCAAGTAATCTAAATAAAATAAATCTTTCTTGCCATATTTGAGACATAAAATCAAAAGACATATTTACCCTTTTCATCTATTATTTTTATTTATTATTAATAAATTAATTAATTAATTTACTACCATATATAATTCAAATGAATCTTAACAATTGATTATAAAGATCAATGGCTGAAATTTGGTTTCCAAAGTTTCCAATGAAACTTGGTTTCCAATTGATACCACCCCTACTTACTTATATATATTTCTATTAATATAATATTTGTACATATTAAAATTCTTACGAAGTCTATTTTAGATTATATTACTGCAACAAATAACGTTTTTTTTCTCAATTAAGGGATAAAGTTTCAAATTTTTCTATTTTACGTGACAGTTTCAAAAAAATTCAATCAATGAAATGAAGTTACTATTTTCTATTTAATGTAACATTTGATAACGTGAATGTGAATTTTTTTTGTCCACTTCGTCATAACTCTTAAGTAAACGGGTGTCCACGTCAAGATCAGTAGATTACCGGTCAACATGGGTACAAAATATTAATATTAAAAACTTTGTTACAACGATTGAGAAAAAAGTTATTTGTTACACTAAATAGGAACCAAGCCAAATTTTGTTTCGGTTTGATGCATATAGAGACCGTATTATAGAGGTCTACTTTATTGACCTTCAAATATAGAGACCAACATTTTTTACCTCTACTTTTTTAATGTTTTAGTGTTAGTTTAAAGATAAAAAGACCTCCATTTTTGTATGTTTAATATTGGGTTGGAGATGTAGACATTTTAACACAAAACATCATACGTGTTATGTGGGATTTTGAACACCCTATAACACGATTGATTGACTTTAGGTCAATGGATGATTTGATATGATATATATGTCTGTCGTATAATTAACTAGATCGGATGTAATTTGTCAAGCCATATATAGGATTGATAAACATCTCTGTCTATACTTTTTCAATTAAAAAAACACCTCTATTTATATATGAGGAAAATCAAATAAGAACTATAAAAATATTATAAACCTGTGAAAACCAATCTAAAAATATTTTTTATTTGATTCTTTTTCATCAAAGGCTAGAATTTAAATATTGTTTCATAATGTGATAATTTCATTAGTATTTGTTTCACAATTTGAAACTATTTACGTATATTTTTCGTTTCACTATATGTAAATCAAAAAAAGTGTCATATGTATTTTCTTCATCGTTTGAGCACAAACCTAAAACAATACTTTAAATCGTAGTTTTTGATGAAAAAAATCATGTAAAAATATTTTATAATCGTTTTCACAAGTTTGTAACATTTTTTTGGTTCATTTGATTACCTTCTTTTATATATATATATATATATATATATATATATATATATATATATATATATATATCTATATATAATGGGTCTTCTTTTAAGAACATATGAAATTGTTATTACTTTTAGAACCACTGCATAATGTGTTATTTCATATGATTTTTTTCCATCTAAGACTAAGATTTAGACTATTGATTAACATATATTTGTTTCACAATGTATTGGTTTCAGATATACTTGGTTCACAATGTGAACATTTTTGACGTGTTTGTGTAACAAAAAACACATATAAAAAAGTTTCTCATTGTGAACCAAATACATATGAAACAACCACATTGTGAAACAAATATATGTTAATCAATTCATTAAATATTATTCTTAGATGAGAAAAAAATCATGTGAAACAAAACCGTAAGATACAAGTTTTCACGCACAAATTTTAAAGTTCTGAAATGATTAACCTTCTCTCTCTCTAATAATGGGTTTACAAACTTTTTTCTGATGTTAAATGTTGGATAAACGATAACATGACATGTATCCCACCTGTCGCCATCCATTATGATTAATGAATCTGAGCATCCATAATGGATGATACACATTGATTATGAATATCTTACAATGTAAAATTTTCATATTTCACATAATACATGAGATTCTCATTTGATTTTTTCTGTCTCAGTCATGTCTCATGTTCTTCCGCCTATATTTTGGTGGAACAAGAAAAAGCCTTTTTTGTCCCAACTTGTCTTACCTCGTTGTCCCATGTCATTTCAAACGTCGGACAATGATCTTGTCCTCACCCATGCCGCGCCAAACGTGGACAGTGATTTTTATCTCGTCATGTCTCGTCCCATGTACCAAACGCAACCTTATGGATTTCAAGTCGGGAATAGAGATGTGGTAAGAAATATAGATCGCCCCTAAACTCAATCTATAAAAAAAGCCCCTTCTTAATCTGAACTTAATGTTTTTGTTTTTGGTACATATTTTCCCTAATACTTGTGTTTGTTATCTTGAAGGTATATGACTATAATTCTAGTATTCTACACAAATAAAGTATCTATTCCAGAAGAAAATTGGTCAAACCCAATCTCGATATTATTAAACAATCTATGGCTACAAAAAGTTCGCCCATGGTTAGAGCATCTCCAACAATTTCTCCAAAATGGAGAAAATGAAGATTTTTGGAGATTTTGAGCAACTTTTTGCTCCAACAGCTTCTCTAAAACTTTCTCCAAAATGGAGAAAATATGAGAGAGATTATATTTTCTCCAAATTTGGAGATATTCCCAAAAATAATTACCAAGAGAGACATTATTTATTATTATATCACACCAATGAGAAGCTTTGAAATAAATTGTTTAGGTGAGAGAGATAATATTTTATTAAATATATAGAATATTTTAATAATTATTATCAATGATTTATCTCCAAAATGGGGAATCTGTTGGAGATGGATGTAAACTTTTTTTTTTGAGATTTTGACTTTTGGTTCTCCATTTTGGAGAAATTTTGAAGAAGCTGTTGGAGATGCTCTTAACATCTATCCATCCACCGAAAAAGGTACATAGAAGGATTCACAAAATAATGAAAGTATCAATTAAAATCACATATTTGATAGAAATGGACATTTGAAAGAAAGGATTATGTAAAATTTGATTGGAGTAGATTTTATAGACATCTTATTACCAACATCACCTCCCAAAGCATCTCATAATTGAAGAAGTAAGGGCAGAAGTGAAGAATTTCACACCGGCCGATCCTACAGGAAGGTACGAAATTGCATAATATGACAATGATATGACCTGAGTACCGGAGATATTGTCAAGTTGATCAGGGAATGGCCACAGGTTTTTTGAGAGCATAAGCAGACAATAGTTCACACTTCATATATTATAGCGAAAAGAAACAAAATATACGAAAACTATTGATAAAGAGAAGCAAGCATAGAGTGGGTTGATGAAGGTTTTAGGAATTAGTACCTGTAAAAGAAAGAAGAAGACAGATAGGACATAGCTGTGAAGCACCATTGAAACATAGATGGTACCCAACATGCTGCCAATAAAGCCCAACCTAATAGGAAGTCTCTGAAAGAACAAGAGATGAACATGTAAGGTCGGTTTACAACATAAGATGAAGAGAATTATCTACATTTCGAAAAATGAATTTAGTTATTAATTTTAGAGTTAGGCCATGTTTGACAAACTAGATGATAAGCTAGTTGTTAGCAGAAAAGCTGGCCATTGGCTGGAAAACAAACTAAACTAGTTGATAACCTAGATGACGATGTAAAATGACCAAAAAGACATGTTTTTGGTCATTTATGGTAAATATGAGCATAATTTGAAAAAAGTGAAAATAGTCCCTGGAGCTTATAGAAACACCATCTAAAGTGGCTTTTTTGAAAAGCTAGATTCGGCTTACCAAACAGGGCTTTTTCAATAATCTCAAAAAATAATCTAACATATGGTTGCAAAACATGGACTTTAAAGAAAACACTCTCTAAAGTCTAAACATGGAGCGACCAACAAATTACCTCTTTGGATGTCATATGTGCAAACTGAGTTCTAGTTGTCTGATGTCGTTTATCCTAATTCTATTATTTCGAGGGATATTTAAAGGTTTTTGCTTGATTTCGGATTTTTAGAGTTTTTTTTTTATCGATTTCGAGGGATTTTTTCGGTTTTTTTTATTGATTTCAAAAGTTTTCTTCGGTTTTTTGGTTGATTTCAGGAGTTTTTTTTGTTGATTACGAGGTATGGTTGCATCTTCTTGAAGCTTCCAAAATAATAAGGTAAAAATTTTTACCCTTCGCCGAAAAATCATATGGTGGCACGTGCCACCATATCTATCCCTCTGAGTCCGTCCATGTCTGGGGTGAGATGTACCCAGATCTGCCTCTACTCCACATAGTAGGTAAGCGCTTACCGCGTAAGAGTCATTTCCCTCACTTGGTAAGACTATCGGTCCTTGTTATGGCTCTTACCGGGTAAGATTATAGGTAGTTTCCATGCTCAATAGGTAAGGACCGTAACGTTAGTGATACCGGTAAACATTTACCCAGGTAAGTAATTAGTAAACGGCCCCTTAGTGGCAGATGGAATTTACTCGGTCATAAGGAAGATACTACAAAGAGACTTTAGCACCGGTTTCAAGTAAGACAATTTCTGAACAATTCCATAGAGGAACACATGGAGGCAACGTATCGGATCCTTATGTATCTCAATGGTACACAGACACCTTGCAGAATGAGTGGAAGGTCTAAGATTCGACTATAAGCACCACCCACCTACCCTTCGGACACAAAATTTACCTCCCCCCATGATGCCATGCATATGATGGCCGTTCATTTAACTTAACCGAACAAACAAACGAAAAAGAACGATAAATGAACGAAAGTTTTTGTGTTCTTTTTCATTTGTTTAACTTAACCGAATAAACGAACGGTAAACAAACGAAAATTTTGTATTCTTGTTCATTCATTTAGAAAATTTGTTCGTTAATGTTCGTTTGTTAACATGCTAAACAAACGTAAACAATCTAAACTTTTTGTGATCATATTCGTTCATTAAAAAAATTTGTTTGTTCATGTTTGTTCGTTAAGATATAAATGAAAATCAGCTTGAGTTGTTGAAATGTTAGGCTTTCACTCATTCACGATGCGCATTTAGTATCCATCACTACCAGGCCTTGGTCTGTTTTTATAGTTAAAGCCCAGTCGTTTAATTCCCAAATTATTAAAACCTAAACTAGTAATAGATGACAACTTGATGCCCCCTTAGGTCGACCTAACAAACGTGTCGTGTGGGGTTCAAAGTTAAACTGGTTGAGAATGTCTAACCCTAACCCGACCCATTTAATAAACGAGTCAAAAAATCACAACCCTAACCCGACCCGCTTAGGCACCTAACCCGTTTAACCTGTTTAACATTTATAAAACTAAAAATCGAAAATCCATAAAAAGGTACAAATCCAAAATTCAAATTAAAGCATTAGAAATCCAAATTTTATAGTTCAAACTTATAAATTCTAATCAAATCTAAAACATTAAAAATCCAAAGCATTAAAAAGTAAACTTATTATATATATATATATATATATATATATATATATATATATATATATATATCGGTTATTCGTGTCATTTTTGAGTTGAAATTTTTGACCCTGACCTTACCCGTTTAATTTTTGTGTCGTGTCGTGTCAATCCGTTTACTTAAACGGGTTGAAATGTATTACCCAAACCCGTTTATTTTGTGTCGAGTTCGTGTCGGGTTAATGTATCGTGTCAATTTTTGTCAGGTCTACCCTTAGGCTCGCTCTGATGCCCTATGTGCGGTTGTACGTGGCCAGGGCCGGCCCTGGGTGGGGGTGCTCTAGAAGGTGGCGTCGTACTCTTTTTTAAATAAGTTTTCACCAGGCAAAAAGCTAGTGAGAAGTAGAATTCTTCTAGAAGAGGAATGGGCTCAAATGGGGTGATGGTGTTTTTGATAATTTTCTTTACTCGTCTTCATATGGGTATTTTTTTTTTCAAAATCATCCATGTGCTTTGCATTTCTCTATATTTGAGGTTCACTCATGTTTATGTGTGTATGTAATCAAATGAGACCCTATTAGATTGTGGTAACTATCAAATCCAATCTCATCCAATCATTTTAATTTTTTTTTAATTAATTAATAGGGGAGGATATACTAGTAATTTGATAAATTAATTAATATAACATTTTTTTTGTAACTGAAAAAATCAAAGTCTCGTCAATCAAATATTACGTTTCCTTTATTATCTCAACAAGTTGATTTTGGGATAATATCCATATGGACCATGTGACATTGTGTTACATTGTGATAATATAACATCATCTGAATCTCATGTGCCACGTGATTTGGCATATATTTGATGTATGTGTTACATTGTGATTTGGCATATATCTGATATATGTGTTACATTGTGATGTATGTGTTACATTGTGATTTGGCATATATCTGATAATCTAACATCTGAATCTCATATGTACCATGAGACATATGTACCATGAGACACTGATCACAATGTATCACCACCTACAGAATTAGCAACAATAATCTCATCATTCTATCATGAAGGATATAAGGTTTTGCAAGATGATCACAGTGTATCACACCCATTTTTCCTATTTTAGTCGCATTAAATCCGATAAGCGCTAACTTATATCACACCCAAAATTATCGGAACACGCCTAAATTAGATCACACTGAATTATAATGTTTTTTTTGACAATTTTACCTCTTTTTCCTAATTTAGTTGCATTAAATCCGTTTTTTAATTATTATTTATATTAGTTATTTTAGACCATTGATTAATTAAATGGATGGATGAGATTGGATCTCATGGTTACCACAAAATACTAGGGTCTCCCATGAAAGGCCCCCTATATATATATATATATATATATATATATATATATATATATATATATATATATAAGAAGAGGTTCATTTGAGAAATAGATATGTGATACTAGTCTTTTATCCGGTCAATATTTGCGGCTTTGACCGTGAATCAGTTAATTAGTTCATGAGAGAATCAGTTAATTAGTTTATATGTGAATCACAAAGGTTCATATGTGAATTTGTTAATTAGTTCAACTTATTCACATATGAATCTACAATTAATTATTTCATCTATGAATCACAAAGGTTCATATATGAATCAGTTAAAAGAATTCATATGTGAATTACACTGAATCATACAGGTTCATATATGAACTCGTCCCATGTATTTGTAAAAATTACGAAACTATTCTTCTATTTTTAGAATAGCCGCAACTTTTGACCAGTTAAAACCGCAATTGTTGACTAGTCAACGACGCAATATTTGACCAGTCAAATCCGATCTTGACCGTATGAAAGGTTAGGAGTACTTCTCTATTTCTCATACTTTTACCATTTCTCAAATAAACCTAAGGCTATATATATATATATATATGTATGTATGTATATATATATACATCGATACTATTGGTTTTTGTAGATAGGATTTTGGTTGTTCGATATCAACCCAAAATTTTAGGTTCACTATGCATACACAACTGGATAATAAGATCCCCATGCAGTTGATTATTTCCATTGGGCAAAAAGTTGATTATTTCTATGTTCTACTAACTACTCTTACTTGGGTCAGGTTTAATGGACGATGTGATATGAACAGACCAAACAGGGCTAAATTAGCAAGAAAGTGTAGTAGGATATAACACTAGGTTAAATGAATGAATAGATATAATGTCATATCCAAATACACTTTCTTGCTAATTTAGCCTTGTTTGGTCTTGTTCATTATTAATATATTCAATTGGGAAGACGCCTTGTCGGATTCATTATTATTTGTCAAACAATTGTCGGGTAGCGATGAACGGATATCAACCCCTAGAGCACGAGTTCTTCTCTTTCCGGTCCAACCAACCCAGTTGTTCATATTTAATTTAAGTTAAACGAAAAGAATCTAGTATATCCCACTCGAATGTAAAGATATTACGAATTATTTACTTTTTATTTGTTTGTTATAGATGTTATCCTATCTTTTTTTTATTTTAGGTATGGAACAATCGGGTGAATCACAACAACAAAAGGGAATTATGATTACTTGGAAGGATCCTAATATTGTGAAAACTTTCAAAATAAATTGTATTATAGAGGTTGATTCATAAACAAATACGTAAATCACAGGGACGGATCTAGCCTTGTGGCTACGGTGGTACGTGCCACCGTATCATTTCTCCGTCGAAGGGTAAAAAAATTTAGGTTTCGTGAAAGGTGCAACCGTATCGTTTTGGAAGGTGTTACCGTATTATTTCGGAAACTTCAAAAAGGTGCAACCATATCTCGTAATCAACCAAAAAAAACATTTCTAAATCAACCAAAAAAACGAAAAAAAAACTCTTGAAATCAACCAAAAAAATCGAAAAAATCTCTCGCAATCGATAAAAGAAAAAAGACCTAAAAATCCCTCGAAAGTCGAAATCAAGCAAAAAGCTTTAAGAAATTCCTCGAAATGGTGGAATGAGGATAAAAACACATCAAGAAATATTGAACGTTAAAAAGATGAAGACATGTCGATAAAAACCGCATTTTTTGTAATTATTTTTTGTTTATATTTTATGGTGCCACCGTATGAAAAAATTTCTAGATCCGTCCATGGTAAATCAAATAGCGCTTGATTCATGATGAGGGGTAAATCAGTCATTTTTGTCATTTAAACCGTTGATTCAGAAGAAGAAAAAAGTAAATAACACATTTTTATCTGGGCGGATAAATTTATCCACAATACACACTTGATAGAAAATTTGGTAAACTCTTTGTTTGAGATCAGTTATGCCTACATCCACAAAAGCCTTTTATATTAAGTTTAGAAATTGACCTTTCTTTTTCTTAACCCTTGTTTAGTGTACTTTCTTTTTCTTTGCTTCATGCTTTAAACTCTAACTTGAAAATGTTCTACTCTAGAGAGAGAGAGAGAGTTAATGTATACAAGATAAATGGGTCGTTTAACCATGGGTCAAAGGCATGGGCTATTGGAATCCAAATCATTCACAATATTATAAACCAACACTTACTAAAACTATAGAGAAACATAATAAAGTAATTAAACAAAAACTATACCATTTAATCATGTGGCCATATTTGTAACCACTTTCATATTTGTTACCTCTGATTTGTAGAAATATGAAGAAGAAAAAAAGTTAAATATCTAAATATTTAATGTAACTTAATTTTGCTATCAAACACAATATATATTTACTTAAAAGCAAGTCTTTTCAAGATATGATTATTTGAAGCGAATAATTATAAATTACAAAGAAGCATATATGAATGCTATTATTTATATTGGAAACGTTACTAAAGAACTTGATTTCTCCGTCTGTTACTGAGTGGCCTTACCCATTTGTCCTTCTGCATCCCAAATCGCTCAATGAACCAATCATTGTACCTTGCATATAGAAAGTTCCCAAAAACAATCCCAACTATCAACCCACTTCCAACTCCACAAAATATCACGATCCAATCAACTCTTTCACTTGGAAGGAAAGACTCAGACATGCAGCTTGGTTGTGGAGGTGCTGACACCTTTGGATTTTGGCATTCCTTGGACAAAGGTTTTCCACACAATCCAAGATTCCCCATGTAGGAGTTGTCCCCAAATGTATTGAATTGTTTTCCTTGAGGTATGCGTCCTTCAAGATGGTTGAATGACACATTCAAAATGGCAAGGAAACCAAGTTGCAACAATTGTTGAGGAATTTCTCCTGATAGGTTGTTTTGGGAGAGATCCAAAGATTCAAGATTCTTTAGGTTACCCAATGATGACAAGACATGACCAGTAAAATGGTTGTTGGAAAGATTAAGTGATTGAAGCCTATGAAGATCTTGTAACGACCGGGGGATTTCTCCTTCAAATTTGTTACAAGAGAGATCAATAGCTACGAGTATGTTCAAAATATTATTGAACTCCGTTTTGGAACTTTTGTATGTAATGGTCATTGAGTATTGAACTAGCTCCACAAATCCATCTAAGGATACGTTTGATTGCATATAAGTTGATTGGCTAACGCGAACACCTTTCATTGCATTCCAAGATTGGAAGTACTTGTGGGGCAATTGACCACTAAAACGATTGTTGGAGAGGTCTATGATCCTCAACTTGGGAAATTGTGAGCTAACGGTTGTTAACCCTTGAATTTCACCATAAAATTTGTTGGACCGCAAAATGAGAACTTGCAACTCAACAAGAGTTCCCAGCCAAAACGGAAACACATCATCCAAAGAGTTGTCTCCAAGAGAGATAAGCTCCAAATTGGTACAATTTGCCAACGATTTTGATACCTGGCCCACAAATTGATTTCCGCTTAAATCAAGACTCCTCAATGGGCTGTCCTTGGAAAATGAATTCATCATTGTGCCTTGAAGCTTGTTTGTACATAGATCCAAACCAATCAAGGAATTGCTTAAGCTGCCAAAACAAGGAGGGAGAATTCCAGTTATGTTGTTAAAAGACAAACGTAGAAATCTTAGAGATTTCAGTTCGCATATCAATGGGGGTATTTCTCCTTCGAGATAATTATTATTGCCATCATAAACCTTTGTGGTTCGTGGTGGAACGGGTAGTCGTCCGTGTAGCAGATTATTATCAATGGCGAAAAAATTCAGACGTGTCCATGAGGGAAAAAGTTGATGTTGATGAAAACCAGTGATGAAGTTGTTTGAAAGGACAATCATCTCTAATGTCTCTTGGCTGTTATTCCAACCCCACTCTGGTATGAGGCCATGAATTTTGTTGTTGTCGAGATACAAGGCCCTCATTTTATGTTGGAAGCGCAAAAAGGCAGGGTATTCTTTCAAGTTGCATGATGAAAGATCTAGGGTATCCAATTCTGGTAATGTGCCATTGGTGTAGTTTTTAGTATTGGCCACAAACGATATCCTATTACCACCTATCCAGAGAGCTTCGAGTCTGTTGAGTCCTAAGAACCAGTCTAATTCCACCATGTCGGTAAAATGGTTATGACTTAGGCTAAGAACTTGAAGACTCTTGAAGTTGGAAAATGAGCTTGAAATTGGTCCTTGTAATTGATTTTGACTGAGGCCTATCACACTTAACTGAGTGAGGTTCATAAACGAAGACGGGATACGACCAAAAAGAGAGTTTTTTCCCATCTCGACAAGACTAAGTTTGGTTAGGTTTGCAAGAAACGTTGGGATTTCACCATATAGGTTTATTTGACCTAAATAGAGTTCATTAAGGTTAGTCAGCTTTCCAAGCCAATCAGGAAAGCCTGCCTCATCAAAGTTGTTACCACTAAGATCCAAAACAGTGAGTTTTGTAAGACTTACCAATGAAGGAACTACGCCTGTGAACTCATTATCACCGAGACTTAACAGAGTGAGTTGTGTCATGTTAGCAAGTGAACCTGGAATAATCCCTGAGAAAGAGCAGGCACCTAGACTCAACTGGATTAAACGGTTTAGATTCTCGATGGATTTTGGAATAATCCCAGAGAAACCTGTTGAGTGTAGACTCAAATACTCGAGTAAGCTGTTGTTATGAAATTCAGGCAAAAAACCAGTGAGGTTGGTGTTGTATGACACATCAAGAAATTTCAGCTTGGGTAGTTGAAGTATGGCCACGGGAAATTCATTTTGAAGAAAACAATTTTCAAGCTTGATTGACCTCAAGGAAGAAAAGTTGGCTAGAAAACGAGGTAACAAAGAACTAATGTCGACCCACGAGAGATGGAGTTCTTCAAGTCCGGTTAAGTTTTGCACCAACTTCTCTAGGCTATGACTTTGAAGCTTTATCGGATTCCATGACAGATCTAACGAAGACAATTGGATCAAGTGTGAGACTTCATTCGGGATTTGGCCACTGAAGCCGGTATCAGAGAGATTTAGCCTTCTTAACTGCTTTAGACCAGAAATCTGAGACGGGATTCGAGATCCAGTAAAGTCGTTCAGCGCGAGGTTAAGCGTCTGAAGATGAACAAGGTTGAAGAGGCTGCTGCTAGAGTTGATATGGCCACGAAGAAATCTTTCGCTCAAGTCAAGACCGATCACGTGGCCATCCTCTTCTTCGTTGCTGCACACCACCCCATCCCACAAACAACAATCAGAACCATCATCTGATGCATTGTTCGTGATCTTCCAAGAGTCAAATGTTCGAAACCCAGGAGGAGCTTCGAAAGATGGATTAGGAAAACTTTGCTTAAATAGGTACAAAGCCAAGCATTCGTCTTCATGGCTTATAAATAAGGATTGAGTGCATGTGAGAAGGAGCAACGTGAATAGAAAGCTTTTTGGTAGGAAATAGGTGAAATATTGGAAGCATGGAGCCATGAAGAAATTAAACAAGTTTGGTTTGATAATTGATTTTTTGTGGATTTGTAAGTAATGTTGGTACGTGTTTATATAGACCATATGTATTGTCCATAAACACATAAAATATGCAAATGAAGATGAGGAAAAAAAAGGAAGATTACATATGAGCCACGAATATGGTCTTGAAGGTAGGGGTCAATGGGAAAGATTTCAAATTAACACTTCCCTTCTAAAAATATAATATCTTTTCGAAAACATTAAAAAAAATTATATGTTAATCAATTTATGATATACAATTTCAAAGTTTGTTCATTTTAGAGCATCTTCAACAACGATGTTAAAATAGATATTTATGATATTTTTTACTTTAACAACTATGTTAAAGTGTTCTTTAAAATATATAGAAAAAGATCTAGAAATGTGGATATCTTTAAATTTGGAAAATCTCTAAAACTCAAAATTTAGAGAGATAAGTAATACTTTATTTAATTTTTAGAGTAAATTACAAATTTAGTCCCTGTGGTTATTGAAAGTTTTGGATTGGGTCCCCCAAACAAAATAATTACATGCATAGTCACTATGGTTTTACTTTTGTTATGGATTAGCTCCCTCATCCTAATTTTGTTAACCTAGGTTTTGTTAAGTAAAGGACGTTTTGCTCATTTGATACTTTTTCATTTTTAATTAAACAATTAATACATGCTCTTTTGTTTTACATACCCAAGAACACCATCATTGATTGTCCCGTACTAATCTCCTTCTCCCTTCTCCGACAAACTCGCCCCGTAGATCTCCGGCCATCTCCATTGTCACCTACATGAAAATGAATTGTCGATGCTAAGAAACTCAATTAATCTTTCTGAGAATGAAGCAACGACATGATCAAATTTCATTCTTGAATCGGTTTAAAAATTAAATAAAATATTGGTTTATTGAGGATTTAACCAAGGTTAGATATAACCGTCTATTATAAAATGACATTGTATACCCTTTTTGTTTAGTAGTTCTAAAGAGTTCTATTTAAGTTGATGTTTAATGATGTATTACTTCTTGTAAATTGATCGACTTCTCGCATGATCATTCATTCATATATATATGTGTGTGTGTGTGTGTGTGTGTGTGTGTGGATGTTCAAAAGAAAACCTCAAAAAAATGAAAAACTGAAGAACACACTAGCTTTGATATAGACGATATGCGCTTCTGTATACAAGTAAATTATGTTTTTTTTTAGTTTTTATACACATGTGTATAATGCACGTGTGCATGTTACAAATTACTTGTATGCACAAGAGCATATCGTCCAGATAAATGATTACCAAGGTGTTCTTTAGTTTTCCGTTTATTTGAGGTTTTCTGAACCTGACCATATATATATATATATATATATATATATATAAGATATTTATGGAAAATGATAGAGTTCATTTATTATGATTATCGCTTTAGATTGACCAAATATTTATCAAGTTAAATGGACGGTTAAGATTGGTTTGTAAAGTCAGTAACAATGACATGGTTTGTATTTCAAACGTCATATAGGTTCATACGAGAACAAAATTTATTTAAGAAAACATGATGAACGGCCTAATACACACAAAATCATATATGATTAACGCGGCTTTGTCGCTGGCGATTTTTTTTTTTTTGCCGTTAATTATGAATCATATTTGATTTTGCACATGATTTGTTGTTTTCTTGTTTTCTTAAATAGTTAGCGTTTTCGTTTGAACCTCTCTGTCTCTCTCTCTCTCTCTCTCTATATATATATATATATGTATATAAATATATATATCGTGTGGTGAAAGTTCTACACCATCCATTTTAGTACAATGTGGATTGGTGGAGTGTGTTGTATTTTGAACACCCCTAGAGTACGCTCTATTGACTTCACGTCAATGAATAGTTTGATAGAATACATAATTCAAGTATTTTTAAATCAAGTAGATCATGATTGAGACATATATGGATGTAATTCGTGAAGACCATAGATGTCAATGCCAATATAATATATGGTCTTCATTAATCACATTAGTATGTGCAGGGCTCAATCAAGAGTCTAAAAGAACAGTTTTTTAAATTCATTGTTTCAAATTGACAATACCTTTTAAAGATATGTTTTTATCAAATACTTATTCATAGAGAATAGTTGTTACAAGAGAGTTGAAAAGCATGAGTAAACTAAAGAGCATACAAATAACTATATTTATTTACTCAAGCAAACACAAAATACGCCTTACAAAAAAATGCTTTCTTTATGCCGTGGACTCGAGGAGTAGAGGAAAGACCGCATACATCTACCCAATCCATACCCCACTTCCCATGTGATTCACCGGGTTGTTTGGTTTAGTAAACCAAAGAAAGATGTGTCAACAAGTGGGAATATATGGTTAATTTGTTCATTCAAGTGAAGACCATAATAGTATAAAGATAAGTTAGGATGATTAGGTTTTATAAAAAAGTAATTAATGAAAAATTAATTAAACGGAGTAATAGAATAAGCAAAATGATGAAGCGATTAAGGCATTATTTGGCAAAAATAAGCTAGCTTATTTTCTGGGTACATGTTTGGATGACCATAAGCTAGTTTATAAGTTAACTTTTTGATAAGCTACTTGGAGTAGCTTATGAGGAGTTTTTTGTGATTATTCCAATTATGTCCCTCATTAATATTCATAATTATATATTAACTTTTAATTATAAATAAATAATTAATGTCCATTTTGGTAATTTAAATGTTTATAAGCTAGTTTTTGTCAAACGTGACTTTTTACCAGCTAGCTTATCAGCTACCAGCTAACTTATCAGTCATAAACTAGCTTATCAACTATTTTGCCAAACATAGCCTAAGAGTTAGACAATGTTTTATAATTCGGTTGATGTTTACTGATTAAACAAAGTCATTTGAAATGTTTGATATCCATGAATAAAAAGATGATTTGTATTATAATGACAAATAGATCTGAAATCCGAATCCAAACCCGGACCGAAAATAAAATGTTTGTGCAAAACCCGAATGCCTCGAAATTCGAAATCCGAAACCCGACTTAATACATATGAAAAAACACAAATTTTAATTCACTTAAATATGTATAATAAACTCAGTTTTTTCTTTTACCAATAATTTGTATATGAATCATCGGGAGCAGGCACATGGGCGCCCAAATTCATATATATTATATAGGCAAAGTACGTTCTTTTTATAAAACTAGTTAACTACACTCCTACATACAGTGATACAGGTCAACCTCTTTGTTTATAAATTGTTTTATTAATATAGTGTATATACATATATATTTTGTTGATCCAAACTCTCTTAGTGATTTGATAACGACCCTCTTCTATACTTAGTGAAAATTACGTTTTAATATGTATTAGTGTTTTACCATCAGCGATCAGACTGAGTCTGTTCAGTTATCGCTGATAGTCGTTCTTATAAACATTTCTATGTATTAGTGTTTCACTATCAGTGATAAGACTGAGTCTGTTCAGTTATCACTGATAGTTTCTGAAGTAAACAGCCAACGTAATCCCTGAAGACAAGTCTCGCGTCAACATATGTTCATAGCTGAATCGAAGACGAAGCTGCTGAACAAAGAGAAGTCTACTAGTGACCTGATGCGGATATCAGTGAAGCAAAGACAACTCTACATATACGCGAAGGAACATGAGGAAAAGCTTCAGCGATAGCTGAACCTCTTTATCTCTGAAAGAAGAGATACTCAGCGATCGATCGATCACAAAGCTTATGCCTCAAGTTTCCTTTTGTCTATCCTTGCACAACTTAGTACGATGTGTCAGAACGGACATGTCTCTGCCATAATTCGTACAACAACTCTGTCAACTACACTGTTCATGACCCGGCCGAAAGCATGTCTCCCAAAAGTCAGACTTCCAAAGCAAATCAGTGAACGCCACGTGTAAAGTGCCCTGCCATGCATTTAATGCATAGGGTATAAATAGGAAGTTCACCCCTTCATCTGAAGGTGTGCTCAATCCTTGAACCCAATATAGAAACCCTTGTTTTCTATATCTCTTAATCCCTCATTCTCTGAATTTCTTGTGCAATCATCTTAGTGTTTCTTAAGTTTGTTTAGACTGAGTCTGTCTTAATCTTATTTTCGCAACAAACTTGTAAATTGTATTTTGATTTATCAATAAACAATTTATTAAACTTTAATTTCTGTGTTTGTATTCAACCCCCCCTTCTACAAACTTGTTAAGCACCTTCGGGACCAACAAGTGGTATCAGAGCAGTTTGTTTAATCTAATAAACAAGATCTTGCTGTATACTCTTCCTTGCTATTCTAAAATGGCACTAAACACAAACACAAACTACTATGATAATGGTTCACTTTCTAAACCTCCTCGATTTAGCAGAGATAACTTTTCTCTATGGAAAAATCGAATGATGCTATTTCTTGAAGGTGCGGATCCTACTATACCTGAATATATAGAAAACGGACCCTATGAACCTGTTAGAATTATAGCTGCGGTTCCCGCTACTGCCACCACTGAAGCTGTCCCTGAACGATATGTCGTTAAGGAAATAAGACAGTGGAGTGATGAAGATAAAAAGAAGGTAGGCATAGATGCAAGAGCAAAGACCATTATCTCAATGGCTCTGCCTGATGAAGTTTTCCATTCCATCATGCATTTGAAAACTTCTAAAGAAATATGGGAAACCATATGTGTTCAATATGAGGGCACCACTGAAATCCAAGAGACTCAAAAGATTAACTTGGTAAGACAGTATGAAAGTTTTATCGCTGGTAAGAATGAATCTCTTTCTGACATTCATCAGCGGTTTAACTGCCTAATCATTGACCTAAGAACTGTTGGAAGGACCTATTCTAATTCTGAGGTCCTAGCAAAATTCTTGGAAAGTCTTCCTGAAAGCTGGGACAGTTATTCAATATGTCTTAAGCTGGGACAGTTATTCAAAATTCTTGGAAAGTCTTCCCAATATGGAATCTGGTAAACATCTTCTTATTTTTAGTCTAAATCATTTCTTCTATTATGATTCTTTCCATAACAGAAATGGCACAGTCTTCAATCGTTGCTTCCAAACATGTACGATTCGCTCTCACTGAAGTTGAGATTACTAAATGTAATCATTTGGCGAGACTCGAGTTCAAAGCTGACAAATACCCACATCTGGTGGAAGCTGCTGAATTTTTCAAACAATCGTGCCTAGCTTACGCGATCACTGTGGATCCTAAGCCTTCCAAGACTCTACTCCAGCAGTTCTGGTTCACTACTGATGCAACTGAACTCACCAACAAGAAAGGTGAACGAGTCCCTGCTATCTCTTTCAGCACGGACTTGGGGCCAGGGAGCATGACCGCTCTTAGCCTCAGGAAATCTTTAAGATTCCCTGACAAACCAAAGAGTGGGTTCGACGCACTCTCCACTGATGATGAGCTGATATCATTTCTGGACGCAATGGGCTATTGTTGGGAAAACAAACCGAGATCTTCCATTCCCAACAAGAAGCTCACCAAGATCCTCAAAGCTCAGATGCCATCACAACTGAACTTTATCTTCTCGCACATAATTCAGTGCATGAGCGGGAAGAGTGGTTCGCTGGATCAAGCTAGCAAAACACAACTGCAGATGGCCTATTCTGTTATCGCTGGTCAAAACTTTGACTATGCTACCGCAATCTTTGAAGACCTGAGGTCGAGATTAGAGAAGCCTGAAAGAGATCCCAAGATCTCGTACGTACGTTTCATATGTACGTACATCAAGTTCCTCTATCCCAATACCTATCCCACCAAAGACGATGGCACTTTTGCCAAGATAGGTCAACGATCACTGGAGGTAAAGCTACTCGCCAACGAGGTAGGTATTTCTCTCCTTCGCTCTCGTCTCTCTCTCCATTCTTCTTCATCTTCAGCGACCACGCAGACGGTTCCTTCGTCTGCTATCCCTGTCGCTACCACTACTTCTAAACGACCATCAGCTAGTCCGATTGGACCTTCTAAAAAGGCCAAAAAGACTAAGGAAAGTACACCTATTAGTACTTTCCTCCACCTGAGGGAGCTTCTCAACAAGCTACCTTAGATGCATTTGTGGGTCTTTCCTCCACAACTCCAGCAGTCACTCAACCTACCGTGTCAACGATTTCGATCGCTGTCACAACATCAGTAACCCCACCTACTATCTCAATCGCTGAGATGACCCCCAACCCTACTTCTATCCCCACAACTCTTCCCTTTTCTACTCCTTTGGTCTCTGCACCCGCTACCTCTTCTTTACCTATAGGACCTGATCATCAAACTTTTGAGGAATCTATGATGTTCTACAAAATGTTTGAAAAGTCAGGTAAACCTATAATCCTAAACACTTCTTTCCCCACCTCTCCAAATAAGCCCGTATCTGAACTAACATTATTTTCAGGTCCTAGTTTGGCGTCTGTTGACACGCATGTCAACAGTCTGGGAGAAAAAGTGGACGCTCTCACCAACACTGTCAACAACAACACAAGCGCTGTGAATCAGGCTGGTGAGGAGCTGAAGAAGTTGATCACGAGCAGCTCTTCTAAAGCTGAGACCTCCCATCTTTCGGCTGTTGAAGAACAAGTCGTCCAACTCAAAGAGTCATCTCAACTCTTTCAGGGGCGATTTGAGTCTCTTACCACTGAAGTTCGGGGTCTCTCTTCAAAGGTTGACCTCTGTACGTCCCTTCTTCAGCAAATTCTACAAAAGATGAATGCACCAGCTCCAGCGCTGCCTCCCTCCTTCACTGAAGATGATCGGACCAACCTCAACATCGTTGTGGAATTCATCCATGATGCCACGTGCGACATCCCTGCGGTTGAAGACCGGGTCAAGCGTCTGGAGGCTGACGTCCAAGTGCTGCAAGCTTCAACAGCTACTCCAGCAGCTGAGCAACCCCCTCCCGCTGATAATGACAAAGTGGGGGAGAAAGCTGAAGAAACTTCTATCGCTGCTGCTGGGGAAGCTAATACTCCAAAGAAATCTCCTTCTCAATCTGAGGGGGAGAAGGTAATAGAATCCTCATCTATTCATTCTTCTATTCTCTTTGAAGATGATGAGGAAGAAGACGATGAAGAGGAACAAGAAGATCCAGATCTTGAAGATCAAGAAAAGGATCAACCCTCTGACGACGACGATGATGATGAAGACCAATCTATGTGGTTCTCCAAGCCGAACGTCGCATCAGGGACAACTTCGCAAGAGGTTGTCAAAACAGGGGTGAGAGGTGATACATCTTCAAGCACTCCTTCGCAAAACAAAGACAAGCAAGCAATCGCTGAAGAATGCTTGAAGACTGGATCAAAATCTGAGGGGGAGCATCCTTCTCAGGTATGTTTTTCAATTGTACCACTCTCCTACTCTTTCCAAACCCCTATTTCCTTCTAGCCTTTATCTCTCTTTTTCTAAACATATACACTTATCCCTTCTTTCCTTCATTTTCGATCCAGATAGTTCTCACCCCTGCTTAAGGGTTCTGAACTACAAATAATTCCAGCTGCTATCGCTGAAGAAATAATCCCAATCTCTATCGCTGAGATTGATGAAGAAGAAGAAGAAGATTCCCTGGTTCATCCAGGAAGGCCCTCTCGACCATCTCATTGGTCAGAGGAAGTGGTGAAGAAAAGAGTTGAAATGATCGCTCAACTAGAAAGTCAACGGCTGAAAATCCCTCTTCAAACATCCACAGAGCTCGACTTCCTCACTGAAGCTGAAAGAGAAGAATCTGCCAAAGCTGAGAAACTGATCGCTGAAAGCAGAAGAGATGCCCAGCTCGCTTTAAAGATTCAATCTTCTCAAGTCAAGGACAAGAAGCTGAAAAGCAAGTCTGTGGAAGTTCAAGCTGCACTGCTGAAAGAAATTGAAGAGGAACGCTCCAAAAAACAAGAAATCAACGATAGGTCTATCGAATGGTGCAAACAGAAGATGGATTATCGTTCTGATCTTCTTCCGATATCAGCCGTGACTATCTCTGGTCGCAAGAATAAGGATCAACTCTTAGTGACCATGGAGATTACCGGAGAGGATGGAACCCAAAAAGCTATGTACGTATCCAAACTTGAGAGCTTCGGATTTACGGAATGGATAGAGTTCTGGGATGCGCTGAAGAAATCCAAATCTACATACAGAGGCTACATTGAAGGACTTCTTGAAGCCCTCATAAATAGAGTCACTTCTGTACTGAAGCTGCCATCTCCTCTTCCTCCCAAATCTTTGAAACTCAAAAGAAGAATTGGGTCCTCCTCATCTGAAGACGTCGCCATCATCAGGAATGAAACTTCTATCAAATTTTCAAGAGATGCATTGTTTGGTCCTCCTCCCGATCTTTCAGTTCTGGATTTATCTCTGCCTCCTGGTGGTCCTTTCCAAGCTGGTCAAGTAATTGACGATCCTTATGGAATATTCTTCAGAGATGATGATGAGGAACTCAGATTTCAAAGAGTCTCTGAGATTCCTATTTGTCCTCTGAATCATCTCAAAGATCTCTTATGTTTATGGTGTGACTTCTTCCCTGCTGCTGAGAAAATTAAAGAAATTATCAGCCAAGAATCTTTGGAACGAAGACAGAAAGGAGAAGAAATACCTGAGTATATGATCAATCCTCCTAAGTCTTCTTATAGCTGATAGATTAGTTTCCTTTTCTGTAATCTATTAGTTATACTTACAGTAGTTAGTTATTCACTTGTACTTATGATTTTCATGTCTTGTAATTTTATCCCTGAATTAAATGAAAATTGCAGTGATGTACTTAACCCTATCAGTACTGTAAAAGATCCCTCAAAATAGTAATTGGGACATGCATGCTATGAGTCCTTTTTATTCCTATATTTTGAATCATAAAGTAATTGTCTTTAGTTACTTTGTCATTATCAAATAGGGGGAGATTGTTGATCCAAACTCTCTTAGTGATTTGATAACGACCCTCTTCTATACTTAGTGAAAATTACGTTTTAATATGTATTAGTGTTTTACCATCAGCGATCAGACTAAGTCTGTTCAGTTATCGCTGATAGTCTTTCTTATAAACATTTCTATGTATTAGTGTTTCACTATCAGTGATAAGACTGAGTCTGTTCAGTTATCACTGATAGTTTCTGAAGTAAACAGCCAACGTAATCCCTGAAGACAAGTCTCGCTTCAACATATGTTCATAGCTGAATCGAAGACGAAGCTGCTGAACAAAGAGAAGTCTACTAGTGACCTGATGCGGATATCAGTGAAGCAAAGACAACTCTACATATACGCGAAGGAACATGAGGAAAAGCTTCAGCGATAGCTGAACCTCTTTATCTCTGAAAGAAGAGATACTCAGCGATCGATCGATCACAAATCTTATGCCTCAAGTTTCCTTTTGTCTATCCTTGCACAACTTAGTACGATGTGTCAGAACGGACATGTCTCTGCCACAATTCGTACAACAACTTTGTCAACTACACTGTTCATGACCCGACCGAAAGCATGTCTCCCAAAAGTCAGACTTCCAAAGCAAATCAGTGAACGCCACGTGTAAAGTGCCCTGCCATGCATTTAATGCATAGGGTATAAATAGGAAGTTCACCCCTTCATCTGAAGGTGTGCTCAATCCTTGAACCCAATATAGAAACCCTTGTTTTCTATATCTCTTAATCCCTCATTCTCTGAATTTCTTGTGCAATCATCTTAGTGTTTCTTAAGTTTGTTTAGACTGAGTCTGTCTTAATCTTATTCCGCAACAAGCTTGTAAATTGTATTTTGATTTATCAATAAACAATTTATTAAACTTTAATTTCTGTGTTTGTATTCAACCCCCCTTCTACAAACTTGTTAAGCACCTTCGGGACCAACATATTTCTATTAATATAATATTTGTACATATTAAAATTCTAACGAAGTCTATTTTAGGTTATATTTACTACAACAAATAACGTTTTTTTTCTCAATTAAGCGATAAAGTTTCAAAATTTTCTATTTTAAGTGACAACTTCAAAAAAATTAAATCAATGAAACAAAGTTTATATTTTCTATTTAATGTAACATTTGATAACGTGAATGTGAATTTTTTTGTCCACTTCGTCATAACTCTTAAGTAAATGGGTGTCCATGTCAAAATCAGTACCGGTCAACATGGGTACAAAATATTAATATTAAAAACTTTGTTACAACGATTGAGAAAAAAGTTATTTGTTACACTAAATAGGAACCAAGCCAAAATTTGTCTCGTTTTGATGCATATAGAGACCGTATTATAGAGGTCTACTTTATTGACCTTCAAATATAGAGACCGATATTTTTTACCTCTACTTTTTTAATGTTTTAGTGTTAGTTTAAAGATAAAAAGACCTCCATTTTTGTATGTTTAATATTGGGTTGGAGATGTAGACATTTTAACGCAAAACATCATACGTGTTATGTGGAATTTTGAACACCCTATAACACGATTGATTGACTTTAGGTCAATGGATGATTTGATACGATATATATGTTTGTCGTATTAATGGAATTAATTAACTAGATCGGATGTAATTCGTCAAGCCATATATAGGATTGATAAACATCTCTGTCTATACTTTTTCAATTAAAAAAAAACACCTCTATTTATATATGAGGGAAATCAAATAAGAACTAGAGTGAATTGTGGATTTGGTCCTGTGGTTTAGTGATTTCTTTGACCATTGTCCTCATTCTATGTTTATTGTGGATTTGGTTCTTGTAGTATTCAATTTATTTTGGTCATGGTCCTTTTGACTAACACTTCCGTTAACTTCGTTAAATCAAGGATCATTTTAGCCATGTTGCCTAATTTTTGTCCTTTTTTTATAAGAAAAATAAAAACAATATTTTTATACACACAAACACACACGCACACAAACACACACATGTATACATATATATATATATATACACATATATATATATATATATATATATAACGATATTAGAATAAATAAAATAAGATATTATTGTATGATTTAATTTTTAATTTTTTTAAAATTAATTATATTAAATACGATTTAATTTTATTATTTTATTGTAATTGTGGAAAAAGATATAGTTTTATTGTTTTAATGTAATTAAAAATTTAATTTAAACAAATCAGATCATAAAACTATATCTTATTTTATTTAGAGCGAATAAAATAAAATATGGTTTTGTAATTTGATTTATTGAATTAAAATTTTAATTGAGTTAACGACGATTTAATTATATTGTTCTTTTACTATCATTGCAACAAACAAGCTTATTGTTTATATTTTAATACCAAAAATCATCTAAAACCTTTGAGAAATGAACTATAATTTTATCATCTTAAAATTAGATGTTCCAATTTTCATATTGTTTTTTAGTCAAAAACTCAAAATCAATTTTCATATTGTTTTTAGTATGATAAAATTAGAGTTAATTTCTCAACGGTTTTTAATGATTTTTGGTGTTAAAATATCAACAATAAGTTTGTTTGTTGCAATGATAGTAAAAGAACAATATAATTAAATCGTCTTTAACTTAATTAAAATTTTCATTCAATAAATCAAATTATAAAACTATATTTTATTTTATTCGCTCTAAATAAAATAAGATATAGTTTTATGATCTGATTTGTTTAAATTAAAATTTTAATTACATTAAAACAATAAAACTATATTTTTTTTCCACAATTACAATAAAATAATAAAATAAAATCGTATTTAATATAATTAATTTTAAAAAAATTAAACAATTATATCATACAATAATATCTTATTTTATTTATTTTAATATCGTTATATACATATATATATATATATACTTGTTTGTGTGTGTGTGTGTGTGTTTGTGTGTATAAAAATATTGATTTTATTTTTCTTATCAAAAAAGGACAAAAATTAGGCAATATGGCTAAAATGGTCATTGATTTAACGAAGTTAACGGAAATGTTAGTCAGAAGGACCATGACCAAAATAAATTGAATACCACAAGGCCCAAATTCACAATAAACATAGAATAAGGACCATGGTCAAAGAAATCACTAAACCACAGGGACTAAATCCACAATTCACTCTAAGAACTATAAAAATATTATAAACCAGTGAAAACCTATCTAAAATTATTTTTTATTTGATTTTCTTTTCATCGAAGGCTAGAATTTAAATATTGTTTCATAATGTGATAATTTCATTAGTATTTGTTTCACAATTTGAAACTATTTACATATATTTTTCGTTTCACTATGTAAATCAAAAAAAGTTTCACATGTATTTTCTTCACCATTTGAGCACAAACCTAAAACAATACCTTAAATCGTAGTTTTTAATGAAAAAAAATCATATAAAAAATATTTTATAATGGTTCTTACAAGTTTGTAACATTTTTTTGGTTCATTTGATTACCTTCTTAGATATATATATATATATATATATATATGTATGTGTGTGTGTGTATATGTATATGTATATATATAGGGAGAGGTTCATTTGAGAAATGGTAAATATATGAGAAATAGAGAAGTAATCTTAGTCATTCATCTGGTCAACATTTACGGCTTTGACCGCGAAGCACCGGATAATTCTTTGTGTGGTCTATAGAAGGTAGAGGGGTAATTTCGTAAAATACACGGGATGAGTTCATATATGAATCTGTATGAATCACAAAGATTCATATATGAATCTGTTAATTAGTTCAACTGATTCATATATGAATCTTTGTGATTCATACAGATTCATATATGAATCTGTTAGTTAGTTCAACTGATTCATATATGAATCACAAAGGTTCATATATGAATCAGTTAAAAGAGTTCAGTTGTGAATTGCACTGGTTCATATATGAACATATAGTTCATATGTGAATTATACATGTTCATATATGAACACAGCCCGTGTGTTTTGTAAAATTTACGAAATTGTCCTTCTATTTTTGGGATAGCCGCAACTTTTGACCAGTCAAAGCTGCAACTTTTGACCGGTCAAAGCCGCAATATTTGACTAGTCAAATCCGATCTTGACCATATG
The DNA here is from genome assembly GCA_954870635.1 of Arctium minus. Taxonomy (NCBI): domain Eukaryota; kingdom Viridiplantae; phylum Streptophyta; class Magnoliopsida; order Asterales; family Asteraceae; genus Arctium; species Arctium minus. The sequence goes on from OX941080.1 coordinate 14,208,731, forward strand.
AATGGCTAGGATTACTTCTCTATTTCTCATATATTTACCATTTCTCAAATGAACCAAACACTATATATATATATATAATGGGTCTGCTTTTGAGAACCTATGAAATTGTTATAACTTTTAGAACCAATGCATAATGTGTTATTTCATATGATTTTTTCCCCATCTAAGACTAAGATTTAGACTATTGATTAACATATATTTGTTTCACAATGTATTTGTTTCAGATTACTTGGTTCACAATGTGAACATTTTTGACGTATTTGTGTAACAAAAAGTTCATATAAAAAGGTTTCTTATTGTGAACCAAATACATATGAAACAATCACATTGTGAAACAAATATATGTATTAATTCATTAAATATTATTCTTAGATGAGAAAAAAAAATCATGTGAAACAAAACCGTAAGATACAAGTTTTCACGCACAAATTTTAAAGTTCTGAAATGATTAACCTTCTCTCTCTAATATTGGGTTTACAAACTTTTTTCTGATGTTACATGTTGGATAAACGATAACATGACATGTGTCCTAGTTGTTGCCATTCATTATGATTAATGAATCTGAGCATCCATAATGGATGATACACATTGATGATGAATATCTTACAATGTAAAATTCTCACATTTCACATGGTACATGAGATTCTCATTTGATTTTTTCTGTCTCAGTCATGTCTCATGTTGTTCCACCTATATTTTGGTGGAACAAGAAAAAACTTTTTTTTGTCCCAACATGTCACAGTCCTTGTCTCATGTCATTTCAAACGTGGGACAATGACCTTGTCCTCACCCATGTCGCGCCAAACGTGGACAGTGATTTTTATCTCGACCTGTCTCGTCCCATGTACCAAACGCAACCTTATGGATTTCAAGTCGGGAATAGAGTTGTGGTAAGCAATATAGATCGCCCCTAAACTCACTCTATAAAAAAAAACCTTCTTAATTCTTAACTTAGGGGGTGTTTGGGATTGCTTATTTAAAATAACTTACGTTTATTTGTAAAAGTGCTTATTAACTTATGTTTATTTGTAAAATGCTTATTAACTTATAGAAAGAAGGGGCAATTATGTAATTTGGTTAAATAAGTTAATAAGGAGTTTCAAATAAGTCAGTTGGGAATGACTTATCAAAAATTGCTTATTAGCGGGGTGGAAAAGTCATAAGCTTTTTTTTTCTTTTTTCCAATCCAAACACTCAAAACAACTTATTTACTGTTTGAAAACGCAATAAGTTAATAAACAGTGTTAATAAGCAATCCCAAACACCCCCTTAATGTTTTTTTTGGTACATATTTTCCCTAATCCTTGTATTTGTTATCTTGAAGGTATATGACTATAATTCTAGTATTCTACACAAATAAAGTGTCTATTCCAGAAGAAAAGCGGTCAACCCCAATCTCGATACTATTAAACAATCTATGACTACAAAAAGTTGGGTCATGGTTAGAGCATCTCCAACAGTTTCTCCAAAATGGAGAAAATGGAGATTTTTGATGATTTTGAGCAATTTTTTGCTCCAACAGTTTCTCCAAAACTTTCTCCAAAATGGAGAAAATAGAAGAGAGATTATATTTTTCTCCAAATTTGGAGATATTCCCAAAAATGATTACTAAGAGAGAGAAATTATTTTTTATTATATCACACCAATGAGAAGCTTTGAAATAAATTGTTTAGGTGAGGGAAATAATATTTTATTAAATATATAGAATATTTTAATAATTATTATCAATGATTTATCTACAAAATGGGGATCTGTTGGAGATGGATGTAATTTTTTCTTTTTGAAGATTTTGACTTTTGGTTCTCCATTTTAGAGAAGTTGTTGGAGATGCTCTTAACATCTATCCATCCACCGAAAAAGGTACATAGAAGGATTCACAAAAGAATGAAAGTATCAATTAAAATCACATGTATGATAGAAATGGGCATTTGATAGAAAGGATTATGTAAAATTTGTTTGGAGTAGAAGTTATAGACATCTTATTACCAACATCACCTCCCAAAGCATCTCAGCATTGAAGTTGCCAATCTTTGAGCTTTTAGCTATTTGGGTCTTGGTAATTTCACAACAAAGAATATAAACAAAGATTGCTACAACGAGAGTTCTTCCATTGCTCTTTCATGGTAAATTTCTATTGCAGTGTGTGATGCATCACAACTTTAGTGCACCGTTTATGCTATGAATATCTTGTTGAAAGAGGTTTTGCTACAACCAGTGTGTGACCAATTAAGCATTCAGTGGTTAGATGATCATTCAATCATGCATAGTAGGTTTTTCCATTTGAATAAGATAACGTTGGTTATTTATTTATTAAGTAATGAATGGAAAAGGTTCGAATGAAATTTGTTTGAGTAATAGAATCGCTATTGTATAACTATCCAGCACATACGTGTTGTCTTTGGGTGATCAATACCATGTATTTTCATAAGAAATTCTGGTCAGCTCGATGAAAACTTCAGTAGACTTACGCATAAGCATATAAAAGAGAAGTGTGGACAATGTGTTTGAGTAATTGAGTTTGCTTTTATCATAATCTATCTTAGTAACGTATGATGTATGCAAGGTGTTCATGTCACAACTTTGATAACCATTGACATGTATATATATGGTGCAGGTTCCACCTTACATTGGTGACTACTGCAACTGTATGCTGTTGGATGATGTAAGTTTGTTTCCTTGATTGTTAATTGAAGTTTCTTGGTAAATATTGAAGATCAATGATGGTATATTGTGAATTTAGAACATCAATCTACTTATATGCGAGTCCTTTGAGGTACGTTTGGTACACGGGACAAGACCACGTAGGGGCGCTTCTCTACATTTCTCCCCACTCGCAGTTTCATTGTGGCCTGTTGTTCTCCTCTGCCGACACATGTACTCTTCCCATAATCATCCTTTGCAAAGGTATCTGCTCAGTAACTCTTTTCTGCATCAAGTGAGAATCATAAAAACAATCATCCCTATGAACCAATAAGAACTTGTTATATACACTAATCAACAAGACTCAAGCACAGCAATTTAACTGCAAAGTAGATAATCTAAAATAAATATCTTAGAATATATACTTGCAAAAATTCCTACGAGCAGCCAGCGGGGATCGGGGAAAGTTAGCTACATATCGTGCTCCTCCCCGAGAAGCACTCTGTTATTTGTTCTAAAGTCACATTGAATTTGCATGCAGCTGCTGGGGTGAACAGGGAATCATTTTTTTCAATAGTCCTATTGCTGCTCATGCTAATATGTAATTGTCAAAAGCTGTGGTGCTGGGCCAATGCCTACGCAATTCCTGTAAGCGCCGATGGGATCAACCATCTTTTCCTTATATTTTGGCTCTGTTTATAATGTGTGGTTATAGATATATGATGTTAAGAGGTTACCATTATGAATTGGCTAGGTTTGTTATTGCAATCTCTTATGTGTGGCTATGTGCAAAACAGTAAACCAAGTCTTAAAGTGCTTTACCAAGTTCACGCCTCCCTCTCTGTTTCAATCATAAACTGCCTCAAAAGGTGTGACTGAATAATGAATACTTAGATGCTTGAGGCCGTAAGCTGCCACAACTTCTTTCTTTTACTTTTGCAGTTTAGCTGTAGTCTCGGACCAATGAACGAGTTACATTTGAAACAAGGGCATAATATGAGTGGCAAAATGATTACAATCATTAGTACAAAAGAAGAAAAAGCCTCTATAAGCATCACTCTCGAAGGATTTTTATTTTATCTTCATTATGTTATGTTCTCCTCTCTGTGAAATCAACTCTGAATATGAAGATTATATATTTCTTTTGTTCGATTGGTGAAACTGCTTTCATCAGCTATTTTGATTTTGAAGTTCTGCATTGGTGTTGGAAGTTCTGTTTTCACCTGGAAAAAGCTTACTTGCAAGAACAGGATCATAGGTAATCGGCTATAGGGCTGACGATCATACTTATAGGTTTAGTTGAGAGCGATATATTTACCGTGGGTCTTGTTTCTGTTTATAGTTGTTAAGTTCTTATGTATATATAGGCAAGGTGCCCTGATACTTAAATTTGGAGAACACTTGATAAATATTGGAATATGGTCTGAGTTTCAAGGCTACTGGAGACAAATACTTGTTTCAAGGAGTTTTTATTTAATAAAATGTTGTTCAGAAGTGATACCTAGATATCTTGATTTTCTGTTGGCAAAGTTGTATGATGCATGCTATTATTCCATATGTAGGAGAACACGGAAATGACCAACAAAAGGGAAGTAGAAGAATTAAAGGAGATTTTAGTCAATTAGGATGCAGAGATATGTTAAATATAATGATTCTGGTTAAACCCAATTAGTAAATCAGAACACTATTCTTTTGCTTCATCTCATGTTGCTGATTGATAACCCACTTCAACGCCTAGGTGCAACGGGTGCTGGAGAGGTAAAATCATCTTTAAATATGATATTTTATGCAAAATAAGCCAATAAACTTTTTGTGATTTACTAACAGGTGAAGAGGTACCTTTTCTTTAGGAGTATCAATTGGGACACACTTGCAAGGCAGAAGGTCATTCATTCAATCATTTCATTTTTATTTGTACGTGTGTAGAAGTGGCTAAAGTGCATCCAAGTCGAATTTGGGAAGACAAATGTTCGAAATCGGATATTGTCCTCAACCAGGGTCCCACTTCTCCTCTCCTCAGCCGCATCCCGATGTACACGGTGGAGATTGTGAACAGGTGCACCACCACTTCTCACATGATCCTATGCGTTTTGTTGATGATTATATTTTATTACACTTTATAGGACCCATGGGCAGAGGGCGTCTAAGGACGGCCAAGATCATGCCTAGCTATATATATATATATATATATATATAAAAACAAATGAGCAATGGTGAGGCCATTCCCATGGAAGGTAAATTTTATTGAATTTTTTAATCCAAAATGAATGGTCCTTTTTGGGTAAGATGCATTACTTCTTTATAAGCATCCAGAAAATCAATCAAACTTGTATCACTTTTTTCATTTCATCGTGTACACCATATGTGAAATTGAAGAGGATATCATATCTAAATGTTAGGGAATCTGGGTTTATGGTTAAATAATACTTGAATAAATTCTTGGATTGGATTGTAAACTGGAAAGTCACTTTTCAATAGGGGCGTAGCTAGAAAAATAAGGGAGAGTGGTCCTTTAATGAAATGGTAAAATGCAACAAATTTTGGTTTAGGTCCTATTTAATATAATGGAGAATTTATTTCCAATCGATGTAACAAAATTTCAATATTATTTATTTTGTACTCTAGCTCATTTGATAGGTAACATGCCAATTTGCTTTATTATAGAACTTTATCATATTGATTGATAAACTTTGCTACTTTAATAGAAAATTTTGAAACTTGAGAAAAAAAAAATTGTCAAGCTGAATAAAATTACCAAGACAAATTTTATTGAATTTCAATATATTTTGTCTTTGAAATAAATTTTAAAAAAACACAAAAATGTTATATTTGATAGCAAAAAATAAAAAAACAATTTCACAAACTACCGACTCTTTTAATGTAGGATTTATATTGGTAAATTTTATAAAAGAAAATTATAAAAGTAAAGATGGGTCTTATCAAAAAGAGTATATCTTAGATGGGCGGATGCGAATCTGGATCTATCAACGGAGCAATTCCATTCCAGTCGTAGTCCTTATTTAAATAAACAAATCTATTTATCTATATCTATCTATCTATACTATATATTAAAATTCTATTACGGTTATTGAAAAAGGTAGTTTTTGGAAAAAACCATTTTTAGAAAAATATTATATTTATCACTCTTATAATTAATTATTTAATTTACTTTATATCTCTTATTTTTTCATTTTACACCCTTATCATATTAACACACATAATTGTATATGAACAAAAATACAATGAAAAAATACGTTTCTTTTTTTACAAATTATAACATTATAATCGTCTCGTCAATACCTTTAAAACGAGCCCAATATTGAATATTTTTTAATTTAACCGTACTATTAAATATCGTGAATATCTACGAATTAAATTGTTTTATATTCATACATTTTATTTTTTTTCAGCGTTAACACATTAAAAATACATAATCGTAAAATATATTAAAAATACGTTTCATTCTTATTATAAATAAATCACGGTAATCTCTACTATATTATAAAAATTCTAATACAGATTTTTACAAACTTTTGAAAGCCAAAAAAAAATTCCCAATGTTTCACTTCCTAATTCAATTAAATGTTACGTTTATCACCCTTACAATTAGTTATTTAATTTATTTTATATCTCTTGTTTTCTTATTTTCTATTTTACATACCTATCATGTTAACATAAATAATCATATACGAACAAGAATGGAATAAACAATACGTTTCTTCTTTTTACAAAATATATCATTATAATCGTCTCATAAATATCTTTAAAATGAGCACAATATTGAATATTTTTTTAATTTAACCTTACTATTAAATATCATGAATATCTACGAACTAATGTGTTTTCTATCCATACGTTTTACTTTTTTCCACCGTTAGCACATTAAAAATACATAATCGTAAAATACGTTTCATTCTTATTATAAAATATATCATTATAATTTTTTCGTCAATAATTGTAATATAAATTAATTATTGAATATTTTTATGGGTTTATGATTTCATAAGTTGTGATTCTTAGGTCATGGTTGATTGTTGATGACATGTCTATAAGAAAATAAAATTAATTGTTCGTTCTTTACTTACATTCCGCTGCATCGCGCGGGTATGTACCTAGTATATATATAAAAGTAAATCCTAGTGTTGCTTACGTGTCACCTCCATATTCCAGGATTTCAAAATCCCTGCAATCTCAATATTTTGGATTTTTAATTTTTCCCCCACATTAATTGTATCGTCTCTCATCGCCTCTATGTCTTCCATCTCCTATATTTAAAAAAATAAAGGGTTTTAAAAATCATCAAACATCTCTGCAAGTGTGCATACAAACGAAGTGAATCCATAACATATATGCGTTGTTCATATCATCGCTCCGTCTTCTCATCCCCAACCTGTCGATTTTCTTTATGCCGAGTTGTTAGTATCATCATCTCGCAGCACCGCTCCCTCTTCTCATCCCCAACCGTTTGATTATGTTTCTGTAGATTTCTTCGTAATCGGAGGTATTTCCTCGCGTTCTCTTCTAATCATCTTCTCCATCTTTTTATTAATCTAATCGAATGTTGATTACTATTGCAGTTGAATAAATTTGTTCGAGCTGTTTGGTTATGGCTAGGTCGAGTAGTTTAGTTAGGGCTAGGGTTTGTGTTTATGTTTCGCTGAATTATTGGGACGACAAATTAACATTTGACAACCATTGAGGTTTATATATATATAAATTGGATATTTGCTTATTTTTGTATTTCGGTAACTCGGGTCTATTATAAAATTAGCCTTTGTTGGTATTCATCTTTGTATATTGGTATGTAATTCTTTATTTGTTATATAAAATGGAAATATTTGGTTAATGGATCCGTTGGGTTGAGCCATGGTGACCTTGCACCCCTTTCGCGAGTTACCCAATAAAATAAAACAAAAAGAGTAACAGGGAAATAGAAAGGGTGAACCCAGAAGAGACGTAACTGTATCGAACAACATGCCACATTCCAACCAGAAAAAATACAGTAAAATGAATCTAAATGATTTAAAATATGGTTATACAGCACACGGGAAGTAATATGGGTTAGTATCACCTACTTGAAGAAAAAGAGAGTAGGAAGCTGAAATCTTAACCTTGGCCCTAACTCAATAAAGCTAAGAAGTTTTTTGAGTGGTGAGAGATACAAATTGATCTTTCACCACAACAAAATGCTACCAGGTCACCAGGATTTACTTAGATTACCCGGACAATTTAATTTTATATTTTCAATTCCTAGCCTTATATATTGATATGAAAAGTTTTGGTTGCAATTGTTGGGTGCTTGCAGGGGAGTATATCTTGTGTGAGTTGAATTGTATTCTTCTGTTACTTTCTATTCTATATATGCATCTATAAATATGTTTACGAAATTTACTAATTCATACTAGAATGAAGATCCCATTTAGTTTGTTATGGAAACAAATGAGCCTTATGAGTATGGGTTAAACACAAGCCACCATATTATTAGTGTTAGGTAAAAAATGTGTCTCACAAATGCAAAAACTAGCGAATTGATTTCTAAGGTCCCAAACGAGTAGAAATCCAAGTGCACAATTAACCCAATAACAAATGCGGATAACAATAATCTAGATGTTGCACAATAATTCTCTAACGTAGAATAATAAACCCACGAATTATAGATAATAATAAATATGTTATTATCTATAATTATAGCAAGTTCAAAACAAATAACACCGTGATTTAACGTGGTTCCACTATCGGTTTTTGATAGTGTACATCCACCAAAGAGAGAGAGCAAGAATATTATTACCAACCAAGGAGATTACAAAGTGCTTGTACAAGGATCTTGAGATCCACGATCACCTAACAAAACTTCACGAACACCACCGAATATCAAGAACACTCTCGACCTCACATAAACTAAATATATCGAAAGGATATATTAGGGAGAGTATTATAGTGTTAACTAGTGAAAGTTAAGAGAAAGGGATGAAGAAAATGGTTGGAAGGGAGGGGGTATTTATAGGATGAGAGAGGAGTAGGGACCAAGTCTTATGAGTGGTGACCAAGTATGAAGTTGGCAAGCTTGGAGGCCAAGCTTGGCATTTCCATCACATGTGTATCATCTAAATATAATATAAAATAAATATTATAACACTCCACCATGATGCACGTGATCCTCGATAGCGAAACGAATCCCAATCCAACCAATACGATTTCTTCCAACGGTTGATCATAGCAAGTAGATAGCAAAGTAAATTGGCATGAGGTAGCAAAATGCATTCCAACCGTGACGAGCTTCGGCATGGCCATCACCCGTCAAAGTTACAAGCAAACAAATAACCTCAAATGCACAATCCACTTAAACAAGGTAGAGCATAAGCAAAGCTCTAAGCACTTAACAAAGTAATTCCTTCAAAGATGTCATTTTGTCACCTGTGGTAATATCTTCTCTGTCTCGAGCAAAGTGCCCAACGGAACTAACACAATCGGAGCTGGATCAAGTTTGAGCAATGATCAAACTTAGCCGGCGGTAGCGACTTAGTGAACATATCAGCGGCATTGTCGTCTGTCAGGACTTTCTTCAAATAGACAATATTCGCTTCATGTAATCTCACAAGATATGCATCACGCACATTTATGTGCTTTGTCCGGGAACTGAAAGCCAAATTGGTTGCCAAATGTATGGCACTCTGATTATCACAAAAAATGCGCACGGAAGGTTGCTCGAAGCCTAAACCATTCATTAATTCTTTTAAATGGACCGCTTCCTTTGCAGACTCAACCGCCGCAACAAGTTCGGCTGTGGTTGACAATGCAACAATGGACTGTAAACGTGATCTCCAACTCACGACTGTTCGACCTAATGTAAATACATAACCGGACGTGGATCTCCAACCTACTCGATCACCTGCAAAGTCAGAATCATAAAATCCAACAATTTCAGTCATTGTGCAAACCAAATATAAGACCATGTGTCTCGGTTCCCTTCAAATATCGGAATGCCGTTTTAACGGTTGCCCAATGTGATCGACCCAGATTCACGAGAAACCGACTCACCACTCCGACACAATGTGTGAGATCGGGACGAGTGCACACCATGGCGTACATGAGAATTCTGACCGTACTAGCATATGGAACTTTTGACATTTCGGTCTTTCCCTTGTCATCCTTCGGACAATCTTCACTTGTAATCTTGATGTGCTTCGGTAGCGGAGTGCTAGACGTCTTGGCACCATCAAGATTAAACCGATTCAATATCTTTTGGATATACGCCCGTTGTGTCAATCTAAGTGTTCAGGACTTTCTGTCCCGCACGATTTCCATGCCCAAAATCTTCTGCGCCGCGCCAAGATCCTTCATTTCAAATTCTGACTTCAACTTATCTTTCAGAAGTTCGATCTCTGACCGGTCCTGCAGGCTATAAGCATGTCATCTACATAAAGAAGTAAGTAAGTGAAAACACCACTGTTTTGTCTATGATAGACACAAGCATCTTTTTCACTACACTCAAATCCCAGATTGAGCATAAACAAATCGAACTTCTTATACCACTGACGAGGCGATTGTTTAAGTCCATAAAGTGACTTCTTGAGTTTACATACATATTCTGGTTTGCTTTCGAAAACGAAACCATCAGGTTGCTTCATGTAGATAGTTTCCTCCAAGTCTCCGTGTAGGAAGGCGGTCTTCACATCTAACTGTTCTAGCTCCAAATCGTGAATAGCCACGATCGCCAAAAGAACACGAATAGATGTATGGCGTACAACGGGAGCAAAAATATTGTCATACTCGATACCTTTCCGTTGTGCAAAGCCATTAGCAACGAGACAAGCCTTGTACCGATTGTCATCTTTGACTTTGAAAACCCACTTGCAACCAATAACACGACTGCCATTCGGCAATGGACATAAGTCCCAAGTGCTGTTATTCGAGAGAGCTTCCATCTCTTCTTGCATGGCTCCAAGCCATTTAGAACTGTGGGTCGAGGCCAACGCCTTCTTTATATCAAGCGGCTCATCTTGCCCTACATGCAAAGAAAACTCCAGTTGATCTGTAAAACTCATGTTAGCAAAATCCCAATCTCCATACCTGTTACGCGGACGAATAGTTCTTTGACTATGCCTGGTAGGCGCAATAACTGGGATTGTATCGCCATCGTCTCCACCACATTCAGAATCTCTTCTTCAGAAACACTAGTAGAAGTCACTGGCGGAATGACTTCTTCAACATTAACGGATGATTTTGAGCTAATATCAGGAGTGGATGAACTGGGAATATAAGGATTGTCTATTGTCTCTACATCATCGGCAGTAGGAGCAACAGTAGTAACGACTTTCGGATCTTGAGAGGACTGAGGATCCTGTGACTTCAACAGGACTGATTCATCAAACGTGACATATCGAGAATGAATCACTTTACGAGTCAAGGGGTTCCAGATTCGGTAACCCTTGATACCATCTGTATAGTCGAGCAAGAATCCTTTGGTGGCTTTAGGATTCAGCTTGTCCTGGCCTGAAACATGAAAATAAACAGGACAACCAAATACACGTATGTATTTCAGACAGATGTTTCTTTTACCTCTCCAAGCCTCTTCCGGAATCTTTCCCCCGATGGCCGAACAAGGTAACCTATTAATAATGTGCACCGCGGTGTAAAGTGCTTCGGCCCAGAAAGATTTGGGGAAGCCCGATGTCGACAACATACATCGGACCTTCTCAAGCAAAGTCCTATTCATCCGCTCTGCAACCCTATTAGATTGAGGGTCACCTGGAGTGGTGTAGTGACGGTGGATGCCTTTACGTAAACAAAAGTCTTTGAAGTTACCACTAGTAAATTCTCCACCGTTATCAGATCTCAGCACTTTCAACTTCTTGCTAGTCTCGACCTCTACTCGTGCCAACCAAGTCTTGAACGTATCGAAGACATCTGACTTTAACTTCAACACATACATCCAAAGCTTATGTGAGAAATCATCAATAAACGAAACAAAGTATTTACCTCCACTGAGGGATGGAGTACTGGATGGTCCTCAGACGTCTGTATGAACATAATCGAGGATTCCTTTAGTGTTGTGTTTTCCAACACCAAAAGAAACACGCGTCTGCTTTCCTTTGACACATCCCGAACAAAACTCCAGGCTGGCAGGTACAACGACCTTAATGAGTTTTCGCTTGCGCAAAATATCCAAATTCTTTTCGGATGTGTGGCCCAAACGAAGATGCCATAAGCGAGCAACATCGAGATTCTGAGAAATATCAGCCACACACGATTCAGAAGAAATAGTTTCGCCAATCAAATGGAAAAGATTATTTTCCGCCCGTTCGCCTTTCATCACAATGATACTCCCTCGGGAGATGCACAAACTCCCGTCGTCAATCCGAATCTTGCAACCCAGTTTGGACAGTTGTCCAACAGAGATCAAGGAACGAGTCATGGATGGAACAAACTTGACATTATTCAATGTCCGAATACACCCATCGAACATCTTGATCTGCACAGTACCGATACCCTTAGTAACACACGAAGTACTGTTTCCCATAAAAATACTGTTACCTTCAACTTTTTCAAAGGTAGAGAAACAGTCCCGGAATGGTGTCATATGGAAAGATGCCCCGGTATCTAACACCCATCGCCTGTCACCTTGTGGTGGTGTAACTGTGGCAGAGAAGTCATTTTGCTCCTCTTCGGCTGCAACAGCTGATGATTCGGCGTTGTCTTTGTCTTTGTTTTTAAGACTCGGACAATCTTTCACCCAATGACCTGGCTTGTGGCAATAGTTACAGTTGCCACGTGTCTTTGATTTCCCACGAGAGCCAGGCCGACGGGAGTGAGAGCGCACACAATTTCTTCCTCTTGAAGACTGTTGATCGTCTCGGCCTCTGTCAGCAAATAGGCCTTGACTGCAATTGTTCTCCCTGGGATTGTTACCGATCCTCATTTGAATTCTTTGATCTTCAGAAATCATTCCTGTTTTCACATCAGACAAAGAAAGAGTTTCTCTTCCATATATAAAACTGTTAGTGAATTGGGAATATTTCTCGGGAAGTGAATACAATAGGATCATAGCAAGTGCTTCTTCATCTTTAGCAAGAAGCGCATCCGTTGCCTTCAACTTCATAATGATATCTTCAAATTCGGTCATGTGAGCTTTAATGGTTGTGCCTTCCTTCATTTTGAAGAAGAGACACGACCGCATCAGTAACAATCTGTTGGTCAAAGTTTTCTTGAGATATAAATTCTCAAGCTTGCTCCAAATACCTGCAGCTATTTTTTCAGACACAATCTCAGATATAACATTTTCTCCCATAGCCATCTGCAAAGAAGTAAATGCCCATGCTTCCATTTCTTTAGCCTTAAGTTCAGACATGTTAGGGTCTAACTCATCTTTGGCAAATACTACGGGATGGACTCCATTTTTCCTAAGTGCAGCAGATGTTGTGAACTGCCATTTACCAAAGTCACCGTCCCCATTCCAAGTCTGTATACGAATACCAGCCCCGGACAAATTAAATGTACCTTCTTGGTACGGTTTTTGGGATTGGTTTGAGGAACCGACACCAAATGGATTTTCTACGTCAGCCATAGAGAAAAAAAATGTGCAAATTGGTTTATGTATATTTTCTACAAAAAACCCAAATCTAGATCCGAAGCTCCGATACCAATTGTTAGGTAAAAAATGTGCCTCACAAATGCAAAAACTAGCGAATTGATTTCTAAGGTCCTAAACGAGTAGAAATCCAAGTGCACAATTAACCCAACAACAAATGCAGATAACAATAATCTAGATGTTGCACAATAATTCTCTAACGTAGAATAATAAACCCACGAATTATAGATAATAATAAATACGTTATTATCTATAATTATAGCAAGTTCAAAACAAATAACACCGTGATTTAACGTGGTTCCACTATCGGTTTTTGATAGTGTACATCCACCAAAGAGAGAGAGCAAGAATATTATTACCAAGGAGATTACAAAGTGCTTGTACAAGGATCTTGAGATCCACGATCATCTAACAAAACTTCATGAACACCACCAAATATCAAGAACACTCTCGACCTCACATAAACTAAATATATCGAAAGGATATATTAGAGAGAGTATTATAGTGTTAACTAGTGAAAGTTAAGAGAAAGGGATGAAGAAAATGGTTGGAAGGGAGGGGGTATTTATAGGATGAAAGATGAGTAGGGACCAAGTCTTATGAGTGGTGACCAAGTATGAAGTTGGCAAGCTTGGAGGCCAATCTTGGCATTTCCATCACATGTGTATCATCTAAATATAATATAAAATAAATATTATAACAATTAGTTCCTTTTACTTGATGGTAATGGATTAGTTTTACCATCTTCCTCTCTCAACAATACTTATCCCATGGCTCGAAAAATAAATGATATCATAGAAAGTAAAGGCAACTACATCTAAGTTCTCTAAACATGTTATCACTTATATGAAAAGCACCATGGAGGACGGATTTTTTCTCCTCAAAGAGTTGGTAAAAAGAAATGATTATATTGTCGTTTCTACCCTATACCCGGAAATATCCACTTCGTTCCATCAATAATTTAATTGACGAATGGATTGGAAAAACAAAGGTTTTTACATCTTTTGGAGTGAATAGCTTGAAGATAGTGATTGAAGTATACATTCTCTTTGATCATATTAAATTTGGATGGATGCCAAAAATCTTTGTATCAATTTCCAAACTAAAATTTTACACAAATGCAGATACATTTACCTATGTGTTTTAAGTTACTTTATGTTTTGTGATATTTACATACAATCTCTACATTGCGTTAAGTTTTGACTACTTCAAGTTGCATAATTTGATTCAATGATGAATATTTTTAATTCAATTCAAAGCACTACCTCCATGGTTTTTTAATTGCTTATGATTTATGAAAGGCACCGGTGCCTACAAAGTATTCTTTCTTTTATTTCTAAAATTAAGTGAAACAAAGATAAATACAAAAACCAAAAAAAAAAAAAAAGACTTGCTCACATGGATTTGTGTTCCTTTTTTTTTTCAATTTGTGATTTTCTGTTGAAGCATTTTTGTGGTTACATCCCTTCATTTTAAATTTTCAGGTGGTTCTTTGCTTTTGATGGAACTAGCAGTTTTATTAATTGGTGTTGCTGCTGAAGTTTGTTGGATAATGTTGGATAATAAACCAAAAACCAGTCGGATTAAATGAGGAGATATACAATTTGGAGAACAGTTTTGGAATGCATTGAATGAGGAGATATACAATTTGGAGAACAGTTTTGGAATGCAGGTACATCTTTTACTGCTTTTTATGAATATGGATGTAAACTTTTGGTTCTAATTTTGGAATTTTTGGAGATTCCATTTTATAGTGTTTAATTTTGGAATTTTTGCGTCATGGTTTTTCTCCCTATTCACTTAACTTTCATATGAAGTGACTTATTATTTTCATCGGATGTTTAGAATCGTCTTAATTATTTAGATTATAAAGAAAGTTTTATAATTCATTGTATTACATTACATAATATGAGTTGTCAATTAACCTATTACATTTCATCTTAACTTAGTTACGTATTTTCTAACAAAAAAATTCGTCACCGCGCAACGCGCGGTGTCGGACACTAGTATCTATATAAAAGGAAATCCTAGGCATGCTGACATGTCCTCACCTAGGATCAGTATTTCAAAATCCTGCCTTCTCAATTTTTTGGAGGATTTTTCAATTTTTTTTATTTCCCAATCCTTTCATCTTCCCCACCAGCAAGAAAACCGATTGATTCCCTCAACTTCTTCAATCCTAATCCCTCTTTTATTTTGATTCCATTCTCGAGCCGACTCCGAACCAATTCGAACGTCCATCTTCCCATCTCCAACTTGTCCGGTATCCCCAACGTTCCCTCTTCTCTTCTCCATCCCGGTACTTCTGTTCTTCTATTTTGTTAAAATCTTGATCTGTTACTAACGGACGTCGATATCTGGGTCCTTCGATATCTTCACGTTCAATCTCTTTGATGGTTTAACAGACTCCGGGTCTATCTGCACCGGTTGCAACCCCGCCATCCGGAATATCATCTCTCTCATTGCCTCCACCTATAGACTCCTGGCTTCTGTTGAAACCAACAACTCCCTCGTGCAGGGAAATCGCGTAACGTCCTCACTTGTGGTGATGATGGCATATTAATTACAGGTGGGGGTGGGTTATGGTAAATCACGGGTGGTAATTGTATTGTAGGGTGGTTGGTGGCGGAGCTTTTCCCGAAGAATTCCATGAATGGTGAGTCGGAAAGATCTTGGAAAGGAAGAGGAAATGATTCAGATACACAGCGGATTAGGGTGAGAGAATATGGTAGTTAAAAGAATTTGGGTTTTTATGAATAGCACAGTACTGTAGGAAAATATGCAAGTGGAAAGGGTATATATAAAAAGGACGATGCTTAGGTTTCCAGTGACTCGGTTGTAGATGTCTGGATCTAAGTCCCCAAACAGTTTAGGGAAGGAAACCTTAAGGATGCGTTTGGTTTGCGGGATTGGAATGGATTTGGAGGTTATTTGAATTTCAAATCCATTCCAATTCCAATTCTGTGTTTGGTTTGTATTTTGTTCATGTTCGTAGCCTTTGGTAGATGTCTAATTTTTTTTTTATGAATTGAAACCTAAACGACCTTATTTCCATCAAGTGTGCCAAGTTGTCAAGAAAGAGCTTGGTGGGGCACCTGATGAAGTATGTATATTAATTGTATTGTTTCTCAAGGATATCTTCCTTTTAAAACATGAACATCAAATTTAATGCTTGCTTCCTTTGTTAAGTGAAATTACTTATATCATTTCTAGCATATAATATTGTAAAAGATTTTTTATCCTCTAATAAGCAAATTATATGTCATATGTCCAGTTTTTATTTCTTTTTGAATAACAATAATCATTGGCCCAAAGTCATGGATTGGTATTGTTGGTCTGTCCAAGTTCTGTTGGTAAAAAGTTAAGACAGTTGAATTTGTAAATATAGTTTGGAACCAAGTTAACTGGTTTTATGCATGATATGAAACATTAAGTTTTTGAACCTTGGTAGGTGATATCAACTCCTTAAGAGTAACGCCTGCAAACCAGAATGCTGAAATTTCTCGGAGCTACTTAAAGGGAGCATTTAGCTTGGATCTCATGGGCCAAATACAACAGATATCACAACTATCGAGGAAAGAAAAAAGAGTTTGTATGTCACAAGGTAAACATCTATAACGCCCATGGTGCTTCTTATAACTATTATATATCTTCTTTGAGGATAGTCAACAACGTGATTATTGAAGAAAAGTTTCTATAAGGCTCCATTGTACGTGACGTAATAATATCATATCCTTGTACACTCTCAAATGACCCTAGACAAAATAAAACACACCTGGAAGTAACCAGGTTGGTCATGTGGGTTTTAAGAATTGTGATGAAGTATCTGGTTGTTAAGTATGAGTTTTTGGATTTGGTTTGGTCTTTGTTATGCCAGTTTGGTGAAGGAGCTCTGTGTAGCAGCCTGTTTTAACTAAATATCTATACTATATTATAAAGATGGCATAAAAAACTCTTAATTACAACTCATTAAACTTTATGTATTATTATTTAAAGTTATCTACTTAAAATCTCTTAAAAATAACTACTAAAGCCTAATGTACTACCTGTAAAGCTTTTAACCTAATTAATATATTTCATCCTTATCCCCCAAAATCCTTATCTCTAATCCTCAAACCCTAAAATTATGAAATTTGAATTCTGATAAACATAATCAAAACAGGCATCTCAATTTAAATATAAAAAATTTAAAATATATAAGATAATTAATGAATTTTAACAAACTACTTAATTTTTTTTATATAAAAAACATTATATTGTTAAGCCTAAATTAAACAAATTTATATATAAAAAAATCATTATCACTCAATAAAAACCATCCAAAATCGTACTGTAAATCAATAAAAAAACAAAAAATAAAAATAAACATTAAAATCGTGATGTATCTCGCTGCATTGCGCGAGTACGCTTCTAGTATATATATATATATATAGTTGCTGAAATTTTAATAAAACAGAAAAAAAAGAAGCTGCTGAATATTATTAAATATAAATAAATAAAGAATTGTTAAATAAATATAAATAAAAAAGGGGGGTTGCTAATTATTAGTAAAAAGAGCTAAAAACAAAAAAAAAAGGGGGGCTGGAAAGGAGGCTGGAAAATGGCAGCATGAGGTGTTCTAAGGTGGCATAAGGTGCATGGGAGAAGGTCACATCAACTAGTGACTAACCTACTTCCAAGCTCCTCAACCTTTGGTATAAATAGGTAGTCTTTTCTTGTTATTTCTCTTCTTTTGTGAACCTCCAGCAGAAAAACAATCACACACACACATATAATTCCATATTTTGTTAGAAGAAAGAAAAGTTTGGCAAGAAAGGATAGAGGGCTGCTGAGTTTAGTTTCATTTAGCCAAAAACCAAGGTGATTACTTATCTTTTCTTTTGGTTTGATCTCCAAACCTGAGATACATATTTGTGTACATGTTTTCATGAAGTTTTGTTCATATTTGGTTATCATAAAGAATATGGACAACCTTAAATGATATAGCTATGTATAACATGTGATATGTTATTTTAAAACACATGCTAAAGAAACAAATTTGATCACCGGTGGAATAAGAATCACCGCGACGGTATAACCGCGGTAAGGGGTCGTAGAAACGGTCCCGGATCCTTGACGAAGGGTTCCGAATAAAAGCCAGAAGGGGCGACACCCACCGGGAGAGATTAAATCTGGAAAGTATAAATGTTTAAATGTTTTATATGCATATACATGATACAATAGCTTATTTGAGACTATGAATTGATTTTCTAAATATTTTATGCATTGAAATGAGATTTGTAATCACAAGTCATTCAATGGCTTAAAAATTATAAATATGTATCTCAGTTGAGGACAAGATTACTTGAGAGGTGAAAAGGAAGTCTCGAAGGGATTATCGAAAGCTTCATTTCGTGGTTTAATCGGGTGGTGTTTTGGTTTGTATAATTTGGTTTTTATAACTTAGCTTAGTATGTGTTTATTTGAAGATAAATATGTACTTTGTAACTATGATCCATCGTGGTATGTTTTATATAAATAAACTATGTTTTGCTTCCGCATTTTTGTAATATGATTTATTTTAATTATATATAAATGGTTGAGACTCGGTTCGTAACACCCTTCGTTGGGTCTCGGTTTAGAGGCGGAAACGAGGGTTGTTACAAGCTTGGTATGAGAGCCAACTTTTTGAGGGATTTGAAAATTTCAAACTCAAAGTCTACACGAAAATTTGAAAACCGATGGATCAAGTTATCTATTAAGACGGATGAGGGATCAAATAACAAGTTGAGGGTAACGGAAATGATAAATGATAAAAACAGAGTTTAAACCTAAGACAAAGGGTTGTCCAAGTGTCTGTCCAGGGGTTGTCCAAGTGTCTGTCCAGGGGCTGTCCAGGGGGGCTGTTCGGGGCTGTTTAAGGGCTGTCTAGGGGTTGTTTAGGGGTTGTTTAGGGACCGTTTAGTGAGTTTTAGGCTATTTTAGGTTTTAACTTGGTACATAATTATTGGAAGTATGTTTTATGAATGTAAAAGTGTGTTAAGTATAAAAAATGACTAAATATAAGGTATGATCAATTGTTTAACTCACTTGAACATGTGTAACAGGTATGTCAACTTCTTCCGAAACAGATCCTAGCATGAACACGGACAAGAACCCCTATTTCACAGATGTGGATATAATTGAACCCCCACCACCACAGGTTTACGTTATTAGTGATGATGAAATAGAAGAAAACAATAACCAAGGGGTGACTGAAGCATTAGTTCAAGAGATGACTGAGCTAGTTAATCAAAGGAACCATTACCGATGTGTTATTCGTTGGATGGATCGTGAGTTGATCATAAAAAGCAGAGGACTAAGGACAATTGTGAAAGATAAATTATACTATGTTAAAGATATGATCAAGGAGGTTGTTGTCGGTTCATACACTTATCTACCGAGTTTAGTTGCATGGATATCTCGTCGACCTAGGTTCCGTGTTCATCTCTATGAAGAGACCCAAGTGATGTCGTATGGAGAATGGGTTCGACTTAAGTACCATCTATAAGGGGCAACCAACTAGGGTATGAAATGTGAAAGGGTTTTTGTATGGCTTTAAGCCGGTTTTTTGGGAAAGTACAACTAACTATGGACTAGTATTTTTTATATTATTTTTTTTGGAGATGTCTTTGTATGTATGAGTCCTAGAAAGGCTAGGACATCTTGGTACATGAGGTGTGCTCTATGTAAATACCTTTTGTACCCCATGAAAAGATGTCACCTCAATGAATGTAATTTCCTACTGATGTAAAATATATATGTATATAAAGGAAATGTTTGTATAAGTACTTGTGCTTTTGGAAATAGCTTGTTATGTATGGTGTATTAAAATTCCTATAAAAAAACTAGTTAAAAAGTGATGACTAACATAAGATAACGTGTGTATATTGCTATATCCTATCTCAGGGAATGGCTTCACAATTTCAACAAACTTACCAAAGAGGAAAAGGATTGAATGGAACAGAAACAAGTAGCACCGAACCAGAGACGATGAGAGATAATGATAGGACTGAAAGTATAAGCAAGAACAATGATTTAGAAACACTCTTGAAGAATGTTCTACCTGCAATATTAAAAGAAAACAGGGAAGAGACAGCCCGTTTAATAAATACCCCAAAAGAACAAGATGCAAGGGTAGAACCAAATAACATACTCTCAAAAGAAGTCAATTATAAAACTTTTATGAGGACCAAGCCAGCCCCATTCAAAGGTGAACGTGAACCCCATAAAGCCATGGACTGGTTAACCGGAGTAGAAAGTAACTTTGAAACATGTCAATGTTTGGAAACGCAAAAAGTAAGGTATGCAACTACTTTACTTCAGGAAGACGGATTGCACTGGTGGAATTCGGTAAAAGCTATAAAAAATACCGAGGAAACTACACCTTTGTTATGGGATCAATTCAAAGAAATATTTATGAATGAATATTGTTCAACCATAGACCGTAAACGTATGGAATAGGAGTTCCTACAATTTAGGCAAGGAAACCTATCAGTACAAGATTACGTGTCTCAATTTGTAAAGAAGTCAAGATTTACAGAGCATCAAGTAGCAACGGAAGCAAGAAAAACAAATTGTTTCATTACAGGATTAAGAAACGAAATTCGAAGGTTTGTACTGGTTGGACTACCAGAAACATTTCAGAAAGCAGTCAACATCGCCAAGGTAGTCGAGAAGGATATGGCACCTACAAATCAGGGCTCTTTCCAAATGAAGCGAAAAGAACAAAGTGTTGGTCAAAATTGGAATAAGAAACCAAAGTTTGGAGTTCAGAGTTTTGTTAAAATAAATCAAAAGAAACCTTGTGACCATTGTGGTAAGAATCACCCCGGTGAGTGTTGGGCGAAGACAGGAGCATGTTTTCGGTGTGGGAAACAAGGACATTTAAAACGGGATTGTCCTCAAGGTAACGGGGAACAGAATAGAAATCAGCCACATCTAGAGGCTAATAGGAATATTAAAGAGGGTAACAAGGGAAAAGCAAAGGCTCGAGCATTTCAAATGACAGAAAAAGAGGCAAATGAAACACCGGACGTAGTGACAGGTACGCACCTTATCAATAATCAACCTACCCGTATCCTGTTTGACTGTGGTGCAAGTAGATCTTTTATGTCTCTTCCATTTTGTCAAAAGTTGAAAGTAGACAGTAAGGAACTAAAATCAGGCTTTGAGGTTGAACTAGCCGATGGCAGCCATGTTAGGATCAACAAGATTTGTAGAGATTGCACAATAGAAATTAATGGACATCAAATGACCATTGACCTAATACCCATGACTTTAGGTGAATTTGAGGTCATAGTAGGAATGGATTGGTTGTGGAACCACCATGCCAAGATAATTTGTGATCAAAAGAAACTTGAAGTTAGAACTTCTGAAGGAAAAACAATAGTGGTAAACGGGGACGAACCGCAAACT
Organism: Arctium minus; assembly: GCA_954870635.1. NCBI lineage: Eukaryota > Viridiplantae > Streptophyta > Magnoliopsida > Asterales > Asteraceae > Arctium > Arctium minus. The sequence goes on from OX941080.1 coordinate 14,230,395, forward strand.
AGGATGATGCTAGTAAGTTCAGCTAGAGCACAACATTGTATAAGGAAGGGGTGTCCAACATTCTTAGCATATGTTATCGCTGAAAGAAAATCAGAAATGATAAAAGCAAAAGGTGTACCTGTTGTACAGAATTATTTAGATGTGTTTCCAGAAGATTTGCCAGGATTGCCTCCGGACAGACAGTTACGATTTGGGATTGACTTAGTACCTGGAACTGTACCAATAGCCAAAACTCCATATCGATTAGCTCCATCTGAAATGCAAGAACTGAGAAGTCAGTTACAGGAGTTACTCGATAAAGGTTTCATCCGAGAAAGTACGTCACCATGGGGTGAACCAATCCTATTCGTTAAGAAAAAGGATGCGCATCGACTACCGAGAATTAAATAAACAAACAATCAAGAATAGATATCCCCTACCTAGAATCGATGATTTGATCGACCAACTACAAGGTGCCAAATGTTTCTCAAAAATCGATCTGAGGTCGGGATATCATCAACTAAATGTCGAGTGAAGATGTTCACAAAACGGCATTCAGAACAAGATATGGCCATTATGAATTTTTGGTCATGCCTTTTGGGTTGACAAATGCACCAGCAGCCTTTATGGACTTGATGAATCGAGTATGTAAACCATATCTCGACAAGTTTGTGATTGTGTTTATAGATGACATTCTCATTTATTCCAAGAATGAGAGTGAACATCGAAAACATTTACATACAATACTGAGTCTTTTAAGGCAGGAGAAGTTGTATGCCAAATTTTCAAAGTGTGAATTTTGGGTGAAGGAAGTTCAATTCCTCGGGCATGTGGTTAATGAACGAGGAATACAAGTAGATCCTGCTAAGGTGAGTGCCGTTATGAAATGGGAAGCTCCGAAAAGTGTGTCAGAGATACGAAGTTTTCTGGGATTAGCAGGATATTATCGTAGATTCATTCAGGACTTCTCCAAAATAGCATCTCCAATAACGGCATTTACAAGAAAGGGTAAGAAGTTTGAATGGGTAAAAGAGCAAGAACAAGCTTTTCATACTTTAAAAGGAAAGCTAAGTAGTGCATCCATTCTATCATTGCCAGATGGAACAGAAGGATTTATAGTATACAACGATGTGTCAAAACTGGGACTAGGGTGTGTACTTATGCAATACGACAAGGTGATAGCTTATGCGTCAAGGCAACTAAAGGAAAACGAGAAAAAATATCTGACACATGATTTAGAACTCGCTGCAGTTGTATTTGCACTAAAGATCTGGCGACATTACCTTTATGGTACTCATTGCATCATCTATACTGACCACAAGAGTCTGCAATACTTGTTTAGTCAAAATGACTTAAACATGAGACAACAACGATGGATGGAATTGCTTAAAGATTATGATTGTGAAATTCGATATCATCCTGGCAAAGCTAATGTGGTGGCAGATGCATTGAGCAGAAAGGAACGCGAGAAGCCCACACGAGTTAAAAGCGTTGAGAATAGATGTGATGCCTAAATTTTTAGTAAAAATAAAAGAAGCTCAGGCTAGTGCACTTACCGAAGAACACATTAAGAAAGAGCGTATGGTAGGACAAGCCAAATTCTTAGAAACTGATAACAAGGAATGTAGAAGATTTAATGGAAGATTGTGGGTTCCATTGGTAAGAGGTCACCGTGAGGTCTTGTTAAGTGAGGCTCACAAGTCCAAATACTCCATTCACCCTGGCATGGATAAGATGTATCGAGATTTGAAGTTACTATACTGGTGGCCGGGAATGAAAAAGGATGTTAGGAATTTTGTTGAGAAATGTATGACTTGCCTTCAAGTAAAGGCAGAACATCAGAAACCTTTTGGAGGGTTACAACCTTTAGAGATTCCAATGTGGAAATGGGATCACATCACTATGGATTTTGTGATGAAATTACCTCGAACCAAGAAAGGTAATGATTCAATTTGGGTAATCGTTGATAGGTTAACCAAATCAGCTCACTTCTTGTCAATTAAAGAAAGTTATACAGTAGAACGACTTGCAAGACTGTATGTTGATGAAATAGTCTCAAGGCACGGGGTACCATTATCAATAATATCAGATAGAGATAGCCGATTTACATCACGATTCTGGAGAAGTTTTCAGAAAGAAATGGGGTCAAGAATAAACTTAAGTACAGCCTACCATCCACAAACTGATGGACAGAGTGAACGAACCATTAGAACATTGGAAGACATGCTTAGACCTTGTGTAATTGATTTAGGTGGTGGTTGGGATGATCACTTACCCCTAATAGAATTCTCATACAACAATAGTTATCACGCAAGTCTAAAAGCTGCTCCATATGAAGTCTTGTATGGTAGAAAATGTAGAACCCCAGTGTGTTGGAATAACTTTGAAAACAAAGGAATGATGGGACCGGAGCTAATTCAACAAACTTCAGAAAAGGTAAAAGAAATTCGGGAAAGGCTACAAGCAACCCAGGACCGACAGAAAAGCTACGCAAATAAGAGACGAAAGCATATAGAATTTTAAGTGGGGGATCGGGTTATGCTCAAAGTTGCTCCTTTGAAAGGATTAATTAGATTCGGAAGGCGAGGAAAGTTGAGTCCTCGTTATATAGGACCTTTCAAATAATTCAAAGGTTCGGAGAAATGGCTTATCGGTTAGAAATGCCTGCTGAGCTACAAAAGATACATAATACATTCCATGTATCCAATTTGAGGAAGTGTCTGGCTGATGAAGAAATGAAGGTTCCATTGGATGAAATTCAAGTGAATGAAAAACTGACATATGTGGAACAACCAGAAAGTATAATTGATCGAGCAATTCGAAGATTGAGGAATAAAGAGGTTCCGTTGGTTAAAGTACAGTGGAAATATCATAAAGGTCGCAATGCCACTTAGGAAAATGAGAACAAAATGAGGACGAAGTTTCCCTATCTATTCTAAAGAAAGTAGATTACGAGGACGGAATCTTTTGTAAGGAGGGGAGATTTGTAGCAGCCTGTTTTAACTATATATATATATATATATAGTTGTTGAAATTTTAATAAAACAGAAAAAAAAGAAGTTGCTGAATATTATTAAATATAAATAAATAAAGAATTGTTAAATAAATATAAATAAAAAAGGGGGGCTGCTAATTATTAGTAAAAAGAGCTAAAAACAAAAAAAAGGGGGGGCTGGAAAGGAGGCTGGAAAAAAAGGGCTGGAAAATGGCAGCATGAGGTGTTCTAAGGTGGCATAAGGTGCATGGGAGAAGGCCACATCAACTAGTGACTAACCTACTTCCAAGCTCCTCAACCTTTGGTATAAATAGGTAGTCTTTTCTTGTTATTTCTCTTCTTTTGTGAACCTCCAGCAGAAAAACAATCACACACACACACATATATTTCCATATTTTGTTAGAAGAAAGAAAAGTTTGGCAAGAAAGGATAGAGGGCTGCTGAGTTTAGTTTCATTTAGCCAAAAACCAAGGTGATTACTTATCTTTTCTTTTGGTTTGATCTCCAAACCTGAGATACATATTTGTGTACATGTTTTCATGAAGTTTTGTTCATATTTGGTTATCATAAAGAATATGGACAGCCTTAAATGATATAGCTATGTATAACATGTGATATGTTATTTTAAAACACATGCTAAAGAAACAAATTTGATCACCGGTGGAATAAGAATCACCGCGACGGTATAACCGCGGTAAGGGGTCGTAGAAACGGTCCTGGATCCTTGACGAAGGGTTCCGAATAAAAGCCAGAAGGGGCGACACCCACCGGGAGAGATTAAATCTGGAAAGTATAAATGTTTAAATGTTTTATATGCATATACATGATACAATAGCTTATTTGAGACTATGAATTGATTTTCTAAATATTTTATGCATTGAAATGAGATTTGTAATCACAAGTCATTCAATGGCTTAAAAATTATAAATATGTATCTCAGTTGAGGACAAGATTACTTGAGAGGTGAAAAGGAAGTCTCGAAGGGATTATCGAAAGCTTCATTTCGTGGTTTAATCGGGTGGTGTTTTGGTTTGTATAATTTGTTTTTTATAACTTAGCTTAGTATGTGTTTATTTGAAGATAAATATGTACTTTGTAACTATGATCCATCGTGGTATGTTTTATATAAATAAACTATGTTTTGCTTCCGCATTTTTGTAATATGATTTATTTTAATTATATATAAATGGTTGAGGCTCGGTTCGTAACACCCTTCGTTGGGTCTCGGTTTAGAGGCGGAAACGAGGGTTGTTACACCCTGGACCTTGAAGATGCAATGGATAAAACAAACAATTCAAAAGTGATGATGAACTTTTCAATGGGAAAAGTTCTTTCGCAGGAGGTTGTTTGTAGATTTTTTTGTATAACCAAACCAACATCTACTGAGTTATAGTTCTACTGGTAACCCGCTTTATGAAGCACCTACAAATAGGGCAACTAGCTGGTTATAGTATCTTATCCTATCTGATTTGATTAAGTATAAATTTTTGCTAAAAAGTAAGTTATAATTGGGCCAATTGCGCACATATCTAAACTAATAAGAACACATACTACATTTTCTCTTAACCAAAAATCTCTCTTTGTATATAGTATGTTTGTTCCATTGTTGTTTCTACCCTTTTATAATCACATCATTACCTCTTCAGCTTACTTGATTCACAGGAGGTCCACATCCCTGTCAACGATTTCAGACAACCATGGAAGAAACGTCTCACATACCTCTTGACCACAAAAAATCTCCGTATTCCCAAAGAATCTCCTGTGTAAGCCCTTTTATTTATTATATTTTGTTTAGCGTTATGCATCCTGAAGATATATTTTGAATATGTCATGCACCCAAATAGTGGCAAGTCACTTTTTTAACATTCACAAAGGTTGTTTTTCCTATTGAGAAATATCAACTCAGAAAACATTTCACTTTATCATAAATAAGCATTCGCACAAAGTTTACGTTATAGCCAGGTGATGTCCATGAATTTAATATTACTTTGCTCAATTTGAAGGGATTTATCTTTACGGTTGGATGAGATCGTGTTCGTTGAGTGGTGTGGTGTGGGTTATCCACCTTGGAATGCTTTTGTAGCACAATTACCTCCAATTAAAGGAATGTGGTATGGTCTTCTTGACAACATGGATGGAAGAATTCTTCGAGAATCATTTAGCCATCCGAATTTATGGATGTTTGACTCATCTTCACCCTTAATTATCAAGAAAATATTTACATGATGGAGTAGAAGAACGAACTCTGGTAAATTTGTATCTGTTTTTGGTTAAACAACCTTCACTTTTTCCTTCACAAAGTATCCAAATAGAACTGCAAATGGTGTGCCTTAATTTGCTTATATATATATATGTGTGTGTGTGTGTGTGTGTGTGTGTATTCAAGTTTGGAACCAGATAATATATAACATCTATGCAATTCTAACAATCGGCAAATGGGAGTCTCTAAATCAAATAAATCATAAAGGAGTTTCTCTCAGGCCAGTTCATGGAATGCTAACTTTGAAATTTCTCAATTGGGTAATCAGACAACCTGCTTTGCAGCAACTAAAGTTCTCTCTTATGTTTATTGCTTTTCAACAACTCAAAAACCATAGAAAAACATCGATAACCATGACATAAGATACATCTCACCAGGTAATGAATTATTGAATTGATAGGATTATATATATTGATGTTTTTTTATAAAATTAGTTCTTCGATTATTTTTGGGTTTTAGTCAATTGAAGTCAACTATTTGCAAAAGATTAGCTCTTTGTTTTTATTTGTAACAAGCCTTACTTTGGTCATACATCCTAATAAAATGTTACATAATTTTCATTGAGATTGAAGGGATTTTATTATTTGGCATACCTTTTGAATCACTCATGTTTTTTGGTTAGTATGTACCCTGTTTGTTTGTTTCCATTAGACATATGTTATGTACTTATGAGAATTTGGTTCTCAAACTGGCAATGGCTTACGATGGTTAGAAGTTTTATTTACCAGTCAGTCTTTCTGAACTTTTGGGGTTGAATCTACCGAAGTGGTATCATACACTTCCATGAACGTGATCTAGCTAGAAGCCTGAACATATTTGCAGATGGTGAGGATTCCAACAATTTTACTGAAGAGGATTTGATAAAAAAAATTAATGATGTGATATTCCCATCAGCCTTCCATTACAAGTTTTTAGCCACATACAAGGATGTTGAGATATGGTTTACGGGTGATTATAGAAAAGAAAAGGCAGTGGTGCAGAGCAACCATTGGCATTTTATTAAGTAATTTAATAATGGGATTAAAAAGTGTCGTCTTTAAGTGTAAATAATATTAAGACGCTTTAATCCAGAATGGTAGTTTATACAGTTACAAAATGGTTAATGTTTCATGTTTTGGGCCATCAACGAGTTTTAGGCTTGGAGTTTAACTAAAGTTAGTCGGGGTTGACCGAGTTGACCAATGGTTGACTTTTACCTCGATCATTTCTCATGTTTCTTGAAATGAATCTCAGTACTTAATGCTACTTTTTGTCATGGAAACGTCCATGTTATATTTCATGCAATGCTCTAGACACAATCGGGTAAACAAGCAACAAAAAAGTTATATTTTCACAACATAACCAACATCACTATGTAATTTCGATAATAAGATTTTGTCACCGCGCAACGCGCGGTTTACACCTAGTATCTATATAAAAAGAAATCCTAGGCATGCTGACGTGTCCTCACCTGGAATCAGTATTTCAAAATCCTGCCTTCCCAATTTTTTGGAGGATTTTTCGATTTTTTTTATTTCCCAATCCTTTCATCTTCCCCACCAGCAAGAAAACCGATTGATTCCCTCTACTTCTTCAATCCTAATCCCTCTCTTATTTCGAACGCCCATCTTCCCATCTCCAACTTGTCCGGTATCCCCAACGTTCCCTCTTCTCTTCTCCATGCCGGTACTTCTGTTCTTCTATTTTGTTAAAATCTTGATCTGTTACTAACAGACGTCGATATCTGGGTCCTTCGATATCTTCACGTTCAATCTCTTTGGTGGTTTAACGGACTCAGGGTCTATCTGCACCGGTTGTAACCCCGCCATCCGGAATATCATCTCTCTCATTGCCTCCACCTATAGACTACCAACAACTCCCTCGTAATATATAAATACAAATTGTTTAGATATTCAGGGTGGACCTAGGATCACCTTGGGCCAATGCTGGCTCCAATGCTTTCCACATATTATATTTCGCCCTCTATTATGTTGTGGATTTGTATGAGATTAGTACTGGGATAATCCAGAAACTTTATATACTAATTAAGGCACAAATTTGTATATATATTCACCATATCACGTTTTATATATTTATATGAGAGATGGATGGTTACTAGAGATTAAACGGTTAAAACCATAAGTGTATGGCAGTTATAACTATACACGGATAAAGTTGAAGGGCAGTTACAACTGAATCAGAGGTAACATCCAGAGCTCTGGTCCAAGAATTCCGTCTGATTGCACTTAAACCGAAGTCTGGTTGTACTAGATCGAAGCATGGTTGTACTAAACCAAAATCTGGTTGTACTTTACTCTGATCCAGACTTAGAATTTTCAGTAGTAACTCAAAACTCTGATCAAAAGGGCCAGACATCTTATTACACTACCTCAAATCTATACTTGGTGAAATTTCACTATATAAGTTCGAGAGCAATTTCATTGATGTTTCCAATGTCTTGAAATTAGTCTAGATCATCTTGAAACACAAAAATATCTAAGTTACAACTCTTCACTTTGTTTGCTTTATCACTTCAATCGATCTCAGGTAAGTCACAATTACACCAAAATAATTGATGACACTAAAATCAACAACATTTCTCCGCCATTTTAGTGTAGTCATTTGATTTACAGATCCACAAATAAACACATAAATACCAAACAAGTGCATAAATGAAATTGTCACAAATATTGAATTTCCATCTTAATATATTACACATTCCAAATGTTTGAGAATACGCATGTCCTAAGGATTGAACCCATCAATCCATTTGAATACATGAAGATATATACATAAATGTTTGTCTAATCTAGAATATATCTTGACACTATTACAAAGGCCTTGTGTCGTTATCCATTCTTAAATGTATAGAAAACCAAGTCGAAAACATTTTTGAAGCGGTCACTTCACATTCATATGCAATTTTTCAAAAGAATTATTAAGAAATTAAATTTCATCTATCCACAGTTGCAGGTCTAAGCATATACCTTGAGATGATGATGACAGCATGTTGTAATAACCAGGTTCCAAATAATGAGAAGAATATAACTTGGGGGAGTATGGTGTAAATTGTAAGTAATTAGGGATTATTGTGTAAATAGGAATAAAAGGGTAAAAACCCTTAAACCCTATTCCATTTCCTTCACAATTGAAGGCTGAGAAAAAGGGGCTTTGGGAGGAAATAGAGCATTGAGTGAAGTTCTTGAAGAAATCAGAGAAATGAAGCAGTTGGGAGAAGATTTCTCATCTTCTTCATCAGGTAATCACCTCCTCCTCCTGTCTTTTATGCTTATTAGAACATTTTGATGTTGGGGATATGTGGAGATTAATTACCTATGGGTTTTAGATTGAATACCTCTGGTTTGAGGTTTCATATTCGAGATTTGAGTGTGTTCTTGGGGTTTTGAGATCAAAACCACCATTTATGGTGATCATCCTCAATAACCAATCATTTTGTGGGTTTTGTGGAAAAGATGATGAATGGACGGATTCCTAGGCATTAATGGATGTTACATTGTTTAGGTAATGTTATGAGAGGATTAGATCATCGATTACCTCATTTTGAAGCTTTAAAATTGATTTGCTTTGGTTTGAGATTGAGGAAAATCAGAAGGGTTTGGGCTGAAATTAGGTGCAGGTCAACGCTCCGGGGCGGGTTGCCCAGTTATTTCTAGAACATAGATCTTAGCTAAAACGGTTGTAACCGACCATTATTGCTAATAATTTGTCATTATTGTCATTTCAGTTATTTTCCTAGTTTACGAAAGAGATTAGTATATATACCATATATACTTATATTTTAGGACTCACGATTGTGAAAAACTTCATATACTCTCGTTTTTGCGCCTAAAAACGATAGTGGTCTTCAGTCTTATCCCATATTGGACTTCGTGTAACCTAGACATATGGTCAAAATACCTATTTAGAAAGGGAACTCACACGATTCTCAAGAAATCCGGTCACCTGATCGACTGCAATACCCTATTTTTCTAACATTGTCTAGGTTGTTTGACTTTCATTTATCTATCTTGATTATACCAATCATTGTTAGAAATAGAATTCCTTTGTGAAAGCCTTTATATGTGATATCCGTCAATTTTCAAAACATACATGCACCATGCACCATGCACCATGCACCATGCACCATGCACCATGCACCATGCACCATGCACCATGCACCATGCACCATCTGTTCACCTCAATTACACAAACAATCTCACCATTTTTCTTTGATACTTAGTGGCATATGGAGTTTACTCAGTCATGTAGAAGATACTACAAAGAGACTCTAGCATTGGTTTCAAGTAAGACAGTTTTTGATCAATCATATAGAGGACCACATGGAGGCAACGTATCGAATCCAGAATCCTGATGTATCTCAATGGTACACAAACACCGTGCAAAATGAGTGGAAGGCCTAAGATTTGACTCCAAGCACTACCCACCTACCCTTGGGACACAAAGTTTATCTCCCCCCATGATGCCATGCATATGATGGTCGTGGGACCTTTACGGTGGGGGTGCTCTAGAAGGTGGCGTCGTACTCTTTTTTAGAGAAGGTTTCACGAGGCAAATCAAATGAGAAGTAGAATTCTTCTAGAAGAAGAATGGGCTCAAATGGGATGGTGGTGTTTTTTATAATTTTCTTTACTCATCTTCATATGGGTATTTTTTTTCAAACCGTGGAAACCGTCGATTTCATTGGTTAAGTTAATGAAATTGGTTCATGAAATTGTTTAATTTGATGAAACTGTGTCATATATTTATTTTTGTAGATGAAATTGTTTCATATATTTGTGTTAATGAAATTGGTTCATGAAATTGTTTAATTTGATGAAATTGTGTCATATAATTCTTTTGTAGATGAAATTGTTTCATATATTTGTGTTTTTATGTAAAAATGAAATTGTTTCATGTATTTTATCATTCTACTGAAAGTGTTTCGTACATTTTCTCATTTTGATAAAAAAAATTCATTTTCACATAAAAAACAAAAATATATGAAACAATTTCATCAAAAAAATGAATTATATAAAACAATTTTAAAAATTTTACAAATTAATGAAACAATTTCATTAACTTAACCAGTGAAATCGACGATTTCCATGGTTTTCAAAATGAAAGTGGTTTCCAAATGAAACTACCCCATATATATGTATGTGTGTGTGTGTGTGTATATATATATATAGATAGATAGATAGATAGATAATATTGGTTTTTGCAGATAGGATTTTGGTTGTTCGATATCAGCCCAAATTTTGGTCTTGTTCATTATTGTGATTAGTTGGAAGGATCGTGATATTGTGAAAACTTTCAAAAATACGTTGTATTCTAGAGGTTGATTCAGAAACAAATGGGTAAATCAAATAGCGCTTAATTCATGATGATGGGTAAATCGGTCATTTTTGTCATTTAAACCGTTGATTCACTAGAAGAAAAAAGTAAATAACACATTCTTATCGGACAGATATATTTATCCACAATACACACTTAATAGAAAATTTAGTAACCTGTTAGTTTGAGATCATTAATGCATACATCCACAAGAGCCTTTTATATTAAGTTTAGAAATTGACCTTTATTAACCCTTGTTCATTGTAGTTTCTTTTTCTTTGCTTCCCGCTTTAAACTCTAACTTGAAAATCTTCTACTTCTAGAGAGTAAATGTATACAAGATGAATGGGCCATCTAACCATGGGCCAAAGGCATGGCCTATTGGACTCCAAATCATTTACACATTATTATAGACCAACACTTACAAAAACTATAGAGAAAAATAATACAGTAATTAAACAAAATATACCATTTAATCATGTGGCCATATTTGTAACCACTTTCATATTTGTTACCTTTGATTTGTAGAAATATGAAGAAAAAAAAATGTTCGTTATCTAAATGCTCATGCATGTAATATAACTTAATTTTGCTCTAAAACACAATCTATATTTATTTAAAAGCAAGTCTTTTCAAGATATGATTATTGAAGCGAATAATTATAAATTACAAAGAAGCATATATGAATGCTATTATTTATATTGGAAACGTTACTAAAGAGCTTGATTTCTCCGTCTGTTACTGGGTGGCCTTACCCATTTGTCCTTCTGCATCCCAAATCGCTCAATGAACCAATCATTGTACCTTGCATATAGAAAGTTCCCAAAAACAATCCCAACTATCAACCCACTTCCAACTCCACATAATATCACGATCCAATCAACTCTTTCACTTGGAAGGAAAGACTCAGCCATGTTGCTTGTTTGCGGGGGTGTTGACACCTTTGAATGTTGGCATTCCTTGGATAAAGGTTTTCCACACAATCCAAGATTCCCCAAGTAGGAGTTGTTGTCAAATGTATCGAAGTGTGGCCCTTGAGGTATTCTTCCATCTAGATGGTTGAATGACAAATTCAAAATGGCAAGGAAGTCTAGTTGCAACAACTGTTGAGGAATTTCCCCTGATAGCTTGTTTCGGGAGAGATCCAAAGATTCAAGATTCTTTAGGTTCCCCAATGATGACAAGACATGACCAGTAAAATGGTTGTTGGAAAGATTGAGTGATTGAAGCCCATGAAGATCTTGTAACGATAGGGGGATTTCTCCTTCAAATTTGTTACAAGAGAGATCAATAGCTATGAGTAAGTTCAAAATATGATTGAACTCTTGTTTGGAACTTTTGTATGTAATGGTTATTGTGTAGCCAACCAGCTCGTAAAAATCTTGGAACTTTATCCTAGTTTCCATAGAAGATGGTTGGCCAACACGAACCAATTTCATTGCGTTCCAAGTCTGAAAGTAGCTGTGGGGAAATTGACCGCTAAAACCATTGTTTGAGAGGTCTATGATCCTCAACTTGGGAAATTGTGAGCTAGTGGTTGTCAACTGTTGAAGTTCACCAAAAAATTTGTTGGACCGCAAAATGAGAACTTGCAACTCAACAAGATTTCCCAGCCAAAATGGAAAGACATCATCGAAAGAGTTGTCTCCAAGAAGGAGAATCTCCAAACGTGTACAATTTATCAACGACTTTGATACCTGGCCCACAAATTGATTTCCATTTAAAGCAATCATCTTCAATGGGTTGTCCTGCGTAAATGAATTCATCATTGTTCCTTGAAGGTTGTTATTACTAAGATCCAATCCAGACAAGGAATTGCTTAAGCTGCCAAAACAAGGAGGGAGAATTCCAGTTATGTTGTTAGAAGACAAAAATAGAACTTGTAGAGATTTTAGTTCACATATCAATGGGGGTATTTTTCCTTCCAGATAATTATTACCGACATCATAAATCTCTATCGTTCGTGGTGGAATTGGTAGCCGTCCATGTAGCATATTATTTGCAATGATGAAACATTTCAAACGAACCAATGGGAGAAAATAATGACTTTGATGAAAACCAGTGATGAAGTTGTCAGAAAGGTCAATCATCTCTAATGTTTCTTGGCTGTTAATCCAACTCCACTCTGGTATGAGGCCATGAATATTGTTGTGGGCGAGAAATAAGAGCCTCAATTTATGTTGGAAGCGCAAAAAGGCAGGGTATTCTTTCAAGTTGCATGATGAAAGATCTAGAGTATCCAATTCTGGTACTGTTCCATTGGTGTAGTTTTTAGTATTGGACACAACCGATATCTTATTACTACCTAGCCATAGAACTTCGAGTTTGTTGAGTCCTAGGAACCAGTCTAATTCCACCCTACCGCTAAAATTGTTATGTTCTAGGCGAAGATGTTGAAGACTCTTGAAATTGGAAAATGAGCTTGAAATTGGTCCTTGCAATTGATTTCGACCGAGGCCTATCGCACTTAGTTGAGTGAGGTTCATAAACGAAGATGGGATACGACCAACAAGAGAATTTTGTCCTAACTCGATAATACTAAGTTTGGTTAGGTTTGCAAGATAGGGTGGGATTTCACCATATAGGTTCATTCCATGTAAATAGAGTTCATTAAGGTTAGTCAATTTGACAAGCCAATCAGGCAACAATCCCTTCTCGAATTTGCAATAATTAAGCCCCAAAACAGTGAGTTTTGTAAGACTTACCAATGAAGGAACTACGCCCGTGAACTCATTATCATCGAGATCTAAGAAAGTGAGTTGTGTCATGTTAGCAAGTGAACCTGGAATAATCCCTGAGAAAGAGCAGACACCTAGACTCAACTGGATCAAACGGTTTAGGTTCCCGATGGATTTTGGAATAATCCCAGAGAAACCTGTTGAGTATAGATACAGATGCTCGAGTAAGCTGTTGTTATGAAATTCAGGCAAAAAACCAGTGAGGTTGGTGTTGTATGACACACTAAGAAATTTCAGTTTTGGTAGTTGAAGTATGGCTATAGGGAATTCATTTCGAAGCGAACAATTTGCAAGCCAGATTGACCTCAATGAAGAAAAGTTGGCCAGGGAATGTGGTACCGAAGAACTAATGTCGACCCCCGAGAGGTGGAGTTCTTCAAGTCCGGTTAAGTTTTGCACCAATTTCTCTAGGCTAGGACTTTTAAGCTTTAGCGGATTCCATGACAGATCTAACGAAGACAATTGGATCAAGTGTGAGACTTCATTCGGGATTTGGCCACTGATGCCGGTATCAGAGAGATTGAGGCTTCTTAACTGCTTTAGACGAGAAATCTGATACGGGATTCGAGATCCAGTAAAGTCGTTCGTCGCGAGGTTAAGCGTCTGAAGATGAACAAGGTTGAAGAGGCTGCTGCTAGAGTTGATATGGCCATGAAGAAATCTTTCGCTCAAGTCAAGACCGATCACGTGGCCATCATCTTCCTCGTTATTACACACCACCCCATCCCACAAACAACAATCAGAACCATCATCTGATGCATTGTTGGTGATCTTCCAAGAGTCAAAAGTTCGAAACCCGGGAGCTTTGAAAGATGGATTAGGAAAAGTTTGCTTAAATAGGTACAAAGCCAAGCATTCGTGATCATGGGTTATAAATAAGGATTGAGTGCATGTGAGAAGGAGCAACGTGAATAGAAAGATTTTTGATAGGAAGGTGAAATATTGGAAGCATGGAGCCATGAAGAAATTAAACAAGTTTGGTTTGATAATTGTTTGTGGATTTGTCAGTAATGTTGGTTTATATAGGCCATGTGTATTGTTCATAAATGCATAAAATATGCAAATGAAGATGATGAAGAAAAAAGGAAGATGGAATATGGGAAAGATATCAAATTACACTTCCGTTCTAAAAATATAATATCTTTTCGAAAATATTAAAAGACAACTATTTATGATATATTAAATTTAAAGTTTTTTCATCTTAGAGCATCTTCAACCGTGATGTTAAAAGATAGATATTTATGATATTTTTTACTTTAACAACTATGTTAAAATGTTCTTTAAAATATATAGAAAAAGATAGAGGAAATGTGGATATCTTTAAATTTGAAGAAATATCTAAAACTCAAAATTTAGAAAGATAAATAATAGAGTAAAATGCAAATTTGGTCCCTGTGGTTTGTTGTTTTTCTCACATTTGGTCCCTACAAAATTTGTATTGCAAGAAAATTCTTGTGGTATGCAAAAGTGCTGGAATTTGTCCATGTGTCTAACGTCCGTTAGTTTGCAGTTGTTAAATCAAGGCACATGAGGGTATATGGGTCATTTTGCACACAACAATCCACAAGAACCAAAATTGCAATTTACTCTTTTATATTGTACCATTTTTAAAAAACATAATATTTATATTATATAATTAATAAATAATTATCACTTAATTAAAAAATAACTTATTTAATGAAACATCAAAATTTTATTTAGTTAATAATTTATATTTAAGGTGCTGTTTGTTTTTTAAGAAGTCTGAAGCCTTATTTTAGTTATAATTAATAAGAGGTTGTGCATAAAAAGTTCTGAATGATTCAGACTTGAGAGTAATTAAGAGGTTTTTTAAAAAAAAAAAAACAACCCCTAAGTTTCATCGACCAAAATCATAATAGAACAATTTCATATATCGTTTTAATATGTACTAGATTTTATTATAGTATATATGTTATGTTTTATATTAAAAATTCAAAAAGCACATGTATTTAATTTTTTTTTATTAAAAATGAATTTTAGTAAAAACGAAAATATAAATTATTTTATTATAATTTTGGTCGATGAAACTTAAATATAAATTACTAAATAAATAAAATTTTGATGCTTCATTAAATAAGTTACTTTTTAATTAAGTGATAATTATTTATTAATTATATAATACTAGAAGCGTACTCGCGCAATGCAGCGATAACCATCACGATTTTAATGTTTATTTTTTTGTCGATTTACAGTACGATTTTTGATGGTTTTGAGAAAGTGATAATGTTTTTTTTTATAAATTTGTTTAATCTAGGCTTAATAATATAATTGTTTTATATAAAAATTAAGTATTTTGTTATAATTCAATGATTATCTTATATATTTTAATGACATCTAGAAAAAAAAATAACCAATTACATATTTAATAATATAATTAAAACAAATTTATAGTAATATAATATATTAATTAATAGTGATATATGGAAATGTCTGCATAAAAAGAAGGCCCTGCACACATCAAATTGGTGGGTGTTAGAAGCCTGCAGTGGTAATATGTATCTTGTGCTTTGATACTTGTAAATTAAGATATTTTTAAAATCTTGCATAAAATTATGGTACTTTGTGCCTAATAATTTGTGTTTAGAAGTTTTTTTATCCATGCTTTATAATATAGTATAGATAAATATTATGTTTTTTAAAAATGGTATAATATAAAAGAGTAAATTGCAATTTTGGTCCTTGTGGATTGTTGTTTGGAAAATGACCCATATACACTCAAGGTTCTAAATGGTGTGAAGTGTGGCGTGGCGTGGCGGCGAGGTCAAGCCACAAGCCTTAAGAGTTATGGCGAGACCATGGCGTTTTCCAAGGCGTGGCTTAAGGCGACAAATCTGTATATATTTTATATGTATATATGTATGTGTGTGTTTTAATCGATGTCTTGAACAATAATGAACGAGTTATTAACAATTTAAATTCATATAAAGCGATAAACGAAAGAATTTCTAAGCTATAATCGATATTAATGGGTAAATTTCAATCGAATTTCGAAGTACACAAATTCGAAGTTGTAACGCCATAACGCACCATTGCGGGCCATGGCGCGCCATAACGAGCTCGACGCCTTATCTAAATGCCAAGACGTAACGCCATAACGCGCAATTGGGGGCCATAACGAGCTCGACGCCTTATCTCGACGCCAAGGGGTAAAACGTGGCGGTAAGGCCACGCCTCGACGCCATGGCGTGCCATGGCGACGCCATGGCGCGTTTTTTAGAACCTTGTATACAATCATGTGCAAGGCACATGAGGGGATTTAACAGCTGCTTAGATACAGGGACTAAATGTGAACACTTTTGCATATTACAGTGATTTTCTTGCAATAAAAATTTTTAGGGAGCAAATGTGAGAAAAACAACAAACCATAGGGACCAAATTTGCAATTTACTCTAAATAATATTTTATTTATTTTTCATTAATAAAATGCAATAAAGTTAAATATTTAGAAGAGAGTAATAGTATTTGTCAGATATAATAAATATTTTAATAATATATTTAATATCGAAAATCTCTAAAAATAGTATTTAATGGAACTGAATGTAAAAAAGACTGAATTTTTTATTTTTGATATTTTGTTCTATAAATTTATAAGCAATCTGTTGGGGTGCTCTTAAAAAAATTAAAATAATTAAAATATAATTTAGATATTTGATTTTTATTATAAATAATTTATGGTATGACATATCAACTCAATATTACATTTGAACATACTTTATTTTTAAAGTAAATTATACTTTTGATTTATACGGTTATCACTCACAATTAATTATTGTTCCTAGCCGAAACTAATTACATTTTTAATTATTGTGGTTGTCACTTTGTTCTACATTTGGTTACTGTGGTTGTCACTTTGTTTCTATTTGGTCTATCTCACTAACTTATGTTAAAAAAGTCTGTTAACTCATGGGCAATTTGGCCTTTTTATCATTTATTTTATTTTCAATTAAAAAATAAGTTATTTCTATACTCTATTATATATTATTATTTATACTATATATATATAGGGAGAGATTCATTTGAGAAATGGTAATGTATGAGAAATAAAGAAATAATCCTAGCCATTCATCTGGTCAACATTTGCTGCTTTGACCGTGAAGCACCGGATAATTCTTTGTGTGGTTTATAGAAGATAAAGGGGTAGTTTCGTAAAATACGCGGGACGAACTCATATATGAACATGTATAATTCACATATGAACTATATGTTCATATATGAATCAGTTAATTAGTCCATATGAGATGAGAATCAGTTAATTAGTTCATATGTGAATCACAAAGGTTCATATATGAATCTGTTAATTAGTTCAACTGATTCACATATGAATCTACAGTTAATTAGTTCATATATGAATCACAAATGTTCATATATGAATCAGTTAAAAAAGTTCATATGTGAATTACACTGGTTCACATATGAACATATAGTTCATATGTGAATCATACAGATTCATATATGAACTTAACACGTGTATTTTGTAAAAATTACGAAATTGTCTTTCTATTTTTGGATTAGTCGTAACTTTTGACCAATCAAAACCAATCAAAGTTGCAATTATTGACCAGTCAAATCCGATCTTGACCTAATGAATGATTAGAATTACTTATCTATTTCTCATATATTTATCATTTCTCAAATGAACCTAAGGCTATATATATATATATATATATATAGAGAGAGAGAGAGAGAGAGTCGAGTTCAAACGAGAACAATACCTATTTAAAAGAACACGAGAACTAACAAAATCATTAGTGATTTTACATTAACACACGAAAACAGGACTTTGGTCGCGGCTTCAGGTCCACATGGTTTTTTTGCACATTAATGTAAAATCACTAATGATTTTGTTAGTTCTCGTGTTCTTTTAAGTAGTTAATGTTCTCGTTTGATCCTACCTCTCTCTCTCTCTCTCTATATATATATATATATATATATATATAACAAGAAGGGTTGTTTGGGCTTGGATCTGATCGTGAATCCATCTCCCTTCACCAATGAGGATCTTTGAATCGATCTCTCTCCCTCTCTCTGTAATTAAGTCGGTCAAAAAACTAACACTTGGCAAACGTTGATCTCTTCGTAAATTGAAACCAGGGTTGTTCGGTCACGAGAATTAGTGTTATTTTTTAAGGTCTTGTAAGCGAACAATGATCTAGTGGTGTTATATTTGCTTTTATAGTTCTGCTTTTGTGCCTGGCGATGGCGGTTGTAGAGGGAGATGGTGGTGATGGTGGTGGTAGTAGAATGTCGTTGTGCATTGATGTGTTGTACATGCTTTATTAATCCTGTGTAAACTGGAAATTATTTAATTAAAAATAGAATAAACAAAATAATTTCTTAAAAAGGACAAAAATACGTACCCTTAGGTACTCTTGACGTGAGAGGATATAAATGATCTAAACTAACGACCATTAGCCATAGGGATCAAAAGTGATACAAAGTGACAACCATAGTAATTATAGGTTTGATTTAGTTCACAACATGGATGAGAATTAATAGTGGGTGGCAAGTGGCAACCATAGGGAGCAAAAGTGTATTACTCTTATTTGTCATGTAAACCTATTGTAACACTTTAGATGAGATGATTAATTTTTTGGTCCTATAAAATTAAGTTTTATAAGACACTCTGTTAGGATACTTGAACACTTTAGACATCCTATAAACTCAATTTTGTTATAGTGAAGCAAAAAAATTACTTCAGTTTTATTTGCAATTTCTCAAAAGCGTCCTATAAAAAGCTAATACGACGCTTTATTTTAAAAATGAACCAAAAACACTTATTAAGACGTTCAAAAACGTCCTATAAATTAATTACAACACTTTTAGATATGTGTTTGGTTCTATAAACTTAAGACTTATAAAGTGATCTATTATGACACTTTCTTTTGAGAAAAGATGCACCTTGGCTTTGCGTAGACTACATCCTTAATTAGTGAGCTACGACCTTCTGAGACTAAGTCAGGCTACAGAATGCTAGCGCCAAGACTCGAACCCGGGTTAGATGAGACATTCGATAACGTCTCTCTAGGACTTTTGCCAACATGCCACCACCCTTGTGTTTTTTTAAACATTGTTGGGATCTTACAAATCCGATTTTGTTACAAGAACATGACGATTAATTATTTGGTGGCTAGTTTGAAAAGAATTGAAACTTAATATGGAAAAATGAGAGAGAGAGAGAGAGAGAGAGAGAGAGAGAGAGAGAGAGAGAGAGAGAGAGAGAGAGAGAGAGAGAGAGAGATATGAAGGTTGAAGAGTTACAAGTTAACTATGGCAAGGCTTGAAAGTTTTTGAGTGGATGTTTTGAATGTGGGTGGAGCCATGGAGGGACAATCACACAAACGTCTTTGTCTGATGTTTACATTTTCTTTTTTCTTTTTGAATATATTTCAAAATAATAACAATTGTTTTTGTCTAAATTTAATTGTTATAAAATATACTTCATCCCTTCTTAAACACTACAATATATTTTATTTTAAATCGTTTCAAAAAATTAAATTTACAATTAATAATTAGCAAGTTCGCTTGTTTACTTAAATTATCAACAACTACAAAATATTATAGTGAATGAGTTTTATAATCATTGTATTTGTATTTTACAAATAGTAAAAAATAAATAAAACACCAACTTATTATAGCGATTGTCTGATCTTGTATCCGGATGATATTAACTGGACTAGATAGATAAGAGTAACATAGGTTAGTGAAATATTGATGGAAAGCTTTAGGGTTTAGAGCATCTCCAATCTTAGCACTAAAAAAAACACCAAAAACACCAAATATGGTGGACCCATCAACACCAAAAAAGAATCCAACTACAACCACACTCTAAAAAAAACAACAAATATATATTAAATATATATATTATTTACTTAATATAAATATGTTAATTCTAAAAACAAATTATTAATGTTAAAATGTTAATTTTGATATTAAATGAATTTTGAAATTTAAAAAAAAATAAAAAATAAGAAGTCAGCTAGGTTTTCTAGATTTGCCGTGTGAAATAGCGACCGGCATATTTGCCGTGTGAAAGAGCGACCGGCAAAAAAAAAAAAAATTATAGCGGCCGGTTGGAGATCTCCGACCGGCAAAAAAGCCGATATACCGGCCGGTTGGAGATGATCTTACTAATTCACAAATCTTGTTCCACATTCAAGATCTTTATTCCTCCTATTTTAGTAGGACAAAAAAAAATACATTTTTGTCCATTTAATCTTGTCATGTCCAGTCAAATGTCATACCAAACATGTAATGATAATTTTTGTTTTGTTTTATATGTTCTACATAACAAACAACCTTATTGAACAATTTTAATAATTATAGGTTCAATTTATTTGTAAGATAACAATTGTAATTTGTAAATTGCATTAAGTTATTTGTTTCATCTACTTTGATGGATCTCTTTTCAAGTTTTAACAAATATAACTATTTACCTTATTCTAATAAAATCGGTTTTATAAAATATAAAAAATATTTTCTTTTTTTGGTAACCGTGGGTTTTCGGACCAACTTACACACACCAACTAATCCCCGGGCGACCACGAATGGCCTGGAGTCATCGCAGGTGAACCTCCATGGCTACAAAGGCTTTGGCAGCGCCTGGATTTGAACCCTGAGTAGATGAAATTTCCACTATATAAAAAATATATTAGTACACTAGTTTATAAGACTTATGTTAATAAGACAAACAATATACATTATATGTAAATGTGTTATAATAAGTTGGATGACAAGACATTTTTGGACGTTATAACGAGTTTTTTAGAACAACTTTAAAATAACGTATCCAATTTAATTTTATTATATTACATTATTTAAAAACAACTCTCATGACTCACATGTCCCGGATTGTTCCACTCTTTGTGATCTAGCATGTGAAAACTTCTCTTAAATAGCATGTTAAAATTAACAATGTCACATATGTTTATGCAAAAATGAAAGCAAAATCTTTATAGAGACTTACTAAGGTTTTAGAGCATCTCCAACAGCTATGCTAACGTTTTTTTTTAAATAGAGTAAAAAGTCAAAATCTCTAAGAGCATCTCCAACAACTATACTAAAATGGAAAAAGTTGGGATTTTAACATTTTTGTTGCTCCAACAGTTATGATATTCTCTATGTTAAAATAGAAAAAAGGGAGAGAGATTGTAAAAATCTCTAAATTTAGAGAAATCTCTATATAGATAATTTTCCCCCAAAACTAATTATTACCTCCAAAAAGCAAACTTTTCCTGTTCCAACTTTTCATATATTGAGTATTTTAATAATACAATTAAATAAGTTAAATATTTTAATAAGATAATTAATATTAGAGTTGTTAAAATAGAATAGCTGTTGGAGTTTGATTCAATTTTTTTTAGAGATTTTGATTATTTTTATTCTATTTTAGAAAAACTTTAGCATAGTTATTTGAGATTTTTTTTTAATGACTAGTGCAAATATAATTGTGTAACCATTAATTATTTGGTGTCTAGTTTGAAAATGTTGAAACTTAATGGGGAAAAGGTGAAAAAGAAAAGAAGATGAAGGTTGAGAAGTTGTAAGTAAACTATGGAAAGACTTGAAAGTCTTTGGTTTGTGTTAATATGTCGCAATACTAATAAATGTGGATGTTTTGACAGGGGTGGATCCATTGAGGGACACATTGAGGGCCGATATTTAATGTATTGGGCGAAAACAGTTGGAAGTTATCTCAATTTTGAAAAGAAAAAAGAGACTAATTTTTTGGTGGTTTATAACACTGTCAAAATGATGTTATATATCGATCAACAAATCCACTTACAATGTACACTTTAATAAGGATAACAATAAAAGTTTTGTTCAGTGATTTCTAATTCTTAAAAATTCATGTAAATGCAAGGTATCAATGCTTATTGCCAAGAACCCATACAAATAGACTATATTTAGCATATATTAAAACTTGACATGTGTTCATGCTATAACAAACAACATTCTATATTCGTTGTTTGTTTGTAGAGTAACTTCGATATATAATGATGTGTTCAAGCATCGTTTAAACCAATTCTCAAAATGGTTTAAAAAGTCATTTCGTAGCAAGTTTGTATAATTTGTTTCAAAAAAATAGAGCATACATGTGCATTAGATGCAATAACAAAAGATAACTTGTCAATTTCTTGCATAAAAATGTTTGACAAAATTATAAAAAATAATAAGTTTTAAAGTATGATCATAAAGTTTTCCAAAATATCTATTGTCGAATGTGATTAGTTTTATTTAGACACTTTTGAAACAAAATGTCTTATTAACCTTTCTTATAAGACACTATTTAAGAAAGTGTCTCAAAATAAGTGTCTTATAAAAGATATGTTTATAGAATATTTCTTAAAAATGTCCTATAGGGTTAATAAGACAATTTGTTTCAAAAATCAAAAGTGTCCTATAAAGCTTATTAAGATGCTCAAGAGTGCCTTATAAACTTGTTACATTGCTTTTAGCTAGATAGGACAAACAAAAGTTTGGTGTAATAAACTTAAGTCCTATAAACTATTCTATTAGGACATTTAAGCATATTAGCATCCTATAAACTCGATTTTGTTGTAGAAAGGTATGTGGGCGAGAAGGGACAAGACTGGACAAACGAGTGTGAGGTAGTCACATGAAAATTTTGTAGAAAGTTTTAGCGTTCTAATTTGACATGAGTACTTTATAAATAAGGATTAAGTGCAATATGTGAGAAGGAGCAACGTGAATAGAAATATTTTTGGTAGGAAATAAGTGAAATATTGGAAGCATGGAGCCATGGAGAAATTAAACAAGTTTGGTTTGATAATTGTTTGTGGATTTGTAAGTAATGTTGGTAC
Source organism: Arctium minus (assembly GCA_954870635.1). Taxonomy (NCBI): domain Eukaryota; kingdom Viridiplantae; phylum Streptophyta; class Magnoliopsida; order Asterales; family Asteraceae; genus Arctium; species Arctium minus. Next base: position 14,253,522 of record OX941080.1, read on the forward strand.
GTGTTTATATAGGCCATGTGTATTGTCCATAAACACATAATGACATAAAATATGCAAATGAAGATGAAGATGAGAAAAAAAAGGAAGATGGAATATGAGCCACGAATATGGTCGAAAGATTTCAAATCAACACTTCCCTTCTAAAAATATAATATCTTTTCGAAAACATTAAAAAACAAATTTATATGTTAATCGATTTATGATATACAATTTCAAAGTTTGTTCATTTTAGAGCATCTTCAACAACGATGTTAAAATAGATATTTGTGATATTTTTTACTTTAACAACTATGTTAAAGTGTTCTTTAAAATATATTGAAAAAGATCAAGAAATATGGATATCTTTAAATTTGGAAAATCTCTAAAACTCAAAATTTAGAGAGATAAACAATATTTTATTTAGTTTTTTAGAGTAAATTACAAATTTGATACCTGTGGTTATTGAGAGTTTTGGATTGGGTCCCCCAAACAAAATAATTACGTGCATAGTCACTATGGTTTACTTTTGTTATGGATTAGGTCCCTCATCCTAATTTTGTTAACCTAGGCTCTGTTAAGTAAAGGACGTTTTGGTTATTTGATATTTTTTTCATTTTTAATTAAACAATTAATACATGTTCTTTTGTTTTACACAACTAACATAAATGGTAGGAGACCCTCCCCAAGAACACCATCGTTGATTGTTCCGTGCCAATCTCCTTCTCCCTTCTCCGACATACTTGCCCCGCAGATCTCCGACCATCTCCGTTGTCACCTACATGAAAATGAATTGTCGATGCTAAGAAACTCAATTAATCTTTCTGAGAATGAAGCAACGGACACGATCAAATTTCATTCTTGAATTGGTTTAAAAATTAAATATAATATTGGTTTATTGAGGATTTAACCAAGGTTAGATATAACCGTCTATTATAAAATGACGTTGTATATCCTTTTTATTTAGTAGTTCTGAAGAGTTCTATTTAAGTTGATGTTTAATGATGTATTACTTCTTGTAAATTGATCGACTTCTCGCATGATCATTCATATATATATAGAATGCTTTGTCGCGGGAGACTTTTTTTTTAGCCGTTAATTCCGAATTATATTTGATTTTGTACATGATTTGTTGTTTTCTTAAATAGTTATTGTAACACCCACAAATTTGCAAAGAACGACTAACTTAAAATTTTCAACAATACTTTACATTATAAATAAATCTCTTTCTACAAGACCATAATTGAAATATATTTCTAGGTTAATCCATCATCAAATAATTAAAATCTTACACAAAGACTAGTTAAAGTCGGGTGTTACTAAAACCCAATAACTGTCGCTATCCCCAATATAAATGCGGAAGACTACATTTAGCTAATCACCTCTTCAGGCACACAACTAGCGTTCATCTCTTCACAGTAACGCTAGAACTAATCCCGAAATGGAACCTGATGCACATGCCGACAAATAAAAAGGTTAGACTAACGCTTAGTGAGTTCAAAAGTTTTTTATCATGAATTATAAAGAAAATCTTTAAACGAAAATATTGTAACTTTCAATCATGCTCTTTTGCAATGACTTACTTTAAATATGAGAACAACCCATTTTCCAATAATGCTCATTTTATACAAGGACGACTCAATGACAAAACATCATTTTATGAAATAATGCAACCCAACACTTACTCAAAATGTGAATAATAGTAATTGCTCAAATATTAAAATTTGGATAAAACTTTATAAACCAAACAACCAAAATATGAGTAAACTCAAGTCTCCAAAATTATAGCATAAGGGTAATAACCCAAACTCAAAGTGTCACCGAAAATAAGGATAAAACTAAATATCCAAAACAATACCTTTTGGTGACGGGGGAGACCCAAATTCCAAGGCTAGTGGCCGAATACAAAAGTAGGTCACATTCCAAGTTACTGAGCTCACCATACTAGGACCCATAGCCACGAGCACGCCGACTCGTACTAAGATGTGGGGGAGGGCAACCGAGGATCCTAATCATACTCATTCGTTAGGATTACATTTACGGCCCATGGCTAGTAACCGGTCCCACATAACCGTATCAAATTGCCCCCGAGGACCCAATGTCTCAACTAGCTACAAATGGGAAATAACTAATTACATCACGAATGCAGGTCCGGGTATTGGACTCCACGAGCCCTCGCCGTATTGTCCTCGAAATCCCATGACTAATTTTGGTGCCAACATATAATTAATAACCCATTTTCTTTTAATAATAAAGACCGACTCATATGCCTATAGATCCACTGCATTATAGTCTAAAACATTACATGACTCCAATCGAATGACCAACGCACTCAAAACATGTAATTATCAAATGATACGCATTAAGCGCAATCATACTCGCAACTCCACGACGGGATATTAAACCGGACAAACGTCCCTAAGACTCATTTTAGTCAAACCGAGCCAGAGCTTAACAGAAAATCGCTTTATCGTACAATAAATATCGGTGTAAACAATAAAACATTTTTAAGCAACGGTTATACAAACACAAAGACCAAAAGTGTCATTAACCCAAACCTCCTCATTGGTTAAAACAAAGCGTTTTCCCAAAGGACTCATTCCCTTATTTTTCCAAAATGACTCATAACACAATGATATGCATTTTCCAAACGGTTTATGAAATCAGTTGCACCAAAAGAATAATTACTTAAAATGACATCCAATTACGTATTAATCATCAAAGAAACATATTTAAATGATTTATGTATCAAAATGTCCAAAATCCCAAAGAGGTGTGTTATATAAGTTTTTATAGTTAAACACTTCCAAAATAACCAAACTTATCAGCAGTTAACAATTTCAGGTAAAACACAAAACACTTTAAAATAAATATTTTGGCATGTACATCGTTTTCACAAATCAACTTGAACACACCTTGCTAGATTTAGGCTAAATCTAGATTTTCCCCAACTTAAGCTCCTTTGAAGAAACTTGGATCTTCAAGCCAAAACTTCCCAAAACCTAGATCCACAAGTTTCCATCCATTAATATCCACATTCAACCATTTAGAATCGTTCCCCAAACATTATATACCAAAATCACCATTTTGGCCAAACCCCTAGTTTTGACCTAATTTCTCCAAAACCATCAAACCCGAAATTTGAGAAACATAAACAGTAGGAAATCATGAATGGATCATTTTGTTAGGACAACCTTGGGGGGCGAAAGGTTGTTTTACGTCTAAAAAACGTTCTTAAAATATTTTTAAGAAAATATATAGCAATACACAAGATGAATTCTTTTTGTTAAGGTTTAACACAACAAGCATACAAACAAAATATAAAGAGATAGGGAAAAGAGATGCAAACAGATTTAGAGAGGTCCACCCAAAATCGGGCTAATCCTCTTTGTTAAGTGAACTCAACGAGACGATCCACTATATTGTTCATTTAAGGTAGAAACACACCGTATGAACACTTGATTACACAAGATTTGAATACTTGAAAATGAACTCAAGTTCTAGCTATTATTCCACACCACAATATGGATGCTAGTTGGATCTATCTCACACACTTACTAGAGTGTGGAGAATACTTGTGTTTTATGTTTGGTATCACAAACTTTCTTTGATCTTGAAAGCAAGAAAAGATGAAGTATGAAAGAATTGTGACTTGAGAGACAAATGTTAAAAGACTTGAGAGTTGTGTTAGGGTATTTTGTATGTTAAATATAAGTTCATGGGGTGTTTGGTATTTATTCATTAGTTTTAATGTAAATGGGCCTAAAGCCCATTAGCCTTATGCGCCACATGTATAAGGCGTTTATTATTCTGAAATTAGTTTAGACGTCATTATTCTAGTCGATAGGTTTACATTTGCTTATCAGAAATTCTCTCTGTAAACCTAAACCTTTATTGAGTATTAATCATATGATTAGAAGTTGTGGCTCATTCATTGTTCTTCATTGATTACTATTGTTCGTGATTGCACTGTATCTGGGATCGACAATTGGTATCAGAGCAAAGAGACATAATTTTTGATCTAAAAAGTGCATTTAAGATTAAAGAGTAAAGATGAATTCGAGAGACGCTCTAGCCATCAGTTCAGATCAAAAACCTCTGGTGCTCTATCGGGGAGAATACCCACAATGGCATGATCGATTCATGAATTTCATCAAAGCGAAACCAGCAATGAGGAAATTCTCATGTGCCTAAAAGAGGGGCCACAACCTTGGACGATGAAAGTCTTGCCTGGAAACCAAGCCGAAGGTCGACCAGACCGCTCTGTTCAAAAAACTCTCAGTGAGTTTACCCCTCCAGAAAGGAGCCGCTATGACACTGAAAAGCAAGTGAAGTCCTATCTTCTACAAAGCCTACCCAACGACAGTTACAAGGCTACTGCAAAAGGAATATGGGACTAGATTGAGAAGATGATGATGGGTAGCCGAATAAGCACTCAGCTGAAGATAACAAATTGCATTACCCGATATGATGGCTTCAAAGCAAGAAAAGGCGAGACGCTCACGGAAACTTATGAACGGTTCAACCTGCTTCTGAATGATCTGCATAAAAATGAAGACGAACACCGAGAACAACATCAAGTTCATGAATAATCTTCAGCCAGTCATACTCAAACCTTGGAAAAAATTCCTCTACACGAACTATATGAAATGCTTCTCCAGGATGAAGAGGAAGTTCTTGAGTTGATGGGAAATCAAAAAGCAGATGAAAAGTCGGTGGTTGATCCGTTAGCACTTGTCTCAGATAAAAGAGGTAGATCCGTTAGCCGCATGCCTGAAAAGGAGCCAGTGAAAAGTGATTCTGAACCCGAAGACCCTGACAGTGACTCGGATCCAGAATACACTCAGATTAAAGAAGTTGTGTTGTTCTTATCCCAAGCGTTCCAGAAAAGGAAGTTCTTCAACAAGTTTTCATCAAACAAGCAAAGATACTCCACTACTCCTCTCAATTGACGTGATCATAAAGAGAAGTATGAAGGAAAGAAACGCGTTGATGAAGGAAAGAAGACTGAGAAAAGGCATGATGAGAAAGCAAAAGAGGAGCCGATCAAATGCTATAACTGTGGTCGTTTGGGTCACTTTGCCAAAGATTGTCGAAAGCCTGTAGTGCGCAACTCAGAATACTACAAAGCCAAGATGTTGTTGGCCAAAGAAAAGGAAGCAGGTAAGGCTCTCATGGCAGAAGATTACCACTGGCTAAATGTATCTGATGAAGAAGAAGATGATGCAGAAGCACACTTGTGTTTCATAGGCAAGCACTCAACACAATCTGATACTAATGATGGTGATCGTGATTCCCCATGTCAGGTATGTGCTCCTTACCAACAAGCCTTAATTGATCAGATGAAAATCACCGTGCACAAATTAGACTCCTGCAAGCAAATCATAAAATAAAATGAACAACTCATCTCATCTTTGAAAAAACGTGTGTCATCACAGTCTGAAAGTCTTGAAAAACAAAGCATAGAAATTGCTGGCAACATGTGCTTAATTTCAAATCTAAAGGAAGAGAGTGAGTGTTGTTCAAAAGAATCAAAAGAGTTAAAGACCAAAGTAGATGATCTTACCTATAAGCTTCGTATGTCAGAAAATGAGGAAAATTGATATTGTAACTAAAAGTGTGACTTATAAAAATGAAAATCAAAGGTTATTTACTCAGTTAAAGGATCTCGAACTGAAACTTTATAAAATTGGTCAATCTAAACAAACGTTGAATCTAATTGCACCAAAAGAATTCAAATATTCAGAGGCGGGTATCGGTTATGATAACCCACATTATCTGAAAAAGGCCTTAACCAAAGTTCCTACGTTATATGCGTTCAAATTTTTTGGAATAGATAAAACCTACCCAGAGTACAAAATCAATTGGACCAAACCACTTGATGATGAGGAAACGGAACAGGACAATTTGAGAAGGAAGAATTCTACCAAAATGTAACTACCTTTTGTTTATGACTCATTAAATGTGTCTCATAACGTTGAAAAACCCTGTTTCCTGTCAAATGACTATTTTAGAAGCTACACTCAAGCTGAACTTGACTCTAAAACCGTTGAAACTGAGGAGGAACCAATAGACCACAAAGTTTATGTTCCACCTCTGATTTTAGAAAAGAAAATTGTTCAGTTAGAAGAGTCATTTGCACAGGAGAGGATCATGTTTCAAAAGGAAAAACAAGAGTTATTATCCAAAATTGAGTGTCTTAATTCCGATAAGAAGGAAACTGGGTCGAGGGAGGAAAAGGAATATTTTCAGACAGAGATAAATAGGCTCAATTCACAACTGGCTGCCTTGGTCGCAGATCTGATGAAAGAGGGACTTCACAAAGTTGAGCCTCAAGCTAAGCCTGAAATTCTCCAAGTTGAGAAAATCCATCTGTCCGAAAATTCCTATCCACCCTCAGACACCTCTTCGTGTAAAGCCTTTTTGGGTGACTCGTCACCAAAATTTTCAAACAAAGGAAAAGAGCCTCAATCTTTAGAAACGGATCATCGTTCTGATTTTCAAAATGCTTCCACCTATGATCCGCTTAAAGAAACAAATCCTTCTGGTGTCCTGAATCCTTCAAGTGATAAGGCTCCTTCTGATGAGGAAATGGAATTCTCAGCCTTTTTGAATTCTGAGGTGTGTCTAGACAGTCAACTTGACCAATTTGATTTTAATCCTGTACTTCCAAGTCACGTTGATTTTCTAAATTCAACTTGTGATCCTCCTGTAAAATTTTACAAGGGTGAATGTTCCACATCTGCCCCCCAAAACACTTCTGTGAACAATTCTTCAAATTCAAAATCCAAAAGACGTTCACAGAAGAAGAAAAAGACCGGTCGCTCTAACAAGAAACAATCATCAAAATTCAAATCTTCTGACTATGGGTTTAATGGTATTTCAGATACTTTTGGTCGACGGAAAGAAGTCAAATACGAGTGGGTAGCTAAGAAGTCTAAGGAGAGCACGGTGAAGACGGAATTACTTAATCCAGTTTTGAATTTTAGGAAAAACAATAACAATCATGATGTTTTTAATTCTAAACCTTTGGTTGAATGTAATGGATTGTTTCCTTTAAAAGTTTATTCCATCGAGCAATTACTTCAACTGTCTCATGATTGTGTTTGTTGCTCCTACTGTGGATTGAATGATTTTGTTGATCGTAGATTTGCATCTGATTGGTTTGGTTCTTATCATGTTTCTAATTATCATTCAAAGTTTGATGCTCCCCGCCATAGAAACAGACCCAAGTACAAACGGGTCTCCCATTCGGGTGTTAAGTCTAACCCCAAATAACCCATTTACGAATGGGTACCTAAAAAGTCTTAACTTGTTTTGCAGGACGGTCATGTGTGGTATTTAGATTCAGGATGCTCCAAACACATGACCGGAAGAAAGAAGCTTCTCACAAACATCACCGAGAAGTTTTGTGGAAATGTACGCTTTGGGAATAACCATTATTCTCCAATTCTGGGATATAGAGATATAGTTAAGGATAACCTCACAATTAATAAAGTGTCCTACGTCGAAGGTCTTGGTCACAACTTGTTCATCATTGGTCAATTTTTCGATAAAAATCTAGAGGTAACCTTTAAAGCAAAAAGGTGCAGCGTTCGGACTAAAGATGGAAAAGAAATCCTTGCTGGAATGCATCGCACAAATCTCTACACGATTGACCTCTCATCTCTGAAAGTAGACAAGGAAGTTTGTTTGATGTCAAAAGCCTCAGTCGAACAAAATTGGTTATGGCATCGTAGACTCTCGCACCTGAACTTCAAGACTATCAATAAGTTGGTGTTCGGTGGACACGTGAAGGGCATGCCATACCTCAAGTTCGAAAAAGATCACCTGTGTGCGGCCTGTGAAATGGGCAAGATGAAGAAGGCTTCTCACAAGCCTAAAGCCACTCCAAGTACTTCTCGGTCCCTTGAACTCATTCATATGGATTTGTGTGGACCGATGCACATTCAGAGTATCAATCACAAGAACTATGTCCTAGTTATGGTTGATGAATTTTCTCGCTACACGTGTTTTAGATTCCTTCGTTCAAAGGATGAAACCCCCGAACTGATCATCTCTCTCCTGAAGAGCGTTCAAGTAAATCTCAATCAATCAGTTCAGACCATTAGGACGGATAATGACACAAAGTTCAAGAATCAAGTGCTCACTAGTACCTGACTTCAGTGGGCATCACCCACACTTTCTCAGCTTCTCGTACTCCTCAGCAAAACGGGGTAGTAGAGCGCCGTAATCGAACTCTCGTCAAAGACGCGCGTATGATGTTATCACAGTCCAAGCTCCCGCTTTACTTATGGGCAGAGGCCATTGTTACCGCATGCTACACTCAAAATTGTTCTATCATCAACAAGCGGTTCAATAATACGCCATACGAGATCATCAACAAACGCATCGCGAACATCAACTATTTCCATGCATTCGGGTGCACGTGCTTCGTACTAAATGACAAGGACGATCTCGGCAAATTCATCCTAAAAGCGGACGAATGAGTGTTCATCGACTATTTATTGCAATCCAAAGCTTACAGAGTCTACAACAAACGGAAAAAGACTGTCGTTGAGAGTGCGAATGTGACTTTTGACGAGGCCGCTGATATGGCTTCTGAACACCTCAGTTCAGAACCCGCTTTAACTGGTGTGTTAGCTTCTGGACAATTAAGTTCAGGATATACACAATCTCCAGTAAATCCAGATCAGGCGTCTACGTCAAGAGCACATCTTTCAGATTTGGATTTACTTTTTGAGCATTTTTATGATGACTACTTTAATTCTAAGCCTAATGTTATACCATGTAACAGGAATGACGCTCTAGCACAGACTCAGGTAAGTCAACCTCGCCTGATGCTTCCCCCTCTACTGTCATTGAATCAGCATCACCAAGCTCGAGTGATCCCCCTCCAATCTTTCAAGTTCCTACTGAAGTACCAGCAATAGTAGGAGCTCCTGAACCGACCCCTGTTGAAGGTGCTCATGAAGTTCCCTCTCTGGCAATCTTGGATACCATCATAGATTCATCACCCGCTGAGTCGTCCTCTTCTACACGCTCGACTCCAGATCAGGAGCTTCCACCTCACAGGACGTCATCATTCGAAGCAGTTCAAGATCTCCCCCAGGTGGTTATGTGGATTCCGATACCTCACAACAGACATATCAACCTTTTCCACACACCACTAAGTGGACACGAGCTCATCCCCTACATCAGATCGTCGGAGACCCCAATACACCTGTTCAGACTCGATCCGCTATCGCGAATGACTGGCTATTCTCTTCTCTCCTTAGCCGTATCGAACCTTCAACTGTCATCGATGTTTTGAATGATCCGGACTGGGTGATAGCTATGCAAGAGGAACTCAACCAATTTAAGAGCCTCAAAGTATGGCGACTTGTTCCCAGGCCAAAGAATAAGACGGTGATTGGAACAAAATGGATCTTCAAGAACAAGAAGGACGAAGATGGAATCATAGTCCGTAACAAAGCATGTTTGGTAGCCAAAGGATATCACCAGCAGGAAGGAATCGATTACGATGAGACTTTCGTACCGGTTGCACGAATTGAAGCGATTCGCATGTTCCTTGCCTACGCCGCTCACAAGAACTTCATTGTCTTTCAAATGGATGTGAAATACGCATTTCTGAATGGCGTTATCAAGGAGGAAGTTTATGTATCACAACCCGAAGGTTTCGTGTGAGTTCTGACAAACCTCATCACGTCTATTTTCTTGACAAGGCCTTGTACGGTCTCAAGCAAGCACCACGATCCTGGTATGATACACTCTCATCATTCTTAGTTAAATTTGGCTTTTCCAAAGGTAAGATCGACACCACCCTGTTTATTAAAAGGGAAAAGTGTGATATCATTCTTGTACAGATCTATGTCGATGACATAATCTTTAGCTCAACAAACCCCAAGTACTGTCAAAACTTCTCAACCCTCATGAGCAAACATTTTTAAATGAGTATGATGGGTCAAATGAATTTTTTCCTAGGGCTCCAAGTTAAACAATTAGCCATAGGAATTTTCATTAATCAATCTAAGTACATCTCGGATATTCTTCGGAAATACCAGATGGGAAATTCTTCACCTATGAAGATGCCTATGTCTACCAGCATAAAGCTACACTCCGATCCTGACGGAAAGGATGTGGATGCTAAGACTTATAGAGGCATGATTGGTTCCCTGATGTACTTGACGGCTAGCAGGCCAGACATTATGTTTTCGATATTCTTGTGTGCAAGATTTCAGTCAAAATCCAAAGCGTCTCATTTAGCTGCAGTTAGGCGTATATTTCGTTATTTAAAAGGTATTGCTGATCTTGGTTTGTGGTACCCAAAATAGACAGATTTTGAGCTGACAGCTTATTCAGACGCTGACCATGCCAGAAATATACTGGACCGGAAAAGTACGACGGGACATGTTCATTTCTTGGTTGACCGTCTTGTCAGCTGCGCATCGAAGAAACTAAATTGTGTTTCAACCTCTACTGCCGAGGCAGAGTATGTAGCAGCAGCCAGTTGCTGCTCGCAGGCAATTTGGATGCTCACTCAGCTGAAAGATTATGGATTCTACTACTCAAAGATCCCTATTTACTGTGACCCGAAGAGCGCCATTGCTATATCAAGCAATATCGTCCAACACACAAAGACGAAACACATTGATGTGCGCTATCACATCATAAAAGACCATGTGGAAAGAGGTACCATCGAACTCTACTTTGTTAATATAGATCATCATATAGCAGACCTGTTTACCAAAGCCTTGGACGAAAAACGGTTTCAATATCTCGTGTCCAAGCTAGGTATGTTGAATCTGAAAGTTTGACCATTCTACAGACCTATACGAGTCTCATTCAATGATGAATGACTGTGACTTAATTCCCCAGTGACTTGTCTCTGGATGTTCATGTTCATACCCATTGGTTATTGCATTTTACTCGTTAATCTCTGTGCAAGTTTCCCACTTCTGTATTAATAAATTATTTCGTTTGTTTTATTTTCTCTCGTGTGTTCCTTGGTTGTTCGTGGTCAATTTCTCGAGTTGTTCATGTGTTAAGGGGGAGCACTATCGCAAGATGATCCGTAAGTTTCTCTAGTTCTCTGTTCGAGGGGTAGCAGGTAAGTTCTTCTTGTGTTTAGTTAATGCTCAGCAAACATCAAGGGGGAACCGTTTATGTATAATCCTTAGTTTTTGTTAGTAGTTTCATTTATTTAATCCTTAGGTTTGTTTTTATTTTATTTAAGTTAAGTTCTTTTATTTATTAATAAATAAAAAAGTCCTTAAATTAATATTGGATCGGCCCATATCTGACTCATTTGGATACCCGACTCCCGGCCCGACCCAGAACCCGACCCAACCTGCGGCCGCCCTAATTCACAACCCGGGGATTTAAACACCCCGGGATCTCCGTCTTCCCTCTTTCCATCTATCTATCTCTCACTCTACCCCGAACTCTATCTCTCTAAAATCTCACTCTCGACCTCTCTCTCTCTCTCGACGGCAGGTCGTTTTCTCGATCTCTCTCTCTCTCCCTTGTTCGTCGTCCTCGCCCAAGCTTCGACCAGGTTATGTTTCGATCTCTCTCTCTTAATCAATCTGAGTGTAAATCGACCCCGGTCGATGTCAATCGCCCCCCGCCCCCCTCCTGGGTCGATGGTAACCCAGTCGCTTCTAGCCCTCGACTACAGTCGTCAATCGCCTACGAAATCGACTTCAGTCGATTTAGGGTTTCTTTTATTTTGATGGTCAATGTCGATTTTATGAAATCGACTTCAGTCGACGATTGCCGCCCAATGTCGATTAAGGGGTAACCTCGTTTGATTTGGTAACTGTTATTGGTTTAATAGTAATCGTTTTTTTCCATCGATTTGGTTACTGGTTTATATTATTATCAATCGCTGGTAAGGAAATTAGATGTTCTTGGTGTTTGATGGTCATCTTTATCATCCCTATGTGTTTAATGTTTCTGGGAGTTTATTGATCTGGGATTTTAATGGTTAACATCGATTGCTTTGGTTTCGATATTTGAATCTGAGTTAGATGTCTGATTATGTTCTGTTTGGACGATTGGGTTGACACTGGTCAAACTCGATCGATTGACCCGTTCGATAGACCCCAGTCGATCATGATGTGATTTTTTTTAAATCTGGTTCTTGTTGGATCTTTAGTTCATTACTTGATTGTTAGTTGAATCTGTAATGAGAGCATTGGTTAGGTTTGGGTTCCTTTAAATGGTATTTTTGTTGTGATATTGGTTGGGACTCTGGGTGAGTTCTTGACCCTGGTCCCTGGATTCGGACATCTCTTTAAATTAATGTGCCTCGTTGGGTCATATCATGTTCTTATCGGTAACTCTCTTGCTCTCTTGGAGTGGAGTTTGAATTAGTCATGGTTTTCAAACCATTGACCGAATAATTCCGACGAGACATTTTTTAAAGTATCTAAGTACTAACATGTTATATCTTAACAAGTACAATGGCTTAGAATCCGAACCAGGATATTGACCCCATCGCTAATGCCGAACTGATTCATCCAGATCAGTTCCTTCCTCTCACTCCGAACAATTTTCATCTCGATGTCACTCAACCTGAGTGCCAATATCAAGTGATGATCGAGATCCTTCGTGGCCACTCTCTCTCCTACGCTCTCATGGAGACCGCTGATGTTCCCCATCTATACCAGCAACAATTCTGGCAATCCCTTAATCCTGTTGAGGCCGACGATGGCTTCCATCTGGAGTGCCGAATTGACACTACAACAATCATACTAACTCGAGAACTCTTCTGCCAGTTTCTCCGTCTGCCTAACGCCAACTCTTTTCCAGGGAGAAACAGCTTTGATCCGATAGTCTCCAACACTACTCTCTATACCGACATTCAGTCATTGGGTTACCGCACGCCTCTACGTTTCCCATCCACCTTCAACAGAAAGAACCTGACCACCATCCGGTATACGCTATTCACGTATCTCAATCGGTGCCTATCGGCTATTACTAAAGGCATCGATCAGACAAGTATCAACATACTCCGCCACTTCCATGCTGTGGCATTCCATCGACATGCGGATTACGCTGACATCTTATGGTTTGAGCTAGGCCAAAAGGTCTGAGATCACGCTACCAAAAGACGGAACTTTATTCCGTGCATGAGATTTCTCCAGATCTTTATCCGAAACTACATGGATCTCCATCCGAACATATCTCGACGCTCTTCACATCCGGTATGTCCTCATAATCAAACTCATCGTATCCCAAATCGCCCTGAACTAGAAAATCTAGTCGCTCGATGCATTCCTGATGGGTTACTGGCCTATGCATGTCCAACAGCGCTGAGTGTGATAGAGTATAGGCGCACACACAACATTCCTGCTCCTATGGTCCATTCAGATCTGGAAGGACCTCCCCAGGGAGCGGGACCTGAGCGACGTGAGGGTCCACGCATGAGAGGTGGTAGAGTCTGGAGGGTTGGGGATCCCGGACAGGGTGTGATGAGAGAAACTATTGTGAGGGGTTCTGGAGCGATCAGCGCCATTAGACAAATCCAGGCGCGTACTTCTCGCAGATCGCCTACCCCATCACCGACAACCTCTTAGATGGTGGAAGAGGACATAGCTACAGAAAACGCTCAGATTCAGTCCTCTTCTGCCACAAAAACTGAGGATACAACGGATCTATACGGCACCCAGTCGGAATTAGCCACAGAATCATCGGAATCAAGTGATGAGTCATCTGACTCTGATGGTGACGATGACAAGCCCTCACCTGGAGAGATAAGGAGAGCGGAGGGAGATATAGTTGAAAATGAAAATGTGAGGAGAGAGAAGGAAAGAAAGAGTAAACATAATTTTGAGCATACACGAGTGATGAGGCAACCATCTCAGGTTGACCTCCCCCTAATCTCATCCAGCGAGGTAGCCATATATGCTACCTAGTCTCATATGTTGAGACAAGGTATTGAAGAAGCCGTCGTGGACCTAGCAACGCACTTGCACACCCCCTAGCCACTCCAAAATCTCTCAACAGATGTTGGTTTCACTTGCTCACGGGGATTTAGCACAACCGCTACCGGTCTCTCGCTTGGAGAGTACTGGTATTAAAGCAAGAGGACAGCAACCCCCGTCCTCGCCTTCTTTGAGTGCACCACGTCTAGAGCCTCTTGATGATATATTTCCTTTGCCTACGACACGTGTACCTTTTTTGGCTACTGCTGGAGGCCTTAGTGGCCCAGCCGGAACACCTATAGTAATTCCAACTTCTGTTGGTTTACGAGGATTGGGTGGAAGTCCTACCACAACTATCATTATGTCAGCTGTGTTCGTAGGCGGTGCGACTTCTACAGTCGTCACCACAACTAGAAGTCTGAGTGACCCAGGAGTTAATCACCCTGAGCTCGTCTCAAGGGAATTTTTGGACGTCCCCCTAAAGGCTGTCCATTTGTAACACCCCGATTTTCGAAAGGTATCATTTCAAGTTTATACAGAAACCGATATATTAAGGAAAAATAAGATATTTGATTTTGGACTTGAATCCTAGATTTTATAGTCTTGATGGATAAAGGATTCAATTACGAGTCCAACGGTCCTTTGCGGAGCGAAAACGGAGCTATAACGAAGAAGTTACGGCCGAAACATTGTTAACAACTTTCGGTACATCTCGCACGACAGTGCCCGCGACAGTGACACATGTCAGGGTCGCGCCAAATGTACCGAAAATGCATAAAATCGGGTTTTTCTTCATTTGGTAATAACTTTCTCATTTCAACTCCGATTTGGGTGATTCAAGTTGCTACGGTTTTGTTTTTGAGAGCTCTTCAAGGATCTAGCAAGAGATTGGAAGTCTATTGAAGTATACTAGAGTATTTTGTGGTGGTAAGCTTCTCATCTCTCCCTATTCATCTTCTTCCCCAAAGTTTTCTAGGGTTTCCTCCACCTTTTGTTCTCCCTTTCATAGATTGAAGGTTTGTAATCATTTTGGTGAACTAGAAGTGTTTTAGTTGGTGAATTCAAGCTTGGGTTAAGGTAATCTTCTATTCTCTTCGGTATTGGAAGTTAGGGTTTCGGTATTAGTTGAGGTATTTATGTATATGGTTTGAGAAATGATTCTTTGTGATTGATTATGATTATTTATGGTTGGAACCTTGTGGAACTAGGTTTTGGAAGATTTGGTTTGAAAAACCAAGTTTCTTCAAGGAAAGCTCTAAGTGGGTAAAATCTAGATTTAGTTTAAATCTAGCAAGGTGAGTTTACTAAACTTTTGTTAAAACTGGATACACATCATATTTGCTTAATTGTTGTTATTATCACATAATTGCTCAAGTTGTTCATCTTTACGGGTTTAAGTAATTGATGGTATTTTCATGAGGTTATGTGAGAAATATGATTTAGAAGTATCATCCCATGATTTATCCTATTTTGTGAAATAATTTGGGGTTTCCATGATGTGTAATTAATATGGGTATTTTGACATGTTTAATGAGTATATGCTTGGATAATATGATGATTTCCATTTGGAATACTCTCTTGGTGATAGTGTATCTACAATATGGCTATGTGGATATTTAAGTCTTATGTTGGACTCATGCTACTAGGAGGGTGTTATTGTACCCACGGTTGGTATTGAATTATATTTGGTTGAAATATACCTAAGGACCTCCTATATGCATTATGTTGGACGAACCAAGACAAGTTCACTAGGAGGATGTAGTCTCGGGGCGCCACCATGATGGTATGTGCCCAGTAGACCTCCGTCACTCGGAAAGTTTCCTTTATGGTCTGATCTTCGGGTGTGCCGGGCCTTTGGGGTGTTCCTTTGGAGTGGAATTGATTGGTGCTATGGGTATCCCCCGTTGACTCCATACATGTGGAAAATTGGTTAACTGCTAATAAGAGTCATATATGTTCTACCATGCTATTTATTGTTCAACTCACTAGGCTTTTTGGCCTAACACTTATTTGGTGTCGATGTGTATCTCAGATTCTAGCGGCGCCGGTTCTAAGCTCGCATAGTGGCTTGGGTGAAAGATTGGGAAAATTGCATTGGACTTACTATTTGTAGAAGAACTATTTGGGTTTATAAATGACTCCGCGTGTATTTTACTTCCTAGCATTCGGATTTGGAATTGTTGGTCACTATTTAATTATCCGTTTAAATTATGATTGTATTTAAACAGGTTTGTGTATTTTCCCCATTTTGGGAGGCTCTTGCTATGGCAATTTTAGTATACCTCATGTCCGTTTTTCGGATTTTTGTTATCCCTATTTTTAGGGTGTTACACCATTCTATGATGTGTTCTGAGATGAGGGAGGAGGTAGATGCTCTAAAACGACTGATCAAAGGCAAAGCACCAGTGACTGAGCCTGAACCACTACCTCCCTTACCACCACCCTCACATACAACTTCTGCCTTATCTATCGATGACCTTAAATCCATCCTCCTAGCCAAACTCTTAGCCCAATCTCAAATTGAACCCACTCAAGATGCCGATCTTCTTTCTCTACTACGTGCCCAAGCATATACTCCAACACCACCACCCCCACCCACTATATCTCCTGAATCCTTACAGCACCAAACTGCACTCCTTCAGTCTATGCAGCACACCATATCTGTATTTACTGAATGAGTTTTATCCTTGGAAGACACCTGCCGCAGCGAGGCAGAGAGGCTCAAGCGCAAGCATGATGACCAGGACGATCCTGATCATCATGAGGGGGAGAAGCGCCAATGAGTATCTGAACCGGAGACAGTACAGACAGTGGGTACAGTACAAGTGCAAACAGAAATGGGTTCGGGTTCAGGTACTCAAGCGGAAGGGCAGGAACAGGTACAGGAGCAGATAATGGATTTGGTATTATATGATATTCCAACGGTTGAAAACCCTGAGGAATAAGATGGAGGTTCATCGCTAGATCCTAAAAACTGGGCTATCATAGTTGATCCGTATTTTGATATAGACCCGACAGAAGAATCGGTTAACACTGAAAGAGCATTGGTAGTCTTTCAAGCCGAGATAGATAAGCTTTTGATTTCCAAATTTAAGGCTCAAGATTATCAGCTAGATGTACAGACTTCTGTTGAGGTACCTCTTTTGACTTATACAGCAGTTCACCCTGATCTTCCATAGTCAGATGTTCCTGAACGATCTCCTCCAGCATCACTAGTTTCAGGACCTGATCGTACTCAGCCAGTTCATCCGTTAAAATGGGAAATAGTTAGAATTAATGTTCCATTCCTTGAAGAAAGTCAGAAGAAACTCTTTGCTCATTGGATTCGTAAGTATGATGAGGTCACAGTACATGGTCTTCAGTCAGTGAAAAACAGGGAGAAGCAACGCGAGCTTATGTTCGTATATAAATACTTTAAAGATGGATACAACAAGACAAAGCTCAGAATTAAGTCGGTTGATCATATTCACTCTTGCTACTTCAAGAAAGTAAAGTATTCCTTCTTTGTAGTGACAAGGGAAGATGGTAAGCAGTGGAATTTCTCTGAAGCTAATTTTGCAAGTCTTGAACTCCAAGATCTTCTATTCCTACTTAGAGACTTGAGGACCAGAACTATTCGACCTGGGGAAGTTACAGATGCACTTGAAGCTGTAAAGAGATACATGAAATGTGCTATGAAACTTGCCTCTGTAGAAGATTTTCTGATCGGGTTGGAAAGCAATCAACCGAAGATTAATCTGCTTAAACCTTATTTGAGTATTCCATCGGATGCCTAGAGTGTACCAGCTTTCACTGTTTTAAGTTTTCCAGAACTGGGCATGACATATGTGAACGATAAAGCTGATATGCATTATTAGATTCAGTCAGATTGCTCGATTCTGTGATGGTACTTTATTACTTCTTAGAGACAAGTTGAAGCGATTAGTTGATCAAGATGACAAAGGGATTCAGATCTTGGATCCTAAATACAAGAGTCTTGTTCTCCAAGCACTGGGCGTGATCAAAGAACGGCTGGAGTATAGAATGTCAATGCGCCACTTCGAGATCAGTTTCGGATTTCAAAAAACTCATGTTCCTAACTGGCGTGATTATGAACTTCTATTTAAACGGGGAGATTGTTAGTGTATTTTGTATGTTAAATAGAAGTTCAAGGGGTGTTTGGTATTTATTCATTAGTTTTAATGTAAATGGGCCTAAAGCCCATTAGCCTTATACGCCACATATATAAGGCGTTTATTATTCTGAAATTAGTTTAGACGTCATTATTCTAGTCGATAGGTTTACATTTGCTTATCAGAAATTCTCTCTGTAAACCTAAACCTTTATTGAGTATTAATCATATGACTAAAAGTTGTGGCTCATTCATTGTTCTTCATTGATTACTATTGTTCGTGATTGCACTGTATCTGGGATCTACAAGTTGTTTGAGAAAGATGAGAGTTCTTGAAAATTTGTGTCTTTCATTTGCTTGAAGATATAAGGTATTTATATATACACATTAGAAAATATATATATTAAAAATTATAAAATAAATTTTGAAAAAATTGTTGGATGAATCCGTTGGATTCATTTTGAAAAAATATTTTTTTATTATTTATTTATTTATTTATTTATAAATCAAATATTTTGAATTGTTGGTGGTGTCAAATCAAATGATGTTGTTTCAATTGGTATCCAATGCTTAGATAGTGCAAGAGATTTTATAAAAAATATTTTATAAATTAAATTTCAAAATCTTGGATTTGTAAATACATAAAGCAAGGAATAAATAAATATTGTATACTACAAGTATAAAGGTTTTGTCATTTTGTAAAAGTTTATAAAACACCAATTAAAATAATTTTGGTTTAAATAAAAAGGTTAAAAAAAATATTCTTACAAACTTATCATTTTATAAAATATGATTTTGTGAAAAACATTTTATAAAAAATCACTCTCAATTTTTATAAAAATAAGTTTTATAAAAATAATCGGTAAACCGACCGGAGTTGGAATACCAAGTATGAAACAATCGTATTCTCACATGCCGCTTGAATATTTCCGTTCCGTTGTGTCTTCTTAGATTTGATCATTAATTTGAGGTTGACACAATTCCGGAGACGACAACGTGTATTTCCGTAAAGTATATATATGCACATCAAGTAAAATGTTAGATAACAATATAATATGGTTTGTTTGTAATCATCAAAATAATTATAGAGATGTAGCACACTTGCACCAACAATCTCCCCCTTTTTGATGATGACAAACACAACCGTTAAACACGAGAGCATGCTCGGTTTCTCTCCCCCTTTTGTCGAAGCAAAAAGGGTCATGAAAGACGCTATGCTCCCCCTCGAGAGATGCTCCCCCTCAAAATATGCACGCATTTGGGAGTAACATTATCTCAAGGGTTATACTCAAGCATGCCTAAACCAAGTCTTAGTTTAAAAAATGTATTTTTGTTCAATTGGGAAGTGTTACAGTTAGCGTTTTCGTTTGAACATCTCTCTCTCTCTCTCTCTCTGTATATATATATATATATATATATATATATATATATATATATATATATATATATATATATATATATATATATATATATATATATATTTCAATTGGAAACCAAATTTTATTGGAAACTTTGGAAACCAAATTTCAACCACTGATCTTTTTAATCAATGATCAATATTTATTTGAATTATATATGATAATAAATTAATTAATTTACTAATAAAAGATAATAAAAATATGTCAAAAAGGGTAAATGTGTCTTTTTTTTGTGTTTCAAATTTGGTAACAAAGATGAAGTATGGTAATAAATTAGTTAATTTATTAACAAAAGATAATAATTATATATGGTAATAAATTAAATAATTTATTAATAAAACAATAATATATCAAGACTATATTTTTATTATCTGTTCATCAATATGCAGTATGTTTAAGTTTCATTACCATTATTGTTTCATTACCTTTCCATTATGTTTCACTATATCAAATCTGTTTCATCAGGTTTCACTATATTAATATTTTGTTTCACTATATCACGTTTCACTATATTAATATTTTGTTTCACTATATCACGTTTCACTATATTAAAATTTTGTTTCATTACCTTTCCATTATGTTTCACTATATCAAATTTGTTTCATCAGGTTTCACTATATTAACATTTTATGTTTAATCAGGTTTCACTATATTAATATTTTGTTTCACTATATCAAATTCATTATGTTTCACTATAAGTGCCTGGAGGTAATATTGAAGATTTCATATGAATATAAACTTTCATTCATTGGATGAATCAATCACTGATTCATAAGAATCAGAAAAAATAATTTGATTTGTAGTTTGCGTATGAATCAATTTGTGTTTACCTAAATTAAATGTTTCATGTTTAAATTAATAAATGATCAATATTACCATATATAAAATACATTAAAATTAAATAATTAATATTATAATAATAATAACACTTACCATATATATTATGAAATTATGTAAAAGACTAAAATAACATTATCAATTAAAAATAAAAATAAAAAAATAAAATCCAATGATTGGTTAATTTCGGTTTCCAAAGTTTTCAATGTAATATTGGTTTTCAATTGATCCCTCCCCTATATATATATATATATATATATATATATATATATATATATATATATATGTTTATATATATATATAGGGTTTGGTTCATTTGAGAAATGGTAAATATATGAGAAATAGAGAAGTAATCCTAGCCATTCATATGGTCAAGATCGGATTTGACTAGTCAATTATTGCGGCTTTGACCGGTCAAAAGTTGCGGTTTTGACTGGTCAAAAGTTGGGGCTATCCCAAAAATAGAAGGACAATTTCGTAAATTTTACAAAACACACGGGCTGTGTTCATATATGAACATGTATAATTCACATATGAACTATATGTTCATATATGAACCAGTGCAATTCACAACTGAACTCTTTTAACTGATTCTGATCATGTACAGATCAGGACTCGTACTTAAAAGTACAAAATTTTGACTTCTGAGTAAATCAACTCAAGACTCGGACTTCAAAGTCAAAGAGTTATGGCTTTTGAACAAAACAGTTCAAAACCCGAACTTAAGTGTCAAGATTGTGGCTTCTGATCACATGACAGATCAGGACCCGTTCTTTAAAGTTCAGGCATGGATATTTTGCAAATATCCAGGGGGAGCTTAAAAGAAAACAGATCATGATATAATAATTTGAGGGGGAGCTTTAATGTAAGTATCTTCTAATCTAGATCTCTGATTGTTTGAAAGAAGAACAACTTTCAAGCATGAAAAACAGTTTCTTAAATGTTCAAACCACTTCTCTATTCTCAAAAGATTTCATGAATTAAGAAGTGTGTTTTTAAATGTTTTTCATTGTTGAGCTTCAATGTTTAATTGACCGTGTGTTTCCAAAGATTAATACTCGTGTATTATCTTGTCCATATACTGTAAAGTATTCACACACACAGGTTCAACACTTCATTTGAAATTGTTATTACCATGTTTCATAACGAACAAATTTTTCGATGGTAATACTCCCATTTGCTTTCAAATATTGTTGAGCATCAATCATCATTTCTAAATTTGTGCTTTCATTGCTAAATTGTTTATATTTGTTCATATAAACAAAATATCCAATTCTTTGATACCCTAACCATTTCATTTGATCTGATTGATACATTGTCAGATTCTCAAAACAATTCTCTTGATTTCATTTCATTCATTCAATATCCTTGTTTTGAGAGATCTTCAAAGTTCAAATGCTCAAATTTCATTCATATTTTTCATGAGCATATATTTTGACAATGTTGTCATACACTTTTGTGCTTAACTATTCAAGTTAAACTATTGAGCAACCATTCTTTATAGGACTTACATGGGATTCATGTGTGAGCTTAAACAAAACTTCCATGGATTCACGTTAACCAGTGTTTCCTACCCAGGAAGTTATCCTCGAGTGATTGAGGGGTGAGGGATCAAAATCAAAGAGTGGGGGAGATAACTCATCCGGTTGAGTTTTTCTCATTGAGCTGAGGTAAAATGTAAATGAGAGTTTGGTTAGAAGTGAGCTAAATGTTAAAAAGAAAGAGGGTGTGAGATCAGAGTTAAAAGAATATCATAACTCTGCACCAACCACTTTCTGAGTCGGGCAGCCACAAAATCTGATTGGTTCACATTCTTTGGTGACCATCATTGAAACAGGCAGTTAGCCCATGCCAACTCTTGCAATTACCCCACCAGCCACTCGTTTCTTTCTTAACAAAGAAATGTTTCATTTTCTTTGGGGACGCAGCATATTTGCTATCTAGTCTTCACTCGGAAGATTTAGATATTGAAAAAGAAGGAAAGTTGCACCACCTTCGCACCTCTTTCATGGACATTGAGTCCGTGTAATACCTGTTGTTGTCTCAACAGTTTACACAATTTGAGCCTTATGAAACACAATCATTGTGCTAAATTCTTTCATACACAAGCACGAGCACACAGAAAATTTGTTTTTCTGTTAGAACATTCATAGATAAACCTTGTGTTTTTCAATGATTGAATGGAAGTCCTGGGGAGTCATCATTAAACCAGCTCCTTAAATTGTACATTCGTTGTACACAGTAACTCCGTGTTACTGACAGGCACTCCTAACTGTTTCATTTGTTGAATCAGGGTTACCAAGTTCATTATATCTGAATTTGAAAAGATTCGGGTATATACAGTTCATGATTCAGATACTCAGATCAAATGATGGAAAATGTCAAATTATCATAAAGGAGGAGATTGTTACATTGAGTACAAAGGGGGATGATCAAAGAATGTGTTGAAATTGAAAAGTTTTGATGATCATGAAGCTCACAATCATCAAAAAGGGGGAGATATCTACAAAGATCAATTTCAAAGACAAATGGTGAAGATAATCCTGAAGAGATAATTCTGAAAGTTCAAGACAATTCAGATGCTTACTATGTTTCAGAGACAGATTCTGAAGATGATTCGAGAAAGTTTGTTTTTCTGAAGACAATCCAGAGATCAAAGAGATGAAGATACATAGTTTTCAAAGATTCCTCAAAGTCTCAAAGTTCCAAAGAAGTTCAAAGAAGTTTCAAAGATTAAGTTTTCAAAGTATTGTTCAAGACTTGTTGACTTTCCGAGATGCAAAGTGTTAAAGACTTTTCAAAATTCTTCAAAGATTGAAAGACTGAAGATTGTTAAAGCTTCAAAGTTTTAAAGATGTCAGAGACAAAAGTTGAAGAATCAAGCGCTGAAGACTAGTGTCAATTTTTTTTTAAATCTTGAATACAAAGGGGGAGATTGTTAGTGTATTATTGTATACAAGATTTAATAGGAAAAGTCAAGTCAAGATTAGTCAACAAAGTCAAAGTTTAGTTTAGTCAATCTTAGAGTTTACTTAGTTGTTAAGCTTGTGATTTAGTCCTTGGTATAAATACCATGTTGCCTTGTAAATCATGTAGCTAGTTCATTGTATACTTTAACATTGTTAGATATATGATTGGAACTTTCTCTCTCTACACTCTCTCTCTAGAACTTCATATTGTGAATATCTTGATTTAGATTGTTTGAGTGTGCTTGATTGATTGGGAATTACAATTTCAGATTCATATATGAACCTTTGTGATTTATATATGAATCAGTTGAACTAACTAACAAATTCATATATGAACCTTTGTGATTCATATATGAATCTGTATGAATTACAAAGATTCATATATGAACAAGTTGAACTAATTAACAGATTCATATATGAATCTTTGTGATTCATACAGATTCATATATGAACTCATCCCGTGTATTTTACGAAATTACCCCTCTACCTTCTATAGACCATACAAGGAATTATCCGGTGCTTCGAGGTCAAAGCCGCAAATGTTGACCAGATGAATGACTAAGATTACTTCTCTATTTCTCATATATTTACCATTTATTAAATGAACCTCTCCCTATATATATATATATATATATATATATATATATATCGTGCGGTGAAAGATCTACACCATCTATTTTAGTACGATGTGGATTGGTGGATTGTGCTGCATTTTGAACACCCCTAGAGTACGCTCTATTGACTTCACGTCAATGAATAGTTTGATAGAATACATAATTTAAGTATTTTTAAATCAAGTAGGTCATGATTGAGACATATATGGATGTAATTCGTGAAGACCATAGATGTCAATGCCAATATAATATATGGTCTTCATTAATCACATTAATATGTGCAGGGCTCAGTCAAGAGTCTAAAAGAATAGTTTTCTAAATTCATTGTTTCAAATTGACAATACCTTTTAAAGATATGTTTTTATCAAATACTTATTCATAGAGAATAGTTGTTACAAGAGAGTTGAAAAGCATGAATAAACTAAAGAGCATACAAATAACTATATTTATTTACACACAAAATACGCCTTACAAAAAAAAATGCTTTCTTTATGCCATGGACTCGAGGAGTAGAGGAAGGACCGCATACATCTACCCTATCCATACCCCACTTCCCATGTGATCCACCGGGTTGTTTGGTTTAGTAATCCAAAGAAAGATGTGTCAACAAGTGAGAATATATGGTTAATTTGTTAATTCAAGTGAAGACCATAATAGTATAAAAGATAAGTTAAGATGATTAGGTTTTATAAAAAAGTAATTAATGAAAAATTAATTAAACGGAGTAATAGAATAAGCAAAATGATGAAGCGATTAAGGCATTATTTGGCAAAAATAAGCTAGCTTATTTTCTGAGTACATGTTTGGATGGCCATAAGTTGGCTTTTTGATAAACTACTTGGAGTAGCTTATGAGGAGTTTTTTGTGATTATTCCAATTATGTCCCTCATTAATAGTCATAATTATATATTAACTTTTAATTATAAATAAATAATTAATGTCCATTTTGGTAATTTAAATGCTTATAAGCTAGTTTTTGCCAAACGTGACTTTTTCACCAGCTAGCTCAGGAGCCACCAGCTAACTTATCAGCCACCAGCTAACTTATCAGTTAGTTTGTCAAACATAAAGAGTTATGACAATGTTTTATAATTCGGTTGATGTTTACTGATTAAACAAAGTCATTTGAAATGTTTGATATCCATGAATAAAAAGATGATTTGTATTATAATGACAAATAGATCTGAAATCCGAATCCAAACCCAGACCGGGACCGAAAATAAAATGTTTGTGCAAAACCCGAATGTCTCAAAATTCGAAATCTGAAACCCGACTTAACACATATGAAAAAAATACGAATTTTAATTCACTTAAATATGTATAATAAACTCATGTTTTCCTTTTACCAATAATTTGTATATGAATCATCGGGAGCAGGCACATGAGCGCACCTTAGGAGCCCAAATTCATATATATCATATAGGCAAAGTACGTTCTTTTTATAAAACTAGTTAACTACACTCCTACAGTCCTACATACAGTACACAGGTCAACCTCTTTGTTTATAAATTGTTTTATAAGCCCACAAATGATATTGGTTTTATACTTTTATTAATACTAGAAGTGTACTCGCGCAATACCGCTAGATACATCACGATTTTAATGTTTCATTTTATTTTCTATTTTTTGTCGATTTACATTACGATTTTGGTTGGTTGTGAGAGATTGATAATGATTTTTTATATAAATTTGTTTAATTTAGACTTAATAATATAATGTAATTTATTTTGGTTTAATAATATAATTTTTCTTATAAAATATTCTGTTAGATTTTTTTAATTATATTTTATATTTAAAATTTGATTTTTATTCTATATTTAATTATGCTGAGAGTTATTTTAGGGGAGTTAAAGTGGGAAATGATTTTAGGAGAGTTAAAATGGTTAGAGATAATGATTGAAAATTAATAAATAGCATTAAGTGTAGTACATACAGCTTTAATGGTTGTTTTTTAAGTAATTAACATTAAATAGCTGTACATTAAGCTTTAAGACTTGTTTTTAAGAGTTTTTTATGTCATCTTTATAATATAATATAGATAGTGTGTATATACATATATATTTCTATTAATATAATATTTGTACATATTAAAATTCTAATGAAGTCTATTTTAGGTTATATTTACTACAACAAATAATGTTTTTTTTTTCAATTAAACGATAAAGTTTCAAAATTTTCTATTTTACGTGACAGTTTAAAAAAAATTCAATCAATGAAACGAAGTTTATATTTTCTATTTAATGTAACATTTGATAACGTGAATGTGAATTTTTTTTGTCCACTTCATCATAACTCTTAAGTAAACGGGTGTCCACGTCAAGATCAGTAGATTACCGGTCAACAACATGGGTACAAAATATTAATATTAAAAACTTTGTTACAACGATTGAGAAAAAAGTTCTTTGTTACACTAAATAGGAACCAAGCCAAAATTTGTCTCGTTTTGAAGCATATAGAGGTCTAGTTTATTGACCTTCAAATATAGAGACCAACATTTTTTACCTCTAATTTTTTAATGTTTTAGTGTTAGTTTAAAGATAAAAAGACCTCTATTTGTGTATGTTTAATATTGGGTTGGAGATGTAGACATTTTAACGCAAAACATCATACGTGTTATGTGGAATTTCGAACACCCTATAACACGATTGATTGACTTTAGGTCAATGGATGATTCGATACGCTGTCATATTAATGGAATTAATTAACTAGATCGGATGTAATTCATCAAGCCATATATAGGATTGATAAACATCTCTGTCTATACTTTTTCAATTAAAAAAAACACCTCTATTTATATATGAAGGAAATCAAATAAGAACTATAAAAATATTATAAACCAGTGAAAACCTATCTAAAAATATTTTTTAGTTGATTTTCTTTTCATCGAAGGCTAGAATTTAAATATTGTTTCATATTGTGATAATTTCATTAGTATTTGTTTCACAATTTGAAACTATTTACGTATATTTTCCGTTTCACTATGCAAATCAAAAAAAGTTTCACATGTATTTTCTTCACCATTTGAGCACAAACCTAAAACAATACCTTAAATCGTAGTTTTTAATGAAAAAAATCATGTAAAAAATATTTTATAATGGTTCTTACAAGTTTGTAACATTTTTTTGGTTCATTTGATTACCTTCTTAGATATATATATATATATATATATATATATATATATATAGCGATCAAATGGAAACCACTCTGGTAGGAATGTTGTTTGAGCAAAAAGAATCAAGTGTGGAGTTCCAGGATTAACAAATTGAATGGAGTGAGTGAGGAGAGAGCGAGAGAAGGAGTGGGTGAGGAGAGTTGCGGGGCATAGGAACAAGAGTAGGTATAACGATTCACTATCGGTCCATCCAACCAATAGACATAGGAATCCAAATGAGACCTCCTTCCTGTTCTTCAATTTTCCATGTAACTGGGAGGTTTGTGAGATATGGAAAACCTTCAAGAAATACGGAACGGTGTCAGATATCTACATGGGGGGAAACAGAGTGATAGAAGAACACAAGGGAAGGTTAACAATAGGTCTTTCACTGAGGTGGTCAGAACAGGTGGACAACTGGATATGAATGAAGACAGACCGAGGCAACAAGCTTTTGGAGAATGGGAAGCCGATAAGGAGAACTTGGAATACCTTCAAGATTGTGCGGTGGGAGCTCTGGAATCGATGGACAACTTACAGGCGGTAAAAGCGGTGTGTAACCCGGAAAAGAGAGAGGGTGGGAGTGTGAAACTAGTGGGAGGACGACACATATTGTTAAAATTTGATTCGAAGGAAGCAAGAGACAAGGTGTTGAAAAGTAAAACACATGGCATTCATCACTGGGTAAAAGATTTAAGGGCATGGTCGGCTGGGTTTCGATCATCGGATAGATTGGTATGGCTGAGGATTGAGGGCGACCCGATACACATTTGGAAAGAAGAGACATTTATAGAGATTGCTAGTAAATGGGGGAGAGTTCCTAAAATAAAAAATTGTAACATGTTAAAGAAATCAAACTTAATGTGGGGAAAGGTGTTAATAAGTACAGGTGAAGTGTCCAGAATCTCGGAGATAAAAAGCATTCGTGTGGATACCTATACTTTGTGATCAAGATAGAAGAAGAGGATCAAAGTCTTTTAGAAATCCAGCTCAACGACGAGGAGCGGGATGAATCGTGGGACAGTGAAGGGGAAGAAAATGAATCCACTATTCCATCCGAATGGAGCGAAGGGACACCTGATGAAGACGAATACATAGAAGAAAGCGTCTTTCATGGCGTAACAGCGAGAGAAGGAGATATTAACAGGTCGGGGGAAAAGACAGAAGGAGTGGCATCGTTGAAACCCAGATCGGAAAACTCACCGGAAAATACACCGAAAAACTTGAAACCCAGATCGGAAAATTCAACAGAAAAATTGACGGGCAGTGGGGTTCATCGAGAAGAACAATTGGAAGCCGAAGAGCCGCCGGAAGAAGGACGAGTGGGAGTCAAAGAGCCATCGGAGATGATTAATAAGGGTAATCTTATTGACACTCTCAAAATCTTATTTACACCTTACCCCACCCCACCCCACCCCACCCCATACCCACTATAATTATTAATATAATCATTACTTATTTTTTTATTAATATAATTATAATTATTACATAATAATTACTTGTTTATTTTTAATTTTAAAATAATTATAATCATTCCTTATTTATTTTTTAATTTTAATATAATTATGAATTATTTATTCATTATTTTAGTTTTAGTTATATTTTAGTTTAATGTAATTATGTTTTATTTTATGAGTATTTTATTTTTAACAATAATTATTTAATTATATATTATTTTTAAACCTACAAAGATAAAATAATTTAATATCAAAAAATATCAAAATAATATAATTGATAAAGTAACAAAAAATTACTAAAAAACTAAAAATATTACAACTCAATCAAGTGAAATAAAATCCGGAGTACGATTACTAGATAGCAGTTGCTCGTACATATTTATTCGACTCATGTAATGAGTAGCCCATCCGGTTGCGCAATCATATTTGAAACGGGGCCATTATTGCATGATACGAGGCATCAGGTACCCTTCGGCCAGTGATATTTTAACATAATGATTACCATTAACGTGCCCGATTGCAATAGCGACATGTTCAAACCATGGTGGCAGACTAGATCGAAGTGGTAATTAAGAATGTCATGCTACCTGCAGTTGTTAAAGAATGTAGTATCACATTATACCTTGAAGCAATCAATCCACTTCTCGTAAGGTGCAAAAAGGACTATACAATGCCCTCATGTGCAAGTCACATGGGGGTTTAACGGAGGCAACCTAACGGTGTTAGTCCTCAGGGATCAAAATCGAGCACTTTTGCATACCACATCGTTTTTCTTTGCAATAAAAATTTTGTAGGGACCAAATGTGAGAAAAACAACAAACAACAGGGACCATATTTGCAATTTACTCTTTTTATTATTTAATTGCTTTTATTTTATATTTTCTTGAGTAAATTACGTTTTTTTATCCCTCTGGTTTGTTAAAAAATGCAGATACCGTCCTTGTTGTTTCAAAATTTCAGATGAAAATCGTAATTTCAAAATTATAAGAATGAAAATAGAAACTTTCAACAAACCACAAAAACTAAAAATGTACTTTACTCTATTTTCTTAGAAGTTACTTTTTAGTAAAAAATTGTATTGACTTTTTAATTATAAATAAAGTATTATTAAAAAACATTATCATTTTCTTTTGATATTTATATAAGTTGTCGTTCAAAAAACTTGTCGTTAAAAAAAATATATATATATATAATACATATAATATAAATATATAATAATTACAAACTACAATATAAATAATAAAACTATAATATAAATAATAATAAAATCAATAATAAAAATAAAATATATAATATATTAGTGAATGATTTGACTAATTTGACATTTTTTTTGTTTTAATAAGTATTTCAATTTCCAACAAACCAACATAATTACAATAATGATAAGAAATAATAAATAGAAGTAAATAGTCAAAATTTTACAAACTTCAAGGCATTTTACACCCAAGGTAGGGTGTAAATAATAGGACCCATTAATAATGGCAAAAAGAAAATCTCGAAAAAGGATGGTGTGGATCCCAAAAATCAACATATAGAAAGCGGCAGGTCTGGTGGCCACGCCTGTGATAATTTCCAGGATTCATCTACGAAGGAAAAGTCAAATGAAGTTGGGTCGTGTCCTCTAGTTGGGGTTAATGGTATAGATGGGCCTCATAATAAACTTCAGAATATAGAGACCAATTTAACCGGGCTGGAAAGTTGGAAAGATGGGTTGTCCAATGGCAATAATAATAATAGGGGCAAATTAATTGGTCGGGATAATGGGATGAGTGGGCCAATTTCTTTAATTTCAAATGATCTTATCAATAAGGGGAGGAACTTTGTGATCACCAGGTCTGGATCAACAACTGAGTCAGTGAATGAAAGCCAGGAAAAGGGAGCTATGAGCCAACCAAGGAGCCGGGGAAATAATCTAAAACGGAATTCAAGAAGTGAGAAGAATCAGAAAACAGGGATGGAAATCAGAGAAAAAACGTTCCCAAGGAAGGCTGAGTCAGTGGGAATTGGAAGAGGACGAGTAAGTCTCCATCTCATGAAGCAAATGGCAAGAAGTAGACAGTTGTAGCTAAATCAGAAAAGGGAGGCCGGTGAGAATGGTGGCAGGAAAGAAGGAAAGAAAAAGTCGAAAAACGAGGGGGGATCTATCTCAGATTCATCAAAACTGGTGATCTCAAATGAACTAAATAGCGTGGATAGTCAAGAAGGGTTGGAAGCGTTCGAAAATTTGATAGGAGTCACATGGAATCAAAAAACCAGACAGCGAAAGGAGAGTGGCAGCAAGCAGTAACCCCCGGGCACCAGGTAAGTTTCGAATCTTTCTGTAGTAAACATGAAAATTATCTCGATTAATGTTAGGGGATTGGGTTCGAAGTGCAAGAGGGAGTGGGTAAGAGAAATTTGTAGGAAGGAAAACCCGTGTATGTTAGGCATTCAAGAGACTAAACTGAAGAAAATAAATGAAAGACTTAGATTGGAACTGTGGGGTATAAAAGACGGGGATTTTGTTCAAGTCCCAGCCATAGGAAATTCGGGGGGACTCCTAGTGGCATGGAGTAAAAAATCGTTCAAGGGCGAGTACGTGATTCAAGAAAAAAATGTTATTGCTGTTGTGGGGAAATGGGGAGATCGACATGGGCTAGTAGGATGTGTTAATGTGTATGGACCAAGGGAGTAAAAGGACAGACTGGAACTATGGAATAAACTGGAAACTCTTTGTGGAAAAGATGAGGTTAGTTGGGTTATCTTTGGCGATTTCAACGAAGTTCGCAACAGACAAGAAAGATTGAACTCGGCTGTCAATGTGAAAGGTACAGAGGAATTTAATGAATTTATAAGGAGGAGCAAACTTTCGGATGTCCCAATGGGTGGAAGGAAATTCACACGGGTTAGTGATGATGGTCAGAAAATAGTAAATTGGACCGATTTTTAGTAACGAACGAATTCGGCAGTCTTTGGAAGAACTTGGGAGCTAAACTCTTGGAGAGAAAGTGGTCGGATCATGCACCAATTATGCTAACCGATCAAAACCATGATTTTGGCCCTCGACCGTTTAAATTTTTTGACGCATGGTTAAAGGATGAAACTATGGGGGAGGTGGTGAAAGAGGCATGGGGCAAGGAAGTGACCTCAAGTAGGCCGTATTGCATCTTTAGGGACAAACTCAAGAATGTAAAAACCGCGTTAAAAGAGTGGAGCAAAATCCATTGGAGCAATATTGACAAGGACTTGGAAGTCAAGAGGGTTGCGGTGAAAAAATGGGAAGAGGAAGCCGATGGGAATCAGTTAACACCGAGTGATAGACAAAGGTGGATTGAAGATCGGAAAAAATGGCTCGAATTGGAAGGAAAAAGCTTGGAAATGGCGAAACAAAAGGCAAAGATAAAGTGGATCAAAGATGGTGACGAGAACTCTAGAATATTCCATGCGGCAATTAAATTCAAAGAAAGGAGGAATTATATTCGGGGTCTTAATGTAGACTCAGAATGGACGGAGGAACCAAAGAGAATAAAGGATGCGGTCCACACGTTTTTCAAAAAAAAGTTTTCAAATTTGGGGACAGATCGGCCACAACTAAGATCGGACCGTCTGAAACAACTATCGGAGGAGGAAGCCGCGAGTATTAAAAGGAGAATATCGGATGAAGAGGTTTGGAATGCTATTCGAAACTGTGGGAACAATAAATCTCCGGGGCCAGACGGTTTTACCATTGGGTTTATAAAAACATATTGGGGGTTGCTTAAAGAGGTCTTGATGGCGGCATTAAATTGGGTAATGGATACAGGGGAGATAAGTGAAGGGTGTAATGCTTCCTTCCTTACTTTGGTCCCAAAATTGATAGCCTGCTCGATTTAAACGATTTTAGGCCAATAAGCCTAATCGGGATCTTTTATAAAATTCTGGCGAAGTTGTTGGCGGATAGAATAAAATCGATTTTGTGCAAAGTAATTAGTAAAGAACAAAGTGCCTTCCTTAAAGGAAGGTTCATCCTTGATGGGGTGTTAATAGCCAATGAAACGGTGACTTACTTAAAAAAGGTGAAAAAGAAAGGGATGGTATTCAAAGTCGATGTAATATCCGGATCCAAATTTTTTATTAATTTTGGAAGTTGGGTGTAAAGTGAAGCGAGACCCAAATATCAGATATTTGATTTTCATATCAGTCTGATATTTTGTAAGCCGACATAGAGAGAGAGAGAGAGAGAAGCAGAACAAGAAACAGAGAGAAAGAGAAAGAGATCTTGAAGGATTGATCGTTTTTGGTCAAATAGAGGTATGATTCTAGCTTAATACTTCTATCTGCATGTTATAGTCGGTAAATAGTCTTGTTATTCAAGATTTTAACCGTGTATTTGATCGATTCAATGATCTGAAGTTTTCTGGGATCGAAATGTTGAGTCGCCGACTTAAGTATGAACTTGACCGGGAAGAAGGTATTGACCGGTAAATTTGTTAACCAGTATAACTCTTCGACCGGTATAGATTTTAATGTAATCGACCGATAAAGTGTAAAGGACCGGTATGTTGTTTGACCGGTAGGTTGTAAGGACCGGTATGTTGTTTGACCGGTAGGTTGTAAGGACCGGTATATTGGCTCGACCGGTGTAGTGGCTCGACTGGTATTTTGTTAATCGGTCCTAAGAGGTTTTGATGAGAGTGGTTTCGACCGGGAAAATAGCAGTAGATTGTATTTGATGAGTTTTTAGAAAGAAAGAGTATTAATAGCGAGTTAGCTTACCTTTGTTTTAATACCATCGTAGGTGGTGTTAATCAGTAGAAGTCAGAGTTTAATCCAGAAGAATCAGTGGTGAGTCTTTCAAACTAAATCTTTTATGATTTTAGTAGTTATTTGATAAATGTGGGTTTTATAAACTGCGCATTTATAGTATTGAAAGTTATGCAGAATTATTGCAAAAGATTGATTTAATCAGTTTGGCATGTTTATGCTCAGTTTATATAAACTTGTTTTATATACAGTCAGGACTAGGTGTATGCATACATTTGAGTCAGAAGTCTGACCTAAGTCGGGAAGTGTGACCCGCCTGCTCGTACCGGGGAGTGTGGCCCGTTTATGCCATTAGGGTGTGTCCCTAAAATAAGGCAGTGCGAGACAGACATACCGTCTTTGACGGAAATGTTGGTCAGTAGCTTAAGGTACGCTTGCGAAGCGTAAAAAGTGGTCAGTGATGGCCAGTAGATTGAGTTATGTCTGCGAAGAATAAAGTGTTTTAAAGTTTGATTAAAAGAGCAGGTTATGATTTTGAGATATAAAGCTTTGTTTAAATGTTTTAATTAATATTTGAACTGTTGCAGTAGTGATTGGAGGGGACTCACTAGACCATTGGTCTAACCCTCGCTCTTTCAAAATTATAATCCTATTTCAGGTTATCGGAAAGTAGCAAGTTCAGATAAGGGTAAAGAGAAGATGTGAGCTATTTCCAGGAGATAGAAGACTTCCTGCAATAGTTTACTTTTTGAACTCGGTTGTGTAGTAAGAGATAGTTGTAAACCTTGTACTCTGAAATGTAAGCCTGGGGCAGTATTTAGAAAGAAATGTTGTTTTATTGTATATATAAATGTTCAGGTTGTTACAATTGGTATCAGAGCATTAGTTTAAGGGATCTAGGTGACCAGATGGGCCTAGACTTAAACTGAGATAGTAGAAGCACAACTGAGTAGTAGGAAGACCGTAGGAAGATAAAATTAAGGTAGTAAGGACTAGCATGTAAGGTAAATTTGGAATTCCATCTGGCCAGTGTAATTGTGAATTTACAAGTACATGCTTGTGCTTAAACTGCCGTAATGTGTAGCATGTTAGATTGAATATCTTATGTTTCTTCTTATCAGAAGTATGTCTAAGCGAGTGACAAGGAGTAGGTCTATGCTGAATCCTGAAATGGAGCCAGATAATGAAGTCATTGCTGAAGAACGAATGACTGCTGTCAACCCGACTGCTATCCAAGGAAAGAGTCGTGGTCGACCTAGAGCTAAGACAGTTCAAAAAGAAACTATTCAGGCAAGGGTTTCCAATGTGGGAACTAGAGGCGGAAAGACGAGTCGTGGTATTCGTCAAGATGAAAGTGTAGAGGTAAGAGTTGAGCAAGAAACTTCTAATCAAGAAAGTTCGGCTTCTGTGAGGGGTCGAAAACAGACAGGAAACCGTGGTGGAAGTAGAACGCAAGGTTTTGTTACACAAGAAACCTTCACTGCAGAAATGGGAAAGTTACAAGAAACGTTGAATGCTTTATTGGCTCAGCGTACTAATGAGGTTTCTTCAAGTAAAGAAAAGAGTGAAGATAAAGTAGTCACTGAGGTAGCAGAATCACCAGTAACTGGAGTGGGTAGTCACCCTCAGTCAAACCCCATTTTGTCAGTTAAAGCTGTAGCTGGGAAATGATGTAGTTTTAAGGAGTTTGCTGCTTGCAAGCCTCCTACTTATAAAGGGGAATGTGATCCCGTGATAGCGTTAAGATGGATAAAAGGTATGGAGCTAGCGTTTGATACGAGTAAGTGTGCAGAAGAAGATAAAGTAGTCTATGCTTTGTCAAAGCTGAAAGATGAAGCGGTAATGTGGTGGGATGTGGAATCCGGAGGTCAAAGTTCGACTGTAGCTAAAGAAATGACTTGGGTGAGTTTGTGAAAAGATTTAAAGCACAGTTCTGCCCTCTGGAGGCAGTTAAAAAGTTGGAAGAAGAGTTTCTGGGTTTAGAGCAGAAGGGGATGTCAGTTCGAGAATATGCCACAAAGTTTATTGAAAAGTCTCGATTTGCAGGAATATATGTGCCTAATGAAGAAAGACGAGTAGAACGTTTCGTCTTTGGATTGAGAAGTGATATTCGAGAATTTGTCTCGAATAAGGAACCATCTACTTTTCAAATGGCAGTAAATGCAGCTGAAATGAGAGAGAAAGAAAAGAATAGGCAAGATACTGTAAGAAGTGGGGATAAAAGAAAATGGGATGGAATAGTTCGTGATTCCAAACCGTTTAAGTCTGCAATGTTTGATCAACGTTCTGTTAATAAGTTTGAAGGCAAGCCCTGTAGCAAGTGTAATCGAAGGCATAAAGGAGAATGTAAGATTGATCAAGAGGGCTGTTATAAATGTGGGAAGATTGGGCATTTGGCTCGGGATTGCCAGAATTTGAGGTCATGTTATCAGTGTGGATCTCCTAATCATATCAGGACTAATTGTCCACAGTTGAAAAAGGGATCGGTCGGAGGATATGTAGAAAGAGGAAGTGAGAAAAAGGTGGAGTCAGCTAAAGCGAGGGCTAGAGTTTTCAATATGTCAGCAGAAGAAGCGGCTGAGACACCTGATGTAGTGACAGGTACTTTCTTTATAGATTCGAATTATGAAAAAGTATTGTTTGATTCAGGAGCAAATCGTTCGTTTGTGTCTCCAAATTTTGTGCATAAATTGAATGAGAAACCTAAGAAGCTTAGGCATGAATTGAAAGTAGAAGTGGCTGATAATAGTCAAATCTTAATAGAGGAAGTGTATGATGGATGTAGTATTGTTATTGATGGACAATCATTTCCACTTCGACTGTACCCAATGGGTATGGGAGAATTTGATGTTATTGTGGGAATGGACTGGTTGGCGTCTAATGATGCTCATATAGTATGCAATAAGAAATTGATTCGTATAGCGCAACCAGGAAAAGAAGAGATAGTAGTGTTTGGAGATCGGAGGGATAGAAAGTCATGCTTGATTTCTATGATTAAAGCTAAGAGATGTTTAGTAAAAGCGTGTGTGGTTCTTCGCTTATGTGATAGATGCTAAGAAGGAAAAGAAGGGATTAGAGTCAGTTCCGGTAGTCAGTGAATATCCAAAAGTATTTCCGGAAAACTTAACCACTTTGCCTCCTGATCGACAAGTGGAATTTCGTATTGATTTAGTACCCGGATCAGCGCCGATTGCAAGAGCACCGTATAGACTGGCACCGACAGAGATGAAAGAAATGATGACTCAACTGCAAGAGTTGTTAGACAAGGGGTTTATTCGCCCTAGTACCTCACCATGGGGAGCGCCAGTATTGTTTGTTAAGAAGAAAGACGGGTCTATGAGAATGCGCATAGATTACCGTGAGCTCAATAAGTTGACTATCAAAAATAAGTATCCGCTTCCCAGGATTGACGATCTTTTTGATCAACTTCAAGGAGCGAGTTACTTTTCGAAAATAGATCTACGATTTGGGTATCATCAGTTGAAGGTGAGGGAGGAGGATGTACCTAAGACTGCATTTTGTACGAGGTACGGACATTATGAGTTTCTAGTTATGCCATTTGGTTTGACCAATGCGCCAGCATCTTTCATGGATCTGATGAATAGAGTGTGTAGTTCGTTTTTAGATAAGTATGTCATAGTCTTTATAGATGATATACTGATCTATTCACGTTCCAAAGAAGATCATGAAACTCATTTGAGAGTAATTTTAGAATTGCTTAAACGAGAGAAATTGTACGCTAAGTTCTCGAAATGTGAATTTTGGTTGAAAGAAGTTCAGTTTTTAGGCCACGTGGTGTCGAAAGATGGGATTAAAGTTGATCCAACTAAGATTGAAGCCATTAAAGGGTGGGAAGCACCGAAAACACCTTCAGAAGTAAGAAGCTTTCTAGGATTGGCGGGTTACTATAGAAAGTTTATCCAAGACTTTTCAAGGATAGCTACGCCACTTACAGCGTTAACTAGAAAGAATGTCAAGTTTGTATGGGCGGAGGCTCAGAAAGAAGCGTTCAGTAAATTGAAAGAGAGCCTAAGTAGTGCTCCTGTCTTGTCTCTACCCAACGGAACGGAAGGATTTGTAATTTATAGCGATGCTTCAAAGTTGGGTCTAGGATGTGTGTTAATGCAAGAAGGCAAAGTGATTGCTTATGCATCTCGTCAGTTGAAAGAACATGAAAAGAATTACCCAACGCATGATTTAGAGTTGGCAACGGTAGTCTTTGCTTTGAAAATCTGGAGGCATTACTTGTATGGGATCAAGTGTCGAATTTACACAGATCACAAGAGCCTTCAATATCTTTTCAATCAGAAAGAGCTTAATATGAGGCAACGTAGGTGGATGGAACTGTTAAACGATTATGACTGTGATATTCTGTACCATCCAGGCAAGGCCAATGTGGTAGCAGATGCTCTAAGTCGTAAGGAGCATGGAGAAATAGCAGAAATTGTGGCATATCGAGTTGATGTTGTTTCTAATTTCTTAGAAGAAGTTATAAAGTATCAAGAAGAAGAAGCATCAAAGGAAAATTTGAAAAGTGAAAGAATAGTAGGAATTGTTAACTCGTTAGTAGTTGACAATCGCGGAGTAAAGTGCTTTATTAAGAGAGTATGGATTCCAAAAGCAGGAGATCTGCGGCAGAAAGTGTTGGAAGAAGCGCATAGATCCCGTTAATCAGTACATCCGGGAACCAACAAGATGTATAGAGATCTAAAACAAAGCTATTGGTGGTCAGGTTTAAAGAAAGATATTGCTCATTTCGTGGAGCGATGCCTGACATGTTTGAAAGTTAAAGCTGAGCATCAGAGACCTTATGGAAAGCTTCAGTCGTTAGAAATTCCAGTTTGGAAGTGGGACGAGATTACTATGGATCTTGTTACTGGGTTACCGCGATCACCTAAGGGGCATGATGCTATTTGGGTGATAGTGGATCGACTCACAAAGTCAGCTCACTTCCTACCGATCAAGGAGAAGTACTCACTAGAGAAATTGGCTCGATTGTATATCGACGAGATAGTAACCAGACATGGAGTACCGTCGTCAATTGTGTCAGACAGAGATGCTCGTTTTACATCAGCTTTCTGGAGAAGTTTGCAAAGGGAATTAGGCTCTCAACTTAAGCTGAGTACGACCTATCATCCGCAAACTGATGGCCAAAGTGAGAGAACTATTCAGACATTGTAAGATATGCTTCGTGCATGTGTTATCGATTTCAAAGGTTCGTGGGAAATTCATTTGTCGTTGATTGAATTTTCCTACAACAATAGTTATCATGCTAGCATACAAGCGGCCCCGTTCGAAGCTTTGTATGGTCGTAAATGTAGAACACCTTTATGTTGGAATGAGGTGGGTGAAAGACAGTTAGCGGGACCAGAAATAGTACAGGTGACAGCTGATAAAGTCGACCAGATTCGAGCAAGGTTAAAGAGTGCTCATGATCGTCAGAAAATGTATGCTGATAAACGAAGGAAACCGATAGTGTTTCAGATAGGAGATAAGGTAATGTTTAAAGTTTCGCCCTGGAAAGGGGTAGTCAGATTTGGAAAGAAAGGAAAGTTGAGACCACGGTTTGTTGGACCATTCATCATCACGGGTCGTGTTGGTGAAGTAGCCTACGAACTTGATCTACCAGAAAGTTTGCGTGGGATTCATTCCACATTTCATGTGTCAAACCTGAAGAAGTGTTTGGCTAAAGCCGATGTAGTCGTTCCTTTAGAAGATATTCAAGTAGATGAAAAATTAAGTTATATTGAGGATCCTGTAGCAATTACGGATCTCAAAATAAAGAAGTTGAGGAACAAGGAGATTCGGTTAGTAAAAGTTCAGTAGAAATTTCACCAAGGACAAGAGTCCAGGTGGGAAGTAGAGGCAGATATGAAAATTCAATATCCCCATTTGTTTTGCTTCCTTCCTTACTTTGGTACCAAAAATTGATAGCTCGCTCGATTTAAACGATTTTAGGTCAATAAGCCTAATCGGGATCTTTTATAAAATTCTGGCGAAGTTGTTGGCGGATAGAATAAAATCGATTATGTGCAAAGTAATTAGTAAAGAACAAAGTGCCTTCCTTAAAGGAAGGTTCATCCTTGATGGGGTGTTAATAGCCAATGAAACGGTGACTTACTTAAAAAAGGTGAAAAAGAAAGGGATGGTATTCAAAGTCGATGTAATATCCGGATCCGAAATTTTATTAATTTTGGAAGTTGGGTGTAAAGTGAAGTGAGACCCAAAGTACAGGGGGATTATTTGAAACTTTGGTTTTATATATAACCTAAATATCAGATATTTGATTTTCATATCAGTTTGATATTTTGTAAGCCGACATAGAGAGAGAGAGAAGCAGAGAGAAAGAGAAAGAGATCTTGAAGGATCGATCGTTTTTGGTCAAATAGAGGTATGATTCTAGCTTAATACTTCTATCTGCATGTTATAGTCGGTAAATAGTCTTGTTATTCAAGATTTTAACCGTGTATTTGATCGATTCAATGATCTGAAGTTTTCTGGGTTCGAACTGTTGAGTCGCCGACTTAAGTATGAACTCGACCGGGAAGAAGGTGTTGACCGGTAAATTTGTTAACCGGTATAACTCTTCGACTGGTATAGATTTTAATGTAATCGACCGATTGTAAAGGACCGGTATGTTGTTTGACCGGTAGGTTGTAAGGACCGGTATGTTGTTTGACCGGTAGGTTGTAAGGACCGGTATATTGGCTAGACCGGTGTAGTGGCTCGACCGGTATTTTGTTAATCGGTCCTAAGAGGTTTTGATGAGAGTGGTTTCGACCGGGAAAATAGCAGTAGATTGTAATTGATGAGTTTTTAGAAAGAAAGAGTATTAATAGCGAGTTAGCTTACATTTGTTTTAATACCATTGTAGGTGGTGTTAATCAGTAGAAGTCAGAGTTTAATCCAGAAGAATCAGAGGTGAGTCTTTCAAACTAAATCTTTTATGATTTTAGTAGTTATTTGATAAATGTGGGTTTTATAAACTGCGCATTTATAGTATTGAAAGTTATGCAGAATTATTGCAAAAGATTGATTTAATCAGTTTGGCATGTTTATGCTCAGTTTATATAAACTTGTTTTATATACAGTCAGGACTAGGTGTATGCATACATTTGAGTCAGAAGTCTGACCTAAGTCGGGAAGTGTGACCCGCCTGCTCGTACCGAGGAGTGTGGCCCGTTTATGCCATTAGGGTGTGTCCCTAAAATAAGACAGTGCGAGACAGACATACCGTCTTTGACGGAAATGTTGGTCAGTAGCTTAAGGTACGCTTGCGAAGCGTAAAAAGTGGTCAGTGATGGCCAGTAGATTGAGTTATGCCTGCGAAGCATAAAGTGTTTTAAAGTTTGATTAAAAGAGCAGGTTATGATTTTGAGATATAAAGTTTTGTTTAAATGTTTTAATTAATATTTGAACTGTTGCAGTAGTGATTGGAGGGGACTTACTAGACCATTGGTCTAACCCTCGCTCTTTCAAAATTATAATCCTATTTCAGGTTATCGGAAAGTAGCAAGTTCAGATAAGGGTAAAGAGAAGATGTGGGCTATTTCCAGGAGATAGAAGACTTCCTGCAATAGTTTACTTTTTGAACTCGGTTGTGTAGTAAGAGATAGTTGTAAACCTTGTACTCTGAAATGTAAGCCTGGGGCAGTATTTAGAAAGAAATGTTATTTTATTGTATATATAAATGTTCAGGTTGTTACAGTCGATTTCGAGAAGGCATACGATTCAGTAGACTGGAAATTTCTTCTTGGTATGATGGAGAACATGGTCTTCGGGGATAAATGGAGAGGTTGGATCAAAGCGTGCTTAGAATCTTCCAAGATTTCTGTATTGGTAAATGGTGCTCCATCAAAGGAATTCCGAATGGAAAAAGGATTAAGGCAAGGGGATCCTCTTGCACCTTTTTTATTTTTGATTGTAGCTGAGGGTCTCCACGTGATGATGGAAGAAGCCACATCAAAAGGTCTTTTTGAAGGATTAAAAGTGGGAAAAGATGAAATATTGATATCGCATCTCTAATACGCGGATGACGCGGTGTTTTTCGATGAATGAAGTTTACCCAATTTAAAGAACCTCATGAAGGTATTAGATTGCTTTTTCTATGTATCGGGTCTTAAGATGAACGTGAGGAAAAGCAATCTATTTGGAATCGGCGTTCCGGAAGAAGAGTCGCTAGCTTGGGCGGAAGTTTTGGGATGTGGGAGTGATGGTCTACCGTTCTTGTACCTCGAGTTACCGGTCGGGGTATCGATGAAGAGAATTGAACATTGGAAAGCGGCGATAGAAAAGGTAAAAAATAAACTTGCATCGTGGAAGACAAAAATGATCTCGTTTGGTGGAAGATGGACATTGGTTCGATCGGTCCTAGGTAGTATTTCGTTATATTTTTTCTCGTTGTTTCGTGCCCCGCTTGGAGTGATTAATATCCTAGAGAGGGTGAGGAGTAAATTCTTTTGGGGTGGGTGGGGGGGGAGGTGGTGAGGACATAATCAAAAAAAGGGGGGTAGCTTGGGTTAAATGGGATAGGGTCTTGGGGAGTTTTAAGAGAGGTGGTCTTAATATTGGTTCGTTGAGGGACGCAAATTGGGGCTTACTCGGGAAGTGGTGGTGGAGGTTCTATAAGGAGAACGATGCATTTTGTGTAGAGGTGATTAGGAGTATTTATGGGAAGGATGGAGGTCTACTAGGGGAGTCTCATCAAAACTTGGGGGGAGGATCGATTTGGGAGAACATTATAAAAGTAGGGGGAGAGTTGGAAAAGGAAGGCATTCAATTCTTGAACTCCTTCGGGAAAGAAGTGGGGGTGGGATCGGAGACACGATTTTGGGAGGATAGGTGGGTCTCAAATAATAGGTTGAAAGAGACATTCCGGCGATTGTATCAATTAGAGGTTTCTAAAGAGGTCTCGGTGTTGGAGAGAGGGGAATGGAGAGATGATGGGTGGGTGTGGAAATGAGGGTGGAGAAGGGAACCGAGAGAAAGGGAGATAAGGGAGTTAGATAATCTATGTGAAGTATTGCAAAATGTGGCACCAAAAAGAGAAGGAAAGGATAGAGTAAGATGGAGCTTGGACAAAAACGGAGAATATTCGGTAAAAAATCTAAGGCAAGCCTTAGAGGATAGGAGGAATAGTAGGGGGTCGGGCGGAGAAGAGACAAAAT
The DNA here is from genome assembly GCA_954870635.1 of Arctium minus. Lineage (NCBI taxonomy): Eukaryota > Viridiplantae > Streptophyta > Magnoliopsida > Asterales > Asteraceae > Arctium > Arctium minus. The sequence continues at coordinate 14,295,875 of OX941080.1, forward strand.
GGAGTAAGGCGGTCCCAAAGAAAATAGCTATCCTCGTATGGAGAGTGTGTTTAGGTCGGATTCCAACAAGAGCGGTTTTGGATAAATTGGGCATAAAACTAGACTCTACTTTGTGTCCTCGATGTGGGGGTGAAATAGAAACGGATGACCATGCTTTAGTAAGTTGTGAAGACGTGAAAAAATTGTGGAAAGAGGTGGGAAGATGGTGGAATTTAAGTATGCACTCGATTGGTTCTGTGGCTGACCTGCTTGGTGTTAAGGCACAACTGGAAGATAATCCGAAAGGAGCAAATAGGTGGGAAGTCGTGTGCTGGTGTTTCGTGTACCTAATATGGGCTTTGATGCAATACAGGATAAGATATGGGAACGGTGTCTTGAATTCCAGTTAAAATCATTTGAATGGATTACAAAAAAGGACAATCAACTGGCTTGTGATTGGGTGACGTGGGTTTCAAATCCGAGGCTGTGACAGGAAGGTTAGAGCGAAAGATTGAGATAGGACGGGATGGAATGTTACAGTCGGAACGTTACTGTGGAGTGTAAGCCGAAATGTTTCTGCAGGTATGGGCCGACATGGTTTCCAAAGATGCAGTATCGTCGTGATGGGCGGTTGGGTATTAGAAGCAGCGAGGTTCGGGGCTGGTGGGGATTGCTATAAAACATCGGTTGGTGGAGTGATCGGTTGGTGGAGTGATCGATGTACTGGTCGAACAATATCGAGAAGCCTCAATGATCGAGAAGGTTCTGCAGTAAAGCAACAAGTTTCGAGAAGCCTCAATGATGCAGGTTAATTTGTGTGGCCTGTCGGGAAGCTGAATGGGAGGGGCTGGAATAGCAGTGAGGCGATCTACCATGCAGGGCCTGTGGCAAGTTGATGGTATGCGAGGTGGTGGCCTGTTACAATGCGACAGCCGCTACTTCTGTTCTGTTCCGTACTCGAGCGACGAAAACACAGCGGGGAACAGGATCGTCCATAACTGATGTGTTTGGCTTTGGTAGGAAGCTGTATTGCAGGTTAAAAGATGCAGGTAGTTGATTGAAGGAAGAAACGATTGGATCCGAGGCTGCAGCACTACAAATATCATCCTCCGTATGGAGATCATTTTCGGTCTGTTTCAGGCTTATCACTGCGGTTCTCTTCCGTGATGGTCGTTGTATTTGTCTTGAGCTGTGTTTGGATATAGATTGTCTCGGTTTGATTCTCGCAAACTCGGGCTTCAATCCTTCCAATTCATGGCCGAGTGTTTTTTCTTTCTTGCTGTAAGCTTTGGTTCGGTATCGTTGAGGTTGGGTTTTGTACATTTTTATGGGTTGGTAATAAAAAATTCCTTTTGCCGTTAAAAAAAAAATGGAAACCACTCTAATTTTGAAAACCATGGAAACTCTCGATTCCATTGGTTAAGTTAATGAAATTGTTTCATATAATTCTTTTGATGATAAAATCGTTGCATATATTTGTGTTTTTTTTATGTAAAAATGAAAAAGTTTCATCAGACTGCGAAAATACATTAAACAATTTCATCAGAATGAGAAAAATAGATGAAACTACATAAAAACACAAATATATGAAATAATTTCATTAAGAAAAGAATTATATGAAACAACTTGATCATATTAAACAATTTTATGAACCAAAAGTTTCATTAATTTAACCAATGAAATTGACGGTTTCTAAAGTTTCCAATCTAATATGGTTTCCAATTATAATTGTTAATATATATATATATATATATATATATATAGAAATTGTTATAACTTTTAGAACCACTGCATAATGTGTTATTTCATATGATTTTTTTTCCCATCTAAGACTAAGATTTAGACTATTGATTAACATATATTTGTTTCACAATGTATTTGTTTCAAATATACTTGGTTCACAATGTGAACATTTTTGACGTATTTGTGTAACAAAAAGTTCATATAAAAAGGTTTCTCATTGTGAACCAAATACATATGAAACAATCACATTGTAAAACAAATATATGTATCAATTCATTAAATATTATTCTTAGATGAGAAAAAAATCATGTGAAACAAAACCGTAAGATACAAGTTTTCACGCACAAATTTTAAAGTTCTGAAATGATTAACCTTCTCTCTCTAATATTAGGTTTACAAACTTTTCTCTGATGTTAAATGTTGGATAAACGATAACATGACATGTGTCCCAGTTGTTGCCATTCATTATGATTAATGAATCTGAGCATCCATAATGGATGATACACATTGATGATAAATATCTTACAATATAAAATTCTCACATTTCACGTAGTACATGAGATTCTCATTTGATTTTTCTGTCTCAGTCATGTCTCATGTTGTTCCACCTATATTTTGGTGGAACAAGAAAAAGCCTTTTTTTGTCCCAACTTGTCTTACTGTGTCATAGTCCTTGTCCCATGTCATTTCAAACGTGGGACAATGATCTTGTCCTCACCCATGTCGCGCCAAACATGGACAATGATTTTTATCTCGTCCTGTCTCGTCCCATGTACCAAACGCAACCTTATGGAATTCAAGTCGGGAATAGAGTTGTGGTAAGCAATATAGATCACCCCTAAATTCACTCTATAAAAAAAAAGCCCTTCTTAATTCTGAACTTAATGTTTTTGTTTTTGGTACATATTTTCCCTAATAATTGTGTTTGTTATCTTGAAGGTATATGACTATAATTCTAGTATTCTACACAAATAAAGTATGTATTCCAGAAGAAAAGTGGTCAAACCCAATCTCGATACTATTAAACAATCTATAGCTACAAAAAGTTGGCACATGGTTAGAGCATCTCCAACAATTTCTCCAAAATGGAGAAAATGGAGATTTTTAGAGATTTTAAGCAACTTTTTGCTCCAACAGCTTCTCCAAAATGGAGAAAATATGAGAGATTATATTTTTCTCCAAATTTGGAGATATTTCCAAAAATGATTACCAAAAGAGACGTTATTTTTTATTATATCACACCAATGAGAAGCTTTGAAATAAATTGTTTAGGTGAGAGAAATAATATTTTATTAAATATATAGAATATTTTAATAATTATTATCAATGATTTATCTCCAAAATGGGGAATCTGTTGGAGATGGGTGTAATTTTTTTTTTTGGAGATTTTAACTTTTGGTTCTCCATTTTGGAGAAATTTTGGAGAAGTACCGATGACTCGCTTGTTCAGTACTGCTAACTATTATTGGAGGATTCCGTCCCCTCACTCTATAGAAAGAACATCCCATACAGAGTCTTTCAACTAACTACTAGAACAAGTCCGCTGCGAGCCGAGCGAAAAAAATGACTCAACCGAGAAGTTGTTGGAGATGCTCTTAACATCTATCCATCCACCGAAAAAGGTACATAGAAGGATTCACAAAAGAATGAAAGTATCAATTAAAATCACATATATGATAGAAATGGGCAATTGAAAGAAAGTATTTTGTAAAATTTGATTGGAGTAGAAGTTATAGACATCTTATTACCAACATCACCTCCAAAAGCATCTCAGAATTGAAGAAGTAAGGGTAGAAGTGAAGAATCTCACACCGGCCGATCCTCCATAAAAGTACAAAATTGCATAATATGACAATGATATGACCTCGCAGAACCGGAGATATTGTCAAGTTGATCAGGAATGGCCACATGTTTTTTGAGAGAATAAGCAGACAATAGTTCACACTTCATATATTATAGCGAAAAGAAACAAAATATACGAAAACTATTGATAAAGAGAAGCAAGCATAGAGTGGCCATGTAAGGTTTTAGGAATTAGTAGCTGTGAAGCACCATTGAAACATAGATGGTACCCAGCATGCTGCCAATAAAGCCCAACGTAATAGGTAGTCTCTGAAAGAATAATAGATGACCATGTAAGGTCGGTTTACAACATAAGATGAAGAGAATTATCTACATTTCGAAAAATGAATTTAGTTCTTAATTTTAGAGTTAGGCCATGTTTGACAAACTAGATGATAAGCTAGCGGTTAGCAGAAAAGCTGGCCATTGGCCGGAAAAAAACTAGTTGATAACCTAGATGACGATGTAAAATGACCAAAATGACATGTTTTTGGTCATTTACGGCAAATATGAGCATAATTTGAAAAAAAGTGAAAAAAAGTCCCTCGAGCTTATAGAAACACCATCTAAAGTGGATTTTTTGAAAAGCTAGATTCGGCTTACCAAACACGGCTTTTTCAATAATCTCAAAAAATAATCTAGCTTATAGTTGCAAAACATGGACTTTAAAGAAAACACTCTCTAAAGTCTAAACAGGAGCGACCAACAAATTACCGCTTTGGATGTCATATGTGTAAACTGAGTTCTAGTTGTCTGATGTAGTTTAGCCTAATTCCACCATTTCAAGGGATTTTTAAAGGTTTTTGCTTGATTTCGTATTTTTAGGTTTTTTTATTGATTTCGAGGGATTTTTTCGGTTTTTATGGTTGATTTCAAGATTTTTCTTCGGTTTTTTGGTTGATTTCAGGAGTTTTTTTTGGTTTTTTAGTTGATTACAAGGTACGGCTGCACCTTCTTGAAACTTCCAAAATAATACGGTAACACCTTCCAAAACGATATGGTTGCACCTTTAGTGAACCTAAAATTTTTTACCCTTCGCCGAAGAAATCATACGGTGGCACGTGCCACCATATCTATCCCTCTAGGTTCGTCCATGTTACCCAGATCTGTCCTCTACTCCACATAGTAGGATGGTTGTTTCCATGAAGACCCCCGTCTTGAAAAAGTGTGAAGTCCTAATTACTAAGCAAAATGTTCTTGAGGTTTTTCTGGAAGTTTGTGGCTCTTGGTGTATCAAGGTCTCATTGCATTTTGGCCATCACGTTTTTGTGTTTTGTCTCCAAGATCTGCTTCCAGACTAGGGGTGTAAATGAGACGAGACAACTCGCGAGTTACTCGAGATTGACTCGGTCAACACTCGACTCGAATAGGCTCGACTCGAACTCGAGCTCGACTCGACATACTAACGAGTCGAGTCGAGCGACCTGATACTCGACTCGATAAGCTCGTGAGATACTCTCATATATATATATATATATATATATATATATATATATATATATATATACACGTTCATTAATGTTCGTTTACGTTCGTTTACTTATAATAGTAATCTAAATAATCTAAAGAACATATATTAAAGAAATAAACATTAAAATAATAATATAATTATATATATATATATATTTTATTATAATTATACAATTATAATTATTATTAAAGAATTACTAGCATTTTCTTTTAAAAAAAAGTAATAACACCTATATGACTTGTGGATACCATTACTTAAATAAGGATTGTCCTCCTTTTGCTTAAAAACTCATCTCACATTGGTGGGACAATCCATCCAAGATTTTTGCATTCAACTATAAATAGGACTTACACCCTTCCTTTCCCTTGCCATTCCATAGCCTTTATGGCATAGTCTTTCTATTGTGTCTACCCTTGTCATTCCATAGCCTTTATGGCATAGTCTTTCTATTGTGTCTAGTGGCTTGAGCCCTTTGGCTTGTAGTTTGGCAAAAAAAAAATTGTTGGTACCTATGTAAGTGGGTGCAACTAATTTGTTATGTTTGTTTACAATTTTAATCAAACAAACATAAACAAATAAGAACACATATATTGAATTTTTAAATGATTGAATACGAACACTAGTTCGAGTTTGAGCTTAAAATTAGTTTGAGTTTGAGCTTGAAACGAGTTCGAGCTTGAGCGAGCTTGAAACAAGTTCGAGCTCGAGCTTGGAAATTGGTTATCGAGTTGAGTTCGAGCTTGGATTTTCAATACTCGCGAGCTTTCGAGTCGAGTTCGAGCTTGAGAATTTGTTTTCGAGTTCGAGTCGAGTTTACTGATACTCGAGCTCGACTCACATCATTTACACCCCTATTGTGGGTCAAGTGTTTGGTGGGGTCAGATGTTTTTTTTTTTTCAGGTTCAAGTATTACGACACAAGTTATTTCACTTCATTGTAGTTTTCTTGTTCAAGTTTGCTTCTTGGTTAATTGCCACTTTAACTGTATTTTCTATGTAAGTTCTTTGCACTTTTATGAGTGGTTTTTTCTGTCCTTTATTCGAAGTTAAATAAATCCATTTCAACTATCAATTGTTCAGATTTGATCACTTAGCCTAAATTACCATGATTAGATTTTGATACATAAGATCTTCAAGATTAAAAATTACAATCCATGCAACCTGTTGTAACTAAGCTACAAATTAAAAGACACTACGAAGTGTAGATCCAAATGTGCAAAATCAAAGAGTATGTACGATAACCGACTTAACACGTTAAAAGTGCTGGAAACCTTATCGTTGGCGGTTCTAACTACGTCTTCGAGATCGAAACCGAGGCCGGAAGAATCTAGATCTTGGATAGATTGTGAAGATGCATGCGGCGTATGTGTTCCGATCAGTAAGAAGAGAAGGAGGTTATGTTGTGAGATTGTTGTTCGTCTGGCTCGGACCTCCAGTGAACCCCGATTCACCGTTTTATCCATAGTTATCTTATTGTCTGTAGAAGTAGAACCCCAAATTACTCTCAGTTATAGCCAACAGGAACTTTGCTTGAGAAGCTTTATTTGGGTCAGGTTCATAAAGGAGGATGTGATATGAACAAGGCTAAACCGAGTTAGATTAGCAAGAAAGTGTTGGATATCAATCACTAAATATATTCATACATTTAAGTTTTAACCTCACTATAATTAACGTGAGAAGCGTGAGAAATGAATCTCAATCGTTGATCACTTTTAATCTCAAGTCCACTAATGAATTGTGCATGACGGGAATTGATCTTGTGCATCTCATCCTAATGTGCATCAACGGTTGATAACCACTTCTCACGTTTCTCACGTTAACTCAACTTCTCACTAGAACCCAACCTTATATATCCAATTGGCAGCGTCCCTATCGGATTTAGGAACTGCGCCTATGTACTCATTACTATCAACAGTCAAATAAGTTGGTCCGCCTCCTCAGTCCAACAGCCATATTTCCTTTTTCCTTATTTATTTAATGCCTATCCTATTAGTCTTATAGTTAGTTTATGTTTATAATTAAGTTATTTTCCATACTTATCTTTAATTTAGCTTAAGCCTATAAATAAGGTTTATTGTTTTGAGTATTAATCAGATTATCAATTATTAATAAAGTTCTACTTTCGAGATTATTCTCGAGTTTTTGAGTTTTAAGTTCGTAATTCTCGATAATTAAAAGGGCTTAGACGCTTGTCAATCCTTCCGTACTTCCTACTACATCATGAAAGGCTGATTATGTAGACCTCCTCTGCATTATTTGCCACACCATCCCACGCAGCGAGCAGTGTACATTATTTGCAAGCTTTCAATATGCGACCTGTTTTGAAGCACGAGTGCCTATTATTGTGACCAACACCTAAATGAAGGAGGTGGTTTGCATAAAATTGAACCGATTCAAATACGTAGCCATGAAGAAAAAGATTTGGATTCTTTGTGGATAAACAATGTTGTTCATATTTAGTTTCAGATTATCTCACTCGAAAGTAAGGATGTTTAGTTCAAGATAAAACAAACCAAACGAACCCAGTATATCTCACCCAAAAATAGCACTACAAGAGAAATGACCTTCAGGGAAGGTTTTGTTTTGTAGTTAAAAGTCTTAAAAGCTTCTCTAAAACATTTAGAGAAGTTTTTCATTTCAGTCAAAGAGCTTCTCTATATAAGGGTAGGTAAAGGTTTTAGTGACGGTTTTCGTAGGGTGCATTTTTGGGTAGCCTTTAGAGACGTTTTTGTGGGGCTTCAGATACATGGCATTTACGTTTTGTACTTATTATAGAACTTCACCAACAATTAAAGAACATATGTGGCCAAGGACAGTGACAAAGATATGGAACAGTGTTGAAGGTATGTTTTTGTGATTTGTTTCAATTCATGTTATAGTCTTGTTATTAACTTTGAGTAAAGACTGATAACTTAATTGAGTGTTTTGGCTATTGATCAAATGAGTAACCAATTTAAAAATGGAGGAAAATGGAAAGAAAAATATTTCAGGTTACAGTAGCATTTGTAAAGAGTACTTAGAGTATGTAGTTCAACTTCTTAATGAATGAAGGAACCCTTTTGTTAAGAATGAATTTCAAAAGTACAGTTAAAGCATGTTGATCAAAACTTAAATGAATCAACAGCCTGACATTTAGAACTATGTTTTATGTTGATCTAATATGTTAGTTGAAACAACAGCTAGTGAATATTAATTTAGAACAAGAAGAAAATATTTAATTAATTGAAGATGATTTAAGCTTTCCAATCTCTGAATAGAAACACACACAAACATAACGAAAATAACCTTAGAAGTGATAACAGATTAAGGTCACTTGGTTGGTGGTGATCGATAAAGCAAGTGTGAACCAACAAGTGTGAGAAGTGAGATCGATTAAGGGCAGCAAGTAGCAAACAACAAGTGTGAGATGAATTTAGCAAACAACACACAAGGCTTGGGGCGTACTGGGCGATGTGGTGGGATATCCCATCCACCCAGGTTCGAATCCAGGCGTACGCATCCTGTGGCCACTGGGTTTAATCTCAGGGCTGCATGCTTTCGCAGTCGGTTGCTTTGCCAAGGGATTAGTCTGGGCCATAGGCCCAGGACACCCGTTACAAAAAAAAAAAGGTTTGGTAGATTTTTTTGATCAAGTAGTTAGTCTTACTGGTGTTAAAATTTCTGGTTGTTGGTGCCTGGTGGATAAGATTAGGAATAAGCCATGTGGAGTTGAGATTTTGCTTGGTATATGATGTGCAAACAGTAGCTTATATTTTGTTACAATGGTAAAAACTCTTCATCATATCACATTTTATATTGCCATAAATTTGTTTCAAAACTATCTTATCAATGGTAAATAGCACTCTAACGCACACGAAAACCTCTAATTTGGTCAATTATAAATGGCACTTCTTAGAAAACTATTTAAAGAAATCTTTTCTCAAACATAATGCTGGAATATGAGTTAGCATGACAGATGATGACTATGAGTATATATACATACCTTCTTCAGCAGGATAGATTGAGTTGTAGTGTACTTCAGCCCAATAACTCAAGAAAATAAGTGTATAAAACAAAAAGAAACAACCACTTTTGTAGTTACAACTGATTTTTTTTAGTGCGAAAGAGAAATTAAAGAAACATGATGGGTGCGGTTTATAGCATGTATAGGAATTTCTGGCTAGCATGCAAAGGATGGGGTAATATGTGCATATATAGATATGATATGACACGTAAAAAGGGGACAACTTCTTAAGAAAAAACAGATATGATCGAATGGAAGCATAACGTAATTCATATTTGTTATGTGAAGCATGGGAAAACCCTAAAACCAGTATAAGAAATAATAGATATGATCAACTGTTCAGTTACCATCATGAGTTGAGTTAAAGAGTGTGAAACTAAATTGGCTTAGAAAGATACATGGATATATATGGATGGCGATAACAAGTAATACGCAAAATGTATCTTTAGATACACTTACAAAACCTTCTCTAAAGGTTCCTTCTCTAAAACCCTTTCCCCTTGTAGTGTAGGGATATTTAGCTTAAGATAATTTCTAAAAATCAGGATGAGTGCAAGCAACCATTTTGGTTACCGGTACCACTTACATACTATAAGATCACTACAACACAATACATTAAGAAAAAAACAACAGGTAATTTCATTAGCACTTACACTTTAGTAGACATGTTCTTCAACTCGAGTAACACAGCGTACTCACCGTCAATGGCTCTACAATAGACTGAAGAAGAAAACTTAATGGCACAAGCAGATTGAAGAACATATAGCACATCATCATAAACAAATGCAAAGATTTTTGTCATGATACTGAAGAAGAAGAACGAGAAAGCAAAGTTAAGCGTATCTCGATGAACAATGTAGTTTATATACTCAACTTGAACGCTTATTTGTTGTCGAGTTGGTCAGCCGCATTCTCCTTCATCTCTGTGAGCCATAGATTCTCTCTTCCCCTGGTGGGTGGTCTCTAGGGAGAAAACCAAATTAAGACAAGAAGATGTTGTCAAGACGATGATCAAAATATGATTATCTGCAACTAACAACAAACATCGAGTTCCCTAAGCTACTAGAATCAGTAGAAATTATGACAGACATCGGTAGTTGAAAGATCCAAAAACAATTTAAGCAGACAAGACACTAGTACTAACAAAGTACTAAATTCTCTTTTAATTACAAAAATCAGATGCATGAAAATTCTTAAAAGATGATTAACAATGACTTTAATACTAGTAAATATTAGTGTGAAAACATACTGATGAACTAATTCTTATAAACAAGCACTTTTTAGCACCAAAAAACTCGATGTGATCATGGTTAGCAAAAACAGTAACAATTGCCAACCATGATCACATCTTTTATCTGAATATTCAGTCTTTGGAGCCAAATTGAATGCAGAGTCATATAAACATATGGAACATCCCATTTCAAATTGACTACAAAATACCTCTGTACCTTCCTAATTCTGTTTTACATATTTCAAATACCCTCCTATATGTTCTTGAGATTAGAAATATCCCGTACTTGTACATGTACAGAAAACGAACTTAAATTAAGAACATCACTGAAAGGCAGACCATATCAGAACAAGTTCTGCATCAATTGCTTCCACAACTCTGTAGCTAGAAACTTTGTATCCACTCGGACACAAGCAGAACCTGTTGTTTTTCGACTTGAGTTTGTAAGATGTCTATAGGGAGTTGCTCATAGACTTGGATGTCCTTGTCTATTTCCTATTGATCCATTCCAATTGAATGCATACCTCATTGTACAACACAACTTATTGGTGCACATCACATAGTCTATACATCTTGACTGAGAAAGCTCATATTTAAACCCATTTTTATAACGAATCCCGTGCATTTTAGGATGATTTTATAGTTGATAAACCCCTTTAATCTTGGTTACTTAATTGCTTAATGACAGGTTCCTAAAGCTTGGATCTGAAGCAAACATAGCATATATTTTAAATAGTGAATATATGAATTGTACGAGAGGTCCACAATGCGTAATTTTGGGAACTTGGAGATGGTTTTACTTAGGATCTTAATTTATAGCACCATGAAATTTGTTGAAACTGAGAATGAGAACCTGTAGCTCTGAAAGTGGGTAGAAGAGAAACATGTCCTTTGTATGGTTTTTTCCAAGATCTAGGATCTGGAGTTAGGGATTGTTTTCCAATGATCTAGGCAGTTGGCCCTCCAATTGATTATGGCTTAAATTGATCATCATAAGCTTGCTTCCATTGGGGAATATTGGTTCCTTGAAATGTGTTACCTCTAAAAGATTCAACACTAACACAGAATTGGTTAAATTCTCCAAGCATGGAGTAATGAAGCAGATAATGTTGTTGAACGACAAATCAAGTAACCGGAGAGATTGCAAATCACATATGGATGGTGGAATTTCTCCGGTCAGCTTATGGTTCGAAACAAGATAGTTCATGGTGGTTGGAGGTGGCAGTGGGATAGATCCACCTTAATTTGACGATGATTGATGATGTGGAGATTAGTGTAGATCTGTACCAACTTAATTAATTTGCAACCTGCTTTAAGTCATTCCTTCAATCATACCTACCTTGCTTCAACTAACAACCCAACCCGTTCTTCCATTCCCATATCAATTCAAAGACAACAAATTTCTTGTTGTTTCAATTCAAATAAAGATAGTGAGATCTTAAATCTACATTATTGTCTACGTTGTCCGACTTTCATTTATCTATTTTGATTATACCAATCATTGTTAGAAATAGAAGTCCTTTAATTTGTGAAAACCTATTTATATGTGATATCCGTCCATTTTCAAAACATACCCGCACCATCTTTTCACCTCAATTACAAACAATCTCACCCTTTTTCTTTGATACTTAGGGGCCGTTTACCAAAATGCTTACCGGGTAAGTGCTTACCGGCGAGGACATTACCTTCACTTACCTTATCGTATAACATTCTCGACCATCAAAATTGATTGTTGGTAAGCGTCTTAAACCCGATAAGCGCTTACTGGGTAAGAGTCATTTCCCTCACTTACTGTAAGTGGGGTAAGACTATCGGTCCTTGTTATGGCTCTTACCAGGTAAGATTCTAGGTAGTTTCCATGCTCAATAGGTAAGGAACGTAAGGTAAGTGATACCGGTAAGCGCTTACCCGGGTAAGTAGTTAGTAAACGGCCCCTTAGTGGCATATAGAGTTTACTCGGTCATAAGATACTGCTACAAAGAGACTTTAGCATTGGTTTTAAGTAAGACAATTTCTGAACAATCCCATAGAGTAACACATGGAGGCAATGTATAGGATCCTGATGTATCTCAATGGTACATAGACACCTTGCAGAATGAGTGGAAGGTCTAAGATTCGACTCAAGCTGATTCGACTCAAGCACCACCCACCTACCCATGGGACACAAAGTTTACCTCCCCCCATGATGCCATGCATATGATAAATTTTTCCACAATACACACTTAATATAAAATTTGCTAACCCTTAGTTTGAGATCATTTATGCCTACATCCACAAGATCCTTTTATATTAAGTTTAGAAATTGACCTTTTTTAACCCTTGTTCAATGTACTTTCTTTTTCTTTGCTTCTTGCTTTAAACTCTAACTTGAAAATCCTCTACTTCTATAGAGAGTTAACGTATACAAGATAAATGGGCCATTTAACCATGGGCCAAAGGCATGGGCTATTGGAATCCAAATCATTTACACATTATTATAGACCAACACTTACAAAAACTATAGAGAAAAAAACTATACCATTTAATCATGTGGCCATATTTGTAACCACTTTCATATTTGTTACCTTTGATTTGTAGAAATATGAAAAACAAAATAGATATCTAAATACTCAAGCATGTAATATAACTTAATTTTGCTATCAAACACAATATATATTTACTTAAAAGCAAATCTTTTCAAGATATGATTGTTTGAGCGAATAATTATAAATTACAAAGAAGCATATATGAATGCTATTATTTATATTTGAAACAGTACTAAAGAGCTTGATTTCTCCGTCTGTTACTGAGTGGCCTTACCCATTTGTCCCTCTGCATCCCAAATCGCTCAATGAACCAATCATAGTACCTTGTATATAGAAAGTTCCCAAAAACAATCCCAATTATCAACCCACTTCCAATTCCACAGAATATCACGATCCAATCAACTCTTTCACTTGGAAAGAAAGACTCAGACATGGTGCTGCTTGTTTGTGGAGGTGCTGACACCTTTGAATTTTGGCATTCCTTGGACAAAGGTTTTCCTCACAATCCAAGATTCCCCATGTAGGAGTTGTTCTCGAATGTATTGAATTGTTTTCCTTGAGGTATGCGTCCTTCAAGATGGTTGAATGACACATTCAAAATGGCAAGGAAACCAAGTTGCAACAATTGTTGAGGAATTTCTCCTGATAACTTGTTTCGTGAGAGATCCAAAGCTTCAAGATTCTTTAGGTTCCCCAGTGATGACAAGACATGACCGGTAAAATGGTTGTTAGAAAGATTAAGTGATTCAAGACCACGAAGATCTTGTAATGATTGCGGGATTTCTCCTTCAAAATTGTTACAAGAGAGATCAATGGCTACGAATATGCTCAAAATATGAAGGTCCTCTGTTTTGAAACCTTTGTATGTAATGGTCATTGAGAATGGAAATTCCACATTTACTTCTGCCAAGGATGTCTCAAGTTGCATATAAGATGCTTTTCCAACATGAACCGATTTCATTGCATTCCAAGTTCGGAAGTACTTATGAGGCAATTGACCACTAAAACCATTGTTGGAGAGATCTATGATCCTCAACTTGGGAAATTGTGAGCCAACATTTCTCATAACTTGAATTTCTCCATAAAACTTGTTGGACCGCAAACCGAGAACTTGCAACTCACCAAGAGTTCCCAGCCAAAACGGAAACACATCATACAAAAAGTTGTCTCCAAGAGAGAGAACCTCCAAATTGGTACAATTTGTCAACGATTTTGATACCTGACCCACAAATTGATTACCGCTTAAATCAAGACTCCTCAATGGGCTGTCCTTGGAAAATGAATTCATCATTGTGCCTTGAAGCTTGTTTGTACTTAGATCCAAACTAATCAAGGAATTGCTTAAGCTACCAAAACAAGGAGGGAGAATTCCAGTTATGTTGTTAGAATACAAATGTAGAAATCGAAGAGATTTCACTTCACAAATCAACAGTGGTATTTCTCCTTCCAGACTATCATTTTCGGCAATATAAACCTCTGTGGTTGGTGGTGGAACTGGTAGTCGTTCTTGTAGCGGATTATTTGAAATGACGAAATATTTCAAACGGGTCCATGAGGGAAAATATTGATGTTGCTGAAAACCAGTGATGAAGTTGTTTGAAAGGTTAATCATCTCTAATGTTTCTTGGCTGTTATTCCAACCCCACTCTGGTATGAGGCCATGAATATTGTTGTGGGCGAGAAATAAGACCCTCAATTTATGTTGGAAGCGCAAAAAGGCAGGGTATTCTTTCAAGTTGCATGATGAAAGATCTAGAGTATCCAATTCTGGTAATGTTCCATTGGTGTAGTTTTTAGTATTGGACACTACCGATATCTTATTACCACCTAGCCATAGAACGTCGAGTTTGTTGAGTCCTACGAACCAGTCTAATTCCACCCTACCGCTAAAATTGTTATCTTCTAGGCGAAGATCTTGAAGACTCTTGAAATTGGAAAATGAGCTTGAAATTGGTCCTTCCAGTTGATTTTGACCAAGGTCTATCATACTTAGTTGAGTAAGGTTCATAAAGGAAGATGGGATACGACCAACAAGAGAATTTTCGGCCATCCCAACACTACTAAGTTTGCTTAGGTTTGCAAGAAAGGGTGGGATTTCACCATATAGGTTCATTCTAACTAAATAGAGTTCATTAAGGTTAGTCAGCTTGCCAAGCCAATCAGGCAAGCCTCCCTCCTCAAAGTTGTTACCACTAAGATCCAAAACAGTGAGTTTTGTAAGACTTGCCAATGAAGGAACTACGCCTGTGAACTCATTTAGAGTGAGATCTAAGTGAGTGAGTTGCGTCAAGTTAGCAAGTGACCCTGGAATAATCCCTAAGAAAGAACAACTTCTTAGACTCAAGGAGATCAAACGGTTTAGGTTCATGATGGATTTTGGAATTATCCCAGAGAAACCTGTTGAGTATAGAATCAGATGCTCGAGTAAGCTGTTGTTATGAAATTCAGGCAAAAAACCAGTGAGGTTGGTGTTGTATGCCACACTAAGAAATTCCAGTTTTGGAAGTTTAAGTATGCCTGTAGGGAATTCATTTCGAAGCGAACAATTTCTAAGCTTGATTGACCTCAAGGAAGAAAAGTTGGCCAGGAAATGAGGTACCGAAGAACTAATGTCGACACCCGAGAGATGGAGTTCTTCAAGTCCTGTTATGTTTTGCACCAACTTCTCTAGGCTGGGACTTTGAAGCTTTAGCGGATTCCATGACAGATCTAACGAAGACAAATGGATCAAATGCGAGACTTCACTCGGGATTTGGCCCCTTAAGCCAGTATAAGAGAGATTGAGGGTTCTTAACTGCTTTAGACCAGAAATCTTAGACGGGATTTCAGATTCAGTAAAGTCGTTCATCGCGAGGTTAAGCGTCTGAAGATGAACAAGGTTGAAGAGGCTGCTGCTAGAGTTGATATGGCCACGAAGAAATCTTTCGCTCAAGTCAAGACCAATCACGTGGCCATCCTCCTCTTCGTTGCTGCACACCACCCCATCCCACAAACAACAATCAGAACCATCATCTGATGCATTGTTGGTGATCTTCCAAGAGTCAAATGTTCGAAACCCGGGAGCTTCGAAAGATGGATTAGGAAAAGTTTGCATAAATAGGTACAAAGCCAAGCATTCGTGATCATGGGTTATAAATAAGGATTGAGTGCATGTGAGAAGGAGCAACGTGAATAGAAAGATTTTTGGTAGGAAATAAGTGAAATATCGGAAGCACGGAGCCATAAAGAAATTAAACAAGTTTGGTTTGATAATTAATTGTTTATGGATGTTTATATAGACTATGATTATTGTCCATGGAGAAGATTGAAAATAAACAGTTTCTTTTAAAAATATAATGGTTTTTAAGAAAAATATAAAGAATTACATGTTACAAGATTTAATATTTTCGATTATAATTAATATACATAACTTCTCAAAGCCTTTTATTGTAAAAATATTTTAAATATTTGATTTTTAATTTATTAGAAAAATTGTATGGAATGACATATCAACTCAGCTGTTAAATTTCGAGGCATTGCGAAACTCTTTAGTGTTTGTGTGTTATAATAGAATGTTTTATAGTAATACTTAGTTTTATTGGACCAATAAATAAAATATTATATTTTAAAAATGTTACAATAAGTTTATAATACGCTTTTGGGTGAAGTTTTTTAAGACATTTTTTTAAAATAAAATGTTGTATTAGCTATATGACGCTATTTTAAAAAGTATCTTATAAAACCATGATTTTTTATGACACTTATCAAAAGTGTTGTATAAAAATGCCTATTGCGACACTATTTATATTCACATTTCATTTCAAACGAACTACTCTTATATTATTTCCAACAAATTTATTGAAAATAAATTTATATGTTATTAGTATTGAGTCGTGACTCATAAATGCTATTTTAAAAAAAAAAATTAAAGACTTATGATGAGGTTTTATATGAAAAATATATATATGTGATTATTGAAAAATAATTTATTTTCTTTTAACAGCCAGAAACTTGGTGCAATATAATTTTGTGTATACATATTTTAGGTATGACAAAATATCTTATGAAAATAAAAGTTAATGTGAGAAGTGTAAGAAGAGATTTGTACCCTTAATTACTTTTAATCTTAAAACGACCAATGAACTACGTTTTAAAAGGGAATTGATCGTTGGCGTTGATCTTCAATTATTGATCTAAGGATGGAGATCATTTCTTACATTTATCACCATAATTTTCATTCTCACAGGAACTTAACCCTTTTAAGTATAACAGGACCATTTATTATTTGGTGACTAATTTGAAAAGAAAATTGAAAGTTAATTTGGAAAAGGTGAAAAAGAAAAGAATGAAGGTGGAAGAGTCAAAAGTAAACTATGGAAAGACTTCAAAGTCTCATGAGTGGATGTTTTGAGTGGGTGGAGCCATGGAGGGACACATCACACAGACTTCTTCAATCTTCACATTTTTTTCTGTTTAAATATAATTGTTTCAAAATATATTTCATCCATTCTTAAACATTACAATATATTTTATTTTATTTTGAATTGATTAAAAAAACTAAATGTACAATATGATTATTAGCAAGTTCACTTAAATTATTATCAACAATTACATAATATTAGTGAATTGAAGCTTAAATTTATAAGTAGTTTTTTTTTCATGATGTTATGGAACGAATGAGTTTTATAATTATTGTATTTGTAGTTTACAAAAGGTAAAAAATAAATAAACACCAACTTGTCTAAACGGATTTTATTGGTTTATTTTATTTGTAAGACCATTGTAATTTGTAAATTGCATTAAGTTATTTGTTTAACGTACTTTAATATATGTATTTTCAAGTTTTAACAAATATATAACTATTTATCTTATTATGATAAAACGGATTTATAAAATATAAAAAAAAATATCTAACTATCTTAAAATACTTACAAGACTTAATAAAACTAAAGAATGATCATGCGTTATATATAAATGTGTTATAATAAGGTGACAAAATATTTTTAGATGTTATAACAAGTTTTTTGGAACAATTTTAAAATAAAGTTTCCTGTTCATTTTATTATATTGTAATATTTAAAAATGTGGGTTATACAAACAAATCTATACTATATTATAAAACACGAAAAAAAAGACTCTTAAATACAAATTATTAGGCACAATGTACCATCATTTTATGCAAATTTTTAAAAATCTCTTAATTTACAAGCATCAAAACACAAAATACATATTACTACTGCATGCTTCTAACCCCCACCAATTTGGTATGTGCAGGGTCTTCCTTTTATGCAGACTTTTCAATGTATCACTATTAATTAATATATTATATTACTATGATTTTGTTTTAATTATATTATTAAATATGTAATTGGTTATTTTTTTTTTCTAGATGTCATTAAAATATATAAGATAATCATTGAAATCTAACAAAATATTTAATTTTTTTATATAAAAATATTATATTATTAAGCCTAAATTAAACAAATTTATTATAAAAAAAAAACATAATCACTTTCTTAAAACAATCCAAAATCGTATTGTAAATCGACAAAAAAATAAAATAAAACATTAAAATCGTGATGTATCTCGCTGCATTGTCTGTGTACGCTTCTAGTATTTACTAAAACATGTGTTAATATTTAATAAGACACTTTTTAAAAAATGACATGGAAAAGTCTGCTCCATAAGATGGAATGCATGTTCTCTATGTCAGGTATGTGGTCTCTCTCATATTCCATCCTAATTGGTCTTGCTTTAGTGTGCCCACATCATTTAATTTTGGTATATTTTTGTCCTTCAACTTTAATATATTTTTCAAATGTGTCGTCCTCTTTCTATAAGAAAAGCCAACTCTTTTTCACGACTCCCGAATCGTTTTCATTCTTAGGTAGCGTTTGGTACACATACTGGATGGGACAGAACTGGACGGGACAGGACATGACAATATTAATTGTCTGTTCTGCGTTTGGTACGACTAAAAGAGGATGGGACAAAACTGTTAAAATGACCAGATTACCCTTAAGATGTTATTTATGTTTTATCATATAATAATTACAAATAATATAAATCAATTAGAATATAAATACTTATTTTATAATTTTATAAAAGTCGAAATAAATTACATAAATCATACTTTGTAAAATTTTTTTTGAAAGAAATCATACTTTGTAATTTATTTATGTAAAGATATTTAAAAATATATCCAAACCTATAAAGAAAAAATAAACCATAATTTTGAGTTTGATTTTTGAGATCTTAAAAAAATCCAACAAATAAAATCCACCCACATATCAAAACTTCTCGTCTTCTTCCTCATGTGGTCTTTCATCAGGGAAAAAAATGCTTCTTCAACCACCGTCGTAACGAGTCACCACCACCATCGGTCTTCCTTTTTCGTTATTTCTTAGACTTCGTCGACGACAAAATCATCATCCTACTCATCTTTCATGTTATTTATTTCTTAACTAAATCATCTTTCAGGTTCTTTTTCCACCACTACCCACATATCTGGAAGGAGAGGTTCGATTTTAGAGGGAAAAATTATAGTACGATCGATTTGGAGGGGGGAGGGTTTTGTTAGACGTTCAATCTGTAATTTGTTTTGGAGGATCTTGATCTTCGATTTTTGCATCTGATTGAGTTTTTAGGTGTTAGGTTTCAGATTTTGTATTATATTAATTGTAAATAAGTCATTTTAAGATTAGTCCAAGGTTGTTCCACCTTTTTGGGTGGAACGAAAAAAGGCCCCATGAAAATGATATTTAGTCCCACCTTGTTCCACCTTATCCTTGTTCTATGTCAAGCCAAACATGGGACTAATTTTTTTTTGTCCCATCCTGTCCCGTCCCATCCAGTCTGCAAACCAAACGCACCCTTAGGGCGCGTTTGGTTTGCAGAATTGGAATGGAATAGATTGGATTTCAAGGAGTGATTTGGATTTGGGGGGATTTGAAATCCCTTCATATGTTTGGTTTGTAGGATTTGGATTGAGTTTTTTTTTTATAAAAAAATTATTTTTATTGGTAAATTACTTTTTTTATCGATTTTTCTAAAATTGTATATTTTTATTGGATTTAGAAGGAAGCGACTTAAAATCCATCCGAATTGGATTTGAAATCCTGGCCCAACCCAAAGGATTTCCAAATCCATCAAACATTGGATTTTAAAATAGTCAAAGGATTTTAAATCCAGTCAAAACTTTTCATTCCCACAATCCAAACGCAGGATTAGAATGGATTTAGAATCCAAATCCATTTCATTCCCATAAACCAAACGGGACATTAGTGATCTAGCTACTGCAAAAGCCTCCCTTTCCGCTGCAATGCAACTCCCCCGCTCCACCTTTCATGCTCTTCGTCTCTCATAGCTAACTTTGCACCATGCTCTTCGTCTCTCATTTGATGTTAAGAAATATTCAAGATATTTGATTCTTAATCCAAAAAAAAAAAATTGTATTAAACAACATGTCAATCATGGACGGACCTATTGTGATGGCCACGGTGGCACGTGCCACCGTATTATTTCTCCGGCAAAAGGTAAAAAAAATTTGGTTCGTGGAAGGTGCAACCGTATCGTCATGGAAGGTGCTACCATATTATATTATTTTGGAAAGTACAAGAAGGTGCAACCGTACCTCGTAAGCAACCAAAAAAATCAAAAAAAAAACTCTTGAAATTAACCAAAAAACCGGGAAAAAAACTCTCGAAATCAACAAAAAAAAGAAAAAAATTCATTGAAATCGATAAAACAAACTAAAAAAATCCCTCAAAATCAAACAAAAAGCTTTAAAATCCCTCGAAATGGTGGGATTAGGCTAAAAACACATCACGTAATATTGAACGTCGGTAAAATGATGAAGACACGTTGATAAAAACCGTATTTTTTGTAATTATTTTTTGTTTATATTATATGGTGCCACTGTATGAAAAAATTTCTGGGTCGTCCCTGATGTCAATATCTCATATTTGTTTAGGCAAAGAAAGTACTTTAGTTGAGAAGTTGACCTAACTAGCCATTTCAGACCAACAAATTGGTCTCTTAGTCAATTTTCTTCCATTTTGATCAAAATGTCACCACGTCTGCAAAATTTAGGTCCACAAGCTAAGAAAAAAACGAAAATGGTCACTTTCCCTCAAAAAAAAAGGCGGACTTGGGTTTGAAATTTGCGGACGCAGTGATATTTTGTTAAAAGTGATAAATGAATGGTTATGTTACCAATTTAAGGGTGTAAAATGACCATTTGAATTAATTTCCATTTTATTTACCCATTTATGCAAAAAGATTTACATAAAAAAACATATTTATATTTTACATCTCATTTCAATTCAACCATTCTTATAATATCTCCAACAAATTTATACCAAAAGTAAAATATGATATTCGTTTTTTATTAATTGGACTTTTATAACAAAAATTCAAGTAGATTTATATGTTATTAGTTTTTGAAGACTTAAGCTGAGGTTTTATATGAAAATACATATATGATTATTGAATAATAATTTGTTTCATTTTATGATTTTAGAAATATAGTGCGAATATAATTATGTGACAATTAATTATTTGGTGGCTAGTTTGAAAAAGTTGAAACTTAATGGGAAAGGTGAAAAAGAAAGAGTAAACTTCACTGTTGGTCCTTAAGGTTTCGTATTTTTTTTGAAAGGAGGACCTATACTACTGTATCTCAAATAGTGGTCCCTGAGGTTTGGTATTTGCTTTGAAAGGAGGACCTCCTCACTAACCCCATTAAAAAACTCAGTTAGTGGGAGGGGTATTTTGGTCAAATCATATTTTTTTTCTTTTTTCAACTTTTTTTTAAACCTTAAAACATCAAGGACATAATTGTAATTTCATTTAATTTATATTAATACTATTATTCATATATGTGTATATATATATATATATATATTTGTGTGTGTGAGTATATATATATATATAGTGAGCCTCCGGTGAGGTTGTCTTCTCCGGCGAGCCTCCGGCGATTTCTCTCGATCTCTCTCTTATCTCTTATCTCTCTCTCTCTCTCCAATGAATACAGGACCATTGTCATCACCCCCTTGTCATCACCGACGAACACAAGGCCGATTCTCCGGCGAACACCCCACCCCCGATGAAACTCTGCATAAACCTCCCGCAATCTCTCTCTATATATCTCTTTCTATCTCGATTGGCAAATGTTTCTATAAGAAATCATCCGGCAGACCCCCCCGACAATCTCTCTCTCTCTCTCTCTCTCTCTCTCTCTATATATATATATATATATATATCTCGATTGGCAACTGTGATAAATTTCGACTGTGTGTGTGTATGTGTCTTTTCTGTATTTCTTTATATATATACACAGTGAAGCCTCCATTGATATATGTATGTGGGTTTCTCACAGGGATGATGATGATATATATATATATGGGTTTTATTATGTGTGTGTATACATATATATGTATGTATGTGGGTTGCCTCTCATCCGAAATTACAATTTGAATTTTCATCCAAAAGTGAGATTTTCCGGTGAGGTTGCCGGAGAAGATGACCGGAAGTCCACCGGAGAAGATACCCGGTGGGCTTGTTTGGTTGATTTAAGAGAAAAAAGTGATTGGACGAAAATGCCCCTAGATCTAACTAAGTTTTTTAACGGGGTTAGTGAGGAGGTCCTCCTTTCAGAGCAAAAATCAAACCCCAGGGACCACTATTTGAGATATTGAAGTATAGGTCCTCATTTCAAAGAAAATACGAAACCTTAAGGACCAACAGTGAAGTTTACTCAAAAAGAAAAGAAAATGTAGGTTGAGAAGTTACAAGTAAACTATCTGGAAAGACTTGAAGGTCTTTGGTTTCTCTCATCAGTCATCCACCGTAAACAGATACAAATAAAAGAATTATAGACATCCAAAAATAAGACAAGATGATATTGGTTAAAAGAGACAAGTATGTTTATATATATATATATATATATATATATATATATATATATATATATATATATATATATATATATATATATATCAGGTTCAAACGAGAAGCTAAACATTTTACGAGAAGATGAGAAGTGTTTAATCACATATGATACATAAGTTTAATCATATATGATTAAACACATGTTATATTGGCAATACATAGACGTTTAATATATATATATATATATGTATATATATATATCAGGTTCAAACGAGAAGCTAAACATTTTACGAGAAGACGAGAAGTGTTTAATCACATATGATACACAAGTTTAATCATATATGATTAAACACATGTTATATTGGCAATACATAGACGTTTAATCATATATGATTAAACATACCTACATGTCGTGTAATCATATATGATATCACACTTCTCGCAAAATGTTTAACTTCTCGCATTATCCTTCCCCTCTCTCTATATATATATATATATAGAGAGAGAGAGGAAGCCCACTTTGTCAAAAAGATGCATGCATGGCAATGTGTAAAACAACAGTCAACAAACAATGACTTCCACGTTAGCCAAAAGCCACCAATACCATCCAAACAGATTTATAATTTACTTTATATATAAAGTGAAGAACCACGGGACAATGATTAAAGTCTTTGAAAGCCGCGTGGGACACAGAGTTGAAATTAAGAAGCAAAAACAATTGTATAGTAGGTAGACAAATTAATTACTAAATTCTCTTTTCATTACAAAAATAAAATATTTTGGAAGATACCTAACAACTTACAATCACTTTCAGACACGTAACTATCACAATGACACGTACGTGCTTTTTGCTTATGCCACTGTTCAAATTTCCAAATAATTAGTTTAGAGTGAAAGAGGTAAAAGGAGTAAGAATAATAATAGTTATTATCTTTCTCATTGTAAACCAAAAAAAATTAAGTATATGTTATAGGTTAGGATCATTTGGACCCAAGACTTCTATATGATGAGCTTAATTTGGTTAACTTAGACCATCCCGTCAAGTTTAAATTTATGTTACAAACTTGGTTTTAAAATACTTTAGAGCACTTTCTGTACTACCCAACCAAGACAGCGAGATAACTATTAAGTCTTAATAATAAAAATAAAATTCATGTCGAAGCGACCCCAACCATACAATATAACTTCAAGGTTTGCAACGACAACCTATACACAACTGAGATATTTGATAAAGCGAACTAAGATGACGGTCTGCTATCCGCTCCTGCTACATCTTCTCTTTACCCTTATCAGTCCTTTCTAAATTACGTCTGCCTGAAAAGGTTTATAAATTTGAAAGAGCGAGGGTTAGACCGGAGGTCTAGTGAGTCCCCTCTAACAGATAAGCAACAAAACAACTTTGCAGAAAATTTAAATCAACAAATTTATAAACACATAAGGATAAATCACGCTACTGACCATACTACCGTTGAAGACGGTGTGTCTAACTCGCACTGCCTTAATTTTGGGACACACCCCCAATGGCATAAACGGGCCACACTCCCCGGTACGAGTAGGCGGGACACACTCCCCGACTTAGGTCACAATCTCCACAAATAATGTATGCATACATTTAAATATCAACGATTTACAACACGCTTAAATAATTTCATAGTAAACATGTCAACATAATAATTCACAGCTTTCAGTAAACTTTCAAATGCTTTCGTTAATAAAATATTTAGTTCAGAAAAACTCACCTGGCGTCCTTAGCTTAGATCCTGCTTCTACTTTTATGATTCGATTCGAAACCTATAAAACAAGATATTGGTCGGTGAACTCCCGATTCTTTCTATTTTATAACGAGTTTGACCTTAACACCATAATCCCAACGTCACCTATTCTCTATACGAAACTTAGCCCACCAAAACACCTACTTGAGACAAGGTACCTTGAGTCCATCCAATAAAATAAAAATGGGTCGGCCTTCCAATAAACAAAGCCCAACAAAAAATTTATCAGTGAACTAAATATGGGCTTCGGCCCACATATAGAACCCGGGGACCGGGGCCATGATGGCTGCCCGATGTGGACATCGACTGGGGTTTAAACCCTCCCCGGTGAAAGTGTGCAAACGACTGGGGCCTACTAACCCCCGGTGTCTCGACCGGAGACTAAGCAAAACCGGTATTGACTGGTGTCTGAGTGTCGACCGGTACCCACCTGTTCGAACGAAAACCTCGAAAAGCATCATTTCAAGTTGATACAGAAATCAGTAGCCTTAAAGGGAAAAATAAGATTTTTGATTTTGGACTTGAATTCTAGATTTTATAGTCTTGTTGGATAAAGAATTCAATTACGAGTCCAACGGTTCTATCCGGAGCAAAAACGGAGCTATAACGAAGAAGTTACGGCCAAAACAGTGAACGAGAAGAAAACCAGGGGAAGCGGGCGACTTATGCCGCGACTTAAGGTCGCGAGGTAGGTCGCGAAACCCCCTGGTCGAGCCTAAAAACCCGATTTTCAGCCACCAAACTTCATTTCTTCATATCTTCTTCATCACAACTTCGATTTCAGTGATTCAAGTTGCCATGGTTTCGTTTTTGAGAGCTCTACAAGGATATTGGAAGTCTATTGGAGAATACAAGAGTATTTGGTGGTGGTAAGCTCCTCATCTCTCTCAATGTTAAGCTAGGGTTTGTTGGTTTCATCCATTTCCCTTTCATCCTTCAACTTCGGTTTCTTTTTGTTGACTAGTGTGGTGAAGGTGATCTTGTAGATGTGTTGGATCTAAGGTCTAGGGAGGTTTCTTGGTGATTCAAGCCCTCATCAATGGTGATTCAAGTTTTGGGGGTAAAACCTAGATTTAGCCTAAATCTAGCAAGGTGAGTTCAAGTTGATTTGTAAAAACGTTGTACATGCCAAAATGTCCATTTTAAAGTGTTTATGTATTTTACATAAAATTATCAACTGTTGAGTTATTTGGTAACTTTTGATCATTTGAAGTGTTTAGCTTATTAAACTTTGTAAAACACCCACTTTTGGGATTTTTGGGCATTTTGATAAATGTGTCATAAATGAAGGTGTTTTGAGGATTTATTGCATAAATAGATATTTGATCAATAATGCACTTTTAGTGTTGTCGGGTTTTATGCATCATTCATGAAATGAGAAGTTTTGACACTACTAATGTGTGAGTCCTTTGGTGTTGGTCATTCCCGATCTTGGGAACCTTTTTGAAATAAGTAAACCTTTTTGGGTTTGGGGCCAAAGGCCAATTGTGACTTGAGAAACAAAGATTTTGGGAAAAGATGTATTTTGGGTTATGTAACCTTATTGGCTCACGTATTTTAGCCAAACGTTCATTATGCCTTTTGGGGCTTGGTTTACACTCAAATGAACAATTGTTCAGTTTTGGTGGCTCATTAAGGAGCCTTGGAAGTATGGTGTACTTAGTTGCATCTTAATTGAGAGTTACATGTTTTGAATGCGTTAGTTCATTCGTTTGAGTCATGTAGCGTTTTAGACTGTAATGCATTGGATCCATAGACATATGAGTCAGTCGGTTGGTTTAGTGGGGACTTTATCCCCGTTTTGGGATTGGATATTGTTTATGGCTAGCGGGAGCTCGAGGTATAGATCGTGGGTGGTTCAACTCGATAACCGTGTAACCTTTATTAAGAGCTCGAGGTATATATTGTGGGTGGTTGAACTCGATGCCCGTTTGTAATCCAGTCTGGTTACTCATCATGGAATTTAGTGTCCGCGTTTGAATTCTAGTGAGTGGTCCCCAAGTCATGTTGATTATGTAAGCGTGCGGTGGTGTTCTCTAGGAGCCGTATACGGAGCTAAGTCTTGCGGTGGTGCCCATGGTGAGCCGGATACGGGGACTTGTGACTTTGTGGTGAGACTCATTAGAGGTCGGGTAGACACTAGGGTTATTTGGGTATCTTGCGATGGTAGCTCGGTTGGGATCCGTATACGGGGATCCATGGCTCTATGTGAAGCTCGAGAACATTGATAAATGGCTTAACTTTATGTGCCCGCCACATTCGATGGAATTCGGGTATCCCCCGTCACCGAGAGGTGTTATTTTTGGGTATTGAGTTTTATTATCCAAGTTTCGGTGACGTTTTGTACAAGGGAATCTTCTTTATGATTTATGGGTTGAGTATTATGCCCCACTCGTGTTTTGGGTGTCTTGGGACATAAAGTTTTAATCGTATTTCCACAAATGTTGAGTTCGACTTTTATTCACGCTTTGAGTGAGTTTTGGGTTGAGTTTGATTTACGAAAGAACGTTTTATTTGGGAATCTTGTCCTTGAGGTAAATGGTATTGGAAAACGTTTACATTTGGTGTTTATTTGCCTAAAATGCACGTCATTGTCGTTTTCATACTTGAGACATCATTTTGAAGATTATGATTTAAATTGCATTACTTCTTTTCACCAATACCTTATTCATGTTGAAAACTCTTGAACTCACTAGGCGTTAGCCTAACCTTTTTATTTGTCGGCATGTGCAACAGGTTTCGGTTAGGAATAGCTCTAGTGACACTGAGCTGAGAGGAGTGCTAGTTGTGTGCTCAAGAAGTGGAAATCTTAGTGAAGTTTTCCGCACTTGTTTCGGGAAGAGCAGCTTGTAGTTGGGATTAAGTAACACCCGACTTTGGTCTAGTCCTTGTATAAGACTAGAGTTTTTTATTTATTGAGGTTAAATAGAAAGTATTATGTTGGGGATTTATCTTTTCTTGATGTAATATCGAAATTTTTAATTAGTTGCTCTTACCTAATTTGAGGGTGTTACAAGTTGGTATCAGAGCTTAAGTTTGAAAGAATTAGGTATTGAGTTTGGATGCCTAGACTCAAACTAGCGTACTTTTAAGTGGTTGAAAGAGAGATTGCACCAATAGGCACTATAAGATTGGATGTTTTGAGAATATTGGGGTCACTAGGAGTGGGGATCATGTCGAGAGTAACAAGGATGATCATGTACAGTACGTTCATAATTGCACCTGGCCAGTGTTATGGTGAACCTACGAGCTACATGTGTATACTTGGACTACTTTGATGTGACGACCGTTGGGGTAGTGAAGAAGTTTTAAGTGAGTAATCGTTATGAGGGGTTGATGACCTTAGTATTCGTCAGTTGGAGTGACAGTAAGCATGATGAATTGTACTAAGTGAACCATTTTGGGTCGGGGTTATTGGTTGGATCAGAACCATATACTTTTGAAACCAATGTTATTTCGGGGAGAAATTGTGAGGTGAAACTATGAAGTCCTTGATCTTTGCCTTAAGATATTGAGCATCTGGATGACGATAGTGTAACTAAGAAGTCGAGGAGCGTGGTTTCGAGGTATTGAGTGCCGATCAAATTCATGCACGAAATGTATTTCTGAAATAAATTGCATCGATTATTTATCATGTTTCCAAATCGTCATGTGGATTATATTACAAATCTTGGAGCAATGTTTTAGCACATGCAAGGTTTAAAACCATGATTTCGAGCATGCACAAAATTATTTCATGACATGAGGTTGCAAACCCTGTTGAAGATTTTCTTTATTCCCATTGTTGTCCAACGTTATTTTCGGATTTTGCGTTATGCGTATTTTGGTGTTGTTTAGGGACTTGGATAAGTAACTGCGGTTTACGACTTTAACATTGGAGCTCCTCCACATATGTTAAAGTTTTGGACAAAAGGTTATCTCCCATTATTTTGGTGTTTGAGTTTTATTGAGGATTTTAATTCATGCGAATTTGTGAATTTAATGGGGTGACTCTAATGGCGTTAATTGGTATCGTTTTCCTTGAGCTTTGTGTGAGTTGCATATAGTATGTATACATGTCCATTTGACACTTTCGTCATTGAGTTTTAACTAGCATTTTAGAACGATGAGAGCATATCATTCTTTGGCTTTGAACTTGAAACCGACATAAATTATTTCATGTTTTAACCAAAGTGCATGCGCATATCACCTCACTAGCTTTGCGAAATAAAACTGTTTCCTGCAAGTCTTGTTGTGGAGTCTTATTCCGTGCCTTGTTGTGGCTAAAAGAGGGAAAAACTTTGAGAGTTTGACATCATGAAAATGTTGTTTTGGGTTATGCAAGCATCTTATCTGTACAGTCTAAAGTTTGGGAGTAAACTAAATTGTTCTTACGTTCGATCAAATCGCATGCATCTGTCTTTGCTAAGTTTTGGGGAATAAACTGATGTAGGTGAGCCACGTTGGGAAAATTTTATTTCATGACATTATGTGGTTAGATGTAAAATTTTGGGATTTAATTTCGCGAATATCCCCTTCTGTAGTTTTGAGCAAACGCTTTGTTATACACTGTTTTAGTACTTAAAACTATTTCTCATCCATTACATAAATTTATGCGTGTTGGGACCATAACGGTTCTTTTGAAGAAAAAAGGGTGTTGAAATACCTTTCGTTGGTGTCAGTATTAGCTTGAATTTTTATTCGCATATTTTATTCAAATATTTTCTGAAATGGTTTTATATGTGTAGCGGTTGTGACCACTCTGTACACCTACCGAATGAAAGGTAGTAGATTTTATTCGTAAGACTAATCGTTATAAAGCTTGTACATTTAGAAGTTTTATAAAAGTTAAATTGGCATAGTAATTTGAAAACCTTGAACTCATTAGAGCTATAGACGTAAGCCCCTTGATAGAGGTCGTGATTAAGGGTTGAAGGAGTCCTCGGAGTGTGAAGTGTCGGAGGACCTGGCTTATGGTCAGTTTTGAACTTTGAATCCCAACTTTGTGATCTGGTTCACGCGCGGATAATTGGAATATCAGATTCATGCATTCCTTCGGGTATCCATGTGGTTATCCTTCTGCCTTGACGAAACCACGAGTTAAAACATTAGTGGTTGCTTGTCGATGGTCGGTTGTGAATTGATGGGTTGACTTTCGACATCTTGTATAGGTCGGATGTGTGCCATCCAGAAGAGTTTTCAGGAATAAGGAAATTTAAGGCGATTCGTTTGCTTGAGTTTTAGTGCCATGATAGGTGTCAGCATTAATTCTTCAATGCAAGTCTGGGATGAAATACGTGGTGGTGTACCCATGTTTGCAGCATAATTGTTTTGAGGATAGGTGTCGACACTCAGTTTTGAAGACAATAACCGTTAGGGTGCTTCAGTGCACGACCGTGGAACCTGGAGTGTTTGCAAGTTAAGTGGTAGCATCAAGGGAAGTAAATATTGACACTTAGAGATCGATCAGTGGTGATCCTGTAATCTATGAGGTTTTTCCGATCTACCAAACGATGCTTGAGGGCATTTCGGGAGTTGTGTAACCATGGGGTTGAAGTAATCCGCTATCTGTAGGTATTGTGCTTGTGGCAACTTGAGGATCGGATCTACGGTTGTGTCGAGTCAGACTAATCTGTGTTAGGAATTTCGTCAAGAAAGGGACGAACAAAGCCTTTGCGGTATTGCTTATGGAAGAAATTTGGTGAGAATGCCGAAGTAGACTTTAAGTACAAGCTGATTATTGAGGAGACCTTGATGCGTCGTAATCAGAAATATCTAAGGGAATAGATTGCTTGAGGTATTCTTGGTGGAAATGACTAGATATGGTTATAAGTTGCTTTTGAGGTAATATGATCAATCTAAGGTTGGGAGACAACCGAGAGTTAATGTTAAGAAATTGATTAATCCAGGACTCAACGTTCATCCCGACTTGGGTGAGTTATATGGAAAGTTGAGGTGGAGTTTGCAATGGCTCGTTATGAGAAACGCAGTGACAACCTCAACCGGGATGTAATCGGGTTCGTATATGAGGTAAGGTTTCGTGAAGGTATTCCTTTTGGATAGGGAATCAATTGATCTCTCCAAGGACGATGTTGGGTGATTGGTTGGTGCTAGATTTCGAGGACGAAATCTCTTTTAAGGTTGGGAGGATTGTAACACCCCAAATTTCGAAAAGCATAATTTCAAGTTGATACAGAAATCAATAGCCTTAAAGGGAAAAATAAGATTTTTGATTTTGGACTTGAATTCTAGATTTTATAGTCTTGTTGAATAAAGATTTCAATTACGAGTCCAACGGTTCTTTCCGGAGCAAAAATGGAGCTATAACGAAGAAGTTACGGCCAAAACAGTGAACGAGAAGAAAACCAGGGGAAGCGGGCGACTTATGCCGCGAGGTAGGTCGCGAAACCCCCTGGTCGAGCCTAAAAACCCGATTTTCAGCCACCAAACTTCATTTCTTCATATCTTCTTCATCACAACTCCGATTTCAGTGATTCAAGTTGCCATGGTTTCGTTTTTGAGATCTCTACAAGGATATATCAAGAGATTGGAAGTCTATTGGAGAATATAAGAGTATTTGGTGGTGGTAAGCTTCTCATCTCTCTCAATGTTAAACTAGGGTTTGTTGGTTTCATCCATTTCCCTTTCATCCTTCAACTTGGGTTTGATTTTGTTGACTTGTGTGGTGAAGGTGATCTTGTAGATGTGTTGGATCTAAGGTCTAGGGAGGTTTCTTGGTGATTCAAGCCCTCATCAATGGTGATTCAAGTTTTGGGGGTAAAACCTAGATTTAGCCTAAATCTAGCAAGATGAGTTCAAGTTGATTTTTGAAAACGTTGTACATGCCAAAATGTCCATTTTAAAGTGTTTATGTGTTTTACATGAAATTATCAACTGTTAAGTTATTTGGTAACTTTTGATCATTTGAAGTGTTTAGCTTATTAAACTTTGTAAAACACCCACTTTTGGGATTTTTGGGCATTGTAACACCCTGGATTTCGTTATGAACCTGGTTATTCTTGTCTTAAGCTTTTGTCGTTAGCACCGCGTTTGGTTCCGAGTTTGATTTTGTTTTTGGTGATCATGAAAGAGCAGCAGTGGACTACACGAGTTGCACCGCGACTTGAGGTCGCGACACAACCCGCGAAACACCCTGTTTGTTTTGGGTTTTAAGGAAACACGCGAGTTGCACCGCGACTTGAGGTTGTGGCATAACCCGCGAAACCCACTGGATGTCAAGGGTTTGTTGGACACGGGCGAGTTATGCCGCGAGTGGAGGTCGCGGGATAACCCGCGTAGTTGCCTGGCCGACATATACACCTTTTCAGCCAAATATCTCATTTGGCAAATATCACTTTTAGATATTTCATCCAAATTCTCTCTCTCTCTCTTCTCTTGGTTGAATCTCGAGGTTGTCATTGGTTGCTAGTATTCGGTGTTTCTAGCAAGGGTCGGGATTATAAAGCTTCGTCTTCTTCCTGCGGTCGATATCTAGTTTTCCTTTTTTTTTGTCTAAAACCTTTTTGGTGAGTTCTTACTATCATTTTGCAAACTTTATACATGTCAAAACTTCTATTTTTGAAATCCAAAGTATTTCTACGGTATGGATTTAAGTTCTCTACATTTTGGCATAACTTGAGTTTTTGGAGATTTCGAGGTTCCCGATCAGTTTTGACTAAAATGATGGGTTCCACCTTATTTGAAGTAAAATGATGTTTTACTTGCACATTTATGTGGCATACTTGAAAGAATGAATATAAACTCTTTTTATGATTTCATTCTTACCAGCAGTTAAACTCGAAAAGGCATTTTGTTTATAAAATGTTTTGGATACCATATGGTTATATATGGTTGGTCACTATTTGATATTGTGACAAGTCTAGACTATTACTAGTGGATCCCTAGGTATTGAGTCGACTTATATTTGGGAGGTTTTTGTCCCAATTTGTAAAATGGAGGTATATGATCTTCGGGGGTAATTTTGTACGAAAGGACCGGTTACTAGCCATGGATCCGGTTACTAGCCATGGATCATATTCTCTCTCTCTGTAGCCATGGATCATATTCTCTCTATCTGTAGCTATGGATGCCTATGATCCTCGGGGCAACTTAGTACGGTTATGTGAGACCGGATACTAGCTAGGATCATAGTGCAGGCCTAGTGAACGAGTATACCTTGGTTTTCGGGGTCATGGATTCCAAGTGTTTAGCTCATAACTCGGGTTGGGGCCTACTAAGTGTTCCGCTGCAATCCTTGGTAAATGGTTTTCTACGGTCATTGGATGACGAGTTTTATATCGAAAAGGCCCAGTTGTGCCAAGGGTTTCGTTTGCAAACTAAACATTATTGGAAAGATTTTCCTTATGATACAATTGTTTATATCTCTTGAAATTTATAAACTGTGTGTTTTCACTAGGCTTTAAGCCTAACACTTTTTCTCAAATGATGTGTATAACAGGTTTCCCTTAGCGGTGGGTTGCCATGGGTTTGAGAAAAGAGCTTGGTCTCGAGGCATTTTGAGATGACTAGTATTGTTGATGGGCATTTGTTAAGTCCCATATTTTTGGTGAATTTGGATTGTCAACTGATGTAATCTAGATAGTTATGTTTAGATTAGTTCGTTGACGAATTCCATATTCCGTACAGGTTTTGTAAAGTCTTAGGACTATTCCCCTTTTTAGGGAGGTTTATATCAATACAAGTGTCATGTTGCCATATTTCCAGGTTTTAATTTACTCTGATTTTTAGAGTGTTACAAGTTGGTATCAGAGCTCTAGTTTAAGTGAACTAGGCATGAATGTAAGATGTCTAGACTTAGACTGAGTATGTTAAGAATTGATTCGCGAGTTCGGGTAGAACTTCTAAGACGGGTTAGTCTTAGAGTCGACGGAAAGTACGTTTATCAGGCGTTGTGGCGATGGTGACGAGAACCTTTATGTGTTATATGTTCATAATCTCACTTAGCTAATGTTATTATGAGGATATTGTACGTAAGTATGCTTGAATTGTTGTTACGGTGACAATTGGTAATTTGGTAGTACGTTTTCTTTGTGTTTATCCTATCTATCTCTTATCTCTTTCACTATTCTGTGAAGCAGTTTAGTATGGTGAATACGCGCGGAAGACCGCATTCGCTTGTTGAAGGTGTGGAGGCAACACCGCTGGTCAGCCGGAAGGAGTTGAGGTTGTTGTGCGTCCACCTATTCAGCAGATACTAGGTGGGGGGCCAGAGGTCATTCCGCGTGTAGACCTGACTTCGTCCCACCCAGTCATCAGGGATGTTAATTCCCAGTGTGAGATGATGGCCAGCATGATGTTGGCAATGAGGGAAGAAATGGCTAAGCAGCAGGAGTTTCTACTAAAGGTGATTGAAGATCGCGATGTAAACAATCGTAGAAGTGAAACGATTGTAGAAAACATTGTGGTTGGTTCTGGTGGTGACGGTCCAGGTATCCGATTAGTAGAGCCCTTAGTTGAAGCTGGTCAGAAAAGTGGGAAGAGTTGTTCCTACAAATCCTTTCTAGGTTGCGGACGGCCAGAATTCTCTGGTTCCGACGACCCGATCATGTGTGTGAAGTGGATTCGAGTGGTCGAGCAAGCTTTTGGCTCTTCCGAATGTGGAGATGATCAGAGGGTGCGGTTCGGTACCCAATTGTTTAGGGATACGACCCTCACATGGTGGAATGTCACTCAATCCACCTTGTCTCCTGCGGTGTTGGCTCAGTTGTCTTGGGCCCAATTTAAGAAGAAGTTGTTGGAAGAGTTCTGCAGTGAAAGGACAATGGACCGAATCGAGAAAGAGTTTCGGTCTCTTGTGAAAGGAAACCTGACGGTGAGATAATACACCCGTCACTTCATGGAAAAGTTGGGTCTGGTGGGGCACGTGGCCCCAACGGAGAAAGAAAAGATGAAGGCCTATCTCAATGGCCTACCAGCGGACCTGTTATCTATGGTCCACAACTTTAAAGCTTCTAACCTCCGTGAGATGGTTGAAGAAGCTCAGTTCATGGAGGAGTTGTTCTTGAGAAGAAAATCAGATAAAGCAGTGGTGGTATCTGACAAGAGAAAGTGGGAGAACAGTTCTGTACCTCCCAAGAGAACTCGACCTTTTGTCGGAAACCACAACTCCAGCAGTTACCAGGAAGCTAGATGGTGTCCGAAGTGTCGGACCAAGCACCACAGTAACTGTATCACCACTTCTCAAACTTGTTTTAAGTGTGGAAAACCTGATCACGTTGCCAAAGATTGCCCGATCAAAGGGCTTGTATGTTTCGAATGCAAGGCACTAGGGCACAGGAGAAGAGATTGCCCGAAGCTGGTGTCAGGTAGCGTGACGGCAAAGAAGGAGAACCCTCCTAGGGTTCCGGGTCGAGCATTTCAGATGACGGCTGAAGAGGCCAAGGCATCCGCTGATGTTGTATCGGGTACATTTCTTATAAACTCTGTACCTGCTCGCATTTTATTCAATACGGGTGCCAGTTTCTCTTTCATATCTGAGTTGTTCGGTCAAAAGAATGTTATGCCCACTACTAGTCTTGAGGATGCGTTAGTGGTAGAAATAGCTGATGGTAGTCAAGTTCTGATCCGTGATGTTCTGAAGAAATGCACTCTCGGTATCGAAGGGAGTGAATTCTCGATCGAATTACTACCGATGTTTATCGGAGGTTTTGATGTTGTGGTTGGCATGGATTGGTTGTCAAACAATCATGCCGAGATCGTATGTTCCAAGAAATTGATTCGACTTCCCAATCCCCGTGGCGAAGTCGTTGTGATCTATGGGGAGAAGAGAAAAGGTGAAGTGGCAATAATCACGATGGTAAAGGCACGCAAGTGCTTGATAAAAGGATGTTCATCTTTCCTAGCCTATGTGATCGATGCCAAGATAGAGAAATCAAAGCTTGTTGATGTGAAGATCGTGCGTGAGTTTCCAGATGTCTTTCCTGACGACTTGCCCGGGTTACCATCCGATCGGCAAGTGGAGTTTCGGATTGATCTTATGCCTGGAGCAGCACCAATTGCTAAAGCTCCTTACCGTTTAGCGCCATCAGAGATGCAAGAGATGATGGCATAGCTTCAAGAGTTATTGGAGAAAGGCTTTATAAGACCGAGTTCGTCACCTTGGGGAGCTCCGGTCTTGTTTGTCAAGAAGAAAGATGGCACGCTGAGAATGTGCATCGATTATCGTGAGTTGAACAAAGCAACAGTGAAGAACAGGTATCCGCTTCCGAGAATAGACGACTTGTTCGATCAACTTCAAGGAGCGGGTTGTTTTTCCAAAATCGACTTACGTTCGGGTTATCACCAGGTAAAGGTAAGAGAAGAAGACGTTCCGAAGACGGCTTTTAGAACGTGTTACGGCCATTATGAATTTCTTGTAATGCCTTTTGTCCTAACGAATGCACCGGAGGTATTTATGGACTTGATGAATAGAGTGTGCCGACCATTCCTCGACAAGTCGGTCGTTGTATTCATTGATGACATACTCGTGTACTCCAAGAGCGAGTTAGAACACGAGCAACATATTCGTGAGGTTCTTGAAGTGTTGAGAAAAGAAAGATTGTAAGCCAAGTTTTCCAAGTGCGACTTTTGGCTTAAAGAGGTACAGTTCTTAGGTCACGTTGTCACTCGAGACGGAGTGAAAGTGGACCCCTCAAAGATTGAAGCCATGATGAATTGGGAGTCTCCTAAGAGTCCGTTCGAGATCCGAAGCTTCTTGGGTCTGGTGGGATACTACCGGAGATTTATCCAAGACTTTTCGAAAATCGCTTCTTCCTTGACGGTTTTGACTCGGAAGAATGTGAATTTCGAGTGGGAAGAAACATAAGAGAAGGCGTTCTGGATACTTCAAAAGAAGTTGTGTGAAGCCCCGATTTTGTCATTACCTGAAGGGTCAGAAGATTTCGTGGTTTATAGCGACGCTTCGAAAATGGGATTGGGTTGTGTATTGATGCAAAGGGGCAAGGTGATTGCCTACGCGTCGAGGCAACTCAAGATTCACGAGAAGAATTATCCTACCCATGATCTGGAGTTAGCGGCGGTGGTGTTCGCTTTGAAACTTTGGCGACACTACCTCTACGACACGAAATGTACACTCTTCACAGATCATAAGAGCCTGAAGTATGTCTTTGATCAAAAAGAGTTTAATATGAGACAAAGATTTATATCAATACAAGTAAACCTTTTTTGATAAATGTTTTAGGACTGTTCCGTACAGGTTTTGTAATGTACACTCTTCCGTAAACCTTTTTTGAATATATACACTCTTCCGTACAGGTTTTGTAAAGTCTTAGGACTGTTCCCCTTTTAGGGAGGTTTATATCAATACAAGTGTCATGTTGCCATATTTCCAGGTTTTAATTTACTCTGATTTTTAGAGTGTTACAGGCATTTTGATAAATGTGTCATAAATGAAGGTGTTTTGAGGATTTGTTGCATAAATAGATATTTGATCAATAATGCACTTTTAGTGTTGTCGGGTTTTATGCATCATTCATGAAATGAGAAGTTTTGACACTACTAATGTGTGAGTCCTTTGGTGTTGGTCATTCCCGATCTTGGGAACCTTTTTGAAATAAGTAAACCTTTTTGGGTTTGGGGCCAAAGGCCAATTGTGACTTGAGAAACAAAGATTTTGGGAAAAGATGTATTTTGGGTTATGTAACCTTATTGGCTCACGT
Organism: Arctium minus; assembly: GCA_954870635.1. Taxonomy (NCBI): domain Eukaryota; kingdom Viridiplantae; phylum Streptophyta; class Magnoliopsida; order Asterales; family Asteraceae; genus Arctium; species Arctium minus. The sequence continues at coordinate 14,332,966 of OX941080.1, forward strand.
ATTTTAGCCAAACGTTCATTATGCCTTTTGGGGCTTGGTTTACACTCAAATGAACAATTGTTCAGTTTTGGTGGTTCATTAAGAAGCCTTGGACGTATGGTGTACTTAGTTGCATCTTAATTGAGAGTTACATGTTTTGAATGCGTTAGTTCATTCGTTTGAGTCATGTAGCGTTTTAGACTGTAATGCATTGGATCCATAGGCATATGAGTCAGTCGGTTGGTTTAGTGGGGACTTTATCCCCGTTTTGGGACTGGATATTGTTTACGGCTAGCGGGAGCTCGAGGTATAGATCGTGGGTGGTTGAACTCGATAACCGTGTAACCTTTATTAAGAGCTCGAGGTATATAGCATGGGTGGTTGAACTCGATGCCCGTTTGTAATCTAGTCTGGTTACTCATCGTGGAATTTAGTGTCCGTGTTTGAATTCTAGTGATTGGTCCCCAAGTCATGTTGATTATTTAAGCTTGCGGTGGTGCTCTCGAGGAGCCGTATACGGAGCTAAGTCTTGCGGTCTTGCCCATGGTGAGCCGAATATAGGGACTTGTGACTTTGTGGTGAGACTCATTAGAGGTCGGGTAGACACTAGGGTCATTTGGGTATCTTGCGATGGTAGCTCGGTTGGGAGCCGTATACGGGGATCCATGGCTCTATGTGAAGCTCGAGAACATTGATAAGTGGCTTAACTTTGTGTGTCAGCCACATTCGATGGAATTCGGGTATCCCCCGTCACCGAGAGGTGTTGTTTTTGGGTACTGAGTTTTATTATCCAAGTTTCGGTGACGTTTTGTACAAGGGAATCTTCTTTATGATTTATGGGTTGAGTATTATGCCCCACCCGTGTTTTGGGTGTCTTGGGACATAAAGTTTTAATCGTATTTCCACAAATGTTGAGTTCGACTTTTATTCACGCTTTGAGTGAGTTTTGGGTTGAGTTTGATTTACGAAAGAACGTTTTATTTGGGAATCTTGTCCTTGAGGTAAATGGTATTGGAAAACGTTTACATTTGGTGTTTCTTTGCCTAAAATGCACGTCATTGTCGTTTTCATACTTGAGACATCATTTTGAAGATTATGATTTAAATTGCATTACTTCTTTTCAACAATACCTTATTCATGTTGAAAACTCTTGAACTCACTAGGCGTTAGCCTAACCTTTTTATGTGTCGGCATGTGCAACAGGTTTCGGTTGGGAATAGCTCTAGTGACACTGAGCTGAGAGGAGTGCTAGTTGTGTGCTCAAGAAGTGGAAATCTTAGTGAAGTCTTCCACACTGTTTCGGGAAGAGCAGCTTGTAGTTGGGATTAAGTAACACCCGACTTTGGTCTAGTCCTTGTATAAGACTGGAGTTTTTTATTTATTGAGGTTAAATAGAAAGTATTATGTTGGGGATTTATCTTTTCTTGATGTAATATCGAAAATTTTATTTAGTTGCTCTTACCTAATTTGAGGGTGTTACAACCGGAGCCTAAGCAAAACCGGTATTGACCGGTGTCTGAGTGTCGACCGGTACCCACCTGTTCGAACGAAAACCCCTCCGAAGGCTCGATACAGATACCACCGAATCATCTATAATACTAGGAATTAATAATAACTCAACCCAAAATCCATTAATCAAACTGCAGAACTCGATTTACATAATCCCCTTAACCACACAGATACTTCTACAGCAAAATTTCAAAACTAAACCCATAACCCAGAAGAACGAGTGGTATTTAAAATGTCCAACTAAAAGTCTTGAGAAATCAATTGATAGACCCTTACTCAACAATAAGGATAATGGAATTAGGAATTACCTTTGGAGATTTGATGAACACCAACAACTCCGCCTCTTTCTCCCCTTCGATCGATCGTCACAAGTTTTCTCTCTCGCTCTTTCCCCAAAATGCCAGCTGCCAACAATCACTAAACCAGGTCCTAGGGTTAAATCCCTCTTTTCCAACTTTTCACTCTCCTCTTTACAATGACCTTTCTACTTTCTTATCCAAACTTTTAAATTCTTTGCTTTTAGCCCGGTTATTACACTTTCAAAATTAAATGGGTGTACCTTCAAGACACCAATTTTTTTTTCTTTGTGACGATAATTAAGTGAGTAGGGGTACGGTACCCGATAGGTCCTTAGTAGGTATGCGCCTCGTACACTTAATGGAGAACTAGATGGGTCCGTCTTAAAGCATCCACACGAGACATTCAACCATGTCTTTCAAATGAGGTGACATATACACCTAAACAATTCTTTCAATTGTCATTTTTAATATTAAAATGTTGTATTTGCTATTTTTAAAATAAAATGTTGTATTTGCTATTTTATATGACGCTATTTTAAAAAGTGTCTTATAAAACCATGATTTTTTATGACACTTATCAAAAGTGTTCTATAAAAATGCCTATTGCGACACTATTTATATTCACATTTCATTTCAAACGAACTACTCTTATATTATTTCCAACAAATTTATTGAAAAGAAATTTATATGTTATTAGTATTGAGTCGTGACTCATAAATGTTACTTTAAAAAAAATGAAAGACTTATGATGAGGTTTTATATGAAAAATATATATATGATTATTGAAAAATAATTTATTTTCTTTTAACAGCCAGAAACTTGGTGCAATATAATTGTGTGTATACATATTTTAGGTATGATGAAATATCTTATGAGAATAAAAGTTAATGTGAGAAGTGTAAGAAGAGATTTGGACCCTTAATTACTTTTAGTCTTAAAACAACCCATTAACTACGTTTTAGACGGGAATTGATCGAATGTATGTCATTGGCGTTGACCTTCAATTATTGATCTAAGGATGGAGATCATTTCTTACCTTTATCACCATAATTTTCATTCGAACTTGTCAGGATCGAATTCTCAACAAGAATTAATTCTCAGAAACAATATCAAAGAAGTTTGCGGAATAACACTTTGATATTTAATCAAACAGGAAATCAAAACAGAATATAATTAACAAACTGTAAACTTGTATTGAATGCTTTGAAGTTACAAGATTACTCACTCAACCTCAATATTGATGAACAGGCTCACCAATACGAATTCTACTTCTCTAGAATTAGGATCTATGCCTTGAGGTTGATTTTCTCTCTAATAGAATGAAGAAAAACAAAAAAAAAACTTAAATTCACTATTCTAAACTATACAATATATAAATTGAATACAAAGATAATTACAATAAATAAAATATCTTCAGTATATCTTCCAAGTATATCTCTAAGCTTCCATGTATATCCTTTCATACGAATCTTCATCATATAAGCAGTATTAATCTTCAGCAGCATTAACTACTAAGCAGTACTAACAACTAGCAGTACTAACTAGCTAAGCAGTACTAACTTTGTTCAAGCAGCACTAACTTTGACTAGCAGTATTAATAGTACTAGCAGTAGTAACACTCAGCAGTACTAACCTTTAAATCTTCTAGCAGTAGTAACTTTGAACCAGCAGCATTAACCATACTTGATGAATTCTTCAGTTCCCAACAATCTCCCCCTAACTTGACTTTTAGGAAGAGAAGTCAAGTTCTTCAAAATTAATCTTCAAGATGCTCCCAAAACTCTATTATGGTCTAAATTCCAGTGTTTGCATCCAATCCCAAACTCTGATTGATGGTTCTTTGAATCAAGTATTTAGCCATTTCTGAATCTGGAACACACCTTAACTTTTTCTTCAGCATGGCATGTAGCTTCAGTCTGCTATGATTATACACTCTATCCACTAGGAAGTATTCAGTGTGATTTAAATCCAAAGTCACTGTATATACTCCACTAATTTCATATAGAGTCCAATTGTTTACTGATTTGAAGACATCCTTGATCAAGTGCTTTACTTCTTCAGGTTTGAACATCATACACAGATACTCCATTACCAGTTTTGTAATTGAAATCCCTGGAGCCTTTAGAATATCTGCATACAACTTCATTCCTATCTCAAACATCTCTTCAATATCTGATCTAGAGCATGTTCTGACAATTTTAGCCCATGTGTTAAACACTTCATACTTTTCATCCTTTCTTTTCAGCCTTATGTATTCCTTTCTATCCACTGTCAATGTATCCCAGAGAATCACCTCAGGAGGCTTAACTCCTACAGGCTCTGCTGAAATTGGTTCAGGCACTTTGTCCATCACTACCATATACAAATTTACATCATCTGTGTTAGATGGCTCTGTCTGTTTAGATGACTCAGGTGCCCCTTCTTCTTCAGCAACCTTATCAGCCTCTTCTTCAGATACTCTAGGCTTTTTAATTGGATTTCTCCTTGCCATCATTTTTGTTCTCTTTAAAGTCCTTAGACTTTCTCCCAGGGTAGACTCTTTCTTAGGAGGTGTTTCTTGCTCATCTGGAAATGGCTTTTGACAATCAAAGTCATTACTTTCTTTCATTCTCTTCTCCATCTCCACCCTAGCAGTTTCACTTCCCTGAAGCTTTAACATCTCTGAATCATAGAGCTCTTTGATCTTCTCAAAAGACATTTTAGAGAACATCTCCTTTTTGACTCCTACAGCACCTTTGAGAAATATAATCATCTTGTTTCTCTCTTGGGTACCTAGGAATGTCTTTGAGGGTCTTCTCTTCTTTGCAACTATTTTAACCACAACTTTCTTCATACTTGCAGCTTTCTTCTGTGCAATTTCAGTTGCCATACTCTGTTGATAAGCTTCATTCAGTTCAGCAGCTAGAGCATTTGCCATTTCCCTGTCCTTTTCCATTTGAACTCTTTCTTCTTTTTCAATATCCTCCTGCATCTTTTTAGCTAGGGCTTCATCTGATTCAACCAGCCTTTGCTTTTTGATTGGTTGATCAGATTCTACCATCTTTGCTTTTCCTTTGTCTTTGCTCATTTCCTTCTTACTGTTATCTTTCTTGATCACTTCACCTTGTTCTTTTATGATTACACCTTTGGTCTTTGAAGTGACCTTGGGAGTATCATTCTTGGCTTTTAGTAAGGTTTCTACAATCTCAAGATCTGTTAACACTTCTTTCACCGTTTCTGCTGCTTTATTAATGTCAGCAGTAGTAACTGTTTCTGATTTCTTCTCCCCCTCAACATTAACTTTCTCTCCATCAAGCTCCCCCTTTCTTGAGGCTTCTTCCATGTTGATCTCCCCCTTTTTGGGAGCATCATCCCCAGTGGTCCTTCTCCTTAATTGGAATTGCTTTCTCTTCTTCCTTTGTACCAAACTAACCACCATCCTTTTCAGCTTAGCAATCTGTTCTTGTTGGGACAGAATTACTAGCTTCATTTCTTCAATTTCTTTGCCTTGTTGGAGAACATCTTGATTGATGTTCCCCATTGTTTCCATCAATTCATCGTATGTATATCTGTCCTCACCCTTTCCAGAAGTGTTACCCTCCTTTGAAGGATCATTGGATCTTTTATTTGTGGAAGTCTTCTGCCTTGCAGAGGCACTATCCACCCCTGTGGTTTCTTAGCACCAGGGACCTTCAAATGATTGCTCATTCAAATTTGCCATGGGGGAGGTCTTATTAATGTTACCACTTTCCTCCTCTGTACTAGCAGGAGTAGTGGCAGCCTCATCACCCATATGCTCTACCTCCTCCTCAGAGAGCACCTCCTTTGGGTTGGGAGACACCCTTGTGGTTTCCCTTTGGATATTCTCTAGGGGAGAATTCTCCCTTAGAGGGCTTATAGGCTTAGTGGGTAATGGTACAAGAAGGGAAGGAGCCTTATTTACCTGTTTTCTCTTGTAAGTTTGGGTGATGGGAGATGTTGGTTTTTCAAGAAGGGACTGGGGAATTGATTTTGAGAGGGAAGGTTGGGCTTGGCTAGCAGTGGATTGGTCTAATGGGGGCCTTGACCCTGCTGCCATACCTTCATTGGTTTGGGACACCACCATCATTGTAGAGAACAATGGGGTGTCAACTCCTTCAGAGTCCCCAGCAGATCTTCTCATATTTGAGAAAACCTTGCCTTTGGGGGGTTTAGGTACATATACCCCAACAGGTTGAGGTATATTCGTCAATTCATGAGTAATAACTTCTTGAACAAACCTGGGATACATAAAGAAGCTCTTTTTGTTTCCCATGTTTGAGACAAGATCACTGAAGATCATTTTAGAAAAATTATACTTTCTGGCAGTGGCCAAGCACACCAAAGCATAAGCAATAGTGTTGCTGAACTCACTGTTGAGGAGAAATCCCAACATTTGCTGGGAATGCCACAAGCATCCAGCGCCCTCACCTTCGACTCGGGAGTACGTAACTGGCCGGGACTAACAGCCCGACCCGCTGGCTCCACGAAAGTGGTGCAGCCCCTCATGTCCGCCTGTCGCTTAGTACGGGGCTTTGCGCTACCATGGTTTAAGGAAATAAAGTTGCGCCTTCACCATCAGCAATTGCTTTTGGTGTAGTGGTAAGCGCTTGATCCTAACAAGTTAAGCGTGCTCGGGCGAGAGCAATCCTAGGATGGGTGACCTCCTGGGAAGCTCAAGCCTTGGGACCTAACAATTGGTATCAGAGCGAGGTCGCGGGTTCGAGTCTCCCAGTGTGCAAATGCTGGGGGGGGGATTGTTGAGGAGAAATCCCAACATTTGCTGGGAATGCCACAAGCATCCAGCGCCCTCACCTTCGACTCGGGAGTACGTAACTGGCCGGGACTAACAGCCCGACCCGCTGGCTCCACGAAAGTGGTGCAGCCCCTCATGTCCGCCTGTCGCTTAGTACGGGGCTTTGCGCTACCATGGTTTAAGGAAATAAAGTTGCGCCTTCACCATCAACAATTGCTTTTGGTGTAGTGGTAAGCGCTTGATCCTAACAAGTTAAGCGTGCTCGGGCGAGAGCAATCCTAGGATGGGTGACCTCCTGGGAAGCTCAAGCCTTGGGACCTAACACTCACTCCATCCAGTAGTCTTTTTGGAGATACAATGCATAAGAGTATGGACAAAGAAACGCCATTGGGGTGAGAATTTGGCTTTAGAAAATTTGAAAACTCCCAATGGGCCTCCATACCCCATTCTTGTAAGGTTTGAAAAGAGTTCATCATTTGGGATAGAGGTTATACCAGAGGCATCGTCTAGACGTAGACATATGCGAATAACCTCTTCAGTAACCGTGAGTGATTGATCACAGATTCTTGTCTTGATCATCTGCACACCATTCTTAACAACAATGGTTGCATTAGCCCAGAACTGCCTTTGATGCTCAATATAGATTGTAGGGGATACAATAAGAGCATGAGCAATGTGGCTTGACTTGAGGAAGTCCACAATCTGATGAAATCCTGCAGCTTGCTTTGGCTTTTGTAGCATCGCTATCTCATTGTGTTCATCGATGAATGCCATGGATGCCATTGATCTTAGTGAGAAGCTGGCCTGAAATCTTCGAACTTGAGAGAGAAAAGGTTTTGAGCGCAAGAGAACGGTATGCAAAGAGTCGTTATGAACTTTTAGGCGGGCAAAGAGTATTTATAGTATTCGGAATATAAGCAGTATTAACCTAGAGCAGTATTAACTACTAGCAGTATTAACTACTAGCAGTATTAACTGAAAGCAGTAGTAACCACTAGCAGTATTAACTGAAAGCAGTATTAACCACTAGCAGTATTAACTGAAAGCAGTATTAACCACTAGCAGTACTAACTGAAAGCAGTATTAACCACTAGCAGTATTAACTGAAAGCAGTATTAACCACTAGCAGTATTAACTGAAATCAGTATTAACCACTAGCAGTACTAACTGAAAGCAGTATTAACCACTAGCAGTATTAACTGACTTACTCCGTTTAAACTTGCTAAACACTGAGTACTGCTATGCAAATCCTGAAACAGAAGATTAGTAACTCCAGAAATACTATACAGATATAAAGCCACTTTTTGAGAAGGGAATTATTCAGAGTTTATCATTCCCACACTTGTTACCAAGAAGGTGAATCTACCCACATCAAAAGCTTTAGTGAATAGATCAGCAACCTGATTATCAGTGTGAACTTTGACAACTTGAATAAGTTTCTTTTCATTACAATCTCTTATAAAGTGATACCTGATCTCAATGTGCTTTGTTTTTTAGTGCTTGACTGGATTATTCACAATGCTAATAGCACTGCTGTTGTCAATAAAGATTGGAGTGTGTAGAAATGTTACCCCATAATCCAACATTTGATTCTGAATCCATAAGACTTGAGAACAGCAACTTGCAGCTGCTATATACTCTGCCTCTGTTGTAGATGTGGATACTGTGGTTTGTTTCTTGCACTGCCATGAGACTAGTCTAGCACCCAAAAACTGACATCCTCCAGAAGTAGATTTTCTGTCCAAGTTTGCCCCACCTAGATCACTGTCTGAGTATGCTATTAGGTCAAAAGGTGAGTTATGAGGATACCAAAGTCCCAATCTGGGTTGCCCTTTGAGATATCTGAATATCCTCTTAACAGCTTGAAAGTGAGATTGCTTTGGCCTAACTTGAAATCTAGCACATACACAGACTGGAAACATTATATCTGGCCTTGATGCTGTGAGATACATGAGAGAGCCAATCATGGATCTATAATGATGCACATCCATATCCTCCCCCTCAAGATCTACTGTGATCTGCTTGTGTGTTTCCATAGGTGTGCTGGCAGGTTTTGATTCTGAGAAACCAAACTTGGTTAGAATATCCTGCACATACTTGGATTGGCAGATGAAAATGCCATCTGACTTCTGTTGAACTTGGAGTCCAAGGAAGAAAGTAAGTTCCCCCATGGAACTCATTTTGAACCTTTGATGCATTAAATCCTCAAACTCCTTGCACATGTTGTTTCTTGTAGAACCAAAAATAATGTCATCAACATAGATTTGGACCAGCAAGATATCCTTCTTCTTTCTTTTGATAAATAGAGTCTTATCAATGACTCATCTTTCAAAGTCATTTTCCAAGAGATAGGATGACAAAGTGTCATACCATGCTCTTGGGGCTTGATGTAGTCCATAAAGTGCTTTCTTTAATTTGTATACCCTGTCTGGATAGCTTGGGTTTTCAAACCCTGGTGGTTGACAGACATATACTTCTTCTTCAATTGAGCCATAGAGAAAAGCACTTTTTACATCTATTTGATAGACTTTGAAGTTCATGTAAGAAGCATAGGCTAGGAATAGTCTGATTGCTTCTATCCTAGCTACAGGAGCAAAAACTTCTTCATAATCTATACCCTCTTCTTGAGTGTAGCCTTGAGCCACCAGCCTTGCTTTGTTCCTTATGACAATACCTCTTTCATCTCTCTTGTTTCTGAAGATCCACTTTGTGCCAATCGCTCTGTGACCTTTAGGAAGGTCTACTAGATCCCACACATCTTGTAGCTTGAACTGTAACAGTTCCTCTTGCATTGCTTCTATCCAGCTGGATTCTTTCATAGCATCATGAGCCTTTTTAGGCTCAAGCTATGATAGAAAACAAGAAAGCACTGTATGCTGTTGATCTTGCATTTCCTGAAGCCTGCTTTGATGTCTAGTCATCATAGGAGAAGAGATATCTCCTATTATCAACTGTGGAGGATGATTCTTTTGAACTCTGGTGTTATGACTAGGTTCTTCATTCAATCCAGCCTCAAGATTAGATTCATGCAACTCAACTGAAGTGTTGTCAGATGCCACTTCATTATTTTCTTGAGTCTCCTCATCTCTAGTGTCTTCTTCACTCTGACTTGGTTCAGTAAATGATTCCTTTTCACAGTCTTCAACAGAATTTACTGTGGGTATGGGAAAAATCACAGATTTAGATATACTTTCTTGAACTTGTGTGATCTCTGATTCTCCACTACCTGTTCCTGTATACTCATTACTGAAACCAAAAGAGTTAGTTAGTGAATCAATGTCAAATAGCCACTGAGGCCCAGACCCAACAGGATTTGGTGTGTTCTCATTGCATTTGACATTGTCACTTTCTTCAATTATTCTAGTAGAAGAGTTAAAAACTCTGTAGGCCTTACTCTGAGATGAATATCCAACAAGAAATCCATCATCTGCTTTGCTATCAAACTTACCTAAGTGAGATTTGGTATTTAGAATTGTACAAGGGCACCCAAAAGGTTTGAAGAAACCAATAAACGGTTTTCTTTGATTTAAAAGCTCATATGGGGTCTTGTTCTTTTGCTTGACCACTAGAACTCTGTTTTGGACATAACAAGCAGTATTAACTGCTTCAGCCCAGAAGGTAATTGGCAATTTTGAATCAGCCAACAGAGATCTAGCAACCTCTATTAGTGTTCTATTTCTCCTTTCAGCAACACCATTCTGTTGAGGAGTCCTAGGAGCACTAAATTGCCTCTCAATACCTTTATCTTCACAAAAGGTGTTTAGATCATGATTTTTAAACTCAGTTCCATTATCTGATCTAATGACTTTTACTCTTTGATTAGTTTGGTTTTCAATTCTTAGAATAAAGGATTTGATAAGATCACTAGTTTCATCCTTAGTTCTTAGAAAATATACCCAAGTAAATCTGGAGTAATCATCAACAATAACCAAGCAGTAAGATTTCTTGCCTATACTCATAACATTTGTAGGACCAAACAGATCCATATGCAGTAACTGGAGACAAGAAGAAACATAATTTAACTCTTTGGTCTTATGAGAAGTTTTGTGTTGTTTGCCTTTAAGACAAGCAACACAATGATCATCACATGAAAAGACTTTTGAAGGTAAACCTCTTACAAGGTTATTTTTAACAAGATTGTTCATAGTCTTGAAATTCATGTGACACATCCTTCTGTGCCAAAGAGAGGATTCATCTACAGAAGCTTTTGAAACAAGACAATTTAGAGATGAATCACTATCAACATTGTCCAAATCAAGACAGTAAACATTGTCCTTTCTTGGAGTTCTAAGTAGTATCATGCTTTCATCAACTACCTTGAACCCTGGAGCAAGAATCATACACTCAGTATTAGTAAATAATATACTATGTTGTTTGTCACAAACCTGTGATACACTTAACAGGTTGTACTTTAATTGATCAACATAGTAGACATCCTCAAATGTCATCTTACCTTTGGTGACATTACCTTTTCCACTTATCTTACCACCAGTAAGATTGTCTCCAAATGCAACATGTCCTCCATTAATATGCTTGAAATCCTGAAGGCATGACATGTTGCCTGTCATGTGCCTAGAGCAATCACTATCAACATGCCAAATGCTCTTTCCCTTGAGCTGTTGGTTGCCCTGCACATTAAATAAATCAATTAGTATGATTGGGGACCCAAGCAAAAGTGGTCTTGGGTCTCCCTTTCTCATCAAAGTATTTACATTCCTTTTTAATGAGGTTTTTAAACTCAGAGCACTCTTTATTAGAGTACTTTGTCAATATGATTGGCTTAGCAGAACCAACACTAGAAGCAGTACTAACCTTAGAAGTACTAACAGAGTTAGCAGTACTAACAGGTTTAGCAGTACTAACCTTGTTAGCAGCATTAACATTGTTAGCAGTAGTATTACTTCTAGCAGCACTATCATTGTCAGCAACACTATTTGTGGTAGCAGTACTAACAGTTTTAGTGCTTTTAGGAATCCACATATTGACACTTTCTTTAACAGACTTTTTCTTCATGTGGCTTTTAGTTTTAACAGTTTTCTTAGCCACATGGTTCTTTTCAATTTTCTTATAACCAAAGGGTTTTTGCATGGATCTTTGGAAATTCATCCTTTGGTTCATAGGATTGAAATAACAGAATTTTGCAAGATGATTCAATTTGCCACAGATAAAACAAGGTTTTGGTCTATTGATTTTACTCAGATCAACCCCTTGTTTTTGTGCCCACTGATTATTCCAGTTTCTTTGATTTCCCCTCTTTTTGTCCTGTTTTTGGGGCTCATTCTTCTTACATGCACACTATTTGCAAGGACCTGGATTCACAACTGTGGTCTGTTTGTAATGGACCTTACCAGACTTTCCCTCTGTCTTCTCTATGTCCTTGGATTTGATCCAAGCCCTTCCATAATCCTCATTGGTGATAATGTTATTCTCTAGAGGAATCTCACCACTCACCTTGTTCTCCTTACTCTTGCCAACCTCATTCTCATTCTTATCCTCAACAACTACCTCATCTAAGGGATCTATTTCAGTGGCTCCCTCAGGCAAGTCCTTCCTATCTTTGGTGTCTAACAGGTCTGAAGTAGGAGGAATGTAATTGTTGTTATATGGTGGAGGTGTGGCATTGTACCTAATTCCTCTTCTCAGCTTATCATGAATCTGATTTTGTAGTAAAGAGTCCATTGCTTTAGAAGCATTGGAAAACTTTTCTATATCAAGCTTAACCTTGGTTAGCTCCTCTTTCAGTTTTTCACTCTCCTCTTTAGATTTGGTCAGTTTAAGTTCTAAATCCTTTTTCTCCCACTACCAGTAATTGGTGTCATATGAGTGTTGGAGTTCATTGGCTTGTAAACCTTTGATCTGATCTTCAAATCTCTCTACAATCCTTACATAGTCTTTTATATCTTTTTCTAATCTCTTAAGGTCATCACTCATCTTCTGATTGTGATCCCTGTACCTTTTAACAGTGTCTATGCAAGTTTTAGAACAGAGATTAGAACTTACCTCAGATGGGAGATCAGATACTTTAGCCATAAGAGCTTGATTCTGAATAGTTTCTTCTGCTTGATCACTCCAATCAAACCCCATTCCTTGTTGAGAAACAAGGGTTTGAGCAGAGTTTCTGTTGTTATTGAAGCTTCCAGATTGAGCTTGTTGGTGGTTGTTGTTGTGAGACACTCCACTTCTGCATTCTCTAGCAAAATGTCCCTTCAGATGGCATTTGTAGCATTCCACCTTTGATTTATCAAACCCTGCTCCATCTTCTCTTCTTTGGGAGAAGTTGTTTCTCCCAGTCCTCTTTATAAACTTCTTAACCCTCATGGAGAGCATGGCCATCTGCCATTTAATATCCATCTCTTCCAGATCATCGGGATGAAGTTGTTCTAAGTCATCATTAATCAAAGAGGAATTTCCATGATTGGAAAGAAAAGATTCAAACACAGAATCAGTGCTTTTATCTTGATTTGTTCCATTAGCAGCATTAACTGATTCAGGGTTAGCAGTAGAATCAATTGATGCTGATAGGAGTGCAGCATTATGAATATATCCAGAAGGCTTCTTCTTTGCCTCCACCTCAGCTTCAAATACTCTAAGATCATTGTACAGATCATCAAGTTCTTTTTCTTCCAACTGTTGAACTGAGCATTATTAGTGCTGCTAAAGAGATCCGGATGGAAAGTACTACAGCTGGATATACTGAAGATATACTTAGAAGATATACATGGAAGATATACTGAAGATTTGTTTATTCTTTGTAATTATCTTTCTATTAGTATATATATATAGTATTGTTTAGAATAGTTAGAGATAACTTTTAACTTTCAGTTTTCATTATTTTAGAGAAAATCAACCTCAAGGCATAGATCCTAATTCTAGAGAAGTAGAATTCGTATTGGTGAGCTTGTTCATCGATATTGAGGTTGAGTGTGTAACCTTGTAGCTTTAAGCATTCAATACAAGTTTACTGTTTGATCATTATATACTGTGTTTGATTACTGTTTTATTAAATATCAAAGTGTTTTTCCGCAACTTCTTTGATATTAGTTTCTGAGTATTAATTCTTGTTAAGAATTCGATCCTGACAAGTGGTATCAGAGCTAATTCTCTCAGAAACAGTTATTCATCATGGAAAATCTTACAGAATCAAGCAGTACTTTGGTCTCAAAAGTTCCAATGCTCAGATCCAATGAATTTGACATGTGGAAAATCAGAATCAAGCAATATATTCTCCTCACAGATTACTCTATGTGGGACATCATTGAGAATGGCCCATCTGATGGAGGAAAGATTGGTGAAGATGGCAAAAGAACTCCTCCAAAGACAGATACAGATAGGAAATCAAGACAGACAGAGATGAAAGCCTTGAGCACACTGCTCTTGGCCATTCCAAATGAGTATCAACACCAATTCTGCAATTGTACTGATGCACAGATGCTCTGGAATGCTCTAGAGAAGAGATTCTCAGGTACTAAAAGTACCAAGAGAAATCAAAAGGCAATCTTAAAACAACAGTATGAAAACTTCATCTCAACTAAGAATGAGTCCATGACTCAAACTTTTGACAGGTTTAATAAACTAATTGGTGAACTAGCTACTATGGGAGTACAGATTGATCAAGATGATGTGAACAGAAAGTTCTTAAGGTCCCTTGGAGATGAATGGACCATGTACACTGTGTCATTCAGACAGAATGATCAGTTGGAAGACAAAGAACTTGATGATCTGTACAATGATCTTAGAGTTTTTGAAGCTGAGGTGGAGGCAAAGAAGAAGCCTTCTGGATATGTTCATAATGCTGCACTCCTATCAGCATCAATTGATTCTACTGCTAACTCTGAATCAGTTAATGCTACTAATGGATCAAATCTAGATAAAGGCACTGATTATGCATTTGAAGCTCTTCTTTCTAATCATGGAAATTCTTCTTTGATCAATGATGACTTAGAACAACTTCATCCTGATGATCTGGAAGAGATGGATATTAAATGGCAGATGGCCATGCTCTCCATGAGGGTTAAGAAGTTTATAAAGAGGACTGGAAGAAACAACTTCTCACAAAGAAGAGAAGATGGAGCAGGGTTTGATAAATCAAAGGTAGAATGCTACAAATGTCATCTTAAGGGACATTTTGCTAGAGAATGCAGAAGTGGAATGTCTCACAACAACAACCATCAACAAGCTCAATCTGGAAGCTTCAATAACAATAGAAACTCTGCTCAAGCCCTTGTTTCTCAACAAGGAATGGGGTTTGATTGGAGTGATCAAGCAGAAGAAGTTATTCAGAATCAAGCTCTTATGGCTAAAGTATCTGATCTCCCATCTGAGGTAAGTTCTAATCTCTGCTCTAAAACTTGCATAGACACTGTTAAAAGGTACAGGGATCACAATCAGAAGATGAGTGATGACCTGAAGAGACTAGAAAAGGATATAAAAGACTATGTGAGGATAGTAGAGAGATTTGAAGATCAAATCAAAGGTTTTCAAGCCAATGAACTACAACACTCATATGACACCAATTACTGGCAGTGGGAGAAAAAGGATTTAGAACTTAAACTGACCAAATCTAAAGAGGAAAGTGAAAAACTGAAAGAGGAGTTAACCAAGGTTAAGCTTGATGTAGAAAAGTTTTCCAATGCTTCTAAAGCAATGGACTCCTTACTGCAAAATCAGATTCATGATAAATTAAGAAGAGGAATTGGGTATAATGCCACACCTCCACCATATAACAACAATTACATTCCTCCTACTTCAGACCTGTTAGACACCAAAGATAGGAAGGACTTGCCTGAGGGAGCCACTGAAATAGATCCCTTAGATGAGGTAATTGTTGAGGATAAGACTGAGAAAGAGGTTGGCAAGAGTAAGAAGAACAAGGTGAGTGGTGAGATTTCTATAGAAAACAACATTATCACCAATGAGGATTGTGGAAGGACTTGGATCAAATCCAAGAACATAGAGAAGACAGAGGAAAAGTCTGATAAGGTCCATTATAAACAGACCACAGTTGTGAATCCAGGTCCTTGCAAACAGTGTACTTGTAAGAAGAATGAACCCCAAAAACAGGACAAAAAGAGGGGAAATCAAAGAAACTGGAATAATCAATGGGCACATAAACAAGGGGTTGATCTGAGTAAAATCAATAGACCAAAACCTTGCTTTATCTGTGGCAAATTGAATCATCTTGCAAAATTCTGTTATTTCAATCCTATGAACCAAAGAATGAATTTCCAAAGATCCATGCAAAAACCCTTTGGTTATAAGAAAATTGAAAAGAATCATGTGGCTAAGAAAAATGTTAAAACTAAAAGCCACATGAAGAAAAAGTATTCTGTTAAAGAAAGTGTCAATATGTGGATTCCTAAAAGCACTAAAACTGTTAGTACTGCTACCACAAATAGTGCTGCTGACAATGATAGTGCTGCTAGAAGTAATACTACTGCTAACAATGTTAATGCTGCTAACAAGGTTAGTACTGCTAAACCTGTTAGTACTGCTACACCTGTTAGTACTGCTAACTCTGTTAGTACTTCTAAGGTTAGTACTGCTTCCAGTATTGATTCTGCTAAGCCAATCATATTGACAAAGTACTCTAATAAAGAGTGATCTGAGTTTAAAAACCTCATTAAAAAGGAATGTAAATACTTTGATGAGAATGGCAGACCCAAGATCACTTTGGCTTGGGTCCCCAATCATACTAATTGATTTATTTAATGTGCAGGGCAACCAACAGCTCAAGGGAAAGAGCATATGGCATGTTGATAGTGGTTGCTCTAGGCACATGACTGGCAACATGTCATGCCTTCAGGATTTCAAGCAAATTAATGGAGGACATGTTGCATTTGGAGACAATCTTACTGGTGGTAAGATAAGTGGAAAAGGTAATGTCACCAAAGGTAAGATGACATTTGAGGATGTCTACTATGTTGATCAATTAAAGTACAACCTGTTAAGTGTATCACAGGTTTGTGACAAACAACATAGTATATTATTTACTAATACTGAGTGTATGATACTTGCTCCAGGGTTCAAGGTAGTTGATGAAAGCATGATACTACTTAGAACTCCAAGAAAGGACAATGTTTACTGTCTTGATTTGGACAATGTTGATAGTGATTCATCTTTAAATTGTCTTGTTTCAAAAGCTTCTATAGATGAATCCTCCCTTTGGCACAGAAGGATGTGTCACATGAATTACAAGACTATGAACAATCTTGTTAAAAATAACCTTGTAAGAGGTTTACCTTCAAAAGTCTTTTCATGTGATGATCATTGTGTTGCTTGTCTCAAAGGCAAACAACACAAAACTTCTCATAAGACCACAGAATCAGTGCCTTTATCTTGATTTGTTCCATTAGCAGCATTAACTGATTCAGGGTTAGCAGTAGAATCAATTGATGCTGATAGGAGTGCAGCATTATGAATATATCCAGAAGGCTTCTTCTTTGCCTCCACCTCAGCTTCAAATACTCTAAGATCATTGTACAGATCATCAAGTTCTTTTTCTTCCAACTGATCATTCTGTCTGAATGACACAGTGTACATGGTCCATTCATCTCCAAGGGACCTTAAGAACTTTCTGTTCACATCATCTTGATCAATCTGTACTCCCATAGTAGCTAGTTCACCAATTAGTTTATTAAACCTGTCAAAAGTTTGAGTCATGGACTCATTCTTAGTTGAGATGAAGTTTTCATACTGTTGCTTTAAGATTGCCTTTTGATTTCTCTTGGTACTTTTGGTACCTGAGAATCTCTTTTCTAGAGCATTCCAGAGCATCTGTGCATCAGTACAATTGCAGAATTGGTGTTGATACTCATTTGGAATGGCCAAGAGCAGTGTGCTCAAGGCTTTCATCTCTGTCTGCCTTGTCTTCCTGTCTGCATCTGTCTTTGGAGGGGTTCTTTTGCCATCTTCACCAATCTTTCCTTCATCAGATGGGACATTCTCAATGATGTCCCACATAGAGTAATCTGTGAGGAGAATATATTGCTTGATTCTGATCTTCCACATGTCAAATTCATTGGATCTGAGCATTGGAACTTTTGAGACCAAAGTACTGCTTGATTCTGTAAGATTTTCCATGATGAATAACTGTTTCTGAGAGAGTTTGGCTCTGATACCACTTGTCAGGATCGAATTCTCAACAAGAATTAATTCTCAGAAACAATATCAAAGAAGTTTGCGGAATAACACTTTGATATTTAATCAAACAGGAAATCAAAACAGAATATAATTAACAAACTGTAAACTTGTATTGAATGCTTTGAAGTTACAAGATTACTCACTCAACCTCAATATTGATGAACAGGCTCACCAATACGAATTCTACTTCTCTAGAATTAGGATCTATGCCTTGAGGTTGATTTTCTCTCTAATAGAATGAAGAAAAACAAAAAAAAAACTTAAATTCACTATTCTAAACTATACAATATATATACTGAATACAAAGATAATTACAATAAATAAAATATCTTCAGTATATCTTCCAAGTATATCTCTAAGCTTCCATGTATATCCTTTCATACGAATCTTCATCATATAAGCAGTATTAATCTTCAGCAGCATTAACTACTAAGCAGTACTAACAACTAGCAGTACTAACTAGCTAAGCAGTACTAACTTTGTTCAAGCAGCACTAACTTTGACTAGCAGTATTAATAGTACTAGAAGTAGTAACACTCAGCAGTACTAACCTTTAAATCTTCTAGCAGTAGTAACTTTGAACCAGCAGCATTAACCATACTTGATGAATTCTTCAGTTCCCAACAGAAATCAACCCTTTTAATTATAACAGTTGTTTATCAGGGTGACCATTTATTATGTGGTGGCTAATTTGAAAAGAAAATTGAAAGTTAATATGGAAAAGGTGAAAAAGAAAAGAATGAAGGTGGAAGAGTCAAAAGTAAACTATGGAAAGACTTAGACTTCTTCAATATTGACAATTTTTTCAGAATAATAGCAATTGCTATTGTCTAAATTTAATTGTTTCAAAATATATTTCATCCATTCTTAAACATTACAATATATTTTATTTTGAATTGATTAAAAAAACTAAATGTACAATATGATAATTAGCAAGTTCACTTGTTCACTTAAATTATTATCAACAATTACATAATATTAATGAGTTGAAGCTTAATTTTATAAGTAGTTTTTTTTCATGGTGTTATGGAACGAATGAGTTTTATAATTATTGTATTTGTAGTTTCAGATTTACACAGATCACAAGAGCCTTCAGTATCTATTCAATCAGAAAGAGCTTAATATGAGGCAGCGTAGATGGATGGAGTTATTAAGTGATTATGACTGTGACATTTTGTACCATCCAGGCAAGGCCAATGTGGTAGCAGATGCTCTAAGTCGTAAGGAGCATGGAGAAATAGCAGAGGTGGTAGTGTTTCGAGTTGATGTTGTTTCTAATTTCTTGGAAGAAGTTATAAAGTATCAAGAAGAAGCAGTGTCAAAAGAAAATTTGAAAAGTGAAAGAATAGTTGGGATTGTTAACTCGTTAGTAGTTGACAATCGCGGAGTAAAGTGTTTCAATAAACGTGTATGGATCCCAAAAACAGGAGGTCTGAGGCAGAAAGTATTGGAAGAAGCACATAGATCTCGGTATTCAGTTCATCCTGGAACTAATAAGATGTATAGAGATTTGAAGCAAAGTTATTGGTGGCCAGGTTTAAAGAAAGATATTGCTCATTTTGTTGAACGATGTCTTACATGTTTAAAGGTTAAAGCTGAGCATCAGAGACCTTATGGGGAGCTTCAACCGTTAGAAATTCCAGTGTGGAAGTGGGATGAGATTACTATGGATCTTGTTACTGGGTTACCACGATCACCTAAGGGGCATGATACTATTTGGGTGATAGTGGATAGACTCACAAAGTCAGCTCACTTCCTACCGATCAAGGAGACGTACTCACTAGAAAAGATGGCTCGATTGTATATCGATGAAATAGTGACCAGGCATGGAGTACCGTCGTCCATTGTATCAGATAGGGATGCTCGATTTACATCAGCGTTCTGGAGAAGTTTGCAAAGGGAATTAGGCTCTCAACTTAAGCTGAGCACGGCCTATCATCCGCAAACAGATGGTCAGAGTGAGAGATCTATACAGACGTTGGAAGATATGCTTCGTGCATGTGTTATAGATTTTAAAGGTTCGTGGGAGATTCATTTGCCGTTGATTGAATTTTCCTACAACAATAGTTATCATTCTAGCATACAAGCAGCTCCGTTTGAAGCTTTGTATGGTCGTAAATGTAGAACACCTCTATGTTGGAATGAAGTGGGTGAACGTCAGTTAGCAGGACCAGAGATTGTGCAGTTGACAGCTGATAAAGTTGATCAGATTCGAGCAAGATTGAAGATTGCTCAAGATCGTCAGAAAATGTATGCTGATAGACGAAGAAAACCGATAGAGTTTCAGATAGGAGATAAGGTAATGTTGAAAGTGTCGCCTTGGAAAGGGGTGATCAGATTTGGAAAGAAAGGAAAGTTAAGACCAAGGTTTGTTGGACCATTTATCATCACTAATCGTGATGGTGAAGTGGCCTACGAACTTGATCTACCAGCAAGTTTGCGTGGGATTCATCCCACATTTCATGTGTCAAACCTGAAGAAGTGTTTGGCAGAAGCAGATATAGTTGTTCCCAATGTTCTAAAAAACTCGCCGCACAGCCGCCGTGGCGCGCCATGGCACCAAGGCTTGTGTGTCACGCCGCGTTAAGCCCATGGCACGCCATGGCCTATTGCGCACTTATCGTAATGAGATATTTGATATTTCTTTACGTTTTTAATGTTTTATTTGCAAGTTTTTAATATATAACCTAATTTAACTTGTTTATTACTATTGACTCATTGAGTAACAATAACGAAACATATGTTTTTATATCTACTATTATATATTAATTAGAAATTTGACGCCATAAGTCACGCCTTGAAAACGCCATGGCTTCGCCATGACTCCTAAGGCTTGAGGCTTGACCTCGCCGCCACGCCACAACTCACGCCATTTAGAACCTTGGTTGTTCCTTTAGAAGATATTCAGATAGATGAGAAACTAAGTTATATTGAGGAGCCTGTAGCAATTACAGATCTCAAGATAAAGAAGTTGAGGAACAAAGAAATTCGCTTAGTGAAAGTTCAGTGGAAATTTCACCAAGGGCAAGAGTCTACGTGGGAAGTAGAGGCAGATATGAAATCTCAGTATCCCCAGTTGTTTAGTGATAGAATTCCGGGGACGGAATTCTCTTAAGAGGGGAAGATTGTAATACCCAGTTTCGAAATTTTTGTTAATTTTGGAAGTTGGGGGAAAAAGTGTAAAGAGAATCAAAGTTCAGGGGGTTTATTGAAAATTTTGTTTTATCAAATAAATATCAGATTTATGAGATTGAGATCTCATTCTGATGTTTGTGAGACGACCTAAGTTTTAAAGAGAAAGAGTGAAAGAGAGAAAGCATAGAGAAAGAAGAGAAAGAGATTGTGAAGGATTCGATCGTTTTGTCAAATAGAGGTATGTTTTTAGCTTCATACTTCTATCTGCATGTTATAGTCAGTAAATAGACTTGTTAATCAAGCTTTTAACCGTGTATTTGATCGATTTAATCAATCAAAAGTTTTCTGGGTTGAACTGTATTGAGACCGACTTATGTTCTTGATAAGACCGGGAAGATGAGGTATCGGTCTTATGCTAAGATCGATATAGTGGTTCGACCGGTAAGTTGTATAAGACCGGTAGTGGTTCGACCGGTAAGTTGTATAAGACCGGTAGTGGTTCGACCGGTAAGTTGTATAAGACCGGTAGTGGTTCGACCGGTAAGTTGTACAAGACCGGTAGTGTATTCGACCGATAATTTGTAAAGGACCGAAAGTGTATTAGACCGATAGATTGTAAAGACCGGTATTTTAATTCGACCGGAACAGTGGGTTGACCGATATTTTTATATTTGGTCCAAGAGGTTTTTAATCAGATTGGTTTTGACCGGGTTAAAAACAGTAGATTTCAATTGATGAGTCTTTTGAAAGAAAGAGTTTTAGTTGCAAGTTAGCTTACCTTTGTTTTTAATACCATCGTAGGTGGTGTTAATCGTTAGAAGTCAGAGTTTATTTCAGAAGAATTAAAGGTGAGTCTTTCAACTAAATCTTTTATGATTTGAGCAGTTATTTTATAAATGTGAGTTTTAATAATACTGCGCATTTATAATATTGAAAGTTAGCAGAATTATTTCAAATGATTGATTTAATTAGTGGGGCATGTTTATGCTCCGTGTATATAAACGTGTTTTATATACAGGCAGGACTAGGTGTATGCATACATTTGAGTCAGAGTTTGACCTAAGTCGGGAAGTGTGACCCGTCTGCTCGTACCGGGGAGTGTGGCCCGTTTATGCCATTAGGGTGTGTCCCTAAAATAAGGCAGTGCGAGACAGACATACCGTCTTTGATGGGAATGTTGGTCAGTAGTATAAATTACGCTTGCGAGCGTAGAAAGTGGTCAGTGATGGCCAGTAGTTTTATTGTGCCTGCAAAGCATAAAATGTTTTAAAGTGATTTAAAGAGCAAGTTATGTATTGAGATACACAGTTTTGTTTAAATGTTTTAATTAATATTTGAACTGTTGTAGTAGTAATTGGAGGGGACTCACTAGACCTTTGGTCTAACCCTCGCTATTTCGAAATTTTAATCCTGTTTCAGGTTATCGAAAAGTAGCAGATAAAGGTAAAGAGAAGGTGTGAGATTTAAGCAGGAGATAGAAGACTTCCTGCCATAGCTATCTTTTTGAGAAACTCAGTTGTGTAATAGTTGATAGTAAAGAACCTTGTATTATGTATTGTAAGCTTGGGACAGTATTTAGTAATGAATGTTATTTTATTATGTAAATAAATGTTCAGGTTGTTACAAATCACGTATCACGCAAAGGCTACTTTGCGCTACTGCTTATTCACTCAAACCTCTATTTTGCGTCTTACTAAGCTCACGCAAATCTAAGTTTGCGTCTCCCACTACTAGCGACAATCTTCGTTTGCATCTTCTGTCTCTCACGCAAACTTCAAGTTTGCGCCAACTGTTTCAAGACTTAGCATTTTTTTCTGGATTTCTGAGAAATGGATTCTGACAAGTTTGCTTATCAAGCTTGGTTTTACAAAAATGATCTCATGATGTCATTGGGTTCAGAAAATCGTCCTCCGGTGCTGATTGATGAAAACGAGTTTATACAGTGGCAAGATAGGTTTCTGAATTTTATTGAGCGTCAAAAGAACGGAAATGACATGATGAATATTCTATCAGAAGGACCTTTTGAGAAACCCAAGTTGGCTTCTGGATTATATAAGCCTACCAAAGAATATTCACCTAATGAGTTATCGGAGTATCAAGTTGATCGTGATATAAAGGCAAATCTGATGCTAGCCTTGCCAAACTCTATCTACAACAGGATTGATTGTCTCAAAAATCATCCGAATCTTATGTGGCAATAGATTGAAAAGATTATGCTTGGTTCTTCATTTGCTACTCAACTCCGACATACTCGTTACATGAACAACTTTGAAGAATTCAAAGCCAAGGATGGGGAGCCATTGAAAACTGTGTATGACAGATTATGTGTCGTGATCAATGATCTGAGAAAAATAAAAGTGGAAAAGACTGAGCTTGAAACAAATCTGAAATTCCTCAATGCACTTCAACCTGAATGGAACAAATCTTGTCATCGCTTGAGGAATGATGTCAGAATTTCTTCCATGCAAATCCAAGAAATGTTTGAGATATTGCTGACAGATGAGTGCATTGTCATAGAGAAGAAGGCCAAACTGGATAAGAAGAACAAGAAATCAGTGGACCCGGTTGCTCTTCTAACGAGCCATCTGGCTAATCAAGCATTGTCTGATAATGCTTACAACAGGTCAACTGATGATGATGGGGAGGCACTTCAGAAAGCAATGATCCTTCTCTCTCAACATTATCAGAAAAAGTTCCAACCACGTTCGAGTTCCAACACTTCTTATTTCATTTCTGGTTCCAAGAATGCTCAAGTGCCCGAGGCAAAGAAAAATGCTGCATGTTACAATTGTGGTAAGTCGGGTCATTTCTCAAAGGAGTGTCGAGTGAAGAAGGTTAGGGATTCAGCTTACTATCGGAAGAAACTGGAACTTGCTGAGAAGAGAGAGAGTGGAACAGCTTTACTTGCTGAAGAAGAGTTTTGGATGGATCACTCCGATGATGAAGCTGCAAATGTAGAGATTGCTCAAATGTGCTTCATCGGAGATGATCAAAGTGATGATTCTGACACAGATGAAGATGAGGTACATTCTGAATCTGATTTTGATTACAATTTCATTGTCTCACAAATGAATATCATCATATCTGCTTTACATGATCTTCGCTTAAAGTTATTATCTGAAAAAATTTAAATTCTGAAAAGTCAGATTTGATTGACAAATTGAAAATTTCTTTGAAAGATGAAAAATCTATTTTGGTTCATACTAAAGAAGTCTTTCAAAAGAAATTGAATGATTTGAAAATTTCAAATAAGACTAATCTTGAGTCTTTGACTGAAATGACCAATTTAAAAGACAGTTTTTCGGATAAAATAAATAAATTAGAAGAAAAGTTATATCGAAGGAATCAATCTGAGCAAACAATTTTTATGAATAAACCAAGGAGTGATGAAGCTTTAAAAGAAAAATGGGGACTTGGTTTTAAAAATCCACATTATTGAAAAATCCCCTACTTTATATAAATACGATTACCTAACTCTTGCTCAATATGCTCCTCAATTTAAAATTGATTGGATGAATGAGAAGCAAGTGTTAGAAATCGAAAATGAAAAAAGGACGAATAACAAGAAAAAGGAAATTCCTTTTGTTTATACGTATGAAAATGCAAAATATTTTCCTGATAAATCAAGGAAGGGCAGAAAAGGTTTTAATGAAATATCTCCCGTCAAGTCTTCAGTATCTGATGATTTTGTTGATATTTTTGCCAATAAATCTGATAAGGAAAATATTTTTCAATCATTTATGATTCTAAGAAATATACTCCTCCTTTAATATTAGAAGGCAAAATTATTGATCTTGAAGATAAGATGGCAGATCAAAATATTTTAAAAGAAATTGAATCCGATATTATTCTTTCTTTCATGACATCTAGTCTTGAAGAAAATTTATTTTCTCAAAAACAAGATTCTATTTCTAGCCTTTCTTCTGATTGTCAAGTAAACAAAAAGGAAGTTTCTAAATCTGATATTTTTTCTCAAAATAATTCTGACTCCGAGGTAAGTTCAGATTTATTGTCTGATCAGATTGGTTGCTTAGGTAAAATTATTTCTTCTGATTTAAATATTAATTCGGAAATTCTTGATGAATCTTTTACGCTAAATGATCAGTATTATAAATCAAAGCGTAAAAGAAGAAGGTCAAAGAAGTCAAAGAAACAAGATAAAGTCATTTCTGACAATTCTAATTCTTTTGATTCAAATTTTTCACATAGGACTTTGAGCACATCTACCAAGCAGATTTGGAGAGCCAAGCGGATATCAGATGATTTTACGACTGATGAGGATAGATGTGTAGACAAATTTTATAAAAGTGATTCATTTGCTACTTGTAATAAAATTTCAAAATACTCTATAAAGCAAATGATTCGAATTTCAAAACATGTCTCATGTTCTTCCTCGGATTCTAGTTCAGATGATACTACTATGTCTTTTTCTGATGATTGTGCTTATTATTCTGATGATCTTTCTCGTGCTTTAACCGTCAAATATAACAAATATTTCCCCATAAGAACTGCAACTAACTTTCATGGGCCCAAATACAAGTGGGTACCAAAATCTCAGATTGATTCTAAGTTGCAGACACCTCATGTCAAGGGGGAGTAAAAGAAAAATTGGCTTCTGAGTACTTCAGCTCAGAACCCGTACTTCACAGACTACGACTTCTAGACATGTCAGTCTAGGACTCGTTCTTCAATGTTTTTCAGCTTCTGACTAATGAGAAATTGTGAGTGCATCTACTCTATTCCGCTGCATATATCTCTGATAATGATGTTGTTCCAGTTTTCTCAAATGCTTTTAAAAGAATATGAGCATTTCAATTCAACTCCTTAATTTGTTCAACCCAATTTTTTCAAATGAGACACATATTCTTTATACACTGTGTGAAAGATAATATTATTGAATTATATTTTGTTTCAACTGAATATAGACTTGTTGATCAAATGTTTCTATTTTCAAATCCCGGCATGTTGTTTTAAAAGTTTAAACCTTCACAAATTTTATTCTATAAAGTAAAAGTTTTACAATTTTTCTTTCTTTTGAATAAAATGTGTGTCGAGGATAAATTTTCAAGTTGCTTTGTTTATATTGAAGTTTTATATGTTCAACTTTCAAGTCTTTTAAAAAATCGAAAAGTCAGCGACATGTTTGTAGCTTTTGATATTGCTTTAAAGTTGTGTGATTTGGAATATTTATAGTTTACAATGCTTAGAAAACCTAAAAAGTTGGAATTTTGGATCGTAATGAAAATATGGGCTAAGCACTTAGACATAAAACTTTGTGATTGAGATGATTATGAAATTCTTATAAAACAGAAATCTCTAAGTTTAACAGTTTGTACCTGTGACCTTTCTGGTTTGGGAAAGTAAGTTCCGTGGGATGCTTGTCATCTCGTCCCCTAAGGTCAAATGATATGGGAGTGATCGAACCCAAATCCTTCAATAGAATCAGATCGAAAGTTATGTTCTACTGGTATGAATGGGTTTAGGATATGTCGATGTAGCCTTTCTGATCTGTGAGAGTAAGTTCCAAGGGGTGCTTGA
This sequence comes from Arctium minus, assembly GCA_954870635.1. Taxonomy (NCBI): domain Eukaryota; kingdom Viridiplantae; phylum Streptophyta; class Magnoliopsida; order Asterales; family Asteraceae; genus Arctium; species Arctium minus. The sequence goes on from OX941080.1 coordinate 14,359,318, forward strand.
CACCTAGTCCCCTAAGGCCAACTGTTCTGGGAGCGACTGACCCAAATCCTGCAATAGGGTCAGATAGAAAGTTATGTTTATGGCATGTTCTTTACTTACCAAACTTTCTGATTAAAAGATGCCAAAGTGCACAAGCTTAAAAGATTCCAAAGAGCACACTCATGTAAAGATGCCATAGAGCACAATACTAAAAAGATGCCAATGAGCACACATCTCATGATACTTGGTAATATTTCTGAGTTGCAATAAACCTGTAAATTTGTGAAAGTCTGAATTCTTGATGGATTAGTGTGATTACATGCAAAGTTCTCTATTATATTTTTAGAATTGCATTTTCTTGAAGCTAATCGAAGTTCACATACGAGCACACTGAATAACTTGATGAAAGTTTTTGAAACTGAACATGTCTTAACTTGATATGCAATAAAACTTGTTTCTGTATCCAAAAGCATACATGTGATTTCATCTGATGGATTTTATTGTGATTTTTTACTAAGTAGAATTCTATTTGTTTATGTTTAAATTTTTATATATTTAGTCGTTTCATAATATATATTCAGTTTATTTTTCTTTCTACATTGATGTTTCAATTCTTGTGTTCTCATATTTTTTATAAATGGGTTTGTGCATTATTCAAGGGGGAGTAAATAAAGGAGATTTTTCTGAAAAGATCATATCTGTTTTTGAGGGGGAGTATCTGATTTTCTACATGAATGTTAACTTGAATTGTCAAATTTAGTACATTTGTGTAGGGGGAGTCAAAGTGCTAATCAGGTGAAATTTTTCAGATTCCAAGTCATGTTTGCGACTCCTTTAGCTAGCGCAAAACAAGCTTTGCGCTTCTCTCTGTTAGCGCAAATCTCACTTTGCACCACCAACATGTAGCACAAACCTCTTCTTTTCTCTTTTACTTTGAATGTACAGATCTTAAGTTGTCTCGCCTCCAACATTTGCATGACCAAGTTGATCCCGATCATCAAGGTCATGAGGGGGAGAAGTTAAGGAGATGTTAAAGAGACAAAGAGCTCCAAAGTTTATCTGCTGATCAAGATTCGCTCAAGATTCTAATTTCTTCAACAATATTTGTCTTTTTGCTGTTCAAGCTCCGATCACCACAAATTCTTCAAGTTTATTTAAAAGAGGTTTATCGTCTAGAGCACAAGCTGTTGAACCAATTGTTCCTTCAAGCTTATTCAAGTTGGTTCAGTCTTGTCAAGACAGCAAAGACAACTCAATCTGAAAGATGCTGAGAAGAAATTTTTTTTTAAGTCAGAAAGCTGCTTCACCAAAGTCGCTTAGATGGTTCATGCTGATTTAGAAGATTGATTTTGAAGACCACAGCGCCAATGATTACTAAGGGGGAGATTGTTAAGTCTGATTTTATAGTAATCATTGTATTTATAGGCTTGGTCTTATACTGTGTTTAGTGTCTCATACTGTGTTGTATAAGCCAAGGGTATTTAAGTCCCTTTGGGCTTTGGTTGTTGTAACACTTCACGCATACATCAATCAAGATTTCTACTTTGCGCTTTCAACTGTTTCTCTCTCTAGATTCTCTCAAGAGAGAATCAGAACGAAAGTCATGTTCTACTGGTATGAATGGGTTTAGGATATGTCGATGTAGCCTTTCTGATCTGGGAGAGTAAGTTCCAAGGGGTGCTTGACACCTAGTCCCCTAAGGCCAACTGGTCTGGGAGCGACTGACCCAAATCCTGCAATAGGGTCAGATAGAAAGTTATGTTTACGGCATGTTCTTTACTTACCAAACTTTCTGATTAAAAGATGCCAAAGTGCACAAGCTTAAAAGATGCCAAAGAGCACACTCATGTAAAGATGCCATAGAGCACAATGCTAAAAAGATGCAAATGAGCACACATCTCATGATACTTGGTAATATTTCTGAGTTGCAATAAACCTGTAAATTTGTGAAAGTCTGAATTCTTTATGGATTAGTGTGATTACATGCAAAGTTCTCTATTATATTTTTAGAATTGCATTTTCTTGAAGCTAATCGGAGTTCACATGCGAGCATACTGAATAGATTGATGAAAGTTTTTGAAACTAAACATGTCTTAACTTGATATGCAGTGAAACTTGTTTCTGTATCCAAATACATACATTTGATTTCATCTGATGGATTTTATTGTGATATTTTACTAAGTAGAATCTCATTTGTATTGTGTTTAAATTTTTATATATTTAGTCGTTTCAAAATACATATTCAGTATATTTTTTCTTTCTACATTGATGTTTTAATTCTTGTGTTCTCATATTTTTTTTTCATTGGGTTTATGCATTTCTCAAGGGGGAGTGAATAAGGAGATTTTTCTGAAAAGATCATATCTGTTTTTGAGGGGGAGTATCTGATTTTCTATATGAATGCTAACTTGTATTGTCAAATTTAGTGCATCTGTGTAGGGGGGGTCAAAATGCTAATCAGGTGAAATTTTTCAGATTCCAAGTCATGTTTACGCCACTAGTTGGTAGAGCAAAGCTTAGTTTGCGCCAACAGCTTCTAGCGCAAAACTAGCTTTGCGCCTCCTTTGGCTAGCGCAAATCAAGCTTTGCGCTTCTCTCTGTTAGCGCAAATATCACTTTGCGCCACCAACATGTAGCGCAAACCTCTCCTTTACTTTGATTTTGCAGATCTTAAGTTGTCTCGTCTCCAACATTTGCATGACCAAGTTGATCCCGATCATCAAGGTCATGAGGGGGAGAAGTTAAGTAGAAGTTAAAGAGACAAAGAGCTCAAACGTTTATCTGCTGATCAAGATTCAATTTGCTCAAGATTCTATTATCTCAGCTTATTAGTTCTTTTGTTGTTCCTGCTCCGACCACCACTGTTCATTCAAGGTAATTTAAAGGAGGTGTGTCGTCTAGAGCACAAGCTGTTGAATCAACTGTTCTTTCAAATTTATTCCAAACTGGTCCAGTCTTGTCAAGGCAGCAAAGATAACTCAAACTGAAAGATGCTGAGAAGATATTTTTTTTTTAAAGTCAAGAAGCTGCTTCACAAAAGTCGCTTAGATGGTCAGTGCTGATTTAGAAGATTGTTTTTGAAGACCACAGCGCCAATTATTACTAAGGGGGAGATTGTTAAGTCTGATTTTATAGTAATCATTGTATTTATAGGCTTGTTCTTATACTGTGTTTAGATAGCTTATCAGTGTTGTATAAGCCAAGGGTATTTAAGTCCCTTTAGGCTTTGGGTCTTGTAAGAAACTAACGCACGTTCTATTGAATCTCATACTTTGCGCTTACTTGCTCTCTCTCTCTACTTTCTCTCTCTAAGATTTAGAGATCTTGGATTATCAAAATATAAGATTGTGTGGTGATAATCAGCAGTTATATTGAGAAATTGGTTAACTCAAAGTTAAACGTTACGGTTGTCAGATATTCGTTTTACGGTTCATCACCAACGGAAGTTGAGGTTGTGATCGGAGACCGACTATTTGATAACCTTTATTCAACAAACCAAATTATAAACGGAAGTTTGAATTTGGCTTTTGGTCGATTAACCAACGATTCTAAAATTATCATGGAAATAGATAAAAGTAGGAATCGGGGAAATTGTTTTATCAAAACTTATTGCTTCTAGTTAAGTCGGATGTCACGGAAGTAGTCAACCGCTTAAGTAGGAAGGTTTACTTCACCTCGGAAGAGGGTCTTAAACGTTTTTAGAAAGATAAACTCCTACCTTGATATAACTGTTAGATGTTACCACTTCCATCTTGTCTTTGTCTTAGTTCGATACATATCCCAATTACTCATTTATTGTAAATTTGTACATCATTGTTATAGATAGTCTAAATCTCTTGTATGTGTTTATGTTTTATACTTGTATTTTGATTTATAGGTTAATCTTTAGTTTATAAAAATCCAATCAAATTACGTTCCCATAGCTAGTTCATGATTTGTAGCAGAATTAGTACTTAAACCATTACTCCCTATGATCGACCCGTATGCTACACAACCCGTACGCTTGCGGTTAAAATATTGGACAACAAGTTTTTGGCGCCGTTGCCGGGGAGCAATCGGTTTAATATGGATTTAGCTATAGATTAACTAGACTATGTTTCTATCTATTCTATTTTTCATGGTTTACTTTGTTATAGCTCCGTTTGCATATCCCACGCATTTGCACAACCCACCATGGCTCGGTGACGAGTAAGGCGCTCGTTCGATTCTTCCGTCAACCTCATGATGAAAAACGAGCATATATATATATATATATATATATTGTTTTATAAAAAAAATAATAATAATATAGAAAAAAAATTGTCACTGTTCATACGCACGACCCGTGCGTGGGTGAAGAAGGAATACGCACGACCCGTGCGTTTGGTTCTGTCGAGCGCACGACCCGTGCGTTTGGTTCTGTCGAGCGCACGACCCGTGCGCCGTGCGCCTTCCACAGGTGTGCAGTAAATTGCGTTTTTTTTCCTTTCTCCTCATTTTTTCCCTAAATTTCTTCTTTTTCTCGATTTCTCTCCCAAGAACCCTAAACCCAAATTTTTTTTCTCTCCAAATCACACACAAATTCTACATCCAAACCCATTTTCTTCTCAAAACTCTATCATCTTCATCATCTTCTCCACCATTTCACCCCCAAAACCTCCATTTTTGCTAAGATTCTCAAAATCACTCTCCAACACCACACCCACCGAAAACCATCTTCTAAACCCAAATCTTCTTGATTTCTTCTTCTATTTCACACTCTTTTCCTCTAACCCTCTCCTATTTGCCTTCATTTCACCAATTTTTATTCCAATTTCATCCCTTTGAAACCTAAAAAAAATGGGGATTTTTGTTGGTTTCTTTGGTGCAATCTCTCTTTTCAGGTTGCATTGATAGAAAAAGATTGGAATTCAACCCGCTTTCAAGTGCAATTCATCATCCTCAAACCGCGGTAAATTCGTTCCTTTCTTTAATTTTTGCGTGCATTATTAGTTATCTTAAGTTTTAGTTATTTGTTTAGATTGGGCTGTCAAGTTCATTGGGACAGGCATAGGCTTGGTTTTTGTTTATTTTTGTCAATCGTGCGTGTGTTTCCCGTTCAAATTGCATCATCTAGTAGGTCAAAGAGGGCCCGAAGTGCCTCTTCTGAGCCACAGGCACTGGCTAGAAATCCAAATCCGCCTACACCCTCTAGCTTAGGCATAGTATTCACAGACTCTAGTGATATAGCTAGGTTCAAAGAGTTGGCAAAAAGGGCTATCTCAACGACCAGATTCCCTAAGGGCAACGACTTAGTTGCTTTAGGAGTCGCCAGGGGTGTATTCCAACTGCTAAAAAATATTGGGTTGGCAAAAATCCTTATACTTAGGGCGGATACATTTCCTAGGATCACCCTAGAATTCCTAAGCACCCTTAGGACTCCAACACGGGATACCATCACTTTCAGAATTTTTAATCAAGAACGACGCCTAAATTTTGATCAAATCAATGCGGCGTTTGAGTTTGATAGTGATGGGACACTAGGACCCGACGATGCCCATCATCCGGACTTCAACCCCCTAGGATTCTGGATGCACATTACCAACGAACGATCAAGGGAGGCACGTACTGCCAAATCTTCCTCTATTCGCCATCCATGTCTTCGAATAGCCCACAAGATCATCGCTTGTGTTATTTTTTCTCGCCTAGAAACGGGAATTGTAACACTCGAGGAGCTTTATATTCTATGGGCTATGACAAAGCATCCAGCGGACCCTGACCATGACCCCCCAGTTATTCCCATTAATGGATCCGCTTGGCTTGTTAGACGGTTGGTCAGAATTAGTGAGCAAAAATCGGGAGACATACGTTGCGGCGGAGTAATCACTTGGTTGATTACAAAGTCTTGTCTATCAATCAACATTCCCGATAATACTCCTAAAATCGAGGGGTTAGTCCGACTAGATCTAGATTCAATGGAGCAGATGAACATGATTAGGATTGATGGGGAGGACCAATTCACTTGGTTGCATGATAGGCAACGCGAGCCACTTTGTACACTACCCGACCCAAATAGAACGGAAGTGTCTCGCCACACGGATTGGTCCTTTCCCATCCAACAAGCACCTAAGCAAGCTCCTGGACCGCAAGTTTACCAGCCTGAACCTCCTCATGCCCAAATCCTTAGCCGATTAGATGCCATCGAAGAGCATAACCGTCAAATGCGGCGAATGATGGACCACATGTACGATTGGCATATTAGCCAGAACCATTTTCCGGACCGCCGAAATGACCCATGGCCTTGAACACCGCGACATCCCTCTAAGCATTAAGGACAATGCTTAATTCTAGCTTGGGGGTGTCATTCTATCTCATGCATTTTTGTTTCTTAGTATCTAAAAAAAATAATAAAAATAAATATATATATATATATAATAATAAAAATAAAAATAAAAAAATTCAAAAATATTTTGTGGATAAACCATTTTAGCTTCAAGATGTAGATAACCTGTTCACACTTGGTATAATCAACATTTAGGTTCATTCCTTGTACATCACCCCATTCATTGCTAGTTAAGATCTAAAATGTATAGAAAGCATTGTTTCACTATTAGGAAGATACTTACACGCACTTCTCACTACATCACCGCACGTAACCTTTAGGATCAGTACGCATACCGTAATCCCCCTACATTACATATGTGACTGCTTGGATGGACCCCACCCAGTGAGACTTTGGGCCATTTTGGATTGAATCATCTATAATCAATCCCAATTTATTCTTTCTTGTGAGGTACCTTCCACCAAAACGTAGCTCTAGGTTTTTGACTTGATTCTCGTTTAGAATAACTATGAAACTACATTGAGGCCATCAATTTTCTTTGAACTCACCTTAGCTCCCACTATCATCCCCTTCACCACAAAACTATATATAAAAAATATATATATATACAAAAGAAGATAGCTTGGGGGGAATGCAGTAGAAGAGGTTCACAAAGGGAACCGAAAGAAGCTTGATTTAGATTAGCCCCTCAAGGCTATATTTATTATCAAAATAAGCCAAGATCCAAAGAAAAAATAAAAGGATAAAGCTAAAAGCGTAAAGGCGCTAACCCAAGACTTTCCTTTAACCCAAAAATCCCTTTGAGCCTAAAAGTCCTCTGTACGTGTAGTTTTGTGGAAACATCTAGACTTTGAGAACCATTTTAAAAACATCAAGAGTGAAACACATTCTTGGTTAGGAAGGCTATTTGAGCGTATACACCTTGACTTAAATACATGAGAGTAATTGAGTGGATTCTGCGAGTATTCATCCAGCATAATCACTTGTCCCATTCCCTTAGTGATTACGGTATGTTTACATATTCCCTTAAGGCCGTGTGTGTGATTTGTTGAATCAAGTGTCGTTTTAGTGTTAACCTTTGTGTAAAACAATTGTAGTTTCTTACATTTAGTGATTGATATGCGGGTATTGGTTGTGTTTGTGCATTAATGAACTTAAATTATGGATTATCTCTTTTGGAAATATGGTTAGCTCATCTTGTTACTTTTAAGGTTTGTCTTCTTTGTTGTTTTCTCCCATTTTTGACTTAATGAACAACATGCTTCCTTGAGGACAAGGAAGAGTTTAGCTTGGGGGATTTTGTTAGCTAGTCGTTTTGTCCATATTTTCTCTACTAATATAATATGTTTTGCATCTTAGTTTGGCTAAATTGTGCATATTTAGTCTAAATCGCATTGCATCCATCATACGTTCCGTGTTTGGGTCATATTCGGGAAACTTACGCATTTATTCAAATTTCAGGTTGATTTAATAAACGCACGGGTCGTGCGCCTTGTCCATAATGTTTTCTTCTTCATGCAAGTTTTCTGCAGCCTAGTTTAAATCTTTATAAGATATTTGCCTTGATATTTTAATGATATTTTTATAGATATTTTGGTTGGTTTAGTAGTATAAGTAGAACCTCTCTCCTTTGCAAACTATCCATCTTTTGTTTGAAGTAAACTCTCTCTAGTTCTTATTCTCCCTGGATCACTCTTCTCTTGAAGGATCCTACCTTGAGTTCATTAATCTAGTATTGTATCTCTTTTCTATTTTATGTTATTCCTCTTGTTTAATAAATTCTTGTTATCTTATACATGTTGTTGGGAACTGAAGAAAAACTCAAGTGTGGTTAATGCTGCTGGTTCAGAGTTAATACTGCTAGAAGACTTAAAGGTTAATACTGCAGAGTGTTACTACTGCTAGTACTATTAATACTGCTAGTCAAAGTTAGTGTTGCTTGGACAAAGTTAGTACTGCTTAGCTAGTTAGTACTGCTAGTAGTTAGTACTGCTTAGTAGTTAATGCTGCTAGAAGGAAGTTAATGCTGCTGAAGATTAATACTGCTTATATGATGAAGATTCGTATGAAAGGATATACATGGAAGCTTAGAGATATACATGGAAGATATACTGAAGATATTTTATTGTATTTATCTTTTGTATTCAGTATATATAGTGTATAGTTTAGAATAATGAATTAACTTTTTAGTTTTTCATTCTTCTAGAGAGAAAATCAACCTCAAGGCATAGATCCTAATTCTAGAGAAGTAGAATTCGTATTGGTGAGCCTGTTCATCAATATTGAGGTTGAGTGTGTAATCTTGTAACTTCAAAACATTCAATACAAGTTTACAGTTTGTTCTTCATATTTTCTGTATTGATTTACTGTTTTATTGAATATCAAAGTGTTATTCCGCAAACTTCTTTGATATTGTTTCTGAGATTTAATTCTTGTTGAGAATTCGATCCTAACAAGTGGTATCAGAGCCAAACTCTCTCAGAAACAGCATCATGGAAAATCTTACAGAATCAAACAGTACTCTGGTCTCAAAGGTTCCAATGCTCAGATCCAATGAATTTGATATGTGGAAGATCAGAATCAAGCAATATATTCTCCTCACAGATTACTCTATGTGGGACATCATTGAGAATGGCCCATCTGATGAAGGAAAGATTGGTGAAGATGGCAAAAGAACCCCTCCAAAGACAGATGCAGACAGGAAGACAAGGCAGACAGAGATGAAAGCCTTGAGCACACTGCTCTTGGCCATTCCAAATGAGTATCAACACCAATTCTGCAATTGTACTGATGCACAGATGCTCTGGAATGCTCTAGAGAAGAGATTCTCAGGTACCAAAAGTACCAAGAGAAATCAAAAGGCAATCTTAAAGCAACAGTATGAAAACTTCATGTCAACTAAGAATGAGTCCATGACTCAAACTTTTGACAAGTTTAATAAACTAATTGGTGAACTAGCTACTATGGGAGTACAGATTGATCAAGATGATGTGAACAGAAAGTTCTTAAGGTCCCTTGGAGATGAATGGACCATGTACACTGTGTCATTCAGACAGAATGATCAGTTGGAAGAAAAAGAACTTGATGATCTGTACAATGATCTTAGAGTATTTGAAGCTGAGGTGGAGGCAAAGAAAAGGCCTTCAGGATATATTCATAATGCTGCACTCCTATCAGCATCAATTGATTCTACTGCTAACCCGGAATCAGTTAATGCTGCTAATGGAACAAATCAAGATAAAGGCACTGATTCTGTGTTTGAAGCTTTTCTTTCCAGTCATGGAAATTCCTCTTTGATTAATGATGACTTAGAACAACTTCATCCCGATGATCTGGAAGAGATGGATATTAAATGGCAGATGGCCATGCTCTCCATGAGGGTTAAGAAGTTTATAAAGAGGACTGGGAGAAACAACTTTTCCCAAAGAAGAGAAGATGGAGCAGGGTTTGATAAATCAAAGGTGGAATGCTACAAATGCCATCTGAAGGGACATTTTGCTAGAGAATGCAGAAGTGGAGTGTCTCACAACAATCACCAACAAACTCAATCTGGAAGCTTCAATAACAACAGAAACTCTGCTTAAGCCCTTGTTTCTCAACAAGGAATGGGGTTTGATTGGAGTGATCAAGCAGAAGAAACTATTCAGAATCAAGCTCTTATGGCTAAAGTATCTGATCTCCCATCTGAGGTAAGTTCTAATCTCTGCTCTAAAACTTGCATAGACACTGTTAAAAGGTACAGGGATCACAATCAGAAGATGAGTGATGACCTTAAGAGATTAGAAAAAGATATAAAAGACTATGTGAGGATTGTAGAGAGATTTGAAGATCAGATCAAAGGTTTTCAAGCCAATGAACTCCAACACTCATATGACACCAATTACTGGCAGTGGGAGAAAAAGGATTTAGAACTTAAACTGACCAAATCTAAAGAGGAGGGTGAAAAACTGAGAGATGAGCTAACCAAGGTTAAGCTTGATGTAGAAAAGTTTTACAATGCTTCTAAAGCAATGGACTCTTTACTGCAAAATCAGATTCATGATAAGCTGAGAAGAGGAATTGGGTATAATGCCACACCTCCACCATATAACAACAATTACATTCCTCCTACTTCAGACCTGTTAGACACCAAAGATAGGAAGGAATTGTCTGAGGGAGCCACTGAAATTGATCCATTAGATGAGGTAGTTGTTGAGGATAAGACTGAGAAAGAGGTTGGCAAGAGTAAGGAGAACAAGGTAAGTGGTGAGATTCCTCTAGAGAATAACATTATCACCAATGAGGATTGTGGAAGGGCTTGGATCAAATCCAAGGACATAGAGAAGACAGAGGGAAAGTCTGGTAAGGTCCATTATAAGCAAACCACAGTTGTGAATCCAGGTCCTTGCAAACAGTGTGCATGTAAGAAGAATGAGCCCCAAAAACAGGACAAAAAGAGGGGAAATCAAAGAAACTGGAATAATCAGTGGGCACAAAAACAAGGGGTTGATCTGAGTAAAATCAATAGACCAAAACCTTGTTTTATCTGTGGAAAGCTTAATCATGTTTCCAAATACTGTTATTTCAATCCTATCAACCAAAGAGTTAATTTTCAAAGACAAACTCAAAACTCCTTTGGTTATAGGAAGCAAGGAAGGAATCAAATGGCTAAGAACAGAGCACCTAAAAAGTCTCATGTTCAAAATAAGTTTGCTAAACCAAAGAAACATACTCCAAATAAGCCAAGGAGTAATTTAAAGACAAAGAAAGCAAACAACTTTGTTCAAGTTTGGGTTCCAATTGCAAAGAAACCTGTTAGTACTGCTATCCCAGATAGTACTGCTAACAAGAATAGTGCTGCTAACTTGATTAGTACTGCTAACCAAGTTAGTACTGCTAACAAGGCTAGTGTTGCTTCTAGTAGTAATGCAGCCAAGCCTATAATCTTGACAAAGTACTCCAGTCATGAGATTTCTAAACAACTCATTCAGACCAAACTGACAGATTATATTAATGAGAAAGGTCAACCCAAGATCACCTTGGCTTGGGTTCCATCCAAGACTAACTGATTTATCAAGTGTGCAGGGCAATCAAAAGCTCAAGAGGAAGAGCATTCGGAATGAAGAAAATGGTTGCTCTTGGCACATAACAAGGAACATGGACTGCCTACAAATTCTTTAAAAGATTTGATGAAGGACATGTTACTTTTAATCCAGCAGAAGGTTGAAGTTAGAAATACTCCAGAGGGAGTAATGATCATGAAGGATCAAGAAGAAAAGGATCAGGGGATGAACAAAGTAGTAAAAAGTAAGAGAAAAAGGATGGTGTCAAAAAGTGTAAGAGTAGTTAATACTGCTAGTAGTTAATACTGCTAGTGGTTAATATTGCTAGTGGTTAATACTGCTAGTGGTTAATACTGCTTTCAGTTAATACTGCTAGTAGTTAATACTGCTTTCAGTTAATACTGCTAGTAGTTAATACTGCTTTCAGTTAATACTGCTAGTAGTTAATACTGCTTTCAGTTAATACTGCTTTCAGTTAATACTGCTAGTAGTTAATACTGCTTTCAGTTAATACTGCTAGTAGTTAATACTGCTTTCAGTTAATACTGCTAGTAGTTAATACTGCTTTCAGTTAATACTGCTAGTAGTTAATACTGCTAGTAGTTAATACTGCTAGTTAGTTAATACTGCTCGCAGTTAATACTGCTAGTAGTTAATACTGCTAGTAGTTAATACTGCTAATTAGTTAATACTGCTATAGGTTAATACTGCTTATATTCCGAATACTATAAATACTCTTTGCCCGCCTAAAAGCTTATAACGACTCTTTGCATACTATTCACCTGCGCTCTAAACCCTTTCTCTCTCAAAGTTCAAAGTTTTCAGGCAAGAATCTTCAAGGTCAATGGCATCAATGGCGTTCATTGACGAGCACAATGAAATCGCAATGCTCCAAAAGCCAAAACAAGCAGAAGGCTTTCATCAGATAGTCGACTTTCTGAAGACTAGCCACATTGCCCATGCTATCACTATGTCTCCAACTATCTTTATAGAGCATCAGAGGCAATTCTGGGCACATGCCACCATTGTTACTGAGAATGGTGTGCGAATGATCAAGACGACAGTATGTGGCAATCCATTGACAGTTACTGAAGAGATAGTTCGCATCAGTCTACGTCTAGACGATGCCTCTGGTATAACTTCTATCCCTAATGATGAACTGTTTTCTACTCTGACAAGAATGGGGTATGGAGGCCCATTGGGTGTTTTTAAGTTCTCAAAAGCTAAATTCTCACCTCAATGGCGTTTTCTTGTTCATACCTTGATGCACTGCATTTCTAAAAAGACCACTGGATGGAGTGAGTTCAGCAGTCCCATTGCTTATGCTTTGGTCTGTTTGGCCACTGCCAGAAGGTACAATTTTTCACAAATGATTTTCAATGATCTTGTCTCAAACATGGGAAACAAAAAGAGCTTTTATATGTATCCCAGGTTTGTTCAAGCAGTTATCACTCATGAATTGACGAACATACCTCAACCTGTTGGGGTATATGTACCTAAACCCCCCAAAGGCAAGGTTTTCTCAAATATGAGAAGATCTGCTGGGGACTCTGAAGGAGTTGACACCCCATTGTTCTCTACAATGATGGTGGTGTCCCAACCCAATAAAGGTATGGCAGCAGGGTCAAGGCCCCCATTAGATCAATCCACTGCTAGCCAAGCCCAACCTTCCCACTCTATATCTATCCCACAGTCCCTACTTAATAAGCCCACTTCTCCCATTACCCAAACTTATACAAGGAAACAGGTAAAGAAGGCTCCTTCCCTTCTTGTACCATCACCCACTAAGCCTTTAAGCCCTCTAAGGGAGAATTCTCCCCTAGAGAATATCCAAAGGAAAACCACAAGGGTGTCTCCCAACCCAAAGGAGGTGCTCTCTGAGGAGGAGGTAGAGCATATGGGTGATGAGGCTGCCACTACTCCTGCTAGTACAGAGGAGGAAAGTGGTAACATTAATAAGACCTCCCCCATGGCAACTTTGGGTGAGCAATCATCCATAGGTCCCAGGTGCCAAGAAACCAAGGGGGTGGATAGTGCTTCTGCTAGGCAGAAGACTTCCACTACAAAAAGATCCAATGATCCATCAAAAGAGGGTAACACTTCTGGAGAAGGTGAGGACAGATATAACTATTATGAATTGATGGAAACCATGGGAAACATCAACATGGATGTACTCAAACAGGGCAAAGATATAGAAGAACTTAAACTCATAGTTCTGTCCCAACAAGTACAGATTGCCAAGCTAAAGAAAATGGTGACAAGTTTATTGCAAAAGAAGAGGAGAAAGCAGTTTGTACTAAAGAAGAGGAACAATGCTCAAGATGCTTCCAACAAGGGGGAGAAGCAAGAAAAGGAAACAGAAAAAGAAAGTTCAGCTGAAAAGAGAGTTGAAGTTGAGGGGGAGACAGAGGATGCAATAGAGGCAGAAATAGAAATTGCTCAAGCAGCAGCAACTGTTAATGCTGCTGAAACAAAAGAAGCAGCAGAAACAGAAGAAGCAGTAACAGGGCTCTCTGTAGAGGAACTGGAGATTGCAGAGACATTGGTTAAAGCCAAGAATGACACTCCTAAGGCTAGTCAAAAGGCCAAGGGAGTGATCATTAATGAAGGAGGTGGCTCAAAGAAAAGAAAAGAATCAAGTAAAGCAATCTTGAAAGATACAAAGGGAAAGGGAAAGGAAAAGCTTATTGAAACTGAATTGCCTTCAAAGAAAAGGAGTCAGATTGAAATGGATGAGGAAATGGCAAAGCAGCTTCAAGAGCAAATGGAAAAGGAGGAACAGATTCAAACAGAAACAGATAGAGAGATTGCAAAGATAATGGCCAGAAAACTAAATGCAGAGTATCAAGAAAGTCTAAAAGTAGCAGCTGAAGCCAAGAAAAGCTCTGTGAAAGTGTCTAAGCAAAGAATGCCAGTAATGAAGCAGAAAAGACAACCTTCTAAGACCTTTTTGGCCAATCAGGAAAGAAGAAGAATGATTAACTTCCTGAGAGGTGCAATTGGTGTCAAAGGGGAAATGTTTACCAATATGGCATACAGTCAGGTTGAGGAATTGTACAAGAAAGAAATGGCTAAACTCCAAGGGGACTCATCTCAAAGGGAAGAGGCTGAAAGAAGAATGAAGGAGAGGTATGACCTAAATATTCAACAACCATTCCCTGAGGAGACCACACCTTCAAAGGACAATGCTGAAGAAATGAAGGAAGAACAAGAGAATGCTGGTATAGAAATTAAATCTGCAAAGAGGGTGAAGACAATTGCTTCCAAAAAGCAGTCTAAAAGGTCAAGAGTGGAAGAAAGAGAAGAAACTGAAGCAGAACCTTCAGTCACACCTTCAGCAGAACATGTGCAGAACCCAGAACAGTCCAAAGAGCAATCAGATGAGCATGTGGGGCTGTATATGACTATAGTAAAACCTGTACAGGCTGTTCCAATCTCCATGAAGGCTCCAGAGATTATCTTTTGGGACATTCTAAGAGATAATGGAAAGGATTTCTTCAGACTTAAAAGAGTTGGTGGTGCATTTGAAGCATATTCAACCTGGGGGAGAGTAATCAGAGGTTGTTCAAGAGCAGACATAGAGGAAATGTACAAAGTGGGAATGAAACTCTATGAGCCTGTGTTGAAAGGTACTGAAGAAAATCTTCTCAAAGTGGCAATGGAATACTTATGTATGATGTTTGATCCAGAGAAGGTGGTGCATAGGATTAAAGATCTTCATCATGAGTATGTGTTCAAAAAGATTGATCATTGGATACTCTTTGAAAACTGTGGTGTGTACATGATTACAATTGATAAATGTTATCATGAATACTACCTAGTTGACAAAATATATGATCATAGCAAGCAGAAACTTGAAGGGATGCTGAAAGCTAAGCTAGTATGTACTAAGGATTCAGAAATGGCCAGAATTATGGTGAGAAGAACTATCAATCAAAGTCTGGGCCTAGATCCAAATTTGGGCAACTGAATGTGAGGTGTTGAAAGCATCTTGAAAATAAAAATTGAAGAACTTGACTTCTCTTCCTAAAAGTCAAGTTAGGGGGAGATTGTTGGGAACTGAAGAAAAACTCAAGTGTGGTTAATGTTGCTGGTTCAGAGTTAATACTGCTAGAAGACTTAAAGGTTAATACTGCTGAGTGTTACTACTGCTAGTACTATTAATACTGCTAGTCAAAGTTAGTGCTGCTTGAACAAAGTTAGTACTGCTTAGCTAGTTAGTACTGCTAGTAGTTAGTACTGCTTAGTAGTTAATGCTGCTAGAAGGAAGTTAATGCTGCTGAAGATTAATACTGCTTATATGATGAAGATTCGTATGAAAGGATATACATGGAAGCTTAGAGATATACATGGAAGATATACTGAAGATATTTTATTGTATTTATCTTTTGTATTCAGTATATATAGTGTATAGTTTAGAATAATGAATTAACTTTTTAGTTTTTCATTCTTCTAGAGAGAAAATCAACCTCAAGGCATAGATCCTAATTCTAGAGAAGTAGAATTCGTATTGGTGAGCCTGTTCATCAATATTGAGGTTGAGTGTGTAATCTTGTAACTTCAAAACATTCAATACAAGTTTACAGTTTGTTCTTCATATTTTCTGTATTGATTTACTGTTTTATTGAATATCAAAGTGTTATTCCGCAAACTTCTTTGATATTGTTTCTGAGATTTAATTCTTGTTGAGAATTCGATCCTAACACATGTTTACATAAACCTTGATTTATCTTTGTTTCTATAATTCAATCGACATTTTAGATCGTATCTTTTAGATTATAATTATGTATGTTAACAGAAATGGTTTTATATACTGCACATGTTTAGATATTTCATAAGTATATGTAGAAATGTTGTTTGATGATTTCCTGCATATTTTCTGTTATATATTAGTAGTTAATATTTCTATATATTTTGTTTAGTTTCTTAATCGATAAAAGTCGTTTTTAGTTCTTTTCAAATATAAGATTGTGTGGTGATAATCAACAGTTATATTGAGAAATTGGTTAACTCAAAGTTAAACGTTACGGTTGTCAGATATTCGTTTTACGGTTCATCACCAACGGAAGTTGAGGTTGTGATCGGAGACCGACTATTTGATAACCTTTATTCAACAAACCAAATTATAAACGGAAGTTTGAATTTGGCTTTTGGTCGATTAACCAACGATTCTAAAATTATCATGGAAATAGATAAAAGTAGGAATCGGGGAAATTGTTTTATCAAAACTTATTGCTTCTAGTTAAGTCGGATGTCACGGAAGTAGTCAACCGCTTAAGTAGGAAGGTTTACTTCACCTCGGAAGAGGGTCTTAAACGTTTTTAGAAAGATAAACTCCTATCTCGATATAACTGTTGGATGTCACCATTTCCATCTTGTCTTTGTCTTAGTTCGATACATATCCCAATTACTCATTTAAGTAAATTTGTACATCATTGTTATAGATAGTCTAAATCTCTTGTATGTGTTTATGTTTTATACTTGTATTTTGATTTATAGGTTAATCTTTAGTTTATAAAAATCCAATCAAATTACGTTCCCATAGCTAGTTCATGATTTGTAGCAGAATTAGTACTTAAACCATTACTCCCTGTGATCGACCCGTATGCTACACAACCCGTACGCTTGCGGTTAAAATATTGGACAACACAAATCATGGGACTCGCCATTTTTTCCGGTTTACAGTATGGTTGGAGTTCAAAAAAAATTAATGTTGGAGGACCCACTTTGATGTTTTAGTGTCATGGTTAGAGATGCTCTTATCAAAGCTAAAAGATAAAATGTAATTAATGATACACGTATCGTAAATGGATTCTCCACCCCATCCTGTGCTAGTAGGATCAACTCCTAGAACCATGAAATCATATTCCAAAAGTAAAAAACTCCATAACATCCTTACAAACATAAAACTTTGTCAACAAATATCATTACTCTAGACATAAATTTGGTGAAAGTTCGATTTTAGTTTATTTACCTTGGTGATTATGGAATGATACACCTTTGAGATAGTTCAACAGAGTTTTGAAAGTTCGTAAATATTACTTTTTTGGCATACAACATTCCATTAAGAGTCTCATAAAAAGAGTAGAAAACGTCGATCAAAGAAATCCACAAATCTATACAATGATTGATAGAAAAAGTGGAAGACTTGGAAGTCTTGAAAGTTTGCACATATCTTATAAACATATTAAGATATATGTGATAGAGGGATATCCATAAAAGCCAACCAAATTGGTGTTAGAAAGGAATTCCATAATCATCGATAATATATGTACCATGCAAAGTAATGTTTTGGATACGTAGTGTAACATCCTAAAAATTCAGAGTAATTTAAAACTTCATAAATAAGACAATATGACATATGTATTGCTATAAACTTCTCAAAAAGTGCATCAGTCCTTAAGACTTTACAAAAACCTGTACGGATTTAGAATTCATTAACAAACTAATCTAAACATAACTATCTAGATTACATCAGTTGACAATCCAAAATTCATCAAAAGAATGGGACTTAACAATGCCCAACTATTAACACACTATAGTCATCTAAAAAATGCCTCGAGACCAAACTCGTCTCTCAAAACCTAATGCATCCCACCGCTAAGGGAAACCTGTTATACATATCATTTGAGAAAAAGTGTTAGGCTTAAAACCTATTGAGAACATACAGTTCATAAATCTCAAGAGATATAATCAAATGCATCAAAGTAAATCCTTCCAAAGGTTTAGTTATGCAAAATACAGTTCTTTGATAATATACGGACAACCGGTCCAAAACACATCTTCCGATGACGGGGATTACCCGATTTACCAAGGATTATAGTGGAACACAAAGTAAGCCACAAATCCGAGTTATGAGCTAAATACATGGAACCATGGCCACGAACGCTTCGGTCCGTACTACGATGTGAGGGAGGCCCCCAAGGAACCAGTCATACTCTTCGTTAGACTACATTTGACCCATGGCTAGTAACCGGTCTCACATAACCGTACCAAGTGCCCCCGAAGATCAAATGTATCTAACTACAACAGAAGGGGCACAACCTTCCCAGCCATAAGTCGACTCGATACCTAGGGATCCACTAGTATAGTCATGACTTGTCACAATATTTCATGTGACCATTTTAAAGCTAGATAAACAGCTTTCAACACATTTATATTTCAAAATGCCATTTTCCAGGCCAACTGCTGGTAAGAAAGATAATCATAAAACCAGTTTATATACATTCTCTCAATAAGTCACAAACATAGGCAAGTAAAACATCATTTTACTTTTAATAAGGCGGAACCAGTCATTTTAGTCAAAATTGATCGGGAACCCCGAAAATCACCAAAAACTTCATTTATATCAAAATGTAGAGAACATGAAATCATACCGTAGAAATACTTCGGATTTCGCAAATAAGAGTTTTGACATGTATAAAGTTTGTAAAATGGTAGTAGGAACTCACCAGTAGGTTTTAGGATAGGACCCGGAAAACCAGATAACGATCACGACGTAGAGGTGAAGCTTAAAACACCGAAACCTCGGATCGAACACCAACTATTAACTACCAAACTCTAGAGAGAGAGAGAGAGAAACGATTTAGAGAGAGAAGAGAGAGTTAAGAGATTGAGAGAAATGAGATATTTTGGAAACTGAACCCTTAAGTCGGTCCAGGGGGATTCGCGGGTTATGCCGCGACCTCAACTCGCGGCATAACTCGCCCATGCCATAAAACCCTAAAACCAACAGAGGCTTTCGCGACAAATACCGCGACTACCCCTCTCATGCATGTCGCGAAGCTCGTAAACCTAAAATCAACAGTGGACATCGCGACTTATGCCGCGACTCCAAGTCGCGAGCAAGTCGCGAAACTCACTGGAAGTTCACCTTTTCACCGAAAACCACGCATTCGAACGATAAACTATTAACGTTGTTAACCACAACGGTTAAACACAAGATTACAACGATATGTATAATGAAAATCCAGGGTGTTACAATCCTCGCCAACTTGGGAATGATTTCGTCCTCGAAATCCAAACTATACAAAAAGATAAGGATATCTTCGCTTCATATCCTCTTCGGATTCCCACGTCACATTTGCTCATCGGTGATGCTTCCACTGCACCTTGACCAATGTGACTTCTTTGCGACGTAACTTCTTAGACTTTCTTTCTAAGATCGCGTCAGGCTCTTCTATACAACGGTTACCCTCGTCAACTGTCAATTCGGAGAGAGGAATAACGCTTTCCTCTTCCGCCAAACACTTCCGAAGATAACAAATATGAAACGTGTTGTGGATTCTGCTCAACTCTGGCGGTAGTTCCAATTGGTACGCTTGCAAACCTATCCGCTTGAGCACTTTGAAAGGTCCGAGTAAACGGGGACTCAGCTTCCCACGCTTTCTGAATCGTATAATACCTTTCCACGGCAATACCTTAAGCAACACACGATCGCCCTCTTGGAATTCCATCGGCCGCTTCTTCTTATCGGCATAACTCTTCTGCCGATCCTGAGCCGCTTTCAATCTTTCACGAATACATTTGACCTTATCAGACGTCTCTTGCACGATTTCAGGTCCGGCAAACTGATTTTCTCCCGCTTCAAGCCAACATACAGGAGTTCGGCACTTTCGCCCGTACAATGCTTCAAAAGGTGCCATTCCAATACTCGAGTGGTAGCTATTGTTGTAGGCGAACTCCACCAAAGGTAAGTGAGAGTCCCAGCTACCCCCGAAATTGATGACACAAGACCTCAACATGTCTTCCAATGTCTGGATCGTTCTTTCGCTTTGCCCGTCGGTTTGTGGATGGTAAGTCGTACTCAACTTAACTCGTGTACCAAGCTCTTTCTGAAACCCATCCCAAAAGTTCGAAGTGAACCGACTGTCGCGATCCGACACGATTGACAATGGTATGCCGTGCCTCGAGACCACCTCATCGATGTACAGTTTCGCTAGTTTGTCCATCGGTAATGTCTCGCGCATGGCCAAGAAGTGAGCGCTCGTTGTCAATCTATCAACTATCACCCAAATGGTATCGTGACCCCGAAGAGTTTTAGGTAACTTTGTCACGAAGTCCATAGTGATATGCTCCCACTTCCACTTGGGAATCTCTAGAGACTGAAGACTCCCATACGGTCGCTGATGTTCGGCCTTAACTTGCGAACACGTCACGCAACGCTCAACGTAACGTGCCACGTCAAGTTTCATTAGCGGCCACCAATAGTGCAGCTTCAAGTCTTTGTACATCTTTGTACTTCCCGGATGAATGGAATGCTTGGACTTGTGTGCATCTTCAAGCAACAGATCATGGTTACCCCCAAGCTTGGGTACCCACACGCGACCGTTGAACAGTTTTACCCCACGGCTATCTTCCGTTAAGATCAACTGTTGTTTTGTCATAACTTCCTCTTTGAGATTCTCTTCTAACAGTGCTTCAACTTGCGATGCTTTGATCTTTTCAACAAGACTAGACACCAACTCGATTCTCTAATGGGTAGCCTGAATACATCCACTATAGTCCTTCCGACTTAACGCATCGGCTACCACGTTTGCCTTACCAGGATGGTAAAGCAATTCACAGTCGTAATCTTTAAGCAACTAGAGCCACCGTCGTTGTCTCATATTCAACTCTTTATGATCAAAGACATACTTCAGGCTCTTATGATCTGTGTAGAGTGTACACTTTGTGCCATAGAGATAGTATCGCCAAAGCTTCATGGCGAACACCACCGCTGCTAACTCCAAATCGTGGGTAGGATAGTTCTCCTCGTGTATTTTAAGCTGCCTCGAGGCGTAAGCGATTACCTTGCCCCGTTGCATCAACACACAACCTAAACCCATTTTCGAAGCGTCGCTATAAACCACGAAGTCTTCTGACCCTTCAGGTAACGATAAGATCGGAGCTTCACATAACTTCTTTTGAAGGATACGGAAAGCCTTCTCTTGCGTTTCGGTCCATTCGAACTTCACATTCTTCCGAGTCAAAACTGTCAAGGAAGAAGCGATTTTCGAAAAGTCTTGGATAAATCTCCGGTAGTACCCTGCCAGACCCAAGAAACTTCGGATCTTTGACGGACTCTTGGGAGATTCCCAATTCATCATAGCTTCAATCTTGGAGGGATCCACTTTCACTCCGTCTCGAGTGACAACGTGACCCAGAAATTGTACCTCTTTAAGCCAAAAGTCACACTTGGAAAACTTGGCGTACAATTTTTCCTTTCTCAACACTTCAAGCACTTCTCGTAGATGTTGTTCGTGTTCTGACTCGCTCTTCGAGTACACGAGTATGTCATCAATGAATACAATGACCGACTGGTCGAGGAATGGTGGGCACACTCTATTCATCAAGTCCATAAATATCGCCGGTGCGTTCGTTAGACCAAAAGGCATTACAAGAAATTCGTAATGGCCGTAACGCGTTCTGAAAGCTGTTTTCGGAACATCTTCTTCACTCACCTTCACTTGGTGATAACCCGAACGTAAGTCGATTTTGGAAAAACAACCCGCTCCTTGAAGTTGATCGAACAAGTCGTCTATTCTCGGAAGCGGATATTTGTTCTTTACTGTATCTTTGTTTAACTCACGATAGTCAATGCACATTCTCATCGTGCCATCTTTCTTCTTTACAAACAAGACCAGAGCTCCCTAGGGTGACGAACTCGGTCTTATAAAGCCCTTCTCCAAAAGCTCTTGGAGTTGTGCCATCATTTCTTGCATCTCTGACGGCGCTAAACGGTAAGGAGCTTTAGCAATTGGTGCTGCTCCAGGCACAAGATCAATCCGAAACTCTAACTGACGATCGGGTGGTAACCCGGGCAAGTCGTCCGGAAAGACATCTAGAAACTCACGCACAATCTTCACATCTTCCAACTTTGATTTCTCTAACTTGGCATCGATCACATAGGCTAGGAAAGACGAACATCCTTTTACTAAGCACTTGTGTGCCTTTGCCATTGTGATTATTGCCACTTCACCTTTTCTCTTTTCACCATAGATGACAATGACTTCGCCAGAGGGGTTGGGAAGTCGAATCAACTTCTTGGAACATACGATCTCGGCATGATTGTTTGACAACCAATCCATGCCGACCACAACATCAAAACCCCCGATTAACATCGGCAGTAGATCGATTCAGAATTCTCTCCCTTCGATACTAAGAGCACACTGCTTCAGAACATCGTGGATCAGAACTTGACTACCATCGGCTATTTCTACTACTAATGCATCCTCGAGACTAGTAGTGGGCATAGCAAACTTTTGACGGAACAACTTAGATATGAAAGAGAAACTGGCACCCGTATCGAATAAAACACGAGCAGGTACAGAGTTTATAAGAAATGTACCCGATACCACATCAGCGGACGCCTTGGCCTCATCGGCCGTCATCTGAAATGCTCGACCCGGAACCCTCGGAGGGTTCTCCTTCTTTGCCGCCACGCTACCCGTCTTGAGCCTTGGGCAATCTCTCTTCACATGCCCCAGTGCCTTACACTCGAAGCAGACCATCCCCGCGACAGAACAGTCGCGGGCGGTGTGATCATTCTTACCACACTTGAAGCAGAATCTAGAAGTGGGGTTACAGTTACCGTGATGCTTTGTTCGACACTTCGAGCACCATCTGGCTTCTTGATAACCGTCAAAACTGCGGTTTCCGACAAAAGGTCGGGTTCTCTTGGGAGGTACAGAAATGCTCTCCCACTTTCTCTTATCAGTCCCCACCACAGCTTTCTCAGCTTTGTTCCTCGCGAACATCTCTTACATGTACTGAGCTTCTTCAACCATCTCGCGAAGGTTAGAAGCTTTAGAATTGTGGACCATAGATTGCATGTCCGCGGGTAGGCCATTCAGATAGGCCTTCATCTTATCCTTCACTGTTGGGGCAGCGTGCCCCACCAGATCAAGCTTCTCCATGAACTAACGGGTGTACTCTCTCACCGTCAGGTTTCCCTTTACTAGAGATCGGAATTCTTTCTTAATTCGGTCCATTGTTCTTTCATTGCAGAATTCTTCTAACAACTTTTTCTTGAACTCGGCCCAAGACAACTGAGCCAACACAATAGGAGATAGGGTGGATTGAATGACATTCCACCAAATGAGCGCAGTATCCCTCAGCAGTTGGGTACCGAACCGCACTCTCTGATCTTCTCCGCATTCGGAAGAGCCAAAGGCTTGCTCGACCGCTCGAATCCACTTCACACACAAGATTGGGTCGTCGGAACCAGAGAACTCTGGAGGTCCGCAACCCAGAAAGGATTTGTAGGAACAACTTTTCCCACTTCTTGGAGCATTAACAATCCTGCGTTCCTCAGCCCTGACCCCTGTACCAGCGCCTCCAGAACCCACTACAATGTTTTCCACAACCGTCTCATTCCTCCGATTGTTCACATCGCGGTCCTCAATCACTTTCAGCAGAAACTCTTGTTGTTTTGCCATCTCTTCTCTCATTGCCAACATCATGCTGGCCATCATCTCAGATGGGGAATTAGCATCCCTGATGACTGGGTGGGACGAAGCCAGGTCTACTCGCGGAATGACCTCTGGCCCCCCACCTAGCCCTTGCTGAACAGGTGGTCGCACCACAACCTCAACTCCCTCCGGCTGACCAGCGGTGGAGGCTATCGCTTCCAGACCATCAACACGCGTACGCGGTCTACCATGCGTATTCATCATGCCAAACTGCCTCGCAGAACAGGAAAAGAGATAAGAGAGAGTTGGAATAAACACAAAGGAAACGTACTACCACATTACCAATCGTCATAGCAATAGAAATTCAAGTACACTTACTTACGATATCCTCATAATAACATTAGCTAAGTGAGATTATGAACATATAACACAAAAAGGTTCTCGTCACGATCGCCACAACACCTGATAAACGCACTTTCCGATGACTCTAGACTAACCCATCTTAGAAGTTCTACCCAATCTCACGGATCAATTCTTATCATACTTGGTCTAAGTCCAGACATCTTACATTCATGCCTAGTTCACTTAAACTAGAGCTCTGATACCAACTTGTAACATCCTAAAAATTCAGAGTAATTTAAAACTTCATAAATAAGGCAATATGACATATGTATTGCTATAAACTTCTCAAAAAGTGCATCAGTCCTTAAGACTTTACAAAAACCTATACGGATTTAGAATTCATCAACAAACTAATCTAAACATAACTATCTAGATTACATCAGTTGACAATCCAAAATTCATCAAAAGAATGGGACTTAACAATGCCCAACTATCAACACACTATAGTCATCTAAAAAATGCCTCGAGACCAAACTCGTCTCTCAAAACCTTGTGCATCCCACCGCTAAGGGAAACCTGTTATACATATCATTTGAGAAAAAGTGTTAGGCTTAAAACCTATTGAGAACATACAGTTCATAAATCTCAAGAGATATAATCAAATGCATCAAAGTAAATCCTTCCAAAGGTTTAGTTATGTAAAATACAGTTCTTTGATAATATACGGACAATCGGTCCAAAACACATCTTCCGATGACGGGGATTACCCGATTTACCAAGGATTATAGTGGAACACAAAGTAAGCCACAAATCCGAGTTATGAGCTAAATACATGGAACCATGGCCACGAACGCTTCGGTCCGTACTACGATGTGAGGGAGGCCCCCAAGGAACCAGTCATACTCTTCGTTAGACTACATTTGACCCATGGCTAGTAACCGGTCTCACATAACCGTACCAAGTGCCCCCGAAGATCAAATGTATCTAACTACAACAGAAGGGGCACAACCTTCCCAGCCATAAGTCGACTCGATACCTAGGGATCCACTAGTATAGTCATGACTTGTCACAATATTTCATGTGACCATTTTAAAGCTAGATAAACAGCTTTCAACACATTTATATTTCAAAATGCCATTTTCCAGGCCAACTGCTGGTAAGAAAGATAATCATAAAACCAGTTTATATACATTCTCTCAATAAGTCACAAACATAGGCAAGTAAAACATCATTTTACTTTTAATAAGGCGGAACCAGTCATTTTAGTCAAAACTGATCGGGAACCCCGAAAATCACCAAAAACTTCATTTATATCAAAATGTAGAGAACATGAAATCATACCGTAGAAATACTTCGGATTTCGCAAATAAGAGTTTTGACATGTATAAAGTTTGTAAAATGGTAGTAGGAACTCACCAGTAGGTTTTAGGATAGGACCCGGAAAACCAGATAACGATCACGACGTAGAGGTGAAGCTTAAAACACCGAAACCTCGGATCGAACACCAACTATTAACTACCAAACTCTAGAGAGAGAGAGAGAGAGAAACGATTTAGAGAGAGAAGAGAGAGTTAAGAGATTGAGAGAAATGAGATATTTTGGAAACTGAACCCTTAAGTCGGTCCAGGGGGATTCGCGGGTTATGTCGCGACCTCAACTCGCGGCATAACTCGCCCGTACCCTAAAACCCTAAAACCAACAGAGGCTTTCGCGACTAATGTCGCGACTACCCCTCTCATGCAAGTCGCGAAGCTCGTAAACCCAAAATCAACAGTGGACATCGCGACTTATGCCGCGACTCCAAGTCGCGAGCAAGTAACGAAACTCACTGGAAGTTCACCTTTTCACCGAAAACCACGCATTCGAACGATAAACTATTAATGGTGTTAACGACAACGGTTAAACACAAGATTACAACGATATGTATAATGAAAATCCAGGGTGTTACACGTAGTAAGAAATACAAAGGGGGCGTGTATCCAACAATTACATGGTAATTGCATACCAGTAATAGTCAACACTTTCACTTAACTTGTCGGGTAATAGTCTAGTCCTATAAAACGACACCATATGCAACTTTTTTATCGAGTAAGTATTACCGGGTAATAGTCGTCACTCTCAGTAACCGGGTAACACTATTTATCCTTATCATCGCTATTATCGGATAAGATTTTTCATCTTTGTCATGTTCATTTTATAAGGTAAAATGAGCCAATAAGCGGGTGAACATCTAGTAAACGTCCTGTAACACCCTAAAATTTAGACGGAATAAAAGCTCAAATTTTCGACAATATGACGGCTATAAACTGAGTAAACCTGGGTAAACCAAAACCTGTCATAACAATCCCAGAGTATCATCCCGAGATCGGGGAATAAAGTTGTAGCCTTTACAAATAAGTCAAATGAAGAATAATCCTTAACAACCCAATAATCAAACTTAAACAAGAAAGATTAATATCGGGTGTTGCTATTCCTCCAAAATGTGTATCCACTATCACCAACGTATCGGTCAATAAATCGACTCAAAAAGACCGCTCTTGACCTCTAGGTCGTCCGCTCATTCACGAGGTTCAGAAACGCCTCGACGCTAAGGCCCTCGACACCCAGACCTCTAGCGTCGAAAAAGATCGGATTTTCGGGCTTCAGGGAGTCTGGGCGAAAGTGACATGGGTCACAATCGCATGTCACTCTCGCGGAGGGCATTGTTGCCCGCGGTACAATCTCAGCGAGAGTGCCAAGCGAAAGTGACATATGTCACTTTCACGAGGCACTATCGCCGGCGGCCTCTGGTTATTTTAAATCCCGAATTTTCAGCCTTTTCATTTGTTATCTTCACCCACTTCACTCTTCTCTCCCAAGAACCGAGCCTCACCCTCCCCTTACGAACCCTAACTCATTTTTGGGTGTTTTGTCATAAAACCAAGTGTTCCTTCATCTCCTAACGATGTTATGGAAGCTAGATTTATTATCCTTTCATCTTCACCTTCTTCACCCAAGCTTTCTAGGGTTTCATCCAACTCTCCCCCATTTTGAAGATTTGGAGTTTGTGGCTCATTTTGGTGACCTAGAAGTGTTTGTTTGACGGATTCAAGTTGTGGTTGAGGTAATCATCCATTTTCTTCATTTATGGAAATTAGGGTTTTGGTTATATGATGAGATCTTTGTGTAAAATGTTTGAGGAACAATTATTTATGGTGGAATGAGTATATTTATGGTTGGTAATTGTGGATCTAGGTTTTATCGAAGAAGTTGCTCATGGATTCGGATTTCTTCAAGAAAGCTCAAGTTGGGGTAAAACCTAGATTTAGCCTAAATCTAGCAAGGTGAGTTCAAGTTGATTTATGAAAACGGTGTACATGCCAAAATGTTTATTTTAAAATGTTTGTGTTTTACCTCATATGGTTAACTGCTGATAAGTTTTAGTTAATTTGAAATGTTTAGTTTTATAAACATGTTGAGACACCCATTTTGGGATCTTTGGGTATTTTGGTAAATAAATCATGTTGAAATGTTTCTTTGATGATTTTACATATATACTTGGAGTTCAATTGACGTAAGCGTCATTTTGTGTATTTGATCGTAATAACCTTTTTAGGAAATACATATTATTGTATTATGAGGGGTTTTGAAAACATAAGGGTATAAGTTCACTTGGAAAATGGTTTGTCTCGACCAACGATGAGATTTGGGTTAATTACACTTTTAGTCATGTTTGCATAATAGTTGGTCAAACGTGTTTCCATGTTTATATTGGTTTTCATTTGGGTATTTACGTAAAGTGTTGGGCCTTTGGCTCGGTTTTGACTAAATGAGTCGTGTGGACACTTGTCCGGATTTATAACCGTCGTGGGTTTTGAGTATGATGGCGCATATTTGTGTCATTTGTGAATTACATGTTTTGGGAGCTATGGTCTTTCAATTGGAGTCATGTAATTTTAGACAGTGTTGTATTGGATCCATAGGCACGTAAGTCTGTTGGTTTTGTAAGGCCTGAGGTTTTGGGTTACATTTAGTGACCGCTCGGGTTTGCTACCGAGTAGGAATATGTGGTTCGAGCCACAGAGTTGAAACTCGTCTAGATTGGATAGGCACCCGGGTCCGTAAGACCCCGGAGTGGAACTCGACGGAGTATGGCAAGGGGCAGCAACAGGTCTGAGGATTGTGATGTCTTGTATGGCATGGGAACTAGGACCGGGGCACGTTGGTGAAATCCAATAACATCACGGGTGGCCCCATTCACGTGTTCTCGCCACCCCAGATGGAAACGTTTAGAGGACATGCAAGGAAGTCGCGTGAACGGCCTACTTGCGTGTTTCTCTATTCTCAGTATTTACGGATCTCCTCATCGTTGATTCGAGGTATTTTAAATGGTAATGTCGTATTTTACCAACTTTGATTTTTATGTGCTCGACGATAAATTATGGCTTTAATATTGGGTTTTCCCCACGTATATTAAGGTTTGAATGGAATGCGTCATTTCTACGTTTTCAGTACTTAGTTTCTTTCCATTTTACGATTGCGTGAGTTTCGGGTCAATTGTCCGTGTTCACGACAATGTTTATTTATATAGTTTCTCATCTATAGTTTATGGGTTGTGCAATATGTTCCACCCGTGTTGGGTATTTCGAGATATAACATTTACCCGCGTTTTATAAAATTGGGAGTTCTCTCTCTATTCTCACTTTGAGCATGTTTTGGGTTAAATCTAAGTTTTTGAAAGAATGTTTTATATTGGAATCTTATTCTTTAAAACAACTTGGTTTGGTTAGCGATCAACTTGGTGTCTCTTTCGTTTAAAATGCATGTTTATTAATAAACGAGTCGTTTTCATAAGCAAAGCATATCACTTTGAAAGATTATGATTTTAATTGCATTCTTCCATTTTAAACGGTTTATTTATTTATGTTGAAAACTCTTGAGCTCACTAGGCGTTAAGCCTAACCTTTTTTTTTGTCGACATGTGCATCAGGTTCCAGATGGGGGTTTGGTTCTAGCAGTTCTATGAGGAGGTGTGCTTAGTTTTTCACAAGCGTAAGTAATTGGTGAAGTCTTCCGCAGTTTGGAGATAGTGACCATTATTGGGTTTTAGTAGCACCCGTCCTTATTATAGACTGTTTGTATAGAATGAACGTGTGTATTGAGGTTAATTCTTAAATTGTGTTTGTAGACGATGCAATTATCGATGTATTTAGAAATTTTAAATTGGTTGCTATTTCCAGAATTCAGGGTGTTACAAGTTGGTATCAGAGCTTAAGTTTGAGAGAATTAGGTATTGATTTTTTTGATGCCTAGACTCAAACTAGCGTTTTTGTAAGTGATTGTAAGTGAAGTTGCACATTAGGTACCTTAAGATAAGATATCTTGGAGTTGATCGAGTCGCTAGAAACGGGAAATTTGTCAAGGGTCGCAAGGACAATCATGTAAGGTACGTTCATAATGGCACCTGGCCAGTGTTATGGTGAACCTACATGTTACATGTGTATACTTGAACTACCTTGATATGATGACCGTTGGGGTAGTGAGAAAGTTTATAAGCGAGTGATCTAAGGAAAGGTTGATGTCTATAGCAATGTCACGTTAAAGTGATAGTTAAGTGCGGTGAATGCATTAAGTTGATCATCTTGAGTTAGAATTATTGGTTGGATTAGAACTATAAGTTCGTTAGACCAAATTTATTTCGAGGAAAAAAAATTGTAAGTTAACCAAATTAGTGGATTTGTAGCTCTAAGATGTTTGATGCATCCGGATGGCAACCGTATGTCGAGGAAGGGAGGAGTGTAGTCCTAAGATGCTGAGTGCCGACCAAATCTATGCACGAAATGTATTTCTAAAATGAATTTGCATAAATTGTTTCTCATGTCCTCAAACATAAAGTGAGCTATATTACAAAGTCTCGATAAAGCATTTATTACTCATCAGATTTTAAACCACGAGTTTAAGCATGCATAAGATTGTTTTGTTGCACGCGATGGCATATTGTTGTTAAGAATCTCTTCGTACACGTTCCATGTCTAACGCTATTTTCGAATATTATAATATCAGTGTTGTAATGTTATTTGAATTATTGGGCAAGTAACTGTGGAATTTTTGACCTTGACATTGGATCTATTCCGCGTATGTTAAGGTTTTAAAGGAAGAGTTGTCCCATGTTCTGGAGTCGGGATTTTCTGTAGAATTTTAGTCTGTTTGAGTCGTGTTCAATTTTATGAAGTATAATTTTGCAACGTTTCGGGCGTGTTTCACGAAGGTTTTGTTGAAAAGGGTCACTCTATCTTACGTTGCGATTTAGAATTTGACATTTTGGATTTATTGCCGTATTACGTTTTTTTTTATTATGTTGGGAAATAAAATTTTGATACGTTTGATTTTAGCGTTATCGAGTTTTATGAAAGTTCAGTTAGGTTTTATGGTGTCTTATCTTACGACATTTTGCGTCACGTAGGTGAATTTTGGGACGTGTATACGTACATTATTGTGTGCGTTGATTTATAAGTTTTGGTAATAGACGTCATCTCACGCGTTGTTTTGGGAAAGTTTCATTTTCACGTGATTTACCTCTGGACTATATTCAAGTGTCAATCATTTTATACTAACCTTATTTGGATTAAGTTATACTATTGGTGTGAGTAATCGTATAAAAGATTTTTGTATTTCAGATAGAACTTTTGTTCTGAACATATTTCAGTTATTGATTTTACTGTTAGAAATTTTCCGTAGTGCATGAAGTGAATTTCGGTTTGCATGTCACTATAGTTACCGCTTTGGTCAAGTGTGTTTTATCTGTGCGGCTCAAAGTTTTAAGCTCGATTTGAAATTTATTTACGTTCCCATCGTTTTACCGAGTTTTGGGGAAATAAACTGATGTATGCAGGACTTGTTGAAAATTTATGCCACAACACCTTTTGATAAAAGGGGAAGAATGTTAAAGTTCAAATTGTGAATTTCTCTTTTGGAGTTGTACAAACATCTATTACACGTGTTGTGGTGTGGAAATTTATTATCATGTTTATAGTATAAATTTTGCTACACATCTTTGTTACCGTTTTACTAATGTGATTACTGATCAAACGAATTTTGGAAATGGATTTTTATATGCGCAACGTCGATGTTCAATTTTAAAAACCTATCGAGTGATTGGTAGTGTATTTTACTGCACGTTTAATTGTTATAAAACTTATGTCATTGAGAGTTTTATAAATTTCGAATTGACATTCTGGTTGAAAAACCTTGAACTCATTAAGGTTGTAGATTTAAAACCCCTATAGTTAGAAGAGTTGCAATTAAAGGACTAAAGGAGTCATTGGGAATTGAAGCGTCGGATGATTCGACTTGTGGTTAGCCTTGGATTTTGGGTTCCAGTTTATAAATTGATGCACGCATGAATAATTGTGATATTATAAATATGCATTCTTCCAGTTATGTAAGTTATGATTTTATCCATCCGGTAAAATTTCGGGTTAAAACCTTATGCGGTTATTTAAGAAGGGTTGGATCTGAATTGATGGGTTAGCTATGCAGTAGTATGTTACGTGCGATGGTGTATCATCTTTGTAAGCATTCGGGAATTGAGGATGCATGGTGTGTTGTAAAGACTTTATGTTTAGAGCCTTACTGCCACTTTAAGTGTAAACTTTAAAATTTTCGGGGATCATCCCAGTGCAGACCGACTGGTTAATTTGAGGACATTAAGTCCTTGGAGGGTTTGGAAGTATTTCAGTTGGATTGCGGAAAATGTTAGCCTTTGGTGATGGAATTTAGAAGAAGGTTAAGTGTGATGATTAAGTACCGATGTGTGTAAGTAGTCTCGTAGTGATAAAGTTTGTATTAAGGGAATATTTGGAGATTAGGAGTGGAACAGAGTTGATTGATAGCCGAGACTGCATTGACCGGTTACCTGGAGAGCGTATTGGTGCGTCTCGGAAAGACGGCCTTGTCAAAATCAAGAACCGATCATTAAGAATTTTGGGAACTTTTTGGAGGTTGATGTCGAATTTTGGTTTAGGTCCAGAATTAAGTTGAGCTGAGGTGAATTGGCCGGTGTGAAGTGGAGGGCATAGACTACTCTTAAAATAGTAAGCGTCACCCAAGGTTAGGAGACAACCGTAGTCTTGTGAGCAAAGACTACCTTAGTGAGTTAAGAGTTCACTCGGACATAAGTGTAACTTGCCCAGAGGGGGGCGGTTGTCGTAGGTAACGGCATAAGGGTTATGGTAGTGGTTCTGGATTATGGATTAAGGATAATCTATCCTATAGGCAACGTTTGTTGAAATCTAGACTTCGAGGACGAAATCTCTTTTAAGGTAGGGAGGATTGTAACACCCGTAATTTTTGGTAAGTATAAGAGCCACCCAGGCGTTTCTAAACCTCGTGTTTGGTGGGATTCATGTGGGGAAAACACTTCTAAAAGTCCCAAAGAGTGTCGAGGGCCTTAGCGTCGAAAAAGATCGGATTTTCGGGCTTTGGGGAGTCTGGGCGAAAGTGACATGGGTCACAATCGCGTGTCACTCTCGCGGAGGACATTGTTGCCCGCGGTACAATCTCAGCGAGAGTGCCAAGCGAAAGTGACATATGTCACTTTCGCGATGCACTATCACCGGCGGCCTCTGGTTATTTTAAATCCCGAATTTTCAGCCTTTTCATTTGTTATCTTCACCCATTTCACTCTTCTCTCCCAAGAACCGAGCCTCACCCTCCCCTTACGAACCCTAACTCATTTTTGGGTGTTTTTGTCATAAAACCAAGTGTTCCTTCATCTCCTAACGATGTTATGGAAGCTAGATTTATTATCCTTTCATCTTCACCTTCTTCACCCAAGCTTTCTAAGGTTTCATCCAACTCTCCCCCATTTTGAAGATTTGGAGTTTGTGGCTCATGTTGGTGACCTAGAAGTGTTTGTTTGACGGATTCAAGTTGTGGTTGAGGTAATCATCCATTTTCTTCATTTATGGAAATTAGGGTTTTGGTTATATGATGAGATCTTTGTGTAAAATGTTTGAGGAACAATTATTTATGGTGGAATGAGTATATTTATGGTTGGTAATTGTGGATCTAGGTTTTATCGAAGAAGTTGCTCATGGATTCGGATTTCTTCAAGAAAGCTCAAGTTGGGGTAAAACCTAGATTTAGCCTAAATCTAGCAAGGTGAGTTCAAGTTGATTTGTGAAAACGGTGTACATGCCAAAATGTTTATTTTAAAATGTTTGTGTTTTACCTCAAATGGTTAACTGTTGATAAGTTTTAGTTAATTTGAAATGTTTAGTTTTATAAACATGTTGAGACACCCATTTTGGGATCTTTGGGTATTTTGGTAAATAAATCATGTTGAAATGTTTCTTTGATGATTTTACATATATACTTGGAGTTCAATTGACGTAAGCGTCATTTTGTGTATTTGATCGTAATAACCGTTTTAGGAAATGCATATTATTGTATTATGAGGGGTTTTGAAAACATAAGGGTATAAGTTCACTTGGAAAATGGTTTGTCTCGACCAACGATGAGATTTGGGTTAATTACACTTTTAGTCATGTTTGCATAATAGTTGGACAAACGTGTTTCCATGTTTATATTGGTTTTCATTTGGGTATTTACGTAAAGTGTTGGGCCTTTGGCTCGGTTTTGACTAAATGAGTCGTGTGGACACTTGTCCGGATTTATAACCGTCATGGGTTTTGAGTATGATGGCGCATATTTATGTCATTTGTGAATTACATGTTTTGGGAGCTATGGTCTTTCAATTGGAGTCATGTAATTTTAGACAGTGTTGTATTGGATCCATAGGCACGTAAGTCTGTTGGTTTTGTAAGGCCTGAGGTTTTGGGTTACATTTAGTGACCGCTCGGGTTTGCTACCGAGTAGAAATATGTGGTTCGAGCCACAGAGTTGAAACTCGTCTAGATTGGATAGGCACCCGGGTCCGTAAGACCCCGGAGTGGAACTCGACGGAGTATGGCAAGGGGCAGCAACAGGTCTGAGGATTGTGATGTCTTGTATGGCATGGGAACTAGGACCGGGGCACGTTGGTGAAATCCAATAACATCACGGGTGGCCCCATTCACGTGTTTTCGCCACCCCAGATGGAAACGTTTAGAGGACATGCAAGGAAGTCGCGTGAGTTTTGGGTCAATTGTTCGTATTCACGACAATGTTTATTTATATAGTTTCTCATCTATAGTTTATGGGTTGTGCAACATGTTCCACCCGTATTGGGTATTTCGAGATATAACATTTACCCGCGTTTTATAAAATTGGGAGTTCTCTCTCTATTCTCACTTTGAGCATGTTTTGGGTTAAATCTAAGTTTTTGAAAGAACGTTTTATATTGGAATCTTATTCTTTAAAACAACTTGGTTTGGTTAGCGATCAACTTGGTGTCTCTTTCGTTTAAAATGCATGTTTATTGGTAAACGAGTCGTTTTCATAAGCAAAGCATATCATTTTGAAAGATTATGATTTTAATTGCATTCTTCCATTTTAAACGGTTTATTTATTTATGTTGAAAACTCTTGAGCTCACTAGGCGTTAAGCCTAACCTTTTTATTTGTCGGCATGTGCATCAGGTTCCAGATGGGGGTTTGGTTCTAGCAGTTCTATGAGGAGGTGTGCTTAGTTTTTCACAAGCGTAAGTAATTGGTGAAGTCTTCCGCAGTTTGGAGATAGTGACCATTATTGGGTTTTAGTAGCACCCGTCCTTATTATAGACTGTTTGTATAGAATGAACGTGTGTATTGAGGTTAATTCTTAAATTGTGTTTGTAGACGATGCAATTATCGATGTATTTAGAAAATTTAAATTGGTTGCTATTTCCAGAATTCAGGGTGTTACACATATTCTAACCATTTGGGTCACTTTAATATTTTAGATTCTAGCTTGGAATTCCAAATGCTCAAACCAAGACCATTGTAAAACCAATATTCAAAGTACAATCTTATCAGCAGTTCAACATGAAATTTCATCAATACTTTGTTACATGAATCTTTAAAGCTAGAGAATGGAAAAGCATGATGCCAAGTCTTATTCACATATAAATCCCATATATCCTTTTCTTTTCTTGAAATTCCATCTAAACACATAAACCCTAGAACCTCCAAAATTAGGGTTTTAGGTGATAATGCACCCCAAGTTGTATAAGTGAAAATGGAGATGACTAGTAGGTTAAAAACTTGATTTTAACATGTATAGAGCTTATGAAAAAGGATGAACTCACCTTGGAGGGTTGTATATGAACCCTAAAATCCAAGCACAAGAGAAGGGATGAAAAAGAGCCTTAAGAGGTTTAAGTCTTGATCAATAAATGTTCAAGGACCCTAAAGTTGACATAAATGATCAATGAAGGAGGTAGATGATAGTAATAATGGCAAAGGAGAGAAGGGGATTGAACTTACCAGATCTTAGGGAGAAAAATCGCAACCACCAAGTGTTCTAAAAACTAAGATTGGAATAAATGAGGGTTTGGCCGAGTTCCCTCTTTTATTTAGGGTTTGCACGCGCGCGAGTTTTCGTGCGGTTCCACTCGCGCGGTGAGCCGCGCGGAACACTGGAGCCGCGGTTGGGCAGAGACCAGCTGTAACATCCTAAAATTTAGGGTGAATTTAAAACTTAAAAATTCGGCTATATAACGTCTGCAAATGGAGTAAACCAATCCACCCGAAAAGGGAGACCAAACAACCTGTATAAATTGGATAAGACAAACTAGCCCAAGAGTATGTCAACCCATGATGGGGACTAAAGTATGATAATTACAAAATCCAAAACAATATAAAGAATATAAATCGACAACCTAATAATCTAACTTGGACAAGTAAGATTAAGGTCGGGTGTCGCTATTCTTCCAAAAAGGGTAATTTCTATACTTTAATGAATTGGTCACTAAATCTTCAAAAAGACCGCTCTTCACCCCAAGGTGATCCTCTCAATCACGACGAGCCCCACCGCTAGAATGACCTGCCATACATGACCACCAAAGAACAAGCGTTAGGCCAAAGCCTAGTGAGAATAATTAAGCGGAAATAATATTTAAATGATAAAGCCATTCGAAGTCATGCGGCCGATCTAGTCGTGAGATAAATCAAAACAAGCCAAATAAACCATTAGCGTTCGACATATGATACCAATAATTACAAACCACATAGCGAGCTCAACTACTCCAAGTCTATTGCCCAAAAACATCAAGTCAACCACTCCAGGTCTATTCTTGAGAGTTCCAGAACAGGGGAACTCGAGCAAAAGGGGATTACACCTTACTGTCCATGGGACGCTGCCCGACCGTATAGGCCCACACCTTACTTACCATGGAGCCCGATGCCTATCCCGTGCCAAGGGTAAACCTAATGTCCGGACGAGACATAGGAATACCGTGCCTATGGATCCATTGCACTAAAACTAAATGCCAAAACATACTAGCATATGGTATGCTCACATAAAACATATATGTAGAAAGATCGTATGTAAGAGGTTACCAACATAAAAATCTTGAATCTCACTAATGAGGAGACTTTAAATAACAAAACTCATCAACAAAATACCATACATATTCTTCATTAAATGTCAAGATTGTAATTAATTCACCCAATACTTGTTTTCCCAAAACTCCCAAATACTCCACTTTGGTTAACCAAAAATCCCATAGAACCAATATTTGTCTATCAAATGAGTAGAATTCAAGGATACCATCTCTTTTATTTTAGAATACATTCCTTTCATTTTTACTTAGGTTACCAAACCCTAATATCCCCAAAATCCACATTTAGGTTAGAAAAACATGAAGGATCAAAATACAAGAGATATGAACATAAATTGAGGTTAAGAGAAATAAGTAAACTCACCTTGTAAGGGTTATTAACAAACCCTAGATGTAGATATTTTAGAGGAAAGAGGAAGGAGGAAGGACCCTTGAACTTTAAGCACCAAGCTCTGAATCACAACAATCACCTAGGACCATAACCGAAAATCATAAATGAACATCCTTCCAAGAAGCATTCAATGAGGGAAGGTGAAAACCCTACCTTTTTGTTCTTCAAAATCGACTTCAAATAGCTCTTAACAAAACCAAATGAGCTAAAAACGGGTTGGTGAGCATTTAAGGGCATGGAGCCCGTCGGCGACATTGCCCTGCGACTATGACACTGTCATAGTCGCTTAGTCACAATCGCCCGCGTCCAGGGACTCACGGTACCATCCTGGCGACAATGACACGCGACAGTGACACATGTCATAGTCGCTGGTCATAGTTGTCGGGTTCTCCCCACCCACGGTACATCCTTCGCGACTTTGCCCCACGACAGTGACCTCTGTCACAGTTGCGGGCATTGTCGCCCCAGACTTGCCACAGTCTGTTTTTACCCCAAATCAAACCCGAAAACACACATCTCCCTCGCTAGGTTCGATAATAAGATTTATGATCAAATTAGCGACATACCGGGATTGCGGGTGTTAGCGGTCCCACTCATGCGGTGAGTCGTGCCAAACATTGTTGAACTTTCTTCTTCTTCCTTTCTACTACCTTGGCTAACAAGTGAAAGAGATAGTTATTTCAGATCGTAACACCATTAAGACTCAAAATTCGGGGTGTTACACGTCCCATAAGTGGTGATGCAACCAGACAATTCATCAAAACAAAAATATAATGAATATTTAGATCATCTTCTAATTCATTGCAAAAGAAATAGCATACAACAAACTAATACAAGACACAATACTTTGAAATGCATACATTAACTGATGATCCAAAAATAAGCAACTGAAAGTTTGAATGAAACGTATGACAGTACCTAATTTCATAATTTTACATACGAAAATTCGAAGGATTTGAAGGAGGAGATTGAAAATTTCACCCAAAGGATGAAGCCAAAATGATCAACACTTCTCTTTACATTGTGAAGCAAGCATCCTATACAACTATAGGGTTGGTTTCCGGTAAGAAATTGATGTTAACGTGAGAAGCGTGAGAAGTGGTTATCAACCGTTGGATGAGAAATAGATGCACATTAGAATGAGATGCACCGAGATGCAACGGAACAACCCTCTTCTAAACCGCAATTCATAGGAGGGCATGAGAATAAAAGTGATCGACGGTTCAGATCCACTTCTCACATGATCCTTCGCCTGCAACTATAGTGGAGTACCTACATATCTTTAGAAGTTTGTTGTGTTGATACTTATTTATTTTGGCATGCATGCTTGAGAAAACTAACTTCCTAGAAGTTCCCAAAAAAGTTAGAACCAAGAGATTGATCAACTTGCAAGTTGGTGTTAAAGGAAAACTTGAAAACACATATATTTTTTCAAGTTACATAGGTATAGCAAATAGGAAACAGAGATGTGTCTAGCTCAAGGGCATAAACAATGAGAAACACCACCCTGCCTTAGGGGCCGTTTACCAAATGCTTACTCGGGTAAGTGCTTACCAAGTCACGTTACCTTACCGGGTGAATATGGCAAGGATCAAGAATCTTATTTGGTAAGAGCAAAGGTAAGGACCAAAAGTCTTACCCGGTAAGTGACGGTGAAGACTCTTACCATGGTTAGTGCTTAGCAAAAAAATGGTTGCATACGATACCGTTTTGGTAGACTAAAATCTTTACCGGTAAGTAAGTGATAGTTTTGAATTTTACCGGTAAGCGTTTATCCGGGTAAACGTTAAACGCTTGGTAAACGGCCCCTTAGATTCGACACAAAAAGAAAAGAACCTCTATTAGTCAACAACATATGCTTTTGAGCACGAACCAGATGAAATTGTACCAATGAGTGTAAATATTAAATTCACTTAACATGAGTTTATTGGATATGGGGAGAAATTTGGATTGAAAAGAAGTTTATCACTTAAATATAACAGACAATACGCAACAGGTTATTGTCTAGCTGTTTAAGAAGGAACATAAAACGTTTATTAGCAGGATATGGAAGAAGAAAGAATGTTGTATTAAAAATAAATCACAAGACTGAACAAACCGTTATCCAATATCCATAATCAAAAGATAAAACAAGAAATCAAATATCAAATATCAAATCGAGCCAAATGTTAGTGGACGCATAATGAACTCAGTTTTGCATCATCTAAGATGTCCCGAATGCGGAACCAAGTAGCTCATCTCCTGCTACGTCACAATACAAACATAGAAGGTAAAAAGCCAATTAGTATAAGATAGATAAATAGTTGCACTGCTTACGATACAAAGGTGTGTAATCATTAAATTATTTACAAAACCGAAAACACAGACCATTAAAACCATCCAGATTCATTCAGCTTTCGCATCCTTAGCATATACAATTAAAATGAAATCTTTTTATCTGATAACAGCTCCACCGAGATTAGCGTTAACCGCACTAAACCATCGTTCTTTTGTCTTTGTCTGTGCTTTTGGTGCAAATCAAAATTAATAAAACAAATATCTATAAATTCCATTCAAGTATGGGATAAAAGGCTTGTTGTGGAGAAACATGAAGCAAGAATTGATCACATATTAGTAAGGATGATATATGGCTATTGACCCATTGACAAGCATACATTTCAAAGAGGAAAATTGATAGGTTTAATATCATGATCATGCCATACATCTCAACAAATAACTTCGTTAAAATAAAGAACATGAGGAGTTTTTATCTTTTCCCCTGAGAGATTTCTAAGAGGGGTGCACCAGGAATAAAAATAATTTTACTGCTAACTTTTCTTGGTTGTTCTCATCAGTTCATTTCTCCTTTGTAGTAAATTATCATCAAATGCCATGGTGCAGTCTTGTAGAGAAGGTAATGATGGTCCTAATGGTGTTGCTCTTCTTTTTGTTGGTACCAAGGAAAATGTAAATCTTTTTACTAAAATATTGGCACCATGAGCC
Organism: Arctium minus; assembly: GCA_954870635.1. Taxonomy (NCBI): domain Eukaryota; kingdom Viridiplantae; phylum Streptophyta; class Magnoliopsida; order Asterales; family Asteraceae; genus Arctium; species Arctium minus. The sequence continues at coordinate 14,399,207 of OX941080.1, forward strand.
TCATTGAAAGTGATCGAATGTATCACCCTATTCCGAAATGCTTCAAAACAGGTAAAAGATTATTCACATAGTTAAATAGATTCCTGATTTGCTTACATTACCTGGGTGTTCAATCATCCATCAAATTTGTCTTCAAGCATTTGCGAAAAATCCTATTACATAAAGTTGAATTCAAATAGTGTATTACCAACCCCAAACGCTTAAAAAGATGCACACAAGACTAAGCCGACAACTTTCATTTTCTTTTGGATGTACATCTTCTTTTGGATTTCAACACCAATGTCGTCTTCCATTTTCTGCTACCTAAATGACAATAGTTTGCATACATACCTATATTATATATATCATATATGTATTACCAAACCCCAAATGCTTAAAACGCGAAAACGGTACCTGCGTCTATGAAAGTTGACTCCAACGCTCGAGAAATCTCCATAGCCACTGCTTCACAACAACGCTTAACTCGCTTGGTTCAATCGTGCCTTCGATTAGGAAACTCCGGCCACCACTTTGCAGTCGTGGTTCTGAACTTACTCAAAGCCAAAAAAGGCATGTTCATCTGGTTCTGAACCTACCCAAAGCCAAACCAGACTAGTTGTGTAATGAAGGAACAACGGAGAGCAAAAATACACCGTAAGAAAACGAAAAAGTATATAAGATCATGTACCATCACCGACGAGAATCAACAACTGAGAGCAAAAATCCACCGTAAGAAAACACGTTACTGACCTGATTTGCAACATAGAGGAGGGACGACGGCGGAAATCCGTAAAACCCGTCTTCTGCCTCCCCTTCTCTTCCTCTTTACTTCATATCCTTCATTTGCAGATCCCACAAATGGATAAATCGCGTCCACAGACTTCATCTACACATATTGAATGTGTCAAAAAATCTAGGGTTTAAAGAAGTGTGTATAGATGAAGAAACCAAAGCTAGAGCGGGAATTGTAGGGATCTGGAGTTGTTCTTGGAGAGATGAAATCCTAGAAAGCATAGATTTGAATTTGAATCTGAAAATTGAATACGGAACAGGAATTCTAAAAAGCAAGAAGGTGGGAATCAAAGGTGGGAATCAGAAGATCAGAAGTCAGGACCTAAAAGTTGAATCACTTGTACATTATGCTTTAAATCTTGTCTTTAAGAGATTTTTGAATTTAATGCTTAAATTGGTAGTACATTATGCTTTAAAAGTTGAATCACTTATGATTTTGTATGTGATATGTCGTTCTCGTGTTCTTTTGATATAGACTTAAGTTCGCGTGAGACCAAACAGTTTCCGTGAGACCGGTGAGACCAAGCTTTAAAGTATGAAACTTCACACCAAAAAACTGTGAATGTAAAAAAAATCGAACTTTTCATAGGGAAAACACCGTAAATGTTACGTTCACGGTGTTTTTCGCTATGAATGTTCGTTTTTTTTTACCTTCACAGTGTTTTCACTGTGAAGGTTCGGATATACCTTCACAGTCTTTTAGCTGTGAAGGTTTGATTTTTTGTAACTTGGTTTAAGTTTTTTTACCTTCATAGTGTGATTACATTATGAAGGTTCGAATGTTTTTTACCTTCACAGTGTTTCGGTGTGAAGTTTCATGTTTTAAGGCTTGGTCTCATGCGGTCTCACAGTGTTTCGTGTTTCATGTTATGAAGGTTCGAATGTTTTAAGTTTTTTTACCTTCATAGTGTTTCATGTTTTTTACCTTCACAGTGTTTCGAATGTTCATGTGAAGTTTCGTGCTATGAAAGTTCTAAACCATACATTTTAGTAAGATGTGGAGTGTGTGGGTTATGTGGTATTTTGAACACCCCTAGAACAAGTTCATTTGACTTTACGTCAATGAAAAGTTTGATTGAATACACAATTGAAGTATTTTTTTTAAATCAAGTAGATCATGATTGAGACAAGGCCAATCTAATATAAGGTCTTCATTAATCACATTAGTATGTGCAGGGGTGGAGTCAAAATAATTATTTAGAGGAGTCTAAAAGAACAGTTTTCTAAATTAATGGTTTCAAAGTTTACAATACTCTTTTAAAGATATGTTTTTATCAAATACTTATTCATAAACAATAGTTGTTACAAAAGAGTTGAAAAGCATGAGTAAACCAGCATACATAACTATATTTATATTTACACAAGCAAACAAAAAATACGCCTTACAAAAAATGACTTCTTTATGCCGTGGAATCGAGGAGTAGAGGAAGGACCGCATACATCCACCCTATCCATACCCCACTTCCCATGTGATTCACAGGGTTGTTTGGTTTAGTAAACCAAAGATAATTATCTTAAATTCTTTGTTTATTCAAGTGAAGACCATAGTATAAAGATAAGTTATGATCAATAGGTTATATTAAAAAAAAAAAAAAAAAAAAAAAGGAATTTAGTGGAGTAATAGAATACGCAAAATGATGAAGTGGTTACGAGTTACGACAATGCTTTATAATTCGGTTGATGTTTACTGATTAAACAAAGTCATTAGAAATGTTTGATATCCATGAATAAAAAAAGATTTATATTGTACTCATAAATTGACTAAGGTGTGCAAAACCCGAATGGTACGAAATCCAAATCCGACCGAATCCAAACCAAAAATAAAGTATTTGCGTCAAAACCCGAATGCCCTAATCTGAAACCCGACGTACCACATATGAAAAAACGTAAATTTAATTCATTTCAATACATTACTAGAAAATTGTGAAATACCGACGGCAAAAAACAGTCGGTATTTACCGACGGCCCACCAACGGTTTCTTTTTTATTTTATTTTTTATTTATTTTTAATAAGTCGTCGGAAAACCGTCGGAAAAATTGGTGATATACCAACCAACGGTTGGTTTTTTCATTTCATTTTATATTTATTTTTAATAGGTAAATACCGTCGGTAACTGGAGCCGTCGGTAAGTTGTCGGTAGTTGTCGTCGGAAAATCGTCGCTAAATATTACCGACCAGCTTTTTACCAACGGTCACTCCCGTCGAAAAACCGTCGCTAAAGCCTTTTTCCGACGGTTTACCGACTGTTTCAGTCGTCGGTAATACGATTAATTTTAATAGTGATATGTATATATAAACTCATATTGTCCTTTTACCAATAATTCATATATGAATCATCCTTTCGCGTTGGCAAAGTTGGCATATGCCCAGGGTAATCCCGGGCACACCTGTGAGCCCAAATTCATATATAATATATAGTCAAAGTAGGTTCTTTTTATAAAACTAGAAGCGTACTCGCGCAATGCAGTGAGATACATCATAATTTTAATGTTTCCTTTTATTTTTTGTCGATTTACGGTACGATTTTAGATGGTTTTGAGAGAGTGATAATAGTTTTTTTATATAAATTTGTTTAATTTAGGATTACTAATATAATGTTTTTCATATAAAAAAGTTAAGTATTTTGTTAAAATTCAATGATTATCTTATATATTTTAAATTCTTTATATTTAAATTGAGATGTTTATCTTGCTTTGAATATGTTTATTAGTTAGTTATGAATTCAAACATATAGTTTTAAAATTTGTACTCATGGATCATTACTTGTAATCTTGAATTTTAAGTAATGTGTATCAATAAACAGTACTTAATCCATAAAATCTTGTTTTTAAGAGTTTCTTCGATAGTTTATTAATGATGTGATTTATTTTAGATTTAATAATATAATGTTTTTTTTAATAAACTTTAAATATTCTGTTAGATTTTCTTAATTATATTTTAGATATTTTATATTTAAAATTTGATTTTTATCTTGTATTTAATTATTCAGGGGAGTGATTTTAGGGGATTGAAGTGGGGAGTATTTTAGATAGTTAAAGTAGTTAGAGATAAGGATTGAAAGTTAATAAATAGCATTAAATGTAGTACATAAATCTTTAATGGTTGTTTTTAAGAGATTTTATGTAATTAACATTAAATAACGGTACATTAAGTTTTAACAATTGTATTTAAAAGTTTTTTATCTGTGCTTTTTAATATAGTATAGACTAGTAAACTACACTTCCACGTACAGGTCCATCTCTCTGTTTATAAATTGTTTTAAAAGTCTACAAATGAATTGGTTTTATACTTTTATTAATACAGTGTATATATACATATATATTTCTATTAGTATAATATTTTTACATGTTAAAATTCTAACGAAGTCTATTATAGGTTATATTTACTGCAACAAATAAAGTGTTTTTTTTTTCAATTAAGCGATAAAGTTTCAAAATTTTCTATTTTACGTGACAAAGTTTCAAAAGAATTCAATCAATGAAACGAAGTTCATATTTTCTATTTGATGTAACATTTGATAACGTGAATGTCAATTTTTTGTCCACTTCGTCGTAACTCTTTCGTAAAGGGGTCTCCACATCAAAGATCAGTAGATTACCGGTCAACATGGTACAAAATAGAAATATTAAAAACTTTGGTACAACGATTGTGAAAAAAATTCTTTGTTACACTAAATAGCAACCAAGCCAAAAATTGTCTCGTTTTGATGCATTTTTGCCCATATTTAGAAGGACTACTCTCAATGATTTTTCTGGCTCCGCCCCTGTCCTTTCGTATTTAAACCTCCGTATATGTATGTGTGTGTGCATGTATATCAGTATGTGTAACACATATGTATGTGTGTGTGCAAATAGGGTAAAGATCACACCGAGAACCCTAAAAAATAAAGAACTGAATAGTATAGTATAGAAATTATTTTGTCATGCGGTCCATAATGAACAACGCTATGATAAGTCAAAACTACAAACCACAACATATAGTGTTATAATTAAAAATATGAATTGTATGGATAATGTTTTAGACCATCTCCAGTTCAACTATTAAAAATAAAATACTAAAAAAGTCAACTCCAACTATTATACGCACTAAAAAAACATTAAATATCATCTTTAATATTATAATAATAAATATTTTAATATACTAAACTTTTAATCAATTTCTATATATAAAAATTTGATATTATATTAATATTTTGATTATAGAGGCCTAACTTTATTGCTTCGAATATAGAGGCCAACATTTTTTACTTCCATTTTTCAGTGTTTTAGTGTTGGGTTAGAGATGAAAATACATTTATTTTTGTATTTTTAAAATTGGGTTAGAAATGGAGACATTATAATGCAAAGTAGATCATACGTTATGTGGAATTTTGAAAACCTATAACATGATTGATTGACTTTAGGTCAATGGTTGATTTGATATGATAGAAATTTAGATTATGAGACACATGATATAATATTATATTAATATTTGATTATAGAGGTGTAACTTTAACTTTCGAATATAGAGGCCAACATTTTTTATCTCCATTTTTTTAATGTTGGATTAAAGGTGAAAACGTCTTATTTGGGTTACAAATGGAGACATTCTAATGCAAAGTAGATCATACGTGTTATGTGGAATTTTGAAATCCTATAACACGATCGATTGACTTTAGGTCAATGGATGATTTGATAGGATAGATATTTGATCATGAGAGAGATGATTTAATATTATATTAATATTTGATTATAGAGGTCTAAATTTAACTTCTAAATATAGAGGCTAACATTTTTACCTTCATTTTTTAGTGTTTTAGAGTTGGATTAGAGGTGAAAACACCTTATTTGAGTTAGAGATTGAGACATTTTTATGCAAAGCAGATTATACGTGTTATGTGGAATTTTGAAACCCTATAACACGGTCGATTGACTTTACGTCCATGGATATTTTGATAGGATAAATATTTAGATCATGAGAGATATGATTTAATATTATATTAATATTTGATTATAGAAGACTAGGGGCCGTTTACCAAACGCTTACCCGGCTAAGCGCTTACCAAGTCATTTACCTTATGGATGAAGATGACAATGTCCAAGAATCTTACCCGGTAAGAGCTAAGGTAAAACCAGAGTCTTACCCTGGTAAGTGATGGCGAAAAGTCTTACCACGGTTAGCGTTTACCGGGAAAATTGTTGCATACAATACCATTTTGGTGGACTAAAATCTTACCCGGTAAGTAAGTGATAGTATTAAATTTTACCCGTAAGCGCTTATCGGGAAAATTGTTGAATACGATACCGTTTTGGTGGACTAAATTCTTAACCGCTAAGTAAGTGACTGTGTTAAATTTTATTGGTAAACACTTATCCGAGTAAGCGTTTGGTAAACGGCCCCTTAAGTTTAACTTTCGAATATAGAGGCTAACATTTTTACCTTCATTTTTCAGTGTTTTAGTGTTGGATTAGAGGTGAAAACATCTTATTTGGATTAGAGATTGAGACATTTTAATGCAAAGCAAATCATACGTGTTATGTGGAATTTTGAACAACCTATAACATAATTGATTGACTTTAGGTAAATGGATGATTTGATAGGATATATATTTGTCGTATTAATGGAATTAACTATATCATGAGATATATACATGTGGATGTAATTCGTCAAGCCATATATAGAATTGTAAAAATCTCTCTCTATACTTTTTCAATTAAAAAAACCACCTCTATTTATATGTGGGGAAAATCAAATAAGAACTATAAAAATATTATTAACGTGTGAAAACTTATCTAAAAATATTTTTTATTTGATTCTTTTTTATCGAAGGCCAGACTTTAAATATTGTTTCATAAAGTGATAGTTTCATTAGTATTTGTTTCACAATTTGAAACTATTTTTCGTTTCACCATGTAAAAAAAATTTATATTTTGGATAACTACTAAATCATAACCATTTAAATATAAAAATATTTTTTTGTTTTTTTTAAATGATAAACACCGATTTTATTGTTTATTATGGTAAAACAAATTATTTTTGGATATATATACTAAATCTTAACCGTTTTTACAGGGATGATCAATTTTCAAAAAAAAAAATCAGAATTAAAGGACACTTTCATTGTTCTCGATCGAGTAAAATTCCATAACGATTGACACAAAACAAGTCACAAACGAAATGAAAGGCTGATGAAAACGGAGATGAAATCCGATGAAAATGGAGATGAACGGCGATGAAAACGAAGACGAATGACGATGAACGGAGAAGAAAACGGATATGAAAACGGAGATGAACGATGATGAACGGAGATGAATGAAGATGAAAACGGAGATAAACGACGATGAACGAAAATAAAATGGAGATGAACGACTACCCTTCGGGAGCTTCTTCCTCCAACTCTGTCCTCATGGAATTCAAATAATAACGTGTATTTTTTTTTAATGTATTCCAAATCTCAAAAACCATTAAACCCACTAAATTGTTTAAAAATATAGAAAAACTGCAATTTTTTAAAAATATATTCAAAATATAAAATCCATTAAACCCGGCAAATTAGTTAAATCGCATAAAAACTACATTTTTTAAATATATTCCAAATCTCAATACTATGTTACAACCAACAAATTGTTAAAAAAAATAAAAAAAAATCTAAATTTCCATATTTAAACGGGTAAAAAGTAGAATATATCCGTTATTAATGAAATTGGATAACTACCTAATTTAAATCTTCTTAATTAAAATGACAATTATGACCTTGGTGGAAAATGATTTGTAAAGTTTGTAATATAATAATGGTTTTCAAATGATCGCTCCCTTTTATATATATATATATATATATATATATATATACTAGCAGTGTACCCGTGCAATGCATCGGGGTGAGCAATTGTAAATGGAAATAAAAAATTAATGTAATAGCTTATCAAAAAAAAAAGATATATATGGAGTAAATCATATATTTATAATTTATGTAGCATTAGTAGTGATAAACGCATAACTTGAGTTTTTTCAATCATGAAGCATTAAGAAATTATATTAAAGTAATCGTTAAATGTATATTTGAATTTTAAAAACATGTATTAATCAGTGATATCTAACGAATGATAATATTTTTTCAAAATACTGAAATATAGAATAGGTAAAAATAACAAATATAATGTTGGATAGTATTATTTTGTATCTAAACGTATATATAGGTTCATTATTAGTTAGTTTTATAGAATTCAAAAGGCTTTAAAAACTTGTATACATGAAGAAAATACATGTACTATCATAATTAAAGAAATATGTTAATTTGAGCAAGTAAATAACTTTTCTTATTTTGGAGAAACCCCAAATGGAAGGGAAAAAACTTGAATATGGAAGGTTGTGAAAAAGTAAAATTTGAATTTTTTTCAAATGAGTTGTACCTTATGCATACTAAGTTGTGATTAAGAGATTTTTGAAATGTATGCATAAAATGGTAGTACCTTATGTTTTATAAGTAGTAATTAAGAGTTTTTTAGTATAGATATATATATATATATATATATATATATATATATATATATATATATATATATATATATATATATATGTATATATATAGGGGTTGTTTAATTTGCAACCCTTAAAAAGGTTCATCTTAATCGTCGGATTCATAATCAGCGGTTACAATAGATATGGGGTCCAATATTTTTAAATAAAAAAAATAAAAATAAAATAACCGTCGATCATGAATCCAACGGTTAAGATGTGGGTTGCAACCTTTTTAAGAGTTGCAAAATATCCTTGCACTATATATATATATTAAATCATGTGAGAACCAAAAAAAAATTGAAAACCGTAATAACCGATCTAAGCCGTAATTTGGTTTTGATCCTATGGTTTTAATTAAAAGTTTTCACCACATGAAAAGAGCATAATCGTTATTTTGGTAACAAGATTCACCAGATGAAACATACGAATTCATCCATTAGATGAAAAATACAGATTCACCATATGAAACACATACTAACCTTATTTCACCATATGAAATTAATCACAATTTTTATAATATGATATTTCACCACATAAACTCAAACATAATGTTCATGTATATTTTAATTCGCCACATGAAGTCAAAAACAATTTTCATCTCTAATCTATTTCACCCCATGAAATCAATCACAAATTCCATCTATATGTTATGAAACCTTATGAAATTGTAGGTAAAAACTAAAAATCCTTTGTATAATGTCGTTGGCGCCCCTGTGTTTCACCGTCTTCACTGCACACTCCACCACCCCTTTATACAGTGGCCTCTCTGTTTCACTGTCTTCCTCCACAACCAATCTCCATCCTCCGTCGCCGCTCCTTCACCGTACGCATCGCCCGTGGAAAATGCAAACGCACTAAACCCCTTGTCAACATCGGAACCATCGATCACGTCAACATGGAAAAACCACACTCACCGCCGCCTTCACCATGGCCCTAGACTCCACCGGCACCGACGGCGCCAAAAAGTACGACGAAATCGACGCCGCACCCGAAGAACGCGCTCGCGATATCACCATCAACACCGCCACCGTCGAATCATCAGATATCGGATGAAGAACAATTTGACGACATTCTATTACAAGAACAACAACATCACAGATGGAAATCTGGCAATTCGAGCAATTCGAATAGCCACGACGATGACAAAGGCGCCGACGAGGTTTTCATAGATCCAGATTGATGGATCCACCAGAGGTAGAGGTAGGGTAGGGAAGGGTAGGGGTAGAGGTTGAGGTTCAATTATCAGAGGTTGGTGTAGGTAGCGGCGGTGGTGAGGGAGAAAAAGGGTTAGAAAAAAAACCAAATCAGATATGGGATGATGAAGATGGGCGGGGATGAATGGAAAACCTAGAAATGCCCTTCCACTTTTAATTTTAATACATAATAAATTATTAAGTTGTAATTTATTTCAAAATTGACATTGTGTTTGATAGCCGTAGATTAAAAGCAATAAACGGCTTAGATCGGTTTTCACGGTTCATAATCTTTTTTTGGTTCTCATTTGATTATTGTCCTCTATATATATATATAAAACAACCTAGTAACCTTTCATCTAACCGGTATGCATTTGTGCATACAAGTAACTTGTATCATGCACACGTGCATATGCACAAATGCATAATGCACACGTGCATAAAAACCAAAAAATAACTTAATTACTTGTATGCATTAATTACTTGTATGCAAGAGTGCATATTGTCTAGATGAATGACTACCAGAGTGTTCCTTAGTTTTTCATTTTTTTTTAGGTTTTCCCTTGAACCTCCCTCTATATATAGGGGTCTTCTTTTAAGAACCTATGAAATTGTGATAACCTTTAGAACTAGTGCGCATAATGTGTTATTTAATATGATTTTTTTTTCATCTAAAACTAGGATTTAGAATATTGATTAACATATATTTATTTCACAATGTGTTTGTTTCACATATACTTGGATCACAATGTGAACATTTTTTACGTGTTTGTGTAACAAAAAGTACATATAAAAAGGTTTCTTATTGTGAACCAAATACATATGAAACAATCTGTAACACCCGTAGTTTGGTACGATCTCATCTTAAGCATCAGTTTACCTTAAAACGTTAATCCGATCAGGTCTTACTTTTATCGTTAGGCTTAATGTTGGATCGTGGGCTTCGCGGGTCAAAACCTGGAAAAAATAGGGGCTCGGTACCGCGATAAACGGGGTAGTGGGGGCGATAGTGCCCGCAATTGTGACAAGGGTCACTATCGCGGGGCACTCTCGCGAACTTCGTACCGTAGGGTCGATGTAGCGCGCGATTGTGACAATGTCACAATCGCGAGGCAAGGTCGCGATCGGGGTGCAGTTCATTTAAAACCTATTTTCATGACCTAAAACTCATTTTCTTGACTTGGGAGCTTATTTGGGCGATTTTTCTTGGTGAAAGGTAGGTTCTATCTTCTCTCTTCATTGATTGCTCTTGGATAAGATCATTGAAGTATTATGAATGGTTCAATCTAGGTTTGGTAAGCTTTGATTAAGGGGCTTAAGGATTTTAAAGCTTCAAGTAACCTCTCATCATCTTCTTGTTCATCCACTACCTAGGGTTTGAGTATAATCCTTGCAAGGTGAGTTATTCCACTCCTTAAAACTTCTATATGGTTGTATATATATATAGGGTCAGGTTCACGTGAGACCAAGCTGTTTCCGTGAGACCGTGTGAGACCAAGCTTTAAAACATGAAACTTCACACCGAAACACTGTGAAGGTAAAAAACATTCGAACCTTCATAATGTAATCACGCTATGAAGGTAAAAAAACCTAAACCAAGTTAAAAAAAAAATCAAACCTTCACAGCTAAAAGACTGTGAAGGTATATCTGAACCTTCACAGTGAAGACGCTATGAAGGTAAAAAAAAAAAACGAACATTCACAGCGAAAAACACCGTGAACGTAACATTTACGGTGTTTTCCCTATGAAAAGTTCGATTTTTTTACATTCACAGTTTTTTGGTGTGAAGTTTCATACTTTAAAGCTTGGTCTCACCGGTCTCACGGAAACTGTTTGGTCTCACGCGAACTTAAGTCTATATATATATATATATATGTGTGTGTGTGTGTGTGTGTGTGTGTGTACATTGATGAGGTTTTAGCCATCCATGTTTTACATAAATGTGAGTTATGAAAGTTAGGGTTTTGTAATTCCAAGTAAGAATGGGAGAAAATGTTTCCTTGAACTAAGATTTATGGCTTTCTATGCTTTCTACAACCTAGATAGACAACCCTATGTCCATGGGATCTTGGTGAACCCAAAGTGGAAAACTAGGGTTTTGGGGAAATGCAAGTATTGGTTTAACTAATGATAATCATGATTATAATATGGAATATATAAGGTATATTGTGGATGGATTATGCTTTCTAAGTCCCCTCATTTATAAGAGTCAAGACTTTATGATTTGTACCATTGTATGTATGAGTAAATTATATACATGATTTATTGTGAGCATGGTATTTATTGGCATGTTTTGGTATTTGGTCTTAAGTGCAATGGATCCATAGGTACGGTGTTCCTATGTCCCCGTTTTGGACATTTGGTTCACCACATTGGCACGGAATAGGCATCGGGTCATCATGATAAGTAAGGTGTGGGCCTATATGGTCGGGCAGCGTCTCATGGACAGTAAAGTGTAATTCTCTTGTGCTAGAGTTCCCCGTTTTGGAACTCTCAAGAATAGACCTAGAGGGGTTGACTTGATGTTTTCGAGCAAAAGATTTAGAGGAGTTGAGCTCATTGTGTGATTGGTGTTATTTGTACCATGTTTAATCACGAATGGTTTATTTGATTTATTGGTTTTAGCTCACGGCTATATTCTCCGCGTGACTCTGAATGGGTTTAGTATTCCTATTCTTATTTGACTTATTCTCACTAGGCTTTAGCCTAACACTTGTTCTTTGTTGTCATGTTTGGCAGGCTGTCATAACGGTGGGGCACGCCGGGACTGAGGGAACGACCTTGGGGTCGTGAGTGGTCTTTTTGAGGAAACATAGTGACCAACATACATTGATTTTGAAGATACACATTTTGGAAGGATAGCGACACCCAACCATAATCTAGTTAACCAGATTTATATTAGTAGGTTGTCGTTCTATGCTTCATTCATTGGGTTGTATATGTCTTACCATACGCCCCTTTTGGGATGATACACTTGGGTTTCGAATTGTTTTACCCTACATTACAGGTTTAAATTGTCCCCTATTTTAGGGTGATAGGTTTAGTCTATTTTCAAACGTTATATTTTCGAATTTTATTTCCGCTTAATTTTTAGAGTGTTACACAATCACATTGTGAAACAAATATATGTTAATCAATACATTAAATATTATTCTTAGATGAGAAAAAATCATGTAAAACAAAAACGTAAGGTTTCTCATGCACAAATTTTAGAATTCTCAAATGACTATGCCCTATATGTGTATATATATATATATATAGATTGAGAGAGAGAGAGAGAGAGAGAAAAAGAGGGAAAGAGAGAGTCCATTTCAAATACAAACCCAACATTTCTTACAAACCTATATACCAGTTTTCATACTTTGTTTCTTATGAAAACTTCACTGTGTTAAGTGTGGAAAAACAACAATATGCATTTCACATAGAAGTAGAATCACAAACCTATATACCAGTTTTAACCCTATATATATATATATATATATATATATATATATATATATATAGGGTTAGGTTCTTTTGTTAACCCTTGTTTTGTTGTTAACTTTATGAACTAATCTCAAGCATCCATCTTCATTGAATGGTTGAGATTAAAACTAATTTTGTAATTAATAAAATAGGTTTTATATATTAAATGAACATGTGAACATATGTGGTTAGGGGTAATTTGGGGAATCAAATAATAATTCCTTTAAACCCCCATTTAATGGCTCATTAATTTCCCCTTAAACCACAATCGTAACCGATGATTCCTCTACGATTCATTATTTTGAAAGTGAGATTGTTAATTAGTTCATCCTTTACTAATATTCATATATCGCCAATAATTAGGATTCACTTATCAAAGCTTCTTCATTATATGTTTTGCACATCTATAATGATAATATATATGAACATCACGTATATAATGTTCATGTTCATTCATGTGCATCCAAGGTGAATCAAAGTGCACATTTACACTTTTTCGTTACACTATTCATTCATTTTCACTACATATATTTGAACATTAATGATGAACATTATAAACAATGAACGTTGTTGAACATTATAAATATGAACATTGAAAAATATTTTTCGTTACACTGTTTATTCATTTTCACTACATATATGGTATATTATAAACAATGAATGTTGTTGAACATTGATAAATATTTTTCGTTACAATGTTCATTCATTTTCACTACATATATTTGAACAATGATGAACATTATAAACAATGAACGTTGCTGAACATTATAAATATGAACATATATTTTCGTTACACTGTTCATTCATTTTCACTACATAAATTCGGGATATTTCTTCATGTTGCCACATACGATAATCGAAATGTTTTACTAAAAGTTGCAGTCTTTACCAAACGATTCAGAATGACATACGATCAATGTGCTTTATGTGCTTGAATATCTTTCAAATGAGAAAAAAAATAATTTAAAAATCGTAGATATTATATACAATGATCATTAATGTTAAAAATGAAGATGTTTGTTCATCGTCAATGTTTAAAAAAATAATATAAAAATCGTAGATATTATAAACAATGTTTGATTATTTGTTAATTTTGTTGTGTTCATGAAAGGACATCATCGTTCATTGGATGTTGTTGTTGCAGAAATTTCAGGGATGTTCACGTGTTTTTTGAATTAAGATGACTACCGGAAAAAATTTCTTGAAAACGACTATACGATTTTATCAAACATATGAACCATAAGACTTTAGTAATATTGATATGATTTAAAAAATATGATGAAAATGAACAAAATAATACAATCATAACCTACAATATAATTATGGAATCTTTATTTTGTAACTCCCAATAAAATTAATGAAAAATTGGTTACTTACAAAATGACGTTTCTACCCTTTTACATTAAACATTTACACAATTTAAACAACAATCATCCTTGCATTTCTATTGGTTGAGCAAGGTTTATAAAGTTAACAAGAAATGGATGGTTAACAAATGATCCTTGCTCTATATATATATATATATATATATATATATATATATATATAGGGAGAGGTTCATTTGAGAAATGATAAATATATGAGAAATAGAGAAGTAATCTTAGCCATTCATCTGGTCAACATTTGCGGCTTTGACCGCGAAGCACCGGATAATTCCTTATGTGGTCTATAGAAGGTAGAAGGGTAATTTCGTAAAATACACGGGATGAGTTCATATATGAATCTGTATGAATCACAAAGATTCATATATGAATCTGTTAATTAGTTCAACTGATTCATATATGAATCTTTGTGATTCATACAGATTCATACAGATTCATATATGAATCACAAAGATTCATACATGAATCTGTTAGTTAGTTCAACTGATTCATATATGAATCACAAAGGTTCATATATGAATCAGTTAAAAGAGTTCAGTTGTGAATTGCACTGGTTCATATGTGAATTATACATGTTCATATATGAACACATCCCGTGTGTTTTGTAAAATTTACGAAATTGTCCTTCTATTTTTTGGATAGCCGCAACTTTTGACCGGTCAAAGCCGTAACTTTTGACCGGTCAAAGCCGTAATATTTGACTAGTCAAATCCGATCTTGACCATATGAATGGCTAGGATTACTTCTCTATTTCTCATATATTTACCATTTCTCAAATGAACCAAACACTATATATATATATATATAGAGAGAGAGAGAGAGAGAGAGAAAGAGAGAGTCCATTTTAAATACAAACCCAACATTTCTTACAAACTTATATACCAATTTTCATACTTTGTTTCATATGAAAACTTCACTGTGTTACGTGTGGAAAAAACAACAATATACATTTCACATAGTAGAGTCACATACATACACAATGACAAAACATGTAAAACAATATGAATTATATCTTAATATCAAATTCTTTGAATGATTTGGATTTGTTTTCATGAGTTTGTACAAATATTGGGTTTGTATTTGATATCCTCCCTCTCCCTTAATGGTCAATTACAAACTTTTTTCTGTTGTGAAACGTTGGATAAAGGATAACATGACATGTGTCCCAGTTGTCGCCATTCATTATAAATAATGAATCTGAGCATCCATAATTGATGATACACATTCATGATGAATATCCTGTTAATGTGAATGTTTGGGATACGTCGGGTGTTCTCCTTTGTCCCCTGATTCATTCAGGGTGTAACTTTGGTTTTAAGTTGAACCTAATCCTCTATCTGTATATATATATACATTCATACACACACACACACACGTATATATATATATAGGGGTTGTTTAATTTGCAACCCTTAAAAAGGTTGCAACCCACATCTTAACCGTCGGATTCATGATCGGCGGTTACAATAGATATGGGGCCCAATATTTTTAATTAAAAAAACAGAAAAATAAAAATAAAATAACCACCGATCATGAATCCGACGGTTAAGATGTGAGTTGCAAGGGTTGCAACCTTTTTAAGGGTTGCAAAATATCCTTCCACTATCTATACTACCTTATAATACATTTACATCAAACTCTTAAAAACAAGTTATCAAGCACAAAGTACAATCAATTTATGCAGGAAATTTGAAAAACTATGAATTACAAGTTTTAAAGCATGATGGACAAGTCCTTTAAGCTTAGTACCACCACCACCAAGTTTGGTATGTCTGATGGTTTTCTTTTTTCCTCAACAGAATTTTAGTTTCTTCATTGATGATTATTTGTCTTCCCAGGTAAGTGCAGGCTCTAAGAAGCAATTCAAATGAGCTTTAAATTTCTCCCGCTCTCGGTTTCATCTTCATCTCCAACTAAATTTTCAAATCATATTAATAAAAAATCTCAAGTTTCGAATCCCCTTTTACAATCTCAGATAAATGCCTTGTGGCTCAAGGTGGAAAGCAATTTAGGGTTGGTTAAAATTTTCTTGCTCTCATCTCTCTCCATCTCTTGCCATTCACGCTCTTGATTTGGGTGGAATAGAAACATTGTTGTGAAAAAACAACATTCGATTTCGGTCTGTTTCAAATTGATGGGTACAACTTGCCCTAATTTTGACCTGTTTCAAGAAGAAAAACATCAGAAAATGACAACTGGTTTTCTTTTTGATTTGTTTGAATTTTCTCTGTTTGATTTTTTATACTTAAGGTTGTTTTTGATGCTTTGATGAAAGTTTGTTGTTCGACTTTTCACTAAGGTTTCTGTTATATTATATCTCTCGTTCTAATGAAATCTGTTTGTTGATTAAATCATGTATTTGCATTGTGATTTAACTGATTTTAACTTGTAGGCTTTCTATTTTTGTTGGTTTATTTAGGATAGTATTGCCAAGGAGAAGATGGGATCAACTCAAAGAAGGTTTGTGATTAATGTTTCTTAATACACATTCTGATTTTTCATTTTCTTAAGTTTAGGTTGTTATTGCTTTACCTTTAACGTTTGCAAACTTTTTTCTAATATTTATGTCTCCTTAGATTTAATATTTCCTGAAGTTTTATATGTTTGTTTCTTCTTAGCGTATTCACTTGCTTACCTTGAGTGTTTATTAGTTAATTTGTTCTTAGATTTAAAACCCTTTCATTTTTTTTATTATCAAAGATCATTTTCATTTTCAGGTTTAACAGCTGGGCTAACAAGATATCTAAACTTCTCCAAGCTACTGGCTTGTCCGACTTGTGAGTTTTCAAACTATTTGAACTGTGTTTTTTGCATTTTTGCTATTCAACTAATTAAATTGGATATTGAGTTTGGGTTTCATTTATGAAGTATTTAGTGGCTTTTGTGGAGAGTCGACAGTCAAACAAAATATGTTCCGGTGATATTAGGGTTGTGTAGAACCCGATCCAACCTGAAAAACCAAACCAAAAAACACGAAAAACTTTCAGAGTTTTGGGTGTATTTGGTGTTTCCGTGTTTGATTTTATCATTTTAATTGGCATTGGGATTTAGGACAACACACTTTTGGGTTTATTTGTTGATTACAATTCACAGTTTTATTTGATTTTTACTGTTTACACTTTTGGGTTTATTTGTTGTTTTGCATATTGTGTCATTTTGTATTTTTATATTTGTGTGTTTACAGTTCAGTTTACTTTGGTTTTGCTGGAAAAGCAAATACAAAGTTCACAAATACTGAGACTTTGGTTTTGTTGCATTAGTTTACTCTGTATTTGCATTTTGGTGCTGTAAAAAGCTGTTGTACATGAATGCTGGAAAAATAGACTATTTCGGTTTGCATTTTTCTGTTGCACCTGCACTTGAAAGCTAGGAAAAGAGACTTTTTTTTTTGTTTTCAAATTCAGCGATCACTATAAAGGTAATGTTGCTAGGGGTAGATGATTTGCATGTTGAAGATCAAGTTATGAAAGGGACAGTGGCAAACAAGTAGTTTAGTACATATCTTATTATTATGATATTTGTGAGCTATTCTTGTGATATTCGTTTATACAGATCTTATCTGAACAAGAAAAAGGGAAAATGAATCACTGTGGAATCGAATCCAAATCGAATCCAATTGCCTTTTAGTTTCAGGTTCGGTTTTGCTGGTAAATTTTCTGATATATCTTTGTATTTTGATGTTTTTTTATAAAACTTCGACTTTATCCAACTTTAGGTAAGAGTTGGACATAAATTTAGGTTGTGTTTTGTTCTAGGTGTTCTGTTTTCGTCCAACAAAATAGAATGCAGATCCAGATCTACTATTGAAAATCTTTCATGATCCTTTTGGTTTATTTTGATAAATGGTTGAATGAAAATTGTTGTTAAGAGAGTTTTTAGTTCACTGCTCCCACTTTAGTTGTTTATTCACAATGCAAAATCCATGTCAATCGAACCTTGAAGACAAGACTCCACATAAACACAACCCTGCCATCTATTCTTCTTCCTTTTTTAGCAATTTCAAAAAGATCAAAGGTTGAATATAAAAAATGACAGTAATGAAGCTCCAGAAACATCTTCTTTAAGATAAAAGGTTGAATGGAAAAGAACCCTAAAGGTATTAGCATTTCTTGTTCGTCATTTCATTCTCACATCATTTGTCTAAACTTGATTCACGTCTATTCGCGGATACCCTCGATGAGTCCATTTCTACTGGTAAACATGAGGTATAGGGTTCTTGTTCCTACTTACTATGTGCCAGTTAAATTTGGATTGGAATTAGATTGTTTTTTAAGAATGTAGGATTTACTTGTTGTAGTGTATCTGTGAGACTGTGATGGTGGTGTAGATGGTTTGGATGTGGAGTTAATGGAGATATGTAGGCAACAAATGCAGGGGATAATAACTTTGTGATATACGAAGCAAAGCTTTGTTGCTTAAAAAAATGTGAACACATTGTGTAAACGAAAAACTTCCATTGAGGTGCAGGTGTTTGCAGACAATGAGTCAAGCCTTAACCCAATTGATGTTCCAAGATCTTGGTTCTTCAAAAGAAAAAATGTGGCAAGTACTAAGTAACATTTCGGTGAACTTAGTGTCCTTTGATTTCATTTTTCTTTCTATATAGTCTTCTGTGATGTTGGATTTAGTTGAAGAACTTATATATATATATATATATATATATATATATATATATATATATATATATATATATATATATATATATATAAGTTGTTTGATTATTCTAGGTTGTGGTTTGGTTTTGCTACAGGATTCGTTTGATTTTGCTTGGCTCAAATTATGATGGATTCTTTATTCTATTCTAACCCAAGTAGTGTAGATGAAGTTCATGTTATTGTGGTTTATTGGTTATATATCTTGTATAAGTTCATATGTACTAGATTTTATAAGTAACACCAAAAATTATACACGAAGGTCTAGAACTATTTTAAACCTGTCCCATCACCCATGTATATTTATCAAGTGCTGATGGTCACCATTGTATTTTGTAGTAATATTTTAGACCTGTCCCATTATATTTTTCATGTTCTATTTGTTTTTCCTTTGGATTTATGAATTTGGAAAGGGTTTGAATCAAGAAATTTAAAACAATTATGTTTTCATATGCTTTACTCTTTTGGTTAATTGTTTAAAAGTCGAAAGATGCATTTTCATGTTGTTGAATACTTGAAAATTGAAGAATAAATACCTTTGTATCCAGAAACGTTAAGAGATAACCCAAAGTTTAGTATGATGACCATTTAACGCATGATTATTAACAAAAATTGGATCTACTGTAAAGTTTGTATGATAGTGGATGGAACGATTTTCAAATACTGATATTTTGGGATAAATTAGAGTAGAACTAAGAGTGGCTAATCTTCAGTTGTTATAAATTCTCCCTTTTATAGGTAATTGTTTCAATGGATTGGTCACATGTTAAAAGATACAAGTTATTGGTGTCTACACAGCCTTAGGGACATGAAAGTGTTGGGAATCTTTACACAACATATATTTTTTTTTTGTACGGCAACTTGGGCTACGCCCACACACACACGCACCCGAGGTATCCGGGCATCCAATTGGTCAGCACCGACTAATCCGCGGCGACCTGGCCCTGTCCAAAGCGACTGGACCCGCCCAGGTACGACTAAGCCCGGTCAAGACCTAACCCGCATACCCATAGACTGGTATGCTCGTAAACCTAGACCCGAACCGACCCGAAGGCCGACCCAAGGTCTGGGTATCGCCGAAGTGCATCCCCCAGGATTCGAACCTTAGTAGATAGGCATACCATGCACTATCCCCCAGGGCCTTACCACTAGGCTAGCACCTCTTTGATTACACAACATATATTGATGCACGAATTAGTTCCTAGAGGCATGATTAGGTAATAGTTGATCATTAATCATATAATCTTGCATTAATAGCATTCTGTGTACCTACATCTTTTTATTAGTTGATTTGCAATTAAACCACACAAACCCATAAAAATAAATCCAAGAGGGATGGAGAATGGATTGAAAAAAGAAACATGATTGACGGTTCAGTTAAGAATGACTTCAGAGTTATGATTCACCCGCGCTGCATCGCGCGGGTACACAGCTAGTATATATATATGTGTGTGTGTGTGTTTGTGTGTGGAACTAGTCATGTGACAACGGTAAAAAGGGTAATACACACTCTAAGAACTATTCTTTTATGTATTATTTTTTATTTAAGGCTAAGATTTAAAGTATTAATTAATATATATTTATTTTACATGTGAAACTTTAAACCTTTTATGAAACAAAATATATGTAAGGAACCAATATATGTTAATAAATATCTTAAATCATAGTCTAGATTTAAAAAATATATAAGATTTAATACCTTAATGTAAAAATTCTCACATTTCACATGGTACATAAGATTCTCATTTGACTTTTTTTTGTCTACATATAACTGATAATATTTTAAAAACTATGGAACTAAATTTAGTTATATTTTAAAATGAATATACTCCTTTGCATAAATATTTTGATGGAATTTCTAATATTCTGTAAAATTAGCTCTCGTGTCTCAATTTTTAACCCCTTGCGTTGCTTGATGTTTTCCCAGGAACCCAAGATCAGCATTGCATTACATTGAACTTTGAAGCAAGTCATATATGCTTCAGCTTTTAACTTTTAATGGTTCATTGGCAAGTGTGTCTGAACATTAGCTCATGTGTTCCCCTACTCATCTAATATGGGGAGGTGTCAATTAAAAATTGTTCTAAAAGGCTCATCATGACAGCCGTTATAAGGCGTCATGGCTCAAGACTAGTGTCTCAAGCCACGTTTAGCCTATGGCACGCCATGGCCCAAAGAGCGGTTGCCGCCATAAGTCACACTTGAAAACCTTTGTGGCTTCACCGTGTGGCGGCACCTCACGCCATTTTGGAACCTTGATTAGATATCTAGAACGAATGAACTTTTAGGAGGAAGTTTGAAAACTTGATAAAAGGTTTTACACCTACATCTTCACTTCTTCAGTAAATTGAGTGCTAACCTATTCCAGCTTCCTTGGAGCCTCCATCTCCATGATTTAAACAAATGGGGCAAGACCAACGATCGAGAGGCAGAGAGGTCGTTTCCAAGAAGACTCTTGTATCTCGTTCCTGTTGCATAGGTCTAAGGTAATTAATAGTGCTAGCAGATCAGAAGTACAAAAGTGGGCCCTCACCCTTTTCTAATAGGGGCAGTGCTACATATAGAACGCACGAATGTTCAATCCTCTATTAAAGTTCGTTATGGATTTCAAGTCGGGAATAGAGTTGTGGTAAGCAATATAGATCGCCCCTGAACTCACTCTATTAAAAAAGCCCTTTTTAATTCTCAACTTAGGCCTTGTTGTTTTTTCCATTTTAAGCTCTTTAATCACCACTTATGTCTAATTCAGTCAGCCGTTTTATAACTCAGACCGTTTGTTTTTTTATTATTATTTTCAAAGTCTCTTATCTCTTAATATGGTCTGGACAAAAAATGGTAACCCTATCTCTTAAATCTTCTTTTATTTTCGTCTTGCATCATTCTTTCGATTTCAACGTCAGTTTTAGCCCAGATGCACCCTGAATTTGCCAAAACTCACACAAAGATTATAGATATGTGTGTTGGCTTTCCAGAACATCTTGAATCGTTTAAATCAGGCTTCGGTGTGTGAGATATAATAAAAACTCCACAGCCTCACAAATCTGTCAGCCTCTTTCTTTTGTTTCATTTTTTCGTTCCATCCTTCGATCATCGATGCTCACTTCAATTGACGTATTTAATTAAGTTGAAATTTTAGGGATAAAATAGACAATTATACATATTCAGACGTTTGTCGGATTACAAAAACAAACAGTTTTATTGATTTAGATTTCAGTACCACCTCTTAAAAATCAGAACTAAAATCAGACTTCAAACTTCGGCACCTCTTAAAAAAACAAAAGTCACCTTAGTGTTTTTGTTTTTGGTACATATTTTCCTTAATCCTTGTGTTTGTTATCTTGAAGGTATATGACTATAATTCTAGTATTCTACACAAATAAAGTATATATTCCTGAAGAGAAGCAGTCAAACCCAATCTCGATACTATTAAACAATCTATGGCTACAAAAAGTTGGCCCAAGTTTAACATCTATCCCACCCCCAAAAAGGGTACACAGAAGGATTCACAAAAGAATGAAAATATCAATTAAAATCACATGTATGATAGAAATGGGCTTTTGAAAGAAAGGATTATGTAAAATTTGATTGGAGTAGAAGTTATAGACATCTTATTACCAACATCACCTCCCAAAGCATCTCAGAATTGAAGAAGTAAGGGCAGAAGTGAAGAATTTCACGCCAGCTGATCCTCCAGGAAAGTACGAAATTGCATAATATGACAATGAGATGACCTGGCAGAACCCAAAATATAGTTCACATATTATAGAAGAAAAAACAAAATATACAAAAATTACTGATAAAGAAAAGCTAGCATACAGTGAACTGATTAAGGTTTAGTACCTGTAAAAGAGAGAAGAAGACAGATAGGACATAGCTGTGAAGCACCATTGAAACATAGATGGTACCCAGCATGCTGCCAATAAAGCCCAACGTAATAGGAAGTCTCTGAAAGGATAAGAGATGAACATGTAAGGTCGGTTTACAACATAAGATGAAGAGAATTATGTACATTTTGACAAATGAATTTAGTTCTTAATTTTAGAGTTAGGCCATGTTTGGCAACTAGATGATAAGCCAGATAGCTATTAGCAGAAAAGCTGGCCGTTGGCTGAAAAAAAGCTAGTTGTTGGTTGATAAACTAATTGTTGGGCAATAAGTTAAACTGATCATGGTAAAAACTAGTTGATAACCTAGATGACGATGTAAAATGACCAAAAAGACATGTTTTTGGTCATTTATGTAAAATATAGCATAATTTGAAAAAAGTGAAAAAAGTCCCCAGAGCTTATAGAAACACCAAGTGGCTTTTTCAAAAGCTAGCTTCAGCTTACCAAACAGGGTTTTTTCAATAATTCAAAAATATTCTAGCTTATGGTTGCGGGTTGCCAAATATGGACTTCAAGGAAAACACACTCTAAACAGGGAGCAAGTAACAGACCAACGAATTACCTCTTTGGATGTCATATGTGCAAACTGAGTTCTATATCCTTTGAGAGCAAAAAAGGAAGCAATTATAAGGGCACAACCGATAGTGAAACATATAGCAAACTTCTGAGGCACAAGCACCATGACCGGTAGAAACACAGTGACCGCAATGAAGACAAGAAACACCCCAACAGCAAGAAGTATGCCAAACGTCATAAAAGATTTCCCGGTTGGAACATTGCTCGTGGCAGACTGCAAATTTCCAGGTATGTCCCTCACTCCCTTTGAAACTCTATAACAAGTTGAAAGATGGAGTAAGTTAGTACTGATGCACTAGCAATGATATCATGGACAAGAGGATGCAAAGAAGGCATAAACCACACTTACACTTTCAACCATGAGAATAATGTATTTCACTGATACATGTTTGTTGTCATATTCCTACTTATTTCCGTTTCTTAGGGTACAAAAACATGGTCATTTTCTGCTACCGTTCAGCTCTAGTCCACCACAAGACTTCATTTGGTCCCCCAAAATTGCTGTGAGCTGTTATTAACTCATACATATTTTGAGCTGGTTTATTTTTGTTTAAAAAAGAGGGATCCTTCTCATTGTTACTACATACTACATATATTCTTTTGTTTCTATTCCACGTAAGAACCTCCAATCAGACATGCAAGCCATACAATGTTCTAAACAAGTTCCTCAGAAGACTGTGGAACCCCACCCCTAACAAAGAAAACAAACCAAACGAGCTAAGTATATCCCACCCGGATGTGGAGTCTGGGGATGTACCCAGATCTGTCCTCTACTCCACAGAGTAGGATAGTTGTTTCCATGAAGACCCCATCTTGCAGAAGTGTGAAGTCCTATTTAACTACGCAAAATGTTCTTGAGGTTTTCTCTGGCAGTTTGTGGCTCTTGGTGTATCAAGGTCTCATTGCATTTTGGCCATCAGAGGTTTTTGGGTTTTGTCTCCAAGATCTGCTTCCAGCCGTTTCCCATGTCTTCCATGGGGTGTTTTGCCCTTATTTTGTGGGTTAAGTGTTTGATGGGGTCAGATTTCGTGCCTCTATGGGTTGGTTTGCAATTGGGAAGGGTGGTGCAGCATGTCCGACAGCAGCACAGCTGGGTCTATGTACCAGCCAGCAACAAGGTGGAAGGTTTCCTAGATTTTTCATTTCCATGCCCTCAATGTTTGCCTTTTTTTTACAGGTTCAAGTCTCACGAGACAAGGTATTTCACTTCATTGTAGTTTTCTTGTTCAAGTTTGCTTCTGGATTAATTGCCACTTCAACTGTATTTGCTATGTAAGTTCATTGTGGTTAAGGTCATATTCCAATTTTCAATAGGATAAAATCTTCATTGTAGCTTTTAGAATGACATTTCCCATCTCCGCAATTGTATTATCAATTGGATCATTTGTCATCTATTATCATATATCCTTAGCAATATCTCTAGTCAAAATGTGAAATAGTCTGATAAATAAACAACCACAAGTGAAGCTGACCATTTCTCACCTAGGAACTATTTTTTATATCGCAGTTCATTATGTTCCAAGTACAAATGTTGCAATGGCCTTTGGCATGCACTTGTTCTCTCTTCTATAGAAACTATCTAATCACTTCGATCATAAAATATCGTTCATAAGTAGATTCCTAGTAATCTTTTTTGTATACAACTCTAATCCTAAAGCATCATATCAGTCCTAGGATTGTGAAGGCATTGGGAATATTGTGTGATTTCAATATTCGACCTTAAATGATCCAACTTTTTAAATGTATGGCCAATATGCCCAAGAGTTGCCCCTTCAGAGTACTCTTCTGACTATTATACTTGTGCCTTAACCTTTTGGATCAAATTACCCAATCTTCCATCTTGACAGTTCCCAGAAATTAGCTAAACCTAGGAAAGATGGAATTCTCTTTGGATTTTTATGTATGGTTTCTTTCTGTCATCTATTCGAACTTAAAGAAATCCATTTCAACTATCAATTTTCAAATTTCATCACTTAGCCTAAATTACCATGATTAGGTTTTGATACATACGATCTACAATTAAAATTTACAATCCATGCAACCTGCTGAACTAAGCTACAAATTCAAAGACACAACGAACTCTAGATCCAAATGTGCAAAATCAAGGAGTGTGTACAATAACCGACTTACACGTTAAAAGTGCCGGAAACCTTATCGTTGGCGGTTCTAACTGCGGCTTCGAGATCGAAACCGAGGCCGGAAGAATCTAGATCTTGGCTAGATTGTGAAGATGCGGCGTATGCGTTCCAATCAGCAAGAAGAGAAGGTGATTGTGTTGTCAGATCGCTGTTCTTCTGGCTCGGACCTCCGGTGAACCACGATTGCGCCGTTTTATGCATAGTTATATTCGTGTCTGTAGAAGTAGAAATCCAAACTTGTTTCAGTTATCGCCACCAGGAGATTTGCTTGAGAAGCTTATGGTGTTTATCGTCGCCGGCGATCAGTAGTCTTACGCCCAATTTTCAGATCAGCGGGATTTCTGTTCGACAATTGAACTGAGGAGGGCTTACTTTTGCTGAAACGTGCGAATGGCATGTTTACCTTTTGGTACAAAAAGAAACTTTATGATTTCTGTTTGGGATTGTTTATTTAAAAAAACTTAACTTATTTTAAAATTTGTTTATTAATTTATGCGGTGTTAAATCGTAGTTTTTAAAAAAATGTTTGGATTAGCTTATTGTTGTACCAAAACGTAATAAGCTAAGAAGTTGTTATTTAAAGATGTTTGGGATTGCTAATACATATAAAATAACCAAAAAAGTCATAAGCACTTTTCAAATAAGTAGACAAGTTAAAATCAAATAACTTATCAAAAAATGTTTTTCAGTGGTTTGACACCACTATAAAC
Source organism: Arctium minus (assembly GCA_954870635.1). Classification (NCBI taxonomy): domain Eukaryota; kingdom Viridiplantae; phylum Streptophyta; class Magnoliopsida; order Asterales; family Asteraceae; genus Arctium; species Arctium minus. Next base: position 14,425,480 of record OX941080.1, read on the forward strand.
CATTTTAATTTTGCCTCATCCAAACACTTATTTGGCAATAAGCTAAAAAGCACCTCAAATAAGCAATCCCAAACACCTCCTAAATGCAACAAAAATACAAAATTTGTTTTAATTTTTAGAGTAAAGTTAATTTTTGGTCTTTGTTAATTTCAATGGATGTTTTTCCTAAACTTTAAAACCGGATTTGGTCACGTTTATCATTTTACTAGTAGTGTACCCATGCAATGCGACGGGATGCAAATGTACTTGGTGGTTAACATGATATAACCAGAGTTTTTCGTTTGATGGTTAACAACTTAACATGATATAACCAGAGTTTTTTGTGGTATAAAGGATATGTACATGATATAATAAAAGTTATCATGGTTAACATAAGTCAATTTGGAAGCCATCATACAAAAGTTATCATGGTATAAAGGATATGTACATGATATAATAAAAGTTATCATGGTTAACATAAGCCAATTTGGAAGCCATCATACAAAGGTCCATAAGGACCTGTTCCCAGATTCCATTCTTTCTCCTAACTTAGCCACATCTTTCCCAACCACAAAAACATCACCAGAGTCCAGGTCTATTCTCCCATCAATATGCCCCAATTGTGCTGATAAAAGTTGTTGTGCCTCTCCTTGGAATTACCACCTTTCCTGCTTCCTTAATACATTACATTAATCAAGAAACAGTAAGAACCCAGTAACAAATGTACAACTAACTAATGCATCAAATCTCAGAGTATACATCACTATGCATCAAATGTACAACTAACTATAAGTTCATCTTAAAAAACACACATTCGTCTTCAAAATCATCAATCCTACAACCCTTTTTCCCAAAAATCTGAAGTTGTTAATTTTTACTAAAACACCATAAGTTCATCTTAAAAAACAAGCCCAGATTTGTGAAAATTTGTGTATGAATCTGCAATATCCAAAGTTCCAAAAGTAGAACTAACCTGTTGTGGTGCAGGAGACGATCTTGCCGGTTTTAGAAAGCATAAAACCGCAGCTCAAATGGCTCTCGACCCACAATGAACCGATGAACGTTTAGCCTCCGATCCCACCTTGGAGAGAGGTTGTAAACTGTATATAACATTAGTGAGTGATCTTATATATAACAAAGTACATATGGATGTTGTAAACTCTAAACCCCAAGGCTGTCTCCATTTAAGCCAAGGCCTTTCAAATTCAATAACCACCTCACTGATAATCCTGGATTCTTGCCTTTAGTGTCTAAAGCCTGGAGTAATGTTTATAAAGGATGTACAATGTTTTCTATTGTTTCTAATCTCAAAGTTGTTAAAAGTGGAGTGAGAAAGCTGAATGTGCCTAAGCCCTCTACCTTACTCCTTTTAACTCCATTCTTTATCAAAAACCAGTCCATATACCCAAATCAAGATCCATAATTGCAAACAAACCCTGCTATAAAAACCCAAAATCTTTATCGAAAACCAGTCGATATACCCAACAAATGAAGAACATCAATTAGCACTAATCAAGATCCATAATTGCAAACAAACCCAACTATAAAAACCAAGATCCATAATTGGATCTTTTAACATTTCATGCAGTATAAACTCATGTCATGAGATGCTCATTTTCCAATTATATGAAATGATTCCCCCCATCACACTTCATATCTTTCCATGCGATCTCTTTCTTTCTTTGCATATAGTCTACAGAAACAAAATGATATGGATAGAAACTTGAAAATGGAGATAAACCTAGCTGATATAATGAGATAAATAATTGGATAGATCCAGATAAATCATAAGCATAATCATGAAGACAGGATGGTAGAGCACAAAATCAAAAAACACTACAAACTGATGCAGGATGGTAGCCAGAGTCCTTCCTTTTCCCAAATGGGTTCTTCGAATATGTTTTCTGAGGTTAAGGAAACCCTATGGATGTTAAAACTTATGACAACACACTGAGGCATGATTTCATCTTTATGCTTGCAAACATGGACAGAAACGCTAAGCAAAAGCACTAACAAAAAATGCCATGGTTAATAAAATATAAGGTGAATAAAGGTCATTTTGGAAAATAACCTTTAATAAGTTTTTAATTAAATCTATAATCTTCTGAGGTCAGGAGGTCATGTATTTTTTTTTTAAAAAATCATGAAAGATCATGTACCTAAATACCCAATTAAACAAGTAGCACAACAGAACTTGCTGAAATATACCGAATGCAGGAAATCAACAATATGCCAAATCAGCAGTCATACCAACTAAAAGGGATATTACACTTTATTGATGCTTTCCCTACAACAGATAAGGTATAACAACCAAAAAAAGAAATCAAAAACCAGTCAATATACCTAACAACGTCAATTAGCACTAATCAAGATCCATAACTTCAAACAAACCCAGCTAGAAAAACCAAAAACTTTATCGAAAAACTTACGCTTTACTCGCAGCATAAACAGCATTAAGAGGATCAGATGGGATCAAAAACCACTACTTTGATCTGGGTTTTAATGTGAGCTTGAACCCAAGTGACAGTTCTAAAGGGTCATCTTCAGTTACAAGGAGTATGATGGAATTTAGGTGTTTTGTTTATAAAGGATGTACAATGTTTTCTATTGTTTCTAAGCTCAAAGTTGTTAAAAGTGGAGTGAGAAAGTTGAATGTGCCTAAGCCCTCTACCTTACTCCTTTTAACTCCATTCCCAAACCCACACACCCAACTCCAAAAAAGGATAAGGTACCTGCATAGAAAATGATTAGTATCAAAAACACCCCCCCCCCCCCCCCCCCCCCCTTCCCAATCTCCTAAAAAAGTGTTTGGATTATACCAAAATGTAATAAGCTAATAAGTTGTTATTTAAAGGTGTTTGGGATTGCTTATACATATAAAAGAACCAAAAAAGTCATAAGCACTTTTGAAATAAGTTGATAAGTTAGAACAAAATGACTTATCAAAAATGACTTTTCAGCGGTTTGGCACCGCTATAAGCTATTTTCTTTTCTTTTCATCCAAACACTCAAAATGGCTTATCTCCGGTGCCAAATCGCAATAAGCTAAAAAGCCCCTAAAATAAGCAATCCCAAACACCCCCTAATTCTTGGAAGCAAGGAAGCGTGGCCTTGGAAGCGATCACTTGACTGACACGGTTGAAGATGCTATGCATTAGTGTAGCTGTACATTAGGCTTTTAAAGTTGTAATTAAGAGATTTTAAGAGATTGTGCAGAAAACACTTGTACATTGTGCATCAAAAATTGGTTTTAAGAGATTTGGAAATCTCATTTATAAGGTAGTATAGATAACGGTTTTGGTTTTTTCTTCTAATTTTCCGTTAAGTCTAATTAAATGAGAGGTATTTTAATCATTTTAAACATTTTTCTGATGACTAAAATACCCCTCATTTAACCGGGTGCTGATGAACTTAGCAGAAAAATGTTTGAAATGACTAAAATACTCCTCTTTATGATGAACTTAACCGAAAGAGTTAACGGTCCTTAGAATAATAGACCAAAACCATTATGAAATGACAAACGTTACGTGAAGGACTAAATCCGAGTTTTCGAAATTTAAGGACAATATCCGTTGAAATTGACAAACATTAGGGACCAACAGTGAAGTTTACTCTAACTTTTATTTACGTTGTGTTCTTGAATTTGAAAAGAAAGGAGTGAATAGAAAATAAACGGACGGAAAATAAATGGAAGGAAAGTAATTCTTTTATTTGTGTTGTTGAAATTAGGGGTGTGCATCGGGCGGGGAGGGCGGGTTCGGGTGGACAAACCAATACACCGATCGGATTTAGGATATGAAAATCAAGCCCCGAACTTTGGGTTTCGGATTTTGGATTACTTCGGGTTTGGGTTGGTCGGGTTTCAGGTTGGGTTTGGTCGGATTTCGGGTATGGTTATATGCAAAAAAAATATACAATATTCAATCGATTTTGACAATAAACTCAATTGATTGAGAGAATTGATAAAATTAATAATAGGTTTAGTAAATAGAAAAGAGTACGATTGAGATAACACAATCGATTTTGACAATAAACTCAATTGATTCCGTTTTCCTTTCCTTTCTCTCCTAAAAAAGTTTCGATAAGACAAAATTTTCTATATTCCTCCTTTTCCTTTGGAAAAAAAAATGTTTTGAGGACACAACATTGCTATGATAAATAGCTTTTCTTGTAAATACGATTGAGATTCAACGTTTTTTCTATTTAACTAGTAATATATTGATTTTGTAATATTCAAGTTTCTCAGAGTTTCTTTTGTCGTAACTTTTTTTGTAAGCATTTGGTCAATGGGAATCCACGTTATTAAATGTTATCAGACCAACAAGTTAGTTATCAAAATAAATACAAAATAGAAAATTTTAAAAATTTGTTATGTCGATTGAAAATAAATAGCTATTACACTAAATAGAAACTAAATCAAACTTTGTTACTTTTTCATGCAGTTTGTCTAAAAAATATAAGTTATGCTGAAAAGATATACTAAGAGATTCTTCGACTTTTTATAAACCGTGAAAGTAGACCCTTCAACTATAAAAATGAAGACCATTTTTACAACCATAAGCTAATTTGTTTTTTAAGTAAGTTATATGTAACACCCGGAAAATTCAAATAAATATCACCGTCCAAAATCCCCGTTTTAGGTGATGTCTCGCTTTGGGATCTGTGTAAGAATCCCGTAGTTTCGGTTTGGGCACTTGGATCGACAAAACGAAGAAATCGGGGCGAGTTGGGTGTGGCGCGACAGTGTCATGCGACTATGACACAGGTCATAGTCACTGGTCACAATCGCGGGAAGGGGGAGAGTCGCGGTACGTGCCAGGCGACTATGACACGCGATAGTGACAGTGGCACAATCGAGTGTCACTGTCGCGGAGATGGTACCGTGAGGGGGGCGAGGCTCGCGACTATGACCCGCGACAATGCCCTTGGCACTGTCGCCGGGCATTGTCGCCCAAGGGGTCCTGAGAGTTTAAAATCCCATTTTCATCCCAATCAACCTCATTTCTCTCCCAACACATTTCAGATCCGATTTAGAGAGCCTCTTAGGCGATTTTCACTCCTTAAACCCCTTTCCTCATTCTTTGTAAACCTAGGGTTTGTTGAGGCCAAGTGTGGATCATCAAGAGTTTAAGCTTGTGGTTTCAAGTGTTGTAGCCAAGGTAATCTTCTCCATTCTCCCCCCTTAAAAGCTAGGGTTTTGGTATTCCTTTCCTTATTCCATTTTGTTGAGATTTAATGGAACTATGGGAATATTTTGCGTCTAAGGATCTTGGTTGAGTGTTTGGAGCTAAGGATCTAGGAGGTTTCAAGTCTTCGTTCAAGGAACTCAAGTTGTGTTTGTGTTGGTAAAACCTAGATTTAGTCAAAATCTAGCAAGGTGAGTTTTTGTTGCTTTGAAAAACTATATACATGTTAAAATGCATATATTTTGGGGTTGGAAAATATGTTTATGGATTTACCTTAGTTTGACAAGTTTTGTGAGCATTTGTATATTTGCACAAGATGTGCCATCAAACTCTTGAGAAATGGTTTACAATATTTTATGAAGTGTTTTGGTGCTTTACCTGAAATTGTTAATTACTGATAAGTTTGGGTCTTTTGAAAATGGTTAACTTTATAAATGTGCATATAGTGCATATCTATGTTATTTTGGGCATTTCGATAAATGTGTTATAAAGGAATGGGTTTTTGAAGAATTCTTACGTAAATAGGAATTTGGTCGGAAATGCACTTTTTGGTGTTTTGTTGGGTTTTATGTATAATTCGGGAAAAGAGATGTTTTGGAAAATGTAAAGGCGTGAGTCCTTTGGCCTTAGGTCATCCCCAACTTTGGGAAAACAATTGTAGAAATGGAAAACCTTTTTAGTTTTGGGCCGGAGGCCAATGGTAATTTGTGAATCAAAGATTTTGGGAAAATGTGTATTTTGGGTTATGAACTCATATTGGCTCTCGTGTTTTAGCCAAATGTCTATTAAGTCTCTTGGGGCTTGATTTGTACTCGGTGGAGTATTGGGAACGCTTGTTTGATTTTGGTAGCTCGTTGAGGAGCCTTGGGCGTATGGTGTACCTAGTTGCATCTTATGTGAGAGTTACATGTGTTGAATGCGTTAGTTCATTCTTTCGAGTCATGTAACGATTTAAATTGTAATGCATTGGATTCATAGGCATATGAGTCGTTATGTTTCATCATGGAGTTTTGATATCCGTGTTTGAGTCTAGGGAGTGGTCCCCAAGTCATGTTGTTTATTTAAGCTTGCGGTGGTGCTCTTGGAGAGTCGTATACGGAGCTAAGTCTTGCGGTGGTGCCCATGGTGAGCCGGATATGGGGACTTGTGACTTTGTGGTGAGACTCATCTAGAGGTCGAGTAGACACTAGGATCAGTGGTGTCTTGCGGTGGTAGCTCAGATGAGTCGGATACTGGGAACCATGGTCTTATGTGGAACTCAGGAACGTTGATACATGGCTTAACTTTGTGTGTCTGCCACAGTCGACGGAATCGGGTATCCCCCGTCACTTAAAGGTGTTATCTTGGGTATTCCCTTATCCATGCCTTCGGTGTTAAAACGTACCATTTTAATTACTCAGTGAGTCTTTTGGAGAAATACCGTGTGGGTGCACTTTGGGGAAATTTGAGTGTCGGTTACTTATCTAAAATGGGTGATTGGAAATTCGAAGGAGCTTGATATATCAATAATGTCTCTTTACAATCAGTATTTCTAAAATGGCCTTATTCAGAGGAACATGTTCAATTTAAATGTTTTATGATTATTATGATGAAAACTGCTTTAACTCACTAGGCGTTCAGCCTAACACTTTTTATTTTCGACATGTATATCAGGTCTTAGATGGATCTGAGTGGCGAGTGGAGCTTGGTAGAAGTTCCGGTAGGATGGCACTAGTGACGTCATCCGGTTTGGTGAAGATAGCAGATTAGTGGTTTTAGTAGCACCCGACTAATGTTATCCCTAGTTTGTGGGACCATATAGTTCCGTTAGAACTCTGATACATTGTTGTAGAGATTCTCCTTTGTAACTTTAGATTATGGTTGTTTCAAAGCTTTGTATTTAAGAGTTTTTGAAATTTTTATTTTGTCTGCTATTTTCGAATTTTAGGGGTGTTTCATTATAAGGTAATTTTTTTCAAAAAAACTACTTCAATTATCGTTTTAACAAATTTCATTTTTTCCCAATTATGCCACTTAAATATTACATCAATGACCAAAAATAGTCTTTTAATTTATTTTACATTGTCATCTCACTTATCATCTAACTTTTATTAGACATAACTAATTTGTAAGTTGGTTTGTTAGCCAATAGTTAGCTTATCAACTAGTTTGCTAACCATGACATAAAAAATACCCATTAACTTTGTAATTTGTGTCATTTACATCCATTTTGACCAAAATAATCTAACACAACTAAAATACCTTTGATATGACATTTACTTATTGGCTAATATAAAAAAAAATTGTAAAGTCCAATCGTCAAAACATAAATAATAACTTTGAATAAGAGAGGTTGGGATACGTTGTCGAGTATAATCCGGTAAGAAGAGTAGTTAACTGGTTGTTATGAGCGACGAAAAGGGTGTAGTTGATTCTAACATGCAAGACAGTAGGATATCATGCAGATGAGCAAATGGTTCAAAAGGGGAAATCAGTAAGGGAGGGGGATGGGGAAGGGTGACGGATCATGCAGCTTTGGTGGGCGTCGTTGGTTAGGGGTCGATGGTGTGCATCATCTGTATATACAGAAGGTTTATAGTTTTACAATGTGTTCATGAAGTGGAACCAATAAAGTCAAGGTATTAATTTAAGTATTAAACTCAAGTTTTAGTATGCCCTTGATAGGGTAATTTTATTTACCCTATTTTTAACTCACTTTTTTTAATTTTGAGCAATTTTGATTTTCTCATTGAGTATTTTTATTATCTATTTTAGTATTTTCATTTAAATAAATGTTTTACGCTTTTTGTCGTTTTTATATTTGTTTTAAAAGAAAATTTTTATATTTGTTTTAAAAGAAAACGTTGGAAAAATCTTATTTTTATTTATTTTTTTATTTTAGGATCGATGCGAAGGTCGTGGGAAGTCGACATCAAGTGGTGACGCGAATACGACAAAAGACTTTCTCTTTTTGGACCGATGCAACGATGCCGTGATGATGGAGCATTTTGGGCTGAAAATTGCTAGGCTTTGGATAACATTTTTTGGGCTAATTTCTTCCAAGCACTTTGGACCCCCAATATTGATTTACTTGAGCCCCAAGTTGAATTAAGCTTATAAATAGGAATGCTTGGTTATTTGTAAATCATGCCATCATCCCATTCACAACACCAACACACATTTTTCTCTCTTCCTCTCTCTCTCTCTCACGGCTCTCTCTCTCTCTCACTCTTTTTCTTTTTCTTATAAGTCTAGATTCATTGAATATAGACAATGATCATCATCCCCATCCTTATGAATCATTCCTCCATGTTTGCTAATTTTTGTAATAGGTTTGAGAAATTGAGCCATTAGCTAACGGTTGGAAACTTTGGTTCACGAATCAAACCGGTTTTTTTAGTAATATATGTTTCTTTTCGATTTGAATTCCGGTATCTCGTCATCGTCACTTATTATTCTCGTATTACGTTTCTCGTAGTTAGATAACTCTTGGTTTTTATTTTGGTCTCATTGCGGCTTTAGTTCTATTACAAACCGGAAGCCCGAATAATAAATTCGGATTCCCAACTTTTGTTGGTTCACGGTTTGTTGTAGTTTATTAAATCCGTTTTATGTTTCCAATTTTATAAAAAATCAAGTGTGCATTAGTTAGTTTTCCTTTACGTTAGTTATTTTAACGCACTTTAATTCATGTAATTTAATTTATGTACTTTAATTTTCCTTCTTTTACTTTCTGTTAATTTAATTCTGCAATTTAATTCACGTCATTTATTTTCAGTCTTATATTTCAAGTGATTATATTTCCTGTCTAAGGACACGTTGTTGGCACAACACTCCTACGATTTCTATCGTTGAGCGTTTGAAAACATCAACCGTCTCCTTTAGTTAAACATAATATTTTATGTCCAAGGACACGTTGTTGGCACAACACTCCTACGATTTCTATCGTTGAGTGTTTGAAAACGCTAACCGGCTTCTTTAGTTAAAATTTACATTTCCGTTTATGTTATATTTATAATCTGTACGAAGTTAAGTTGGGACCAAGACTGATCAAAAGTTAAATTGGTGTATCGTATCGCATGATTGTCCGAAGTTATTTAAATTAAAGTTATATTTTATGGTGGACTGCAATTAATCAATTGACAATTGGTTTATTGTACGATGGCTCATTTGAGTTTCATGAAATATCAACTTTAAGATAACAAAGGAATGCGATCTCATCTTTTTAACCATAAATTAATCTTACTCCAACAGAGCATTGTGTCAGGTGTTGCATTTTAATTAACTGTTCAGTAGTATTAATCAAAACCCCAATCAAAAATATTGTTTTCGAATTCGCCATCTGAAACTCGCTTTTACAGACCCGACTTTCAAGAGAAACTTTTCCACGCTTCCCTGTGGGATCGATATTCGGTACTTTGTACCATTATTACTTGTTACGAGACGGCAGTAGATTAAGATGTATACTTGCGTCGAGATCTATTTTCTTTCATTTTAAAAAGGTGTAAACACGAAAAGCTGCAACAAGTTTTTGGCGCCGTTGCCGGGGAAGCACGCTAGAAGTTTTTCTTTTTAAGTAAGGTTTTTAAAAGTAAGTTTTTCTACCATCTATTTGAAAAAAAAATTCGAAAAAAAAAAGTGCATGCCAAGATTGCCTCACGGTGAATTTTTCCCATTTGATCCCGATATTGAACGAACGTTTATACAACGAAGAAGAATCCAAAAGGCTAATTTAGTCTTAAATTCTTCCGAAATGTCTGAACATGAATATATGACGGATGAGGAATTAATCCCCGAGGTAAATCTAAATGGGCGTCAAAACAATCAAGAAAATAATAATAACCGAAGAAATCGAGATAGAGAAATTCCCAATGACCACGATAATTTTAATAATCATGATGATCCAAATGAACCGCCAATAAATAATGATGATGAGGAACAAAACATGTTTCGGTTAGCAAATTCCAAAGATGATGGTATTATGTCTTACGTTGTTCCTGTTTTAACCCAATTACATCCAGGAATTCTTAAACCAACTTTGCAAACCCATCATTTTGAATTAAAACCGATAATGTTTCAGATGTTGCAAACTAACGGCCAGTACACTGGTTTGCCAGCTAAAGATCCTCATTCTCACCTCCGGTCTTTCATGGAAATTACAGATTCTTTTAAACTGCCTGGTGTACAAGACGATGCTCTAAAATTAAAACTTTTTCCATACTCTTTAAAAGATAGAGCAAGGTCTTGGTACAACTCGTTGAAACCAGATTCTATAATTACATGGACCCAAATGGCAGAAAAGTTTTTGAAAAAATATTTTTCACCCACGAGGAATGCTAAGTCCAGAAACGAAATCTGCACTTTTAAACAAATGGACGATGAAGCAGTTCCTGATGCATGGGATAGGTACAAGGAGCTACTAAGAAAATGCCCTCATCGTGGCATTCCGTACTGCATTCAGCTAGAGATGTTTTACAGTGGTTTAAATACTACTGCAAAACAAATGCTCGATGCTACTGCACACGGAGCTTTCACAGCTTGTACCTACAATGAAGGATATGAAATCCTTGAAAGAATTTCAAACAACAATGGTCAATGGGCTGATCCACGTGCATTACCTAGAAAGGCAACAGGGGTACAAGACACATATGCTTATGCATTGTTATCTTCACAGCTGGCTGACATGGCATCTTTAATAAAAAAATCTTAACGTTGTGCAAGTTAATACTGTGGCACCGACCCCTACTGTGCAATCTATACAGTGTACCTACTGTGGAGAGGGTCATCACTTTGAACATTGTCCTAGAAATCCCGAGAGAGTCAATTATGTCAGCAGTAACAACAAGGGTGGACCTTTTTCTCAAACTTACAATCCTGAGTGGAGAAACCATCCAAATTTTTCTTGGCACAGTCCTGCCCAAAATCCACCACCACCAAAGTTGCAAGGACAACCAAATTTTCACCAACAGCCGCGTCACAGACCTCCAAATAACCAGCATGGAAATTTTCAAAATAATCAACCTGGTTATCAACAAAAGTCAAACCAGCAAGCCGACTCATCTACTTCCTTGGAAGCAATGATGAAAGCATTCATGACCCAAACACAGGCATCAATTAAAAATCTGGAGACCCAGGTGGGTCAAATGGCTTTGGAAATAAGGAAACGTCCTTCAGGTTCTCTCCCTAGTGATACAGAAATACCTCAGAGAATTGGAAAAGAACATGTGAAAGTTGTGACATTAAGAAGTGGGCAGGAATTACTAGAAAATATTCAAAAAGAGCTAAAGACAGACAAAGCAGAGCCTGAAAAGAAAAACAAGTTTCATATTCTACTCAATCCGGTGTAAGCACTGGACCCATAAACACTGCAGGGCCCATTGAAACTCCACCCATTCCAAAGAGGTCAGACTACCCAACATTGTTCCCAAATGAACCCAAGGCAGATCAAAGAGAAAATGAACAGACTGTTTTTGATGTGTCACAATCTGGTGACAGTCCCAAAATTCCTTGTGATAACAGACCTGTAGAACCAATTAAGGTTACACCATCCACTAAGGTAGACAAAATCTCACCAACTGTTCCAACACCTACTCCTCAAAAGACTACATCTCCTACTACAGTTCCTCTTTATATTCCTTATCCTCAGAGATTAAGGAATCAAAGGGATGAACTGCAATTCAAAAAGTTTTTAGATGTTTTTAAACAGCTGCATATCAACATACCTTTGGTGGAAGCCATTGAACAAATTCCAAATTATGCAAAGTTTTTAAATGACATTTTGAGCAAAAAGAAAATGTTGAATAAGTATGAGACTGTAGCTCTGACAGAAGAGTGCAGTGTTATGTTGTCTAGCAAAATCCCTCCGAAACTAAAAGATCCAGGGACTTTCACAATCCCATGTTCTATAGGAGGAAAAGAAGTAGGAAAAACCCTATGTGACTTAGGTGCCAGCATAAACCTTATGCCTTTATCTGTTTTTAACACTTTAGGGATAGGTGAGGCTAGACCTACCACTGTTTCACTCTTGTTAGCAGACAAGTCCATAGCTTGGCCAAAGGGTAAGATTGAGGATGTCCTTGTCCAAGTTGATAAATTTATTTTCCCTGCAAACTTTATCATCTTAGATTTTAAGGCTGACAAAGACATCCCCATTATCTTAGGGAGACCATTCTTGGCAACAGGAAGAACTTTAATAGATGTACAAAAGGGAGAGCTCACCATGAGAGTTCAAGACCAACAAGTGACTTTTAATGTGTTGAATTCCCTTAGATATCCAGAAGAGAAAGAGGAATGCTCTACTTTAAGTTTGATTGAATCTTGGTGTCAAGACCAAAGTTTTGGGGAGGTCTTGGGAAATAATGAATCTGATAATGAAGAAGATACAACAGAGTTTGAGGAATTAGAAGACATACAAGTTACCTCTGCTGTTGAAATCTTAGTAAGTGAGGATAGGAAAACTCTTGTTCCTTCCATAGAATGTGCCCAGACATAGAACTGAAACAACTTCCCTCACATTTGAAATATGCCTTTTTAGGAGATCCAGGGAAGTTGCCAGTCATTATTTCAGCATCTTTAGAATCTGATCAAGAGGAAGAGTTGATTGCCATGTTGAAATTGCATACCAAGGCCATAGGATGGACCATTGCTGATTTAAAGGGCATAAGCCCTACCATTTGTCAACATAAGATCATTTTAGAAAACAAAGATTTCACCTCAGTGGAGCCTCAAAGAAGACTAAATCCTATGATGAAAGAAGTTGTGAAAAAGAAAATCTTGAAATGGCTTGATGTTGGCATAATCTATCCTATTGCTAGTAGTACATGTGTCAGTCCAATGCAGTGTGTACCCAAGAAGGGAGGAGTTACTGTGGTAACCAATGAGAAAAATGAATTAATACCCACTAGGATTGTATCAGGTTGAAGGATATGTATGGACTACCGAAAGCTGAACCAAGCTACCCAAAAAGACCATTTTCCATTACCCTCCATTGACCAAATGTTGGACAGACTAGCGGGGAAAGAATTTTATTGTTTCTTAGATGATTATTCTGGTTACAATCAAATTGCCATTGCACCAGAGGATCAGGATAAAACAACTTTTACTTGTCCTTATGGGACTTTTGCATTTAGAAGGATGCCCTTTGGACTTTGTAATGCCCCGGCTACTTTCCAAAGATGTATGATGTCCATTTTTTCTGATATGCTTGAACAATCCATGGAAATTTTCATGGATGATTTTTCTGTTTATGGGACATCATATGATCTGTGTTTACAAAACCTTGAAAAGAGTCTTAAAAGATGTGAAGAAACAGATTTGGTTTTAAACTGGGAAAAATGCCACTTTATGGTTAAAGAGGGCATTGTGTTAGGACATCTCATTTCCAATAGAGGTATTGAGGTTGATAAGGCAAAATTGGAAGTAATTGCAAAGTTGCCTGAACCAACTACTGTAAAAGGTATCAGAAGTTTTCTCGGACATGCAGGTTTTTACCGGAGGTTCATAAAAGATTTTTCCAAAATATCCAAACCTCTGTGTTCACTATTACAGCATGACCATGCTTTTAATTTTGATGAAGATTGTAATAAGGCTTTTAAAATTTTAAAAGATGCATTGGTCACGGCACCTGTAATAGTGACACCTGACTGGTCCTTACCTTTTGAAATAATGACTGATGCAAGTGATTGGGCAGTGGGAGCAGTTCTATGGCAAAGGAAGAATAAAATATTTCACTCTATTTACTATGCTAGTAAAATTCTCAATGAATCCCAAATCAACTACACCACCACTGAAAAAGAATTATTAGCTGTGGTGTTTGCTTTTGAAAAATTCAGATCATACTTGATGGGTGCCAAAGTGATTGTGCATACTGATCATGCTGCCATCAAGTATCTCATTTCTAAAAAGGATGCAAAACCTAGGCTAATAAGGTGGGTCTTGTTGTTACAAGAATTTGATTTGGAAATCATTGACAGAAAAGGTGTAAATAATCAAGTGGTTGACCATTTGTCAAGATTGGAAAAACAGAAGCAGGATAAACACAGTGGGGATATTTGTGAGTCATTTCCTGATGAAAAGATTTTGGCCATACAACATACTGCAACACCTTGGTTTGCAGATATTGTGAGTTATCTGGCTTGTAAGACTATTCCCAAGGAATTCAATAAGCATCAAAGAAAGAAACTCATTTTTTATTCCAAAAAGTTTTTGTGGGATGATCCCTTTCTTTTTAAAATATGTTCAGACCAGGTGATAAGGAGGTGTATTCCAAAAGAAGAAGTGGCTTCTGTTTTACATCATTGCCACACAGGACCATGTGGTGGGCATTTTGGAGGAAATAGGACAGTCGCAAAAATTTTACAATCAGGACTGTACTGGCCTACTCTAAACAATGATGCCCACAATTTTGCAAAAAGCTGCAATGAATGTCAGAGGAGTGGAAATATTTCTCAGAGGAATGAAATGCCCCTGAATGGAATTCTAGAAGTAGAATTATTTGACGTTTGGGGCATTGACTTTATGGGACCATTTCCACTCTTTAGCAATTGTGCATACATTATGGTGGTTGTGGACTATGTGTCTAAATGGGTGGAAGCTATGGCTTGACACTCTAATGATGCTAAAACAGTTGTCAAATTTTTACAGAAGCATATTTTCACCAGTTTTGGTACACCACGTGCCTTAATCAGTGATGAAGGCACTCACTTCATAAATAATGTGTTAGAGGAAGTCCTAGAAAAGTACAACATACAGCATAGGGTGGCTACTGCTTATCACCCTCAGACTAATGGATTGGCTGAACTATCCAATAGGGAGATCAAGGGAATTTTAACTAAGGTAGTCAAGCCACACCGAAAAGACTGGGCCTCCAAATTGGATGATGCCTTGTGGGCCTACCGGACCACGTACAAAACCCCCATTGGCATGTCTCCCTATAAATTAGTTTTTGGAAAAGCTTGTCACCTACCTGTTGAGTTAGAGCACAGTGCCTATTGGGCAATAAAGAAACTTAACATGAGTCTAGATGACGCTGGAAATAGAAGAGCTTTACAATTGTGTGAATTGGAGGAACATAGGAATTTTTCCTATGAAAATGCTAAGCTATATAAAGAAAATACAAAAAGATGGCATGATAGGAAAATTATTCCAAAAGAGCTCAGTGAGGGACAGCAGGTCCTACTATTCAATTCTAGACTCAGGTTAAGTTATTTCCAGGGAAATTAAGCTCTAGATGGACAGGTCCGTTTCAGATTGCTAAAGTGTATCCCTACGGAGTAGTTGAGTTAGTTGATCAAGAAAGGGGTACCACATTTAAGGTGAACGAACAGAGGGTAAAACCTTTTCTTGAACCGTCAGCATTAATGCAATAACCTGTAGAGGTTGTCCATCTCCAAGAATAGAAAAGGTGGTGAACATTCTTGAGTTTGTCCAAACTCAAGACAGTGTATATTTTATTTTAAAAAGAAAAAAAAATGAAAATAAAAAGAAAAAGAAAAAGATTTTTTTTTTGATATATATAAAATAAAAATTTTGCTGTTTTCGGCCAAAAGACGAATTCTTAAGGAACAAAATCTCGTTGGGCGGAATTTTTATTTTGGATCAATCTTTTAAATTAAAAGAAAAAAAAAGAGAAAAAAAAAAGTTTTCAAAAAAAAAATATATGTGGGATTATAGGAGCCCTTCCCGATGCAGCTACTGTGGAAAACACCGACGTCTTCTCCTACTCGCCATGAATAGGACAGGTTCTATCACTCTTCCCTTTGCGTTTACTTTTATTTTAATATCTTGTCATGAGTCTGGGATTGTCTTTTGGAAGCAAAGTTAGATATTTTTTTACACACCATCATGCACACTTTATCTCACCATTCACGAAGATTAGTTTCATTTCGTTCCATAAGGGCCACAATCATTTGGAACAACTCTCATGATTTTTTTTATCACTAAAAATAAGCTTGTAATTCTTTGATTCAACGGACTTTTTTGGGGTCCTTGCAACATTTACTATCACACAGTTTTTTCCAATCTCAAACAATTGCCGATATTTGTTCAATAGGGACATTGAACCTCTCAAAGTTTTGGGGAGGGGGTGATATGGTCTTTCATTCGTATTCATAGCCATATCACTCATTGTTCACACATACACAAACCATAATTCAATTGTGAATTGCACAAAAAAAAATTGGAAACATTCGTCTAAAAATGAGCAAAGCTCTACGTATGCTTTCCGTGCAATTCCAAAAGTGTCAAAGACACCAAAGGATGTGTGTGTACAAATGTTCACTCAAAAAGTGATGCCAGAAAAATTGTGCCAAAAAGAAAGATGAGATGAGAATTTGGAAAAAGGCTATGCATAAAAATAAAATAAAAATGCCATATGCATAACATTCATCCTTTTGTTGCATTGTCGATCCTAATCCGTCAAGGAATTGTGTGTTTAACTTTTGGTTGATATATTTTTTTTAATCAAGTTGAGGGAAGCCATGATTAGGGCCATTATTTTTTTGCATTGTGAACTAATTGAATTGAATAAGCGATTGTGCGTATGATGGTTTGTGTGAATGAAATATCTCCCTTTTCTTTCAAAAAAATTTCTCAAAATTGTTTTTCTTTAATAAAGTTGTTCGGGACGAACAACGGTTCAATTTTGGGGTTGTGATAGGGTAATTTTATTTACCCTATTTTTAACTCACTTTTTTTAATTTTGAGCAATTTTCATTTTCTCATTGAGTATTTTTATTATCTATTTTAGTATTTTCATTTAAATAAATGTTTTACGCTTTTTGTCGTTTTTATATTTGTTTTAAAAGAAAACGTCGGAAAAATCTTATTTTTATTTATGTTTTTATTTTAGGATCGATGTGAAGGTCGTGGGAAGTCGACATCAAGTGGTGACGCGAATACGACAAAAGACTTTCTCTTTTTGGACCGATGCAACGATGGCGTGATGATGGAGCATTTTGGACTGAAAATTGCTAGGCTTTGGATAACACTTTTTGGGCTAATTTCTTCCAAGCACTTTGGGCCCCCAATATTGATTTACTTGAACCCCAAATTGAATTAAGCACTTTGGTCATCATCCCCATCCTTATGAATCATTCCTCCATGTTTGCAAATTTTTGTAATAGGTTTGAGGAATTGAGCCATTAGCTAACGGTTGGAAGCTTTGGTTCACGAATCAAACCGGTTTTTTTAGTAATATACGTTTCTTTTCGATTTGAATTCCGGTATCTCGTCATCGTCACTTATTATTCTCGTATTACGTTTCTCATAGTTAGATAACTCTTGGTTTTTATTTTGGTCTCATTGCGGCTTTAGTTCTATTACAAACCGGAAGCCCGAATAATAAATTCGGATTCCCAACTTTTGTTGGTTCACGGTTTGTTGTAGTTTATTAAATCCGTTTTATGTTTCCAATTTTATAAAAATCAAGTGTGCATTAGTTAGTTTTCCTTTACGTTAGTTATTTTAATGCACTTTAATTCATGTAATTTAATTTATGTACTTTAATTTTCCGTCTTTTACTTTCTGTTAATTTAATTCTGCAATTTAATTCACGTCATTTATTTTCAGTCTTATATTTCAAGTGATTATATTTCCTGTCTAAGGACACGTTGTTGGCACAACACTCCTACGATTTCTATCGTTGAGCGTTTGAAAACACCAACCGTCTCCTTTAGTTAAACATAATATTTTATGTCCAAGGACACGTTGTTGGCACAACATTCCTACGATTTCTATCGTTGAGTGTTTGAAAACGCTAACCGGCTTCTTTAGTTAAAATTTACATTTCCGTTTATGTTATATTTATAATCTGTACGAAGTTAAGTTGGGACCAAGACTGATCAAAAGTTAAAATGGTGTATCTTATCGCATGATTGTCCGAAGTTATTTAAATTAAAGTTATATTTTATGGTGGACTGCAATTAATCAATTGACAACTGGTTTATTGTACGATGGCTCATTTGAGTTTCATGAAATATCAACTTTAAGATAACAAAGGAATGCGATCTCATCTTTTTATCCATAAATTAATCTTACTCCAACAGAGCATTGTGTCAGGTGTTCCATTTTAATTAATTGTTCAGTAGTATTAATCAAAACCCCAATCAAAAATATTGTTTTCGAATTCGCCATCTGAAACTCGCTTTTACAGACCCGACTTTCAAGAGAAACTTTTCCACGCTTCCCTGTGGGATCGATATTCGGTACTTTGTACCATTATTACTTGTTACGAGACGGCAGTAGATTAAGATGTATACTTGCGTCGAGATCTATTTTCTTGCATTTTAAAAAGGTGTAAACACGAAAAGCTGCAACATCCCTCAATGTTATTTGTGTTACATAGGTGACTAGGACCACAATGGCATGAAATCAATGGCTTTAAGTTAAGACCATGTACTCTATTATATTTACATGTTAGTATGAGTGATTTAAACACCAATTGGTCTATGAAATGCTAGAAGATTGGATGTGTTTAGCATGCCAAGTGAATAAATACAAAACTAATCAGTAAATCTGAGTTGGTAACAAGTTAGTATGTGATTTTGGTTCACTTTGCTCGAAGAATAATGATTATGTGAAGAATACGAGCTTGTGAGGTAACTCGTACTACAAAGTGAGTGATTGTGTAAGTGAGATGAAAAGTGACCATAAACTCATATATAAGGTCACGATCTATGGTAAAGTTAACTTAGTCATGCGAAGGTTAGCTTTGGCGGTGGGCTCATCTAGATTTACACGAGCTATTAGTTGCACATGAAGTTGCGTTGACTTTTGTTCGGCAAAAATATGATCATTAGAGTATTATAATGACCATTTTAGCCATGCTCAGTGTTCAAATATCAATACAAGTTTGATATCAATGTTCGATATCGTGTAGAAACATTTAATTAGCATGCATGTTGTATGTGTATAAGTGTTGGAAATAGTTTGGTATCGGTTTAACACATATCTACCTACACATAACAAAGGTATGTTTCACATGTTTGGAATTGTGATACATGCAATATACATGAAATGTTTTGTGTGTGTATGAGATCATGTACCAAGACATTGGTGGTAACATATGTGACACTGCAAAATACATATATCAATATATGTATCATTAGGTACACCATACATACAATAAAAACAATAAAAATGTTACATTTACAGGTATGATGGAACAATATATATATATATATGTGTGTGTGTGTGTGTGTGTGTGTGACAAAGCAAGTTACACTAGTGTGTGTAAGATTGTAACTTTTTTGGCTTTACTATGTAAATTTTTTGCCCATTGTTAGTTATCAAACTTAATAAGTTTAATCTTAGTTGATATATTTATTTTAATTTGTTAATTTTAATATATATTTTATACAATTTATCAATAGTAGTTGATATATTTGTAACATCCTGATTTTTATCCTAATGGAGGAAAAGTATTGAACTAGGTGAATCGGTAAATAAAGAACCAAATATGAAGTATGGCTATAGTCATGTAGTCGTGACATCTCTCACAATAGCACAAATGGTACTGGAAGTGTGGTAGTTCCGGTTATAGTGTCACGCACTTGTGACATGTGTCACAATGGCACCGGCGTTACCGAGTGTTTGGTCGTCCCAACGAATGTGCCATGAAATTATGACAATGACATGATAACTGGCATAATGGCATCAAATGTTCCAAGAGAGGGTCGAGAGATGGTTGGAAAAATGTTCGAGGAACGGCTGGGAAAACAGTCAGGAAAGCCGCCGAGAAAACGGTCGAGGAACGGTCGAGAAAACGAGCGAAAATGGCTCTCGGTACTTTTTGGGCGAAAGTGTCAAGCTAAAGTGACACTGGCACTTTAGCCGGGCACTTTCACTGAGAAAAATGTGCCCACAGTACATTTTGGGCGAAAGTGACAGCTAAAGTGACACTGCCACTTTCGCTTGTCACTCTCGCGGTCGGGTGCAGTGCTTAAATTCAGCCCTTAACTTCATTTGGTCATATCTTTCTCATTTCTACTCCGTTTTTGGTGATTAAAATTGCTATGGTTTCGTATTTGAGAGCTTTTCAAGGATGGATTGTTAGTTTTTGGAAGATCCAAGAGTATTTGATGGTGGAGTGGAAGCAAAGATCAAGAACTCATCATCATCACCTCCATCTTCAAGAAATTTGGGGTATTTTAGGTTTTCACCAAAACCTAAGTGGTAAGTTTATCCTCACCATTTCTAAACCTTATTAGGTGATATAAATGCTTTATTGATGGTTTCCTAGTGTTTGATTCCTTCAATTTCGGTTTGTAAGATTTTGGAAGATTTTGGTCAAAAATAGAGTTTTGACCAAAATGGAGGTTTTGATGTAAAGTGTTTAGGAATCGATTCTATATGGTTTTAGATGTATATTTATGGTGGAAATTTTATGTATCTAGGTTTATGGAAGTTTTGACCTTGAAGATTCAAGTTTCTTCAAATGAGCTCAAAGTGGGGTAAAATCAAGATTTAGCATTAAACCTAGGAGGTTTAACCATTGAGCCATTATCAGTTTGAGAAGAAAAAGAAGAAGGATCAACTTTTGACGAAGATGCCATCACGGATCTGATTTATCAAATTAAATCAACCGCTCTGATACCACTTGTTGGTCCCAAGTTAGCAAAACAAGTATTATAGAAGGGGGGGTTGAATACAATACACAAATTTTACTTAATTTTAATTCTTTTATTGATATGAAATATCAAAAATTACACAAAGAGAACAAAGATTGTTGCGGAAAAGAATATCTAAGAACTACTCAAACAATCTAACACTAAGAAGACTTTAAAGAACACAAAGACTAAATCTTAGAGAGAAAGTGAAAGCTATCAACCTGCTTGAAATCTTGCAAAGGAGAAATCTTGAGCTGAAAGCGTGAGGAGCAAGGAGATAGCACCACCCTTTATATACTATCCAAGGCAATGAGTGCAAAGGACATTGATCATTTAAAGCATGGGTGGTTAAGATATTGTCAATAAATTATAAGATATTTGATGTGACTTGTCACAATACAAAAGGCAACTTTTGTACTATGAAAGTACAATATCTTAATAAAATATACTTAATTCAAATCTTTTTGAGATCTTTTAGAAAATAAACGTCTCAATCAAAATTAAAACTCAAGTGAATATCTTCTATGAGAAGGAAGCTTCCATTCCCACTGTCAAAAGTACATTGGGAATGATGAAGTATGTCAAATCAAGAGGGTTTGACATAATTATATGCTTACCGAACAGATGAGTGTTCGGCAAGAAAGGAGATTGCCGAAGGAGTGGCAAATGATGTCGAACAGATAGAATGTTCGGCAGGAGGGTAATCTGTCGAAATTGATTTCGGCAGATAGGACTTAGTTCCTTGAAGATCACTTGAATCCGCAAAGTAGACTTCTTTCATGTTGATTTCGGTAGGTCTTCGACTCACCGATCTGTTCATGCGTAACTAAGCTATTACAAAGAACCATACTAAAACTAAGATGTACAAACATTTACAGAGGAGCAAACACAAGCTAAAGAAGAGGTTAGGGGTGCTCACGGGTTGGGTTGGCCGGGTTAAAGGCACTTGAACAACCCAACCCAATCCAAACTATGCGGGTTGGGTTGGGTTGGTCGGGCTAGTCGGGTTGAAACTTTAATATATCATTTTACAATCTAACCAAGTGTTTCCGTTTAAAAAAACTAAAATTAAAATGTAAATATAAAAATAAGGCTAATAAGAGAAGAGAAGAGTAGAAGAAGAGCATCTCTTACCTTTTGACGTTGAAGATTTTTGAAGACTTAAATGTTAGATTTGTACGATTTTAGTCGGCATGGTCTCGAAGACAGATCTAAACTACAACTAAGATGGTAAGACTTGAGAATTGATAAAAAGAAGAGTCGTTAAAAGTCTAAAACCATAAATAAATAAATAAAAATACAAGTTTTGCGGGTTGACGGGTTGGTCGGGTTACTTTCGGCCCAACCCGTTTCCAACCCAATAGATGCGGTTTGGGCAAAATTTGTATCGAGTATGTATCGGGTTACCTCGGTTTGAGTTTTTTTATGTTTTTTCGGGTTGGGTTGGTCGGGTTGGTCGGAAATTTGAGCACCCCTAGGAGAGGTTATCTTCAAATCTTAGAAGACCCATCAATAATAATGCCATATCTATACTTTCCCACGAAAATTGTTTCAATAAAATAAAACAATTTCCCCTATCGTATAGTGTAACATCCCAAAAACTTCGGCCGATAAGAAAACAGAAAAGCATCAGCAGTGCTCCGCACGGATCGAACCGCGTCGTGATCCGCGCAAGATCCTGTCCAGTGTTCCGCGCATTCCAGACTACGCCAAGACCCGCACGCGACCACTGTGTGATTATAAAATAGAGGAGTCGGACTCCCTCCCTATTTCTCATAAAAACCCTAAAACTCTTCCCCTATCCTCTCCCAAAACGATCCCTCACACCCCCCTCGTAAATCCTAACTCGTTTTGGGATTTTCCTCCTAAAGATAGGTGGTTCCTTCTCATCTATCAAGTTTTGGTAAGCTAGAACCACATTCCTTCCACCTTCATCTTCTTCACCAAATTTTCTAGGGTTTAACCCAACCCTTTTCACCATTTTTGAAGTTTGGAAGCTTGGGGCTCATCTTGGTGACCTAGAGGTATTTTGGTTGGTGGATTCAAGTTATGGTTAAGGTAATCCTCTATTTTTCTTCAATTATGGACGTTAGGGTTTTGGTATCAGTTGAGGTCCTCATGTTTAATGTTTGGGAAATGTTTCTAAATGAGTAGATGTAAATATTTATGGTTGAAAACTTGTGGATCTAGGTTGTTGGAAGTTTTGGCTTGAGGATTCAAGTATCTTCAAAGGAGCTAAAGTTGGGGGAAATCTAAATTTAGCCTAAATCTAGCAAGGTGAGTTCAAGTTGTTTTGTGAAAACTATGTACATGCCAAAATATGTATTTTGAAGTAAGAATATGTTTTACTTGGTAATTGTCAAAGTGTTGAGTATTTTGATAAGTTTTCATACTTGGTAAACTTGGGTTAATTTGATCTCATTAAATGCTCATATTTGGGATTTGGATATTTTGATAAATAAGTAGTACGATGTAGGCATTTTTGGTGGTTTTGTGCAAATGAAGTCTATTTCATGATTTATGCGTTTTTGGTGCATTTGGTTTCATATATAAACCCCCTGGGAAAAATGCTTGTCTCCGTGTTGTGAGACATTTTGAAAACGTAAGGGTCTGAACCCATTTGGATGATCATTCGTTCCAAGTTGTGATAAATTTTGAGTTAATCCCATCTTTGAGATATGTGTCTGTGTAAACATCGTTTAAATACGTTTTATTATTTGGGGATTGTTAATTGTTGGTCAAATGGATTTTTGAGTATTTTTAGCTCGTTTTGACTTAAAAGAGTCCTGAGGACGTTTGTCCATTTTTTAATGGCTCAATATAGAGCCCCATTTATGATATGCATCTGAATGCATCTTGTGGTATATTAATGATAATTACATGCTCGAGTGCGTGGGTCATTCATGTTGTGACACCCCAAAATGTGCAAATAAATAAATATGAAAAAAAACGAAAAAAAAGGAAGAAGAAAAAAGAAAATAAAATAAAAGTGATTTTTTTTAATTTTATTGGACCGAAATTGAGAAGAAAACGTGAAAAGGGGGGGTCCATTATGTCGTTTGATGAAAGTGAGAAGTGAATAAAAGATTTATGTTCAATTGGGCTAAAAATGAAGGAAAATGTCACATTAAGGGTGAAAATTGTAATGTTAGCCAAAACATTGAAGACAGGGGGGACAAGCGTCATCCTAAATAGTACAAGGGTTGTGTCAGATGTCAACAGTCCCAAACCAGAGGGACCTGTTTTGTAAAGAGGGACCTGTTTTGTAAATTTATCGGAGCTGCAAATTTTCAGCATCGAAAGCGAACTATGATCTTTGAATCCTTCTATTGGCTTGCTTAGTCAACGAAAAATGCCAAAAATTCCTAATTTAAGTGGACAATACGGTTGGTTACATTTTTCGTTCAAGAAGCTTCAAGAAAAACGGAGAAACGAAAGAGAAATTGGAGCTCAAAGTCACCGTCCGAAATCTCCGTTTATTGACGATTTGAGGTAAAATACTCAACCAAAATTTGAGTCATTGATATGGGTAGTTTCGTTTTTAAGTCCTCTATCGAACCTTAGTAGCCTTATGTCTCAGATATGAGTTTAAGATGTCCGATTTTATGTATCAGAATTGAGTTTAAGATGTCCGATTTTGAGTTTTTCTACAAATTTTCGTGTTATATAAAAACTGAGACTTTAAATGAGTAGATGAGACTCAGTACTTGATTATTTTAGTTGATTCTTTGTAACACCCGAATTTCATTATGTAATTTTTGGTCTTCTTGTGGAATTTAAGGCTTTTGGGAGTATTGGAGTAAGAAGTTGAATTTATAAAAAAAAAAAAGAGCGAGAAAGGTCACTGGGCAGTGCGCACGACCCGTGCGCCCTCCCTTCAGAAATCACGCACGACCCGTGCGCATGGACAGAAGGTCCAGGTACGGGGTTAAATGAATTTTTCCCCAAATCTCAATCATTTCTCATTCTCTATCTTTCAAATTTCTCTCCCAAACCCTCCATCATCATTTACTTCAACTAGGGCTTCTTCAACCACCAAACCAACGCCATTGATTGCTATGGGTCAAGATTATCATCCAAGGTTTCGGTTTGATAGTTTCACCACCAACTTCATCTCCTCCAAGTGTTCAAGCTAGATTTTGGGCCTTCATCTCCTACCCCATATTTTCTAGGGTTTAGGTTGGTGAAAGCATTAAATATTCATTTAAGGTCCATCCAAGTAGTTCTTCAAGGTGTTCTTCAAGATCTTCTTCTTCTTCAAGTCTCATCTTCTTCAAAAGCTAGAGTTTCATCTTTTCTAGGTTTTGGTCAAAAACCTAGATTGTGAGTTTACTAATCTTTGTTAAAACTAGATACACATCATTATCTTCTACTTGTTGATGTTAATGCATCTCTCAAATGTTCGTGTTTAATGTTTCAAGTATTTGGGGGTCACGAAATCTTCCGACCCTTCAGGTAACGTCAAGATCGGAGCTTCACACAACTTCTTTTGAAGGATCCGGAACGCCTTCTCTTGGGTTTCGGTCCATTCAAACTTCACATTCTTCCGAGTCAGAACTGTCAAGGAAGAAGCGATCTTTGAAAAGTCTTGGATAAATCTCCTGTAGTATCCCGCCAGACCCAAGAAACTTCGGATCTCTGACGGACTCTTAGGAGGCTCCCAATTCATCATAGCTTCAATCTTGGAGGGGTCAACCTTCACTCCGACCCGAGTGACCACGTGACCCAGAAACTGTACTTCTTTAAGCCAAAAGTCGCACTTGGAGAACTTGGTGTACAACCTTTCTTTTCTCAACACCTCCAGAACTTCACGTAGATGTTGCTCGTGCTCTGACTCACTCTTGGAGTACACGAGTATGTCATCAATGAATACAATGACTGACTTGTCGAGGAATGGTCGGTACACTCTATTCATCAAGTCCATAAACACTGCTGGTGCGTTCGTCAGACCAAAAGGCATTACAAGGAACTCGTAATGGTCGTAACGCGTTCTGAAAGCTGTCTTCGGAACATCTTCTTCTCTTACCTTCACTTGGTGATAACCTGAACGTAAGTCGATTTTGGAAAAACAACCCGCTCCTTGAAGTTGATCGAATAAGTCGTCTATTTTCGGAAGCGGATATCTGTTCTTTACAGTAGCCTTGTTCAACTCACGATAGTCGATGCACATTCTCATTGTGCCATCTTTCTTCTTGACAAATAAGACCGGAGCTCCCCAAGGTGACGAACTCGGTCTTATAAAGCCTTTCTCCAATAGCTCTTGGAGTTGTGCCACCATCTCTTGCATCTCCGATGGCGCTAAACGGTAAGGTGCTTTAGCGATTGGGGCTGCTCCAGGCACAAGATCAATCCGAAACTCTACCTGACGATCGGGTGGCAACCCGGGCAAGTCGTCCGGAAAGATATCTGGAAACTCACGCACGATCTTCACATCTTCCAGCTTTGATTTCTCTAGCTTGGCATCGATCACATAGGCTAGGAAAGACGAACATCCTTTTATTAGACACTTGTGTGCCTTTGCCATTGTGATTATTGTCACTTCACCCTTTCTCTTTTCACCATAGATGACAACGACTTCGCCAGAGGGGTTGGGAAGTCGAATCAACTTCTTGGAACACACAATCTCGGCCTGATTGTTTGACAACCAATCCATACCGACCACAACATCAAACCCCCCGACTAACATCAGCAGCAGATCGATCGGGAATTCTCTCCCTTCGATTCCAAGAGTACACTGCTTCAGAACTTCGTGGATCAGAACTTGTCTACCATCTGCTATTTCTACCACTAATGCATCCTCAAGACTAGTAGTGGGCATAGCAATTTTCTGACGGAACAATTCAGATACGAAAGAGAAACTAGCACCCGTATCGAATAAAATACGAGCAGGTACAGAGTTTATAAGAAAAGTACCCGATACCACATCAGCGGATGCCCTAGCCTCTTCGGCCGTCATCTGAAAAGCTCGACCCTGAACCCTCGGAGGGTTCTCCTTCTTCACCGCCGCACCACCCGACTTGAGCTTCGGGCAATCTCTCTTCACATGCCCCGGTGCCTTACACTCGTAGAAGACCATCCCCACGACAGAACAGTCGCGGGCGGTGTGATCATTCTTACCACACTTGTAACATAATCTAGAAGTGAAGTTACAGTTACCATGGTGCTTTGTTCGACACTTCGGGCACCACTTTGCTTCCTGGTAACTGCTGAAGTTGCGGTTTCCGACAAAAGGTCGGGCCCGCTTGGGAGGTACTGAACTGCTCTCCCACTTCCTCTTATCAGGCACCACCACTGTTTTCTCAGATTTGCTCTTCGCGAACATTTCCTCCATGAACTGAGCTTCTTCAACCATCTCTCGGAGGTTAGAAGCTTTGAAATTGTGGACCATAGATTGCATGTCCGCTGGCAAGCCGTTGAGATACGCTTTCATCTTGTCTTTCTCTGTTGGGGCAGTGTGCCCCACCAGACCAAGCTTCTCCATAAACTGACGGGTGTACTCTCTCACCGTCAGGTTTCCCTTCACCAGAGACCGGAATTCTTTCTCAATTCGGTCCATTGTTCTCTCGTTGCAGAATTCTTCTAGCAATTTCTTCTTGAACTCGGCCCAAGACAACCGAGCCAACACTTCAGGAGAAAGAGTGGATTGGATGATATTCCACCAGATGAGTGCAGTGTCCCTCAGCAGTTGGGTACCGAACCGCACCCTCTGATCATCTCCGCATTCGGAAGAGCCAAAAGCTTGCTTAACCGCTCGGATCCACTTTACACACACCGCCGGGTCATCAGAACCGAAGAATTCTGGCGGTCCGTAACCCAGAAAGGACTTATAGGAACAACTCTTCCTATTCCCCGGAGCACCAGGAATCCTGCGCTCTTCCGCCGTGACCCTTATACCAGCGCCTCCAGAACCTGCTACGACGTTCTCCACAACCGTCTCACTTCTCCGATTGTTTACGTCGCGATCCTCCATCGCTTTCAGCAGAAACTCTTGCTGCTTTGCCATCTCTTCCCTCATTGCCAACATCACGCTGGCCAACAACTCGGACTGGGGATTAGCATCCCCGATGACTGGGTGGGACGAAGACAGGTCTACTCGCGGAATGACCTCTGGCCCCCCACCTAGTCTTTGCTGAACAGGTGGTCGTACAACAACCTCAACTCCTTCCGGCTGACCCGCTGTAGAGGTTGTCGCTTCTAGACCATCAACACGAGTATGCGGTCTTCCGCGCGTACCTACCATACTGAACTGCTACACAGAGCAGAGGAAGAGATAAGAGAGAGATAGGAAAACACGAAAGGAAAACGTACTACCACATTACCAATTGTCATATTAACAGCAAATCAAGCACTCTTACGTATAATATTCTCATAATAACATTAGCTAAGTGAAATTATGAACATACAACACATAACGGTTCTTGTTACCACCACTACAATGCCTGATAAACGTACTTTCCGTCGACTCTAAGACTAACCCATCTTAGAAGCTCTACCCAAATCTCGCGGATCAATTCTTAGTATACTCAGTCTAAGTCTAGACATCTTACATTCATGCCTAGTTCGCTTAAACTAGAGCTCTGATACCAACTATAACGCCTCAAAAATCAGAGTAAATTAAAATCTGGAAATCCTTGCAACAAGACGAAAGTATTGCTATAAACCTCCCATAAAGGGGATCCGTCCTTAAGACATTACAAAAACCTGTACAAATATGGGGTTCATCAACAATCTAATCTAGATACCTATATCAAGATTACATCAGCTGACAATCCATAATTCACCAAAAGAATGGGACTTAACAAATGCCCGGTTATAATACTATTCATCTCCAAAAGCCTTGAGACCAAACTCGTCTCTCAAACCCCGGCAGCCCACCGCTAAGAGAAACCTGTTATACAAATCATTTGAGAAAAAGTGTTAGGCTTAAAGCCTAGTGAGAACATACAGTTCATAAATCTCAAGAGGTATTGACAATTGTAATAAGTAAATCTTTTCAAAGGTTTGGTTGTGCAAAAATACAACTCTTGATATTAAATGGACAACCGGTCCAAAACACATCTTTCGATGACGGGGATTACCCGATTTACCAAGGATTATAGTGGAACACAAAGTAAGCCACAAAATCCGAGTTATGAGCTAAATACATGGAACCATGGCCACGAACTCTTCAGTCCGTACTACGATGTGAGGGAGGGCCCCCAAGGAACCATGTCATACTCGTTCATTAGACTACATCTGAACCATGGCTAGGATCGGGTCTCACATAACCGTACCTAAGTTGCCCCCGAGGATCAAATGTAGCTAACTACAACGGAAGGGGCGTGACCTTCCCAGCCATAAGCCGACTCGATACCTAGGGATCCACTAGTATAGTCATGACTTGTCACAATATTTCAAGTGACCAACAAAGCTACATAAATAGCTTCAACACATTTATATTCCAAAATGCCATTTTCCAGACCAACTGCTGGTAAGAAAGATAATCGTAAAACCAGTTTATATCATTCTTTCAAATAAGTCTCATACTGGGCAAGTAAAACATTATTTTACTTCAACAAGATGAAATCCTTCATTTTAGTCAAAAACGTTTCGGGAACTCTATCATATCTCAAAACCCTAAGTTACATCAAGTTGTAATAAACGGACAATCCGAAAACGTAGAGATATGTAAGAGTTAAAATCACGGTCTTTGACATATATAACAGTTTAGAAAAGTTAGTAGGAACTCACCTCTGATTCCTTCTTCTTAACGAGCGCTACCTATGACAACACCGAAAGAATCGGTAAGTCGAAATACAGATAACCCTCTCACTACCTGACTAGAACTCAAAGACAACAGAAGCTAACAACTAACAGAACCTAATCCGGTCGAAGGAAAATACCGGTCGAAAGACAACACCGATCGAAGGACTACCGGTCAAACACAACCCACCGGTCGAATGCTCTTCCGGTCGAACACAACCTACCGGTCGAATGCTCTTCCGGTCGAACACTCTTCCGGTCAAAGGGCTTCCAGTCGAACACAACCCACCGGTCGAAGGACTACCGGTCGAGTGCATTCGTCCGGTCCTTGCTCATCCGGTCATCTTGTTCATAAAGAACAGTTCGACGCAGACCCAGATCCAAAAATGAGAAATACTCAGATCTCAAAATGAAACGGTTTAAAACCTTCACAACGATATTCTACACGGCTAAAAGCATTCAGATCAAAGCATTAAGCTAGAATCGTACCTTGATTTGTCCGAATCAGTCGATCGCCTTTTCTCCTGCTTTCTCTCTCTCTGACCTCAAAGAATCAAGAAAAACTGATCTGATATTTTACAAATATCAAGACTTAGATTTGTATATATATTTCCCCAAGTTACATTTAACCCCCCTGAACTTTGGGTAACGGTCAACTTTTCACCCAACCCCAAAATTCAGGGTGTTACAGTAAAACCCTCAAATCTGGAAATAGCAGCAAATTTAAATTTCTAATTTCACCAATAAATGATTCCTCTACAAACATAATTTAAGATTTAACCTCCACTACACACATACATTCTATACGTACAATCTATAATACGGACGGGTGCTACTAAAACCCAATCGTAGTCGTTATCTCCAAACCGCGGAAGACTTCACCAACCACTTACACTTGCACAAAGCTAAGGCTCAACTCTTCATATCTGCTGGAACCCAACCCCCATCTGGAACCTGATGCACATGCCGACAAATAAAAAGGTTAGGCTTAACGCCTAGTGAGCTCAAGAGTTTTACATAAGTAAACACATTTAAGATAAGGAACTTTACTTAAAATCATGACCTTTCAATTGATGCACTTTAAAACGTGGAAACAACACTTTTCCAATGTCATGCACTTTCAAAGATGAACACTTCATTTCAAAACATGCTTTATAAATTGATGCAACTTAACTAGCTTGAAACACGACTCGTCATCAAACCATGTATATCGTACGTCCGAAAACATGGACACTAGGTCCAATACTCACGCGACCATAAAGACCCAATGACAATAAAATAAGACGTCCTTAATTCAAAATACTGATAGCCGACAACGGGGGAGACCCGTATCCGTTGAGAGTGGAGGAAACACAGAAGTATACCACCCATGCAACGTTAATCACATGACACCTCCCGACGTCACAACCCGGTGTCCCTACGACTCCTTTACAAGTGTCACCCCAATTCAGTTGACCTTGATGGATCATTCCGAAAAACTCTATCCCGAAGGCCCGACACACTTAAAGACTACCTCCCAGGCATTACTTCAAGCGGCGGAGGTCCTAGCGGCTACTATTCCGGTAGCACTAGCCGACTCAACCCTCCTAGCGATCACTTGTAAAGTTTCCGGTCATAAAACATAGGTACCGAAGTTCAACCCCGCAATACCCAATTGACCATCCCAAAATAGACCGACTCACGTGCCTATGGATCCATTGCAACACAGTCTAACCTTCCCGGACTAAACATGAATGACCAAAGCACTCAAGTCCATAACCAACCTCAATACGTATCACAACGCATTAATACGTACGTCATAACTGGACTCTACATTGAGCCATATAAAACCGGACAAGTGTCCTCGAGACTCCTTTAAAACGACATCGAGCCAAAATGCTCAAAACCTATTTTGACCAAAGATTACGTTTTGCAAGTAATAAACTCACTCAACCCATACCATGAAATTACATGCTCCAAAATACTCGAATGGACTCCAACACAGTTTAAGTCGG
Organism: Arctium minus; assembly: GCA_954870635.1. Classification (NCBI taxonomy): domain Eukaryota; kingdom Viridiplantae; phylum Streptophyta; class Magnoliopsida; order Asterales; family Asteraceae; genus Arctium; species Arctium minus. The sequence goes on from OX941080.1 coordinate 14,456,965, forward strand.
GTCAAAAGGTTTTCCAAGCAGATTTAGGCTCCTTATCCTTTCAAAACGTTCCATAACACAAAATTGAACCTTTTACCCCAAACAACACTAAAATGTCTTTTTAACCAAATAATCTCATGTATGCAATAAGTTATCAAACACACCCATTTATGACTCATTTATCCAAATGCCCAAAATCACAATAATGTGTGCTATACAGGTTTATAAAGTTAAATACTTTCAAAATAACCAAACTGACCAGCAGTTAACAATTTCATGTAAAATGTAAAATACTTTAAAATAACCATTTTGGCATGTACACCGTTTTCACAAATCAACTTGAACTCACCTTGCTAGATTTAGGCTAAATCTAGATTTTACCCACTTAGAGCTTTCCTTGAAGAACTTGATTCTTCAAACCAAATCTTCCAAAACCTAGATCCACAAGGTTCCAACCATAAATATACATAATCAACCACAAAGAATCGTTTCCCAACCTTATACATGAATACCTCAACTGATACCGAAACCCTAACTTCCATAAATGAAGAGAATAGAAGATTACCTTAACCCAAGCTTGAATCCACCAACAAAAACACCTCTAGTTCACCAAAATGGTTGCAAACCTCCAATCTACTAAAGGGAGAACAAAGGGTGGATGAAACTCTAGAAGACTTTGGTGAAGAAGATGAAGTGGGAGAGATGAGGAGCTTACCACCACAAAATACTTTTGTATACTCTAATAGACTTCCAATCTCTTGCTAGATCCTTGAAGAGCTCTCAAAAATGAAACCGTGGCAACTTGAATCACCCAAATCGGAGTTGTGGATCAAAAGATATGAAGAAATGAAGTTCTAGGGCTAAAAATCGGGTTTTAAGCTCGAACAAGGCTCCGCGCGGGTTACCGGGCGGGTTAGGTCGCGCCACAAGTCGCCCGAATGGGTTAACAGGGCTCCGGGCGGGTTATGGGGCGGCCTAAGTCGCGCCACAAGTCGCCCCGTGCACTGTTCGTCCGGTTTCTCCTCGTTCACTGTTTTGGCCATAACTTCTTCGTTATAGCTCCGTTTTTGCTCCGGAAAGGACCGTTGGACTCGTAATTGAATCCTTTATCCATCAAGACTATAAAATATAGGATTCAAGTCCAAAATCTTTTATCTTATTTTTCCCTAATATATCGGTTTCAGTATTAACTCGAAATGATACCTTTAAAAAATTGGGGTGTTACAAAGGGTACATAGGTGGGGGTGAGATTAAGATGACGTTTGTTTTTTAAGAGGTCTGAAGTTATTTCGCGTCTGACTTTTAGTTTCAAATGTATTTAAGAGTTAAGAGGGTCTGAAATCTGAAAAAAAAAACGATCTGAACGAAAAAATGTCCCAATTCAGACTTAAGAGGGATTAAGAGATTTTTTAAATAAAAAAACAGCCCCTAAAAGTGGCAAGGGTACATATCACTTGTTACGCTTCTAACCTTGACTCTTTTTCTCACATGCTTCTCATCTATTTTATTTTTATTTTGTTGAGTATCTATTAAAGGCGAAAGATCGTATGAGAAATGAATCTGCCCCGTTGATAATTTTTAATCAAATGTCTTCCATGAATTGTGCTTTAGAAGAGAATTAATCTGATACATTTCCGTGCATCTTATCTCAGTGCATCTCATTCTAATGTGCATCCATTTCTTATCGAACGATTGATAATCACTTCTCATGCTTCTAACATTAGCTCAACATCTCGCCGGAACCCAATTTAAAAGCATTAACAGAAATTGTTGAAAACGGGTTGGGCTCGGCTCTTGTAAGTTGTAAGGCCCATAATATCTGGATGGACTATGGAGTACCGACTCCGGTTTCAAATTTCCGGTTTGCATTTTTGCACCGGGGCCGAAACCCTAATCACCTATTATAAAATGCCGACGGCGTCCATGCCACCGCCATTTTAGGCGATTCATCTTAACCATAGTTATTGCTTACAGCATCGGTAAGTAGATGGGATACTCCATTTTTGGTCATCTATTTTACAGAAAATTGTTGATCTATCAGTCATTGGAATTAATTTTGTCCATGTCTTTTGAAAACGTCGATCACTTCGTCACTGCTAATGGAGATCCTGCGTAGGTATTGTCTTTGATCTTGAGTTCTTATATGATATCTAGATAGTGTATAACTTGATGGATTGATACGGTGGTTCACAAAATGTGTTTAGTTAGTTTATTTCAATTAATTCGTATCCTATCTGCATATTTTCAATTTTTCGTCAATATATGATAATGTATGTGCTTATTTAGGCAGTGTAAAATTGCAATAACAAACTCTGAACAATTTGGAGATAGAAATTGCAACCGATGATAGTATTGTCCTTATTCTATGTTAAATCGTTAAACTTATTGGATAATTATAAGCTTTTAAATAGTTGAACACAACTTTTTACTCAGGTTGGACATGCAATCAGGTTCTTTGTGTCCACTTCCATGTTACGAAAACGATGGCAGCTTTTCTAATTGGGCAAAGTGATCAAAAACTGTCTCAAAGAACCCGAGGCAAGGAACTTGATGTACCTTCTTCATTTCTGCTGATGCTTTACAGTTTGTGTCTTTTTTGTTGATCTTCTTAAAAGAGTGATATTAAAATTAGTAGTTTATAGACACTTGGGCATTCACAGTTTTATGATGCCATTTATATCGTAATCTGCTTATTAACGTGAAGTCAACTTTTTCATTTTCCTTCACTTGCGGCTGGCCGAGCTGACTGGTGCAAGTACTGCCAGACAGTAAGTAAATACAGCCGCTACATGGAACTTGTGGCACAAAACCAGCTCTTGACTGTATAAGTTACACAGAGCAAGATTGATAGTGTTGTACATAGCTAGTTACATGGCATGATTCTATATTCACAGTTCTTGTACATGCGTCTATTTGTATGTTATTGCTTACTCATAACTAGTTTTTGAAAATTTATCTTATCCGTCTTTCTCTCTTTCGCACATTTTTCTCAAGCTGGGGCACTATAATCTTTGGGTAGATGTCATCATACCTCCTCCGGACTCCACCTAAAATTAAGCCAAACAAACCCATTAAATCCCACTCGAAAGTAGGGTCTAGGAGGGCGTATAGACCTGACATCTACCCTAACAGGGTAGAGTAGCATATTGTAATCTGCTTATTAATGTGAAGTCGAGGTTTTTTTTCTTCACCTGTGGCTGGCCGAGCTGACTGGTGCAAGTACTACCAGACAGTAAGTAAATACAGCCGCTACATGAAAACTTGTGGCACAAAACCAGCTCTTGACTGTAAAAGTTACACAGGGCAAGATTGATAGTGCTGCACATAGTTACTTGCTTAGAAAAACTAAACCAAACAAACCCAGTAAATACCGTGTAGAGGTAGCCAGGTAGGATATGAGGATAAAATATACACAGGCCTTTCCTCAACCTACAAACTTGCAAAACAAAAAAATATCAAAGAAATAAGAGAGCTAGTTACATTGCATGATTCTTATGATGAATATCTTGTTCCTACTTAACCTTAACCATTTTATTTTATTTCACATGTAATATATGCAGATTGGAGAATGATTGGAAAGCTGCATTAGAGATGCACAAGAATCCGAACCCTGGCCCAAAAAGCCCAACCTTTGAAGCCTGATCAGACCGAGCCCTGAGAAGCCCGGTTAAGCCTTGAACAGCCGATCAAGTCTTTCTTCAACCCCAAAGCCCGGGTCGTATTTTGCTCACTAAAAACGGGCGTTGAAGGTTTGGGCTCAGGCCTTGTGCATCTCTACGTCTGCATCAAGGGAAAATCTGCAAGAGGCATGGCATTCAATATACATCTAAAGAAGGTTTTTTTTTACCTTGAGAAGCTGAGGTTTTAGGTTTTTGCAGCATTCTACTTCTAGTGCGTTTTCAAGCCTAATATTGTTGGCAAAAAATTGAAAGGAAGGCAAACTGTCTATTTCAATTGAAAATTAAATTGTTAAACATTGTTGATTTTTTGAATGAACCCGTGATAAAATAAATCATTCTTGCTTACCTTGTCGTGTAACATTCTTGGCTATCAAAATGGACCGTTGGTAAACGTTTTCAACGCGATAAGTGCTTAGCGGGAGAGAGTATTTTCCATCACATACCGGATAGCGGCTTTGCTATGTCTCTTACCGAGTAAGATTCCGTCCTTGTTATGCTCAATCGGTAAGGTAAGCAATATCGTTAAGCGCTTACCCATTAAGGGGTGTTTGGGATTGCTTATTAAAACTTCTTATTGACTTATTAGTTTTTTCACACCGCTAATAAGCTATTTTGAGTGTTTAGATAGGGAAAAAGAAAATGGTTTATAGCTTTTCAACACCGCTAATAAGGAGTTTTTGATAAGTTAAATCATTATGACTTGTCAACTTATTTGAAACAACTTATGATTTTTTTGGTTATTTTACATGTATAAGCAATCCCAAACCCTCCTAAATAACACTTTATTAACTTATTACGTTTTGGTACCACAATAAGTTAATCCAAACATTTTTTTATAAAACCCATTTTTATCACCACATAAGTTAATAAGCACTTTTAAAAAAGGAAAAAGTCTGAAAAAACCCAACAAACTATCTGATTTTGAATGGTTAAGTCCTTAAACTATTTTTTTGAATGATTAAACCCTTAAACTTTCTAAAACTGGTTAAATACATCCTAGGTTAATATGATAAAAATTTAGGAAAAGTCTATAAAAATCCAACAAACTATTTGATTTTGAATGATTAAGTTCTTGAATTTTTTTTAACAAATAAATCTCTAAATTTTTTCCTAAATCTTATTACCAAATAAATTCTTGAACTTTTTTTGAAGAAATAAATTCCAAACTTTTTTTAAGAAACAAAATCATGAACTTAATTTTAAACCAATAAATCCAATTTTTTTTCCTGCATGAACAGAAAAATATATACAAATCCACTCACCGAGAATAAAGCCATGAACAATTAAAGAGAGAAAACGTATATCATTTTTATTACTAATTCCGAATAATTCAAAAGTTATGCCTAAAATATAAATATATACATACAAAAATTATATTTATCATTTCACTAAATATACCAAAAAAACGTCAATCATTTAATAAAATGTACCAAAAAACACACATTTTTCACGAAATATACCAAAAAACGTTCATCCCTTCACAAATATATAAAAAAAATGTCCTATATGTTTATCCTTCTAACAGAAATATATTAAAAGTTATTCCATTTGTAATAACAAAGTAATGTTTAATTTAAAGTAAAAGTCTAATCAACCGTTTGACTTTAATGTATACTATTAACTAAGAGGTCGTTTACCCAAACATTTACCCGTTACCGGTAAAAATCGACACCCTAACTTATTTTACCGGGTAAGATTGTAGTCTATCAAAAAGCTATCGCGTGCAACAATTTACCCGGTAAGCGCTTACCGGGTAAGAGTCGTTACCTCCACTTACTGGGTAAGACTTTCCATCCTTATATCCTTCTTACCGGGCATGATTCCCGGCCCTTGCGATGTTCATCTGGTAAGGTAAACGAGCCAGTAAGCACCTACTGGAGTTTTTTTTTTGGTATATTTGTTCAAATTTAAGTTCATGATTTTGTTTCTTCAAGAAAAGTTTGGGATTTATTTGTTTAAAAAAGTTCAATAATTTATTTGGTAAAAAATTTAGAAAAAAGTTTAGAGATTTATTTGTTAAAAAAATCCAGGGACTTAAATATTCAAAATCAGATAGTTTGTTGGATTTCTTTAGACTTTTCCCAAATTTTTATTACATTAACCTGTTTTTACAGGTTACAATAATGTATTTAACCGGTTTTAGAAAGTTTAAGGGTTTTATCATTCAAAAAAATAGTTTAGGGACTTAATCATTCAAAATCAGATAGTTTATCGGGTTTTTTCAGACTTTTCCCTTTAAAAAAAGCATAAGTTATTTTAAATAAGCAATCCCAAACACCCCCTAAGGGTTTGTTTACGAAATTTTTCATTAAGTCCTATATGGATAGATATGTCTGTCTGGATAAATTTGTCTGTCCGGATAAATTGTTACTATTGTTTACTTTTTTTTTCTGAATCAACGGTCTGAATGATAAAAATGACCAATTTACCCCTCAGTATGAATTATCCATTGTTTGATAAATTGTTACAGATTTTTTTAAGAAAAACAGTAGCTCCATCATTCTTCATCATCATCATTCATCTGACCTTAATGACAAAAAATAAGAAAAACCATTTGAGCAATAATTAAAGAAAAACCATTCATCTGAAGCAATACTTGAAGCAATAATTAAAGAACGAGTTGCAGAAGAAACAAAAGGAGTTCGTTGCAGAAGAAACAAAAGGAGTTTAATGATTTTGGGTTCTTGCGCTGGAGAAGAAACAAAAACAGAAGAAATTATTTGTTCTTGCGCCGGAGAAGAAAAAACGTCAGAGAAGAACGCCGGAGAAGTCTGATGGAGGCGTCGCTGGAGAAGTCTGATGGAGAAATCGCCGGAGAAGTCTGTAAGTGGGAGGGAGGCGTGGTTATATGGAGGCGATTAGGGTATAAACATATATGTCTGATGGGTTTTTTTAAGGGTATAAATGTCAAAATTGTGTCTTAATGGGGACAACACCCCTTTCTCACTTAGCGAATAATCTTCTTTTGTCTGCGTGAATAAGCCATTAAGTCACAAGTAAACACTCCCAAATGTCTGTACGAATAAGCCATTTATGTCATTAAGCTCATTAAGCCACAAGTAAACACCCCCTAAGTGTTTAGTAAACTACCCTTTAGTTTAATTGATTCGTCTTTTGGTGTAGGATCAAATTGCGTTAATGCGTTGCTCTTATGAGTTGGTTTAATTGATTCGTCTTTTAGTGAAAAGCCTTAACTTTAACCATCAAACGGAAATTCTTTTTCCAAATAAACCGTCTAAAATCTTTCAGGGATTACTAAATTGGATAAACAACTTTATTATTTTTAATCATATGTTGAATATTCAAGTTTTGGTGTTTTGATAACATCATACGATCATGTTTAGTTTATTAAAACTTAAAATTTGATAGGAAGGATCTAAGACCCGTTAAAGTTTAGATTTGAATTGAGGTCGATTTATATTTTAACCTGTTAAAAAGGCAGCAGTTATAACTTGTAATTTATTGAATAAATTAAACATGATCAACCCCAGTTCATAAAGGGATCGATTATAACAATGAAACTTTTGAAAAAAGGCATCTTGTGATGTTCTACATTGATCAGTATTATTAAAACTTAGAAAAATAAAACAATATTTATTTGTTGCATATTTTGACCTTGATTATGCTACAAATCGGTTAGACAATAATACTTTTTGACATTATAACTGATTAGGGGCTCGGTGAAACAGTTAAGAGCTTAAAATATTATACAAGCTTACATTAAAAAAAACAATTAAGAAATAATATTATTCAACAATCAACATGTAAAAATTATTCACCCGTGATAAGAAAAAGTTTGAAACATGTAAAATACTAAGGGGGTGTTTGGTTCGCATGATTCCAATGAAATCTGAAGGAATTGGAATGATCAATTTCATTGACCATATTTCATTCAGGCTTTTGGTTACGTATAGAATGGAATTGAATTCCACACATTCCATAATTCGTGGATTTGGTCACTCCATCACAATTGAGAAAAAATTCAATTCCATTTTCTCAAAAAGACAAAACTACCCTCATCTTCCCTACTTGAATTCCACACATTCCACACGTTCATGAACCTATGTCGACTACTGTTGATCTGAACCACCACCGATCTGAACGACCACCTACCACCGTCGACCACCACCTGTTTGAACCGCCACCGACCACCACCATTGTGAACCGCCGTCGACCACCACCATTGTGAACCGCCGTCGACCACCACCATTGTGAACCGCCGTTGGCCCTCATCGATCTAAACCACCGCCGACCACAACCGTTCTAAACCGCAGGCGACCATCACTGATATGAACCATCGTTAATCACCACTGTTCTGAACCGCCGCTGACCCTCACCGTTCTGAACTGCCTGACCACAACCGTTCTAAACCGCTGCCGACCACTACCGTTCTGAACGACAACTGATATGAACCGTCGTTTTGAACCACCACCAACCATCACTGATCTGAACCACCGCCGGCCACCACCGATCTGAATTGTCGCCGACCACCACTATTCTAAACTGCCGCCGATCCTCACCGTTCTGAACTGCCGCCGACCCTCACCGATTTGAACCGCCCGAACACCACCGTTCTGAACCGCCACTGACCACCACTAATCTGAACCGCCACCGACCACCATTCTGAAACCGCAACCGATCTGAACCATCGTTCTGAACCGCTGTCAACCACCACCAATCTGAACCGTCACCGACCACCACCGATCTAAACCACAATAGTTGGATTTCGATTTCAAAAGTTTCAAAAAGGGTATTTTGGTCATTTACTAATATTTCATTCAAATTCCAAAGCTACATTATGTGAACCAAACACACAGATTCAAAATCCTTTAACAAATTTCATTTCAATGTCTGTCAACCAAACAAGTGGTCAAACCTGATAACATTCCATTCCAATTCCTTCAAAAGTCAAATTCCTTGACAGACTCCATTCCATCCAAAAAAACATTCTGCATATCAAAAGCGGCTTTGATACTATTCACACGTAAATATTTGAAAAGTTCCCGCAAAAGAAAATTCCCTCCAGGGAAGGGGACTGAACCCTAGCCTAAAAAAAAATCCCAAATTCTCCCTTAAACCAAATCCACCTGCTTCCCAACCTCAGATTCAGATTCAACAATGGCGTCCCGGTTGCCAATCGACGACAACTCCAATACCAAATCGGAAGAAGGAACAATTGCCTTCCATAAGAAGCGGGCTCGTCGAGTTAGCTTTGCAGAGAACACCTCTGTTCACATATTTGACCGTGATGAAGACTCCGGAACTCCATCGGATCCTAAGCCTCCTAATTCTCCATCTAACGACTTATCCTCTGCTGAACGCGATAATGAACCGAACCAGCTGTTCTGGAATGTAGAAGAGGATGATAATGATAACAATAACGAAGATGACGACATGGATGAACCTGGCTCAAGGAGTCCCTTTTTGAGATTGGTTGGGTCTCCATCCTCCGGTGGAAGTACCATTGGTTCTGCTAACTCCAACGACGGTAAGTTGTTTTTTCAGCTTCTAGTCATCTGATTCCCAATTTATAAGCTTTTACTTGGTTTAAGATAGATGGTACCGTTCTCTTTCAAAATGAAAAACGTACATTTGTAATACTAATTTATGCTTCGTGTTTTAAATTGATTAAGATTCTATCTTTTGGTAAAAAGTGTGGACTTTGTTGGATGAAGGGTTAAGCAAGAGATACATTGCAGTTGAAATAGACGTATACTGACGATGCAGAACTGAAGCACACCAAATATATAAGACAGGTTTTTAGGGAAAGTAAATGATATTATTTCTGAATAGTTTCTAAGGTTACATATAGGGTCATTTACATAAGACAGTTCTATTTTTGGCAGGGTTGGTTATAACTTCGAAATTAAACCTGCAATAACTGAGATTCGTTTTCTAAGGTAGAGTGTGATCAATGGAATCCTTGGTTTGATGAGATTTACATTAAAAAGAAATAAAACAAAACCAAAAGAACTTGAAATTTTGAGAAAATCTGAATCCCCGGATGACAAATTTTATGGACCAATGGTTGGGACAACATGGTTTGCTCGGGCGTTTGGCTTGTTGAGACCTTGTATGGGTTGGTCATAGGCTCCATAGCTACTCTTGGATTCATAGTTATATCAGTTTAAAGTTTGTGTGTTTTCCCACTTGAGAAGAAATTTACCTGAGTTGATGGGTAATTTTTGCATGTATTTGCTACATTGGATTTCTTGGAGTTGGAGATGGAAAGGGAGTTAGAGAGGTCAACCACATACACATTATCATTAATCTTTTGAAGCACTTTGTGAGGACCATACTTCTTTTGGGTTAGCTTGTACTTCCCTATTGGGAACCGTTTCTTCCGTAAGTACATCATCATGTCCTCCTCAACTTCAAACGTCTTCAAATGTTGGTATTTATCTACTGCCACTATGTACTTGGCATTTGACTCCATAATTCTCTGTTAACCTCTTCGTGAGTCTGTTGCATGTCTTTGACCAACTTATTAGCATTGTTGGTGGTCTTTCCTGGCAAGTCTACCAAGTTCACCAATGTCCCTTGGTGTGTGCCTATAAACCCTTGAAAGAGGTGTGGTTTCAATTGAGCCATGGAAAACACTATTGTAGGCGAATTAGGCATGAGCTAAGTCTGCATTTCAGATTTTTGGCTTCTGCCCACATATGAAGCGGATTGTATTTACCAATGTTCTAAGTTCTATTGCCCACCTTCATTTGGCCATCCGACTAAGTGGTACTGCCGAAATTGAGTTCTTCTTCTAAACACCACCATAATGTTAGCCAAAAATGGGCTAAAAACCTGTTGCCTTGATTGGAAATGATGGACATTGGAATGCCATGTAGGCGTCCCCTCTTGACAGAAATTTTACATCACAAGTCTTCTTGCATGGGATCAAGTGAGCATCTCTCATAAAGTCCCTGATGGGTTCTTAGAAGGCTTAGCACGAAGTCCATGGAGATGTCTTCCCATGGGACGGATGAAACTGGGAGAGCTATGTAGAGGGCCGTGTTATGAGGCTTTCCTTTGCCTTTTTGATAGGCCATGCATCTTTGAACAAAGCTTCCCACATCTCGTTTTAGTTGTGGCTAGAAATATGTTTCCTCTATATTGGGCAGTCAATTGGGAGCAAATGGTGGTGGTCGGCTGCTACAAAATTGCAAAATATGGTGGAAAATCGCAGTACTGTTATTTGCGGCACGATTTGTCGGTATTTGACTGAAAGCTGCTATTTGGGTATCAAAACGCGCTGTGAAATCCGCTATTTTAGTTTTATTAAGGTTAGGGAGGGCATCAAATTGGTCTTATTGTGTCTTTTTTTGCTTACGGGAAACGATAACACAAATGAAGATAGTAATTTGTTTGCTTAGATTATTATCATTTGCATCATTGATGAGGTAATTGTTTTCTTCATGTTAATCATCTCTTTTTTAGTTCAAAAGCCAGTATCATCTCTACTTCAGTTTAAAATCGAGCTAACTCTCATTTTCCGGAATAATTTTCTGTTTGCAGAAGATAATTTTTTTGGTCCTGTATCGTCAAGTTTCATTAGACGAGATTTACTGGACTCTGCTGGCTCAGATGCAAATCATGATCAGACTATGGATTCAACAGCCTTTTCGATGCATTTTCGTAGCATTGCTAGGTCGGACTCAGAAGTGGAATTAAAGACCTCAACAGGGGTTCACCTTTCCTTCGAGGAGAAGACCCCAACTCAGGATTCCGTTCCCACTAATACAGGAACTTCAATGCTGATGACAGTAGCTAAGAAGCCAAATTATCAACCTTCTGTTTCTACCTCCAAATTAAGCACTTGTTCTGAGTCGAATGATATGAGTATTGTTGGAGAATATCATTACAAGTATGACTATGGAGAACTCTCTCCTACATTGGATGCACTTTTAGCAGAAAGCAATAAGGACCTCCATGTAATTTCCCCTTCTAATGGTTCTATCCTAAAATCACCAAGAAACAGTGAAACAACCAAGGAAGATGGGGGTAACTTCATGGATTTTAGTCATGACGAAGATAAAGAAGGGAATATTACTCATGAGATGGTCAATGAAGTTGTTTCTCTTGAGCATAATGGGCTTGGTGTGGCCAATGATGCATCAAAACGTTCTCCTAGTAAGCAGATTGCATTAGGTGTATCATCCTACGCATCTGATGCTGAGATTTCTAGATCTTTGTTGGCTAGTTCATCTATTTTGGTAAGGACCTGCAACCAATGAGATATGAAATTCATTTTTTAATTGCTATTGATTTCCCCATTCTGCTTGTTTATTCCTGAATGCTAGATTGTGAATTATTGTGTTTCATGCTCTCCCTTTACAGCCCTCTCCTGTTTTTATGAATATGCTTGCTAAAATGACGTGTACAATGAGGGGAAATGGGGTTGCTTTATGGTTGAATGATGCAGCCCCACCTCATTTATGTCTACACCCCAAGATGTCAAATGTTGGGATTTCATCATTTACATTTAAGCTTCCTGCTGAATTGCTCCATCAAATGTATTTAGTTATTTACCTTACTTTTGAAGTTTTGATTCAATGTAGGCTACCCCTATTGCTATGACCAAGGATCTTGTCAAAGATGCATTTCAGATAAAGTCAAGTTTGGACTTCTCTGCTACCAGTCAAGATCGTAATCCTACAGTTTATTTAGACGATGTTACAGGAAAGGAACACAAATCACCTTTTGTAGGGTCAGTGAACTCTTTAACTGATAAGCCAAGTCACATGCTTTTACGTGGTGTTAGTCCATCTAAATCAGCACCGGCTGTGACTCCTCATAATCATTCAAGTGTTTTTGTAAGAACAGAAATTCCAAAACATGGCGGGAGTGTCGCATCCATACAGAAAAGCATTTCTAAACTCAGGATGCTTGAGGCTTCTCCCTTTTCGGCTGTTTTGAATGCTAAACTTGACGATTCAACAAGAAAAAGATCCGTAGTCAGCCCATCTAAGATGACTCCTTTGTATACTTTGTTGGAGAAAAACGACAAAGCTCTCCTACTCAATTATATGAATGATAGCATGCAATCATCGTCTGCTGCTCAGAAGAAGAGAGAAAGAGCAAGTTTAATAAACATGGATAATATTGGGTTTGAGACACCAAAGAATGGTGTGCCTGTGACTCATATTCAAAATTTTGTCAACGTTGCATCACCGTTGTTGTTACCACCTGAAAGCACATGGTCTAAAGAAATGTTGCAGACAGATCTTTTGTCATCGGCAGAGATCAGATATGGTTATAAAGATAATAAAAGCGAAGTTGGTTTACCTCAAAATTTTGGTTCTCCACAAAAAAAGTTAAAGATTGTGAATGCGTCAGAATTCAAAAGCAGTCCTTTGAGAGATGCAAAACAATTTATTGAACATAATGAGTCAGTAAAGCTTGGGCCAGGTCATGTTGCAGGGTCAGCGGAAAAGGAAAATGTCACTAATGCAAGCCTTGCTGATAGGACCAATGCCTTGTACATCGAGACGATAGAAAAATCTAGTCCATTAATCTGTAATGGAAAAGAAATGGTGGATAGCAGAGAGGTTTTTCTTAATGATATCCGTTTTAACTCAGAAATGAAAGAGAAGTTTACAACCTTATTGAAGGATGTAGAACGTAAGAAGTTTCAACATAACTTTACGGGAAGTGAAATTGCCAGGGGAGAGGTGAAAAGAGCCTCTCTGGCTTTGCATGAAGGGGCCGATAAACAATCTTATCAGAAGGTCAGTGCCCATTGTTTTTTACTAAGGACTCTCACAACAATTAAAAAGTTCAGCAATTATATAGTTATGCAAAGGTGTTGCATGAGTCATCCTATAATTCCATGCAGTATTTTATACCTTAATTCAACTATGCAAAGTCTGTTATATTTACAATTTGAAAGTGGTTAGTTTGGGATTTCTATAACATGATGAGATTGGTATACACTGGACAGAAATGGCTAATGTTGGACAGTAACGAAAGTTTATTGAATGAACAAAAATGGAAATCGGTAAGTATTTCAAAGGTACAAGGGTTCCAATGGCATTCGAGAGGCCATGGTCTCTCCCAAACGGTTTCCCACTAAAATCAGGTCACAAACAGAATGCCTAACCCCTAGCTAACTGCTTTATTTATACTACTCTTAGCCCACCTACCCGCCTACCACTATTGACTAATTGACTTCTAAACCTGGAGTATAACAATACCCGCCCCTCAACACACACCTTGTCCTCAAGGTGGAAAGAAATGAAACCATCGCTTCAAACTTTTAATCTTTACAATTGCTGGTGGTAGCGGTCGTGATGGTGTTAGCAGCGGTGGTGGCCACGACAGAGGCAACATCGATGGTGGCCATGGCAGAGGCAGCGGTGGTGGCCATGGTAATGTCAGATTCCAGTGGCCATCGGCCAACCCTACTTCCCCTTCTACCGTTAAAAACACACTGATACCCTTTCCCACATAGGCCTGGGTTTCTCCTTCTAGTCTTATGTTCATTCCCAGGGACGAAATACAAGACTGTCGTGTGCTCCCTTCGTTTACTATTTTCAGCTGCCCAACAGGGCCAACATGTTCGTACTTCTTTACAACAACACCCAATACCGCCCCCCTAAACATCCACCTTGTCCTCAAGGTGGAAAGAAATAAAAATTCCGATGTAACTGCATTATATTGATGACTGTTGAAGTGTGGTGGAGGTAGCGGTGGCGGCAGTGGTTCCTGATGAGCATCTTCCAACCAACCTCTCCTTATCGCCAATTTCCCCCGTCGACATCGATCATGACCTTTAAGTAAATTGCTGTTGGATACCCTCTTGGGTTCTGCTAATGTACCTGACTGCCTTGTGCCCATCGCAATTGAACCCGGTGAGTCCGGTTCACCCACCCGTGCGGTTACATTTTTGCGACTCCGAAATTTCGTGTTTGTCAACCTCCTCAACACCATTTTTTCTTCAATCTCTAGTGCCCCCTCAGTGTCTATTAACTTCCAATATTTCCCCACTTTTGACTCCCCTTGTAACCAAACCATGGATATCCAATTTCGGCCTACGAATCTGCCCAACTGCTGTCCCAACCCATTTTCCAGCGATCTCCCTTCATTTACACTCTCTATGGAGTTTTTATTTTCCCACCCACTTCCAATTTTATTCCTAATTGATTTTCTTATTTCCCCATTATCAAATAGCACCACTACCTTTTGTCCCTCTACATCTCCTAGCTTCATTCTTTCTAGAATAAACAACCTCACTATGGGATCTAAAGACACCTGTTCATCTTGAACAACCTCCACATATACCCCTGGACTAATCCCTACTTTGAATATTTCTCTAGAACGTACATGCAGTGGTGCGATCAAAAATTTCAATTTGCTCCCAATCAGGCCTTCCTCCTTCCCAACAGCCTTAAGTTCATGATCCTCATTGATGTTTTTATAGAAATTATAAAGAATTTCAACAACCCCAACAACTAGGGGTGTAAATGATGCGAGTCGAGCTCGAGTATCATTATACTCGACTCGAACTCGAAAGCTAATACTCGAGCTCGAACTCGACTCGAAAACTCGCAAGTAGTGAAAACCCAAGCTCGACTCGAACTCGAAAGCTAATACTCGAGCTCGAACTCGAATCGAACTCGTTTTAAGCTCGAATCAAGCTCAAACTCAAACTCAAACTCAAATAAAGCTCGAACTCGACTCGAAAACTCGCGAGTTGTGAAAACCGAAGCTCGACTCGAACTCGAAAGCTAATACTCGAGCTCAAACTCGACTCGAACTCATTTTAAGCTCGAATCAAGCTCGAACTCGAATCAAGCTCGAACTCGAATCAAGCTCGAACTCGAATCAAACTCGACTCGATAAAATGATAAACAAGCATAAACAAAAATCTTAAAATGAGCAGGTCCCTGCTCAATAAAAAATTTCAATACAAAACTTTGAAGAACTTGAAATGTGCACCCACTTAAGTTTAAGGGGTGCTCCAAAATATTTCAAACTAAAAGGTTAAAATAACAAGATGAGTCAAAAACACCCAACCTTACATTGCAATTTATATAAGTGGCCATGAGGTAGAATCCTTTTACTAGGCGATGTGGGATAGAATTCATTTATATAGAAAGGTGATAGTGGTAAGTTAGGTTTGTGTAGGCGATGTGGGATTAGAATAAGGAGTGGAGAAGGAGAAGTTCATACTTTCTTTATACCTATTTTTAATATTAAGAAGTTTTATTTTAATATTATATTTGACTTATTTTTTTCTTTTAAATAAAAATTTATTAATATGTAAAATCATAATCACCATAACTAATTTATATCTCATTTTAACATTTTATTATATATAGAGTTATAAAGAAAAATTTGTCATATTTTTACATTATATTTTATAAATTATAATATAAAGTTAATTACATAAAAATGTATTCGAGTATCTCACGAGCTTTTCGAGTCGAGTATCAGATGGCTCGACTCAACTCGTTATTATATCGAGTCGAGCTCGAGTTCGAGTCGAGCATATTCGAGTCGAGTGTTGACCGAGTCGATCTCGAGTAGCTCACGAGTTGTCTCGTCTCATTTACACCCCTACCAACAACATTCACAAAAACAAAAGGTTTCTCATCGTTATCTCTAACCTCGCCTTGGCAATTGAGCAAATGGTTTGACTCAAAATCTGTCATTACTTCAGCCTTCACCTCCATTTTCTCTCTTTTTCATCTTGTTTAATTGATTCCCTTCCTCGTCGAATAAAACATGACAACATAAGAGTTTGGATGATACGTACCCAAACCACTCAAGGCAATCGTTCACTATCCATTGTCGACTCTTCGGTCCATCTTCGGTGATCTGCCGGTCACTTTCTTCCTTACGTTTCACAAAGTATAGATTCCAGAAGAAATTTGAAGATAAAAATTTCATAAGGGTGGTCTCACTGTCGTTCTTCCACTTGATGGAACCACATGGTGGAGTGATTATTGGCGACGGCAGCAGTGGGGGTGGTAACGGTGGCGGAGGCGGCAGCGGCGGGGGTGTTAGCAGCGGTGCCGACAATTTCCAGCTATACGTCGTCAACGATTTAGAAGTAAACGTGGATTCGAATTTGATAAATCCATTTAAGTTGATTATGGACTTGGGCCATATTAAACTCATTATATTGGGCTTGGGCCAGATTAAAGTCGCTGGAACGAGCTTTGATACGTCATTCGTTCCTCTGGACTACGGATGAATTGTTGACAACAGGAACGTTGACGACCTCGGTAGAGGAGACGGTGGTAATGGCGGTGGAGACGGTGATGGAAGTGGCAAAGAGGACGTTGATGGCGGCAGCAGTGGCACGAGTTGGCTGTCAACGCTATCTCGATCTCTTTCTTCTACATCTTCTCCTTCATCATCAGAATCAAAACGGTCTCCTTCAATTGCTTTCTCATCCATAACCATTCCATACTCAAAATTCGGATCTAATTTTTGAATCGGGCCTGGATCAGATTTCGGATTCATTTTCGGATATAGATTTGGACTCGGATATGGACTCGTATTTGGCTTTAGATACAAATCTAGAATCGAATTTGGATTTGGATACATATCTGGAATCGGATTTGGATTTGGATACGTATCTGGAATCGGATTTGGAACGTGATTACCTCCATTATTCCTCCCGTTTTTTCCAGATCCAGAGACATCTCCTCTCTCCTTGGAACGAGATGTATTCAATTTGCTAGTCACTTCCTCTTGTTGCTTACTAACCTTCTCCAACTGTAACAAAATTGTCTGCATCTTTTTTTCAATCGATCCCACTCTACTCTCCAAATCGTCGATTCTGTCAGCCACACAACGCGTCGCCATTGTTGGATCGTGACTGCTCTGATACCAATTTGGTATACACTGGACAGAAATGGCTAATGTTGGATAGTAATGAAAGTTTATTGAATGAACAAAAATGGAAATCGGTAAGTATTTCAAAGGTACAAGGTTCCAATGGCATTCGAGAGGCCATGGTCTCTCCTAAACGGTTTCCCGCTAAAATCAGGTCACAAACAGAATGCCTAATCCCTAGCTAACTGCTTTATTTATACTACTCTTAGCCCACCTACCCGCCTACCACTATTGACTAATTGACTTCTAAACCTGGAGTATAACAGAAATGCACCGTGTGTATATATATATATATATGTATGTTGAAGTTAGTTTGACTCTTGTACTACATGGTGTTCAGAATTTGCATGATCAGTTTTGTCAAAGTCCCCCGAATAAACCGCCATACAATGTGTTGCATGATGACAACGTTGATTCTCTAATGGAGGAAAATGTACCGTCTCCCAGTCCTCATCTTTTACCCATTGGAGATGTAATCTCTGACCGGCAAACAGAAGCTGAAGCTGAAGATGGGATGGTTGAGAAAACTGCTAGAACTCACAGGAGTCCAAATCCTGGAAAAGGTTATGTAGGCCCTGAACTCGCAAGTGACAACGAGGTATCGATGATTAGGCACAATCTTAAACATCCAACTGAGGTATGCTGTTAGCTGCTTCTCTTTGTTGTTAATACTTGCATGGGTTTTCATGCTCACAAAGAGAGGAAAAACAACCTTAAATAAGAGAAGCATTTTCTGGTTTGAGTTAATTTTTATGTTTTGCAGATAAATGCAATGTTATCTAAAGAAATGAGTGAACTTCTATCTCAATCAGTTGATAAGTTCAGCCTGCATTCGGTATACTTCTTTATCCTAGTATATTCTGTCTCACAACTTTTGGCTTAGTAAAATAAGGTTAAACATGGTTCATGAAAGTAATTGTCCTGGCTGCACAAAATAGTTGCTGCTTCATCCGCTGCTAATGATATTTAGTTTGTTTATGCAGATTGATCATTTGGCAGGCATTGTGGAGCAGCTTCTGAGGTCAAAAACATATCAGCTTCTTTCTGAAGAAATTCAGTCTCAGGTTGGAAAGCTAGCTAATAGCTTTATTTTGACATTGTGGTTGGTTATCATATCTGCAACTGCTAAAACTGAGATCATTTTTTGATACATACAGAAAAGTGTAGATGCCAGTAAGTATATCCGACATAAAAGGTAATATCACTGTTTCCCTTTGCATGTCCTGAACTTCAGTATGAATGATAACAGATTGAAAATGCAGAGCCTCAGAAATGAAATTGCTCTTGTGCCAATTTGTGCATGAGAAAGCAAAGTTGCAGCTACTGCATGTGAAGCGGGAGAGGTTACTGGTACTTGGTACTCTTATTTATTAAACTTTACAAATGTCTTTCTTCTATTCCCCTTCTTGATTCTGTTTAGTGTGTAGAGAAGGGTAAAATCACTTGCCTCTGGGATATTGGAGTCTGAAGTATATAGGTTGAATATTCCACCACAACAATCTCAAGGTGTTCATCGCGAGTCCTTGTCGGTCAATATGAAGGACCTTCAAGAGGTACCAGACCCAAATCCCCCCCCCCCCCCTCTCTTTTCAACCTCTGGGATATCCCTTCGTGAAATGTGTGGAAACTTAGCTTTAGTATAATAATTGATTCTATCACTTTTTATTCCTGAGCACCACAAGTATCTTTTACATCTCTTTCAGAACATAATGGATTTTTTT
The DNA here is from genome assembly GCA_954870635.1 of Arctium minus. Classification (NCBI taxonomy): domain Eukaryota; kingdom Viridiplantae; phylum Streptophyta; class Magnoliopsida; order Asterales; family Asteraceae; genus Arctium; species Arctium minus. The sequence goes on from OX941080.1 coordinate 14,476,184, forward strand.
GTTTAGAATATTTGCAGTACCCAAAGTAATTGGATAACTGACATGTGAGTTTCCCATGGTTTTGTTGAAATTCAGAGTCTTATTCTGAAAGTGGATTTCATAGAATCCAAATACTAGGGAAAAACTGCTACTGTGTTTATCATTGTTGAAGCTAATTCTTTTGGGTGTCAAAAACCGAACTTTTTGATAAATATTCATCTATCCGTCGTGTGCCGCATTGTTACTGTATGGATTTTTTTGCACATGCTATTTTTTTAAGTTTTTTTTCTTGCATTAATATATTTCCGTATCACAAAATGCCTATTTTGGGACGACGTGAGGTAGTGTCATTGTGTCAAGCAATTAGAAATGAGATGTCGAGTATGGCTTGAACTATGGCAATTAAATATGTTTCGGTCTTTTAGTTGTAAAGCTTCTGCCAACTGATTGTTTCTTTTTCTCATTTCGCAAGTGTTTAGTTGTTTAGAAACAAAGTGTGAAACATAATGCTAATCACTCTGCATATACTTTTTTCTAAATATTAAAGTGGTCATTTCCACTGCTATATTAGTGTAAATTTATTAAGCCACTAGTTTTACATGCATCTCATGCTGACTTTATTAAGATCAGATTTATTACATTTATATATCTCTAAAGCATGTTTTACCTAACAAGCCACTGCATCTTTGTCTGGTTATTTCTTTTGATCTGTTTGTAGCCAACTTATGTAATATTGTGAACTGCGAGTTCTTAGACAGAAGACAAAAAAACTTGGTTGCTTACCCTGTATATCGTCTGTACAGAGTCAAAGTGACAGTGACAAAGTGACTTCAATGGGACAGGCAATAGATCATATTGATGGAAGAATTGCAACCTTGACCAAATCTTTTCACAAGTCGTGTAAAATTAAAGGAGAACCAAGTTCCACTGACACTATTACACTTGTTAATAATTATCTTATGAAACGAGCATGCTGCCAGATGATACGGAAGGATTTGCAGGTTCTAAATTTACTGAATGTACTAGTGGCATGCTATTTTGTTAGATGATGCTGTTCTGTTGATAAACTTTTCTCTCTCCCTAATCTTCGCTCCCCACTTGCAGCTTTCGGCTGTGGACAGTCTTGAGAGTAGGAACGGTTGCAGCAATGTTGTTCTCAATTACCTCAACCTAATGACTCAAAGGTTCCTTGTGAAGACTTATTCTTTATCTTATTATCCAGGTTCAGTTGATGGAAAAATGTATATTTTTGCTTCTATTCCAGTTAAAGCTTGTAGCTCCAATTTATGGGACTTGCAGGTTTACAGTCAGTGCACTTCCAGTCCCAAGCATTTCCATTTCACATGCATTAAATAACGTAAACATCAGTAAGGTAAAATAGATATATTTGCAGATGAACATCACCATATATTCTTTCTTGTTCGAATACTTGCCTAATGTCTAACTTTTAGTGTAGATTTTCAAAGATATGGATGCTTTCACTGCATTTAGATTCGTCTTCAATACTGAAATAACACAGAAGCATGTTGGTCCTACAAGCTTGGCACAAGAAACTCAAGTAAGTATCTTGATGCTGGCAGCAGCATAAAGGTTAAGCACATAATTAGACAAAAGAAACAAACAAAAAGTGCAATCACATTCATAACGACGATTAGCAAGAAGCTGATTCTTTAGTTATCTTTAGTAATATATACATACAATTATGCAAGTGTCGTTTTTCTTGTTCAGGCAACAAGTTGAAACATCCACAATTTTTTCTGATCTATGTACTGTTTCTGCAGGTGACTGGTTCTTGTTTGGGCAATTTGCTAGATGTGGTGACCGAGATACAACTAGCAAGAATAGAGCTTAAAAACCTGATTTCTACAAGATTTTGCACACCCTTAGGTAACGTATATCCCACCTATGTGTTCTTGCATCCTAGCTTTTTGACATGCCATTGCTCAGACTTTGAGGTTTAGCTCAATCAACGAAGAGTGAGCTAAAGTTGGCTGGGAGGTTCAAATGAGAATGACAAAAAAGTTGAGAATATGAATATATGATGATAAATCTCAACCGTAAAATGAGATGATCCAAGAGATGTGATTAAGAAGGTGGTTACAACCTTTTTTTTTGAACAAAAAACATTTTTCTTATTTTTTAATCGAAAATAGGGGAAATACAACCAAAATTGAAGCCAAACAAATTTTACAAAAAAACAAGCATTTCTACTCTATTTAATTTGACATTCATATTGTTATACTTTTTCATCTATTTCTCGTCGTTCTCAACTTTTCAACCTTTTTGTCATCTTCATTTGAACCTTCCCTGACTCTTTGGTGAGCTTCTATGGTCTGGTAGCTAGAAATATTCACTTTCCTTTCCATAAGATCATATATTATTCTCTTTTACTTCATTTTCTTTTTAATTTGCTATTCAGTCATTAGGAAACTGTTAGCATTAAACTGAAACTCAAAATTGATTTCTTGACTTGCAGCTGAACAACTTGAACTGGAACTCTGTTTCGTTGATTCAAAACTTCGCAGGAAGGCAACAATAACTTTAGACACTTCATGTTTGAGAAGGTGTATTGCATTTAAGAGTTCTTTTATTTAACAGTAGAACTGATGCTTATTTATTTGTGTAATTTATTCTGGCTGAACTATATATGTCGTGGGGCTTCAAAAGTGAACCCCAAATATTTTGGGATTCTAGGGACTAACTATTCATGCTTTATTCATAATGAATGTCGTTATAGATATTCATGATGAAAATACATGATCTTCGTGATGAACTATATTCATGATCATTCAGGGTTATTCGAATAATACATGAAATTGTTAGTTCCTAGGTTCTCAAAATATTTATGTCTCATTTGAACCTTTTCCTGTCTTGTCACTTGCATATTTAGCTTTTCTGACTTGGTTAATCAAACCGTAACAGGGGTATCTATCCATCAGAGATCATTCCATCTCAGATTGACATTGCAGTCGAAGAGCCACAAAGCTCTGCATCACTCAAGGATGAGATAGCTTCAGCATTGCAACATCTTAAAGTGGGATATTTAAGGATTCAACAGCTTTGTAGGTGCATTTCCATGTTAATCAGCTCTCCAATCAGGTAAATACTAAATCATATAGCTCAAGAAAGATCAGAGCACAGGAAAAAAAAAGTTCTTTTTTAAGTCACCACCATCTTTCTTGTTAGACTAGAGGATAGCTAAAACTTTGTATGATTGACACAGGTAACAATCCTTTCATTAAATCAATGATCCAAGTTTTTTCCTTTTCAATTTTTTTGAAAAAAGGTCAGCCATTTTTCCTTATGAAACATTAATCTAGTTATGTTATGCATCCTCATTTGATTGAATAAATGGCAAATGTCTTTTTTTGGAGGTTTAAGGCAGAACCAAATCATTAGGTGATAAGTAAGATTGCAACTCAGGTTGGTTGGGTTGTGAACTCAGTTTTTTTAATTAAATGACAATTTTACTGTTGATAATAGAGAGTAATAAATTTTCTATCTCATATATAATGGCAGAATTGGAAAGTAGATATATGCAATTCTGAAAGTGACACTTATTTTAGGATGGTGGGAGTATAATGCAAAAATAGGTTGGACAATGAACCCCTTGCATAACACAATGCAATATGCACCCCTACAAACCAACCTTGAGGCTAAAAAAAAAACAAGATATTGTTAGCCTTATCTCTAGAAACAATACCTTTTCTAGTTAATTCTAGGGATGATCAAAATGTCCACATCTCCTTTCAATTTTACATTATAGCCACCAAAAAGTTCTCTCAAAATGACCAAAAAATTGCAAGTCAATGTCGCAAATCATCTTGCGATATCTGAAAAATCCCTGGTTGGTGTCGCAACTTGTGACATCTCCTTATTACTTGCGAGATGGACCTACAAAACACTTGGAAAATCATAAAAAGTCGGACATCGCAAGGAAAAGGTGGGTTGTTGGCTTGTGATTAATTGGTCATTTTGTGAGAACTTTTCTTTGGTGGTTATAAAGTAAACTTGGGATGTAGATGTTGACATTTTGGATGATACCCTTGGCCGCCTTAACTCTATTGGTGATAACTTATGATTATACCCTTGACATAGATGTTATAACCAGGTGTAGGTATTGAATATCCTATGCTATTTGAACCTCTTTTGGATCAAATCATAACATTAGAAATGTAAAAAACATAAATTATTCCAAAAAACTTTCTACAAAAATAAATTTTAAACAACATATAAAAAATGGTTCACTTAGAATCACTCATGATGAACCAAACTAGTGAGGATTGGTTCTTTTGGTGGTCTAAAGTAAAGTGTATATAATATAGTTTAACTAGTAGGAAGAAAGGAAACCAGAGTTGGTTACCAATTGAACAAGTGTTTGGTTGGTGTGTAGTCAGCTTGACGCTCACTTGCTGATAAGCATTTGGAAATTGGAATTGTCATGGAAAAGGAATGAATCTTTGGATGGGGATCAGATTCACATCAAAAATCCTTTTTTTTTTTTTAATTTTTTACTAGTCATCAATTTAAAAACCTGAATTCTTTTTTGAACTTATTTTGTAGATATATTTGTCACCAACCCATTTTCCATCATAAATTAAATGTTTTCTTCATCCTCTTGCATGTATATTCTAATATTGTTTTATGTTAAAAGTTTTTCTTTTGGTTATTCATTAAAGTAGCCAAAATCAGAGGGTTTTTTTATTGCAAAATAACAACTTTTTGGATTTTTACACAATAAAAATAAATTCACATTTAGTTAGTTTAGGGGTTGTTTATCTTTTTCTTCCATTAAGTCCTGTATTGTTTAGGTTGTATGTCTGATAAGGGACGACAGACCAATGAGCTTGAGGGTGGCAAACGGAGAGGGTTGTATCATTTGTGATGCATATTTGCCATTATTTGTTTGAGGTGGCTTAATGGGGACAAGTGCGGGGTCCTGACTTATTCTATAAAATCATTTTGGGTTAATGACTTAACGATTAAGCTTTAAATAAACACTCGTGTATGGCTGAACCATTAAGCTATCCAGACCAATAGATTTATTAAGTTGTAAGTAAACAACTTATATAAATAAATATACAACAATAATGTAAAGGTTTCATCCTACCTTTTAATTTTAAATATAATTTTAAAAAATTCAAATCGATATCTAATAATAATAAAATTACGTAATTTTACAATAAAACATATTATTCTAATAAGATATTCAAAAAATAAAATGAAAAAGCTTCATGTTGCTTATTTATAGTATTTAAGTATTAATCAAATTATGAATCAAATTGTAGAAGTAAGTTAAAATTTTAACTACAAAACGTTATATTTATTCTAAAATGAGTACAAAATAAAAGTTAAATACATTTATTTTATATAACATGTATTTTTGGAAAAGTAATGTTATACCCTTTTAAACAAATTAGATTATCATTTTAATTGTGTAGTTCTTTTTTATATATATTTTTAAATTTTAAAAAAAAGGGACAAAAAAATACTCGTTTTAACTCAAATCTATTTTGAGTGGTATCAAAAGATATGTTTTATTTTATATAATTTAATTTTGAAAACATATAATGATGGATTGGAAGGAGGAGAGTTTTGTCGTGTCTTTATCAAAAGCCAAACCTTAATCCTAATCTTAATCATAAACACGACGTCTAATCATGATTGTGTTGTCTATTCAACAAACCTTTTCCTACCATTTTGAAATAGACGTGTTTAATCTTGTATCGCTTATTTTGTCTTAACTTATTTATTCTAACATCAACAATGAATATCATTCCTATGTAATACTTTTTAAATTATTATATAAATATGTTACATTTAACATGCTTTCTTGTATCTTTTAATTTTTTTTAGTTTATATATATATATATATATAGGGGTAGGTTATTATGCAACATTTTACATGCAACCCCTATATCCACCGCTCATTTTATTTTCACATTTTTTAATTAAAAAAGTGAAAATAAAATAAGTGGTGGATAGAGGGGTTGCACCATTTAACGGGGTTGCATTTGAACACCTCTCTCTCTCTCTCTCTATATATATATATATATATATATATATATAGACTTGGGTTCACGTGAGACCAACATGTTTTCGTGAGACCCGTGAGACCACGATTTTACACTTGAAACTTCACAGCAAAACGTTGTGAAGGTAAAAACCTTCACAGCAAAACACTGTGAAGGTTTGGATTTTTTTACCTTCACAGCATTTTGCTGTGAAGTTTCAAGTGTAAATTTGTGGTCTCACGAAAATATGTTGGTCTCACGTGAACCCGACCCTATATATATATATATATATATATAGAGAGAGAGAGAGAGAGAGAGAGAAGAAAGTTCAAATGAAAACTCATTTTTCATTGTGCACGTGAGGACAAATCTCAGCCACTCGATCTATTTTGATCCAACAACTCATATTAAATAGAGTTTTTAATTATAAAATGTTTAGGGGTAAAAATGGAAGAAAAATTTAAATATACGCCTACCAAATTTGACTTTTTATTTTCTTTTTTAATTAAATTTTTTTTACCCAATTAAAGTTTAAAATAAATTATCTTAAAAATTACTAATATTTTAATCAAACAAATTACATAAAAAAACGAGAATTTCGTGCTCTTGGATATGACATCCATCTCGATATAGTTTTTTTGTCGTTTTAACCGTTTTTTACGTGAAATGCTATATATGTGTTATATTCATTATGAATATTTATGTACGTTCAAGTTTGTACAACGCCTCGACACCGTAAGTATGTAACTCGACATCACCTTCTTCAACACTTTCTTCAACGTCGTAAGACATCACGTTTTTCAGCACCGTAACCCAACACCCATCAAGACGAATCGAGAACCTATCGACTAATTCTGTTGTGAATCGGGGAACAAAAGAGAGTGTGTCACGTCTCCAAATCTTCATAGGTCATTCATGTGTTATTCATCATGAATAATGTATCATTCATGATGAATAATACAACAATCAGGGTGAATAATTCACGATTCATGAATTCGTATATTATTCGTCATGAATGTTGTGTAATTAATCTTGAATACTATATTATTCATCATGAATAATGAATGAACGTTCACAATTGTTATTCATACTGAATGTGGGACATCCGGGGATGCGCATACAAATTCATAATGAATTAAACCAAATTTCGGTTGTGAATTGGGAAACAAAAGAGAGTGCGCCATGTGTCTACACATTCACGGGTCATTCATATATTATTCATCATGAATGTATCATTCAGGATGAATAATAGAACATTCAGGGCGAATAATACACGATTCATGATAAATAATACATGAAACATGGATTCGTGTATTATTCATCATGAATATTGTATTATTCATCTGGAATACTGTATTATTTATCATTAATAGTGAATGAACGTTCACATTTGTTATTCATACTGAATGTGGACACCCGAGGACGTGCATGAATATTCATAATGAATATAACACATATATAGAATTTCATGTAAAATTCTATATGATTTATGATAAATAATACATGAATCATGAATTCGTGTATTATTCATTCTGAATACTGAATTATTCATCCTGAATAATGTATTATTCATCATGAATAGTGAATGAACGTTCACCTTTGTTATTCATACTAAATATGGACATTCGAGGACGTGCATGCATATTCATAATGAATATAACACGTATATAGAATTTCACGTAAAAACGGTTAAATCGAGAAAAAAAAACTATATCGAGATGAATGTCATATCGAAGAGCACGAAATTCTCGTTTTTTTGATGTAATTTGTTTGATTAAAATATTAGTAATTTTTAAGATAAATTATTTTAAAGTTTAAGGGGGTAAATTTTTTTTAATTAAAAATAAAAATAAAAAGTCAAAGAAGGTAGGCGTTGATTCAAAATTACAATTTTGTCCTTAATTACTTCCCAATTAACCTTATTATGTAATAACCATTGATTAGTTTTCTAAGTTTTGATCAATGGTTGAGATTTGTCCTCACGTACACAATGAAAGATGAGTTTTCATTTGAACTTACCCCTATATATATATATACAGAGGGAGGTTCAAGGGAAAACCTAAAAAAACGGAAAACTGAGGAACACCCTGGTAGCCTTTAATCTGGACGGTATGCACTTGTGCATACAAGTATTACTTGTATGCACAAGTGCATACCGTCCAGATTAAAGGCTACCAGGGTGTTCCTTAGTTTTCGGTTTTTTTAAGGTTTTTCCCTGAACCTGACCCTATATATACATACATACATATATATATATATTATTTATATATAGAGAGAGATTTTCAAATGAGAAAAACAAAAATGTTAAGAAAGTATGAATGGATAATTAGGCGAAAGATCGTGTGAGAAGTTGAGGTTAACGTGAAAAGCGTGAGAATTGGATCTGAACCATTGATCACTTTTAATCTCATGCCCTCTCATCAACTGTGCCTTAGAAGGAAATTGATCCGGTGCATTTCATCCTAATGTGCATCTATTTCTCATCCAACGGTTGATAAGCATTTCTCACACTTCTCGCGTTAACCTCAATTTCTTATCGGAACTCAACCCTAGATAGTTAATATATAATAGTTGTAAATGAAATGTGAATTTATATATTCATCTTCATTTTTGGATTTTGTACATTCTCTACGTTTTGCAGAGGTGGTTTCATTTGCAAACCACTCTTATAATGAAAACTATGTAACCCTTGTTTAAGCCGTAGATGAAATCAATCAATGGTTAAGATCATTTTATGCTATTTATGTTAATGTAGTATTTAATTTAATATAAAATAAATACAAAATGGATGGGAAGGGTATAGTAGTCCTTTTTAACATCTAATTTCAAATATGGAAACAAAAATGAAATTGCTAATTTTCAGAGAAGATATTATTTCCAACTTCAAATCTTCAATCGTAGTTAGCAAAAAGCCGAAGAACATCTTGAACTATTTCATCCACAACGATTTCACCGATTCCCTTGAGGTAATCCCATCGACGCCATTAATGAATAAATAATCTCCGTCGTAACAAGTGCCGATGAACGGAGGCGAAAACATATATGAAACGGAGATGAAAATGGATATGAGACCGAGATGAAACGGAAATGAATGGCGATGAAAACAAATATGAAACTGGGATGACACGGAGATAAATGACGATGAAAGAAGATGAAACAGCGATGAACGGAGATTAACCGGAGATGAATCGAGAGTTGATCGTGACGACATCAATCGAGTTGAACAACAAATTGAAGCTGTTCGGAAATTCACTACTACAACCAAAGTTTTCACCCATCGTTCTCAGGAGTTCAAACATATATAGTGAATTGATAGGTTGGGAGGAAAGCAAACATATATTCTTATGTATCCATCTGAACCATCCATGAAAGTCACAACTTGAATGTAAAACATAACTTCAATCGACTTTTTTTTTATTTAATTTTATCTATTTAATATGTAATAGTAAAACATAACCTGAATGGACTTCACTATACTTAATAAATCGAAATTGTATCTTCAATAAATAATACCGTAACTCTTTATGCAATCGTATGATTCACTTGTACATACGGTTTTGTAACAAACATTTTTTATCAACACAAACATGTACATATATACATAGAGGTAGGTTATTATGCAACCCCTTTACATGGTGTAACCCATACAACCCCTTTATCCACCACACATTTTACTTTTACCTTTTTTCATTTTTTTTAATTACATAAAATATGTTATGGATAGAAGGATTGCATGAGGTTGCACCATGTAAATGAGTTGCATTTGAACGACACCCTATATACATATATAATGTTTATTGAGATTTTTTAAAGGTTCAAAAATAATATGCAATCATCTTAATAATATTATGGGACATATTTGCTCCATTCCTACCAACAAATCATAACGTTGCACATGCATTTGCTAAGCTAACGTATTGTCAAGTCGATCTTCCATTTACATCAATTATTATATTTCATTTCAATTTCGAATCTTATTATATATTATTATGTTGCACATGTGCACTTATTCAAATAATTCACACACACACACACATATATATATATATATATATATATATATATTATAAGTTAGTTTGTTTATATTTATGTGTGTTTAGTGATATCTGAAAACAATTTTTATTAATCTGTTTTTCAAATTTGTAAATATAACGAAAATATTATACAATATATTAAAATACCCGTATTTAGGGGTGTTCATCGGTTGACATCCAATGGATGTGAGGGGAACCGAACCGATCCAATCATCCATTGGATGTTGGATTTTCTCAATCCAATGGATGATTGGATCGGTTCAGTTCCATCAATTGGATGTTTCTTATTGGATATCCATTGGATCAGATTGGATATCCATTGGATATTCTTATTGGATATCCATTTGATCGGATTTGATCCATCCGACATCCAATGGATGATCAGATCGGATCCATCCAACGTGTAATTTAATGCAATTTTCTAATTAATTACTTTTAGTTTGTGTTAAAATCAACATAAGTGAGACTAAGAATTCAAAAACCAACACAAAACAAATTTAGATTTAAGCAAATTGCAAAAAAAGTAATTGGATGATAGTTGGATGGAAAATTGGATAGTAATCGGATGGTTAATTGGATGGGTAATTGGATGTTGGTCGGTTCAGTTCGGTCGGTTTTGATCGGTTCTGGACTGCCATCCAAGAACCGACCGATCCAAATTGAATGTTGAGATTTTCAATCCGATCCGATCCAATTACAATTGGATATCCAATTATGGACGGTCGGTTCTAATTGGATCGGTCGGTTCCTATTGGATCGGTTGAATTTCTGCACACCCTACCCGTATTGATCAATTTTTCTAAATATAATATAGATTAAAGTATGTTAGATGTCGACAAAATGTTATATAAATATATACAATAACAGAGTTGGATTCCAGTGGGAATTTGAGATTAATGTGAGAAGCATGAGAAGTGGTTATCAACCGTTAGATGACAAATGGACACAAATTAGGATGAGATGCATCGAGATAAAAGATACACAGAGATGCACCAGATCAATTCCTTTTAAAGTACAGTTCATGGGAGGGCATGAAATTAAAATTGATCAACGGTTCAGATCCACTTCTCATACTTCTCACGTTAACCTCAACTTCTCACACGATCATTTGTCTACAATAACATTCATATATTTTCTAAAGATACCAAAGTTGTTTGTTGTTTAATAAATTAGATTGTTTTTTTACCCATTTTGAAAAAGGCGAAAGATCATCTGAGAAGTTGAGTTAACGATAAGAAACGTGAGAAGTGCATCTGAACCGTTGATCTCTTTTAATCTCAAGTCCTCCCATTAATTGTGGCTTAGAAAGGAATTGATCTGGTGCTTCTCGGTGCATCCCATTATAATGTACGTCAATTTCTCATCAAATGGTTGATAACCACTTCTCACACTTCTCATCGTTAACTCAACTTCTCACTAGAACGCAACCATTTGAAAATTGTAGTATTTTTCTTTAGGGTCGCTTACTAAATGCTTACCTAGGTAAGTGCTTGCAGGCAAAATTTTAACACTGTCACTTACTTACAAGGTAAGATCTTAGGCCACCAAAACTGTATGCAAGAATTTACCCAGTAAGTGTTAACTATGGTGAGAATCGACACCCTCATTTACCGGGTAAGACTCTCGATCCCTACCTTCTCTTTTATTGGGTAAGATTCTTGGTCGTTGTCATATGCACCCAATAAGATAATATGACTTGATAAACGCTTACTCAGGTAAGCATTTGGTAAACGGTCCATTAATTTGGGGTTTCCTTAAATATATGCAATATTTTCTTTTTGCATAAATTTGTATTAATTTCCTTTTTACGCATTGATAAAACTTGACAACTTTGAATGTGGTAAATAAAATATTTATTCTAATTTCATTTAATTTTGGAGTAACCGTGTGTATCCAGACCATTTTACGTACACCAATTAATCCCCTGAGTGATTACGAATGACTTTAAATCATTGCAGGTGAACCTTTATTGTCATAAAAGTTCTGTTAACGTCTAAATTTGAACCCAGTAAAAATGAGATTTTCATTATACCCATAAGTGTTAACCGGTAAAAAATCATGTCAAATAGACGACTTTGTAAAATATAACAATCATGATGGATAAATCTTTTAATAAATAAATATATTATAATTATAATGAGGCGCATACATAGTTTTTATCAAAGTTTTATAAAATAGATCAATGTTTTCCTTATTTATTGAAAACGATAAAATTCTAAAAAATGACAATTTGAGAAATACAATATTCCTTTAATTGTTTCAAGATAGTTTAACATGTGTTTTTTGTGTAAGATTTAACCTTATCCTTTTACCCGCCCGTTAATAATGATTTTATAATACCTCTTTCTTTAATTTCATTATTGAAAAGATTTATTAATAATAGAAGCGTACTCGTGCAATGCAACGAGATACATCACGATTTTAACGTTTTATTTTATTTTTTTGTCGATTTACAGTACGATTTTGAGAAAATGATAATGTTTTTTTAATAAATTTGTTTAATGTAGGCTTAATAATATAATGTTTTTTATATAAAAAATTAAGTATTTTGTTAGAATTTAATTATTATCTTATATATATCTAATGACATCTAGAAAATATAATTAAAACAAAATTATAGTAATATAATATATTAATTAATAATGATACATGAAAAAGTCTGCATAAAAGAAAGACCCTGCACATACCAAATTGATGGGTGTTAGAAGTCTGCAATAGTAATATGTATCTTGTGCTTTGATACTTGTAAATTAAAAGATTTTTAAAATCTTGCATAAAATAATGGTACCTTGTGTCTAATGATTTGTATTTAAGAGTTTTTTATCCGTGTTTTATAATATATTATAGATAATATATTCATTCCTTAGCATGAGAGCATTTTCAATAATTTTTTCAAAATAGATAAAAATAGAAAATTTTGGAATTTTTTTTTGTTTCAGCATATCTTCTGAATTTTTTAATCCAAAATTTCTCCAAATGTGAAGAATTCTCCAAAAAATATTACAATGAAAAATAAATGATATTTTTTATTTGAACATTTCTAACATATTCTCCAAAATAAGAAAATAAAAAATTAAAATCTTCAAAAATAATTATCTCTATCTTCAACAGATTCTTTATTTTGACGAATACATAATTAATTATATTATTAAAATATTTAATATAATTAATAAAATATTATTAATATTTAATACAGTTAATAAAATATTATTTCTTTTTTTTTAACATTTAATTTCAATCAATTTAATGGTAGAATAAATAAAAAATAAAATCTCTATCATAAGTAATTTTTGGAAAAATCTCTAAATTTGGAGATGTTCATCCTCTCTCTAATACTTTCTCAATTTTGGAGAAAGTCTTACGCTGTGTTCTCGAAACTCATTTAACGAAAAAAAGGAAAGGAAAGTAAAAAAAACTCGTGTTATCGAAACTTTTTTAGGAGAGAAAAGAAAGAAAACGGAATAAAAGAATTGATAATTTTCCTCCCAAATCTTTCCTCCCAAATGTGGGAGGAAAGGGAAGGAAAGGAAAAGGAAATAAATTAAAACCATTACTGAAATTATAAAAATTACAAAACTACCTAATCTTTCATTATAAAAAGTATATTTTTATAAGAGTATATTTGTAAAAATGACGTCTTTCTTTCCCTTTCTCTCCTGTTCAAAAACATGAAAACCTATTTTTTTTCTTTTTCTTTCCTTGCATTTCGAGAATACAAATAAAAAAATTATTTTTATTTCCTTTCTTTTCTCTCCCTTTCTTTTTCGTCCATTTCTTTTCTTTTCTTTTATCTTCTCTCCAGATTAGAGAACACAACGTTAGGGATCTTGTATAGCAAAAATCCCCAAAATCTCTATCTTGAATAATCTATTGGAGATGCTCTTATTTTATCAATAATAAACTTTGAACTGAAATGTTTAGGAGAGAAAAATAGTATTTTATTAAATATATGAAATGTGTTAATAATATAATTAATAATATAATCTCCAAAATAAATAATCTATTGAAGTAGGGTATAATTTTTGTTAAAGATTTTTAAATTTTAATTATTTATAAACTGTCACGTTTATAATTATTATAAGAAGAATGCAATTATGAAAATTTAAATATGTGCTTAATAAGTTTTTATTTAAAAATATAATTAAAAATTGTTTAATTACCATATTAGAGACTCGCCATATTATCTATTTTTTTTATAAATGAACGTCATGTATACTTCATAACCTACTTTTTGGCTTTTTCCCTGAAGAAAAAAAACTTCAATTTACGATAAAAAAAATAATAATATAAATGACAACTAACCAACCTCTTTTTTTACAAAAATAGAAATAAAAAATGTTTATTTTTTATCTTTTATTATATTAAACCAATTTAAAATTAATAAGAAACGGACCCCCATTTTAGCTATTATTATTATTAAATAATATAAAAAGTGAGTACTTTACAAGATGGTGGGTCCAAAAAGCACCAAAAAGAAAAGTTTTTTATTTCATTAAAATATTCTAAAAAGGTGAAATATTCAGCGGATGGATAAGATTCTTAATCATAAAATTTAGCAGATAGATTTGCAGCACTCACAAAAAATACTTTAATAGCATTACTGGTCCTTCTTATCCGAATTTACGTTTCAGTCCTTCTATTTCATTTGTTTTTCTAGTTCTTCAAACTATATAAATTGCTCCATATCTTTCTATTTAGACCTAAAGTGGATTTTTTTTGGTAACTGTGGTTTTCTGGGCCAGTTTGCCCGCACCAATTAATCCCCGGACGACCACGAATGACCTGGAGTCATCGCAGGTGAACCTCCATGGCCACAAGAGCTTTGACATCACCTAGATTCGAACTCTGGGTGGCACAACATCCTAAAGTGGATGTTGTGGGCATCATAGAAGGAAAAACATATCACACCCACTGAAAAAAAAAGAAGAAGATAACTTAAGGTGATTCAGGTGTGATTCATTGAGAACATAGAATTAATGTTATCCACATGCTTTTTGTTAGGTTATAATTTCTAGATATGTTTTACCGTCTATCTTACTATTTTCTACATTTTGGAGAATGTAAAACTTTCGGCATCCCTTGTTTGTTGTACAAATCAAACCAGATCAAACACACACAATATGTCCATTTAAGGCTATGAAAGTAGGGTTTGGGTATTTGAGATACACGAAGATCTAACCTCAATCCTGACAAGTTAGAGTGATTTTTTTTCCATGAATACCCTTCATTTGAAGAAAAAAAACACCCTCAAAGAATTCCTTTATTGTGTATCTTGCTATTAGTTGGGTAAAACACATAAACATCTGACCTCTTTAGTAAGTCCAGTAGAAAGTCATTTTTTATTTTCATAACAACACTATAGCCTAATATGGCTTAAAGATCCTCAATCAACCATTCAAACTTATCTTATAATAACTTGTTTAACAACTATAACTACATTTATGTTTAATCTCATCGATTACATATACTTGTTTCACAACTTAGTATCAACAATTAGTAAGGCATGTTTTATCCGCAACAAGTGTAAAATACTTACCGACCTAACTTCGCCTTTTCTTTTGCTAGTCAAATAGACACTGACAGTTGGTGCAACGGGAGTAAGTGACCAAGATTTCAAAGATGATGGACTAAAATCACGTCCTCTCATATGTACAAGGACTATAATTGCAATTAACCCAAAGATTAGGCAAGAATGCCTAATTTTTCAATGTCATGAAAATGACAAGGCCCCACCTTGGAAACCCACCTAGAGAACTCTCTTCTCTCTCTCTTTGCACTTTTGCCAATATCTTTTGTGAAATTTGTGTTGTCAGAAATCTTTCCCAACAAACAGTAAAGAACATCCAAGAACCAACGCCAACCTCACAACACACACCCACACACAAAAAAGAAAAGATATTACAAAACAACAAGGAACTCCAGAAAAGGTTCGATCTTTATTAGGGTTTTGCAATCCAGCAACAAAATCATCTCTGATTTGATGCAATTTATCTGGGTTTAAAGACTTGTAAGCTTTCTTGAATTCTGCTTGTTTTTTCTTTACAAAAAGATGGGGTTTTTTTCTGGATCTGTTTGGTGTTTCTTGATCTATAAGTTGTGGGTTTGATTCATTTGTTTGAATTTCATCTCTTTTTGGTTGAAGTTTTGATGTTTTCTTGGAAAAATCTGAAACCCTATTTGGATTTCTGCTCTTTTTTTCTGTTTCCCCTGGTTGTGTCTTGATCTGTCTTCTGGTTTGGTTTATAATTTCATATTGGATCTGTGTTGCCTCATTTTTGTTTGACTTTTTCAATATGTTTTTATAAAGTTCACACTGTTTATTTATATCTATTTTGCAGTTTACAAAACTTTCTTTTTTCTGTCAGTTTTAGTTTTGGAGCAGACTTTTACATGTACTTGCTGATTTGGGGCTTAAATTTCTGTAACCACTGTAAAGAGTAATTGATATCTGTACTTCAAACTTTTTTTGTCTTCAAAAAATTCCCCTTTTTTTGTTAGGGTTCTTAGATGCTAAAATACCCTTTTCAATTGGAGCTTTGATTCTCTTAGCATCATTAACATTTTCTAGATCAAGATTCCAATCATGTTAAAAAGATGTTCTTTATAATCTTTACAACAACCTTTGTTATCGAATTTCTTCCATAAATTATTCTTGAATTGAGTCATTAACCCTTTTAGGCACTGTAGAACATATTCTGAATCAATAAAGTTGTATGCTTTTGGTCAAAAAGGAGAAAAAAATCTCAACTTTAATGATTAAATTTGTAATTTATCTTTTGTTGATGCAGGTTGGAATTTTCTTGATCAAACAGTGAAGTTGAAAGGGATCAAAATCTTGATCTTGATAAGGGATTTTCTTGAAAAAAAAATGGGTTGCCAATGTGATCATTGTGGGGAGGCAAGATCGATGGTTTATTGTCGATCGGATGCAGCCTACTTATGTTTATCGTGCGATCGGATTGTGCATTCCGCGAACGCCCTATCGAAACGCCATTCGAGAACGCTTGTTTGCGATAGGTGCAATTCACAACCCGCGGTGGTTAGATGCATCGAGGAAAAGGTATCTCTTTGTCAGAATTGCGATTGGGTTGGTCATAACGGTTCGGCTTTGGGTTCAACCGCGCATAGTCGGCAAACGTTGAATTGCTATTCGGGTTGTCCTTCGGCTGTAGAACTTTCTTCTATTTGGTCATTTATGGATTCTACTTGTGAGCAAGGAATAGGGTCAATGAGCATTGCTGATAATAGCCAAGGACCTTCTAGAAACAACAATAATCAAGATTTACGCGAGGTAAATGGTACCGAAAGCGGAAATAACTCCAATGTATGGACGGGTTCTTCAACTATCCGCCCTGATAATCAATCGCAAAATGTGGTTCAACAAGTAGGGCCCGTAAATTCTTCTCAATCCAAGGTTAGTTGTATTGGGTTTATGTTAATCGACTCTAAATGTATCGAAATGCAACAAAGATTGGTTTTATTTTCGTAAAATAGTTTCAATATTTATATTTTTGTACCAACTTTGACCGGTAGCTGATCTTGTAACATTTGATGATGTGGATTTCCCTTTACAAAAGGGTTTCAGTGAAGTGGACGATAAACCTGATATCCACGTCATCAAATGTTACAAGATCAGCAGGTTATCGGACAAAATGGATGAAAAAATAGGAATTTTGAAACTTTGTTACACTAAATACGAACGCAAAATTGAATTTTGCCCTTTAACAAACTCAAGATAGGATCTTAATAATAACAAACATCATGAATGTATTTCAATTGTGTATTAATGGAGTCTTTTTGTGTTGTTTGGATGTAGATATCACAATCAGGGACAAAAGATCCTGAATCATTTGTTGATGATGGGTTCTACGCTGACTTTAATATGGACGAAGTTGACTTGAGCATCGAGAATTATGAAGAACTTTTTGGCGTAGGCCATAACGATCCGGAACATCTTTTTGCAAAAGATGGGATCGATAGTTTGTTTGGTGGCGCCGATTCAAATTGCCAGGGTCCATACGCAGCCAAGGTATTACTATGTTCTTGTTATTTAATAACCTCTTCTTCGGTTTTTTCTTGATCATTAGGCCATGTTTAGCAACCATATATTGACAGAGTCCCGTTTGGTTGGCCATAAGCTAGCTTTTTGAAAAGCTACTTCAAGTGCGTTTTTATGGATAAAGACTTTAAGTAGCGTTTCAATAAGCTCCTGAGGCTTGTTTTTTCCAATTAATTTTTCTGACATGTCCTATTAGGTCATTTTAACTAGCTTTTCAACCGACAGCTAACTTATCAGCTAGTTTTCCAAAGAGTTCTTCGTAATTCTCAATGCTCAAATGAGTTTCCAACCCCTGAAACAAGGGGGTCCTTTGATAAATGACCTTAAATGAGTTTCCAATTGGGGGTACAACCTTTTTAAAAGAAATCAACTCAATGACCTTCGTATGACCTGTCTCTACTTCAAAGCAATTTGCTCCCGTAGGAGAAGGTCACCGAGCTCTTTAAAATTGTCATTTTGGCTTATTTTGTTATATTATTGTGGTTAGGAGTCTTCAACCGGACACGGAAATCCAGTGCAACCGGCATGCAGTAACGCAGCATCAGCTGATTCGTTAATGAGCTGCAAAACGGAACCAAACCCGTGTTATAGGCGGCAACACTCGAATATCTCGTTCTCAAGTCTCACCGGGGAGAGCAGCGCCGGTGAATATCAAGACTGTGGAGCTTCTTCCATGCTTCTCATGGGAGAGCCGCCATGGTGCACCGGGGGCGCTGATCAAAACACCACTCCTTCTGGTAGCAGAAGTGATGCTGTCCTCCGTTACAAGGAAAAAAAGAAGATGCGCAAGTGAGTCTCTTTAGTAATCATTGGTTTTATAGGACGTCAAATATGTCTAAATATTCTAATAGACTGTGTTTTATAGGAAGAGGACAACACAATTGTGCATCTTGTATGCATAAAGGTGTTACAATAGGATGTTAGGACATATTTGGGCATCCTAACAAGTTTTTTACGACACTTTTGAAATAAAACATCCTATTAACTTTTTTTATTGTACACTTTTGAGAAGTGTCCTATGAACTTATTTTTATAGGATACTTATTTTTATAAGAAATTTTTTAAAAATAATATCGTGGAAAAAGACTAATAGGATGTTTTATTTCAAAATTGTCGGACGCACAAAAGCGTCGTATCAGCTTACTGTAACACTTTTACGTCGTACACATAATTATTTGGTTCTATAAAGCAGTTTTTAAGGACATTTAGGCATATTTAGCTCTTATAAAGCCAATTCTTAGCATATAAATTGATAATACTGGTTTTGACCTTAAACCGTAAACCCTGCTTTTTGGCATGATAGATTCGAGAAGAGAGTGAGGTACGCTACACGAAAGGCACGAGCGGATGTAAGAAAGCGTGTGAAAGGGCGGTTTGTGAAGGCTGGTGATGCTTATGATTACGACCCCATGAGTCAAACCCGAAGCTTCTAAGGGTCTTGACCAACATTTCTTTTATCATATCAATAACGGGATCAACATCAAGATCATCTGATTCCACCTGTTTTCGTGTCGCTATCAACCCTCGGGCTAAACAAGGTTTTAGTCTGTTTTTGTATTCAAATGGTAAATCTTTTTGTCAGAAGAAGACGGGTTCTTCGTTCATGGCTTCTTCTGGTTCCTGCAAGACCTATATTTCGCTTTGGAGCGTATTTATCGGGGTTGTAGATGATGGATGGTGATCGATCGATCGAATTCGATCCTTAGTGTAGAATTGCATGTAATTATGTATGATCTACATAAGAAAATTTGATGGGATAAAAATGGAGATAGAAAATTTGATGGGATAATTGTTTTGTGGTTTGGTTGGTATGTAAAAATGAGAGATGTAAATCACAGTTGAATTAGGGTTAATATTTTTTGTAGTTCCTTTTTTGTGGTTGATCTTGTTGAGAAGTTTTGAAGAATGTTATGTAAATGGTAATCGAGAATCCGATTATTAATAGATTTTGAATTTAATAACGCAGTGAAAAGTTCGAGATTTGAATTTGAGTTTCAAATTGCATACGTTTGACGTTAATCAAATGTTCGATTAAATATTTGACCAAATGTGTTTATATATTTATTGATTGTTAATCAGAACCTGAAATTTTCTATAATATCTAACGAATTTTCATTAACATGGAATTGGGAATTTTTTAGGACTATACAATTACAATATTTTATTTGTATATAAAATCAAAAAATTATAACCTTAATCAACTAAATCTTAATTATTATACTTATACAAGAGTAATGTCAAACAATAACACTCGAATTCTACAAGTTATATATTATATAAGAGATAGATCAAATGAAAACCACTATAATTTTGAAAATTGTGAAACCGTCGATTTCATTGGTTAAGTTAATGAAATTGTTTCATATAATTCTTTTATTGGTGAAATTGTTGGATATATTTGTGTTTTTATGTAAAAATGAAAAAAGTTTCATTAGACTGCAAAAATACATTATACAGTTTCATCAGAATGAGAAAAAATACATGAAACTACATAAAAAAACACAAATATATGAAACAATTTATTTAACAAAAGAATTATATGAAACAATTTCATCATATTAAACAACTTTATGAACCAATTTCATTAATTTAACCAATAAAATTGACGATTTCCATGGTTTTCAAAATTAAAGTGATTTTCAATTGAAATTACCCCTATATATTATATATATTAAAAATCAAATGAAAAGTAACCAATGTCACGAAATGGGCCTAAATGGACCAGGGACCAAAACGACTAGTTTCTTTTTCGAATTTTCTAGAGTCACGTGGCAACCAGTGGTTGGTCAACCAAAGAGTTGTCGGGATAACTGATTTTTTGTCCTTTTTACCCTTTTTTTATTTACCAAAATGCAAGTGGCGAGTTTATTTTCAGAAAATTCTCATTCAAGTATCAAATCTTTCCAAAGGTTTATAATTTGTGATTTTGATTTTGATATATTTTTTAAGGTGGTTTAGTTTGTAGATTGGTTTTTAAAGGAATAAAATTTCTTAAAGGATTTTGACTTTAAAACAATTTCTTAAAATAAATTTTACTTTGAAAGAACTGAAATGAAATTTAAAGCATTTGGTTGACATGAATTGGGTCCAGATGAACCAAGTAGTAAAGATGGAGATATTTTATCGTTTTGAGAAAATTGGAAGGAATGGGATCTCACTCATGATGGAATAACCAAATCCATTAATGATGGAATGTGTAAAATCTAACTTCATTCACACCATACGTCATAATGGCATTTGGTCAACATAATTAGTTGATCATTCCATTTTCTTCAAATTCCGTCAGAATTCTATGAATCAAACATCACCTTAGATTATTTTGTGTTTTAATAAATAAAATACTATTTAATTAGAAAAAAAAAACTTTTATATTTTAGCACATTTATATTAACAATGATGTTATAAAGTAATAAAATATATAGTTAAAAGATAAAGTTAATAAACTAATATTATATATTAAAAAAATAGTTAATAATCGTGTTATAAAAAGATAGTTGATATACAATACAAAAAAATAGTTAAGGATCATAGGCCCAGGCCCGATCCTGACAAATTTTGGGCCCTGGACGAGTTGTAAAACAGGGTCCTCGATAAATACGAAAAAATTTATTTAATATATCGTTTTGTATCATAAGAAATAACATTGAATTCAAGAAATACGAATAATTTATATAAACCAATTTTCCGAGAATTCCTAGATACAAAATCAATAATTATTTATAAATTAATATGATCTACCATATCATTTTTCCATAGCATCATTAATTTGTTCCTACGTCAAAAACATCCTTATGATATATATTTAATATATAGATTGACATTATTTGCGGTGTGACTATTCAGAGTACAACTTTATGTAAATCAATATAAATCAGTTGTGTTCTCATCTAACCTCATCATCCTAATGTTTTTCTATCACCATTTTAAACTTTTAGGGTTAAAACAATCATTTTTTGAATCATCAATCTTAGAATCAAAAACTCATGTTGGTTATAGTTTGAGATATTATTATTGTTTTTGAGATATAAGAGTACTTAAGATTCATGCACTCAATATTAGGTAATAAATAGTCAATAATGTTTGAAAAAACAATGTATAGATATAAGTTGGATCGTCTAATATAATTGATAATTTTTTACACAAAGTAAGAGTTCTCTTGGTTAATATCAAGAAATTTACCATATTCTTAAGGAAATATAGAATTCATATGGATTGAATAATCAAAAGAGTCAGTGGGAGATGAATGATGGATAATATATCAAGGTTTTCTAGGTAAGTAATTTTAGACTTTGGTACTAGATATAAAAAAAACCTTAAAGAAACTATAATCAATACTGTAAAATGAACGACCAATTAACTTTTCACATATTTTTTTCATTTCGAGTGTAATTAGTTAATACATGTTTGGACTTTGGACCCTTATATAATACGAAATTCTTTAAGTCCTATTAGATACTAAAAAAATTGTCTCTTTTGTTAACTATTTTTTTACTACAATTATATAGTTAAAAAATTGGGCCCCTATTTCTCGTTGGGCCCTGGGCGTACGCCCAGCCCGCCCTCCTCCAGGGACGGCCCAGTTAGGTCCAAAGGACAAGGTTAAGCGACCGGTCCAATCGGTTAAATATAGTTATAAAATTTTCTTTTGGAGATCAGTCTAGACCGAGACTAGTTACAGAGAGACCAGTTAGGGATGTACATAGGGACTGAGAGCAGGGTCGGCCCTGACATTTTGGAGGCCCTGTGCGGTAGATTAAATGTGGCACTTAATTTTAAAAATACTATTATTAAGTTATTTTCTATTATATTCCGACGTATCAATGGTTCTTTTTTGACTTTGAAAATTTTGTTCATCTTTTTTTTTTGACGTTTAAAATTATCCGATTCAAATTTCTAATTGTAGAAATTATATTATTTATAGAAGTAATCAATGTTACCGGTAATTACAAAAACACATACCAGCAAAAACGTTTTATAAAACTATTATCGTTAAAAGAGTCTCTAACATTATACTTACAAAAATTCAAACATATAAAAAAATCAACAAAATTTAAAAGTGTATTTGTTTTCTAATTAAATTCCATTACATACTCAAAGAAAATTATATAAGAAATTATTAAAAATATAAAAAACTACTAAATAATCAAAATTACTGAATCCAATTTTATGCCTAGAGCTTTAGAAGTGAAAAGGCCAAAAAGAGACATTTAACGCTGTGTTCTTGAAACTCATTTAACGAAGGAAAGGAAAGGAAAGGGAGGGAAAGGGGAGGAAAATCGAAACTTTTTTAGGAGAGAAAGGAAAGGAAACGGAAGGAAAGAATTGATAACTTTCCTTCCAAACCTTTCCTCCCAAATGTGGGAGGAAAGGGAAGGAAAGGGAGGGAAAGAAATTAAAATAATTTAAAAAAATTACTGAAATTATTAAAATTACAAAACTACCCAATCTTTCATTATAAAGAATATATTTTTGTAAGGGTATATTTGTAAAATTGACATCTTTCCTTTTCTTTCTCTTCTGTTCAAGAACATGAAAAACTATTTTCTTTCCTTTTCTTTCTTTCCTTTTCCTTCCATCTCGACAACACAAATGAAAAATTAATTAAGGATTAAGGATTTTGGGTTTGAACTTTGTAGGATAAGTTTACAAAGTTGAAATAGGAAACAAAAATTCATTAAAAATTTCAATTAAGAAACAAAAACTCATCAAAAATTTAATTAGAAAACAAAATTAAATTAAGAAATTTAAAAAACACGTTACATGGTTCAAACCTAGGTCTCTACACCCACTCCCTTTAACATCAAGTTGTTTCCCACCCCGCCAAACATAACTTTTTGTGAGTTTATGGTTTAATTAAATTATATACTAAAACTATTATAAATTTATTTTTTAAAAATACAGAGGCACCTCGGAAAACGGAGGTCCCGTGCGGCGGCACCGCCGGCACACCCCCAGGGTCGCCCCTGACTGAGAGATATCTCTGTCTCTGGTTTCTAAATTAGGAAATTCCTCATTCCCATTGAATGTAGTTTTTCTCCTTTTATTAGGCATATTGTGTACAGTGAGCTAAGTAGTTACAAGTTATTAACTATGTTTAGTTACTAGTTCATTTTGTTTGATCCCCTATGTAGAGTCAATATAGATAGTCATGTATTGTATTTGATTTTAAGTAAGAGAAATCATTTATCTCAATTTCTTGTCCTCTCTATCTTTCTCTCCTTCGTCATCAGTCATTCTCTGATTCAATTCACAATTTCACAATGATTAAAATCTTTTGTCTTCGTTTGTGAATGCTAGAACAAGAGCAACTAATAACGATGAACCATAGGCTTCCATTTGTGATTGACACAACTAGAGTCAATTAATATGCTTGGATTATATAAATAATGAACCGTTAAGCTTAAACACCGTTTCTTTTTTCCTTTTCTTTTTATTTATTGCACAAAATTATATAATTTTGAATAAATTAACATTAACCAGTGAATTTTCCACATAAATTAATGTTTTTAATGCATCACAATCAAATGGGTTATAAATCAAAAGTTATAATCATTGAGATATATGTTTTTAAGAAACAAGAGGTCTTCCTTTTTTCCAATGGGTAATCGATTAAAATAGACAATCTTTCTCAATTGAATTTATATTTTAGTCACTTTTGGAGTCGAATTCTCATTTTAGCCGGAGTTTAAACAAATGTGGATGCATTTACTTAAAGCATATTTTTAAATTAAAAAGAATCTTTATACAAATTTGTGTAACAAATGTGTTATGCAAATGGGGATCCTTATGTAAATAGGTTACACAAATGGAGATCCTTACGTAAATTAGCGAAAAAGATTTTTTCCTTATTTTTAATTTAAAAATCGAGTTTATGTAAATACATAAAACATTTACATAAACTTAGCCTAATTGCCTAAAATGATAAGTCAATTAAAAAAAGCAGCTAAAAAGTGAATTTGGACAAAGAAAATGACTATTTGTCCCATGTTAGTCAGGTTAAATTGGATTGAATTTGACAACAATTTTTTATTTTTCTAGACTTTTAAATTTTTATATAAAGGGAAAAATATGCAGAGATCTAACGTAATTTTGTATTTTAAGTGATTAAATTATTGAACAAATTGAACAAATAAAATTTTGAACTTATTAAAATTAAACAGATTGATTCTTAGACTTATGAAAACCTAAAAAAAGACCTAACGGCCTTTCTTAGACTAAAGCTTTAGCACAAATTATTAAAGCTTTTATACAAATTACTAAAGCTAT
The DNA here is from genome assembly GCA_954870635.1 of Arctium minus. Classification (NCBI taxonomy): domain Eukaryota; kingdom Viridiplantae; phylum Streptophyta; class Magnoliopsida; order Asterales; family Asteraceae; genus Arctium; species Arctium minus. The sequence goes on from OX941080.1 coordinate 14,501,536, forward strand.
AATAGCTTGTACAATGATATAAATATTTAATAAAAATGAAAAAAAAGGTTAAACCATATTACCCCTCAACTAAAAGGACTTTTCTATCTTTGCTAGCCTTAGCCTTAGAGACGAAAAGCAAAATAAGACGGAAACAATAACGACTAAAAAGGTAATTTTTAAAATTCAGGGACGAAAATAGTTATAAACAACAAACCACAAAGACTAAAATCATAGTTTACTCGATATAGAAAGGGGAGGCTAATTGTACCCCTATACATCGCTAAATGCACTCCTACCTAGTAATTTCCTCCTAACACACTTCAAAATCAAAACTTACTTTTTACAATTCTAATGTATGATTTGACCCGATTCTAACATTAAAGGCTGCAAATAGCATTACCCCTGTTAAAATTGGGGCATTGCTATTTGTATCCTCCTAAATATCAGAATCAAATCAAATCATGCATTGAAAATTGAAAAAGTAGGTATTGACGTTAACATACATGAGAAGAAAGCTAATAGATAGGGGTGCACTAGAGTATCCATAATGTTGAGGTTTTTCACTATAGTTTTTCACATTTTTTTCCTTACACATTATCGTCACATCAACAACTTAAAAACCTCTATATACCTCCACTATCTAAAAAACCTCATCCAAACTTTTTCATAGTTTTTTCAAGAGTAAACTATGTTTTTCGTCCCTATGGTTTGATATTTATAACTATTTTCATCCTTGGTCTTTAAAAATTGATTTTATCATCCTTGTGGTTTTCATTTTGTTTCGTTTTCCGTCCCCCAGACTAACTCTGTTAAATAAGTTTGTCAAATTAAGAACAATTTGGTCATTTCATTTTGTTTTGTTTTTCTTTTTCATTTTATTAAATTATAACATGTATAGATTAAAATAAAAACAAAACCTCACCCCACACACATACATATCCCTACCCCCACCCCCCACCCATCTTCTCAATATACCCACCTCTCCCCCATTGGACCTGCAACTTCTAATTTCTCTCTCCCCTCACATAAGTCTACCTGACTAACAAGTTTTTCATATTTGAAATTTTCTTAAAATATCTTTAATTATTGGATTCAGTCATGGCTTTGATGGTTGATGATTTACCTCTCATATCATCATTTTTGGATTTGAAAGAAGGGCCTTTGGATTTGGGTTTGGTGTTCCTGTCGCCTATGAAACTTGTTTTAAACGAGCAAATCGAATGGATTGGTGGTCAAGGCTGTCTTGCAAGTGGGTTCTATGAGAATAAAGAACAGACGAGTTTAAAGAAAGTTAAGGCTTTAGGGTTTGTTATGAAGGAGATACAGTTGATGGAAAATGGGTCATCGTCCCTTCCTGTGTTCCTGGTGAACCAGAATCAGGAACCACACCGACTCCCGCCCAGAAACCAACTTGAGCTCATCGGTCAAAAACGAACCCATCAGGCCATAAGCTTCAATCTCCAAATGCCCATCAACTTTCTTACGATTCAGTCTCAAAATGTCCATTTTTCTAAGCTTCGATCTCCTGTCTATTTTCTGGAAGAATGGCTCATCACCCCACCGATACATCTGGGATTTCAAGACCCATCTGAATATTTAATGGGTTTAATACCAAAGCCTCGTTCTCCTTGTTAGCCGGAGTTGACAGATTTTTGGGAAGAAAATTTGGGGGTGAAAACAGGGAGGCTCATGGTTATCGGAGAAGAAAAAGGGCCAGAGGGGAGGAAGTCGGAGAAGGGAGGCAAGGGTTGGGAGGGTGGGGAAGAAGACAAGTGTGTAAACCAAAATTTATATAATACGTATCTAGTTATAAAATTTTAAACTTTTAATGAAAAAATAAAAGAAACAATGTTAAAAGACTAAAACACCCTTAATTTAACGGATTAGATTAACAGCATTAGCCCGAGGGACGAAAAAGGAAACAAAATGGAAACCACGGGGACGGAAAAAGCAGTTTTTAAAGACCAGGGACGAAAATCGTTATAAACATCAAACCACAGGGACGAAAATCATAGTTTACTCTTTTTTCAAACTTTTCAAGGTCCCACCATTTTAATTTTATATCATTTATATTATTATTTATAAAAATAAATATATTAAAATTTATACAAATACATATTTATTTATATAGATAAAATATTATTAATTTAATCATGTATTTATCTTACAATAAAAATTTAAAAAAAAAAGTTAATTTAAAAGTACATTCAATAACAAATAAAAATTGGGTTATCAAGAAATCTATAAAAACTATATAAAAGTATGTACAATAAAAATTAAAAAAGTTAAATTTAAATTTTTCTAAAAAAGTTAATTTAAAAATATGCATACTAAAAAGTGAAAATTGAGTTATTAATAAATCTGTAAAAATTATATAGAAATATCTTAAATTTAACACCTTAATTTAAATATATAAAAAAATATAACTACTTTAATTATGTATTTATTTAATAATTCCATTTAAATATATTCACTTTAAATATGTTAATAAATAATATTGATTAAATACGAAAATTTAAATTCTATAAAGTTAAAATTAATTAAATATTAAAACCCTTTAGGGGTGTGCATCGAGGGGTCGGGTCGGGTGGGCAAACCAAAAACCTGATCGGATTTCGGATATGGAAATCAAGACCCGATTTTTAGGTTTCGGTTTCGGATTTTTACGGGTTCGGGTTGATGTCGGCCGGGTTCGGATATTATTATAATCCAAAATGTATATATAAATTCAATCGATTTTGAAGATGAATACAATCGATTAAGAGATTAATGAAATCAATAGTAAGTTTATAAATTAAAAAACATTTCGACCGACTAGAATTTATGATGTTCAAATGATAATTAGATAAATAAATATATTTATATAATATATATATATATATATATATATATATATATTATATCGAGTTTTCGGACGGGTCGGGTGGCCAAACATTAAACCCAAACCGAACCTAAATATCCCCCCAAAAGTCGGGTTTCGGATTTTCGGATTTCGGGGCATTTAGGTTTTGCTAAAACACCTTGTTTTCGGTTCGGGTTCGGATTTTAGACTATTCGGATTTTACACACCCCTACGACCTTTAACAAAAAATCTCATCAAAAACCTCTAAGTCAAAAAGTTCTTAACTATGTAAAAAGCCTCAAAAAGAAGATTTTGTTATTTAAAAATCCTCCCAAAAACTTCTCAAAAAAACTATAATAAATATGTATTTAGCCCACTCTGTAAAAGGATAAACGAAAAAGAAGAACGGTAAAATAAATTAAAAAAAAAAAAAGAAATCTGTAATTTTCATTAATCAAAAGTTCTTTAAATATGGATGAGTTACAAGTAGATATTTATGAGACATTTCAGTTATACTGATATATTTATCTCTATTTTTACCTCTATCTTTATCATCATGTTCTTTAAACGATGACACAATTATCCTACAACCACCAAATATCATGGTTTGTAATCGAGGGCGACCGGCGTGAGCCAGGCTAGAGATGTGACGTATGCAACAGATTATGTGGGGCGCCTGAAGATACACAGCTTTACATGTTAGTGACATGGGCTTTTAGGCCCACTAATCTATTTAATGTATTTGGGCCCTTCTGCGGTCAATTTTTTATTTTTGTTTTCTTTCGAACTGTACTTTTGAAAGAAAAATATCTGATTAAATATTTGAAATATCTTTTCATAATAATAAAATTTTAGTAAAAAAAATATTTATAGAAATATAAACAGACATATAAATAATTAAGATTTTTAAATAACATATCAGAAAATTTCAATGAGTTTTTATATTGGCTTTTTAACTATTATAGAAATCTAAATATTAGTCCTTCATACTTAAAACAAGTGTTTTGGCCTTATGTACAAAAATAGAAATGAATTACAAATCATTAGAAAGAAAACCGAAATTGTCGAAACCATTGGGACAAAATCTGAAAATTTTAACAAATCACAGGGACGAAAAAGGTATTTTACTCTTTGTTTATTTTGTTTTAATCAAAAAGTAATATATATATATATATATATATATATATATATACTAGAAGCGTATTTGCGTAATACAGTACGATTTTGGATGGTTTTGAGAGAAATATAATGTTTTTTTTATAAATTAGTTTAATTTAGGCTTAATAATATAATACTTTTTATAATAAGAAAAAAACAATAATAAGTATTTTGTTATAATTCAATGATTATCTTATATGTTTTAAATTTTTTATATTTAAACTGAGATGTTTATCATGTTTTTATTATGTTTATCAGTTAGTTATGAATTCAAAAAAAATAATTTTAGAAATTTGTACTCATGCATGATTCATCATGATTTGTAATTTTGAATTTTAAGTAATGTGTATCAATAAATAGTACTTAATGCATAAAAACTTGTTTTTAAGAGTTTTTTTTTCGATATTTTAATAACAATGTAATTTATTTTAGGTTTAATAATATAATGTTTTTTTATAAAATAAACATTAAATATTCTGTTAGATTTTCTGAATTATATTTTAGATTTTTTATATCTAAAATTTGATTTTTATCATGTATTTAAGTATGTGGGGAGTTGAAGTGAATAGTGATTTTAGGAGAGTTAAAATGGTTAGATATAAGGATTGAAAATTAATAAATAGCATCAAATGTGGTACATAAGCTTTCATGTTTGTTTTTAAGAGATTTTAAGTAATTAGTATTAAATAACGGTACATTAAGCTTTATCAATTGTTTTTTAAGAGTTTTTTATAAATACTTTATAATATAGTAAGTATATATATATATATATATATATGTGTGTGTGTGTGTGTGTGTGTGCAAAGGATCGTGTGAGAAATTGAGATTAACGTGAGAATCGTAAGAAGTGGATCTGAACCGTTTATCACTTTTAATCAAACATCCCCCCATGAATTACGGCTTAGAAAGGAACTGATCCGGTGCATCTCAGTGCATTTTATCTCAATCCATCTCATCTTAATGTGCATTCATTTCTCATTCAATATTTGATAACCACTTCTCACGCCTGACACGTTAACCTCAACTTCTCACCAGAACCCAACCCTATATACATAGGGTTGGGTTCTACGGAGAAGTTGAAGTTAACGTAAGAAGTGTGAGAAGTGGTTATCAACTTTTGAATGAGAAATTGATGCACATTAGGATGAAATACACTGAGATGCACCGGATCAATTTCCTTCTAAGCCGCAATTCATGGAAGGGCATTTAACTGAAAGTGATCAACGGTTCAGATCCACTTCTCACGTTTCTCACGTTAACCTCAACTTTTCACATGATCCTTTGCCGTTATACTAATTATATATTTATTGATGTACATAACATGATTAAAATAACAATGTATTTTTTTGCTCCTCAGACTAATTCCAATACATTTCACTCCACACATTAGCTTAGAGCATCTCCAATAGCTACGTTAAAAAGGAGAAAAATGATATTTTAGCAATTTTTTTGTTCCAACAACTATATTATCTTGTATATTAAAATAGAAATAAGAGAGAGAAGATAAAAATCTTCCCATTTGAATTTTTTTCTAAAACACACTATCTACGAAATAAATAATATTTTAATATTTCCATCAATAAGAAGTATTGAAGTAAAATTTTTATGAGAGATAATTAATATTTTATTAATATATTGATTATTTTAATAACATAATCAATGCTATAATCTCAAATATAGAATAATTATTGGAGTTATAATTAATTTTGTTTAGAAATTTTGACTTTTTATACTCTATTTTTAAAAAATATATACAATAATAAGAAGTAACATTAGAGATGACTCCTACACAATGTTCTAAAAAACTCGTCGCACAGCCGCCATGGCACCAAGGCTTGTGTCTCACGCCACGTTAAGCCCGTGGCACGCCATGGCCTAATATACAATTTTGTAATGCATTATTTGATTTTTCTTTACGTTTTTAATGTCTTATTTGCAAGTTTTTTAATATATACCATAATTTAACTTGCTTATTACTATTGACTAATTGAGTAACACTACAAAACATATGTTTTTCTATATAATGATATATATGAATTAGAAAAATGACGCCATAAGTCACGCCTTGAAAACGCCATGACCTCGTCGTGGCTCCTAAGGCTTGAGGCTTGGCCTCGCCGCCACGCCACGCCTCACGCCATTTAGAACCTGTTCCTACATATAGTAAAATACGCATATCAAGCAGGTTAGTTAACAAGTTAAAACAACTAATTTTTAAATACAAAACCAAACTCATCAGGTTGAATTGATATGACAACAGTTATTTATTAATTTTGATTACAAATATATATTAATGAAATAATAATTTGTTTTTCTAAACAAATTGACTTTATTGACCTGTTTCACTTGTTTTTTCATAGTTATTTTTTTCACTATGCTATTTCTTTGGCCCGTTAAGAAAAAATAGAATTTGAATTCATATTAAGGGGTTGTTTGTTTACTTCTTAATAGTTTCATTAAGAGACAACCTCTGAATCACTAAGAGGTGAATCTTGTTTGGCAAAAAAAAAAAAAAAATCCGCCTCTTAATCGTTCTAAAACCTTCTGAATGATTTTATATCTTGGACCTCTCTTAACCATTCGGTACCCTAATTTCATTGTCTTAAGTTCTTTTTCTTTTAAAAACTAGAATAAACTTTACTTTTGATCCCTAATGTTTGTCCATTTCAATGGGTATCGTCTCTAAGCTTCAAAAATTCAGATGTGGTCCCTCATGTTTGTCATTTCATAATGATTTTAGTTCTTTCTCTTAATGGTCGTTAATTTTTTCCGTAAGTCCAATTAAATTAAGGGTTCTTTTAGTCATTTTAAATATTTTTTCTGTTAAGTTTATCACCACCCAGTTCAATGATGGGTATTTTAGTCATCAGAAAAATGGTTAAAATGACTAAAAATACCCTCATTTTATTAGACTTAACGAGAAAAGTTAATGACTATTAGGAAGAGGGACAAAAATCATTGTAAAATGACAAATGTGAGGGACCAAATCCAAGTTTTCAAAGTTTAGGGACGATATCTGTTTAAACTGACAAACATTAAGGACCAAAAATGAAGCTTACTCTAAAATATAAAAAGAAATCTTTTCTTTGTAAATATAATAAACAAATAAATAACTTTAATATGAAAACCTTCAAAGAAATAGCGTTGCGTTCCGGTGAGAAAAAAAATTATGCTGAGAAACGTAAGATGGATATCCACTATTGGATGCACATTAGGATGAGATGCACCGCGATGCACCAGATCAATTCCTGTACCAAACGCGATTCATGGATGGGTTTGAGATTAAAAGTTTCAAGGGTCTAGATTGTTTCTCACGCTTGTCACCTTAACTCTTTTTCTCACACGATGTTTCGGTTAAAGAAATATTGGAGTTATTATAAGACCTTTAGGAAATGTGTTAAAAGTTGGCCAAATTATTCTTCTCTCTTTTGATATTTTAGGAACCATCTCCGCATATTGTGAAATCAAAATCATCATAATCAAGAAAGATGGTGAAATGTCGTATACGATTATCTACAAGTTATAGAATAAATATACAATATTTAACTTTTTAACATAAATTATCTCTCTTTTATTATTTTTAGCTTTGAGCGCCTTGAAAATACAATCATTTTATCTGTTGAATGAGTCAAAAAAATGTTTCTTCGTATTAGAAGGAGGTTTCATGTGTGACCGATTGTAGTTGCCCTTAATCAACTTTTTGTCCAAATGTATTTTTGTTTTCTAATGGGTCGTTACGTACAGATTAGACGGACAAAAATGAAGTTAGGTCGGTAAAAGAATTCTCGAAACTTTTAAAGGTTTTTATGTATTTTAATAATTATCAATCTTGTCTCTTCATCATTTTTGTTTTGTACATGGTGAGACAAAATATGTATTTTTGTCTCATTTGGGCCTTTTCCTGTTCCGCCAAACATAAGACAACATATTTTTGTATTGTCATATCCCACGTACAAAATACACTCCAATAAAATTCTTAAAATAAATCAATTTGGCTTCTTTAATCAGTTTGAAAATTATCTAATAGATAGGTCGGTTTGAAAATTTCAAACCTAGTCATGTGGAATGATTACCAATTTGAAGCAAGAAACCATTAATTCAACATAACTACGTCTTATATATTAATAATATATAGAGTAAATTACAGATGTGGTCCCTAACGTGTGGCGTTTGTTACGGAATTGGTCCCTAAACTCCAAAAATGGCAAATAAACCCTCCACGTATGCATTTTGTGTTGGATTTGGTCCCTAAAGGCAACGGCCGTCTATTTCCTTCCGTTAACGCCCTCCACGTGACTTGCACACGAGGGTATTTTTGTCATTCCAATTTTTGACCATCTGTTAAAACAAACCCCTCAGTTACCACATGACCGTTAACCCCTCATTCATTCCATATCGTCTTCTCCAACGATCCAAAAAATCGATGATGGTGTTGTGTAACTGTGGTGCACATACGGTTATCCAAACCTTGTGGACAAATACAAACCCTGGTCGAAGATTCTACTCCTGTTCTCGCGTTGTAAGTTATTAGGGTTTATGCTATTTGAAATCGATTTTGGTCTTCCTTCTCTTTAATTCGTTGATTTCTGCAGAGAAGCAAGTGTCGCTTTATTGGTTGGGTTGATCCACCAATGTGTGCTTGTTCGTTGGTGGTTATACCTGGTTTATTGAGGTCAAGGGACATACTTAAAGGAAATTTAAGGGCACGGGGTGTGGAAGCTAGAAGATTGAAGATATTACTGTTAATAAGTTGGATTGTGTTTGTAATCCATTTCTTTGTGTTTTGAGCAAGTATCATACCAGTTGCTTCTGAATTTGTGCAATGGTGTTTGTAGTTTGTCATGTTTTTTGGTCAATTGTAATGTGAAAGCTGTGAATTTGGTTTCTATTGTACTGAGTTGGATTCTGTGGTAATGGAATGAAATATATTTTGGATGTTATTTGCAATAAATTTCCCTGTTTATGCACTGTTATTAGACTTGGTAAGCAAATCATTTATGCACTGTCATTAGCAACCAGTTTAAGCAAAACATTGATGCATTGTCATTTATGGACTGTCATTTGCAACCAGTTTAAACAACAAAACATTTAAGCCAACAAAAGGCAGTTGGTGTTTGGTATAACCAAGCTCAATAAATGACATTCCAAAGAAGCAGTTAAGTCAACAAAAGGTATTATAACAACAAATTACCATTACTTGCAAAACACAAGGCTTACAAAAGGAAGGTCATTAAGCCTTCATCAACCACAAAATATTGTTCATGAGTGGATTCTTAAATAAACTAAAGCAAGCATGTTAGTTTGTTACAAAACATGATACCACCAAAACCACCAACTCAAACTGCCATAGATCCCTATCTTTTACAAGTCCTGGAGTTGTGCCCACTCTTGCTGCATTTGGTACAAGTGACAGACTTTCCAGCCTTGGAAAGTTTAGAACCTTTAACAGGTTGGCTTAACTCCTCTACACTCTTTGTTATCTTCTTCTTGGGCCTCCCAACCTGTGTGTGATGAACCGGTGGTGTTAGTTTCAATACACAGTCACTCTTGGGCCAAAATTCCTTCCCACTCAAAGGGTCAACCTTGAACTCAAACACCTTCTTCCAAGTTGACAGTCTGTAACTCTCATCAACCCATTCTTCAGGCAAACCAACATCATCTCCATTAACTGTCATACACCAGATTGTGGCAACAACATGCTTACAGGGTATTCCTGTCAACTCCCACTTCCTACATGTGCATGACTTGTTTCTTGAATCAACAACACATTGATCTTGCCAAGGCCCAGACACTTGGTACTTGTCCCCACCATTCCACAAAACAACATATTATGCAGCTTGTGTCTTGATTGCCTCCAAAATTCTTGTGGCTGTTGGTGTCAGTAGTCCCTCACTCTTTGCAATTACCATTCCTACATTCACAATTCTCTTCATGAGGTCCTCTCTGATATACTCCAATGTTGTGATAATAGGCTTGTCACGACCATCAATCAGTTGTCTATTGAAGACCTCACACATGTTGTTCAATAGAACATCACAGTGAGGTCTACCTGTACATGTGAAAGAGATATTCATTACTACCCACTCTACTCAACTTATCCATGTACATCAAAGTGAGATAATGAGTAGAAATTTTACCTGTAAAGTGGGCTCTTGACCAATGAACAACTGGAATGTCGTTCAACCAATCAAAAGCCTTCCTATCCAAGACTTTCAAGTCATCCATGCATTTCTGAAATTGTGGCAGTGTTGGTGTTGCTGCACATTTCCACAGTGCATCCTTGAACACCTTTCCCTTCCAAGTCTTCTTCATGTTTTCACATATGTGCCTAAGACATAATCCGTGCTCTGCAGATGGAAAAACCCTAGCCAATGCAAGTATAATGTCATAATTGAAACAAAAGGTAAACAAAGTAAGTATTGGATACCTAAAAAATGCAAACACTTAACAAATAATATAAAATTACCTTTTGCCTATCACTGATGAAAGTAAAATTGGAATTTGAGCTTAAATCCAAGTCATCGCCCAAGCACTCCAAGAACCATGTCCAAGAATCTGTTGTCTCAGCTTCTACTATGGCATATGCTAATGGATAGATACCTTGGTTTGGGTCAACACCAACTGCAGTCAAGATCTGGCCTGGAAAAGGTCCTTTCATAAAAGTTCCATCTAGGCCCAACAAATCCTTTCTACATGTTCTGAAGCCATCATTGAGTGCACCAATAGAAATGTATATGTGTTTGAACTGTCTTGTTGGAGAGTCTGGGTTAGCCTCATCTTCAACTACAATTTTCACTGTTGTCCCTAGGTTTGCTCTTTTAAGCTCCAACACATAGTCTCTCAAATGTTCATACTGCTCACAGTAATCACCTCTCAACTTTTTTGTTGCGATTGCCTTTGCTCTGTAAGACTTCATCTTCGATACCCTCAGCTCATACTTCTTAGTTAGTCCTTCTGCCAAAGCTCTAAGGGGGACATCAGGGTTGGGACCTATGGTTTCTGCAACCTCTTGAGAGAGAAAAGTGGTTGTACACTGCCTCACTTTCCTGGATTGTAAACATTTGTGTGTGTCTTTGTAGGTCTTCACAGTCCATGTCCTGTTTTTGTTACCAACAGAAACAAGTAACACCCAAGGACCTTCAATTACCTTTCCTTTGCATAGCACTCTCATCCTTTTCTTATCATTTTTAGCAAACCACAGGTCCCTCCTAGTCTCAATTGAGTAATCTGTAACTACTTTTCTTATGTCATCCTTACTTCCAAAATGTTGACCAACATAAAAATGTGTTTGCTTACCTTGATGAGCTTTTTTAAGCCTATGCAGTGCCTTTTGCCTACCACTTTCAAACTCAGAGTCCTCACCACTCTCAAACTCTTCCATGTCCATACTTATATCCTCAAACACTTCATTGTCATCCTCTTCATCAACCTTTTCATGTGCCTTGGCCTTTTCAACCTCTTCTTGTGCCTTGGCCCTATAAAGTTGTTCATGCAACTGCTCTTGTTGATTACATTGTTCCTGCTCATGCAAAGGTTCATCAAAATGTATATAGTCAGTGTAGTCATCACCCAACACAGCATGTAAGTCCTCCATGTCCATGTTATCAATATCACATCCATCTTGCTCATGTAAGTCAAAGTTCATCCCCTCTGCAATGCCCTGCTCTTCATACACAACATTATCCAGATCACTTAAGTCAATTTCCATTCCCTCTATATTCCCCACCTCTTCATGATGATCTCCACCTTGGACATTTACCTCACAGTCCATTGCTTCAGGATTGCCATGCTCTACATCCTCAACCTCATTCGGGACATTTAAGTCAAAGTTCATACCTCCTGCTTCACCCAAACCTTGATTTAGATCAAAGTCCAAGCTTTGCTTGTCCCCTTCTGCATTTACCTCTTCCAATGTAACCTTTTCAGGCTAAATAACCTCACTTTGTTGGGTGTTTTCCAATGTAAGTTTATTAGGCTCACTCCATTCAATGAACAATTGTTTCATAGCTGATGTGGAAGAAGAACCAACCTCATTTGCTCTAGTTCTGGTTCTATTCATTTCTGGAGAGTTGTCATCTATTATCTCCTTTATAACAAATTTCCTTTTACTAGGGGACCTTTCATATGTCCTTATAGTAGTCCTACCATGTTCGATGTAAATGTCTATGATTTTCCACTTCTTTGTATGCCTATTAAGTTCAAAATATCCAAATCCTTGCCCAAAGGTTCAAGCCCAAAGTCTAGGTCATGTTCTGGAATGCAAAAGTTATAATACATCCGCTCTTCAGGATCATAACCTAGTTTTACCATCATAAGGTCTATTTCATGAACACTAATCTCATCAACATCTATTAAGTCTACATAGTGTAACACCCTCAATTATGAGAATAACAACTAATTTAAAATTTTCTAGATATATCGATAATTGCTTCATCTACAATCACAATTTAAGATTTAACTTCAATACACACGTATCATTCTATACATATGATCTATAATAAGGACGGGTGTTACTAAAACCCAATAATAGTTACTATCTCCAAGCCGCGAAAGGCTTCACCAACTACTTACACTTGTGTAAAGCTAAGGCTCAACTCTTCATAGATCTGTTAGAATCCAAAACCCCAACTGGAACCTGATGCACATGCCGACAAATAAAAAGGGTTAGGCTTAACGCCTAGTGAGCTCAAGAGTTTTCAACATATATAAATTAATTGTTTAAAAGAACGAATGCGGTTAAAAATCAAAATCTTTCAATTTAATATGCCTTACATATGAGAACGACTCATTTTCCAATAATATGCATCTTTAAAGACAACGCTCCAAAACAAACATTCTTCATAAAACGATGCAGTCCATAACTCACCTAAAACGGGATTATAATTCGACACCCAAATTGGTAAAGACGTGAATGACACTTCATATCCCAAAACACCCAAAACCCGGGCAGGGTATAATACTCGACCCATAAATAAAGGAAAACAAACCATGTAGGTATGATACGTCATCGAAAGTATGGAACTGAAACTTAATACTCACGCGACCATAAAATGGAATGAAATCCAAACATTTAAGTAAGGACAATTAAATATCCAAAATGCTACGGGCCGACAGCGGGGGATACCCGCATCCGTTGAGAGTGGAGGAACACAAAAGTATGTCACTCATACAACGTTAATCGTATGACACTTCACGACACACAAGCCCAAGTGTCCCTACGACTTCCTTTAAGCTACATCAAATGAGACAGCTGACCTTAGCGAATATTATCAATAATATCACCAAAGGCTCGACAGGAGGATACAACCATGGCATTGCCCCGACGTGGCGGAGGCCCCAAACGCCCATCATGACCTACCCATTGTCACAATAGCACAACCGGACTCAGCGCTCCTAGTGTACACTTGAAAGGACAAGGTCATAAGACATGAGTCCCGGAGTCCAACCCCGTACCACCCACTTGACCATCAAATAAGACTGACTTACGTGCCTATGGATCCAATGCAACACAGTCTAACATTACATGACTACCCATGAATGACCAACGCACTCGAGCATGTAATTATCACAGATATGCAATAAAATGCATTAGTATGTAAATCATAGCTTAGACTCTACATCGAGCCATTAAAATCATACAAATGTCCTCAAGACTCTTTTAAGTCACGCCGAGCTAAAATGCTCAAAATCCATTTGACCAACAAACAATGGACCCTCAAATAATGAAGTGCCTTTAAACGACGTTTATGCATACACATAACCCAAAGATGTGATTAACCCAAAACTCGTCACGTATTGGAACCAAGGATTTTCCCAACTGGTTTATGAACTCAAATACACCAAAATGCGTATACCATGAATTAGACTTCCTTTGTACAAAAATCACAAAAAATGCATAAATCACACTATTACTTGTCAAGATATCAAAATCCCAAATATGGGCATTTTATGAGATTAAAACAACTCAAGTTTATCAAATATGAAAACTTATCAAAATACCCAACACATTGACAATGACCAAGTAAAACATATTTTTACTTCAAAATACTCATTTTGGCATGTACATAGTTTTCACAAAGCAACTTGAACTCACCTTGCTAGATTTAGGCTAAATCTAGGTTTTACCCCCAAAACTTGAACCACCATTGATGAAAGCTTGAAATCTCCAAGCAATCTCCCTAGATCTTAGATCCAACACATCTACAAGGTCACCTTCACCACACAAGTCAACAAAATCACTCCCAAGAGGAAGGATGAAAGGGAAGAGGATGAAATCATCAAACCCTAGCTTAACATTGAGAGAGATGAGGAACTTACCACCACAAAATACTCTTGGATTTTCCAATAGACTTCCAATCTCTTGCTAAATCCTTGAAGAGATCTCAAAAACGAAACCATGGCAACTTGAATCACCAAAATCGGAGTTGTGATGAAGAAGATATGAAGAAATGAAGTTTGGTGGCTGAAAATCGGGTTTTAAGCTCGACCAGGGGGTTTCGCGACTTACCTCGCGACCTTAAGTCGCGGCATAAGTCACCCGCTTCCCCTGGTTTTCTTCCCGTTCACTGTTTTGGCCGTAACTTCTTCGTTATAGCTCCAATTTCGCTCCGGAAAAAACCGTTGGACTCGTAATTGAATCATTTATCCATCAAGACTATAAAATCTAGGATTCAAGTCCAAAATCATATATCTTATTTTTCCCTTTAAAGCTACTGGTTTATGTATTAACTTGAAACAATACTTTTCAAAATCGGGGTGTTACACATAGTTTACCTTGTCAATAATGTACTTCCTTCCTGGACTTCTTGTAAAGACCCCACCATGATGAATCTTCACTGAAATCAACCCTGGATAGTGTTCTGCAAAAGACAAAGGATTTTTTGTTTTTAAGTAAAAAACAGAGCATGCACAACATCACCCATTTGAACTTTGATCAGTAAAAAAAATACAAATTCAACTTACCGTATACTTCGTATGGGTTAACATCCAAGTTTGCCTCACGTATTGACCACATATGTGCCATTTTCGAGCTCAATGACGAGCACAATGTAAGAGAGAAGTAAGTGAGAAATCAAGAAGTTGTCTGAAAGAGGGTAACCCAAGGGTTGCTCTAATCCGGTTGGAAAAGGGGAGGGAAAAAGGGGAGAGAGACAAAAATTTGGAATGACAAAAATACCCTCGTGTGCAAGTCACGTGGAGGGTGTTAACATCAGGAAATAGACGGCCATTGCCTTTAGGGACCAAATCCAACACAAAATGCATACGTGGAGGGTTTATTTGCCATTTTTGAAGTTTAGGGACCAATTCTGTAACAAACGCCAAACATTAGGGACCAAATTTGTAATTTACTCTAATATATATTAAAACTATTGATAAAATAATAATAATAATAATAATAATAATAATAATAATAATAATAATAATAATAATAATAATAAATGATGTTTATATGTAATTTAATGGTTAACTAATATTGCTTATGTTTTTTAAAACAATTTAACTAATCCATGGTATGGTGCGGGAAGGTAACTTCAGTTGCTACGTATTTCTTTACAAAATTGTGTTCAATTTCATATGTGGCAATTCCATCAAGATCTCTTTATTAGTTGGAGGAAGAATCTGTCTGAAACGTATCCAGAGAGAAATTGATTTGGTTAGATAATGTGTGGTTGAAGAACACGGAACGATTTTCTCGCAAGGTACGAAAGTAACGTCAAATATTCAATATGCTTCCACAAGATCTAGTTTCGTTCAAGCAAGGGATGACATCTCCAACAACTACATTGTAACCACAAGGGTTGGGGCGTATTGGTTAAGGGAGGATGTGATGGAATATCCCATCTGCCCAAAGTTCAAATCCAGACGTACACAACAATTGTGATCACTGAGTTTTAATCAAGGCTGATGTCTTCCAGTCATAATTTGCTAAGGGATTAGTGCAGACATAGTATAGGACACCCTTCCCAAGGAAAAAGACTATGTTATAATTTTTTTAAATAAAATATTAAAAGTTAAAATCTCTACAAAATTACATACATCTCCAATTGTTACTCTATTTTAACAATTCTAACTTTCTAAGGACTAACTATATTATTAAAATATTTAATACATTTAATAAATATTATATCTATCTCTTAAACATTTATGTCTCATACCTCTTATTGTTAGAAAAAGGTTAAAATATTATTTTTGTCATCTATATAGAGTTTCAAATATATATCCAAATTTAAAGATTTTCACACTTTTTTTTCTTCTCTATTTTAGCATAATTATTAGAGCAAAAAATATTGTTAAATCTTCAAAATCTCTATTTTAACATAGTTGTTGGAAATGCTCTTAGTTATTATAAAACGACCATTCTTTTTTTTTCAGGAATAAATTACATTAAAATATAAACTAATTTTACTTTTATTTTTATTTTAGAAAATCAGCTTCATTTTTTTTTTTGGAACCCAACTTCCAAATTATGTCATTTAATGAACCCACCAACCAAACTTATATTCCTCCGTAAAGTTAGTTTTATTTTGTTTTTTCGAAGAAGTTTTAAAAATTAGTTCGTCAAAATAGAAACAAAATAAATAAATAAACTGATTCCATTTTAATACAATTTTTCGTTTCTTCAAACCTAACTTCCATTTCAAAATTTGGACCGAATATTCAAACCTAACGAACCAAACCAAACCGTTTTTAGCTAATCTACCGGGTTTGTCAAAACCTAATATTATTATTGTTAAATATGGTATGTTTATTTTATAAAATCTTATGGTTGTTTACTAAACGTTAACAATATCATTTACCTTATTGATTGAGCATTAAAAAGACCGAGAATCGTACCCGTTAAGAGATAAGGCAAGAACCAAGAGTCTTACCCGGTGAGTGTGAGAAACGACTCTCATTCGATAAGCGTTTACCAGGTAAAAATTTGGTAAACGACCCCTTAATCTAGGTCACAATTTAGCCGATATTTTATGTTTTAAACCTACCAAACCCAATGATGAACATGACTAACAACAAGTCAATAACTACAAGATATTAATGAATTATCATGATGCACAAGTTTTTTATAATATTAATTTACTAAAAAAGTATCTCTAAAGTGTTCTTATTATTAAGAGTAAACTACTATTTTCGTCCATGTGGTTTGTTGTTTAAACTATTTTCGTCCATGATCTTTAAAAATTGTTTTTTTTTGTCATTGTGGTTTGCAACTCCTTTCGCTTTTAGTCCCTGAGAATATTAGTTTTAGGGAGAAAATGAAAAGGAATTGCAAACCACAATGACCAAAAAAACAACTTTTAAAATCAAGGACAAAAATGGTTATAAACAACAAGCCACAAGGATGAAAATCGTAGTTTACTCTATTATTAATCAAACGGCTTTATTAAAATAGCACCTAAAATAAATTGAAAAAGAAAATACCGACAGATAATTGTAATAATGTTTGGTAATGATTGCTGATAAAGAATACATAAAATTCAAACTTTTAATAATTTAAAAAACAGTTTGCTTATTGGTAAGAAGAAAACAAAATAGATAGCGGTAACAGAATCTCCAATAGTTTTTCTATAATTTTTCAATAAAAAGTAAAAATCTCTAAAATGTATTACATTCAACTCCAATAGATTTGTTATTTTATAAATTTTAAAACAACTTATATTATTAAAATATTCTCTAATTTATCATCCCAATACACTTTAAAAAAATAACTTAATATAAAATGATAAAAATTAAATCTCATTGGTGGGATGGAATAAAATAATATTTCTCTCTCCTAATTAGAGAATTATAGAGTTCTCTATATTTAGAGATTTTTTCAAGATTATGTATTATAGCAAACAAGATAGCAATGTTGTTGAAGAATGATAGAAAACAAAAACCCATTTTTTTCTATTTTAGCAATGTTGTTGGAGATGCTCTAACATTTTAATTGATGTTATTATATGTATCTTTATTTATATCAAAATCAGATTAAATTATATATTGATTTTAATATGTCTAAGTGTAAAATTAATAGGTAAAGATACATTTAACAATATATAGTTATAGAGTGATGTTCAAGATAAAACCCTAAAAAAATGAAAAACTAAGAAACACCTTAATAACCATTCATTTGTACGGTATTTATATGTCCATACAAATAATTTAAAAATGTTTTCTTGTTTCTGTACATGTTGTACGGTATGTATACGTTCATACAAGTAATTTGAAAATGTTTCCTTGTTTCTATTCATGTGTGCATGCTGAAAAAGTTACTTATAAATTATTTGTATGCACATATACATGCCGTCAAATAAACAATTACTAAAGTATTCCTCAATTTTTTTTCTTTTTAATGGTTTCCCCTAAAACATCACGTATGGTTATATGGGAATGCATTTCACCTATTTTTTTTTTGCATTGTTTCGCAAAAAAAACTAGCTTATAAGCTAACTTTTTTTTTTGTACATGTTAGCTTATTGAAAAGCTACGTAGTGTTTTAAAAAACTAGTTTATCAGCTACCAGCTAGCTTATCAGCTAGTTTGTTAAACATAACATTTATTTGAAGGGTGTTGTTAAAGCTACCCCTTATGTGAGAGGGAATGATGATGTCATTTTTTTTTTTTTCATGTGAGAGGGAATGATGATGCAAGGGGGTATGTATAAATTTACCCTTGTTTGAAAGGAGTATAATTTGGAGTGGTGAATGGAGTGCCGTCATCATCAGCCATTATCAACCATACCCCACCACCCTGCCGCTCTCCTATCCCCCACCCCCCACCCCACCCCCAAACCCCTCTTTCCTCAACCTCCCAGGTTCTTTCTTGCTGGAAACAAATTCTTAAAAACCCATCTCAATTCTTCATTCAAATTCAACAATTTCAACCTCAATCTGCCTCTATCTAACTCTGAGTATGTATTTTTCTCCTTTTTCTTGCTTTTACATCTACTGTTTGTGTTTCAAGTTCTCGATCTGGTCCTAGATCTCACTTTATATTTCAATAACTTTATCGGTATATGTGTTTGAAGTTGAATCTGTTATGGGTTTTTGATTTTGGAACTGGGTTTTGCTATATATGATGTATAATCAACATATCATATAATAATTATGTGATTTGATTTACATACCTTTTCGATGAATCTGACCAGATACAGATCTTGGTATTGAATTAGTCTCTAAAGCTGCAAGAAAACATCAAATGGTTAGTGGGTGTTTGCTTCATGATTCAAGAAATCAAAAAGATTGGTAGTCACTGTGAAAAAAGTAGAAATAAAAAGTATAGAGGGTTTTAACTTTTAAATTATTTCCCTATATATGACTATAAATGATTCTAGTTCCTACATCCCTTAAATATTATAGCAATTTGTATTCTGTTCTAACAAGATTTGGTCTTTTCAAATGCCAAAAAGCAAGAGGCTAAAATCATCTTTCCTATGCTTAAGAGTTGATGTATTGCCTTAGTTTTCACTAAATAAACGTCATCTTTTGTTAACACTAAGCATTTCCCATTTCAAATTCTCCATGCTTCATGAATGAGTGTTTACTTTAGTTCTCACTTTCGACTTTTTTGTGTGGTCTATATAGGTTAAACAACGATATGGGTCTTTCACCATACTCGAATCCCTCTGATGCTGGAGTTTTGTGTGTAATTCTGGTTAACACAGCCATGTCTATATCCATCATGAAGGAAATACTATGTTCAATCCTTCATGTGGTGGGAATCCGTTTAGCATCGTCCAATCCAGCCTTGACGGAATCGTTAGAACCACGAGGAAACCCGTCGGAAGTTTATATGGATGAATTCAGAAGCCAGACACCATCACTCCGTTACATCTCCCTGTGTCGTGCCACCAAGCAAGAATGTTCGGTTTGCTTAACCGAGTTTAAACCAGATGCAGAGATCAATCACCTTTCTTGTGGGCATGTTTTCCATAAATCTTGTCTTGAGAAATGGCTAAAATACTGGAATGTCACTTGCCCTCTATGTAGAAACCACATGATGATTCCTAAAGAAGTGGAAGAAAACACTTGTCCAATGTGAAGATTTAAGTACAGTTTAGTAGTGCTGGTGTACAGGGGAGTGCAATCAGTTTCTACGACGAAAAGTTTTCTTTTTTTTGTAGATATCAATTGTGTAAGGTTTCCGGTGCTGTATGCATCTGAGAAACTGAAAAGCTTTCATCTTTTTCTCGTTTGTTCGAGTTTTAATTGGAGAAACAGATCATGTTTCTTCATCATCTAATCTATTTATGCTGCAATATTGAATGATTTTCAACTGTGTCATCATGCATACTGGGCTCTAATGCAAAGGAACTGCTTTCAGCTTTTGCAGGAGTTCTTCAAGACATGGTCTAAGGTGGGTTTGTTTTTTGAGAGCTTGGTACACTTTGTAAGAAGTTAAAATTTTGAACTATATTTTATACACAGAAGAAAGTTTTGTTAGGAACCCAAATTAGATTAAGAGTCCACATTGTGCTACGTGTCTCTTCAATCACGAATAACAAATCCATGATAAACATGGAAGTGTTATCCATCACCGTCGTTGCGAGAGATGGATGAGTGGTTGAAAGCCCTGATCTTGAAAGCCGGTTTCAAAAATAGAATCCTTTTCATTGAAGAAATTATTGATTGTTCTCCACATATTCTTGTACAGTCAAAAAAGGGGATTTCATTATGGATCTACTACCATAGATTCAATGTGTAATCTCAGCATTCAATGTCTCTAGTCAATTACCCTTGTTGATAATAGCTAAGAATAAACCCTGTGATCTTTTATATATTTTTCCGGTAATAATTCTAGGTACTATTGCATGACGTAGGCTTAGCAGTTCAAGAACATCAATGATTGGTGAACCGTCATATCCTTTGGGGTAAGTGAACCGTCATATCCTTTAGATTCAATGTGTAATCTCAGCATTCAATGTCTCTAGTCAATTACCCTTGTTGATAATAGCTAAGAATAAACCCTGTGATCTTTTATATATTTTTCCGGTAGTAATTCTAGGTACTATTGCATGACGTAGGCTTAGCGGTTCAAGAACATCAATGATTGGTGAACCGTCATATCCTTTGGGGTAATCTTGTAGTTCCTACTAAGTGGAGATGATGGGATCAGTCCATGGATTTTCCTTCCTTTTTCAGCATCTCGCTCGAAGGATTGAAGATATTGAAAATCATATTTTTGAGATTGACAATGATCATCCTTTATGTTTGTAGTGATTCACTTTATAAAAAGATTCAATGAACTTCTATGAAAAATGAATCGCACATTTACGATGAATATTGATGCATGATGAATAACACGTCCATATTCATGATGAATATGTCACGTGTCGTGTTGTGGACGATTCCTGGGTTCCCAATCAATTTTTAAGTTCCTAATGGAACCAGCCCCTATATACATATATAATATATACGGTAAAACTCAAGACACGCTCCTCACCTTTTGTGAGACTTGAACCCTTGATCTCCATTGAGGTTAGGTTCTATCCGTAACCCAGATACCGCTAAGCCAAATAGCCAATACCCTTTGGTAAAGAAGTTGTAATTTGTAGTCAGTTCTATCATCCACAATCACATGAATCTTCTCCAATGATTTCTATGTTTAGTAATGAACCTAATTGGTTATTTCCAAGTAATAGAGTTACAAAAGTAATTATTTCAGATTGTGCAACGCAATAGTTGCCAAGGTATCTTCGATACTTGAATCAGAAGAAAGGAGAATGTATTTTTTTCCATACTAGAGTTGTCCATTAAGTTAGAATATATTGCTGAATGAATGACGCAAGTGGCAATATGAATGCATAGAATAAAAAACGCATACTCCTGTTTAACTAACTACTCGTGTACAAGTTCATTAAAATAAGAATGTCACCAGCAATCTGGGAAACGAAGGATAAAGCACCAAGGAGATCAAGAGTGTACTTGATTTATTCACTAGGACGCAATGGTCTGAACCGATAGACATGTTGGCCAGCTTGGAAGGTTTGGAGCCAACTGATTATCTTGAAAAGCTTAGAACCCACTGATGTGCTCTTCCTGTGGTGGCATCGACACCTGAAGGAACCAACATGAGTGGTTGGTCAGCCGAGGGAAAAGTGTCTAAACGTGTGCATGTGTCTAGTTATAATTGCCAGAAATTTGTAAATTGTGATGAAGAAATGAGAGAGAAGTTACCTTGTGGCAATGGCAGAATCTTTCATCCTTTTCCGGTTGTTCTCTACGCTATGTTTTTACAAGTTCCTCGTTTATTTTCCAAAGAACCAACTAATCACCACAGCAGCCGTCTTCAAAGGGGAAACCTTTGGGTCTCTACAGTCGATCAAAACAAGAAACAAAACCACCGTATATCGGTTCCAGATAGATCTTTCAAATTTGAGATTTCTTTTTAACCTAACAAGGCATGGTTTTTAAACTTTGTGTAATTTCTGGCGTCCCATGTATATAAATAACACTAATTTGTCAAAATGGGATATTGCATGTTCATGCTCCCATTAAAGCTACAATGCAAAATTTCCATTTCACTACTACACTAGAAGTTGAGGAAAATATACAAGTAACAGGGCTTTTCCAAACCTTTTTTTATGAAAGATTTACAATCCCCTGTAAGGTTAGTTAAAATCACCTTGTTTTTTTTTTCAGGGCTCTGTAAAGAATACCTCAAATACTTCCTAGAACAGTAACTCTATGCTATGAGCTTTATGTGGACGAAGATGAAGCCTTGATCTGGATTTCGTTCATGCTAAGATCCATGCTTCTTTGAACCATATCTTGCAGTAACCCTTTTGCAGTTTCTGCTGTTTTCTCGGAGCCATCAACCCTTGCTGCCATATCATAAACAATCTTCTCCAGAACAGATGAGCTCAGTCTCTTTTCTGGAGGACTATCCCTGAGTAAGTCCAATAGTGTCCTAGCCTTGTCTTGTGCTTCGTCGGTCCCATACACGGTTAACCGTAACAGCCCAGGAATGGCACCTTCATTCAGAATGAGTACCCTGTATTTACTTCTGCAGCTTAGGCACAATGCAAGTAAAGCACTAACTGCATGTTCTGTGCTAACTAGAGATCCATCTTCAATCGTCTCTACTAATGTTAGTATCCCATCCTCAGAGTTTGTGATAGCAAATCTTCCTTCTTCAGATTTCGAGAGGATTTCTATCAAGGCTGTGGTTTTTTCAGCAAATTTGGACGATTTTTTGCATTCTTTGAGGAGGTTGATGAGAGGAAGGATTGCTTTAGCATCAGGAACTATAGTTGGTTCTTCTTTCGAGGCCAGGAGGTTATAAAGGGCAGTGACAGCATCAACTCTTCCTTGAACACTTCCACAGCTGAGGATTTGGACCAGTAGCGGTATCACTCCGGAGTTTGCTATGGTCTGTTTGTTGGGTGGGGCCGCTGATAACGTCAAAATTGCAGCAGTGGCTAATTCCCTCAAGGCGCTGCAGTTCTGGAACTTGAGAAGCTCCACAAGAGGAGGGATAGCACCACAGGTCACTATTTGTTCTTTGTTTCTGAAATTTAATGTGGATATAGAACTTCTTAGCGGAACAAACAATTTACTAAGCATGCCTTGTACAAGTAATAATAGGGGTTGGAAACTCACATTAACAGATCTAACATATGAATGTAAAAACAAAGAAACAGCAGCCTTCCAAATATAGCATATTGTCGGTGAAAATTTAAACAATATTGTTGCATGCACATCTGCAATTGTGCAAAAACTATGATTTGACTAACACCTCCTCCCCCTCCTTTCTTTCCCCCAAACAATAAAGACTCCTGCCCTCTGAGAAAAGAAAAGGGACCCTTTCGAACTAAAAAATGACATTTATTGTTTTAATATTTCCATCTCCAAAGTGATGCGATTCTAATTACGGTTTTTTTCTACATAAGCAAAATAATTTTTGATAATCTATAAGCTAAATACAACCATTTGAAACTAAAAGTCAAATATGACTTGTTTTTGTGATGAAGGTAGAAACAGGATGTGTTCAAGTCCTACAAACGATCAAGGAGAAAATCCCATAGTTTACAAGATAAGTAAGGCCAACCATAGATAAGTTGCTAAACTGCGATGTAGCCTATGTTTGTCCCAAAATGCAAGCAAGGTCGACAGCTCCTTATGGCATCTTTAGCAAAAATCTGTATGTGCAAGTAGTTAACATAGCATAGTTCCATGACTACATCCTGTACATTTTATTGCTCAAATGGCAACAAATTTCATGGGAAAAAAGAGAAAGGAAGGTGGTGGTCCTCAACATTTGTTATTTAGAGATATAACCTATCAAATGCACGTTTTTATCCCCAGTAAAGGTGTTCTTCAACATGCCATTCAAGTTGAATATATTAGTCCCAACATAAAATAAAAGACAACACTGCAAGTTGAACGCTAGCTTGAGCATGCAGTATCAAAATCGGCAGGACAACAAACGGACCCAATGCGCGTGCTTGATCTAGATACTCATGCTAAAACAAACAAACAGACCCAATACCACACCTGCCTCTATTTGAAACTTTTGTCTAACTTCTGGAACCAAATATATTTCGCAAAATCTTGTTTTCTAAAACTTTTTACAAGCCGTAGGTCTTTACAGAAATAGCCTCTCTACCCTTCAGGTAGAAGTAAGGTTTACGTATTTTTTACCTTCCCAGACCATACTCCATGTAAGACTCACTGGGTTTGATTAATTTGGTTTACCCACTACCACACCTTATGAAAGTTTTGTCCCATTTTTCCTTTAGAATCATCTCCAGTAGTTGCTTTTTTCAATCAGGTACTTCAAACAAAGTCTTGTAATTTATGCACACACACTTGCGCCAAAGATCTAAATGTCAAATAAGCAAGGGGCAAAACCATCACATTTTATTATGAAATAAAATATATTTAACAAAATATCTTGCATCAATGCTACGGAACCGTTAAGAGTGCCACTTTCAGCCACCTGCAGCATGATTCTTTCCAGAAGGTCGAGAACTAACAGAATCTCAAACTTGCCTTAGAAGTGCACTATTTATCGATAGCATCATCTATGTTTCCTTCACTAGGTATCAACAAGTGGAGGGGCAGAAATTTTGATTTTTGCCCCTTTTATAAGGTATTGTGGTGACGAAGCAAGGTAGCGGTAATCTGGATAAAGGGAAACAAAAATCTTCGCTT
The DNA here is from genome assembly GCA_954870635.1 of Arctium minus. NCBI lineage: Eukaryota > Viridiplantae > Streptophyta > Magnoliopsida > Asterales > Asteraceae > Arctium > Arctium minus. The sequence continues at coordinate 14,526,652 of OX941080.1, forward strand.
AAAGCATGGTTAAGACGCAAAACAAATTGCTTTATAGGAGAATCCAAATTTAATGCAGCAATAATAAACTTTGTCATCACACCATAATCCACCATATCTTTGTAAAGGCGGAACATGGAAACTACCCTGACAATATTAACTGAAGTTTTCCACCTTTCTATTCAAGTGTTTATACCAACTATCGTTCCTCAATCCCGCCTTCCCACATCACAAGTATCAATTTCCTTTTTTGGATCATCCTTCGTTATTAAAGGCACTCTATGACAGCTATATTTAACAGATGTTGCTACAGATCACCGCTGAATAACAATGATTTCGGGAAGTGTTAACTTAGTAACTTACTATATCACATCTGGCACCTCCTACCTTGTGCCTGACTGATCTTTCATGACACATTTTGTTCAGATGATCTGATCACCCTAGCTTCAAAGAGAAAGTACCTCATTCCGAATACAACTAGCAATTTGCTAAAGCAGAACTTTCAAAATAAAGCAAGTCATTATATTCCTATTGCTATCAACCCTCAGCATCAAAACAAAATTAGCAGACACCTAAATATCAGAATCACCTGGACTTTCACACCAACACACACCTTGACGCCATGAAGTGTGCATATCAACTACATAACTCATGAACTTAAAAGAGAAAATCATCGCTCTCTCTCAGTTTATTTCTTCTAAAACCCTAAACGTCCAAATAACACAACAATTTGCCGTCTTATATCAAATTCTTGTGGAATTTCTATGTTCATTGTGGTTCCTGCGCGAAGAAAACTCTCCAATTCGTAAGGAGTTGGGGAATCTACATACATGTTCTTATATTTTGAAAAAAAAAACATACATGAATGATTAAATACTCACTGTTCGTTTCTAGAAGCAAGATTGAGGAGAGCAAGTAGGGAAACTTGGCGAGCGTCGTAGTTTCTGGAGTAGAGCATGAGAACAAGCGGCTGAATAACGCCAGCAGCAGCGAACTTAGCACGAATGTTGACGGAGGAATTCCGATTCCGAATCATACTCCTAATCTCCCTAGCAGCGTGAATCTTGGTGAGGAGATCACCATGGATGATCTTACCGGAGATTTCATCAATTAGGGTTTGTTTCTTGTGATTGTGATTGAACGCCCCATCTTCCTCCCCCATCTCTCTCTCTCTCTCTCTCTCTCTCTCTCTGTCTGAAATGGGAATTGATTCAGGTTGGGGCCATCGGATTTTTACTCCACGGCTATCACCCCACTCACCACTATTTTTTCTATGTATAAATAAATAAATTTCACAAAATGAATTTTGGAATATGCTAAATTCTTATTTTTAGTGATGATAAATTTATTTTTACGAATAAATTAAGAGATGATACTAAATTGGAATTTTGGACAGATTAATTAATTAGAGAAAAAAAAACAATATTTCAATGTATTTTGGTCAAATTAAAAGTAGATAATTTCTCTTGATTTAAAATATAATTTAGAGTGAATTACATTGGCAGTCCATGTGGTTTGTCTAAATTTTGGATTTGGTCAATAAAATAAACTATCTACCGTGGTGGTCCCTAACTTTATAATTTCGTTTCGCTCATAGTCCCTCTTACTTAACGTCGTTTGTTTTATCTCATCATATTGTTTAAATCAAGGAGCAAATCAATCTTTTAATAAATAAAAAACAATTCCCTATTTTAACACAATTCAACGTGACTTCAAGATAGCGACTTCATCTTCACAATATCGACTTCATCTACAATCTGCACTCATGGATGATATCTTTGACAAATCCCATATGGGTTCTTTCGATTTCCAGATGTTTCTCTTCCCTATCGTTCCTCCAACTCTTCACTCGCTCAAAATTCCAAGGCAGATGATGGAGGAGGTTGAAGCTTTTTTAGATGATGAATTCGTCAGTTTGGGTTCTTCTACTACCAATTTCTGCTCCTCAAGTAATCCCCATTTTACTAGATTTTTGTAAATCGATTAGTAATTTAAGGGCTTGCTTTGACCAAACAAAAATATCAATTATCTATGAGATGATTATCCTATAAAGTGTTTCTTCAATCGCTTAATTCATTGATTTTTTTTATTTTAATTTTTTTTTTGGAGGGGCGGGGGGGTGCAGGGGTTGAAGTGTTGATAGTTTATTTGTGTTTTACGTGGTTGTAATTTCATTCTGAATTCAATGATTTTTTGTTTCTTTGTTTTTATGTGGGTCTGAGTTGGTACCTTTACGGTCTCTATAAGTAAGCAGATTTTGTTTTGGATGTCTCAAAGAAAAAAGATGAATCGAATATGATAAAATTGGCTTACCATGAAAGCCTTTTTTAAAGGGGTGACTAGTAATTTTGTTTAGAAAGAGTTGTACCATTTGTCTTCTAATCACATCTTCAAGATACCTTGCTCTAATATGATGCCAAACCATTGCTTGATCAGGGGTTGCCAACTTGCCATAACCTTTATCCCATAAGAACAACTTTTGCTTAGCTTTGTTAGAATCATCAGCATCGGACAGGTCTGTCCTTCCAAGTGGAGGCTTTAATGTCGATTCAACCCTTCCTGGTGGAGGCTTCAGAGCTAATGATACACTTGAGGGATCTGTTTTTTGTGGGTCTGAGTTGGTACCCAATGATTGATCACCAGAATTTTTGATAGAGTATGAAGATTTTTTTGAAGCACCTAAAACATGAAATCAACATTAGAACAACCAAAATGAATACAAGGTTAAATGAATACAAGGTTGAATGAATGAATACAAAGGGATGAGAGGGACGAGAGATGCAACTCAAAGGGACGATCGGTGCAAAAGAAAGAGTAGGAGGCGAAGCGATTTCTTGAAGATTAAGTCGCTATCTTCAAGTCACGTTGCATTGTGTTAAAATAGGGATTTATTTATTTATTTATTAAAAGACTGATTCGCCCCTTGATTAAAACAATGTGATGAGATATAAACAAACAGCATTAAGTAAGAGGGACTATGAGTGAAAGAAATTATAAAGTTATGGACCACCACCGTAAATAGTTTACCAGTTTACCTTAGGGACCAAATCCAAATTTTAGGCAAACTACAGGAACTACCGGTGTAACTCGCTCTATAATTTATTATAAAACACGTAGGAAAGACTCTTTTTTAAAGTAGGTAAAACTTTTAAATATCTTTAAATTTTAAAAATATATTAAGTAGAAATCACTAATACATTAAAATATGTCTTACATAAACGACGTTAACAAAAAAAATGTTGTACGTTATATGTTTTTCTTTTTTTGGTTAACCATGGATGTATGAGACAGTTTGGTTGCAACTCGACTAATCTCAGAGACTCTGAAAAACAGCCAGAAAAATTCTCAACGGCCTTGCAAGACATGAACCGGTGACTTCTGAGGAGAATATCAAAAGACTCAAGTCTTATCTGTCGGTAAACTAAATTCTAGGTTAAGCTCAAAGGTTTTGCTTGCAAATTGTCACAATCAAATACACTTTAAATATTTTGTGTTTCTTTTTCTCTTATCATAGATCCTTAAAAGATTAATGTTTCCAAAAAAAAAATCAAAATAATGTACCATTTTTAGCCGTTAATGTTTAAATAAGAATGACCGCAGATAATTTGTAACTTTTATTTTATTTAATCATAAATTTCTGATTTTTTTCTGATAAGAAACTATATCACACACGGATACATAAATAATCTATATCTATACTATATTATAAAAACGACATAAAAAACTCTTAATTATAACATTTTAAGCACAAGGTACAACTAATTAAAGCCAATTACTTAATTTACAATTTCTTAATGTTTTGGTACAACCTTTTCAAGCACACTATCTCACATAATCATCTATTTGTGGAATGAATATTCATTTATTAATATAAATATTTGTTTTTTTAGTGGAGGATTTTATAAAATAGATTTTATATTAGCATAATTTATTTTAAATTTAGATTTTACATTTAAATCTATATTAATGAGATGTAATATAAAATCTTTTTTCTTCCGTATTTTTTTATATTACATCTCATAATGATTTTTCCATATTTTATTTTATAAATTTTTTTTACATAATGAGATGTAATATAAACTCTTTTTTCTTCCGTATTTTTTTTGCTAATATAAAGTTTATTTTATTTTATAAAATCTACACGTATTTTATATTAGAATAATATAAAATCTACACGTATTTTTTTTGGTAATATAAAATCTACACATGTTTTTTTTCACGAGCATTAAAAGAAGAAAAAATAAGATTGATATGAATTAAAAATAAAAAATAACGAGATACACTAATAAATTATCGTATTATTTAAAATAAAAATATTCCGCAATACTTTCCAAATTAACCAAGTGTAAAAAAAATAAAACAGAAACGATGTAGATATAAAAATATTCTTCCATATTTTTAACATATTTACATTTAAATGTAAAATCGAAAATGAAAATAAAAGATTTTAAAATATTCTCTACATTCACTATAAATATATATAGCTTCTCTATGTATCATCCGAGTACAAGAAGAATACAAACGGTCGGGTGTCAATAGCGGAACCTGCAACTGAACAAAGGGTATTCCACTATATTTTTGTTTCTTTGAAAAACTACTTTTTTATATTTTATTTTATTTACTGAGGATTTGTTTATATTTTTCAAAACCCACAATCATATTTTTCGAAGTAGGGGAATAAGATGTATATACATATCTTTATTTTTATCGACTAATACTATGAGGTCTTGAAGTCAATAGTCAAATAAATTTTCAAGTGGTACCGAATGAATTTGAACTATACCAGTTGAGTTGTCGGTTACAAAAGATAGAAATCATTTATTTTCTTTGTCATATTTGATGTGGGTTGAATGTTGTTAATTAATCTACAGATTTATACGTTCAAAGTGATTGTCAAGTGTTGTCGAGAAGGTTTCAGAAAAATTGCAAAATCTGTAAAAACGTATGTTCATATTTATAATTATTTCAATAATAGTGATATGTTGTGAGACATGTCGTTTGAGTTTTAAATAATATAATACAAAACTATTACCAATATTATTGTACAAACTCATAACAACAAACGATTAAGAATATATGCAAGTTAACCACTTATGAAAATACATTCGTTTTTCACATTGTATTTCATTAACTGTTAACAGAGAAATTACGTTTCATTTTAACTCGGTTCAATATTCCAACAAAAAATTTATCCTCCCGTACAATGCACGGGCCCAACACTAGTCTAATAAAAAAAAGTGATTATCAGTAAAATATTAGCTATAACTAAAGAAATCCCTATATCATGTCATAATGAACACCAATAAGAATATAAGACAAAAAGGAAATTTTAGATTGAAAATTTACGATAAGAAAAACAAATAAATCTAAAAGAAAAGGTTCATCATAATTCATAAAATGGAAAATATTTATAATAAAAAAAAATTAATTTAATATATAATAATATGTCATAGACTTGGAGTGGGAATTTGGATTAGGCATCACGTATGAGAATCTAAACAAGAAACATAACGACAACACATGCATATTTACTTTAAATAAACATTATAATATATCATTTAGCATCACAAGCTATAACAGTCGGGATAAGGCTATGTTTGGCAAAAAAAAGCTAGCTTCAGCTAGCTTATAAGCTAGTGTACATGTTTGGATTACCATAAATAAGCTAGCTTATTGAAACACTACTCAAAGTAGCGTTTTGAAAAACTAGTTTATCAGCTACAAGCTAGCTTATAAGCTAGTTTGCCAAACAATACCTAAGTATATTCCATTAAAGGTTTAAATTTATACTATATTATAAAGCATGGATAAAAAACTCTTAAATACAAGTTATTAGACACAAGGTACCATCATTTTATGTAAGATTTTAAAAATATCTTAATTTACAAGTATCAAAGCACAAGATACATATTACTGCTGCAGGTTCTAACACCCACCAATTTGGTATGTGCAGGGTCTTCCTTTTATGCAGACATTTTCATGTATTACTATTAATTAATATATTATATTACTATAATTTTGTTTTAATTATATTTTAAATATGTAATTGGTTATTTTTTCTAGATGTCATTAAAATATATAAGATAATAATTGAATTCTAACAAAATACTTAATTTTTTTTATATAAAAAACATTATATTATTAAGCCTAAATTATAAAAAATTATAAAAAATACATCATCACTTTCTCAAAATCATTCAAAATCGTACTGTAAATCGACAAAAAAAACAAAAAATAAAATTAAACATTAAAATCGTGATGTATCTCGATGCATTGCGCGAGTACGTTTCTAGTTATATATATATATATATATATATATATATATATATATATATATATATATATATATATATATATATATATATATATATATGCGAAATATTGTGTGAGAAATTGAGTTAATGGTGAGAAGTGTGAGAAGTGGATCTGAACCTTGATCTCTTTTAATCTCAAGCTCTCCCATTAATTGCGACTTAGAAATGAATTGATCTGGTGCATCTCGCATTTTATTTCGGTCCATCTCATCCTAATACGTCAATTTCTCATCCAACGGTCGATAACCACTTCTCACTCTTCTCACTCTTAACTCAACTTTTCACCGGAACCCAACCATATATATATATATATATATATAAACTCTATTCATATCCTCTTCCATAAGGATATGTGAGTGAGTTAGGGGGTAAGAAATAGCATGGTATATGAATGAGGAGGGTCTATGAATAAAAACCCTCTCATATATAGAATTAAATGAAAACATGGTCAAAATAAGAAAACATAAAAACGGTCGGATCATATTTGATTTTGCATTGAATTCATATGCGATTATTGAACACTGTGAACACAAGAATGTGGAGGCAACTTGGCCCGCAACCTAGATCGCACATAATCAAATGTGATTTTACACAAGAGTTTAATGTAATATATATATATATATATATATATATATATATAGCTTTAGGTTCATTTGAAAATTGATAAATATATGAGAAATAGAGAAATGATCTTAGCCCTTTATCTGGTCAACATTTGCGGCTTTGACCGTGAAACACCGAATAATTCTTTGTGTGGTCTTTAGAAGATAGAGGGGTAGTTTCGTAAAATACGTAGGACGAGTTCATATATGAACCTGTATGATTCACATATGAAGTATATGTTCATATATGAACCAGTGTAATTCACATATGAACTCTTTTAACTGATTCATATATGAATCTTTGTGATTCATATATGAACTATATGTTCAAATATGAATCAGTTAATTAGTTCATATGTGAATTTGTTAATTAGTTCAACTGATTCACATATTAACATACAATTAATTAGTTCATATGTGAATTAGTTAATTAGTTCATATATGAATCAGTTAAAAGCGTTCATATGTGAATTACACTGTTCAAATATGAACATATAGTTCATATATGAATTTGTCTCGTGTATTTGTAAAAATTACGAAACTATCATTCTATTTTTGAAATAGTCGCAACTTTTAACCAGTTAAAATCGCAATTGTTGACCACTCAAAAACGAAATATTTGACCAGATCGATCCGATCTTGACCGAGTGAAAGAATGAAAGGCTAGGATTACTTCTCTATTTCTCATACATTTACCATTTCTCAAATGAACATTTCCATATATATATATATATATATATATATATATAACCATTGTAACCACTTCTAGTCCTCCTTAAAAGGTGGATATCTACCGTTATGATCGAATTTCATTAGTTTACAAGGTTTACAACATTTTTTTGGTATACAAAAGAATATCTCCTCTCTCTCTCTCTCTCTCTCTATATATATATATAAAAAGAAGGTGAGACAACATGATTGCAAATGATGAACAGAAACAATGAGTCAGATTTTGAATGTTGTTTTAATTATACCCAATAATAATAATACCAATTACAACACTTCAAATACATCCTTTCAATTCTTGCTATCAAAATTCACTTTACAGGCAACACTGAAAGGGTTAAAAAAAAAAACAAGAAGCACCACAGCCTCTAACCCTAATTGTACCATCATCATCCATGAGTCCTATGAAACCTCAATTTCAAAACAAAAAGATAGAACAAGAATCTATCTTTTTTTTTAAATGGTCATTTTATCCCTTACAATTAGAGGATTTCATATAATTTTTTTTATATCCTCCAACATAATCAATCTATCAAAAATTCCAGCCTCCTATAGATGATTTACACTCAAACCCAGCCACTGGTGTATCATTTCTTTTTCCAAATCCATACCTTTGTTGGAATTGGATGTAGTTTTCATCCTTCATATTGTTCAACAGTTTCTTCAATAGTTATTAGGCCAGTTGATTTGAGCAGGTTGTGGTTGCTGATACACACCACCACCTGCCGCCATGTCAACACCACTACCACCACCTGCTGCCGCCAGTGTTTGGGACTGTTGGAGAAGTGGGTGAACAGCTCCGGTGGTTACTGGTTGTGGAGGGTGATAAATACTAGCAAACGTGCCATGGCCCGCTTGTGTTGGGGTGTATGCGACTTGACCACCTTGAGGAAGATTATAGAAAGAACTAGCCATGTCTCGACCAGGTGCAGCTATCCATACACCTGACCCTTCACTCTGTAAACAAACATAGAATTCACAAGCAGACAATCTGTTAAAATTCACAACAAATGGAAATGGTATGTATTTACATAAAATTCAAATGTTATAAAGATGGACTTGATTCATATAAAATGCAGACTATCTGTTAAACTGTGTTCTCGAATTTGGGAAGAAAGGAAAGGGGAGGAAAAGAAAGGAAAGGTAAAAGTTACTTTATATGTGTTCTTGAAAGGGAAGGAAGGAAAGGAAATGAAACAATTTTTCATATTTTTGAACCGGAGAGTAAGGAAAGGAGAGATGTCATTTTACAAATATACCCTTTTATATTTGTTTTTCTCACTTTCACGCATTTTTTGTCATAAAAGATCACATACTCTTTTCACATTTTCTCTTCCGTCCATTTCTTCCCACATTTGGGAGTTAAAATAAATGATAGTTTATTTCCGGTTCCTTTCCTTTCCCACCTAAAAAGTTTAGAGATCACATGGGTTTTTTTGTTTTCCTCTCCTTTTCCTTTCTTTTACTTCAGAAAAAGGTTTCGAATACACAGTGTTAAAGAAAGGTGCAGATATTATTCTGAAAGATTGTAAATCAGAAAGTTTGTTCATATAATAGGTGAAGCAAGCATTTGGTACGCAGACCAGACTGGACATGACTAGACGGGACTGGACGAGCGAGAATGAGCTAGGCATGTGAAAGAATCGTGGAAGGTTTTAGGGTTTTAATTTGACATGGGTAGTATAGTAATTTACCAAGTGAATTTTGTTCCACCTTACAAAATGAAAGCAACAAAGTGTCTTAAAATGAAAAGGTTACACACAAATTTCATTTAAATAGAATTATTTTCCTAACATTCCTCAAAACAAAATCTTCAAATAGTTCTTTCATAATCAACTTTCTTTGATAAGTTGTTAAATTGAAATGAATAGCATATAGGAGTTTACCAACCGTTGTTACTTCAAGTTCTCGAAAAACCCTAGCTCAATTCTAGGATCGACTTCTCCCCCAACTTCAACTATTTTGCATGTTTGTAAAATCCTATAGTGCTATCAACAATTGTAATCAACATCAAGTTGAATGAAGTCAACAAAATTGCATGTGAGACTGCTCGTCAAACAAGAAAGGGAGAAATAGAGAACAATAGGAAGATTATTAAACAAAATCGTGCTTGGTACTTCAATCATAAAATTAGCCATCGGGTAAATTAAGATGAATGAGAGTATGAGACTAGCCAACTTGGAGAAAGATGGAATTGGGGCATAAACCATTATACTTGCCCAAATGGGCTAAAATAAGAGGGGAGAAGGCGGAAAGGATAGAACTAAAAATCAAAATATATATAACTGGTCCCCAAAAGATTCCGGGGCCCCAAAATTTTTGGAGGCCCTGTTCAGAATCTCACATTGGTACACCCTCCAGCATGGCCTTGGGGGGACAGAATTGTCCCACTTAGTCCTGGTCCCAGTCTAATTGTAGCACCAAACGTAGACAACAAGTTTTTGTTCTGTTCTATCCTGTCCTAGACTGCCCCGTGTACCAAACGCACCCATGAGTGAAGATGACTGAGATGAGAGTGTCTTGAGGATACCAACTTCAAGTAGTGCAGTGAGAACCAGAACAGAAACTCTTATCCAACAAAAAATAACGAGATTGTCAACTAGAAACAAACGAAACTAACCTGCTGTCCAGTGATGTAGACATTGCTTTCTTTGTACTGGGACCCACCAAGGTCCTCGTTGGGCGTCGAATTGCCAGCTGTAGTAGCCGAACCAGGATTATAACTTGCAGGGGGTGAACCATACGGTCCATAGCTTCCCGCCATTCCCATATGTGCCGAGTTACCTGTATTACTTCCTGGCTTGTATTGCGGCAGTGGGTATTTAGGAGTTGCCACTGGTGGAGCTGGATACATACTGCCGGCTTGATGTTGTTGAGGGAATGCACCGTTGCTCAAAAACTGATGTATAGCTGGAGGAGGAACATAAAAGGGGGAGAAATATGGACCATATGGGATATAATTTGGAGGATAATGGGGCAAATGAACCCCAGTTGGCTGCCTGAAAACAGGCAATGGTTGCTGAGTGACGGCTATGGAGTTTTGCATAACACCAGCAGTTTGTGTGGCTATCGATGTTGGACCAGCAGCAGACAACATTAGCGAGTTCCCAACCTGCAGTACATATTATAAACATTTTTAAACAATGAATACTGCAGTCAAAGGTGCTGAATAAACAGTCTGAATGACATAAATGACTATTTTACACCGCAGCCAAGATTAAAACAACTATGGGAACCATGGACTAATTAAAGCAGCAAAAGGTCCTGATAATGTACGTCTGAACTATGGGAACCATGGACTAATTAAAGCAGATAAAAGAACTGAAGCATTGGATCAAAGACATATAAGACGAAAATACACAAACCTCTTGAGAAGATTGAGAAGCCTGCGGAGATAACACCGCAACATTTCCATTATACTTGGTTGGAACCCCAGTAGAGTGGAAGGGTGACAAACGACCATCATTATCAGCACCGGAACAATAGAATTGAGCATAATAGCTTGCTGGATCGAAGGGTTGCTGAACCTGTAAGCAAAAAAGAACGTACAAATATTTGTCACTCCAATACTCCATCATAACATCAAAAATTCAAAGCCAAAACTATAGGCTACTGTGTTTTTTAATTAATTTCAAACCTATACTGCAAGAATTCAAGAAACAATTTTGGACATGATATTTTCATGTGGGAATTCTTGAGAAAACATTTCAATAGCCACCCCATTCTAATGAAGGATGGAATATCTCTAATGAAATCTGGACCAAATGCTAATCAATTAAAGCTATTTACGACAAATTATGAACTTTGTATAAACTGGCACGGACAAGTTGAAGATATGTAGTAAATCAAGCACTCTCTCCGTCCCAAAATAAGTGTCTACATTTCTATTTTAGTCTGTCCCAAAATAAGTGTCTACTTTCCCATTCTACCCTTAATTATGAGATGGAGAAAATTCATCTCTATTATTAATGGTAAAAGTGTAATTTAGTTAATTAAAAGATGTGATATTACACATTCATAAAACCGTGTCATTTTCATTGTGGACATCTATTTTGGGATGGAGGGAGTATTAGAACAAGTGAAAAATCAAAAACTTACTACAAAGCTTGGGACGTGAGAACCATCACGAGACTGAGACTCATTGCTTTCAAAAGATGTAAGCTGGCTCCCAATCATTGGCGGCATGAAGCCAAAACTGAAGTTAGGAGATGTATGAACAACTGGGTATTGATGGCCTGAAGTAGGGAGTGAAGTCTCGGGCTTGGATTCTCTGTAGTCGGGAGTTGCATTTGATGAGACATCACCTTCAGCTGGTAAATTCTCAGGTACGCTACCAAAGGATGTAGGATGGTCAGGATGATCTCTTTCATCAGCTGTTGCCAAAGCATTTTGGTTTCTGAACCAATAAATAATTGATCAGAAAATGTGAAAGAACAACAATGCATGCAAGACAATGAATGCACGGCATTTCAGTATGAAACAGCAAACTAGAAACTGTAAACTGGAAAATGATACTTCTTGCAATTATATAAGTTAACCCACAACAGCTTAACATGCTCTTGAAGATTCATTTAGGAATAACCAAACAAACAGTATATCCCAACCAGATGTCAAATGTGGGGTCTGGGGACGGTAAGATGGACACAAATCTAACCTCTGACCCCAAAGAGTTGAGTGGTTATTTCCGTGAAGATCTATGGCTTGTGAAAAGTGTGACAAAGAGAGCCATATATGATAAGGTTTTGAGAAGCAGGCTAAGAGTGAGAAATAACATTCGAATAGACGCAGGTACAAGACAAGCATAACAATTTTTAGAAACTACACACCCCTAAACTGGAAACATAAAAACATATATATCCATGAAGCACCAAAATATTAATGTGAGGGAGATGTACATCACAGAAGTTTCAGATTTCCTACATTTCCCGGTTCCTTTGAGATAAGGCGAAGGTTTTAAAAGGCGGAATCGGGCTTCAAGGCGTTTTCCCTCAACGAAGCAAGGCGTAAGCCTCGAGGCGGAAATATATACACACCAAAACATGTATATATACTACACAAATATATATTTACACATTTATATATAATAATATTATACTAAATTACTAAGGGCGTTGGTTCAGTGGTTCTTGACTGAGGAATGAGTGAAACCGTGAGATTGACTAGGAGGGCGTGGAAAAATTGGTTGCTTTGGAGGAAGAGGAAGGGTCAAACCACACTTTTTGATTGAGAGGAGAAAGTACTGGCTTTTTGGGTTTAAAAATATTCAAAGCACACATTGGGGCCATTGGGCTTTGATTTTTAGTTTTTTAAAATAAAGAAAAGACACTTGTACTGATTACTATAAAGAGAAATACTACTACTGTCAAGCTTATAGAAAAGCCAAAAATCCATTACCAAAGCAAATCATCTAGGGTGTACGCCTCACGCCTCATCAAACCGCCTCACCGAACCAAGGCGTAAGCCTCATCCAGGGTCCAAGAGACGCCGCCTCAGGTGCGGTTTTGGGCTGCCTCGCCTCAAACGATTTTTAAAACCATGATAAAGACTACGTTTGTGGCTTTCATAGGTAACTTAGCAGGCATGGACAGAATTCCACACTAAATCTTAGTTATCGGAATAACAAAATAGTTACATATACATATTGGCAGTCATGTTGTAGAATCCAAACGGCTGAAGACAAAAATATCACAAACCTGGACTGCTCCTCTATACTTTCATCAACCTCCTCAGAAGCCTCAGAACTCTTGTCAGTCACGGGACCATTCGAGGAGCTTGCATTCAAACCAAAACTGGCATCGAAACTCCCAAAGCAGAATCCAAGTTTCTCAGCTTCAGGAACATGAAGGTGATTTGGGATAATAACATGTTGATCATCTGAAATGTGTGACTCCTCAAGCTTCCTCTCCAGTTCACTCGTAGCATCCTTTGTATCAAGATTACTGGATGCAGACGGGGTCAGAGTATGACCTTTAGTTGAAACAGCAGGCTCCTTAATTGACTCACTAGACCCATTCCCTTGAGCAAGAACAGGATTTGTTGGTTTCGGTTTCCATTCCATACCAGGGCCCACTGTACAAATTTTATTAAAATCAACTATCTGTACAAATAGATATTCCGATTGATAAAGAATATAAAAAAACAAAGCTTCATTTATCAAGCTTTATTTTTATTTCCTCTATTAAGTAAATAATCCCTCCCATAATATGTAATTCGCCAAAATCCCCCACCCCAACCACACTCCCCTATTAATATGTAAATAATCATTCATCCATCCAAAAGAAGGTTTGGAACACAAATAAAAGTGTTATTCTTGTTATATAAGGTCTATTTCATAAATGATATGCAGTTACTATTATCAAAATAATCAATCATCATATTACGCTGTTACATAACATAGAAATCTGTTAAAATGAAAAGCAATAAAAATATTGATGAAACTGGTTTTGGTCCATGAGAATGTCGCTACTGAGGGATGTTTTATAGTCCTGAAAATTTCTCAATTCCTGTGAAGATACCATTTACCCCTTAAGAAGATGATGATGATTCATGTTAAAGATCTCAGCTCCCCACATAAGCCAGAACATATTTTTCAAAATTCAACAAAATGGCATAGAAATCGTTAATCATATTCAACCTATACATCCTCGCTTCGTTCATGTCATCTGCAATAAACATCTTTTTTCCGAAAATTTCAACTTTCTCGGCATCGAAGTTTATTCTATATCCGCTACGATATAGAGTTTGCTGACTGATATCAGGCACTTACCAACGAGATGAACAAGTAGCACGTATCTCAAAACGACTGGCTCATTTGAAGCTAATTGTAAAACTATGGTTCAACTGTCGGCAACAACGACGTGTAGCCCCCACTTCAAGGGGTGTACTCCAAGAACTTTTCATTGGAGTTACAAACATGACGTGTGGCACCACTATCCAGGTACCAATCTCCATCAACCACTTCTCTTCCACAAAAAGTTGTGTGAGAGCATGTTCCATATAAACTATTGGATCATTTTATCGGTTGTAAACAATAAATAATTTCCATAATGGTTTTAAATTGAACTATAAGTTATTAAATCAGTCTATTATGTAGGTTTTGAAATGTTTTTGTGTTACGTAATGTATCAAAAAAGGATTTCAAACAATTGTCATTTAGGCCACGAACACCAAATTGGTTTCACCTATAGACGCACAAAGCCCTCGCCTTCCAAGCATGTTTTCGGTGAGCAAAAGAAAGACCTAGGTTCTTTTAGGCCCAGGGCCGGTCTTTGGGGTTCAGAAAAAGCCCAGCTGAGCTTTTTCATATCAGACTCTCCTGGTCGGACTAGATTCAAGCGTGACCACAAAATTTCGGTCTAATTGGGTTTTGAGGCCAAGCCCAGTCCAGGTTTCGGGCGGCTCACTAGGCCCATGCTTTATCGGGCCGGATTTGGGCCAGGCTTGGGCCTTTTTGCATATCTAGCATAACTTCCAGTGTTTTGCAACATCCAGCTCAAGCTGACAAAATGCATGTACTTGAGCTCAAGCTGACAAAATGCACGTAATTGGCTTAAAAGCTAGGCCACGCAACAAATTAAATGAACATACATTAATACTTGAGCAATGATTGAAGTTTAATTTCTTTGAGGACATGATCTTATAACTTGAAAGCTTCCATTATAAATTAGAAGGAACAAGAAATAACAAAGTAAGGAAGATCATGTGCTATGGAAAACATTTTTGTTAGTATCAGATTCATACACACAATTGGGGGGCACCAATCAGCTCCATCCAAATTCCAATACACAAACATATATGATATATCATATGACGAAATAAATGAACTAAACGGATAAGATAAAATATGTTAATGCAAGCAGAATGGAAGTAATTTAAACTTTGCTTCAATTGCCCCCCCCCCCCATTTGGTTCCCTCAAAATTGATCATTTTCCTCACATAAGAATATTAGACTATTTTGCAAATTCGTAGTTGAGCAATACCTTTTTGCTGCCCAATTGCTTGTTGCAGCCTATTATTATAGTTTGAGGAAGGCCTGGCAATGGATAAGGAGACGTGAGAAGATGTTCCTGGTCGTGAAGACTCCAAAATCAAATTCTTGCCCACTCCCTGAAGCTCACTGTGTGCCTTCCCTTGCATGGAGGAGTTCCCACCCTCAGAACCACCTGTCATGTCAAGCATTCATAAAATGATTTGCATCAGATGCAGTACGAAATGACAAGCACATAAAAATCAATGCATCAGAAGAACATTATTTTTTTTCTACTTAAATAAGAAATGGTCCTCACATGCAGTTGATTTGATCTCAAGGGGGGTCTCATGAATCTTTTCAACTGGAGTTCGCTGACTACCAACCTCACGTCTGATTGTACCCGCAGGGAACCGTGAATCTTGTGAGGGCATCAAAATAGGATCTGAATCAGACAAATAGACCCCTGGTGAAGGTGATGGTGTCTTAGAAGCTGACGCATAGTTGGAACTCGACATGGGTGGCACATGTGCACTCCCAGACCCCGAGGTAACAGTGGTGCTCTTACTTGCCTCAATAGAAGGGAGTTGTGGCAGAGGACCGTCCAACTTACTAGTGGCGGTAGATGCAGTCACCTCAGATTGCTTCTTATCACTTCCCACAGATGAATGTGCAGCAGATACAACGCTAGTATTCTCAGAAATTATATCAGATGAACCATCAGCGACAGCACGGGAAGAGCTGCAAAAAGTGAGGGGGAGGATATATTTGTTGTCAGAATTTAAACCCGTTTAAGACATAATTATTCCTTTGAAATAGGTTATTTTGAAGATTAAATTGGTTAAAATAGAAGAATCTAGTAAATATAGCACCTTGCAACAGCAAATGCCTCTTTATTCTTCTGACCCTGAGGCATTGACGGATTTGTACGATCCTCTGCACCTTGATTGATACCATTCTCCTTTGCAGATAGAGACACCCTTCCACCACCTGCATCTGGAAAAAGGAGATCATAGACCATCGCTTATGAGGATATAAGACTAGCCTACTTCAATCATACAAGTAGAATTGTCCACATTACCACAGATTGATTGCAAGCATTGGGATAAAATTACAACCATTACTGATATGATCAACGAAAGCCGATTAAATAAAACAGAAAGCTCTGCTGGCATAAATGTGATGCATTCTAATATAGTGAGTTACCATTAGAACTGTGGCGGGACGAGTAGTTCCCCCGGCCACCCCTATTCCCCCGGCCCTGCATCCCAGGTCTCCATTTAGGCTCTGTAGATTCTTTATTCAGATTCTGCAAAAAGAGAGTGGGTTAAATGTATGAACTGACTCACTGAAAAATGATATAGTATCTGAAAGGAATATGCTATTATAAGTATATACATGCATACACACATGTGTACACACGATGGACTCAATTTAATGAAAAAGAACAAAAAGAAGAAATAGACAGGACATTCTGCTAGATGTTTGAAAAACTACAGTTGGATAGCTTAATGTGCATTCTGCACACTTAATGAAAACCAAACCAAACCAGCCCGGAATATCCCAGTCAAGAGTAGGGTCTGGGTGCACACTTATTGGAGAAGTACAAAAAAATTCTCCCTCTCAAGTCTCAATCATCATCTGCAACCTATATAATCCTCTGCGCACCATCAGTTCTAGTTTAAAATGCCCCAAAATAGTAGTTACATAAGTACATGTAAACCCAATAACTACAGTAAATCTGATGGGAATCCACATCAAATGTGCACTTTAAACGCCCGCATTCTTAGGCATGGTCTCTGTTCAAATCAAAAGTTTTAGCCAGAAAGATCATGCACAAAGTAGATCTAATTATGGTGATTAACTGATTATATAAAATTACATATAGAATTATCACAGAAAAGTACACACACTGTTTAAGTATGTCTTACTTGATGTTAGCTTGGAATATTAGTGCTGCTGTACCAATGTTACCATGTCAAAATTAGAAATATATATATATACACACAAAAATGCTGCATAGTAACCTTACCTCCTTCTTGCGATCACGCTTACTCTTAACTTCATGAAATGGATCTGTGTAACAATGAGTTAGACTTGTTATTCTGTTTTCAATACATAATATAAACGACTCCACGGTTCTTAAAAAGAACTAAACATAATGTGCCTTGAGTTGTACAATGAAACGTAACTGAAGATCTAAGAATTGAACGAAATGTAATAAAAGCAAATGTTGCCCAAACTAAACACTAGGAATCAACAAAAAGACAAAAAAAACACCATTCTAAAACCCTGCAAACTGCGTAGCAGGCCTGTGAGCCAGGCGTGTACATAACGATTGTAATAAAAATGAAACACCAAGAAGTTTTATGCAGCTGTAATCCACTAAGCCTATTGGCAGCATGTGGCATAGTAAACTAGATCTAGGTAGTGCAAATGAAATGAGCCATGTCATGGTATTTATACCATGAACAAGGAGCACGTCGCCACACATCGCATCCAAACCTCAAGTCTTGTGAATGTAGGTGTGACACTTCAAAGCCTCGATAGAAGGGAGCAATCGTCACATCATTTGTTGACACAAGATCTAATCTATAAAGAATCAAAAGTCACAGAAAATCCGTCCCTCGTTCCATTAAATAAGGGTCGGCACATGGTGAGAAACAAGTAAGCATTTTTGCATCCTAATCGATGGTGAAACGGGCAAGGAACTAATCCAAGAGCATAGGGGATGGATAATTCGATTGTAGGGTAACAAGCTGATAGAGCTATAAGCTATTGATACCCCCAAGTACAAAAGAGATGGAATATTACATGTGTATTGATTAAGTAAAGTGATAAAACCAGATGGGTAAGTGAATTTTTTTCAGAAATAGAGAGCATGTATCTTAGATTATGGTTTAAGAAATATATAACCAGGTTCAGGTAGGCATTGTAACACCTACAAAATAACAGTCGGGCTTCTCTTCTGACTATTCATATTTGTATATGTTCTCGACACTCTTCATTGATGTAGAAGTTACAGATATATGTAGAAGCAGCTGGAGGTAAAGCACATTTGAAGTTGTAAAACACCAGGAATAAAAGAGGATTAAAGTGGTGTATAAAAGTTGGCTAGTGTAATGAAAAATTAAACTAGGAACGTAAGTTATACCAAATGCATCAATGGGGACAGCCAAAGTTGATGAAAATAGTAAATGGTGTAGGGTAACTTGATGACTCTTTTCTTGATACTTATCAAATGTTTGAATGAAGATTGCAGGTCCTCACGTGAAATAGGCACCAAGAAAGGAAGTACGGACAACTTTAATGCATCATGGTATTCCCATAGATGGTTGGAGAGCCCTAACGATGAAGTCATAGTATTCTTCACTAGGTTATTTGATGAGTGATGACTTGATGTTATTACTTATTACTAGGACAATCATGATGCCAAATGAATGAAAGAATACTACCTTGGTCAAATCTACAAGAACAAATGCAATATTCAAAAATGTAAGAATTATCAAGGAACCAAGATTAGGAATCATGCAAAGGCGTGTAATTTATTGAGCATAAGTTATGGTCCAGAAGAATGTGTTGACAAATCAAATTCAATTATAATCTATGACAAGAAGATCAACAACCGTCTATTTTCTTGATGAGATGGCTTGTGGGGATATATTGATTGAGAGATTGCATATGATGGTATGCCAAGGAACTATAGTGGTTCTAACTTTTGGACTTTCTTGTTGGCTTGACTTCTTCACATGGGCTATTGAGAAGAGAAAAAAAAGACAAGTATTGGTTGTTTGCGTATATATGCACTATATCGACTAACAAACATGAAAACATGTGACAACAAACTAGCTGATAAGCTAGCTATTGGCTGATAAGCTAGAAGTTAGCTTATAAACTAGTCATGTTTGATAAAAACTAGCTAATAAGCTAGATGACAATGTAAAATGACCTAAAATAACATGTTAAAATTAATTGGAAAAACATATAGGGTATAATTGGAAATAAGTGGAAAAGTCCCATGTAACTTGTTAAAACGCTACTTGGACTTGGAGTAGTTTTTCAAAAATTTAGCTTATAGCTAACCAAATGGGCCTTTTTCAATAAGTTCAAAAAATAAGCTAGCTTATAATTGTCAAACATAGCCTAAAGTTGAAAGGAGAGTTTTATACATATGGTGAGACATGGTTAGGGTGCAATGCCGGGCAGCCAAGGAACCAAGAGTGTAGTAAAAATGCAAGCTTTGTAACACATGCACAGCAGCATGGGCTGCAACAAGACACATAGCACTGAAAAATAACATGCACGGGAGAAGGTCGGGATGGCAAGGGTTGATTGCTAAAGCAACATCGATTAGATGATTTAGTCATATCTAATATATACCTTAGATTGCCCCTGTAAAGTGGTGTTGCAACAAAAGTTGTAGTTAGGAAAGATATAGGTTGGTCAAGACAAAAGAGTTAGCCCATATATACAGGGATGGATGTAAATCAGTCTGAAACACAAGGTGGTTCACCTTTTTATAATGACCATTTGATTCCTTTTTTGGGCCTTCCCCTACTACTTTGAATAAAAGTGTTGTTGCTATGACAAAAATATGTTTTTCCCCATACAGTAACTGTATGTTTTATGCTGCAAGCCGAATTCATAGAAGAAAACCGTAAATCTGTAACAGTGTAAACAACTAGCTCATATTGGTATAACTATTGTGAAACTATCTACTACAGAGTAGAAAATCTATTAAAACCATTGCATTCCAGACCCTAAACTCCTACTTACAATTGTAGACCTAGAAATCATTCTAACCAGGGATCACAAAAAGTTAACACCAATTCAGATTTACAGAAACATGAAGAACAACTCTAACAAACATAATGAGCACGCTAGGAGTTAACAGAATGAATAAAAACAAAAACAAAAAAAACTCTAAACTCAGGCACATCAAACACGCAATTAGAAACCAAATCCCTAAAAACAACAAGCACGAAAAAAAACACACAAATCGAACCAAACAAAATAGATCCTACGATGAAATCAAGGAAGCGAGAAGAGTACCCTGCAAGAGGAGCTTCTGAGCGGTCTCGTTTGGATCCATGGAACAATCTTTGAGCATTGCATATATCTCATCTTCACTGTGATTACCTGTGATCTCCTTGATGTTCTGGATCGTCTTCCTTACATTGTTTGGAATGGAAACCCTACCCCCACTCATCTTTTTCTTCTTGGCACACAAACAACAATAATGACGACTCTCTAATCTTTGTTGTGTATCTATCTATCTAAATCTATAGAAATTATTTCTGCATATGATTGTGTGTGTGCCGAAAGATTTAGAGAGAGAAAATGATTGCATAGAAGGGAGTTGAATGTTTTGATATAAACTTTAAGATAGATTTATGAAAGAAAAAAAAATGGGATGAAGAAGAAGAAGAATAATGAGAAAGACTTTGGCAAGGGTTTTGGATTGATCCAATTTTGGTTTTTTTTTTTTTTTTACGAGAGACAGAAACGGAGGGGAAAGAATGACAAAACGGAACTCTAGTGTGTTTTTGGAGTGTAATGTTTTCTTGTTTTGTTTTATGGAGCGCTTGGTTTGCAGATTCTGATGGAATATGATGGAATTAGAATGTCCAATTCCTTTGATCAAATTCAATTCCCTTGTTTGGTTCATTCTTTTCTATGGAAGGAATGTGTGAATTCCACCAATGAAGGACTTGAACATTCCATCCTAAAACCCAATGATTTCAATGGAATGGAATCTTATATTTTGATAATTCCAAATTTACCCTTTACTCCAAACTAAACCCTACTAATATTGATTATCAGCAAACACCAACTATCTCTCTCATCTCTATCTCCCTCTCTCTCCTCTCTTTGCTCTTGCTATCTCTCTCTCCTCCCTCTCTCTCCTCTCTCTTTATCTCTCCTCTCTATCTCTCTCCTCTATCTATCTCTCTCTCCTCTCTCGCTCTCTCTCCTCTCTCTTACCTCCACTCTCTCCTCTCTCTCCCTCCTCCCTCTCTCTTCCCTCTCTCTTTATCTCTCCTCTCTCTCCTCTCTCTTTCTCTTTCCTCTCTTCCCTCTCTCTCTTACCTCTCTCTTTATCTCTCCTCTCTCTCTCCTCTCTCTCTCCCTCTCTCCTCCACTCTCTCATCTCTCTCCTCTCTCTCTCCTCTCTCTCTCCTCCTCTCTTTCCTCTCTCTCTCCCTCTCTCCTCCACTCTCTCCTCTCTCTCCTCTCTCCTCTCTCTCTTCCCTCTCTCTTCCCTCTCTCTCCTCTCTCTATCTCTCTCTCCTCTCTCTCTCCTCTCTCTCTTCCCTCTCTCTCCTCTCTCTATCTCTCTCTCCTCTCTCTCCCTCTATCTCTCCTCTCTCTCCTCCTCTCTCTCCTCCTCTCTCTCTCCCTCTCCCTCTCTCTCCTCACTCTCTCGGCATCATTCATGTGCTAAAATAATAAAAACATTTTTTGTTAAAAATTAAACTATTTAATGACTATTTTATTAAAGTACTTTTTGTTTAAAAAATTAAAATAATCAAAAAGGGTATTTTGGTCATTTACCAAAATTCCATTCCAATTCCGAAGCTACAATCTGTGAACCAAACAGAAAAATTCCAATTCATTTAACAGATTTCATTCCAATTCTGTCAACCAAACAGGTGGTCAAACTTGACAACATTTCATTCCAATTCAATCAAAGTCAAATTCCTTTGACAGATTCCATTACATCCAAAAACATTCTGCGAACCAAACGCCCCCTTAGAGAAAAGTACAAGTTTAGTCCCTCGATTGTTTATTAACCTCGATTTTAGTATAGTGGGAAAATAATTTACACTTTTAGTCCAAAATGTTAATTTTTATTCCCTTTCTTACGATGTGTTCTCCAATTTTGGAAGGAAAAATAGAAGAAAAAGGGAAAGAAAATAAAAGAAAATAAATAAATTTTTTGATTTGTGTTCTTGAAAGTGAATGAAAGAAAATAACTTTTGTTGTTCTTAAATGAGAGAAAAAAGAAAAGAAAAATGTCGTTTTTACAAATATATCTTTATTTATTTTATAGTGAAATGTAATTGATGAGTGGACGAATAATCGTGTGAGAAGAAGAGTTAAGGTGAAAAGATAAGAAGAGATCTGAACTCTTAATCACTTTTAATCTCGAACTCACCTATGAATCGCGTTTGATACGAGAATTGATCTGGTACATCTTGTCCTAATGTGCATCCAGGGTGAATATCTCTTCTTACCCTTATCATCATAACTTACATTCTTACCGAAACCCAACCCTTGATGAGTATATGTGTAATTTTATAAATATTTTTTATTTTTATAAATTGTTTTCTTTCCTTTCCTTGTTTTTCCTCCAACGTTTGGGATGAAAGTTTTGGAAGAAAAATCAACATTATTTTATCTTTTTCCTTTCCTTTCCCTCGTTACAAATACTTGAGAACACAACATATTTTATTTCTCTCCTACTTTCCTTCCTTTTCTATTCATTTTATTCCTTTAAAAGGATTAAAAAAAAAACTCAATAACACAATGGTAGGGTCAAGCATTTGTTTTCAAAATGGGGTTGTTGGAACTACATTCGTTTGGGATGAAAGTTTTGAGAGAAAAATCAACATTATTTTCTTTTTCTTTCCTTTCTTTTCCCTCGTTAAAAAAAGTCTTGAGAACACAACACTTTTTTTCTTTGCCTCCTACTTTCCTTCCCTTTCCATTCATTTCCTTCGTAGAAAAAACTCGAGAACACAACGGTTGGGTCAAACATTTGTTTACAAAATGGGGTTGTTGGAACTACATTATGTTCATGTGATTGAAAATGAATAATATATAAACTAATATTGTTTTGATAAAATTTGTGTAATCTTACAAAAAAAAAATCACTCGCACATTATCCCTCTTATGGCATCTTAGATTCGACATTGCAAGTCAAAGCATTGATTCTAAGCCTTTCGTTAACTCGTCATAGATCGGTAAGAAGGGGATTCTAAAGGACTTCTTCTAGGCCATATGTATGATAACTCTCCCTATTGCAGATAATACTCCAAGAGATATGATTCGGTATCTGACTAAAAAGTTCAACGGTCGATTTATATTAAAACCAGAAGTTGAGAAAGGAAACCTATTAAGTTTCATTGCAAAACCTTATGCAATTATCGTTTATTCAATATTATCCATCAAAATTCAAATAATCAGATAAGTAGTATAAGCATACTACAAACTAAAAAAAAGATTAACAAAGTAAACAAGTTTAGTGCTATATACCTTGTTTTTGTACGTAGTCAGTAGCCAACATGTTTCCTAATTGTTCCACATCAAAATTGGCATGAAAGCAATGAGTTTGAAGCCACAAATTTATCATAAACCGAGGTTTAGTGTTTAAGACTTGTTTATAAGTCAACTTATGATTTAAGCATAAATTCATAGTTTAATTGTTGTTTCGGTGTTAAGTAAAGTACTAAAGCATGGTTAGAGATCGACACATGTCGTGTAACACCCTCAAAACTGGAAATAACAACTAATTTAAAATTTTATAAATACATCGATAATTGATTCATCTACAATCACAATTTAAGATTTAACCTCAATACACAATCTATAATAAAGACGAGTGCTACTAAAACTCAATAACAATTACTATCTCCAACCTGCGGAAGACTTCATCAACAACTTACTCTTGAATAAAGCTAAGACTCAACTCTTCATGAAGCTACTAAAGTTTGAACCCCCAACTGGAACCTGATGCACATGCCGACAAATAAAAAGGTTAGGCTTAACGCCTAGTGAGCTAAAGAGTTTTAACATGAATGAATATATCTTTAAAAGAAAGGAATTCCGTTCAAATAAATATCCTTATAAAGGGTTTACTTTAAAATGGAAACGGCACATTTTCCCCATAATATGCATCTTTAAACACAATGCTCCCAAACACACATTCTTTATAAAACAATGCAACTCATTACTCACCCAAAACGGGATTATAATTCGACACCCAATTTGTGAAGACGTGGATAACACTGCATATCCCAAAACACCCAAACACGGGTGGGGCATAATATTCGACCCTTAAATAGCGGAAAACAATCCATAATGATATGGTACGTCATCGAAAACATGTAACTCGAATTAATACACACGCGACCATAAAATAGACTGAAATCCAAATATTAAAGCATGGACAATTAAATATCCAAAATACTTCGGGCCGACAACGGGGGATACCCGTATCCGTTGAGAGTGGAGGAACACAACAGTATGTCACTCAAACAATGTTAATCGTATGACACTTCACGACACACAAGCCCAAGTGTCCCTACGACTTCCTTTAAGCTACACCAAAAAAGATAACTGGCCTTAGCGAATATTAGCAAGAATATCACCAAAGGCTTGGTAGGGGGATACAACCATGGCATTGCCCCAACGTGGCGGAGGCCCAAACGCCCATCATGACCTACCCATTGTCACAATAGCACAACCGGACTCAGCCCCCTTAGTGTACACTTAAAAGGACAAGGTCATTAGACATGAGTCACAGAGTCCAACCTCGTACCACCTACTTCACCATCAAATAAGATTGACTTACGTGCCCATGGATCCAATGCAACACAGTCTAAAATTACATGACTACACATGAATGACTAAAACACTCGAGCCTGTAATTATCATAAATATGTCATATAATGCATTAGGTTGTAAATCATAAATTGGGCTCTACATCGAGCCATTAAAACCGGACAAACGTCCTCAAGACTCTTTTAAGTCAACGCCGAGCTAAAATGCTAAAAATCCATTTGACCAATAAATAATGGACCCTCAAATAATGAAGTGCCCTTAAACGACGTTTATGCATACACATGACCCAAAGATGTGATTAACCCAAAACTCGTCACGTATTGGAACCAAGGATTTTCCAAAAATGGTTTATGAACTCAAATACGACAAAATACCAAGCATCATGAATTAGACTTCATTTGTACAAAAATCACTGGCGATGCATAAATCATAAGATGGACTTTATTTGTACAATATCACCAAGAATACATAAGTCATGTTATTTACTTGTTGAAATATTCAATATCTTAATAGGAGCATTTCATGAGATTAAAATAACCCAAGTTTATCAAATATGAAAACTTATCAAAATACTCACTATTTGACAATTACCAAGTAAAATATATTTTTACTTCAAAATATACGAAACTTATCAGCAGTTAACAATTTCATGTAAAACACAAAACGTTGTAAAATAAACATTTTGGCGTGTACACCGTTTTCACAAATCAACTTGAACTCGCCTTGCTAGAGTTAAGCTAAATCTAGATTTTACCCCAACTTGAGCTCCTTTGAAGAAACTTGAATCCTCCAAGCCAAAAGTCTCAAAAAACCTAGATCCATACATTTCCAACCGTAAATAACCACATTCAATCATATAGAAACATTCCCCAAACATTACACATCAAAATCTCCATTTTGGTCCAAACTCAAATTTCGACCTAGATTTCTCCAAAACCATCAAACCCGAAATTGATAAACCACACTCTAGGATAATCATCGATGGAGCATTTATAACTTATGTTAAGGTTTAGAAATGGAAGGGATACACTTACCACTTAGGTTTTGATGAAAACCTAGAAAACCCAAAAATAAGCTTGAGGTTGAAGATAAGATAGGGATGGTGAATCCTTGACCATAGCTTTCAATCCTACCACTTGATGATGTTTCACATCCACAAAATCCAAGGATTTGAGCCAAAATAAGTTAGGGTTTGAAGGGGAAAGAAGGAAAACGGTTTGGGAGAGAGTAGAAGAAGTTTGGATGAGAAGAAATGAGAAAAATGGTTGAATTTCGCGACTTAACAGCAGTCTGCCCACTTTAGGCGACTTTGCCATGCGACAATGCCCAGAGCATTGTCGCTGGTCATTGTCGCTGATTCTCCCAGTTTTCTTCTCATTCATTGTTTCGGCCGTAACTTCTTCGTTATAGCTCCGTTTTTGCTCTGGAAAGGACCGTTGGACTCGTAATTTGATCCTTCATCCATTAAGGCTATGAAACCTAAGATTCAAGTCCAAAATCCTATATCTTATTTTCCCTTTAAATTACTGATTTATGTATTAACTTGAAATGATACCTTTCGAACAGGGCCGTCCCTGGGGGAGGGAGGGCTGGGCGGTCGCCCAGGGCCCAAAAAAATTAGGGGCCCGAAAAAAAAATTTAGTTTATATATTACTATAGTAATTTAAAAAATATTTAGTATTGTAGTCTTTATTTCTTGAATCTGGATTATAAATCAGTTTTTAGGGCCCAATTATAAAACATTGGAAAGGCCTAGACGCCCCAAAATCAAAACCCCATTAATCTGCCGCACTTCCTAAGTCGCATACGTAAGGAAATCGGCTAAAATTTGATGAAGCTTCTTCCATTCTTCGATTAAATCAATAATGCGACACGCCGACACCGACAAACGTGAAAATCAAGTGCCAATTTCATCTTCTGATCGTCGTTTCTGTTTTCTCAACGTTATGGAAAGTTTAATTTCGTTTCTTCGTCTTCCTGCCTTTCTATGGCCAGACCGAGATCGAGACCCTATAAGGTTAGGGCTATTGGTTTTGATTTCTCACTCTTGGCTCTTTCTTAGTTGCTTTAATGCTTTATGTGTTCTGAATTCTGATTGCTAGCGATTCATTGAGTATTTAAGTTATAATTTCTGAAAGTGTTGTCGTGTTGATTTCTCAGTCCTGGTTTGTATTCTGATTTTTGGAAATTTGGGCTCAAGAATTCAACAGGTAATTGTTTATTTGCTTTCTGTTTGTGTTTATGTAAATTACTAAATTGTAATTGTAAATATGTTATATGAAATCTATTACTAATCATGATTCTTGTTTCATTTTTATTAATAACAGATTATAATTTATTGAGATTTGAGAAATGGTCGAGTGAAGATTGTGGAGTTGAATTCTTTGGTCTCAGACACTCAGTATTCCATAACCCATATTTCAATTCAGGTGCTTTTGTTCCCTTTTCTTGAGTTGTACTTGTTATTTGTTCAAGTAATCAAAGTTCAATATAGATCATTATGTTGCCTAAAAAGTATAAGTACTTGTCTGGAAGTGAGAAAAGAAAAAAAAAATTAGATGAGCAATTGAAACAGTCGCAAAAAGGAGTTATGGATAAGTTTGTTAAGATCGTATGTTCTTCTAATGAAAACTTAGAGGAACATGATGTTGAGCACCCAAATATGAGTGAACACAATGAAAACATTTATGGTGTGAGTGAACATGAGGTCCCCAATAATACTAAAAACTTATCCATAGATGAACAATCAATTATGTTTTTTGATATTTGTGATCCTAGAAATTGGGATAATCTTGATACTAAATCAAGAGACATCCTAGTTGAAAAAGGGCCTGTTAGAGAATTGGGTATCGTGTTTCCTTTAGATAGCATGTCTAGACATTTTTCGTATATGTATTATGATAAAAAGTTAAGTAATGGTGAAACTAGGGATCGTAAATGGCTAATTTATTCAAAATATGAGGATAAATTGTATTGTTTTTGTTGTAAGTTGTTCAAATCCAAGAATTATAGAAATGCAATAGCTAATGAAGGATTTAGAGATTGGAAGCATCTTAGTGAGAGACTTAAAGAACATAAGAATAGCATTGAGCATATGAATAACATGTTATCTTGGAATGAACTTAGAGCAAGACTAAACACAAACCAAACCATTGATAAAGATTTACAACAAGAGATTTTGAAAGAGAAAGAACGTTGGAGACAAGTCTTAGTAAGAATAATTGTCGTTGTGAAATGTCTTGCTAAATACTCTTTGTCGTTTAGAGGATCTAATGAGAAGTTGTATCAACAGATTAATGGTTATTTTTTGGGGTTAATTGAAATTATTGGAGAATTTGATGTGGTTATTCAAGATCATATTAGACGCATTCAAAATCATGAAATTCATTATCATTATCTCGGTCCTATAATTCAAAATGAGTTAATTTCTCTTTTAGCTCATAATGTTAAAAGTTCTATCATTAAAATTATCAAAGATGCTAAATATTTTTTCTGTAATTCTTGATTGTACACCTGATGTGAGCCATCAATAGCAAATGAGCTTAATAGTACGATGTGTGAATATGTCTAGTAATAAAATAAAAATAGAAGAGTATTTTGTAGAATTTTTAAAGGTTCCTGATACGTCTGGTTTGGGATTGTTCAATGAATTATTAGATGTACTTAAATCTCTTGACCTTAGTGTTGACGATGTGAGGGGTCAAGGTTATGATAATGGTTCCAACATGAAGGGAAAGCACCAAGGGGTACAAAACCAATTACTTGAAGTTAATCCAAAAGCATTATATATGCCATGTGCTTGTCATAGTCTTAATCTTACTCTTAGTGATATGGCTCATTCTTGTGTTAAAGCGGTTTCATTTTTTGGAATTGTTCAACGCATATACACATTATTTTCTAGTTCTACAAAAAGATGGAAAGTGTTAGTTGATAATGTTTCAAACTTAACTGTTAAATATTTATGCAACACACGTTGGGAAAGTAGAGTCAAAAGTGTTAAGGCAATTAGATTTCAGGCTCCTCAAATAAGATCGACTTTACTTGAGTTATGCAAATCATGTGATGATGCCAAGACGAAAAGTGAAGCGGAAAGTTTGGTAAGTGCAATTGAGAACTTTGAGTTTTTACTTGGCATGATTATTTGGTATGATATTTTATTTGCAATAAACATGGTTAGTAAAAAGTTGCAATTCAAATCTATGTGCATTAATGCTACCATGGAACAAGTTGAAGGTGTAATGAAGTATTTTGAAAAGTATAGGATTGAAGGGTTTGCATCAAGTATGAATACCGCTAAAGAAATAGCATGTGAAATGAACATAGATCCTACATTTTTAATTAAGCGTCGTGTTATTAGGAAAAAACAATTTGATGAAAGTAATCATGGAGAATAAATGCAAGCATCAGAAGAAGAGAATTTTAGAATTAATTTTCTTCTAACCATTGTGGATATGCCAATTTATTCGTTGAATAATAGATTTGAGCAACTAAAGATATTTGAAAGTATCTTTGGGTTCTTATTTGATTCGGATAAACTAAAGTCGTTGGATGAGAATGAATTAATGAGATGTTGTGCTAATTTTGGTGATACCTTTTATCATAATAATATGGCGGATGTTGATGTAAATGATCTTTATTCTGAGTTAAAGGTGTTGCAGGTGACTTTGCCATCTAAATCAATGTCGGCAATTGAAATTCTTGAGTTTGTCAAAGTTGCAAATTGTTATCCTAATGTTTCGGTTGCTTATCGAATTATGTTGACGGTACCTGTGACCATAACATCTGCTGAAAGGAGTTTTTCAAAGTTGAATTTACTAAAGACATACTTGAGGTCATCCATGTCACAAGAAAGGTTGAACGGATTGGCAATACTATGCATTGAGAAAGAAATGTTAGATAATGTTGATTTAGATGCTATTATTGATGATTTTGCATCTAAAAATGCTCGAAGAAGTTGTTTTGTATGAATTAGGTGCTATTATTGATGTTTTGCATCAAAAAATGCTCGAAGAAGTTGTTTTGTATGAATTAAATACTAATATTGATGATTTTGTATCAAAAAATGTTCGAAAAAGTTGTTTTGTATGAATTATTAGTATTTATTGTATGAAAGTTTGTTTTTAATGATAAGAAACGTTTACTTTAGATTTTTTTTATACATATTGAGGGCCCAAAATTTACAAATCGCCCAGGGCCCAAAAAATGTCAGAAACGGGTTTCGAAATTCGGGGTGTTACAATCATCCCAACCTTAGGATGATTTCGTCCTCGAAATCTAGATCCCCATGAAGCGTTACCCGCAGAAAGATCGTCCCCATTCCGCCTGCCAAAACATTCCCCATAACATGATGTTGGTCTTCAGAAGTGTCTCATTGGGCACATCACCCTTACAACCGAGTGAGCGCTCAACTCACTAAAGCAGTCTTTACCCCCAAGACTACGGTTGCCTCCCAACCTTGAGTGACACTTACTACCTCTAGAGTAGTTTGTGACCCCAACTTCTCATCGAACAACACCCTCGCTCAACATATTTCTGAATTAAAACCAAATTCCGACATCAACCTCCGAAGGAACATCTAAATCCTCGATACTTGGTCCTTTATATGGACAAGGCGGTCTTTCCGAGACGTGTCAATACGTTCTCCCTGAAACTGGTTAATTTGTCGGCTATCTCTCAATTCCGATCTACTTCCAACCTCGAACAATATATCACAAGATGCTCACCATGCCAGGAAAGCTTGTACACATCGATACTTAATTACTAATATCTAATCTTACTTTAAATTTCACCACCGGGAGGTCAACATTTCTCATGATCCAACGGGGAAACTTTCAAACATTCTAAGATTCATTGATTTCAAGAGAACAAGTCGACGCCTAAAGCCAAAATGGCGATATTGAACACGTGGACACCCCGCCCAATATTTCATTTCAAACGTATTGTCATGGTAAAATTAACACTTAACAAGGGACTAAGATTCCAAATCTTACATTTCTAACAAACCGGCCACCCATCCAACGAATCAAACCCAACCAGGCGTAAGTAACCACACAAAACCTTATCTTTCGGTTTACCGAAGCATAAAGATCGTCTCTTAATTAATTGGGGAACAGAGTCAAATACTTCCACTATTCAAGCAGGACCCGGTTCAAAACTGAAACCCAAATTTCAAGGTTGACCATAAGTCGGATCATCCGACGCTCCAAATTCCAAGGGCTCCTCTAGTCCCGTAATTGCAACTCCTTCACGATAGTGTTTTAAATCTATAGCCCTAATGAGTTCAAGGTTTTTGACCAATATGCCAATTTGAGATTTATCAAACTTTCGAATACACAAGTTTTATAACAATTAATTGTGCGGTAAAAATATACTACCCTTCATTCGATAGTTTTCAAAATCGATCACCAATTCTACGCATATAAAAACATTTCCAAAACTCATTTGATCAGTATTTACGATAATAGGGATAATAATAAAATATGCGCAACAAAATTTTCAAACGGACTACCATGGTCTTAGCATTCATCAGTTATATTATGCATATGAAAATAAATTTTTTTTCCTACACTAACATGTGCAATAGAAATTGGTGCCACTCCCAAAGGAAAATTTCACAACTTCAACTTTAAAATCTTTTCCTTTAAATACACAAAACGTCGGAGGATAACGTCCCCAACAAGACCCACATATGTCCGTTTAAATCCCAAGTTTAGCAACACTATAGAAACGTAAATAAATTTTCAAATCAAGTTTAAAGCTTTGAGCCGCACAGATAAATCACATTTGACCCAAATAGTAATTATAACGACATGAATGCTGATAACCCATTTATGTGCATTGCGGAAAATTTCTAGTAGTAACATCAATAACTGAAATATGCTCGGAACAAAAGTTTTATCTGAAATAACATAAATCTTTTAGATGTTTACTCACTCCAAAAGTATAATTTAATCCAAATGCAAATAGCATACAACGATTGACATTTGTATAAAGCCCAAAGATAAATTACATAATGATGAAACTTTTTCAAAACGACATGTGAGGTGACATCTATTAACAAAACTCATAACTTAACGCACACAATAATGCATGTACACACGTTCCAAAATTTATTTACGTGACGCAAGATGTCGTAAAATAAGACACCATAAAACCCAACTAATTTTTTTTCATAAACTCATTGTCGGTAAAATCGGGCGGTGTCAAAATTTCTATCTCCCAACATAAAAGCGTAAAACGACAATAAGTCTAAAAATGCCAAAACTCTAAAACCACCACGTAAAATAAAGCGACCCTTTTTAACACAACTCTCGTGAGATACGACGTTCAAAAGCTCGTAAATTTACACACAAGAAAATTTAAAACGCACGCATTTCGAAGTACACTCACGCACCCAAAACGTCGCAAAACAATATTCCATTAAAATTTAATGCGACTCATACAGACTCAAAATCCCCAAGAAAGTTCAGACTCAAAAACATGAGAACAACTCTTCCTTTAAAACCTTAACATACGTGGAGGATATCCCATGTCAAGGTTAAAAATTCTACAGTTACTTGCCCAATACCCTGTATGGTATTAAAACGCGGATCTTATGATATACAAAAATAGTGTTAAACACAAAACATGAACGGATAGATTTTGTATATAAATTTGCAATTACATGCAATAAAACCATTACATGCATGTTTAAGCTCACGGTTTAAAATTTGATGAGTGCTAAATGTTTTACCAAAACTCTGTGAAGTAATTCACTTTATGCCTTGAGAACATGAGAAACAATTTATGCAAACTTATTTAGAAATAAATTTCGTGCATGGATTTGTTCGGCGCGCAACATCTTAGGATTGTGCCTCTCAATTCATACTATTGTCATCCGGATGCCTCGAACATCTTAGAGCAACAATCCCACTAATTCGGTTAACTTACAATTTCTCCTTGAAATATAATTGGTTTAACAACTTATAGTTCTAATTCCAACCTATAATTCTAACTCAAAATGGTTAACTTAATGTATTCATCGCACTTAACGATCACTCTAAAGTGACATTGCTATAAACATCATGTAACACCCTGAATTTTGGTACGTTTGACTATATTTCCTTCCCCATTTGAGCTACGATTTCGTACTATTGTGGGTATATTTGTTGATTTGGATGCCAAGCTAATCGAGAGCGGAGAAGTCGGATTTTTAGGGTTTGAGGGCACCTGGGCGACCATGCCAGCGAGAGTGCCAGAGGGCACAATCGCTTGGCATTATCGCCAAGCCAAATGGCCTCTCGGTACACTCCTGGCGATTGTGCCAACGATAGTGCCACTGGCACAATCGCTTGGCACTATAGCCAAGGGGTACCAGCTGATTAAAATTCGATTTTCAGCCCCTTTTCTCATTCTTCACTTCTCATTTCCTTCCCAACTCCCTCTAAACTCTCTCAAGACCTCCCAAACCCATCCATGGTGATTTTGATCCATCAAATGCCTCCATCCTCAAGTATTGAGGTATCATCAATGGGTAGAAGCTAAACACCAAGAACCTTCATCTTCATCTTCAACCTCAAACTCCATTTTTGGGTTTTCTAGGTTTTCATCAAAACCTAAGTGGTAAGTTTATCCTCTCCATTTCTAAACCTCATTAAGTGATGTAAATGCTTCGTTGATGATTTTCTAGTGTTTTATTACTCCAATTTCGGTTTGGAAGAGTTTGAGAAAAGTTAGGTCAAATTAAGGTTTTTGACCAAGATGGGTATTTTGATATAAGGTGTTTGGGGATCGATTCTAAATGGTTGAATATGTTTATTAATAGATGGAAACTTGTGAATCTAGGTTTTTGGAAGTTTTGGACTTGAAGATTCAAGTTTCTTCAAAGGAGCTCAAAGTGGGGTAAAATCTAGATTTAGCCTAAATCTAGCAAGGTGAGTTCAAGTTGATTTGTGAAAATGGTGTGCATGCCAAAATGTTTATGTCTTACATTAAAATGTTAACTGCTGATAAGTTTGGTTATTTGGAAGTGGGTAACTTTGTAAACTTATAAAACACTCATCTTGGGGATTTTTGAGTATGTTGTTAAATGCATTTTTATGCTTGTTGGTATTACATGTATTTTGTATCGTGAAATGTTTTAAAAATACCACTGGGTGAGTAATGGGCGTTGGGTCATTCCCAACCTTGCAAACGTTTATGAACTTATGAACCTAATGTTTTGGGAAAATATGTAACTCAAGTATTTTATTGAGTAAACCGGTGATATTGGTATTTAAATGATTTATCGTATGGGTATAAATCTCTTGAGTAAGTGTTATTTAAATGTGTATCATGGGACGTTTGGATGGAGTAAATGAGATTATAAACTTGTGGAAAATGATTTACGTTGGAGTTTATTCATGTAGTCGAAGCATGTATTTGCATATATGTGGTCGCTGCATTTTATTGCATTTTGTGGATTTCAGCATATGGTCATTTGGTTAGTTGAGCTTAAGGCTCAGTTTTCGGCTTTGTCGGGTATTGGGGACTTTTGTCCGGTTTTAATAACTTAAAGTGGAGTGTTGGGTGTGAGTTGCATTTATTGCACTTTATTTTGGAGAATACATGTTTTGAGTGCGTGTGTCATTCAATTGGAGTCATGTATTTTAGACTGTAATTCATTGGATCCATAGGCGGGTAAGTCAGTCGTGTTTAATGGTGAGGACTCTTGGGATTCTCACTTTGGGAAATGATGTCGTGTTGGCATTGGCGTCGTCCCGGTTGTTTGGGGAAGAGGAACCTTTATGGGTTGTACTTCTGGACCATGAGTCTTGTGTTAGATGTCTAATTATTGTGCACGAGGTTAGACATCGGAGTTGGGGCTCCTATCTTGAATGCTAAGGAGTAGGCACTAGGGGTCGAATGAGTACCCTGAGGATGAAACCCCTCTAGAAACCGAACAGACAATAAGATCGTGTATTCTTGAGGTGTAGCTCGGTGGAGCAGGCAATAGGGGATACAGTGTTTGGGACCTGAAATAAAGTCCGACTGGAGGTGTAGCTCGACGGAGCAAGCAATACAGTCACGACTGGAGGTGTAGCTCGGTAGAGCAGGCAATACAATCACGATCTGAGGTGTAGTTCGACAACATGGTTATGTGTCTTAACTTTGTGTTCCGTCACGTACAATGGAATCGAGTCTCCCCCGTCATTGGAAGGTGTTATTTTGGTATTAAAGGGTAGTATTTTATTATCCATATTTTCGGTGACGTGTTGCGTATATGGGTCTGTTTACTCAAGATTTATGGGTTGTGTATTATGCCCCGCCCACGTTTGGGGTGCTTCGAGAAGTAAAATCTTATTTCGCATCATTATAAATTGGGAGTTTTGCTTTCTATTCACGTTTTGGGTGTGTTTGGGGTTAAAGTGGTTTCACGAATGAAGGTTCAATTTGGGTCCCTTGTTTTAAGGGTGTTTCTGGAAAATGTTGTCGTTTAATATTTAAAGTAAATATTTTGATTGTCTACGATTTAAATTGCATTCTTTCCCTTTAACAAATATATTTATTCCATCTTGAAAACTCTTGACTCGCTAGGCGTTAGCCTAATCTTTTTATTTGTCGGTATGTGCATCAGGTTCTGGTTGGGGGAAATGGTTCTAGCGTTGTTGCGAAGAGTTGAGTATTAGTCATATCCACGGGGGTGAGTAGCCTGGTGAAGTCTTCCGTCTTTATCTTGGGAATAACAACTTGTATTTGGGGTTTAGTAACACCCGACTCGATTTAGTCTTCGTGTAAGACTTTATTTATTTGTTGATGGTTGAACCTAGATTAGTATTTCAAGTTTGGACTTGTCGTAAGAGATTTTATCTTTATTTGAGGTTTTATTGAAAATTTTAAATTAGTTGCTCTTTCCAATTTTAAGGGTGTTACACATCAACCTTTCCTTAGATCACTCGCTTAGAAACTTTCTCACTACCCCAACGGGCATCATACCAAGGTAGTTCAAGTATACACATGTAGCGTGTAGATTCACCATAACACTAGCCAGGTGCCATTATGAATGTACCGTACATGATCATCCTTGCGACCCTCGACAAGTTTTCCGTTTCTAGCGACTCAATTAACCCCAAAGTATTTTATCTTAAGGTTCCTAATGTGCAACCTCACATATAATTACTTATAAGAACGCCAGCTTGAGTCTAGGCATCCAAAGGTCAATACCCAATTCTCTCAAACTTAAGCTCTGATACCAGCTTGTAACACCCTTAAAACTGGAAATAACAACTAATTTAAAATTTTCTAAATACATCGATAATTGCTTCATCTACAATCACAATTTAAGATTTAACCTCAATACACACAATCTATAATAAAGACGGGTGCTACTAAAACCTAATAACAGTTACTATCTCCAACCTGCGGAAGATTTCATCAACAACTTACTCTTGAATAAAGCTAAGACTCAACTCTTCATGAGGCTACTAGAGTATGAACCCCCAACTGGAACCTGATGCACGTGCCGACAAATAAAAAGGTTAGGCTTAACGCCTAGTGAGCTCAAGAGTTTTAACATGAATGAATATATCTTTAAAAGAAAGGAATTTCGTTCAAATAAAGATCCTTCGAAAGGGTTTACTTTAAAATGGAAACAACACATTTTCCCCATAATATGCATTTTTAAACACAATGTTCCCAAACACACATTCTTTGTAAAACGATGCAACCCATTACTCACCCAAAACGGGATTATAATTCGACACCCAATTTGTGAAAACGTGGATAACACTGCATATCCCAAAACACCCAAACACGGGTGGGGCATAATACTCGACCCTTAAATAGCGGAAAACAATCCATAATGATATGGTACGTCATCGAAAACATGTAACTCGAATTAATACACATGCGACCATAAAATAGACTGAAATCCAAATATTAAAGCATGGACAATTAAATATCCAAAATACTTCGGGCCGACAACGGGGGATACCCGTATCCATTGAGAGTGGAGGAACACAAAAGTATGTCACTCAAACACCGTTAATCGTATGACACTTCACGACACACAAGACCAAGTGTCCCGTCGACTTCCTTTAAGCTACACCAAAAGAGATAACTGACCTTAGCAAATATTAGCAAGAATATCACCAAAGGCTCGGCAGGGGGATACATGTAACATCCGTAAATTTATAAGGTAAATATTTTTTTCCTTAAATACGTTAATTGCACCTATTTGAAAATATGAGCCTTTATATGCATTTAATGATGGTTACTATGTTGTAATGTTGAGTAAATTGATTTACCATTCTTTAATCGTTCAAACCTCGCGCTCGTTATCGAAATTGGTCAAGTTTCGGGATGTTGGGGGTTTGGTGCGACAGTGACTCACGATTGTGACACTATCACTCCCGCAATGTCACTCTCGCGGTAGATGTACCGCGGGTGTTTGGGTTGGCGCGACTATGACACGCGATTGTGACATGGTCACTATCGCGGTGTCAAGGTCGCGGGAGATGTACCGAGGGTGGGGGTCTCCGCGCGATTGTGACACGCGACAGTGACCATGTCACTGTCGCCGGGCAATGTCGCGAGCGGGTGCAGGGAGATTAAATGAACCCTTGGCCGAAAATACCCCATTTTATCACATTTCACTTTGAGAAAACGGGAGAACTCTCATTTTGGGCGATTTTTTAGCATTCCAAACACACACACATTTATTGCTAGGGTTTGGGGTGGTTGGGGGTGATTCTTGGTTCATCAAGTCTCATCCAAGTGTATTTATTGAAGATCCTCATCAAAGTCATTCCTCTCCACTTCAAGTCTCATCTTCTCCAACTTCTAGGGTTTGACACTTTTCTAGGTTTTGGTCCAAAAACCTAGATTGTGAGTTTACTAATCTTTGTTAAAACTAGATACACATCATATTCTTCTAGTTGTTGTTATTTATCTCTATATGTTCAAGTATGCGGGATTTGATTATGAAGAAAAGTTGGGAATGTGATTTTGTGTGAAATGCCATGTTTTACTTTATTGATCGGGTATTTGGTATTGACTCCATAAATGTATATATTGGATATCTTGGCATGATTTGCGATGTATGAATTATAGTAGATGATAGATTCTATTTGGAATGCCTTTTTGGTGATTAAATGTCTAAACATTGATTATGTTGGTATTTGGGTCTCATAATAGATTTATGTGTTAGGATGGTAACATTGTACCCTTGGTTGGTATCGAAATGTGTTGGTTGAAATATACCTCAAGACCTCCTATAAATTATGTTGGACGAACCAAGTCAGTAGACAATAGGAGGATGTAGTCTTGGGCGCCATTGTGATGGTATGTGCCTAGACCTCCGCCATTCGAAGAATTTTCTTTGGTATAGTCCTCGGGTGTGCCGGGCCTTTCAGATGTCTCTTGGTAGATGGCATCAAGGTATATCGACTCTTTGGGTGGAACTTGATTGGTGCTATGGGTCTCCTCTATTGACTCCACATATATTGAACTCTGGTTAACTGCTGATAAGAATTGTAACTGATCATGAATGCTTATTATTGTTCAACTCACTAGGCTTTTTGGCCTAACACTTGTTTGGTGTCGATGTGTATCTCAGGTTCTAGCGGCGTCGCTCCTAAGAAGGTTTAGATGCTTTGGGTGAGAGCTTGGGGATTTTGCACTTGGACGCTTACTTCTTTTGGGAATGAACCGTTGGGCTTATAGATGACAACCCTTTTGTAATCTCTTTTCTAGATGTAGAAATTAGATTAATTGGTTGTTATTTTATTGTCCGTTTAAATTACAAATTGTGATTAAACAGGTTATTTATATATTCCCCATTTTTGGGAGGCTCTTGCTATGGCAATTCTAGTATACCTCATGTCCGTTTTTCGAATTTTTGTTATCCCTATTTTTAGGGTGTTACAATACAACCATGCCATTGCCCCAACGTGGCGGAGGCCCCAAACGCCCATCATGACCTACCCATTGTCACAATAGCACAACTGGACTTAGCCCCCTTAGTGTACACTTAAAAGGACAAGGTCATTAGACATGAGTCCCGGAGTCCAACCCCGTACCACCCACTTGACCATCAAATAAGATTGACTTACGTGTCTATGGATCCAATGCAACACAGTCTAAAATTACATGACTACACATAAATGACTAAAGCACTCGAGCCTGTAATTATCATAAATATGCCATATAATGCATTAGGTTGTAAATCATAAATTGGGCTCTACATCGA
The DNA here is from genome assembly GCA_954870635.1 of Arctium minus. Lineage (NCBI taxonomy): Eukaryota > Viridiplantae > Streptophyta > Magnoliopsida > Asterales > Asteraceae > Arctium > Arctium minus. Next base: position 14,566,013 of record OX941080.1, read on the forward strand.
GCCATTAAAATCGGACAAACGTCCTCAAGACTCTTTTAAGTCAACGCCGAGCTAAAATGCTAAAAATCCATTTGACCAATAAATAATGGACCCTCAAATAATGAAGTGCCCTTAAACGACGTTTATGCATACACATGACCCAAATATGTGATTAACCCAAAACTCGTCACATATTGGAACCAAGGATTTTCCAAAAATGGTTTATGAACTCAAATACGACAAAATACCAAGCATCATGAATTAGACTTCATTTGTACAAAAATCACTGACGATGCATAAATCATAAGATGGACTTTATTTGTACAATATCACCAAGAATACATAAGTCATGTTATTTACTTGTTGAAATATTCAATATCTTAATAGGAGCATTTCATGAGATTAAAATAACCCAAGTTTATCAAATATGAAAACTTATCAAAATACTCACTATTTGACAATTACCAAGTAAAATATATTTTTACTTCAAAATATACGAAACTTATCAGCAGTTAACAATTTCATGTAAAACACAAAACGTTGTAAAATAAACATTTTGGCGTGTACACCGTTTTCACAAATCAACTTGAACTCGCCTTGCTAGAGTTAGGCTAAATCTAGATTTTACCCCAACTTGAGCTCCTTTGAAGAAACTTGAATCCTCCAAGCCAAAAGTCTCAAAAAACCTAGATCCATACATTTCCAACCGTAAATAACCACATTCAACCATATAGAAACATTCCTCAAATATTACATATCAAAATCTCCATTTTGGTCCAAACTCAAATTTCGACCTAGATTTCTCCAAAACCATCAAACCCGAAATTGATAAACCACACACTAGGATAATCATCAATGGAGCATTTATAACTTATGTTAAGGTTTAGAAATGGAAGGGATACACTTACCACTTAGGTTTTGATGAAAACCTAGAAAACCCAAAAATAAACTTGAGGTTGAAGATGGAGATGGAGATGGAGATGGTGAATCATTGACCATAGCTTTCAATCCTACCACTTGATGATGTTTTACCTCCACAAAATCCAAGGATTTGAGCCAAAATAAGTTAGGGGTTGAAGGGGAAAGAAGGAAAACAGTTTGGGAGAGAGTAGAAGAAGTTTGGATGAGAAGAAATGAGGAAAATGGTTGAATTTCGCGACTTAACAACACTCTGCCCACTTTGGGCGACTTTGCCATGCGACAATGCCCAGGGCATTGTCGCTGATTCTCCCAATTTTCTTCTCATTCACTGTTTCGGCCGTAACTTCTTCGTTATAGCTCCGTTTTTGCTCTGGAAAGGACCGTTGGACTCGTAATTGGATCCTTCATCCATTAAGACTATGAAACCTAATATTCAAGTCCAAAATCCTATATCTTATTTTCCCTTTAAATTACTGATTTCTGCATTAACTTGAAATTATACTTTTCGAAATTCAGGGTGTTACATGTCGGTCCTGAAAAACATGGTTTGGTCAAACCGATCCAAAAAAAGTCCAGTCTTATCCAGCCCGATTCAATTCTAGCAAGGCAAATACCAATTTTTAGGACCGACTGTCTTGACTAGTTTAGTTCACTTTGATTTGATTTGGTCCCGTCTTGGTTTGATTTTTGATCTCTATTAAAATTGGTTTATTATATTGTTAATAACTATTACATATGATAAATATTAATTCTAAAATTATTTATTTATTTAGTATGTGAGTATGACTACACAGTTTATATGATATTTTCCACATTATAAAATATAAAGGTACGGGTTGAATTATAGAAATATACTTAAATTAAATTAATAGAGAACAAATGGAAATAAATTTAAATATTGTTAGGTTGAAAATGATTACATACGGAAAAACAAATAAAATTATCAACAACTTAAAAAAATTACAAAATATGAGATTACTAAGAAATTTATAAGTATTGGATATTGGTTGTTAAATTATGTTTTATTTTTTAAGAAATGCATTGATTTCAAACGTATATTTTAAAACAAAATCTATTAATATAAATAGTGAGTTGGTTCGAACTTGACATGGGTCAATCTGACATTATCTGTTCTAATCCATTTTCCCCCTGATTTAGCTTTATTCATCTATAAAAATACAGGTATGTCTCAAAAAGTTTGGACCTACTAAGGATTGGTGATCTAATCTGCTCTAACCCGATGATACCATGGTCTGGTCTAAATGGTATGCTTTTTTGCCTATCTATAAGCATGCTTACAGTGTCATCGTACAAATTGAACACACCAGACGAGACAAGTATAATTGAATATGAGGGTAACTATGCAACGTAATATGGGGTTATATTGGAAATGAGACACCCATAAACAATAGACTCATACCCTAGAAAAATAAATGATGCAAGGGGTGTTTGTTTGCTTGATACGAATCATGGGCCATCAAACTTTCATCAATTAGGGTTATCCTTTGATGGATTAAGCAGACTTTAGATGACATCATTCAAGTGCTGAAATGCATACAAACAACACCTTAGGTGGCGTTTGGTTCACATATTCTGAATGATTAATTGATCAAATTTCATTCCTTCATTTGGTTCGTTCTTTTCCACGGAATGAATCTTTAAATTTCATTAAATTCCACAAATTAGGTAATTTAACATTCCTTAACATCTACAAGGTATTTTGATGAATTTTTTTTTTCTCTTCATAATACCACATATGCCCATAATCCAATATACCTAATCATATAAAACATATATAATTAAACCATGTATCCATCAGTTTCTTCTCCAAACTACCACTGACCACCACAAATCTGAACCACCGTCGATTTAAACCATCGCCAACCACAACCAACCACCACCGATCTAAACCACCGTTGACCACATCCGATTTGAACCATCATTCTGAACCACCATCGACCACGACCGATCTGAAGCATCGTCGATCACCGCCGATACCATCGATCTAAACCACTATTGGCCAATACCTTTCTAAACCACCACCGACCACCACCGTTCTAAACCAATGATCTGAACCACAATAGTTGGATTTTGATTTCAAAAATTTTCAAAAAAGGGTATTTTGGTCATTTACCAATATTTCATTCAAATTCCAAAGTGTTATTATGCGAACAAACAAAAAAATTTCAATTATTTTGGCATATTTCATTCCGATGTCTATCGACCAAACAAATGATCAAAGCTGATAACATTCAATTTCAGTTTCTTCAAAGTCAAATTCCTTTGACATATTTTATTTCATCAAAAAACATTATGCGAAGCAAACGCCCCCTTAGACACTTATGCATCATTGCATCATGCCCAAGTCATTTGCTACTAACATGAATCCTTGATGCTATACGAGAAAGATATCTTAGGGTAAAGTGCATAAAAATATATATATTTTAGGGTAAAATGTATCAGAACATAACGAAATTCGTTTCAGTTTTCAATTAATACAAGAATGTTTTTTTAATCATCTTATTTATATCACATACGTTTAATTCTTCATATGTCATACCAATTTCATTTGTCTTTCTCGCACAAATGCCAACTCTAGTCATTCAATATATTCATTTATTAAATAATTACAAGTTGATAAATACTCTAACAACTGATTATCTAATTATTATAACTTGTAAAGCCAAATATTATCTCATACAAGGTTGATATAATCACAATAAATTATGGGTTGGGTCCCAATGGTTTTATAATTTATCTTGGTTTTGGTCCCTACTATCTTCTATTACAAAAAAAACTCATGTTACATATTTTTGGTTGGTTTTGGTTTCTGCCACTAACGACAATTAACTTGCAACTATAAAGTCTGTCACATGAGAGCAATACTGTCAGTTTACATTTGAATGATGCATATCTGCCACTAAATTAGAACCCATGAAACTAAATCAAACCTTAGTTAAGACACTAATCCTAATTAAACCTCTAAAACCACATATATCTAACAAATTCGCTTGATTAGAGTACAAAAAAACAACCATTGAAATATTGTACGAACTAAATTGAACTCCATCAATTTGGATGGAAGAAACGACCCCTTGGTTCGGGAGAAGCCCAACTACATTGACTATAAACCAAATGCCAATAGCCTTTGTTGGGTTTTCATCGAGGGTCGTTAAACTATCGGTCATTGTTCACCATGGCCAGTGATAGATGGAGGTAAAGGGATGGGAGCAATCACCGATGAAATAAGGAAGATAGTAAACAAAAAAGTTGCCAACTCATCAACGAGTATCTGATCCATACGACCTAACAAAGATCAGAAGGAAATGTGAAGAGGGAACGGAAGAGTAGAAAATTATGGTTCTTTTCTAATAACAACTTTGGATATAAAATGACAAAAATGCCCTTTATACGCAAGCAAGAGTTACAGACCCATATTAGTAAAAAATGCATATCATGAGGTCTTTTTTGTAATAGAAAAATTATAAGACTAAATCTAAGACAAATTAGAAACCATAGAGACCAAATATGTAAATTTAGTCTTAATACTTATCTACTTTCACATAATTATTTTCAAAAGCAACCACCTCCAAACACCCCCCTAAAAGTAAAGTTGAAAACTACCCACTAACTTAAAAAGAGCCCAAACCCTATTTTTCCACCGCAAAACGCTCGCCGCCCTGTCTTAAGAACCCAACTTCACTTACGTGCCCTAAATTTCTCAAAGAGTCGGACCACCAAATCTCCGATTCCACAACTTATCTTCAATGGGTTCCAAGCGATCTGACTTTGGCGACGGCGCCAGTCCTGGGTTCGTCATATCTTCTTGTTTTTCGTTCTTCTTACATGTTACTATTAGCGAATTGAAACTTAAAATACTGATTGATGGATTCGTTGCAGGAAGATTTTTATTGGGGGTTTAGCGAAAGACACCACTATAGGTTAGTTTCTGTGTTTTTATGATGTGTTTTTGTAAGTTATTGAGAAACTGTATGTGATTTATTTTCTGTTTGCATGTATATAGATACGTTTGTTAAGTACTTTGGAAAGTATGGAGAGATTACGGACTCGGTTATCATGAAAGATCGACAAACCGGTCGGCCGAGGGGGTTTGGGTTTATCACATATGCAGATCCTTCTGTTGTTGACACTGTTATTGCCGAGACACATGTCATAAATGGAAAACAGGTGATAATTGTGGTGTATTTGCATTATCTTTGTTTATGTAGTAGAATTGCCAGTAAAGTTTGACAATTTTAACTTGAATTTTCTTGCTACAGTCTTTTTGAAATTGAAATTAGAAAACAATTGAATCTTTACTCTGAATATATGTAATGTGAGACTAGTTTGTAAGAGGATGATAAATATTCCAAAAAATACAAATTATCAGGTTGTATATATGTTTTGAGAGTCAATAAGCTCCATAGTATGGTTATTGATGCATCTTTAGGATTGGTTTGTAGTTCAAATTTTGTTGTAACAAATGCTTGTAGTTTTATGTAAATCGAATCATGTAGCATCCTTGTATCAGGAAGACCCTTTAAGAACAATATACTAGTTTTATGGGACCTACACCTACCCATTGTTATGTTGGCTTATAGCCAATTAGTCGCTATTGTCAAATTGAGTTGAATCTTGCCAGATATGGACTGTATATGGTGTTGATCTTTTATGCTAACTACTAATTTTTCTTGTATCCGAGTATCCGACAAACTATAATATATTCTCTATTCTCAAGTTTTGCTATATGTCCAGCTCCAACTGTTGGTTTGTGCATTGATGCTAGTTGATCATGACTTATCTCTGCAACTTATATTGCTTGCTTAGTTTCAAGTTGCAAAGCTGCAGCTTTTGGATTTATGCGTGTGATCTGTACAAACGGTTTCAAAGTTCCAGAACTCTTAAGTTTTCTGATTGATGATTAAATATTAAGTATCTTGATTTAGATGTGAATCAATGGCTTGCATATTTTTGTAACACAGCAATAAATAAATAAATAAAAGCCTCTGGATTTTTATTTGACATTCCACACTACACACTCAAATGAAAAAACGACAGAGCTGTGAACAGGGAAACATTAAATGGTATACTCCAAAAGGAGAACAGGTAAAAAAATAAAAGAAAAATGCTGAAACATAGGAAGATCCCGAGAGAACAACTAAGGATTAACATTCAAGTACTAAAAACTATTAGATCAATTGAAACATTAGGGAGCTGGAAATGGTGGAGGTGAACATTTGCATAAACAAAGATTCCATCGATATACCAGACTAGAAAAACTACCAGCAGCAAGAGATATGCAGCAATATGAGGGTTATCAGCTTGGAATATCACATATAGTTCAATACATGTGTAGCAAAGAGTGTTTCAAAAATTACATACTGTTTTGGATTTTAGGAGAATAAAAAACACATCAACATTCATAGAAGTAAGCACAGTGGTATGTCAAAATTATTTATAAATATGGCACTAGACAAATAACTACTAAGAGGCAGAAACTTGAATGTTAACAACAAATAGAGGATGATACCGATACCAAAGTTACTTTGGTATGGGGGATGTGGAACCAAGGTTAATTTTCGTCATATTTCTTCTGCTTTGATACCCTCTCGTAGGAGGTTCTAGTTATGCTATTACGTGTTAAATCTTTGTTGAATATCTAATTTGTGACACTATTTGTTGCATGACATAGGCTTGGTGGAGTTGGCTGTGGCCTGTGGCTACAACTTGTAGCTTCATAGCCTGCTTCCTCACTCCATCGTGCCTTCTGTTTTTTTTTAATATTTATTTATTGATGCATGACAATGCTGAACAAGTTCTCTGTAGCTTTCTGTTTTTCAAAATCTATGCCAGACTTAACACCATTGTTTATACTCCAATCATGTGTAATTTGGAGTTCATTGTTAATAGTTTTGTTACTGACTTGCTAGAATAAATATTTGGACAGGTTGAGATCAAGAGAACCATTCCTAAAGGTGCCGCCGAGTCCAAAGACTTCAAAACAAAAAAGATATTTGTTGGTGGGATTCCAACATCAGTTACTGAAGGTTAGCATAGAAAAATTTAAATATCTAAACCTCTCACATGTTTCCATTTTCTGATTGTATTTGATCTAAACCGACACTTTCCTTATTTTTTGTGTTCAGATGAGTTCAAAGGTTTCTTCTCGAAGTATGGGAAAGTAGTTGAGCATGAGATTATCCGAGATCACGCGACAAAACGTTCTCGAGGGTTTGGATTTATTGTATTTGACAGCGAACAAGTCGTTGATGACATTCTAGTCAATGGAAATATGATTGATATGAATGGTACACAGGTGAGTTACATCCAGGATCTTTCTAGCCTATTAGATGTTCATGCATGCAGTTATACCGTGCATGGAACTGAAGTATACACTTTCTATTTGTTGTTACATCTGGATATCCACGGGTTCATTTTCCAGCTTAATAAGATTGTAAATGTTGGTCAAAGTTACTTTTTTGTACGTGTAAATTGTTTTCAGGTGGAGAAAAAGACAGGTTAACATGTTTCTTTGATGTAGGTTGAGATCAAGAAGGCTGAACCAAAGAAATCCTCAAACCCAGCACCTCATTCATATAATAGGGAACCTAAGGGACGTGGATACGGCGATAGTTTTGATGGATTTGATGATTCTTATGGTGGGTACGGTGGTGGTGGTGGTTATGGCCCTTCTTATAGGTCGTTTGGAGGAATCCCTAGTAGGTTTGGGGACTACGGGCCATACGGACCTGGTGCAAGTGAATTTGGCAGTCGCTATGGTGACTTTGGAGGTGATTATGGTGGTTATAGGGGCGGTGAGCCACCTCTTGGTGGCTACTCTAGTCGCTTTAGTTCCTATGGTGGTGGAGCGTTTGGTGGAGGATATGGAGGGAGTGGTCTAGGAGGGTATGGCCGTGGTGGTGGCGGCGGCGGTTATGGGAGTTACAGTGGGCCAGGAGGTGGTGGTAGTTATGAGTCGGGTGCAGGTTCAGGTTATGGTGGTGCAGGAGGGCCATATGGAAGTAGGGCAGGTTATAGTGGTGGCGGTAGTCGTTACCACCCTTACGGCAGGTAGACATTATCCTTAGCTTCACTTGGATCTCCTTCACTTTTGGTTCAGAATCAAATAGACATTAAAATCCCTTACGGCAACAAGACACTCACTAGAAGATCAGCAGGAATTTATTGGCTCCATGCATTAGTGAATCAGAGTTGGCTTTTGCATTTAGCTAGATAGATAGTATGCATCATCCCTATATGCTGTTTTTAGCAAAACAATAGAAATGGAATCAGAAAACCTTGTTATTTGCGTGTACTTTTTGTAAGGGATTATCGTTTCTTAGATGTATGTTTATGATTTGCAGATCTTAAGGGTAATTTGTGTCTCTCAGGTTGTTGCTATTAGGCCACATCTTTTAGCTAATTGACATCACCTCATATAGTATGGTCTTTGAATATCTATATGATGAGATGTCTTCATGTAGGTCACTCTTTGTAGGTTGTATCAACTATTGTGGGACCTCTCCAGGTAATTGATGTAGGATTCTTCGCTTTTGCACAAGCAGCTCTTTTTATCATCTGGGGTTAGAGGAAATGTCTGTATACATCCTATTCCCAAACTCTACTTTCGAGTGGGATATACTGGGTTTGTTTGGTTTAGATTTACTAGCTTTGTTGGTGTTGTATAGCTTCATAACCAGGTTCTATTTATGATGCTGTTTGTGTGCATTTGGTACATGGGACAGGACAAGACATGATATAAACAATAACTTGGTGTTCTACGATTGACGTGGCATTAGACTGGGACAACATTTTTTCCCCACCAAAGTAACAAAAACTAGGGAGATAGTCAAATTGGTAAATCACTAAACTGCTCATGTCAGTTTAAAACTTCCATAATTTTTTCACCTGCCTAGTTCACTAATCACCTGTTCTGTCTTGTCTGCTTACCAAATGCACTTTCTTAACCTGAGCTTTTTTTTTAGCAAACTCCCTGCTTGTTTTCTGTTTTACCTACATGATTTTTTGGGTTTTCTTTTTCTAAGGTTGGATAGGAACTTGATTTAGCTTAATCTCTTGTTTCTTTTCTTTTCTTTTCTTAATCTTTTTGGGGAAATGATGTACTAAACTGTGTCTGGTCTGGGTGAGCACCGAGCAGCATTGTGTTGGCATTAGTCGCTTATTGAGTCTCTCGTGACACTTAAAACACGATCTTTTAGGTTATGATTAGAATCCTGTTAGGAAGGCCACTTGATATGTCTTGACTTGAATTGGCGCCGGATAAATGTGGAGCGCGTATCAACAGGCTCTATGTAATGCTTATCTTGGATGTATCGTTTTTGTTTTTTTTGGAGTTTATATTGTATGTATACATGAAAATAAATGCAACAAAATTTTCCATTTTGGAAACTGTTGTTTTTGGCATCCATGGATACAAGGGCTTATTGATGATAAAGCGTTGATTCAGGGAAATTGATGTTTTCTGTAATTAGCAGGAAACAAGTTCATGTGCAATAGATTTGCATATTTATTTAGGTCATTAGGATTTATATTAAATCCCACATGTTCTGTTTGAAGGATTCTTTCCTTGGAAATGTTTTAAAATATGTTAAAAACATTTGTTTTATAATAATCTATTAATAAAAAGATACTTTAATTATTTTTATAATTATTGTAATTTGTTTTTATAAATTATTTCTAGAGAATGAAATTCAGTTTTACGCAGAATTCCAAATCCTTTGTATGAATTTTAAAGGGACGTTTGGTTTCATGAATGGGGTTTGTAGGATTTGAGATTGAATTAAATTCTATTATTTTAAAAAATTATAAAAATAATTAAGTTATCTTTTATATTTAATTGATTATTAGAAAACAAATATTTTTAACATTATTATATACAAATATCACAAAATCCTAGGAAATTCTAGCCATTCCTGTAGGCTTTCAAAAATCCTATATTTGAGGGATTTTAATCCTACAAATCGACATTCTTGCAAACCAAACACCCCCTATTCTATGAGAAAGATAACAGGCGACAAGTCATGCAACAAAACGAGTCGTTTCATAAGAAAGGTCAAATGCAAATTTGTCAAATCATTAAAAATTGTGCCGGACTTGTGAACAAGAAAGATTTGTCTTTCAAGCATTTGGACTGCGAACGTGACCAGTCGCTTGGATTTTTAGAATATTCCAAAACAAGAATAATAATAAGAATGTGAAAGCATCCGTTTACAAGAAATGGAAAAAAAAAATACATAAAAAATTGGTCTCATTTGGTTCGTACGCCTCTGTATAAAAAATCTAAAGAAATTAGAATGGTCAATTCAAATTAAATTTTATTCGGCTGTTTACTTTGCATTGGAATAAAGTTGAATTTAATATATTCCATCGTTCTATCGCATGTGATTTAATCTAAATTCATCATTAATGTATTTTCAAAAAGACAAAATTACCCTCAAAAAACTGTAGCCTACTCGTTGATCTTTGCACTCTCGATCTTTCACCGTCGCCACCCCCACCACTAGTTGAAACTTTAGAATGTTTGATTTGATATGATTTTTCCGACAAACCAGTTGAAACTTTTTTTTTTTGGAAAGGGTATCTTGGGCCTAAACCCTAAACCCTAAACCCTAAACCCTAAACCCTAAACCCTAAACCCTAAGGCCCAGACTAATCCCTGACAATTAGGGCCTTTGACCCAGCTGCTAAAGCGTGCATCCCTGAGTTTATCCTCAGTGGCCACAAGTGCTGCTAATGAGGCTCGAACCCGGGTTGAGTGCTATGAACTCCCCAAGCCTTTACCACCACACCACAACCCTTGTGGTTAAACCAGTTGAAACTTAAAAATGTTTCATTTGATGTGTTTTTTATAATTTTCCCGACAAACCTATTATGTTACATTTGATGTGTTTTATATAATTTTCCCGACAAACGTATTTTGTTACATTTATTAGTTCATAACGTGGCATTTATAAGAAATGGTTCAAAAGGTTCTTTTGGGAACCTTATTATAGATTTAATGAGTTATATACCTTGTTTTTAGAACTAATAAATATAACATTTCAATATCTAATTTTGCAAAAAGAAAAAAAAAGGATTTTAAATCATTAAAGTTCGAGATGGTTATGACCTTGAAGAACTGGGTCTAGAATCTAGATATGAACTTAAGTCTTAACGAGGACCAATCAATGCCCGATTCATGCATCATTATCTACTAACATTTAGGTGTTGTTTGATAGCTTCTTAATGATGCCATTAAAAGTTAGACTTTGAATCGATAAAAGAGATATCTTATTTGACAAATCAAAATTGACCTCTGAATTGATTTTAAATTCTCTTAGCAATTCTATACCTATGGCGTTAGCCAAATCGTTTGGAGCCTATATTCTTACAAGACAAGAGTGTCGTTCACACTCTCATCCCCATTTCTATTTTTGGGTCCATCCTCTCTCTCTCACATGTGTGTGCGCGCACACACACATATATATATATAGAGAGACTTGAGACCATGTGTGACCAGACTATTTTTGTGAGACCACAAAAATAATACTAAACATTCACATCAAAAGACCGTGAAGGTATTGTAAAGGTAAACCTTCATAGTGTTTTTGTTGTGAAGGTTTGCTGTTTTTCATTCCTTCACAATGAATCGCTGTGAAATTTTAGTGTTATTTTCTGGTCTCACCGGTCTCACGAAAACAGGATGGTCTCACGTGAACCCAACTCTCTCTCTCTCTCTATATATACTAGATTCGCCCCCGTGTATTACACGGGGTAATTAAAAAAAATTAAATCATGCCAAAAAAACTTATCTTACAGATATGAATAATCAACGAAAATACGATGCTATGTCCGATAATATTTGATTTTCAATTTGTATTACAATAAAAATAATACGAAATAATATTTGATCTTCAACTTGTATTAGAATAAAATATATTTTATTTTTAGAAAGTTTAAATTATAGTCTAATTATAAAAATAAATAAATATTTTCTATTTTACTGTAAAACATCTATTGCATATTTAACAGTGGTTTTTGTAAAAGAACCTAATTTTGTTGAATTTCATTGACTTTTCAATATCAACAATCATAATCTATACATATATCAGGTTCAGGAGAAAACTCTAAATAAATGGAAAATCGAAAAACCACGAAGAAACGAATAAAAATATATATGAATATGGATGTCAAATTAACGAGAAAAATATGATCTTTTATTTGGTGTAGTTTATTTCGCTCGAATTTTGTTCATTTTTCGTATTTTTTCGAATAAAAAATAGGGGGTGGAGTTTTTTAATTTAAAAAATATTGTTGTAACCGTCTGTTTAATCATATACATCAGATCATCTAATCTAACGATTGATAAGATGTTTTTTAGTTTTTCATTTATTTGAGGTTTTCCCTTGAACCTCCGTCTATATATATATATATATATATATATATATATATATAGAGAGAGAGAGAGAGAGAGAGAGAGAGAGGAAGGATCATGCGAGAAACAAACTAATTTGCGAGAAGGCGAGAAAAAATGTGGGCCACATAATTTATTAATTAAAAAAACCATAAATAAAAATTAAAAAATAGTTTTAGAAATTAGGATAATTATCATTTTAAATTGGACAAATCCTTAAAATTCTTATTATATCTTTTAGATTTATTTATTTTTTAATTTCAATTATTTATTAATTTTTTTTCCTAAATATACTTTTAATAAAAAAAATTCACAATTTTAACCAAATATCACATGTGATATCATTATATGAATATTTATGCATATCACATATCATATTATACATCAAATGTGATAATTGTATATATTTTAGTTAATTATATGTGATTATGTATACTTCTATTTATAGATCTTTTTGTGATGTAAATATTATCACATGTGATAATTGTATATATTTTAGTTAATCATATGTGATTATGTATACTTCTATTTATAGATCTTTTTGTGATGTAAAATTATCGCATGTGATAATTGTATATATTTTAGTTAATCATATGTGATTATGTATATTTATATTTATAGATCTTTTTGTGATGTAAATATTATCACATGTGATTATGCGTCATTTATATTCAGACATATATTATCATATGTGATATTTACAAAAATCCACCTAGTGGGATCATATGTGATACATAATATGATGATAATATATCACATGTTAAACGAAGTTAATCACATGTGATTCAAAACGTAAACCTAAAAAATAGAGAAAAATGGTGAAATAAATAATGAATTAGTTATGGATATCACATATGATATTTGATGAAAATTATGATTTTATCTTGAAAATAATAATATAAATTTGATAAAAAATTATGAATTTATTAAAATTAAAAAATAAATAAATTTAAAAGATATTATGAGATTTTTAAGGATTTATCCAATTCAAATTGTAATTATCCTAAATTTTTTTAAAAAAATTTATTTATGCTATTTTTTAATTAATAAATTATGTGGCTCATATTTCTTCTCGCCTTCTCACAAATTGACTACCTTCTCGTTTGAACCTGCCCCTATATATATATATACATTACTAAATATCATCACGACATATTAATTTGTATATATTTATGATATTTAATTATATAATTAAATCCAAAAATATTCAATATTGGACTCATTTCGAAGGTATTGACGAAACGATTACAATAATATAATTTGTAAAAAATAAAAATGTTTTTTTCAATGCAATTTAGTTCATATGCATTATTTATGTTTATATGATAAGAGTCTAAAATGAAAAATAAAAAAGTAAGGGATTAAAAGTAACCACCTATCTAATTATAAGGGTAGTAAATGTAAGGTATAAATTAAAAAATTGAATTAAAGAAAGATTAAATAAGGAATGCATGTGGATTTGCTAAATGAACTTATAGTGTAAAATACGTCCAGGTTCATGTTTAGGCTGGAAAATGAAAAAAATGGACTTACCAGAAGGCGACACGTGTCCCTCTAGTTACTTAAATATTATATATATATATATATATATATATATATATAGGGAGAGATTTATTTGAGAAATGTTAAATGTATTGAAATAGAGAATTGATCCTAACCCTTATCTGGTCAACATTTACAGTTTTGACCGTGAAGCACCGGATAATTCTTTGTATGGTCTGTAGAAGATAGAGGGGTAGTTTCGTAAAATACGCGAGACGAGTTCATATGTGAACCTATGTGATTCGTATATGAACTATACGTTCATATGCGAATCGGTTAATTAGTTCATATGAGAATCAGTTAATTAATTCACATGTGAATCTGTTAATTAGTTCAACTGATTCACATATGAACCTACAGTTAATTAGTTCATATGTGAATCTGTTAATTAGTTCAACTGATTCACATATTAACCTACAATTAATTAGTTCATATATGAATCACTTAAAAGAGTTCAAATGTGAATTGCATTGGTTCACATAATCATACAGGTTTATATATGAACTTGTTCTGTATATTTGTAAAAATCACGAAACTGTCCTTCTATTTTTGGAATAGCAGCAACTTTTGACCAGTCAAAGCCGTAATTGTTGACCAGTCAAAGACGCAATATTTGACCAGTCAAATCCGATCTTGACCGTATGAAATGTTAGGATTACTTCTCTATTTCTCATACGTTTACCATTTGTCAAATGAATCTAAGGCTATATATATATATATATATATATATATATATGGGTATTTCAAGGGAGATCTTACTACTTTGTGATAACTATGAGATCCAATCTCATCCATCCATCCATCTTAATAATCAATGGTTTAAAATAATTAAGAAAAATATTAATTAAAAACACAATTTCAGGCCATTAAAATAGGTAAAAAGGATAAAAATGTCAAAAAACATTATGATTCAGTGTGATATAGTTTGGGAGGCCTCCTATAATTATGTCATGGAATCAGATACGATAAAATGTGATTTGCACGTTGTGTGATTATGAATCGTTGAAACTTTCTACATATTTATTTGGTGATATAATAAACCGTGATACATTGTGGTCCTACAATTTTAAAAGGAAACTGGTTGTGTTACAGCAAAATGGGTGTGATACACTGTGATCATCTTGCAAAACCTGATCTCCTTCATGATAGAATGATGGGAATATTGTTGCTAATTCTGTAGGTGGTGATACACTGTGACCAGTTGTTGGGTCATCTGAAGATTTGAAGATGACCTCCTGATCTTCCATCTTATATCATCTTACTTAGAATATGTTTGAGGTTCTTTTAGCATCTTGGTTTCTATACAAATGTTCGGTGAAGTCGAAGATCAGCCGAAGAAGACAGAGAAGGAGAATATCTTTCAAAGCGGATTGAAGATAGACTCCTCAGCCTAAAGCCAAGTATGCCTACTTGATCAACACCATTGGCCAGGATGGTGCCGATCTCAGTCTTCAGGAGCCGAAGACCTCTTCGGCCGAAGACCTCTTCGGCCGAAGACATCTTCGGAAGCCGAAGATTTCTCAATCTTCGGAAGCCGAAGACTTCTCAGTCTTAGGAGTCGAAGACTTCTCAGTCTTAGGAGCCGAAGACCTCGGAGCCGAAGACCTCTCAGTCTTCAGGAGCCGAAGAACTCTTCGGCAACCGAAGACTCCTTAATCTTCAAGGTCTGAAGATTTCTCCAACACATTGTACTTTTCTGACAAAGTATATTTGTGATATCTTGCATTGACGTGGACCTCATCTGAAGATCAGATAAAGTAAGATTTGTCTCCTACACTCTTTTAAGGAAAGGTCTCTACCATCCTCTGCAGGTCAACACTTCAAGACAAAACACCTCAAGACAAAAGGTACATCCTGTACCTTGCTGAAGACCTGTGTCCATCCCTTGCTCAACAGGTGTCTCATGCATTAAATGCATGAGGCACTATAAATATGATGGATGCTTCAACATGCAAGATCAACCAGCTCTACTACCTTCAAGTTCTCTAAGTGCCTGGCAACTTTCTCTCTACGAAGTTCAATTGTTTTCTAAGTGTTTTACAATTGTTCTTTATTCTCTATGTGTAAGATTGTTTGAACATATCTCATATGTTCTCTTCCGCAACAATCAAAGTTTTCTATGTGTAATTCTTGATTTCAAATCAATAAGAATTAAATTAAGTGAAAAACTGTGTGTATTGTATTCAACCCCCCCTTCTACAATACTTTGCTTGTTTATTTACTGCTATTTGGGACCAACAAGTGGTATCAGAGCGGTTCAGTTTAACTCAATAAACTAGATCCGCAATGGCAGCCTCTTCTTCTTCTTCTTCTTTGAAAAATGATTCTTCTCAAAACACCACTGTTGTTTCATACGACAATGGCTCTATAGCCAAACCACCAAAGTTTAACCCCAATAACTTCTTCTTGTGGAAAAGTCGTATGATACTCTTCTTAGAAGGAGTTGACAGCAGATATCCTACTATCTTACATGAAGGTCCTTTTCTTCCTAGGGTTTGGGACCGGTACAATGCCAAAAAGGCAGATAAGGGAAATGCTGATGAGGACTCTTCTGAGGAAGAAAGAACTCCAGCAAATGGGAGATACATTGTAAAGGATCCCAGCAAATATAATGATGAAGACAGACGTCTTATAGCTCTTGATACTAAAGTCAGAGCCATCATTGCCCTTTCTCTGCCTGATGAGGTCTATCACTCCCTTGTTAACCTTTCTACCGCTAAAGAAATGTGGTCCACTCTGTGTGTTCTTTATGAAGGTACGTCTGAGGTGAAAAAGAGTAGAAAGATTGCTCTCGTTAGAAAGTATGAACTCTTTTCGTATGAAGAGGGGGAATCTCTCTCAGACTACTACAATCGCTTTAACAGTCTTCTCAATGATCTTAAACTTGTGGGTCGCATATATGATAATGAGGAAGTCTTGTGCAAGTTCATGGACTGTCTTCCTGAGTTTTGGGAAAACATTTGTACTTGCATCAAGTCTACCAAGGATCTTGACTATATGCCACTCACTGCTCTTTATGGCACTCTCTTCAACCATGAGCAGACTAAACTGCTTAGGAAGTCTATCACAAAAGACATTAAAAGCTCTTCTCTAGCTCTTGTCAGTGATTCTTCCAAAAATACTGTGTGTATTCCTCGAATCACCTATCCCTCCGATTCTGACCGTGATAGTCAAGAGGACCCTAATGATCCTTCAGAAGCCTATCTTAGTGAGGCTGATGATGAAGGTGAGGAAAACTCCAGTAACCCTCATTTCTCTTCTAGAAAATCTAAGTTCTCAAGAAAATCATCTTCAACTTTTTCTAAAACCACTCCCTCTGACAAATCAAATGAGGAATGTTACAGGTGTGGGAGGAAGGGACACTTTGCTTCTGAGTGCAGAAGCAGGTCTTCTGATAAATCCAGACTACCCTCCTCTAACCGTACCTCCTCTAGGTTTGTCAGAACCAAGTCTAATTCTTTTCAACCCTCTTTTCAAAAATCAAAAACTTCTGCTCCTTCAAACTCTGACCGTGCTGAAAAGTACAAGGCCAAATACAAGAGAGAAAAGGAAAGGAATGCTCTGCTAGCCAACAAAGGAAAAGGTCTTTTTGCCGAATCTCATGATTGGGCAGATGAACCATCTTCCGAAAGTGACAATCTCTGCTTTATGGCTAAAATAGATGATGCTGATGATGGTGAAACCTCTTCCACCTCCATGGCTCTTGTGTCTGCTGAGTGCTCTACCTCATCCACTCAGGTACATCCATTTTTCTCTCTCTCTGATGCTGAGAAAATTGAAGCCTTTGACTCTTTGATCATTGACTTCTATGAAGCCAAGGATGCAAAGAAGAAGGCAAATGCTCAGATAAAATCTCTTTCTTCTCAGCTACAAATCTGTCTTTCTCAGTTAAAACACTTTGACAAAATCAAGGTTGAGCTTGAAGATTTGAAAACCATAAATTTTACTCTTGCTAAAGAGAAAAATAACATTCTTAAAAGGTTTAAAAAGGAGCAAGAAATTGTGAAAAGGTGGACAAGTTCCTCCAAAAACTTAGAAAGGATTTTTCAGGATCAAATAACTTGTGATGACAAGTCTGGACTAGGCTTTGGAAAATCTGACCTTGAACCTCCATCTGACTCTCATGTTCCTTTCTCTCTTCCCTCATTCTATGAATCTTCTGAAGAGAACTATGACAACTCCAAACCTTTGGACTCATCTGACCCCTCTAAAGATCTCAAGTTTGGAATGTTCATCAAAGCTAAGAGCATTGATTCACCTAATGAGAGTGAGGAAGCCCAAGACTCAAATGACCCTTCTAAACCCATTGTTGAGTCTATGTCTTCCTTAAAAATAAATGAGGGTTCCTCTTCTAAACCCAAACTCTCTAAGACTCCAACCAGAGATCCTCAACCTTCTTCAAGGAAATTTTCTTCTTCTGAAAAAGGAAAATCAGACGTTACCGATATTCCTCCCAAAAGGAAACTTCCCAAGGAAAACTCAAAGAAACCATATTCTCTTCATATCCCTAGACCTCTGATGTTGAAAGAGCTTCATTCCAAGACACATTCTTCTATTTCTTCAGTTGACTCTCGCAAAGGTATCTTGGGTCCTAAGCCTCTTGACTATCCTCTAACCTCTAAGGCCATGAAAATCAATATGACCAGTCATCACAAGGAAGGTGATCAAAGCTCCAAAAAGGTTTTTATCTATAGAAAGTGTTATATCTGTGGTAATACCTTTCACCTTGCTAAGGATTGTCCTATGGAAAGATCTGATAAAAATGCTTCCAAGGATTCTTCCTCTTCTTCTAACTCAAAAGGACCCATTTCCAAATGGGTACCAAAGAAATGACTTCTCTGTGATTGCAGGTGTTTGAGCATTAACAAATCTTATGAAGGAATGTTAGTAGGATATTCTTTCTCTTCAAAATCCTACTTGGTCTACCATCTTCAGAGGAAATGGATCTACTCATGTGAAGTTTGATGATCTTAAGTCATCATCTCTTCATGAGATGATGATTGGTGGATATCATCATGTGTTGGTGAAGATTCTCATAATCTTTCATCTAACTCAAATCCATATGTTTCTTTCACCTCAAACACAACCCATCAAAATGGTGACCTACCCATCTTCTCATCTCCAATCCCTAATCTTCAGATAGTCTTCTCTGAAGATCAAGATCTCTCCTTTCTCCCATCATTACATTTCACACCTACCGATCTCATTTCTCATCATATTACCTCTCCTTCCTCCATCATCAATATTTGATATCTCATTCTCGTCTCAACCTCAAACTTCACCGCAAATCATCCCACTTTCTCAACCATACATTCCTTCTTTACCTATTCCTGTCGATCTTCCATCTATCTCTCACAAAGATGTTCCATCCAACTCTCACCTACAACATTCCTTTCCTTCTCATCTACCGAACATTAAAAAAAAAAAAAAAAAAAAAAAAAAAAAAAAAAATCGGCGGTACTGTTCATCCGCCGAACATTTAAAAAAAAAAAAAAAAAAAAAATTCGGTGGTACTATTCATCCACCGAACATTATTAAAAAAAAAAAAAAAAAAAAAACTTTTTCGGTGGTACTGTTCATCCACCGAACATTTAAAAAAAAAAAAAAAAAAAAAAAAAACAAATTTTTTTTCGGTGGTACTGTTCATCCACCGAACTTTAAAAAAAAAAAAAACAAAAATTTTTTTTTTCGGCCGAGGTACTGTTCATCGGCCGAAATTTTCAAAAAAAAAAAAAAAAAAAAAAAAAAAAAAAAATTATAAAAAAAAAAAAAAAAAAAAAAATTCGGCCGAAGTACTGTTCATCGGCCGAAGTTTTAAAAAAAAAAAAAAATTTTTTGCTACCGAAGTCTTCAAAAAAAAAAAAAAAAAAAAAAAAAAAAAAAAAAAAATCGGCCGAAGTACTGTTCATCGGCCGAAGTTTTAAAAAAAAAAAAAAAAAAAAAATTTTTTGCTACCGAAGTCTTCAAAAAAAAAAAAAAAAAAAAAAAAAAATTTTTTTGCTACCGAAGTCAAAAAAAAAAAAAAAAAAAAAAAAAAAAAAAAAAAAAAAAAAAAAAAAAAATCTCTTTTCTCTCTCTCTCTCTCTCCCCACTCCCTCCCCCCCCTTTCGGCTCTCTCCCTCCCCTCTCCCTAGCCGAATCCCCCCCCCTCCCTTATACCCACCGAAAATCTCTCTCCCCACTCCCTCCCCCCCCCCTTCGGCTCTCTCTCTCTTCACTCCCTCCCCCCCTCTTCGGCCCTCTCTCCCTACCCGAACCCCCTCCCTTCGGCTCTCTCCTTCTTCCCTTTCCTCACCAAGCCGAACCCAACACCCCCTTAACCTTTTTTTTTCTCTTCGGCTCCCCTCCCCCCCCCCCCCCCCCCCCCCCCCACCGAACCTCACCTCCCCCTTATACCTCCCTCAACCCACAGACACCTTCCCCCCCCTTTCGGCCTCTCACACCCACCGAAACCCTTACCCACCAACACCACACCACCCAATTTTTTTTCTGCCTTCTCTCCCTCACTCACCTTTCCTTCGGCTCCCTCTCTCCCTACACCTACCAAAACCAAAAATCCTCTTATACCCACCGACCCCCCCCCCCCTTCGGCCCCTTCTTCGGCCTACCCTACCCACCGAAATCCCAAACACCCCCTTATTACTTCCTTATTCCACCGAATACATCCCAACAACCACCACTTATTTTTTTCGGCTACCATCCTTCCCCCAAGCCAACATTCGGCCGATTCCCCCCCCCCCCCCCCAAACCACCATTCGGCCGACCCCACTCCACCCCACCCTCTTTTCCTTTTTGTCTTTTCCTTTTTCCTTCACTTCCTCCTTTTTTTTTAATTATTTCCCTTCCCTAATTTTTTTACTTTCCCATTTTTCAAGACCCCTTCCATTTTTTTTCTCCTTTTTCTTACAACTCCTACCCCCTCTCACCTTTCCTCCATCTCTTCCTTATCTTACTTCTTCCCCATAATTTCCCCATCTCTCCCATCTCATTCTATATTTTCTTCCATCTCCTTACAATCCCTCACCGTTTTTTTACCATCCCCCCATCTCTTTCTTTTCTGTTAAAAAAAAAAAAAAAATAACAATGTTAAAAAAAAAAAAAAAAAAAAAGAAAAAGAAAAGCGCCCATAAAAAAAAAAAAAAAAAAAAAAAAAAACAAAGGGCCACTGAATTTATGAGTTTCTTCGTGTCTTTGTAATTTTTCTGAGTGTCAGTACCAATTTTTTTTTCTCTATGTGTTGGTGTCATCATCAAATAGGGGGAGAAAAAAAAAAAAAAATTGTTTGGTCTCTAATTGATTTGGTGATGACTCTTCGACCAACACTTAGAAAGTCATGAAGACCCTTTGAACAATGCCTCTCTCTACACCGATCGCCCTCTACTGCCAGGTATGTTCTCCTTCATAAACTCTCCCGATCTACAATGGGGCGATACTAAGGACACTCCGGTGTCCAAAGGTCCCTCAACTGTAGTGGACCCTTCTTCCCCTTTCTTCAGTGACGCCGGCTAGCACTAAATCCTCAACTGCTACTGGCACCGCTGCACTTGCCCAAATGGCCATACCACTGAAAGAACCCTCGGCGGTTACCCAGGTCACACCTCATACCTCAAAGCGGCGGCACTCTACCTCTTCCCCTCCCTCTCCTCTCAAGAGGCTGAGGAAGGTTTCAAGGGCCAAGCCACAAACTCCACCCACCGATTCTCCACAATCGGCAGGTGTTGAAATTTTCCCATTCGGGCCCGGGGACTCTGCTAAACCCAAAGCCACCTCCTTTGTATCCTCACAAAATGATACAATTGTAAAATTGGGGACCCTTATTATTCCCTCATCAACCTTTTCCTTGGTTGATAAGGATGACTTGGACTCCTTCCCTATCCAAGGTGCCTCTTCTCCACCTCACAGCCTATCACCCAGGATTCTCAGTCCTGATGCTTCTGCACGGTCCAAGGATGAATCTGCCCTTCCAGGAGCAGGTTCGGAGGATCCCGAAAATCTTCCAACTTCTTTCTTTCTGAACACCATTAATTAGTTGTGGGGGAGCATGAGCATCTTACCACTCAAGCTTAAACTCTGCTAAAACTAATGGACTATGTGATCAAAGCCACCTGACATTAGTTGAGGGGGAGTATGAATTGAGGGGGAGCATCCAACCACTCAAATTCAAACAATCCCGGCTACTGTCTTCTTCTGTATCTTTGTATATATTTTTTCTTTCTCATTCTTTATTCATTGTATTCGTATGTATAGCTATACTTTTCATTCTCTTGTAAATGTCAGATATACAAAAAAAAAAAAATGGTCTATGTGAAAAGAACCCAAAAAGAGTAAAGATGGGTCAAAATGAATTTATTCAGTACACTCTTTGTTCTATTCTTTAGTATGGATGTCATCCTCAAATAGGGGGAGATTGTTGGGTCATCTGAAGATTTGAAGATGACCTCCTGATCTTCCATCTTATATCATCTTACTTAGAATATGTTTGAGGTTCTTTTAGCATCTTGGTTTCTATACAAATGTTCGGTGAAGTCGAAGATCAGCCGAAGAAGACAGAGAAGGAGAATATCTTTCAAAGCGGATTGAAGATAGACTCATCAGCCTAAAGCCAAGTATGCCTACTTGATCAACACCATTGGCCAGGATGGTGCCGATCTCAGTCTTCAGGAGCCGAAGACCTCTTCGGCCGAAGACCTCTTCGGCCGAAGACATCTTCGGAAGCCGAAGATTTCTCAATCTTCGGAAGCCGAAGACTTCTCAGTCTTAGGAGTCGAAGACTTCTCAGTCTTAGGAGCCGAAGACCTCGGAGCCGAAGACCTCTCAGTCTTCAGGAGCCGAAGAACTCTTCGGCAACCGAAGACTCCTTAATCTTCAAGGTCTGAAGATTTCTCCAACACATTGTACTTTTCTGACAAAGTATATTTGTGATATCTTGCATTGACGTGGACCTCATCTGAAGATCAGATAAAGTAAGATTTGTCTCCTACACTCTTTTAAGGAAAGGTCTCTACCATCCTCTGCAGGTCAACACTTCAAGACAAAACACCTCAAGACAAAAGGTACATCCTGTACCTTGCTGAAGACCTGTGTCCATCCCTTGCTCAACAGGTGTCTCATGCATTAAATGCATGAGGCACTATAAATATGATGGATGCTTCAACATGCAAGATCAACCAGCTCTACTACCTTCAAGTTCTCTAAGTGCCTGGCAACTTTCTCTCTACGAAGTTCAATTGTTTTCTAAGTGTTTTACAATTGTTCTTTATTCTCTATGTGTAAGATTGTTTGAACATATCTCATATGTTCTCTTCCGCAACAATCAAAGTTTTCTATGTGTAATTCTTGATTTCAAATCAATAAGAATTAAATTAAGTGAAAAACTGTGTGTATTGTATTCAACCCCCCCTTCTACAATACTTTGCTTGTTTATTTACTGCTATTTGGGACCAACACCAGTGCTCTCATTCACTACAAATTCCTTGTCTTTCATCTTCTTAATTAGTCCCTCTATTGTTGATCACAGTTGTTCACTATTACTCGGTTGTTGAGCACACTCTGACTGTTATTCATGGGGTTTACAACCATATTATTACTCGGTTATTGTTTGCGGTTCTTGGTTCAAATTGACAATAATTTTCATCATGGTTTTAAATTGAATTTGAAATCATTGGGCCATACATTGTAACATGTAATAACCAGGCCAAAGTCAAGTAATTGTAAGATTGGGGGGTGTTGTATTCAAAGTCCAAGAGTTGAGGGGGGCTATGTGTAAAATGGCATTAATAAGGACCTTGACCTAGGGATCCTTCCATTTTGGTTCTGGCGACTGGAGAATAGAAGAATGAAGGGGAGAAAAAGGCGATTCCAAGTTTTGTTGAAGAGATCGAAGAAATTTCAATTTCAGAGGAGGAATTCATTGCGGTTGATTAAGGTAATTTCTAAACTCTCATGTCTTACATTGAGGATTAGCAGTCTGTTAATGGATCTAGGTTGGGGAAGAGTGGTTTTCCTATGTTTCATATGAATGATTAAAAATAGTCGGTTTAAGCAATGAGTTGATTTAGGGAAGTTATTGTTTAATTTTATTAGGAGTAGAAATCTTTTTTGGTTGCACATTCAAGCCCCGAGTTAGAAGTTTATTTGGGGTTGTACGATAACCCAAAATCGCCTCCGGGCGTAGTGGGACACCGGGTTGTGAGAACCCAGTCGACCCCGGGAGGCGGGGGACCGGGGTGGGTTGTGAGGATCCGGTCGACCCCAGGGGCGGGGGACCGGGGTGGGGGTGGGAACCCGGGCCGTGACCCCGGGAGTCGGGGGAGCCCGAGGAATGTGGTCATTCCGGTCACGAATTGACCGAGGGTCGGGGTCATCCGGGGTGTCTTGGGTAGGAAAGCGGTTGAGAGTTTTCTTATCTCTGTAGTGGAGTGTCTTATCGCTTTTGTCGGTGACCTCGTAGGTGGTAAGATTATTGTCGCGGGTTTTCTTAGCAAGGACCACAAGTGAGTTTTCGAAACTAAAGCTTTTTATGACTTTGAAAGCTAAGTTATACATGCGAGTTATTATATTTAAATGCTTTGTAGTATTAAAACAATTCATTTTGTGTAGAAGTTATTCTAAAGCACAACTTGTTTTACGTGAGCTTTATACATGTGAGTTTTTCTTGTAAGCGTGGTTTAAGCTTTTAAATTGTTAACTTAATGTATGCATAGATTGTTGTGAGCGGCCAAAGTCGGGGGGTGTGGCCCGCCTGTGCTCATACCGGGGTGTGTGTCCCGTTTATGCTATATGGGGGTGTGTCCCATCTAAGGCAGTATGAGCCAGACACGCTGTCACTTTCAGTGACGGTAGTGTGTGCCGGAAGTGAGTTTATAATGTGGTTTATTTTTACAAAGTTGAATGGGTTGATTTATTCAATTTTGTTTTCTGTAAATTGTGGTGGAATTATGTTTTGAGGGATATCACTAGACCTTCGGTCTAACCCTCACTCTTTCAAAAACTAAAAACCTTTTCAAGTCGTCGAGAGTTAGGCAACGCTTGCAAGGGTAAAGAGAAAGTCTGATCGGGTGCCGGTGTAGGAGACTGCCATTTAGAATGTTTTGTTCCTTTTAAAATCTCAGTTGTAATAGGTTGTTTTATTGCAAACCTAGCATACTTTAAAGTTCATGAGTTTGTGTTTGGGCCGTTTTTGGCGATATTTTCTTTATTAATAGACTGCATATTAGAATCTGAATGGGTTGTTATATAACATAACACCATGTATCACACTGTGTGACACCTCTTTGCAACACAAATCATATTTCATACGTTGAAATTAATATACACAAACTAAAGAACTTGCCTGGAGTTCATCGTTCTCCTTATTAGAATTTGGTAGAGAACCTGTATCATGCTCCATGCCAAAGTGATACACCATCATCTACCATCTGAAACCCTTCACTCTGTTCTTGATTGCAAGAACCATCGCTCTGTTCTTGATTGCAAAATCCTTCGCCTGGTTTGTAAGATGAAATTCTAGTATCAAAATCATTCCCATAAACTAATATCCATGTGATTTTCTTCCCATTCATTAGAACTACTAGATAATGATCCAACGAAATCTACATATTTTCCTCGGTCCATTGAAAGGCAGAAACAAGCAAATCTTCTTCCTACAACAAGAATGCATACTTATTCCTGAATCGAATTGTTGCACAGGAAAC
This sequence comes from Arctium minus, assembly GCA_954870635.1. NCBI lineage: Eukaryota > Viridiplantae > Streptophyta > Magnoliopsida > Asterales > Asteraceae > Arctium > Arctium minus. The sequence goes on from OX941080.1 coordinate 14,591,561, forward strand.
TTCATATGCTTGAAATCAAACTCAGATATGGATATGATTCAAAATCAATTTGTTGAGATAATCAGGGAAACATAATATTTGATTGATAACGCTTTGATTTTTTCTTTTACAAAAAAATTTGTTATATTAATTAATTTATCAAATTACTAATATATCCTCCCCTATTAATTAATTAAAAAAATTAATAAATTAAAATGATTGGATGAGAGTGGATCTCACAGTTATCACAAATTAGCAAGTTCTCATATGATTAGACCCATATATATATCATCTCTCTCTATTTTTCATCTTCATACTATTTTTTTTTAATTTTCATCTTTATAGTAAATAATTTTATATTTAAAAAAGTTATTGTGAGTCCTTGTGATTGAACACGATCGTTACCAGATAATCAAACAACACAAAGATATAGATTACCAACCTGTTTCGATTACAAAATGATGTATTACAAGGTTGATGTTCTTGAAGCTCACTTTCTCTCTTTTCTCTCTGATCTTTGTCGATGTATGTTGTATGTGAGAGTTGTTAGATTGTGAGATATCTGATAGATGATATCTCACCTAACATTACTAACATAATATCTAACAAGATATTATCTAACAAACATAATATCTAAAACTAATATCTAAATATTTAGGAAATAATAACTAATACAATAATTAAGACAACAATTAACTTTAACAATTATTACAAACTTAACATTAGACTAATATCGAGAGTGACTTTTCAGCTTTAGCTTCAGATTCCAGACTTCAGATTGTATGATCTTGAATCCAATAAATCTGTGATATAACAATCTCCCCCTTTGGATCAAGATCATTACTAAACGGATTTAGCAATTCAGTCTTCTCTTTCAGCTCAAAAGTTGGAATCTCCTTCTTCAGTTTTAGCTTCAGAATGCTTTAGCAAAGTATCTTCAAAGAAAATTTATCTGAAATCAGCATGTCTTCAAAATACTTTGATCTCTCGCATTTCTTGGTTTGCTATTTTCTTCTTCAATGTCTCTTGAGACATAACTTGTAATGGACATTTCTTCAAACTTTAGGTTCTCCCCCTTTTTGATGAAAAAAGCAACGCTTTCATCAAAACTGGCAGCAAGAAATGTCTTTCATTTGGAGCTTCTAATCCGTCAATTCAAAAGATATTCATCCAGATCTTTGCAAATCCAGACAAAATAATCGTGTAACACCTGAATCAACAAATGAATCAGTTAAAAAGCCTGTCAGTAACACAAAGTTACTGTGTGTAACAAATACACATTGGAAAGGAGATTTTTTTTATGTTGACTCCCCCATGGCTTCCATTCAATCATCGAAACACCACAAAGGCAATTTCTATAAACGTTATGACAAAGAAACAAATTCCTTGTGTGTTCGTGCTTGTGATAGAAAGAATTAAGCACAGATGATTGCTTATAGGCTCAAAATTGTGTAAACCACTGAGACAACAGTAAGTTAAACACATACTCAATGTGCATGATTGAAGTGCGAAGGTGGGGCAAACTTCCTTCTTTTCAATATCCAGATTTTCCAAATGAAAATCAGATAGCAAATGTGCTGCTTCCCCTTTGAAAATGTGAAACACTTTCCTGTTAAGAAGAAAATGAGTAGTTGGTGAGGTTTGATCAAGAGTTGGCATGGGCTAGTTGTCTGTTTCAATAATGATCACCAAAGAATTGTGAAACATTAGAATTGTGGTTGCCCGACTCAGAAAGTAGTTAGTGCAAAGTTGTTATATTCTTTTAACTATGTTCTCACACCCTCTTTCTTTTAAACATGTAGCTCGCTCTAACCAAACTATCTTTTTCTGTATGACTCATCACACATTCCACACTCATTTCTTTTCGACTTCTCACACTCAATCACTATGGATTAACTTCTTGGGTAGAAATCATTAGTTAAGGTGATTCCATAGAAGTTGTGTTAAGTCCTAGCACAATGAAATCCGATGTTTTCCTAGAAAGCATATGATGCTCAAAATGGTTTAACTTATCAGTTAAAGCTCAAAGATTAATAAGAAAACATTGAAAATTACACTTTCAAATTATAAAATCTGGTGAAGAATCGGAAAGTGATTTGAACATTTAATAACAATGTTTTCAATGATTGAAAGTTGTTCTCTTTTTAACCATATATGAGATGAAGATAAGGAATGATACCTTTTGAGTGCAATCTTACATCTCATGAAGTTAAGCTTAAAGTCATAATGATATGATCTTGTAAGCATCTCTCAAAAACTGCAAAAGTCTTATGTCATAGTCAAAGCTAATTTATTCACTGAAAATGAAAATGACAAAAAACAGTAAAACGATTAAAGTATGAGTTCTGATCAGAAATAATCAAAAGTCATATCCATACTCATTTGATTTGAAAAGCTCCCCCTAAAATCATGCATTACAAATTTTTTACATAAAAGGTAAATGCAGAAATTTTATGAGCCCCCCCTCAAAATAACAATGATCATCTTTGTAGTTTCTTCTCACACTCCCCCTTTGATCATGAACAGACTTACAAAGAACAGATATCTTGCGGAAATGAAGAAATGATGAAAAATTTACAATAAGAAACTTTAATAGGTAACCACCGATTAGGTCTTAAGATTTAGCATACCAAGCTTAGAGACAAGAAAATTGAATCTCTTTTCATCTAAGGGTTTGGTAAACAAATCTGCAAGCTGATAATCAATTTTTACAAAGTAAAGTTCAATTGTTCATTTTTCGACATGATCTTTTATAAAGTGATACCTGACATCGATGTGTTTGGTCTTTGTATGTTGAACAGGATTAGTTGTTATCGTGATTGCGCTATTCGAGTCACAGTATATCGAGATATGGTTGAAGTGAAAACCATAGTCTCTCAGTTGAGTTCTCATCCACAAGACCTGAGAACAGCGGCTAGCATCAGCTACATATTCTGCTTCGGCCGTTGAAGTTGAGACACATAATTGCTTCTTCGATGCCCAACTGACGAGTTTATCACCGATGAACTGTATATGACCTGACGTGCTCTTCCTGTCTAACATGCAACCATCATGATCTGCGTCTGTATATGCTGTTAGTTCAAAACTAGTATCTTTAGGATACCACAGACCAAGATCTGCAGTCCCCTTCAGATACCTAAAAATGCGTTTAATGCTAGACACATGGGATTCTTTAGGATTAGCCTGATATCTTGCGCATAAACATGTTGAAAACATTATATCTGGCCTACTGGAAGTGAGATACGTTAAAGAACCTATCATCCCTCTGTAAGTCCTAGCATCAACAACCTTTCCCGAAGGATCGGTGCCAATTTTAGTACCAGGTGCCATTGGGGTACCAATCGGTTTGCAATTTTCCATTTTGAACTTCTGAAGAATATCAAGAATGTATTTAGATTGATTGATAAAAATCCCCGTTGAAATTTTTTTGACTTGTAATCCAAGAAAGAAATTCATTTCTCCCATCATATTCGTCTGAAAACGTGACACCATGAGGTTTGAAAAATTCTTACAGTATTTAGGATTAGTAGAGCCAAAAATAATATCATCCACATATATTTGAATTAGACTGATATCGACTTTGTCCTTTTTCAGGAATAAAGTGGTATCGACTGTACCTTTTGTAAAACCTGACTTGACCAAAAATTTAGATAATACCTCATACCAGACGCGAGGAGCTTGTTTCAGTCCATAAAGTGCTTTGTCGAGAACGTATACATGATTTGGTTTCTCTTGATTGACAAAACCTTCATGCTGCGAGACGTAGACTTCTTCTTTGAGAATGCCATACAGAAATGTTGTTTACGTCCATTTGAAAGATCGTGAAGTTCTTGTGGGCTGCGTAGGCTAGAAACATTCGAATTGCCTCTAAACGCGCCACTGGAGCATAAGTCTCGTCGTAGTCTATTCCTTCCTCTTGCCTATATCCCTTGGAAACAAGTCGTGCTTTATTTCTGATAATAATACCATCTTCATCTTTCTTGACTTTGAAAACCCATTTCGTACCAATGATAGTTTTACCTTGAGGTTTGGGTACGAGTCTCCAGACTTCAAGTGCTTCGAACTGATTCAACTCTTCTTGTATTGCAGTCACCCAGTCTGAATCAGCAAGGGCCTCAGATACGCGAGTAGGCTCAATCTTGCTCAGAAAGGATTCATGCATACACATATTCATTGAAGCAGACCTAGTTTGCACCGATTTTGATGGATCACCAATGACTTGGCTTATCGGGTGCTCTTTGGTCCATTTATGTTCATGAGGGAGTGGATTATATGAATATATATGAATATTATCATCTAAGAATCCACTAGTACCTTCTTCAGGTTGTTCAGGAGGAATGATGGTTGCAGTTGAAGTAGTAGGTGCAGAAGGCTCAGCAGGTACAACTTGGTCCGTCTGTAGATCAGTCTGTACAGAACATCCTACTGATACAACAACTTCTATCTCTTCATTATTTGTCACAGCTTCAACTGTTGGAGTCGGCATTTGAACTGGATTTTCTTGCTGAATCGAGGAGTTGGATTCAATAGAGATATCTGAACTGGTTGGATGAGTAGTCGTTGATTCTTCCATCATGTCAACCACAACAGAGTTCTTCACATTAGATCCAAGAAATTCATCATAAAACAGTTCAAATAATAAATCTAAATCAGATAAATGATTAGTAGACGTTGATGCTTCATCTGATTTGATCGCTTGAGACGCAAGTTCTGGACTGATTTGCCCAGAAGCTAGTACTCCTGTTATCACGGGTTCTGAACAGACGTGTTTAGAAGCCATATCTTCATCAAATGTAACGTTAACGCTTTCAACAACATTCTTTGACTTCTTCAAGTAAACACGGTATGCAGTAGATGTAATGGAATAACCAATGAAGATGCCCTCATCCGCTTTAGCACTGAACTTGTTCAGACTCTCTCTGTCGTTTAGCACAAAACACTTACACCCAAATATATGAAAATATTTGATTGTCGGTATTCGGTTGTTGATTAAAGCATAAGGAGTCTTCTTGAATCTACGGTGTATCATGGAACGATTCTGAGTGTAGCACGCAGTCGATACAACTTCAGCCCACAGAAATAGAGGTAAGTCAGATTGACTTAGCTTAGTACGAGCAACCTCGACTAGCGTACGATTTCTTCTTTCGACAACTCCATTCTGTTGAGGCGTACGTGCAACAGAGTATTGATGTGAAATCCTGACAGATTCGAGATATTCTTCAACCTTTTTGTTCTTGAACTCTGTGTCGTTGTCAGTTCTGAGAAGCTTGACTGGTTTCTGCAGATTCACCTGGGTCGTCTTCAGGAATGTAATAAGAACATCGGGCGTCTCATCTTTTGAACGTAGAAATTTGACCCACGTGTATCGCGAATAGTCATCCACGATAACTAGAATGTACTTCTTTCCGCCTAAGCTTTGCGTTCGTATCGGACCACATAGATCTATACGCAACAACTCTAATGGAGAGCTTGTACTCGGTTCAGGTTTTGGTTTGTACGGAGCCCTCTTCATATTTCCTTTTTCACACGCTGCACACAAGTGTTCTTTTTCGTACTTGAGTTCAGGAAGTCCGTGCACTAATTTTCCACTAACCAGTTTGTTGATGTACCGAAAATTGAGGTGAAAAAGCCGTCGATGCCATAACCAGCTTTGTTGTATCGAGGCTTTTGAGAGTATACATACCTGCTTGTCAGTCTGGACGTTTGACAAATTGATTGTGTAGAGGTCCGACTTTCGAGTGCCAACCAAAAGTTCCATGCCTTCTTCAGTGCGAACATAACATCTCTTGGCTTTGAAATTGACCTCTAAGCCTTTGTCCCAGAACTGGCCTATACTGAATAGGTTGTGTCTTAAGCCTTCAACATAGCTCACTTTCGTAATCGTGACTCTGTCGTGTACCATATCACCATAACCCAGAATTGGTGAAAACTGATCATTCCCAAAACGAACTGTTCCGCAATACTTCTCTGTAAAGTTGGTCAACATACCTTTCTGCCCTGTCATATGCTTGGAACACCCGCTATCCAAGTACCACATATGACGGGTCTGCACAAGAGAAATTACGAAACAAGAGTTTTAGGTACCCACTTAAAGATGGGTCCTACAGTGTTAGCACATGTTTTAGGCACCCATTGAAATTTGGGTCCTTTCTGCTTTTGAGAATCAAATGAAGAATTTGAATTATAAGAGTGAACATGAAAGTGCCATACCAAACATCAGAATCTTGACAAGAAGCATAAACATGTTTATCATAATATGAAGACTTTCTAGCAGATAAAGATAATTGGAATTATTGCTTCATAGAGTATTGTTTGCGAGAAACAACAAGTTTTGGTTTCAAAATAGCAACATTAGCAATCAAAACATCTTTACTAGGCGTAGTCTTATTACAATCAACACTACAAAAAGATTTATCAGTCTTGTCAATCTCCTATTTTGGTTGCCATTGAGATTTAACTCCTATCCTTTGCTTGCTCGGATCTGAAACATTTGAAACTTGTGAGTTAGACTTTTGAGCAACAAACGAATGCATCTTCTTTGGCTTACCAGTAGTGATCGGTTTCTGTGAATGCTGAGATTTAATCTTACCTTTAGCATTCTTAGTGTTCACAGAGACTGATTTATCAACTTTCGTTGATTTTGCACCTTTTACAAACATACTGGTTTTTCCCAAGGATTTCATAACAAAATATGAATGGTTAGGAAGTTTCGCATTAAAGTCAAATTGATCAAAACAATCATTCAAACCATCTTCAGAGTTTAGAAAATCATACCCTCCATCAGTTAAACCAAACATGTCATCAGATTTTGAAGCCTTCGATGATTTAGAAAGAACAGTACTCTTAAGCACAGTTGAAAAAACTTTTTGTTCAATATCAATCAAAAGTCTTTCATCTGCTAAAGATGTCTCAAGTTCAGAAATTTTACTTTCCAAAATGAGAGGAGGGACGTAAAGTTTACCTTTAATAGGCTTCGCCTCCATTTCTTTTACAGAATAACTCTGAAAGAAGTCATTTGAAAGAGATTTCTTTTGATATTTTGGATCATCATTATAACTATTATTCAGCTTCGCATAATAAAATGGAAGGTGAACTTTAGATGATTTCTTTCGTTTTTCAGTTTCCTTGGCTTCATCCTCTTTAGACAGTCCAGTATTGAAAACTTTAAGATTAGGGAATCGGTGAGAAAGTCTTAAGAATGTAAAATCATAAAGTGCAGGCACTTCAGATATACCCTTTTTAAGGTAATGAGGGTTCTCATAACCAAGTCCCCAACTCTGTATTTCCTCTTTGGGTTTGTTTAGATGAATGGTTTGTTCAGTTTGACCCAATTTGTATAGCTTCTCTTCCCATGCTTTTAATTTTGCAAGTAAACATATGTTTTCTTTGGAAGTTGAATAATCCAGTTTCGTAAGCTCTTTGAAATCAAACTCACTCTTTCGCAATTTAGTCTTTTTTTCAGTAACCTCTTTAAGAATTATGGTCTGTTCTTTTGCGCTGGTGTCATTGTTTTTGTGTAAAGTCTCAATCAATACTTTCTTCTCAGCAAGGTCATTGCTAAGTTTCTGTATTGACGGGTTTTGTTCAATAATAACACCCTCTTCACGCTTAAGTTTCGACTCTAATTCTTGGAGTTTTAACATCATGGCATGCATTTGATTTAAGAAATCTGACTTAGTTAAATCACATACCTCTTCATTGTCCTCTTCTTCGGAATCAGCTTCAACTTCTATTTCCATCTTGCCCATGAAGCATAGATGCGCTGTCTCGTCCTTCTCTTCATTCTCATCTTCTTCGTCTGATTGATCTAGCCAGAACTCATCTTCTGCCATCAATGCTTTTCCCGCTTCCTGTTGCTTGGCTAGAAGCATTTTGTTCTTGTAGTAGTCAGAGTTCTGGACTTTGGGTCTTCGACAGTCTTTTGCAAAATGTCCAGGTCTACCACAGTTGTAGCATGTTGGAGGTTCTGGATGTTTGATCTCTTCTGCTTTATACCTTCTCTCTTCTGGCTTTCTCTCCTCTAATCTCTTTCCTTCAAATCTCTTTTCTTCAACCCTCTCCTTGTGAACATAGTTGCTTGGGCCTGATGAATACCTCTGACTGTTTGAGCTCGGATTTGTGTAGAACTTCTTTTGGAAAGCCTTAGTTAACATAAGCATAACCTGCTTTAGTTGTTCACAGTCGTCAGAGTCAGAGTTTGCTTCAACATCATCTGATTCAGACACAATCATCTTCTTCTTCTTCTTCTTCTTCTGCTTCACAACAAGAGCAACTGAATCATCAACTGTCTTATCAGACTGTCTTTTATCATCCATGATCTCATCCACCTCTTCTTCATTCTGTTTGAGGGTTTCATACACCTCATGAAGTGGAATCTCGTTCAGATCTTTGATTTGCTTCATCTGCCTTGTAAATCTTTTCCATTCAGGCTGGAGGATGCTGAGAAATTTGACATTCAGCTCTATTTGTGATTTATTGACCTTGTTCTTGCTTAACTCGTTTAGCAAGGTCACAAATCTGTCGTAAGTTTTTTCTAGAGATTCTCCAACTCTGCCTTTGAATTCTTCATAGTTGTTTAGGCAGTTGGATATCTTGAGCTGGTTCCCAACTTTTGAACCTAGCATCATTTTCTCTAGCTGATCCCATATCTGTTTGCCAGAGGCTTTATAGCTGTCAATCTTCACATATATTTCATTTGGAATGCCTTGAAGAATATAAGACTTTGCTAATCTATCAGCTTTTGCTCTATTTAGGTTTTCACCATCTAGATCTTCATACTTAAGTTGATATGGTTGCTCATCAGTTCCCTCTGGAGGAGTCCTCCAAACAGGTGCCATAACTCCTTCTTCTAAGGATTTCCTGATTAAAACACCCAAATCATGTCTTTCAATGAAGTCCATGAACCGATCTTTCCACTGCTCATACTCTCCCCTGAAGAGTACTGGTGGCTTTGAGTTAGTTCCGATAGCTAGGGCTTCTCTTCAAGTCATCCTGTTTGAATAATGTGCAAAGAGAACTTGTACTGATCGTTAGTCTAGAAAAAATCAGATAAATACTGAAAAATTTGACCAAGTCTGGAAGTGGCTTAAAAAGCTTAATTTGCGCTACTTGAAGGTGGCGCAAAAGTCAAACTTTGCGTGAGAAGTGGGTCGCGAGAACTGAAGTTTGCGCGAGAAGAGGTTGGCGCAAAGCAAAGTTTGCGTGAGATGTAGTTGGCGCAAAACAGGGATTTGCGCTAGTAGTGGGTCGCGCGAAATGAGATTTGCGCTAGTCGAAGGTCGCGCAAACTGAAGTTTGCGTGAGACGTGTATGGCGCAAAGTGAGACTTGCACGAGCAGTTGATGGCGCAAAAATGAGACACGACCGGTATGATGTATCAACCAGACTCTTGCGACGACCGGTGTCCTGACCGGAGAAATGTCGACTAGAGATGGTGCGACCGGGGTGATGCAGTCGACCGATATTATGTAGTGACCGGATTGGTGATCGACCGGGATGATGTGGACCGGGGTGTAGAATTCGACCGGGACCGGTGCGAGACCGGATTGAACAGTGCTTCGACCGATGTAGAGATGTGAGTGTGACCGGTGTGATTCTACGACCGGTGTTGAGACCGATGAATTTCGACCGGTGTGCGATTCTTCTTCGATAAATTGCTCTGTTTGCACTCAAATACACCAAACTAGAAAACGATTTACGACCCCAGACTTTGACAAGTTGATCGACTTGCCAAACACAACAACACACAACCTCTTGATTTTAATACAACCATTGTTTTGAGATTGATCGATGGTACAGTGTTTGAAAATGAAGAACACATAGACTTCTTGAATATTTGATTTTGATCTGGTTTATGCTCTAATACCAATTGTGAGTCCTTGTGATTGAACACGATCGTTACCAGATAATCAAATAACACAAAGATATATATTACCAACCTATTTCGATTACAAAATGATGTATTACAAGGTTGATGTTCTTGAAGCTCACTTTCTCTCTTTTCTCTCTGATCTTTGTCGATGTATGTTGTATGTGAGAGTTGTTAGATTGTGAGATATCTGATAGATGATATCTCACCTAACATTACTAACATAATATCTAACAAGATATTATCTAACAAACATAATATCTAAATATTTAGGAACTAATAACTAATACAATAATTAAGACAATAGTTAACTTTGACAATTATTACAAACTTAACATTAGACTAATATCGAGAGTGACGTTTCAGCTTTAGCTTCAGATTCCAGACTTCAGATTGTATGATCTTGAATCCAATAAATCTGTGATCTAACAGTTATGTATTGGATCATTAGTTATTATTTTTTTTATTCAAATTTTTTGTCAAACGTTAATTTTCATTCAACTCAAAACTCGGGATAAAATAGTAATTTTATGTTATTTAAACTGTTGATTCAAAACAGTTTTCAAACAATTATTTTCTATATGTTACTAAATCATATATACTTTCTTGTAATCAATTAATCATTCTATATTGAATAATCCCTAATGCTGCCAGACAACCCTTACGTTGTGTTCTCTAATCTGGAGAGAAAAAAAAAGAAAAGAAATGAATGGAAAAGAAAGGGAGAGAAAAGAAAGGAAAGAAAAATAATTTTTTTCATTTGTGTTCTTGAAATGGAAGGAAAAAAAGGAAAGAAAATAAAATAGTTTTTCATTTTCTTAAACAGGAGAGAAAGGAAAGGAAAGATGTCAATTTTATAAATATACCCTTGTAAAAATATATATTCTTTATAATGAAAGATTGAGTAGTTTTGTAATTTTAATAATTTTAGTAATTTTTTTAAATGGTTTTAATTTTTTTTCCTTTTCTTTCCTTCCCTTTCCTCCCATATTTGGGAGGAAAGGTTTGGAAGGAAAGTTATCAATTCTTTCCTTCCGTTTCCTTTCCTTTCTCTCCTAAAAAAGTTTCGAGAACACGTTTTTTTTTTTTTACTTTCTTCTCCTTTTCTTCCATTTCCTTTCCTTCCTTAAATGAGTTTCGAGAACACAAAATACTGATATAAAATTTCAAACAATTTTCTTTTTCAAACAAACCTATCATAATATTAAAGAAAAATCAACGCTTGGAATTCTAGACTAGTGATGGCCAAATGGGCCCGACCCGATCGATTAACCGAACCCGACCCGACTGAAAACCCGGCCCGGTGTCAAATCGGTTTGCAGCCCGAAAACCTAGACCGGTTTGGGTTTTTGGCGGCCCGGCCCGACTCGGCCCGAAACCGGTTCCCGGCCCGGTTTTTGGCCCGACCCGATTTTCACATTTAAAAAATATAGCCGTTTTCTAGCTGTTGGTATGTATTTTTTGACCCTTTTTTGGTGTTTTTTACCCCTCCAAACCCATATAAATACTTGTGTTGGTTATGGATAGTGACACCAACTTACAAAACGCAAAAAACGCATACAATTCTCATTTATCGGCTCTTGCTATATTCGTTTCTCGCAAGTTCTAGTCTAATATCTCTAGTTCTCTACTCTCTAGTCTCTACTCTCAAGTCTCTACTCTCAAAATGGCCGAACAAAATTACCAAGTTATTGCCGAGCATGGACGAAAAGCACCAATTTGGAACCATTTCAACTTGGTGATGCTCCACAACAATACAAAAAAAGCGAAATGCAAACGGTGTGGAGATCTCCTTGCGGCGGCCACAAATACCACGTTAAAGCGCCACTACGAGTCTTCGTGCAAGAAGTTGAAATCGGGTGACGATCCAAGTCAACCCATACTTGACAATTCCGGTCAAGTATGGTCGTATGATGCCGCGTTGGCCCGAGAAATGCAAATGAAATGTGTAATTCAAGTGGGGTTGCCGTTCGGACATTTCGACAATACTCACATTACGAACATGATCAAACTCTCGCTCCAACCACGCTACGTGGGTTCGGTAAGTCGTCAAACTCTTAGACGTGATGCTATAAAACTTTGGAAAATGGCCAAAAAAGATACGCAACAGACGTTTTTATCATTACCTAACAACATTTCTTTAACGTGTGATATATGGAGCGCACCATTCGGATTGCCACAATCTTATATATGCATAACGACACATTGGATTGTGCCGCAATTGTGGCAATTATGCAAACGTGTAATCACGTTTGAGCACTTTGGTTCGCCACATTCGGGTGAGCATCAATTTAGTATAGTTATGAGAAATATTGAATATTATAATTTAACTAATAAGGTTATTAATATTTCGTTTGATAATGCTAGTAATAATACGTTATGTGTGGACAAATTAAAGTTGGCTTTATCCCCTATTTTAAATGGAAAATTATTTCACACACGTTGTTGCGCACACATAATAAATCTAGCCATTCAAGACAACTTAGTAGTATGTAAACATTCTTTAACTAAGTTTAGGCTTATGTTACACCGAATTTTCACAAAAGGTAAAAGCATGCAACAAGCATATATAAAATATTGCAAAGATGTCGGTTTTAAAGCTTTGGGACCGACACATGATATGGCGGTTCGATGGAATTCGACTTACAAAATGATGGATAATTTATTAAGACAAAAACTATATTCACGCATTTTATAACATTCAATACCCGGATAACACGATATCTGAATATGATTGGCAAATGCTTGAAGGCTTACATGATATTTTGGGCGATTTCAAAACTGCAGCAACTTTGTTATCCTGTATTTATTATCCAACAAGCCATTTACTTTTAAATCAAATATATATTTTGGCAAGTAAAATTTCTCAATACGAAGAACATTTCAACTTTCAAAACGTGGTAGCACCAATGAAAACAAAATTGTTAAAATATTTTAAAGAGACCCCCTTCAGTTTTCTTTGTGCCGCGGCATTAAATCCGTATTTAAATGTTACGGGTGCCGAAGTTTTAATACAATCAATATGTGTAGCGTTTGATTTGGATACGGCTACAAATTCTTCTTTTTCAAGGAACCGCATACTACAATTTAATAATGATTTTCATCAATTATTTGATATTTATAGAATTAATTATGGGGGAGGAAGCCAACAAACCCCTACAACTCAAATGTTTTCACCAGGTTCTAGTTCTAGTTCTCGTGGGCGAAACCGGTTCGACTTAATGGCAAATTTAATGAACCTGGTTTTAAATGAATCTAGTAAAAAATCTAGATTTGATGGAGATAATTTGAGTGAATTCAATATGTACATACATACTAATTTTATAGCGGCATCCTCCACAACCGTCAACGATGTTTAATCACTAGATTTATTAGAATGGTGGAAAGGTAAACAACCTCAATACCCGGTTTTGGCATCTATTGCCCTTGATATACTAACAATCCAAGCTAGTACCGTAGCTTCAGAGTCCGCCTTTTCTCTTAGTGGCAGGATCATATCGGAGCGTCGGTCAAGATTAACCTCGGAGTCGGTAGAGTGCTGCATATGTTTGAAGGATTACTTGGATGGCCAACAAAGAATTCAACATGAAACAAGCCTGGAGGCGGATATAGACGATGTATAATTAAACTTAGCCAAAAATGAAGTTGACGAAGGACTAAGTACGCCGGGAACCGTAACCAAGGACGATGCTAGTAGTGCCGATGGCGTCTCACGTTACGACGATGAAGAAGAAGAACCAGACACCGACCACCTTGATGATAATACGACTGTTGATCGACTGGAAAAGTACGGAACTCTTGAAGACTACAATCCAGAGTATAATCCATACTATAATCCATACAATTACAATCCATGGGGATGGGGTGAGGGTGGGAGTTCGGGAGCGGGACCTTCGGGTTCGGGTTATTAGAATTTATGTATTGTAAGTTTGTAACTTAAAATTATATATAAAATGTATTTTTAAAGTGTATTTTAGAGATTTATTATAAATAAAACGTATTTTTAAAGTGTATTTTAGTGATCCAATCAAATTTTTATTTTTTAAAGTTTAGTAATTAATTATTATATAAAGGAAATTATAAAAAAAAAAAAAAAACGTAACCCGATCTTGGCCCGGTTTTGGGCCCGGCTCGACCCGGTTTTGGTTAAACCGGTTTACCCCAAGACTAACCGGGCCACCCCTTTTCGGGTGAAACCCGGCCCGAAGTCCGTTTGGGCCCGATTTTTGCTTTCACTGTAGAGGCCCGAAGCCCGTTTTAGCCCGACCCGGCTCGGTCCGAGCCCGATTTTTGACCATCACTATTCTAGACTATAAACTAACAAAGACTTGGTTCTGTGTATACGTGTCAAAGACAACATTTAATATTTGTGTGAAAATAATAATATTTAAAAGTCAAACCAATATTTTTATGATTAGATATTTCTATTATATTTATTTATCATATTGTTTGATTATACATTAATATCTATTCTATAAATAAAAAATGGTATGAACCTACGTCAATACTGCAAATGAGAAAAAATAGTTTTAAATATATTGCAGTTTTTTATGCAACATAGATTAAAAATGTATTGTGGTTTGTTATATGAAAATGTATGTTCTTGAGTCTTTATCTTATATAATTTTATAAAATTATTTATAATTCACATTAAAAAACTTATATGATTGATTCATTTATTATAACAAACTAGTGTTTTTCACCGCGCGTTGTGCGGTGATCGCAATCTACTTTAAAATGTACAATGATAAAACTGGATATAAAAAAAATATCATTTACAATTTAGCTTATAAAGATTGGTTTCAAAACTATTTGATTATGGAATATGTTGGATATGCACATTCCAAGCAATACATCTTATTTGATCTTTGTCGAAATATCGGAGCAACCTTTATCCCCTCATATTGATCCCTTATTAATCCATAATATTTCAAATTAATTAAATATATTGTATACTGTCATATGTCTGAAAAGTTACATGTAACATTTTATATATAGAAATTTCTTTTATAAATACGTGAACATATATACATAATAGCACACATCATATTGAAGTCCTTTGAAAAAAAATCACTTTTTGACATATTCGAAGGAGTGACCGCAAATTTTTCAGACCAATATAGTTTTAAACATGATTCAAAACCATGCTTACATTTTCTTAAATTCTTGATTTCTCAAATGAAACACTAAAAACATTTATTTAATAGATATCAAATCAAGATGTGAAACTAAAAATGTGGATTTTACAACCCCTTTTAGCAAGAAACTTAGTGAGAAAAAATCAAATCTAGTAAGACATATAAGAGATAAAAGTATTTCATTTATATATTGATTATAATAAGTTTTTTTAATTGTCCTAACTATTTCATTTACATATATATATTGATTATATATATTAATTGTAATAGATTTCAATTTATTTATCATATATATTAAAAAGTATTAAGTTCTCATAAGTATTTCATTTATATACATTGATTCATAAGAGCATCTCCAACAACTTTTCTATAATTTCTCTAAAATAGAGAACCAAAAGTGAAAATCTCTAAAATGTATTACATTCAACTCCAACAATTTGTTATTTTAGAGATTTCAAAACAACTTATATTATTATAATATTATCTAATTTATCATCCCAATACACTTTTAAAAGAAAACTTAATATAAAATGATAAAAGCTAAATCTCATTGGTGAGAATGAATAAAATAACCATTTATCTCTCCTACCATCAAGTTTTAGAGAAATAAAGTTTGGGGTGTTTCGAGAAAATAAAGTTATTCCTCATTTTTATAAATTGGGAGTTTACTTACTATTCACGTTTTGGGTGAGTTGGGGTTGAAGTTGCCTTGCAAAGGAATGTCTATATTGGTTAGTAGCCAGATCTGTATTAACCAGCTATCCGAAGAGCGTACTGGTACGCCATTGGAAGGACGGCCTTATCAAGATCAGGAATGGATCATTAAGAATATTGAGAATTCGTTGGGGTTTGGTGTTTGTCATTGGTTTTGAGTTCAGAAACACGGGGATCTGAGGTAAATTGGCCGGTCTGAAGTTGAGGTCACAAATTACCCTAGAGGTAGTACGTGTCGCCCAAGGTTGGGAGACAACCGTAGTCTTATGGGTAAAGACTGCTTTAGCGAGTTAAGTGTTCACTCGGATATAAGTGTAATGTGCCAAAGGGGACATTTGTCATGAGTAGCAACATAAGGTTTATCGTGGTTGTTCTGGCAAGTGGTTTAGAGACAACTTATATTGCGGGCAACGTTAAATGGGGAACTAGATTTCGAGGACAAAATCTCTTTTAAGGTTGGGAGGATTGTAACACCCATGATTTTCGATAAATAAAAGTCACCCCGGACGTTTTTGGAACTTGAAAATGGTGGGATTTTGTGGGGAAAACATTATTTAAAGTCCCTTAGAGTATCGGGAGTGTTGGCATTGAAAAAATTGAGTTTCGGGGCTTGGGAAGGGTCTCGCGACAATGTCCGACGACTATGACAGTGTCATAGTCGCACTGTCACAGTCGCATGGAAGGTACCGAATGCTGGAGCATTGCTGCAACAATGCCTTGCGACATTGCCATGGCATTGTCGCCTGGCAATGTCACCCCCAGGGGGCTGGTTGCTGTTAAATGCGAATTTTAAGCCATTTCTTCATCCTTCACTTCCCATTCATCCCCATACACTCTCTAGAACCAACCAAAGTCATGTGTGGCGATTTTGGGTCATTCTTGGCTCAAATTCTTGAGTATTACGGAGGTAAATCACCATCAAGTGGCAAGATTGGAAGCTTTGGTGAAGGATTCACCATCTCCACCTTCATCTTCAACCTCAAGCTCATTTTTGGGTTTTCTAGGTTTTCATCAAAACCTAAGTGGTAAGTGTATCTCTTCCATTTCTAAACCCTAATATAAGATATAAATGCTCCATTGATGATTTCCTAAGTATTATGTTTCCCCATTTTCGGTTTGGAAGATTTTGGAGGAGTTAGGCCAAAATTAGGGTTTTGGGTATAAGTTGAGGTTTTGATGTAAAATGGTTGGGTATGTTTATTTATGGTTGAAATTTATGGATCTAGGTTTTTGGAGGTTTTGGCTTGAAGATCTAAGTTTCTTCATGAAAGCTCAAAGTGGGTAAAATCTAGATTTAGCCTAAATCTAGCGAGTTGAGTTCAAGTTGATTTGTGAAAACGGTGTACATGCTAAAATGTTTATTTTAAAATGTTTGTGTTTTACCTCAAATTGTTAACTGCTGATAAGTTTTGGTTATTTTGAAATGTTTAGTTTTATAAACATGTTGAAACACCCATTTTGGGATCTTTGGGAATGTTGGTAAATAAATCATGTTGAAATGTTTCTTTGATAATTTTACATATATAATTGGAGTTCAATTGACGTAAATGTCATTTTGTGTATTTGATCTTATAAACCCTTTTCAAAAAATGCATATTATTGTGTTATGAGGCATTTTGAAAACATAAGGGTATGAGTTGTCTCAACCAATGATGAGATTTTAGTTAATTATACTTTTGGCCGTGTTTGCATAATAGTTGGTCAAACGTGTTTCAATATTTAAATCGGCTTTCATTTTGGGTATTAACGTAAACTGTTGTGTCGTTGGCTCGGTTTTGACTAAATGTAGTCTTGAGGACATTTGTTCGGTAAAAAAACAGTTGTGGAATTTTTGGAGTATGATGGCGATTATTTCATGCCATTGGGAGTTACATGTTTTGGGAGCTTTGGTCTTTCAATTGGAGTCATGTAATGTTAGACAGTGTTGTAATGGATCCATAGGCACGTAAGTCTGTCTGTTTTGTAAAGCCTGAGGTTTTGGGTTACATTTAGTGACCGTTTGGGTTTGCTAGCGAGTAGGCAATAGGTGGCTCGAGCCTCCGAGTTGTAACTCGTCTAGATTGGATAGACACCCATGTCTGTAAGTCCTTGATGTGGAACTCGACGGAGTATGGCCAGAGGCATAATCGGTCTGAGGTTGTGATGTCGGTGGTGGCATGGGAACTAGGATGTCGGGATGTGTGGTGAAATTCAATAACATCACGGGTGGCCCCATTCACGTGTTCTCGCCACCCAAGATGGAAACGTTTAGATGACATGCGAGGAAGTTGTATGAGCGGCCTACTTGCATGTTTCTCTATTCTCAACGTATACGGGCCTCTCCGTCGTAGATCCGTGGTATTTTCTAAAGTTAATGTCGTATTTTTTACCAACTTTGGTTTGTGTGGTCGACGATAAATGATGACTTTAATATTGGGTCTTTTCTACGTATATTAAGGTTTGAATGGAATACGTCATTTCCACGTTTCGGTGTTTAATTTCGTCCATTTTATGGTCGTGTGAGTTTTGGGTCTAATGTCCATGTTCACGGAAATATTTATTTATATAGATTTTCATTTATGGTTTATAAGTTGTGTAACATGATCCACCCGTGTTGGGTATTTCGAGATATAACATTTCTACCCGCGTTTTATAAAATTGGGAGTTCTCTCTTTATTCTCATTTTGAGCAAGTTACGGGTTAAGTCTAAGTTTACGAAAGAACGTTTTATATTGGGATCTTAGTCTGTAAAACAGTTTGGTTATCGATTAACTCGGTGTCTCTTTCGTTTAAAATGCATATTTATTGGTAAACGAGTCGTTTTCATAAGCGGAGCATATCATTTTGAAAGATTATGATTTTAATGGCATTCTTCTTTCTTTAAACGATTTATTTATATATGTTGAAAACTCTTGAGCTCACTAGGGGTTAAGCCTAACCTTTTTATTTGTCAGCATGTGCATCAGGTTCCTGTTGGGGGTTTGGATTCTAGCAATTCTATGAAGAGTTGAGCCTTAGCTTTGTGCAAGTGTAAGTAGTTGGTGAAGTCTTCCGCAGTTTGAAGATAGTGACTATTATGGGGTTTTAGTAGCACCCGTCCTTATTATAGACTGTATGTATAGAATGAAATGTGTGTATTGAGGTTAAATAATAAATTGTGATTTGGAGATGTATCATTTATCGATGTATTTAGAAAATTTTAAATTAGTTGCTATTTTCAGAATTGAGGGTGTTACAACGTGGTTACGAAGGAAGGAGTGAAAGTGGACCCTGCGAAGATCGAGGCTACGACGAACTGGGAACCTCCCAAGAGTCCGTCAGTAATCCGAAGTTTTCTAGGTTTGGCGGGATACTACCAGAGATTCATTCAAGATTTTTCCAAGATAACTTCTTCATTGACAACTCTAACACGAAAGAACGTGAATTTTGTATGGACCGAGAGTCAAGAGAAAGCGTTTCGAACTCTACAAAGGAAGATTTGTGAAGCTCCAATCTTATCTCTACCCGAAGGGATGGAGGACTTTGTGGTTTATAGCGATGCATCAAAGATGGGCTTGGGTTGCGTTCTAATGGAAAGGGGTAAGGTAATTGCGTATGCGTCGAGGCAACTCAAAGTTCACGAAGTCAACTACCCAACCCACAATTTGGAATTGGTGGCGGTAGTGTTTGCTTTGAACTTGTGGCGACACTACCTCTATGGCAGGAAGTGCACTATCTACACGGACCACAAGAGCCTGAAGCATATTTTTGATCAAAAGGAGCTGAATATGAGACAACGGAGATGGTTAGAGTTATTAAAGGATTACGATCGCGAGTTGCTTTACCATCCGGGTAAGGCAAACGTCGTCGCTGATGCTCTCAGTCGAAAGGACTACGGGGGAAATCCTAAAGCCACTTTTGCACGAATTGAATTAGCTTCAACCCTCATCGATCGAATTAAAGCGTCACAAACCGAAACATTGTTAATGGAGAACCTCAAAGAAGAGGTCATGTCAAAGCAACATTTACTTTTGACGGAAGATAGTCGAGGAGTGAAACTCTTCAATGGGCGAATTTGGGTGCCGAAGGTCGGAGGCAATCGAGAACTTCTTCTCGAGGATGCCCACAAGTCAAAGTATTTTATCCATCCGAGAAGCACGAAAATGTACCGAGACTTAAAGTTGCATTATTGGTGGCCGGTCATGAAGCTTGATGTGGCGCGCTACATGGAGCGACGTGTGACCTGTTTGCAAGTAAAGGTCAAGCACCAACGACCTTATGGAAGTATACAATCCTTGGAGATTCCGGAATGGAAGTGGGAGCACATCACGATGGACTTCGTGACGAAATTGTCAAAGACTTTGCGAGGTCATGACACCATTTGGGTGATAGTGGACCGTTTGACCAAGAGCGCTCATTTCTTGGCCATGCGGGAGACTTTACCTATGGACAAGCTGGCAAAGTTGTATATCGATGAAGTGATATCACGACATGGTGTGCCGCTATCTATAGTCTCGGATCACGATAGCCGGTTCACGTCGTATTTTTGGGATGGTTTGCAAAAGGAATTGGGTACACGTGTGAAGTTGAGCATAACCTATCATCCTCAAACTGACGGCCAAAGCGAGAGAATAATTCAGACACTCGAAGACATGTTGAGATCATGTGTGATTGACTTCGGGGGTAGTTGGGACTCGCACCTACCTTGGTGGAGTTCGCGTATAATAATAGCTACCACTCGAGTATTGGAATGATGTCGTTTGAAGCATTGTATGGTCGCAAATGCCGAACTCCCGTATGTTGGCTTGAAGCGGGAGAAAAGCGGTTTACCAGGCCCGAGATTATGCAAGAGACGGCGTACGAAGTGAAAAGTATACGTGAGCGCTTAAAGGCGGCTCAAGACCGGCAGAAAAGTTATGCCGACAAGAAGAGGCGGCCGATAGAGTTCCAAGTGGGAGACCGCATTATGTTGAAGGTGTCCCCTTAGAAGGGGATTATTCGGTTAGGAAAACGAGGGAAGTTAAGTCCCCGTTTCCTTGGACCATTCACAGTGCTTAAGCGAGTAAGGCTTCAAGTCTACCAGTTGGGACTCCCTCCGGAGATGAGTGAAATCCATAACACATTTCATGTGTGCTACCTGCGTTCATGTCTAGCGGAGGAGGAGAGTGTTATTCCACTCTCCGAGATCCGAGTTGATGAAGGAAACCGTTGCATCGAAGAACCCGAGGCGATTTTAGAAAAGAAGACGAAAAAGCTTCGTCACAAAGAGGTCACGTTAGTAAAGGTTCAATGGAAGCACCATTGGGGTGCGAATGTGACTTGGGAAGCCGAAGAAGATATGAAGTGGAGATACCCTCATTTATTCTCCTAGCTTAGATTTCGATGACGAAATCATCTTCAAGTTGGGGAGGATTGTAACACCCGTGATATTAGTACGTCTCTCCTGAACACCTCTTTAAGTATTATAGTTCGTAAACGGATTTTGTGTAGTTTTACGAATCTTGTGTTGGGATCGATAGCACCTCGGGTCAAAAATGGAAGAAACGGGGCTTCGGTACATGCGGGGCGATTGTGCCCGCGATTGTGACAATGGTCACTCTCGCGGGGCACAAACGTGGGGATTGTACTGCGAATGGGGAATGGGTCGCGACTGTGTCACACGATTGTGACATCAGTCACTATCGCACGACACTGGCGCAGAAGGTGTACCGAGAGGGGGGGGGGGTACCTGGCGCGACCTTGCCCGCGATTGTGACAGATTTCATAGTCGCCGGTCACTATCGCGAGCGGGCCAAGTCTCATTTATTTCATAAAATCGGACCTCTCACCCTCATTTCTCATTCTTGTCTGTGTTTGGCCGGTTTTTAGAGAGGAAAAAGGTAGGCCACCTCTGTCTCTTAATTCATTATCTTGGGGAAACCCTCTAAGTGATGATTAATGGTTTGTGTAGGAGATCCTTGCATTTATTAAAGGGTTCTTGTGGTTCAAGGATTCAAGCTCTACATCTTCCTTCTTTCTCTCAACCATCAAACATCTAGGGTGTCGGTCCAACAATACTTATCAAGTTTTATATCAAACAACACATTAACGATTACCAACCTGTATTGATTAATAACAATGGTTACAAGGTTCGGTATTGATCGATTGAAGCTTTTCTCTATGTGTTCTCCCTTTTTCACCTTTTGTGTGTGTTCTAATCTTATCTGTGTTAGAGAGAGTTGTTGAGAGATCTGATATGATATCTAGCTTCTAAGACACACTACCTAATCAACTTGCAATATTAAACTATTAAACTAAATAATATCTAACATATAAGATATTATATAACTAACTAATATCTAACTAACTTAGATATTAACTAACTAAATTAACTAATAACAATAAAATACAATAACAAATAATTACTTTGACATTTATTACAAACAAACATAGACTTTAATATCGAGAGTCGACGTTCCGGCTTTAGTTTCAGATTGCGATCTTCAGTTTGGATGATCTTGAATCCAATAGATATGTGATCTAACATAGGGTTTGTTCATATCTCCAAAAAGGTGAGTTTCTTACCCTTTATTCTTACATAAATACTAGGTTTTATGTATTACCACTCTCAAACATGTCTTTTATTTATATATTGGGTTTTGTTGTACTTTGACTTAAACATGGGTTTTGGGATTAATAGGGTTTTATAACCTAAGTAAGAATGTTTGAGAAATGTGTTTCAAACTAAGATTAATGGTAACCTATGTTCATCTACCTACTTAGTAGTCAATCCTTGTTCCATGAGATCTTGGTACAATCCGTAGTGAAAAGTAGGGTTTTGGTGAGATTCAAGTATTGGGTTGATTGATGATAATTCGGATTTTTGTAATAGGATTTAAGGTATTACTGTTTATGGATTTGTATTGTTAAGGTCTCCTCAATGATGGGGGTCAAGTCTTCATGTTGGTAACCTCATATATATATATATATATAATTTGGTTTTTAAGCCTTACATGCATGAATTGTAATGAATGTATTATTGTGTTTTGGCATTTGGTCTTAGTGCAATGGATCTATAGGCACGGTGTTCCAATGTCCCGCTTTGGGACATTTGGTTCACCACTTTAGCACGAAATAGGCATCGGGTTCCATGGTAAGTAAGGTGTGGACCTATACGGTCGGGCAGCGTCTCATGGGCAGTAAGGTGTAATTCCATTGTGCTTGAGTTCCCCTGTTTTGGAACTCTCAAGAATAGACCTTGAGTGATTGACTTGATGTTTTCGAGCAATAGACTTGGAGTAGTTGAGCTCGCTATGTGATTAAAATTATTGGTAACATATACTGATCACTAATGGTTTATTTGATTTGTTTTGATTTAGCTCACGGCTAGATCGCCCGTATGACCTAAATGGGTTCATCATTTATTTATTATTTCCGCTTAATTGTTCTCACTAGGCTTTAGCCTAACACTTGTTCTTTGGTGGTCATGTATGGCAGGTCATTCTAGCGGTGGGGCTCGTCGGGATTGAGAGGACGGCCTTGGGGTCGAGAGCGGTCTTTTTGAAGATATAGCGACCGATACATTGAAGTATAGAGATTACACTTTTTGGAAGAATAGCGACACCCGACCTTAATCTTACTTGTCCAAGTTAGATTATTAGGTTGTCGAATTGTATTCTTTAATTGTTTTGGGTTTGTAATTGTCATACTTTGTTCCCCGTGTTGGGTTGACATACATTTGGGTTAGATTGTCATATCCGTCTTATACAGGTTATTTGGTCTCCCTTTTAGGGCGGACTGGTTTCTTCCACTTTTAGACGTTATATTGCCGAATTTTCAATTTTTAAATTCACCTCAAATTTTAGGATGTTATAATCCAAATGGTTGAAAAGCGCGTTTGCCCCCATTTATACCTAAATCCCCCAGGCTGCGACCTTACCCGACGATAGTGATATGTATCACAGTCGCCGACACTATCGCCCGCTCCCTGGTCCTCTTGGTACTCCACGCGCGAGAGTGCTCCCGCGACAGTGACTAGGGCACTATCGCCGAAAATGTACCGTGGGGTTCCTTCCCCCATGACTTTACCCCGCGATATTGACACCATGTCACAATCGCAGGCATAGTCGCCCAACTGGTATCGAGGCTCCTTTTTCTCCGTTTTTGAAATCCAAACGCTTCTGATATGCTTGAAGGTCCAAGATTTTATTCATAACACATGACCCTAGATAAAACAAGCAAGTGGCCACTCAGATGGGTACCAGAATTCCCGGGTGTTACACGTGGTCTCACAACGGTGTAATAGCAACGACTATGAAATTGGCAGTAGCGTCGACCCACATAAGCGGCAATCATGTTTGTGTAGTCCGTTATGAGGATTCGAGATTGGAGTACTCCGACACTATGGAGAAGATCGAAATATCGCCGAAAGTTGACGTTGGAGAACCGACGGTGGTGGTTAAAGGGTTGGAAGTTATAGTTTTATTGGTGGTGGATTCACGAAAAAAACGAGTTTGCTCAGATCTTATAAGCTACGAAATTCGGGCTCCGTGGGGCAGCGATGAAAAAGTGATGCTATAGATGATTTCTACCTGCAAACCATAGGAATGAAAACCAAAACTTAGAAACCACGAGGACGAAATCCGCAAGTTTTAACAAACCACAGGGATGAAAAATGTAATTTACTCCTAAAATTAATAAAATAATGAGCAAGTTGAAAAATAGTTGAACAAATCCACCAACAATACTTGGAATAATGGACAAACATTGAATAAGTTGAAGAACGATTTAGAATTTTTGGTTTGATTTTTGATAAATTCCAAATTTTTGCCGATTTAGAGAACACGATCAATTGGTAAATGGAAACTAAAAACATAATGTCTTGGATGATTTTTTTTCTTAATTGGGCCATAAAAGTTGAGTTTTTAACATGAAGACTAAATATAATTAACATATGTATATTTTTAGCAGTTAATTAAATCTAGACCGTTTAAAAAAACGTTCAAACTACAGATCGAACCAACCCCGACTGAGCGGTTTAACTATTTTTCAAACCGGACTGGACCACCATACCACCTAAACCGCTAAAAACTGTATGGTTTGATTTCGTTTGAACGGTCCAACGGTTTTTTGAACACCCTAGTAAACACCAATATCATCTCCATCTTATGCGTCTTCAATGGTGAGCACCAATACCATCTCCATTTTCTGTATTTTCGTCGCAAATAGAGAGGACCATAGGGAAAAGAGTTAAAATTACAAAAAAAAAAAAAAAATCTTTGAGTTAACGGATTGAAGTTAATCACGGTAAGAATAGGGACCCATAATGTAACAAACATAAGAACGTTGAGTTATTTTAAAAATGGACTATATTTAGGGACTGTTTGCTTACCTCTTAATAGTTCAATTAAGAAGCAATATCTGAATCGTTAAGAAATGAATCTTGTTTGGCAAAAAAAAAATTTGTCTCTTAATCGTTCTAAAACCCTCTGAATGGTTTTGCATCTTGGACCTCTCTTAACCATTGAGCACCCTGATTTCATTCTAAATAATTACCAAACAACCATATTTCATTTTACACTATATCATAAGAGTCTATTAATCATTTTAAATCAAACCTTTCAGCAACTGTGAAACAACTCCTTTAGATTTTGAACAAATGAGAGGGACCCGGTAGTAATAATGAACAAAAAACAGAAAATGGAAAGTTCGGGGCCAGAGTCCAGAAATAATGAATGAGTACCACGATAGGCTATAGAGGTGCGTGCCTCGACGCATTACTGCCATCTGGCCATGCTCTTCTTTTCTTTAATATTCCTATTTTATTTTTATTAATCAATCAGTCGACGTAAATAATGTTGTTTTATTAAAAAAAAATATGTTTTATTAATAGCGTATTTGTGTAGTGCAGCATGATATATTTTGATTTTAAAGTTTTGTTTTATTTATTTTTTTGTTTATATCGATTTTATAATACGATTTTGTGTGGTTTTAAAAAGTCGGTAATGTTTTTTTATATAATAAATTTGCTTAATTTAATTTGTTTAATTTTAATTTAATTTAGATTTAAGAATGATATGATTTATATAAGATTTAATAATATAATATTTTTTATAAGATAATAATTAAGTATTCTGTTAGAATTTAATAATTATTATAATTATATTTAAAATTATTTATATTTAAAATGAGATGTTTATCAGTTAGTTATGAATTAAAAATCTAACTTTAAAAAATTATACTAATGCATCATTTACTTGTAAATTTGAATTTGAAGTAATATATATCAATAAACAATATTTTATGCATAAAAAATTTTATTTAGGAGTTTCTCTCAAATGCTTTATAATATCTATAAATTGATTAATTGAAGTTATGTTTTATTTTTCTGAGCGAAATTGATAAATATTAAAAATTATAGATAAAAAGAAAAACCGATCAAACCTTTGTCAACAGTTTAATAAAATTTATAGTTTATTTAGTCAATTATACATGATTGTTTTATAGTGATTTAGGGGGTGTTTACTTTTGACTTAATGGGCTTAATAACTGATTGGGTTTATTCGTACAAACATTTTGAGATGTTTACTTGGAACTTAATGAAAAATAAATTGACTTTTTCGGACAGCCCAAATGCTTCACTTGTCCCCATTTAGCCCAAAAGTTGACATCCCTAACCCTCACTTTAATGATATTTAAAGTTACTTATTTAGTAAGTGTATAATTGGAACTTTATATAGAAAACCAAGTTTTTCTCAAACTTGTCTCTCTCGATTAAAAAATATGTTCTTTCCATGTATGAAAAAACCATTCCCAATTCATACATACACATTAATCTATACAAACAACTTTATTTTTGTATGACTTAATTAAAAACTAACCAAATACATCTAAATTTATTTATTTACATTAAATTAAAGAAAACAAACCATTTTTGATGAAAAAGAAAATATGATCTGACCCCTTTTTATCAAATATATCAAAATGTAAATAAATTTATTTTAGTTTCTATTCAATTAGACATTGTTTAATTTAAGAAAGTTCAATTTTTTCTATTTTAAACATGGTTGATCAATAATCGGTAGATTTAATAATCATTAATGACATAAATATTATATTACTATTAAGTTATATTATAATATATTTACATGAAAAAATTCAATAAATTAAAAACCCATTTATTATGTAAAATAACTGGGGTTGTGGTGCACCAATAAGTCACAGAAGGATGTAGTAAAAAATTCATCTTCTTCGGATTCAAATTCAGACACTGCTAGAGTCTTTGTAATTACGGAGGTTCACCTACGATAACTCCAAGTAATTCATGGTCGTTCAATAAGTTAGTCGATGTAGACAAGTTGACCTTTAATTCCAAAGTTAAAAAAAAAAAGAAAGAAAAAAAAGTATGGAATAGGATAATTTAAAATTTTGTTACATTAATTTAATTTTTTTTTTTGAAGTTATATTATAATGGTTTAGAAATTTGGCATTAACGAAAGAAAGCAAAACTTGTATGAGGTTCTCGAAAGGATCACAGACATACATATATACTTGTCTGATAGATAGTATTCACTTCTATTTATACCTTTCTTCGCCTGGTTTTCTTTGCTGACAAAACAAATCAACCATTTGATTCATCTCCAAAGGATAAAGGTATGTCGCCCCTGTTTCTGTTTGTTTTCTTTTTTGATTCCTTTCGTAGATTTCAATTTATTTCACAAGGTTTTGCTTTCTTGCCAACTTGTTTTAATCTTATCTGGTGATTACTTACTGTTATATGATCCGTGCTCCTAATTTTCTAGGGTTTTAATTAATCTCCGAATGATTTTATCAACGTCAAACGTATTGCGTAAGGTTCACGCATGGAATTTGTTGTTTTGGATGAGTTTTGTATGTTTCCCCTTGATCAGAGTAGTAATGTTGATTTTGATTCTTACAGTTCAGGTGATAGATGAATGTTTGTGTTTTATGGAATCCTAGTTTTGTGAATGTGATGATATAGATTGGATCACTAGCCAAATTGTTTTGTTGATGCTTATATAATATTTACTTTTTGATATTTAAATCAATTTTAATTGATTGTGCGCTTGTTGGTAGCTGTTTTTTTTATTCTGTTAATGTGATGCATATAGATTTGCTTCGATAATGTATTATTGAAGCTTATATTATTAATTGAATGGATATAGATTTAGCTTGGATCATTGTCTGAAATCTACAATGGATGAATTGTTTGCGGCCTTTCAGGGTAATAGCATTTTGGATCATATAGATGGGTGATTCGGAAGGAACTGATGTTAGTACTCCTACAACTGAAGAGATGGCTGTTGGCAGTTTCTTGTCCAATTTCATGGATGACAAATCTTATGGTGCTGCAGTTGCTGTTATTATTGCCATTGCTGTACCATTGGTTATTTCTTCAATGTTTATGGGGAAGAAGAAGGAGAAACATAGAGGGGTTCCGGTCCAAGTTGGTGGTGAAGCAGGTTTCGCCATGCGCAATGTCCGATCAAGCAAATTAGTTGATGTCCCTTGGGAAGGGGCGACAACTATGGCTGCACTCTTTGAGCAGTCTTGTAAGAAGCATTCCGAACTTCAGTTTCTTGGTACAAGGAAGCTGATAGCTAGAGACTTTGTCACTGGTAGTGATGGGAGAAAATTTGAGAAGCTACACCTTGGGGAGTATCAATGGGAGACATATGGGCAGATATTCGAGCGTGTTTGCAACTTTGCCTCTGGACTTATTCAGCTTGGTCATGACCCTGATACTCGCATTGCTATCTTTTCTGACACACGGCCAGAATGGTTAATGGCATTTGAGGTAGATGAATATTGTCCTTTTTTTTCCTGATATTTTGGCATATATGAACACCAATTACAAGTCTATTATGGTTTCAGGGGTGCTTCCGGCAGAGTATAACTGTTGTGACCATATATGCATCGTTAGGTGACGATGCGCTAATTCACTCTCTGAATGAGGTGGGAGAACAGAACGGTTTTTCATGTTTTTAGTTTTATTTTCTCTTATAAGTTATTCTGATGATAGAAATTTTTCACAGACAAAAGTATCCACCTTGATTTGTGATTCCAAGCTACTGAAAAAAGTGGCTACAGTTAGTTCGAGCCTCCAAACTGTAAAAAATGTCATTTACTTTGAAAATGATAATACTGAAGCGTCCACAAATATCGGTGATTGGAAAATTTCTTCTTTCTCCGAAGTCGAAAAAATGGGGGAGAAGAATCCAGTTCATGCCAAACTGCCTATCCAGAAAGACATTGCAGTCATCATGTATACAAGTGGCAGCACAGGGTTACCAAAGGTTTGATTGTGCCCTTATTCTCTTATTATTCAGAGGTTAATGCCAGAAAGCTAGAAACTGAGTGAGTCAAACAATGATAATGGTCTGTACTTGAAAGTAAGCTTAGTCGAAACAATAACAAAAGCCATATCACTGATCAGGAAAACATACAATAAACTTGTATATTACTAGAACTATGGTCTTATTTTTTATCAAACCAAACGAACCTAATGAATCCCATACAAGTAGGGTCTAGGGAGGGTAAAATGTACGTTGACCATTCCTCCTCCCCAAGGGTAAAAAATTTCAACTAATGCTAACATAATGCTGCGTTGACGTTATAGGGGGTGATGATGACACATGGGAATGTAGTAGCAACTGCAGCTGCGGTTATGACTGTAATCCCAGGAATTGGGACCAGTGATGTCTACTTGGCATACTTGCCATTGGCTCATATATTTGAATTGGCTGCTGAGGTAACATCATGCATGAATTCTGATTACATAAACCACCAACCTACTATATGATTGTCACACGTGCTGTTGTTGTGCAGACTGTGATGATAACTGCAGGTATCCCAATTGGTTATGGTTCAGCACTGACTTTAACAGACACGTCTAACAAAATTAAAAAAGGGACCCAAGGAGATGCTTCTGCTTTGAAGCCGACCTTGATGGCATCAGTTCCAGCCATTTTAGATCGTGTCCGAGATGGAGTAGTAAAGAAGGTCTGTATCAGACTTGCTGAATGGACTTTATTGTATAGCATTTCATTGTCTCCAAAAGCAATTATGTCTCTAACTTAACTTATTGCTTCTTATTATTCCAATTGTAAAATGGATATATTGTAGGTTGAGGAAAAGGGAGGTTTAACTACAAAACTTTTCAATATAGCCTACAAAAGACGGCTGATGGGAGTAGAAGGAAGCTGGCTGGGGGCATGGGGGTTAGAGAAGCTATTGTGGGATGCCATTGTTTTCAAGAAGATACAGTCTTTACTTGGAGGAAAAATCCGTTTCATGCTCTGTGGTGGTGCTCCTTTAGCTGGAGATACCCAACGATTTATCAATGTCTGCATGGGGTAAATATCGCATTGTCTACTCCTGCTGAATAGATAACATCTGTTTTGTTTGCTTACTTATTGCCTTTGTGGAATGAGCCTCTTATATGAAGAACTTGATTGAGTATGGTATAGGACTTCTATGGTGGTCTTATATCAAGCCACTTAATCATGACTTTTCACGTCAACATGCAAGTAATAGCCCTGAGTAGTCGCTAATACAACAATGCATCTTATCTTTTCCGTAAAATAGGATTGAGATTCATTGCATGTTATATGCCATACAGTATCCGCAACTACTGTAACCTAGGCTTGTGCTATTGAACCACAAATTTTTGAGGATCTTTAGATATATGAATAATGTTTGAAAAAGCTTTAAAACTGAAACCACACCCTGAAGTCATGTTCTGCTGTTGCCTATATCCATAAATGTTTCAAACTTCTCCTGTTCATAATTCATTCTTTGTAGTTTGCTATATTATTCATGCAAAAGTAAGCTCATTATGGGGTGTAGTGGTGCTATAGATGATTTCTACCTGGGATTTATGTACTTTTCCACCTGTGACCTGTGTAAAGAGAAATGGACTGATATACCGAAGATGAGAAGAAAACATATTCCTAGGATATGGATAAACCTTATGCATTTGTATGAAGCATGGTCAATAATCAACGTATGATGGGAAACAAGTATATAAAGAATAACTACAATTCTTGCAATGTCAAAAATAACCTGTGTTTCCTAAAAGATAGAGAACTCCAGGTCTTGAAAAATTTATTGTTCCAATTTTGATAGTTCAATTATACGTTTTCACATTTGGTGGCTAATTGAAGGAAAAGAAAAACATGTTGACTAGAACTTCAATAGTTGCAGGCTTCAGAGGAAAAAGGGGTTACTTTTAAATTATGAATGATACTGACATTTATTATTGTTGTCCGAGTAGTAAGTGACCTCAATCTTGTATTAATGGGCAAAATGTGGTCTTAAACCTTTCTTTGCTGTTTATGCATCCAATCGACAATTTTGAGAAATTTTTGCCTAGCAATGAACTGAAAGCCTTACAGAACTCTCATCCAAATTTTGTGTGGGATGTAATCTATATGCAGTTGTTCTTTAAATTGCTAGTCTTGAATTGTGTGTAAATGCTATTTGTCTATTTTTCAAACACTACTCTTCAGGGCTCCAATTGGCCAAGGATATGGGCTGACGGAAACATGTGCTGGAGCTGCTTTTTCTGAGGCGGATGACAGTTCTGTTGGGCGTGTTGGTCCGCCTCTTCCTTGTGCCTATATTAAGGTATGAGAACTTATGATTACAAAAAGAAGCATAATCACGGTGCCAAGACTCATTGGTTTGTGAGAGTTGTTGCATAGTAGCTCCCTTGCATTTTGCAAAGTGATTGTTTCTTCAACTGAAAACTGTGACCTTTTGGTGACACATGAGTAACCATACCGGTTGCTATATGGCTCACCCCTGCATGCAAACTTATGATTACTGGTGAATAATAAGATTGAACCGGTAGCTGGCACTGTATTACTCCTAGAGTTCCACAATTAGGGTCCACTTGTTTTAGTTTGTTCCCAAAAAGATGGTATGTTTTACTGTTGAACACTCAAAATAAAATATATGTTGTTCCAAGTTACCCTTACCCCCAAATAAGCTCCAAAATCACCAATTTCGTTGATTTTTTCTTTATGGGTGGAAGTGCCATGCGCAAATTATCTATATATGGCTACCATGGGGAAGATGTACTAAATTAAATTGTGGGAGTATTAATTAAGAGGCTTCGAAAATTACAAATAATAAAATAACCTTTAGAAAAGGCTATGTAACATCTTACTTCCCCTCAATATCTCTGTAAATTTGTGACTTTAGGCAACACAATCCTTGATTCACTTCACTCTTTTCTTTCTTGAACCAAGTAATCGGGGATGAACTAGAGGTAATGCTTTGAACAAAAATATGATTTATCTAATTGATGTGGGTCCCCTCTATTGCAGCTTGTTTCATGGGATGAAGGTGGGTACTTAACATCTGACAAACCGATGCCACGAGGTGAAGTTGTAGTTGGTGGGTTCAGTGTAACTGCTGGTTACTTCAACAATGAGGAAAAAACTAAAGAGGTTTATAAGGTGTGTATATCAGTACATTGCTCAATTTGACTCGATTATTGTTACTGCTCACACCGTCTTTTTGATGCAGGTTGATGAAAGTGGGATGCGTTGGTTCTACACTGGGGATATCGGAAGGTTTCACCCTGATGGATGCCTTGAAATCATTGACAGAAAGAAGGATATTGTAAAGCTTCAACATGGAGAGTACATCTCCTTAGGGAAGGTACACCTTCAAACTATGTTCTGCATCCATACAATTATTTTTGGAGTGTATAATATTTATATATGGCAAAACTCACACACTCGTCACTATTGGTGAGGCTTGAACCTTTGACCTCTAGGGAGGTTGGATCTACCGGTAACCCGGGTACCGCTGGGTCAATGACCTTTTGGTATACTTACCATTGTTTTATGCAAGACAATCAACTATCTTGGAAGAGGTGTCCAACACAAGATGGTTGATTGCAAAACCATCAGATGATTGGCTTGTATGATCTGTTTGCCTTGGTTTTGTATGTCACAGATGATAGTAGGGAAAATATATACTCCCTCCGTCCCTAAATAAATTCCCACAATGAAAAAGACACATAAAAATCTAAACCAAACCAAACCAAAGGAACCATGTAAATACCACTGGAAAGTAGGGTTAGGGAGTGGTAAGATGTATGTAGACCTTACCTCAACACAATTTTAGACATGTGTAACTATTACACTTTTTAATTAATTAACCGACAATTTTATTCTTATTGATAGAGGAAGTAATGAATTTCTCTATAATGAAGGGTAGAATTGGAATGAAGTCACTTACTTTTGGAAACGGACACATGTTTTGGGAAAATAGAAATTTGGATATATATTTTGGGATGAGGGGAGTAATATTCGAGTACATATATATTCTGCTTATTCTGGTGCTTTGATTACAGGTTGAGGCAGCACTTGCATCAAGCAAGTACGTCGAAAATGTAATGTTACATGCAGATCCCTTCCACAGTTATTGTGTCGCCTTAGTTGTCCCTGCACGCCAGGTTCTTGAGAATTGGGCACAAAGTGCGGGTATTAGTTACAAAGATTTTGATGAGTTGTGTGGCAAAAAAGAAGCCGTCTCCGAGGTTCAGCAATCTCTTACCAAGGTTCTTTCCTGAAAAGCTCCCATTTTTCGTTCAAGTCTATTTCCTAAACGTAACATATGCCATGATGTTCCTAATTGCTATCTGCCTATCACTATTCAACCTACATTGCTACTATTTTGGCACACCCAGATGACTCCAAATCAATATATAAAATGAAGGATGGGGCAAGTTCAAATGAGAATCATAAATATTTTGAGAACACAATTGTTTAGTTTATTATTCATAATGAATAATCATGAAATATTATTCATCATGCATTTCATAATTTATGATATCATACATTTTTATTATAGATGACTGTCATAATGAATATCTATCATGACATTCTCATGAATAGTTGGTTCTCATGTTTTCAAAATAGTTACGGTTATCATTTGAACCTGTACAACGATGTCTCCTAATCTTGTACAAACCTCTGCATTTAGAACGCATGATATTTAATTGTTTATAAATGCAGAAAGGAATTTGTAACATAATGCTTTGGATCTAACTATTAGATACACCATTGGATCAAGGGTTAAGTTGAATTTTCGAATCTTGTGCAGGTAGCGAAAGAATCGAAGTTGGACAAGTTTGAAACCCCTGCAAAGATCAAGCTGATGCCGGATCCGTGGACTCCGGAATCGGGATTAGTAACAGCTGCTCTCAAGTTAAAGAGGGAACAACTGAAGGCCAAATTCAAGGATGATCTGCAAAAGCTATATGACTGATTTACCCCTTTTGTTTTTCTGGTAAGGTGTAGCCTGCTAGGACCATATGCTTTCTCTTCTCTATAACATTTTTTTTTATTTCTGGTTCTTTCATCGTTTATCCATTACAAGATTCATGTGTTAATCTTTGCTAGTTTTCTCTTATAATATGTCTTCCGAATACAAAATGATTGTTTTTCAGTTGAATACTTTTGGGTTTAATCAAAGAGTTAAAGTTAAAGAAACATCAATAGTTTGATCATTTCAAAAGTCAAACTATGATGATGAGCTTTGAAAGGGGATTCCAATACAGAAAAGGTCAATAAGGAAGGGCACTTGTATGCATCTATACCTGTTTATGGGTGTTTTTGTAAACGTTAATAAAATCGAGATGTCGATTTAGCAAATATATGCGGCTAGTGCATTGTATAGATAGTCGTGACTCGTTAACACATGGGATGCATCTTAGGGATGCTTATCCGGTGTCAGGAAACGGCTTGGTGGCGTTTTGTACATGAACAAACCAGATTCACTAAGGGCCCGTTTGGTTTGCAGGATTTCGTTGAAATACCAACTACCCCATAGATTTCTAAATCCCACAAACATGAGATCTCTAAATTCAGAAAGTGGGTTTGCATACATATCCAATTGCATGCACGTACAAGTCTTGTAGGCAGGGGTGGATGTAATTCACAAGTTATGGGGGATGGGCCCCATTAAGATGGAAAAAAAATTAGAAAATTAGGTTAAAACTTAGATTTTTGTAACTATCTACCTTAATGTCTCACTCAGGGATCCCATCAACAAAAAAAAATGTCTTGAAATCAATAAAAAAAACCAAAATTAACTCTCGAAATCAATTAAAAAACCAAGAAAGTCTCTCGAAATCGACAAAAAAATTTAAAATTTCCCTTAGAATCAATCAAAAAAAAACTTTAAAAAACCCTTAAAAAGTTGGATTTAGACTAAAATTACATCGGACAACTTTACAAACATTTAAGCTACCTTAAAGGTGTCCCACCAGGAAAAAATCCTAAATCCGCCACTACTTGTAGGCTGGTCTAAGGGCTAAATCTCGTTGAGAACTAGAAGGGAAAACATATCTAAGGGCTTGTACCCTGAAAGATGTTGTTCACTTCAAGCTTCTGTTATTAGAACTAAGGCTGCCTTTTGGTTTGATGAAATTTAAGGATTTGGAATTGGAAGCTTTTGTGTGGTTAATTAGAATGCAATTGCATTCCATTCTTTTATAAAATAATTTATAAATATAATTATATTATCTTTTATTAATTGATTATTACAAAATAAATGTTTTAACATATTTTAAAACATTATTATAAAAGAATCTCGTGAAATATCTATTACCCTCATGGAATTTTGTTTTGTGGGATTTTATTGAAATCCTAGAAATCCCGAGATTTCAATTTCGGACTTCCCTTTACACCAAACGTGGGATTGGAATGAAATCCGAGCCGTTTGGTTGGTGGGATTTGCAAAACTTGTGTTTTGCTTAAAGGAAAATCCGAAATTGAAATCATACAAACATTGGATTTAGAAATTTCATGGGGTAGTTGATATTTCATGGGATTTTATAAGATTTTTTGTAATAATGTTTTAAAAATATGTTAAAAGCATTTATATTTTGTAATAATCGGGATAATTTAATTTAATTATTATTATAATTTATTTTTATAAATATTTCAAATCCAACAAATCAAACACGCACACTGAAAATTCCAAATCTTTCCACAAAACCCAAATCTCTCAAAAACATTATGTTAAACCAAACAATCCAGAAGGGAATTGGGTAAGCACTGTGTAACAACCCTCGTTTCCGCCTCTAAACCGAGACCCAACGAAGGGTGTTATGAACCGAGTCTCAACCATTTATATATAATTAAAATAAAACATATTACAAATAATGCGGAAGCAAAACATAGTTTATTTATATAAAACATACCACGATGGATCATAGTTACAAAGTACATATTTATCTTCTAATAAACACATACTAAGCTAAGTTATAAAAACCAAATTATACAAACCAAAACACCACCCGATTAAACCACGAAATGAAGCTTTCGATAATCCCTTCGAGACTTCCTTTTCACCTCTCAAGTAATCTTGTCCTCAACTGAGATACATATTTATAATTTTTAAGCCATTGATTGACTTGTGATTACAAATCTCATTTCAATACACAAAACATTTAGAAAATCAAATTATAGCCTCAAATAAGTTATTGTATCATGTATATGCATGTAAAACATTTAAACATTCATGCTTTCCGAATTTAATCTCTCCCGGTGGGTGTCGCCCCTTCCGGCTTTTATTCGGAACCCTTCGTCAAGGATCCGGGACCGTTTCTACGACCCCTTACCGCGGTTATACCGTCTCGGTGGTTCCTATTCCACCGGTGATCAAATTTTTTCCTTTATCATGCGTTTTAAAAATACATATAACATGTTATACATAACTATATCATTTAAGGCTGTCCATATTCTTTATGATAACCAAATATGAACAAAACTTCATGAAAACATGTACACAAATATGTATCTCAGGTTTGGAGATCAAACCAAAAGAAAAGATAAGTAATCACTTTGGTTTTTGGCTAAATGACACTTAAATTCTGCAGCCCTCTACCCTTGCTTGCTAATATCCTCTTTCAATTCACAAAATATGGAATTGTATGTGTGCTTGATTGTTTTCTGCTGGAAAAAGAACTTAAAAGAGACAAAAGAGGCTTATATTTATACTAGAGGTTAAGGTGCTTGTAACTAGGTTAGTCACTAGTTGATGTGGCATCCTCCCATGCACCATATGCCACCAAATAACACCTCAAGCTGCCACTAACAGCCCCTTTTTCCAGCCCCTTTTCTTTTGTCTTTAGTACATATAACAACTTTATTTATAATCCCTTTTAATTATTTATTAATATTAAATAATTCATTTTATTTATTTTATTTTATAAAATCCAGCAGCTGCCTTTTTATTTATTTATTGAAATTTCAGCAACTTTTTTTTTCATTAATTAAAATAGGCTATTACAAATATCCCCTCCTTACAAAAGATTCCGTCCTCGGAATCTACTTTCTTTAGAATATATAGGGAAACTTCGTCCTCATTTCGTTCTCATTTTCCCAAGTGACATTGCGACCTTTATGATATTTCCACTGTACTTTAACCAACAGAACCTCTTTATTCCTCAATCTTTGAATTGCTCGATCAATTATCCTTTCTGGTTGTTCCACATATGTCAGTTTTTCATTCACTTGAATTTCATCCATTGGAACCTTCATTTCTTCATCAGCCAGACACTTCCTCAAGTTGGATACATGGAATGTATTATGTATCTTTTGTAGCTTAGCAGACATTTCTAACCGATAAGCCACTTCTCCGACCCTTTGAATTATTTGAAAGGGTCCTATATAACGAGGACTCAACTTTCCTCGCCTTCCGAATCTAATTAATCCTTTCCAAGGAGCAACTTTGAGCATAACCCGATCCCCCACTTGAAATTCTATATGCTTTCGTCTCTTATTTGCGTAGCTTTTCTGTCGGTCCTGGGCTGCTTGTAGCCTTTCCCGAATTTGTTTTACCTTTTCTGAAGTTTGTTGAATTAGCTCCGATCCCGTCATTCCTTTGTTTTCAAAGTTATTCCAACACACTGGGGTTCGACATTTTCTACCATACAAGACTTCATATGGAGCAGCTTTTAGACTTGCGTGATAACTATTGTTGTACGAGAATTCTATTAGGGGTAAGTGATCATCCCAACCACCACCTAAATCAATTACACAAGCTCTAAGCATGTCTTCCAATGTTCTAATGGTTCGTTCACTCTGTCCATCAGTTTGTGGATGGTAGGTTGTACTTAAGTTTATTCTTGACCCCATTTCTTCTGAAAACTTCTCCAGAATCGTGATGTAAATCGGCTATCTCTATCTGATATTATTGATAATGGTACCCCGTGCCTTGAGACTATTTCATCAACATACAGTCTTGCAAGTCGTTCTACTGTATAACTTTCTTTAATTGACAAGAAGTGAGCTGATTTGGTTAACCTATCAACGATTACCCAAATTGAATCATTACCTTTCTTGGTTCGAGGTAATTTCATCACAAAATCCATAGTGATGTGATCCCATTTCCACATTGGAATCTCTAAAGGTTGTAACCCTCCAAAAGGTTTCTGATGCTCTGCCTTTACTTGAAGGCAAGTCATACATTTCTCAACAAAATTCCTAACATCCTTTTTCATTCCCGGCCACCAGTATAGTAACTTCAAATCTCGATACATCTTATCCATGCCAGGGTGAATGGAGTATTTGGACTTGTGAGCCTCACTTAACAAGACCTCACGGTGACCGCTTACCAATGGAACCCACAATCTTCCATTAAATCTTCTACATTCCTTGTTATCAGTTTCTAAGAATTTGGCTTGTCCTACCATACGCTCTTTCTTAATGTGTTCTTTGGTAAGTGCACTAGCCTGAGCTTCTTTTATTTTTACTAAAAATTCAGGCATCACATCTATTCTCAACGCTTTAACTCGTGTGGGCTTCTCACGTTCCTTTCTGCTCAATGCATCTGCTACCACATTAGCTTTGCCAGGATGATATCGAATTTCACAATCATAATCTTTAAGCAATTCCATCCATCGTTGTTGTCTCATGTTTAAGTCCTTTTGACTAAACAAGTATTGCAGACTCTTGTGGTCAGTATAGATGATGCAATGAGTACCATAAAGGTAATGTCGCCAGATCTTTAGTGCAAATACAACTGCAGCGAGTTCTAAATCATGTGTTGGATATTTCTTCTCGTTTTCCTTTAGTTGCCTTGACGCATAAGCTATCACCTTGTCGTATTGCATAAGTACACACCCTAGTCCCAGTTTTGAAGCATCGTTGTATACTATAAATCCTTCTGTTCCATCTGGCAGTGATAGAATTGGTGCACTACTTAGCTTTCCTTTTAAAGTATGAAAAGCTTGTTCTTGCTCTTTTCCCCATTCAAACTTTTTACCCTTTCTTGTCAATGCCGTTATTGGAGATGCTATTTTGGAGAAGTCCTGAATGAATCTACGATAATATCCTGCTAAACCTAGAAAACTTCGTATCTCTGACACACTTTTCGGAGCTTCCCATTTCATAACGGCACTCACCTTAGCAGGATCTACTTGTATTCCTCGTTCATTAACCACATACCCGAGGAATTGAACTTCCTTCAGCCAAAATTCACACTTTGAAAATTTGGCATGCAACTTCTTCTGCCTTAAAAGTCTCAGTACTGCATGTAAATGTTTTCGATGTTCACCCTCATTCTTGGAATAAATGAGAATGTCATCTATAAACACAATCACAAACTTGTCGAGATATGGTTTACATACTCGATTCATCAAGTCCATAAAGGCAGCTGGTGCATTTGTCAACCCAAAAGGCATGACCAAAAATTCATAATGGCCATATCTTGTTCTGAATGCCGTTTTGGGAACACCTTCACTCTTGACGTTTAATTGATGGTATCCCGACCTCAGATCGATTTTTGAGAAGCATTTGGCGCCTTGTAGTTGGTCGAACAAATCATCGATTCTAGGGAGGGGATATCTATTCTTTATTGTTCGTTTATTTAATTCTCGGTAGTCGATGCACATGCGCATCGACCCGTCCTTTTCTTAACGAATAGGATCGGTGCACCCCATGGTGACGTACTTTCTCGGATGAAACCTTTATCGAGTAACTCCTGTAACTGACTTCTCAGTTCTTGCATTTCAGATGGAGCTAATCGATATGGAGTTTTGGCTATTGGTACCGTTCCAGGTACTAAGTCAATCCCAAATCGTACCTGTCTGTCCGGAGACAATCCTGGTAAATCTTCTGGAAACACATCTAAATATTCCTGTACAACCGGTACATCTTTTGCTTTTATCATTTCTGATCTTCTTTCACCTATAACATATGCTAAGAATGTTGGGCACCCCTTCCTTATACAACGTTGTGCTCTAGCTGAACTTACTAGCATCATCCTAGTTTTCTGTTCGTCCCCGTTTATCACTATTGTTTTTCCTTCAGAAGTTCTAACTTCAAGTTTCTTTTTATCACAAATTATCTTAGCATGGTGGTTCCACAACCAATCCATTCCTACTATGACCTCAAATTCACCTAAAGTCATGGGTATTAGGTCAATGGTCATTTGATGTCCGTCAATTTCTATTGTGCAATCTCTACAAATCTTGTTGATCCTAACATGGCTGCCATCAGCTAGTTCAACCTCAAAGCCTGGTTTTAGTTCCTTACTGTCTACTTTCAACTTTTGACAAAATGGAAGAGACATAAAAGATCTACTTGCACCACAATCAAACAGGATACGAGCAGGTTGATTATTGATAAGGTGTGTACCTGTCACTACGTCCGGTGTTTCATTTGCCTCTTTTTCTGTCATTTGAAATGCTCGAGCCTTCGCCTTTCCCTTGTTACCCTCTTTAATATTCCTGTTAGCCTCTGGATGTGGCTGATTTCTATTATGTTCCCCGTTACCTTGAGGACAATCCCGTTTTAAATGTCCTTGTTTCCCACACCGAAAACATGCTCCTGTCTTTGCCCAACACTCACCAGGGTGATTCTTACCACAATGGTCACAAAGTTTCTTTTGATTTATTTTAACAAAATTCTGAACCCCAAACTTTGGTTTCTTATTCCAATTTTGGCCAACACTTTGTTCTTTTCGCTTTATTTGGAAAGAGCCCTGATATGTAGGTACCATATCCTTCTCAACTACCTTGGCAATGTTGACTGCTTTCTGAAATGTTTCTGGTAGTCCAGCCAGTACAAACCTTCGAATTTCGTTTCTTAATCCTGCAATGAAACAATTTGTTTTTCTTGCTTCCGTTGCTACTTGATGCTCCGCAAATCTTGACTTATTTATAAATTGAGACACGTAATCTTGTACTGATAGGTTTCCTTGCCTAAATTGTAGGAACTCATGTTCCATACGCTTACGGTCTATGGTTGAACAATATTCATTCAGAAATATTTCTTTGAATTGATCCCATAACAAAGGTGTAGTTTCCTCGGTATTTTTTATAGCTTTTACCGAATTCCACCAGTGCAATGCGTCTTCCTGAAGTAAGGTAGTTGTATACCTTACTTTTTGCGTTTCCAAACATTGACATGTTTCAAAGTTACTTTCTACTCCGGTTAACCAGTCCATGGCTTTATGGGGTTCACGTTCACCTTTGAATGGAGTTGGCTTGGTGCTCATAAATTTTTTATAATTGACTTCTTTTGAGAGTATGTTATTTGGTTCTACCCTTGCATCTTGTTCTTTTGGAGTATTTATTAAACGGGTTGTCTCTTCCCTGTTTTCTTTTAATATTGCAGGTAGAACATTCTTCAAGAGTGTTTCTAAATCATTGTTCTTGCTTATACTTTCAGTCCTATCATTATCTCTCATCGTCTCTGGTTCGGTGCTACTTGTTTATGTTCCATCCAATCCTTTTCCTCTTTGGTAAGTTTGTTGAAACTGTGAAGCCATTCCCTGAGATAGGATATAGCAATATATACACGTTATCTTATGTTAGTCATTACTTTTTAACTAGTTTTTTTTTAATAGAAATTTTAATACACCATACATAACAAGCTATTTCCAAAAGCACAAGTACTTATACAAACATTTCCTTTATATACATATATATTTTACATCAGTAGGAAATTACATTCATTGAGGTGGCATCTTTTCATGGGGTACAAAAGGTATTTACATAGAGCACACCTCATGTACCAAGATGTCCTAGCCTTTCTAGGGCTCATACATACAAAGACATCTCCAAAAAAAAAAAATATAAAAAAATACTAGTCCATAGTTAGTTGTACTTTCCCAAAAACCGGCTTAAAGCCATACAAAAACCCTTTCACATTTCATACCCTAGTTGGCTGCCCCTCATAGATGGTACTTAAGTCGAACCCATTCTCCATACGACATCACTTGGGTCTCTTCATAGAGATGAACACGGAACCTAGGTCGACGAGATATCCATGCAACTAACTTCGGTAGATAAGTGTATGAACCGACAACAACCTCCTTGATCATATCTTTAACATAGTATAATTTATCTTTCACAATTGTCCTTAGTCCTCTGTTTTTTATGATCAACTCACGATCCATCCAACGAATAACACATCGGTAATGGTTCCTTTGATTAACTAGCTCAGCCATCTCTTGAACTAATGCTTCAGTCACCCCTTGGTTATTGTTTTCTTCTATTTCATCATCACTAATAACGTAAACCTGTGGTGGTGGGGGTTCAATTATATCCACATCTGTGAAATAGGGGTCCTTGTCAGTGTTCATGCTAGGATCTGTTTCGGAAGAAGTTGACATACCTGTTACACATGTTCAAGTGAGTTAAACAATTGATCATACCTTATATTTAGTCATTTTTTATACTTAACACACTTTTACATTCATAAAACATACTTCCAATAATTATGTACCAAGTTAAAACCTAAAATAGTAGCACAAAACTCACTAACAGACCCTTGGACAGCCCCGAACAGCCTTGGACAGACCCTTGGACAGCCCCCTTAAACAGCCCCGGGACAGCCCCTAAAACAACCCCTTGTCTTATATTTAATCTCTGTTTTTATCATTCATCATTTTTAGGTTAAAAATACAATAGGTTTTAGGACTCAATTTTTATACATATATACCCTCAACTTGTTATTTGGTCCCTCATCCGTCCTAATAGATAACTTGATCCATCGGTTTTCAAATTTCCGTGTAGACTTTGAGTTTGAAAATTTCAAATCCCTCAAAAAGTTGGCTCTGATACCAAGCTTGTAACAACCCTCGTTTCCGCCTCTAAACCGAGACCCAACGAAGGGTGTTACGAACCGAGTCTCAACCATTTATATATAATTAAAATAAAACATATTACAAATAATGCGGAAGCAAAACATAGTTTATTTATATAAAACATACCACGATGGATCATAGTTACAAAGTACATATTTATCTTCTAATAAACACATACTAAGCTAAGTTATAAAAACCAAATTATACAAACCAAAACACCACCCGATTAAACCACGAAATGAAGCTTTCGATAATCCCTTCGAGACTTCCTTTTCACCTCTCAAGTAATCTTGTCCTCAACTGAGATACATATTTATAATTTTTAAGCCATTGATTGACTTGTGATTACAAATCTCATTTCAATACACAAAACATTTAGAAAATCAAATTATAGCCTCAAATAAGTTATTGTATCATGTATATGCATGTAAAACATTTAAACATTCATGCTTTCCGAATTTAATCTCTCCCGGTGGGTGTCGCCCCTTCCGGCTTTTATTCGGAACCCTTCGTCAAGGATCCGGGACCGTTTCTACGACCCCTTACCGCGGTTATACCGTCTCGGTGGTTCCTATTCCACCGGTGATCAAATTTTTTCCTTTATCATGCGTTTTAAAAATACATATAACATGTTATACATAACTATATCATTTAAGGTTGTCCATATTCTTTATGATAACCAAATATGAACAAAACTTCATGAAAACATGTACACAAATATGTATCTCAGGTTTGGAGATCAAACCAAAAGAAAAGATAAGTAATCACTTTGGTTTTTGGCTAAATGACACTTAAATTCTGCAGCCCTCTACCCTTGCTTGCTAATATCCTCTTTCAATTCACAAAATATGGAATTGTATGTGTGCTTGATTGTTTTCTGCTGGAAAAAGAACTTAAAAGAGACAAAAGAGGCTTATATTTATACTAGAGGTTAAGGTGCTTGTAACTAGGTTAGTCACTAGTTGATGTGGCATCCTCCCATGCACCATATGCCACCAAATAACACCTCAAGCTGCCACTAACAGCCCC
Organism: Arctium minus; assembly: GCA_954870635.1. Lineage (NCBI taxonomy): Eukaryota > Viridiplantae > Streptophyta > Magnoliopsida > Asterales > Asteraceae > Arctium > Arctium minus. The sequence continues at coordinate 14,635,367 of OX941080.1, forward strand.
TTTTTCCAGCCCCTTTTCTTTTGTCTTTAGTACATATAACAACTTTATTTATAATCCCTTTTAATTATTTATTAATATTAAATAATTCATTTTATTTATTTTATTTTATAAAATCCAGCAGCTGCCTTTTTATTTATTTATTAAAATTTCAGCAACTTTTTTTTTCATTAATTAAAATAGGTTGTTACACACTGACTGAATAAAACTGTAGCATATGTAAGAGCATCTCCAACAGCATTGCTAAATTTTTTTCTAAAATAGAGAATGGAAAGTCAAAATCTCTAAAAACATTTTCTTCTATCTTAAACAACTTTTCTATTTTAGAGAATCAATCATTATTTATATTATTATAATATTCTATAATTTATCATCCCAATACACTTTTAAAAAAAAACTTAAAATAAAATGTTAAAAATTAAATTTTATTGGTTTGATTGAATAAAATAATATTTTATCTCTCCAATTTAGAGATTATAGAGAATTATCTATATTTAGAGATTTTTTGATCAATCTCTATTTTTTAGCAAACCATATAACAAAGCTGTTGGAGAGGAATAGCAAAGAAAAAACCAAAATTTTCTATTTTAGCAATGTTGTTGGAGATGCTCTAAAAAATTTGTTTCGGGTAAAGGCCAACCGAATAAGAGGGACACTCCAACCTTACATCCAACATACGGTAAGCGCCTCTTACCAAATAAGAGGTGGTACTGGTAGGCATTTAATAAACATGCCCTCAGAGCAACAAGAACACATTGCTGGTTCTGATTTCTGCTTACAAAAAGTTAAGCATACAACCCTTTAAACCATGCACAAAACTGTAACATGATACATCCAATCTAACCGAGCAACCAATCGTTTGGGGCGAGTTCGATCATTTCCTGCCATTCTGATGCAAGTGAACATGGCTCCTTCGAACCACAAACATGTATGCATCAGTCCTCTTTTGATGCAGACAAGCTTGGTGCAACAGCGACTGCTGATAACGATGGTCTCAAGAGAACGTACAAAGCAGGACCCAGGAATGGAATCAACGATACGGGAAGAAGCCAAAAGCCCTTGTCGTTCCTGCAAATGCGTAGTAGCGTTTAATAATTCAGGATCCCGGTGTTCACGTTATCAAGTTGATAATGTCTCACCATTTTCGAGCAGTCATGTCGTTGTAAACCCAAAAAGGAGCAAAGGTAGATAGCAGTGCAAAATCGATGGTGGTCGCGTGTATCTGCATGCAAGAAAGACAGTGTTAGCGGCCTTGCACTTTTAGTAATGGGTATGACGAAATTCATACTAGTAAGAGTTTAGAGATGCACAAGGCCTGGGCCTTCCAAGCCCGTTTCTAGTAAGAGTTTAGAATGCCAGGCTTTTTGCGTGAAAATGGGCCCGATCGGGCTTTTTCAGGCCTGGGCCTCGGCTTCGGGCTTTTTGTGCATCTCTATTCTCGACCAAGAAAAGGAGACTTACGAGTCTACTCCCTCCAAAGTACTGCAAATACTCCTTCCAATCGTCCCCAGTCGCTAATCCCGCGTAGACGATTAAGCCTAGTCCTGCAGCGAATGTTACCTGGTGCGTCGTTATTGAACTGGAAAAACTAAGGTTTCATTCGTTAACATAAATTTCCTTCGTCTTTATTCTCTAATTTGTGGGTCCCATCATTTAATCTCGTATCAAGTAAAAGGACCCACGATCACATAAATAAATAAGATCCAAATTCTTTCACCCGCCTGCCTCACTCTCGACAGTCTTGTGCAAACCTATGCACCCTAACGAGGAAGTCACGAGCTAGATACGCAGGAGGGTTCTCGGTGGTCGATTCATAGCAGCTAGCAACATGTTATACTGCTGCTTTTTTAGCATAATGTTTACTTAAATGCGCGAATATTCACATCATGGGGAATTTTCAAGTTTCAAGTTTTGAGTCTTACCCCAGCTGTCAGTTTGGACTCGAGAAAGTTTAGAGGCCATCTTTTCAGCTCCGATTCTTCAGTGGCTGGAGGTGGTGGTCTCCAAAGAACGAAATACGGTATAAGAGCATATGCACCCAAGAAGCACGAAAGTATGAGGAACGGGAAGACAGGAACATTCCCTTTCGAGCTGCATAATTGGACACATCCCATGAGTCATCTTCAAAGATTTAATCACATGACATTCATGAACAAGAAATGCAAGAAACTATAAGCAATGAACCAGGGGTTGATTACTAAGGTGGTGTTTGTTTTAAAAAAACGAAAGCTCTTATTTGCCACTTATGTCTCATCCAGTCAAACATTAGACAATTCAGACCGTTTGTTTTTTTTTCTTTTTTGAGCCTCTTAACCCCTTTTTTAGAAGAATGTCCTAGGCTATGCCTAGACTAATCCCTTGGTAAATTATGACTGTAAGACATCGGTCCTAATTAAACCTCAATGGCCACAATTCTTGTGTACGCCTGGATTCGAACCCTGGGCACCACATCCCCCAGGACTTTAACCAGTACGCCACAACCCTTGTGGTTGCCTCTTAACCCTTAACGTCCTATGATAAATTAAGTGATGACCTAGCCACTTAGTTATCTCTTATTTACGTCCAACACCACTTTTCGATTTTAACGTCGATTTCAGCTCACATGCATCCCAAATTTGCAAAAAACGCAAAGATTGTAGATCTGTGTGTTGGCTTTCCGGAACATCTTGAATCGCTTAAATCGGGGCTTCTATGTGTGAGATATGATTAAAACTCCACAACCTCGCAAATCTGCCAACAACCTTCTTTTGTTTCTTTTTTTTCCCCTTTCATCCTCCGATCATCGATGTTCACTTCAATTGACGTATTTAAGTCGAATTTTGAGGACAAAATAGACAATTATACATATTCAGACGTTTGTCGGTTTACAAAAACAAACAGTCTTATTGATTCAGATTTCAGACTTCAGCACCACCTCTTGAAAATCGTAAAATAGATTTCATACTTCAGCACCTCTTAGAAAACAAACGCCAATTATATGTTGACTGCCACTTACTGGGTAAGAGATGCTTACCCGGTAAGAGATGAGGTTGTTTACCATACATGCCGACCAACAAATGATGTTGACCGAGATGCTGACTCGGTAAGGAAGGAAAAGCACCATTACCCGGTTAGCGCTTACCCAATTTGTGTTGGTAAACGACAACTTAGTCCTATAACTTGCTCTATTTGGAACCAAAAGCTCGAGATTATGATAAAATGGTGGAGAAGGGGTTACCTTCGGCCGGAGGGCATTAAGAGCATGCTATACACTAAAGGCCATAACCCCATGATGTTCCATAGAGACACAATCACTTGATTTGGCTGAAAACCATCGTCACCAGTCAAGTAGCAAAGCTTTTTCACGAGATACATGTCCGTCGACTGGAAAACAAGAATTAAGCGAAATAATAATTAATACAGTTTCATATGAATGATTGATTTCTTGTAGAACCTGTGAGAATACAAGAAGTTTTAAGCAATCATGAACACAATCTCATGTGAACCATTTTCAAGTTGATTTGAATAAAACTTGGAGCCACAATGATTTAGCATAGCATCATCCTAGTTGTCAAAATATGTAAAACCCCATTAGATTACTCTTCAAAAGAGCCGTTGACGGAGTGTAGATTACCCCCAAAATGTTGACACCCTGTAGAAGAGTTGACTCTAATACCATGTGAGAATATGTGGACCTCATTACAAGGATCCTACATAAATGCAGGCTTGATAGTTAGTCAAACCCCCCCCCCCCCCCCCCCCCCTCATTTGGAGGCTAGATGGGCCCTTGCCCGGTGAAGGGGCTAGATTGGTATAGATTGCCCCAAAATATTGAGTCCCTACGGTAGACCTGGCTCTAATACCATGTGAGAATATGTGGACCCCCTTGCGAAGATCCTACATAGATGCAGGTTTGATGGTTTACGACATGCCCCGCAAGATGGCCCCCTTAAAGAACGGAGGCAAAAGAGTGTGTCGAATACCTATTGCTCGGCTTTAATACCATGTGAGAATATGTAAAACCCATCGAAAATTGTTGGTGTTTAGTGTCACCGGCCATTTAAGTGTAATTGGAATTAACATGAGTGCCAATGGGGTTTCATACTGCTCTAATACAGGGTACTCGATGCGGAGTGCACACTTGTATATAAGACGAGTTTGATCCTGGACACGATGAAATGGCAGTGTCAAGGGCCAGCGCCCCTTGCGGGGTCCAACTATGATGGTTATAACTGTCTGGAACTGCTGACAACTTGTCAAAACCGCAAAAACATCCATTTCAGTTATTTGTCCTCCTTTTTTGAATGGAGGTAGTATATATACCATATACTTACGTTTTTTGGGGCACAATAAAATTTTGATCCTTCAAATACTCTCCTGTAATTTTGCTCGATTTTGTACCTCGAATTGAAAGTGTTCTTCAGTCTTATCCCAGATTAAATTTTGTGAAACCCAGGGCATAGGATCGAAATATCAATTAGGAAAGTGAGTTCACACGATTCTCAAGCAATCCGGTTACTTGATCAGTCATTTTACCCTATTTCCCTTCCCCAATTTCAACATATATTAAACAGAAATGGTCTATTATTAAGTGTCATAAAGTTGATGATATCAAATTCAACAGCCTATAAGCCTAATTGTTAATCTTCTTTTAGCATCACATAATTTCATCCCTATTACATAGTGACAGCAAAATTGCAACAGACAAGAAACCAAACCAAATCAAAATTGTTGAAAAAATAATACCGGAGTCTGGTTGGGTGCAAGATTGAAGACATAATACATAAGTCCACCCCACAGCAAAAAGATCAGAAACGACGTCGTCCGGCCACCACCGCCACCACCGCCACCAATCTGACCGACGTCGATTTTCATGGAATCTTCTTGTTCCAAATCAGGGTCTTGTGGTTTCTGAGTGTCTATTGAATTCCGACATATTTGAAGGCGACCCCTTTGTATGAATTGCGGAAATTTTTTACTTCTTGCATTGGTAATTTGTAAAGAAAAGGGGAGAGTGGAGGTGGTTAAATATGAGAGTTTGATTTTAGGGTTTTGGGAATGGATGGAAGAGAAGTTGCAGGAGATGAGGATGGTGTGAGCGAACATGGTACAACTTTTGGAACAGGAGGTACAAGAGGAATATAGATACAGAACGGTGTATGTATCTTGACAGAGTGAGGATGAGGTAGCCACTCTTGAGCTTGACGACGTTTACATTGCATTTGCATCCAAATACTCCACGTCATTTCCGGCAAAGTTCGACAGGGGCGTTTATCCGGTTATGTCTAGTTTTTTTTTTTTTTTTTCTGGTTAAATTGAAAATTTAGAAATGTATATCTATACTATATTATTAAGAGCCTTAAACGGTCCTTGAATTTCAGTTCTTGAAAACAGTTTTTTGAGTCCTGGTTCTTAGACCTTATTACCCTCACGTACTGCATCCTCTCCTCCCCCACGTCCCTGCATCCTCTCCTCCCCAGATATCTCTCCCTTCTCCATCTCGATATTACGATCTTCGCGCAGAAGAGGCTGTGATGATTGAACTGTGACCTGAGTAAAGATCGGGCCGAGATTTGAGATTTTCCGGTGGCAAGGCAGAATTGGAGGAGGACAAGTGCGAGATACACCGGTGAGAAAGAAATTTTGTATTCGATTTGATTCTGAAATTGATTTCTCTCTGGATCTCCACATGCAACCTCTGTTATTGCAGCCATGGAGGTCTAACCTTCTTTCCCGATGGTAAAACAGATCTGAGCCGACTGTTAACCTAAACTTCCTTCACGTCCCTAAATCATCTCCACCACTTCTCCTCTCAACCATCATCTCCACTTCCCTGAATCATCACTTCCCACCAAAATCATATTCTTCCAATGTTCTTTACAATTTCTTCAATTTTCTCTTCTTTGAACTGGGCCATTTCCCGACCTAATTTGGATGAAACTTGACTAATTGTGACATTTTTGAGTCAAAATTTCATCATCGTTAGAGTGTTTACTTGCAATTTTTTATGCTTTTCTTTTCAATTAACCTCGAAACTCATACGTTAAATTTTGTTTTGCAGATAATAGGAATTGGTGACGCTGATCAATTTAGAGGTGCAATTGCGTTTGATTTCCGTTGTTTTTTAGGTTTTTGGGACTTTCATTTTGTTTTTTTGTGGTTTAATTGTTAAATAAGGGTTGCAGGTGTTGGTAAACATTAATTAGTTTTGGTTAAATTTTGACGAGTTTTGTTGTTCTTACAGGGATGGCGAGGTATGGATATGACATCGACGACGTTGTTGGCCAGAGCCATAACATTGATCCGACTAACGGAGATGGATCGTAAGCCTAGAATTTAAATAAGCAATCCCAAACAGATTAAAAGTTGTTTTGTGATTATCGTTCTTTTTGGTGTAGTATTCAAGTGTGAATTTTGCTTCAAGTACTTGTGGTTTAGTGTTTTTTTAGCGGTGGTTTGGTGTTTTAACTATCGAGATTTGTTCGTTGATTGTTCAGTTTTGGGTTAAATGCAAAATCTTGACTGCAAATTTGATCTTTTAGTAGTTTGTGTTACTTATGTTCCAATGAAGAAATTCCATGGAACCCCAAATGATGGGTGATGAAGATCCAAACAAATTGATAAAATCTGATTGCCAAAGGTAAGCATTTTTAGTGTTTTTCTATGCTTTTATGTTTATTTCAACAAGTGGAGGAAGAAGTTGCAATGTTTTGTACCATGATATGCCGAGAAGTCCTTCAAACAGGAATGGGGTCTTCCAAAAACTATGCTATAAAACTTCCTCAACGAGTTAATCCGGCTGTGTTAGGATTAATTCTTGACTATTGCCGGTTTCATCAAGTACCAGGGCGCTCTAATAAGGTCTGGTCAAACTCTTGTATTTTTGTTTGTCTTGTCTTAACTTTCAAGCATCTTGAGATTCTATGCAATAATTATTTTACTTTTTATTCTCATTCCTTTGGGGTTTTCAGTAAGTTTAAAGATTACATGTTTAATATGGGGAATTGTGTTTTTCCAGGAGCGGAAAACCTTTGATGAAAAGTTCATCCGGCTGGATACTAAAAAGTTATGTACATCTGGTGCAGATAGCCTCCGGTTAAGACCATTGGTTGACCTTACTAACCGTACACTTGCTCGGATGATTGAAGGAAAAACTCCTGAGGAGATACGTGACACATTTCATCTTCCGAGGTATTGTCTTATGACAGAGTTTTATTATTATTGACCTTTAAGAGTTATGTTCCCAAAAAAAGATGGAATAGATAGTTTTAACATCAAACTGTGTATTGCAGGAAGAGATTTAACACCCTCAAATCTGGAAATGGCAACTAATTTAAAATTTCCTAAATACACCAATAAATGATTCAGCTACAACCATAAATTAAGATTTAACCTCAATACACACATTCATTCCATACATACAATCTATAACAAGAACATGTGCTACTAAAACCCAATAGTAGTCACTATCTCCAAATTGCGGAAGACTTCACCAACTACTTACATTTGCACAAGCTAAGGCTCAACTCTTCATAACTGCTAGAACCAAACCCCAACCGGTACATGATGCACATGCCGACAAATAAAAAGGTTAGACTAATGCCTAGTGAGTTCAAGAGTTTTACATGAGTAAATATATCTTTAAAAGAAAGAACCTCATTTGAAACCATGACCAGACAATTGGTGTCCTTTAAAATGTGGAAACGACCCTTTTCCAAAATCATGCACTTTCCAAATATGGACACCTCATCTAAAACTTACTTTAAAAATTGATGCAACTTGAACTAACTCGAAACATGAACCATCATCACAGCCATAAACACCGTACGTTCGAAAACATGGACATTAGGTCCAATACTCACACGACCATAAATGGACAGACTTTAATTACCAAAACACGGAGTTGACATAATTCATTCAAAACTTAATATACGAGGAGGATGGTCCAATATTAAGGTCCTCATTTTCTGTCAACCATAAAGACCCAATGACAATAAAGTAAAGCATCCTTATATTTAAAAACACTGATAGCCGACAACGAGGGAAACCCGTATCCGTTGAGGGTGGAGGGAACACAAAAGTATGCCACCCAACAACGTTAATCGCATGACACCTCCCGACATCACAGCCAGGTGTCCCTACGACTTCTTTACAAGCCCACCCTAAGTAAAGTTGACCTTGATGAACATCCCGAAGGACTCCACCCCAAAGGCCCGGCACACTTAAAGACTACCCCTCAGGTAGTACTCTAAGCGGCGGGGGTCCTAGCGCCTACTTTGCCTGTAGCGCTACCAGACTCAACCCCTCCCAATGCGTACTTGTAAAGTTTCCGGTCATAAAACATGGGTACTGACGGTCACCCGCAATACCTAATCGACCATCCAAAATAGACTGGCTGACGTGCCTATGGATCCATTACAACAACGTCTAACGTTACATGACTCCAATTGAAAGACCAAAGCTCCCAAAACATGTAACTCACCAATGACACAATTTAAGCGTCATCATACTCAAAACCCACGATGGTTATAAATCCGGACAAATGTCCACAAGACTCATTTAGTCAAAACCGAGCCAAAGGTCCAACACTTTACGTAAATCCCCAACGAAAGCCTTTGTAAACATTAAAAACACGTTTAACCGACTGATGAAGACACAACAACCCAAAAGTATAATTAACTCAAACTCAACATTGGTTGAGGCAAACCATTTTCCAAACGGACTCTATATCCTTATATTTCCGAAATGCCCCATAACACAATAATATGCATTTTCTGAAAAGGTTTATAAGATCAAATGCACAAAATGACACTTACGTCAATTGAACTCCAATTATATATGTAAAATCATCAAATAAACATTTCAACATGAATTATTTGCCAAAATACCTAAAGATCCCAAAATGGGTGTCTCAATGTTAGACAATAAGTGTGATATACGTACATATTTATATTAGAGGGTTTAGAGTGTAAATGTTTCTCTTATATATACCCTTGATTGTAATCGTGTTTCACACAATAATACAATACAAAATTACCCAGTTTATCTTGGTATCAGAGCCACCGTTCCTAAAACCCTAATAGCCGCCCGCCGCTCCAAATCCCTAATAGCCGCCGCTCCCAAAACCCTAATAGCAGTCGTCCCAATTTCTGCCAGCCACCGTCGTGAACAGTGTTTTCGGCGTGAACAGTGTTTTCGGTGTGAATAGTGTTTTTCGACGTGAATAGTACCTTCCGACTCTAAACAACAATGACAAACATGACATCCTTCACTCTAATCTCGTCTACTCCTCAACCGGATTAATTTACTCTTATGTCTACTCCAATCTCGTCTACTCTTCAAGCGATTCAACAGCTTCTGTCACAATTTGGTCTTCAACTTAAGCCTGTTAATGCACAGCCTGCACAGGCCTTTTACACCAACAGATCTGGGAATAACCGTGGCCATGGACGTGATTTTATACGTGAACGCGGAAACTACAACAACAGAAGTCAAGGAGGAGGTAATCGTAATCAATTTAGTTATCAAAACACTGTTTTTGGCACATGCAACAGGTGTGGGATTGGTCATATCCCGTCTCTTTGCCCTAATCGCGACCCTGTCACTATAAGGACGAGACAACCACCTTCTGCCAACTTTACAGAGTACCGGTCACAAGCTTGGCTTCCGGACACTGGCTCTAGCCATGATGTTGCACCGGACCTGTCTAGCTTCGATAACTCTGAGGCCTACTACGGTGAGGACAACCTTCATGTTAGCAATGGTAAGGGTTTACCCATCCTACACATTGGTTCCTCACATCTTTCTTCACCAAACAAAACCTTTTCCCTTACAAACATACTACACGTACCTGACATAAAACAAAACCTACTTTATGTCCAAAAATTATGTCTTGATAATCATGTGTATTTTGAATTTCATTCTAATTTCTTTTCCGTAAAGGACAAGTTTACACACACTCTGCTCTTCACGGGTCCAAGTAATGGTGGTCTCTACTCCTTCCGTCTTCCTCAGACTCAACATGTTCAAAAAATGTCCTTTTCCACCACTCGTGCTTCTTTCACTACATGGCACCAAAGACTTGGACATCCACATCCACAACTTTTGAAGTCCATGTTGTCTAAATACAGTTTACCTTTACAAAATAAATGTGCTAGTGTTTTTTGTGACTCATGTTTTGTTGGCAAATCGTCCAAACTTCATTTGTTACCATCTACTTATAAAAGTTCGCACATTTTGGATTTAGTTTTTTGTGATGTATGGGGCCCCGCTCCTGTTCCTTCTTTTGATGGTCACAATTATTTTCTGCTGTGTGTTGATCATTACTCCAGATTTATGTGGATTTTTCCATTAAAATCAAAGTCTGATGTTTATGCCACTTTCAAACAGTTCCTTGCGATGGCTGAAAGGCATTTTCAAACCAAACTAAAATTTGTCCAAACCGACTGGGGAGGCGAGTTTCGGAATCTCTCCCTGTTCTTCTCTCCTCTCGGCATCACCCATCGCCTTTCATGTCCACATACAAGCGAGCAAAATGGGTTTGTTGAACGACGACATCGACATGTTGTTGAAACCGGCCTTACTTTGATCGCTCAATCTCATGTTTTGCTTTCGACACCGCAGTCTATCTTATTAATCGAATGCCATCAAGAACCAACTCAAACACCTCACCCTTTGAACATGTGTTCAAGCACAAACCTGATTTTTCCTTTCTTCGGGTTTTTGGATGTCAATGCTACCCTCATCTCTGTCCATACAATAAACACAAAATGGACTTTCGTTCTACACCTTGTGTGTTCCTTGGTTACAGCACCACTCATCATGGCTATCGGTGTTACGACCCACAGTCTGATCGTATTTACGTGGCCCGTCATGTTCGATTCAATGAACAATCATTTTCTTTCCAAATATCTCCTACACCCACCCCTACTCCAACCACCCCAAATCCCTACGTCTCCACCTATCCCAATCCTAACCTACCACCCACCGATTCACCCTCCACTGAACCTAATACACATCCTACTCCACCAGAACCAACACCCTCAACAATACCCACCATGCAATCTGTCCCACACGAAACACCACCTACCACCACCCTTCCCAATGCCTTTCCCACGGCCCAACCACCCATCATTCAGACCTATCACTGTCGTTCCAAAGTTACCGAACCACCACCACCTCAGCCTATCCCTACCCCCTCCCTCCTCTACCACTGAACAACCCATCCGTACTCGACCATCCAACCTACGCCCAAATCCCAAACCGACCAAACCCTACAATGCCTCCTCATACCATACCCAACTTTCTTCACCTGATACCGAACCGGCCACCTTTACTATTGCTAACAGGTATCCTTAGTGGCGTAGTGCTATGGTTGACGAGTATTCGACACTGATGCGGAATGGTACATGAATACTAGTGCCACGTGTTTCGAATTCCAACGTTGTTGATTGCAAGTGGGTATACAAATTGAAAAGGGACCAAACAGGGGCAATAAAACGTTACAAGGCACCACTAGTTGCCAAAGGGTTTCGGCAACAACCAGGCATTGATTATCAGGAGACATTCAGTCCCGTGGTCAAATCGACCACCATCCGTGTTGTTGTATCTCTGACCGTAACACAGAAATGGTCCCTAAGGCAACTTGATGTGCAAAATGCCTTCCTACATGGTGATCTCAACGAGACAGTTTATCTGCAACAACCACCAGGGTTCGTTGACCCGGCCAAACCCGACCATGTTTGCCTACTTCACAAATCCTTATATGGATTAAAGCAGGCCCCTAGAGCGTGGTTTCATCGCCTTTCTACAGTCTTCATTCTCTTGGATTTCAAGGCTCTAAGACGGACCCTTCCTTGTTTATTTACTCCCACAGGGGCACCATTTTGTACATGCTAGTCTATGTTGATGACATCCTTTTGACAGGAAACAATCCGGGGGCTATTGACAAAGTGGTACAACGTCTTAGCCAATCCTTTGCTGTTCAGGATATGGGTCGCTTGTCTTATTTTCTCGATATTGAAGTAACCAGTCAGGGTCATGATATACTTCTATCACAAAGGAAATACATCCTTGAACTCTTGCAACGTGCAGGCCTGTCTAATGCTAAACCGGTTTCATCTCCTATGACCACTACTGTTAATCTTGATCTTGGTGATAGTGCTACGTTTGCTGATCCGGTCAAATACCGCCAAATTGTGGGTGCCCTTCAGTATGTCACATTGTCTCGTCCGGATATCACTTTTGCGGTCAACAAAGTCTGCCAATTTATGCACTCCCCCACTGAGAATCATTGGACTGCAGTCAAACGGATTCTTCGCTACTTGCAGGGCACTGCTGACTATGGTTTACGAATCATGCATGATTCCGGCACAATCCTTCATGCTTACACTGATTCTGCTTACAACTCTCTGACTGGCTTCTCAGATGTAGACTGGGCTGGTTGCCCCGACGACCATCGATCCACCGGGGGATATGCTATCTATCTTGGTTCAAACCTAGTATCATGGTCCGCACAAAAACAACGGACTGTCTCTCGGTCGTCAACAGAGTCTGAATACAAGGCTCTAGCCGATATTGTTGCTGAGCTCACATGGCTACAAACACTGTTGCGCGAACTTCGGGTGTAACACCCTAAAAATCAAGTGAAATAAAACTGCGGAAATATAGGCAATATGACTTAGCATTTGGTATAAACCTCCCAAAAAGGGTAAAGTACCAAACCTTTACAAAAAACTGAGAATAAATATGGGAATCAACAACAAACTAATCTAAATACATCTATCTAGATTACATCGGTTGTCGACCCAAAATCACCAAAAGATGGGACTTAAACAATGCCCAACATTGACTACTAGTCATTCCAAAAATGTCTCTAAGACATGCTCGTCACTCACGACCTTGGCACCCCACCGCTAAGGGAACCTGTTATACATATCATTTGAGAAAAAGTGTTAGGCTTAAAGCCTAGTGAGAACATACAGTTTATAGAATTCAAGAGATATAAACATTCGTAACATAGATAAATCTTTACAAAACTGTTAGTTTACAAAAGAAGATCTTTATCAAGAAAGGACAATCGGTCCAAAAGTTCATCTCGCGATGACGGGGGATACTCGATTTACCAAGGGTGGTGACGGAACACAAAAGTAGGCCACGACCCGAGTTGTGAGCTAAATACTTGGAATCCATGGCCACGAACACTTCGGAACGTACTAAGATGTGAGGGAGGGCCCCCGAGGAAACCAAGTCATACTCGTTCACTAGGACTACATTTGATCCATGACTAGTAACCAGTCTCACATAACCGTACCATAAAGGCCCCCGAGGATCAAATGCATCCATAGCTACAAAATGGAGAAAAGACATCCCAATAATATAAGTCGACTCAAAACCTAGGGATCCACTAGTAATAGTCTAAACTTGTCACAATAACACGTGTGACTAACCAAAGCTAAACGTATAGCTTCCAAAAACATTTATAACCAAAATGCCCTTTTCAAGTTTAACTGCTGATAAGAATGAAAATCATAAAATGAGTTTATATACATTCTTTCAAGTAAAACACAATAATGTGCAAGTAAATCTCCATTTTACTCTCAATAAGATCAAACCCTTTACATTTCAAGAAAATGATTAGGAACCCTAAAATATCCCAAAAACTCAAGTTAGGTCAAAATGCCATAAACTTAGATCCAAAACCATAGAGATATATAGGAGTTCAAAAATGTAACCTTTGATATGTATAAAGTTTGTAAAATGATAGTAGGAACTCACTAAGTAGGTTTTAGAAGAAAACCCAAAAACCTAGATCTTGACTTTTGGAGAAGATGACAATGGAGGTGGTGTTGAAGCTTCCAAACCGAAACCTTGGATGGAATCCTTGACTCTAGCAATAAATGGTGAAGATTGGTGGTTGGAGAAACCCTAGAAGAGTAAATGAGGAGGGAGAGAAAGGAGAACTTGGAAAGGAAGAAGAAATGAGGAATGAATGAGTTTTGGGAATAATAACTCATTAAACCCACTTTGATGTAGCCCCTGACAAAACGCACGACCCGTGCGTTTTTTATGAAGGAGGAACGCACGACCCGTGCGAAACCTACTGCCGCGGCCCCTGACTTAGCGCACGACCCGTGCGAAAATTCTGAAGGAGGCAGCCCCTGATCCTTTAATTAAACTTCACAAACGACCAAACGAAATTCGGGGTGTTACATCGGGTTCTTGTGAAATCGGTTCCTACCTTATGGTGTGATAATCTTGGAGCTACGTATCTTTCAGCTAACCCTGTATTTCATGCCCGTACCAAGCATGTAGAAGTGGACTTTCACTTTGTTCGAGAAATGGTTGCCCAACGGAAGCTCTCAGTTCAGTTTATATCTACAGATGATCAGATTGCAGACGTGTTCACTAAGCCGCTACCTTCACAACAGTTTCTCCTATTACGGTCCAAGCTACAGGTCGCTCCCCGACCTTAACTTGCGGGGGAATGTTAGACAATAAGTGTGATATACGTAAATATTTATATTAGAGGGTTTAGAGTGTAAATGTTTCTCTTATATATACCCTTGATTGTAATCGTGTTTCACACAATAATACAATACACAATTACCCAGTTTATCTCTCAACATGCTTATAAAACTAAACATTTCAAAATAACTAAAACTTATCAGCAGTTAACAATTTGAGGTAAAACACAAACATTTTAAAAATAAACATTTTGGCATGTACACCGTTTTCACAAATCAACTTGAATTCACCTTGCTAGATTTAGGCTAAATCTAGATTTCGCCCAACGAGCTCTTTTGAAGGCCACTTGAATCCTCAAGCCGAGAGCTTCCAAAACCCTTTTTGATGATGAGACTTTCCGAGGACACCCAATCCAACTCTTCAACTCGAGCTCCCAAAAACCTAGATCCACACATTTTCAACCGTAAATAACCACATCCAACCATAAAGAAACATTCCCCAAACATAATACACCAAAATCCCCAACGAGATCAAAACCCTAGTTTCTCCTAAAACTAACAAGTCCGAGATTTGATAAGCCAAATACTAGGGAAACATCGATGGAGCAATTATAACTTATTACAAGGTTTGGAAATGGAAAGAACATACTTACCACTTAGGTTTTGACGAAAGCCTAGAAAACCCAAAATGGACTTGAGGTTGAAGGTGAAGATGAAGCTTTTTGACCATAGCTTCCAATCTTTGATGGGTGGAAAGAGGAACACTTGGAACATAATAGATTTGGTGTCTTGGATGCATAAAACTGATTTTAGGGTTTGGGGTTCGGTTTCTAGAGAGAAAAGGGTGAAAGGTGGTTGAGATAAATGAAGAGGGGCTGCTCAAAGCTGCTTAAAAACGACCAGGGGCCGTCGGCGATAGTGCCACGCGACTATGCCCTTGGCATAGTCGCCCGAAGGGGGAGGGCCACAGTACATCTCCCGCGATTATGCCCCGCGAGAGTGACATTCTGTCACAATCGCGGACATAGTCGCCCAGGTCCCTCCGAAGGTCAAAATTCTGACTTTTCGACCCGACGTGCTCTCGGTCCGAAATTCAAAACCTACAAACACCATTTGGATAAGATCTATAACCATGGCTTAACCGGATAAGTGTGAATTAAGGGTTAACCAAAATCACGGGTGTTACAATCCTCCCAACCTTAGAATGATTTCGTCCTCGAAATCTAGATTCCTACGCAACCTTGTCTGCAGAGGGATTTCCCTCAACCCTTCTTCCGGAACTATTATCATGCCCCTTGCACTGCTACGCACGCTAACTGCCCTTCGTGGGCACATCACACTCATGACCGAGCCGACACTTAGCTCACCAGAGTAATTTTTACTCTCAAGGTTACGATCGTCTCCCAACCTTGGATGACAATTACCACCTCCCGGTAATTTGTGACCCCAACTTCTCTCCGACTAATTCCCTTCGGATCTACACAGTTCCGAACTCCAGGTCGAAGATCGAATCCAAACTCCCATGAATCCTCAGATTCCTACTAATCCATTCCTAATACTGAACAAGATGCCCTTCCAAGGTGCACCAATGCGTCATTCAAGTAACTGGTTAGTCCGGCTTCGGCTATTACTCAAATCCGTTTCAACCCCGACCTTACAACATTCTGTTATCCCAGATTTAATCTAGTTGGTAAACAATCAATCAAGTAATCAAGCAACACAATAATAATCAAGAGATATAAAGATTAATAATAACGTACCAATCCCTTGAATAAACTGTTAAACCTTGAGTGTTCTTGATACCCTTTGAATACAGAGAAAACTTACAGCGACTATTTAGAAAATTATCAGAGTTCTTACAAAGTTAACCTAAAACTAAACTAATCAAAACTTTAAATACCCAAGCCTTATGGGCTTTAACCTTAATGGGCTTTCTAATGGGCTTGGGCCCAATAGCTATTAACTATTAGCTTATTACAATTTAAACCCTCTAACTTAACTTTAGCACAATTGCAGTTTAAACCCTTAACTTTAACTTTAATCTTGAATACAATTATTTGATCCAACAATCTCCCCCTTTGGATTCAAGATTAAGAAAAAATTTGCAATTGTCTTCGGGTCTTCTCTTTTCTTCAGATATGTCGTTGATAGCTTCAAAACTTCAAAACTTGATATCTTTAAATAATCTTCAAATCTTTAAAATTTTGAAAATCTTCAGATCTTCAGATTGTATTCTCCCTTTTTGTATCTTCTCACCCTTTTTATATCTTCTCCCCCTTTTTGATGAGTGGTGAGAATCAACATCATCAAAACTTGGCAAAACAATCTCCCCCATTGTGTATGATCACGTAAGCACAATCTTCATCATGTAACGAGCCCTGTATGAAATAAGAGCAGTCTCTCCAAATGGAAAGAGTGATTATTTCAATCTTTTCAGATTCAAATAACATAAAAGTAGTAACTATTCGAATCTTTTCAAATTCAAACAGTTTAATAGTTGTAACCCTGAATCAACAAATGACTCAGTTAGAATGCCTGTCAATGACACAAAGTCACTGAGTAACACAAAATTACTATATAAGGAGCTGGTTTGATGTAGACTCCCCAGGTCTTCCATTCAATCATCGAATAACACATGGTTATCTATGAACGTTCTGACAGAAAACAAATTTCTGTGTGCTCGTGCATGTGTATGAAAGAATTAAGCACATATGTTTGCTTTTCATTTTAGGCTCAAAGTATGTAAACTTGTTGAGACAGCAACAAATTGTACAAAGACTCATTGTGATGAGAAAGGGTGCGAAGGTGGGGCAACTTTCCTTCTTTTTCAATATTAGTATCTTCCAAATGAAGAACCAATAGCGTATATGCTGCGTCCCCAGAAAATGTGAAACATTCTCTTTTTGAGAAAAGAATGAGTAGTTGGTGGGGTTGTATGCAAGAGATGGCATGGGCTAGTTGCCTTGTTCAATGATGGTCACCAAAGAATGTTAACCAATCAGATTATGTGGTTGCCCGGCTCAGAAAGAAGTTTGGTGCAGAGTTTAATATTCTTTTACTCTGATCTCTCACCCTCTTTCTTTTAATGCTCACGTCTAACCAATCTCTCTTTTTCATTTTACCTCTTCACACACCATCACTCAATTCTTTTGACCCTTCTCCCCTCAATCACTCAGGGAATACTTCCTGGGTAGGAAACACTGGTTATCGTGAATCCATGGAAGTTCTGTTAAGCTCACACACTGAATCCCATGTATTATCCTAAAAATACATGTTGTTCAACAAGAGTTTTGTACACGTAAGCACAAATACCACTTGTTACATGAAGAATAAAATATTCGGAGATGTCAAAACAGAAGATGTTTGACGATGCAATACTCCCCCTCAAACTAAAAGAGTTTGACGATTTAAGCTCTTAAGGAGTTTCAATTAAGCTCATAGGAGTTTTGTCATGAAGAACAATATGTTGAAGAATCTAAAACGAATGTTGTTTATATGAACAATATATAAACATATTTTCAATGAAAGCACATGAAATGACGTTTGATTCAATCAACAGTGAATACAAAGAACGTGAGTATTACCATAGAAAGATTTAACTTTTGATACATGGTAATAACAAAGTCAAATAGAATGTTCTGAACCGTTAAGTGTATGAATACTTGACAAAGTATATTGACAAGATAAAACACAAGTATTTATCTTTAAGAACACACGGTCAGATAAGCATTTAAGTATCCAAAAATCTGTTAATATCACAGATATTCTCCCCCTTAAATCACTATTGGGTTTTTTTTTTTTTAAATAAATAAATAAGGAAATAAAGCATATAAAAAATAGATAGAGCACTGAAGTGCGGGTTCTAATCCGATGTGATTAGAAGCCATACTCCGTTGAAGTACGGGTTCTAAGCTGATTTACTTATAAGCCATCTTTTTAACAATGAAGTCCGGGTTTTGAACTGTGTTGTTCAAAAGCCATTGTTCTTTATCCCCCTTAAACATTGGGTGCCTGCAACACAGATTTAGCTTTTGGTACCCACTGGAATTTGGGTCCTAATGGGTTAGTTGCAGTTCTAGTGGGAGATATGAAATAAGAACCATACCAGTTATTAACGTAATCTTTTCTGACAAAATCATTTGAGCCACAGTAGGAACAACTAATTTTCTTTTGTGCTAACCTGATCAGTTGATTAATAGTGTAAACCAGATCAGGTTTGCCAAAAGTTTTACCTTTTATAGCATAGTTCCATTTAGCATGTGATGTATGCACAAATGATTCTTCTGTCTTCTTCTCCTCCGAGGATCCTTTAACTCTCCAGATCCAGTTTCCTCTTTCTTTCTCATCTTCTCTTCTCCATAAGCTTTTCTTCTGAGACTTAGTCTTCTTGAAGTTACCTGAACCATCAACATTTTTGTCATAGAAAAGGTTAGAAGGAAGAATCTGATCAGTAGATTTAGAAGTAAGACAATCATCTAAATCATAGAAAGGATTATAGAAAACATTTGAAAAATGTGAACTTGAAGCTGTTTTTAATGAACTATTTGAGTCAGCTAGATCGTCTCTTGGTGATTGAGCTATGGACTCTGGCGTCTTGTGCTCAGTCAGCTTCACCTTGAATACGATCTCTTCAAGTTCCTTTATCTTTGAAGACAAACTGTTTCTTTCCTTTTCAATCAGATCAAACTTCTTATGCAACTCAGATTTTGCATTCTTCTCCTTCATGATGTTTGTTGACAATTCAGCTAGCTTTCCTGTCAGCTTGGCTATCTCCGTCTCGAATATCTTCTTTTCTTCCAAAAAGTCTGTATTTGCTTTCTTCAGCTCATCTTTCCTCTTCTCTTTCTCAGCCTTTTCTCTTTCAATAATGATAACCTTCTCAAAGTCTGAAACTTGTTGAGAAAGTTTAACACATCTAAGTTCTAAGGCTTTCTTCTCTTCAAAGGCTTTTCTGGAGAAGTCAGAGAATTTCTTGGCAAATTCTTTTCTCTCTTTCTCAATCTTTAACAATTCATCTTGAGCTTTTGAATTGTCTCTGTCTTGGGTTGCCTTTTCTTTTAGCTTATCGATCTCAACCTCAAGACTGAGAACTTTATCTTTAAACTTATCTCTGTCTGCACATAGTTGAGAATTTATCGTTCTAAGTCCTTCAGATGTCTCACTCGCAATGTTTGCTCTTCTTCTCAATTGATCTAGCTCTTTTTGCATTAGTTCCTTCTTTGACCATGTTGAGCTAGATTCAGATCTTTTCAGCTTTGCTTGAAGGTCAAAGATCTCTTTTTCTTTAGACTCAATTATTCCTGCAAAGTCAATTAAGGAATCAGAATCTTTTAAATTTTCTTTTAAAGCATTGATCTGAATAAGAAGAGATGAGTTCTGAATCTGTAAATCCTTGTTTTCAGCTTTGAGCATTTTTTCTTCTTTGTCATACTCATCAATCATGCGAGATGATGTTGATAACCGTCCAGCAAGTTGTTTAGCCTTTTCTCTTACTTCAGATAGAGTCATGTTGTTAAAATCATGGCTATAACCTTCGGACATATTGAGCGGATACGACATCCTAGCTGTAAGGTTAGTAAATAGACTTTTCTGTACCAAGACAACCAACTAGATGAGATCGTTAGAATCAAAAGTAAAGACTACACTAAAAAATTTTCAGAAAAAAATAAATTTCCAAAAATAATCAAATGCAGTCCTCGCTCACAGTATAAAGCACTAATATCTATGAATAAAATACTGAAAAATTAGGAAGATTTTGATCAAGCACAAAACTTTTGTCCCCCTTCGCAGACTTAGCACGGGGGTCCCGCTAAATTAGGCTTTTAGAGGCCCTGTTGCAGCTTGCAAAAATTTGTCTAGGACTGGAAAATGTGCTTCGAAGAATGAACTGTACCGGTCGAAGGAAAGACCGGAGTATGCAAGTACCCGGTCGAATGGCAAGACCGGAGTAACAAGTATCCGGTCGAATGGGAAGACCGGAGAAACAATTATCCGGTCGAATGGGAAGACCGGAGAAACAGTTATCCGGTCGAAGGTGCAAGACCGGATTAACAAGTATCCGGTCGAAGGACGAAGACCGATGTAACAAAGTATCGGTCGAATACTAGACCGAAAACCACTAAGGTCCGGTCGATACTCCTAGCCGGTCGAAGGAAAGACCGGGGAATACTAAGGTCCGGTCGAAGGAATGACCGGAGATCACAACTATTCGGTCGAAGTAAGGACCGGTGTTTACAAACACTCGGTCGAAGGCTAAGGTCGAATAACTATCGGTCGAACAATAATATTGATAACCACAGTAACAGATATGTTCTATTAACTCATAAGACCGATGAACACTATTAAACGACCGAAGAACACGATGAGTTTCTGGGATTCGACCGAAACCGAACCCAGAAACTTTAATCGACCGATGAACACAATAAATGCAACAGAAAGCAATTCGATCGAATAAAACACATATAATCAACCACTAATTGACCGGAAACACCTTTTTCAAAAATAATTGACAAAAAGCGATAAGATCATACTGATTGATAAACACAGATTCATGAAGACGGATGAACAATATTCGCATGAATAGTAACTTCGATGAACAGTGATTTTCGATGAACAGTATTTTTCGATGAATAGTAAAAAAAAATTGATTCTTTTGGCTCTGATACCAATTGTTATCCCAGATTTAATCTAGTTGGTAAACAATCAATCAAGTAATCAAGCAACACAATAATAATCAAGAGATATAAAGATTAATAATAACGTACCAATCCCTTGAATAAACTGTTAAACCTTGAGTGTTCTTGATACCCTTTGAATACAGAGAAAACTTACAGCGACTATTTAGAAAATTATCAGAGTTCTTACAAAGTTAACCTAAAACTAAACTAATCAAAACTTTAAATACCCAAGCCTTATGGGCTTTAACCTTAATGGGCTTTCTAATGGGCTTGGGCCCAATAGCTATTAACTATTAACTTATTACAATTTAAACCCTCTAACTTAACTTTAGCACAATTGCAGTTTAAACCCTTAACTTTAACTTTAATCTTGAATACAATTATTTGATCCAACACATTCCTTCCATAAAAATTTTATCACCACGGAAATGCTTTTACACGATGATACATAATCATCCATATTTAATCCTGCTTCTAAATTTCATCACCGAAAGGTCAATCATCCCATGATCCACTCGGGATACTTCCAAAACATTCCAATATCCAATGACCTCAAGAAAACAAGTTGACACCTAGGTCTAAGTGATGACCTCGAAAACATGGACATCCCGTCCCAAAATCCCATTCCAGATGGGTAGCCACACTAAGGTCGACATTTAACCGAATACTAAAAATCACAATCTCACATTTCCAACAAATAAACCGCCAGGAATTTCTTTGATTGCAGAAACCACCAATACGATATACCAACAACATATACCACAATGTCACACCGACAAGCAACCAACCAAGCCGAATCCAAATTAAAACAC
Source organism: Arctium minus (assembly GCA_954870635.1). Classification (NCBI taxonomy): domain Eukaryota; kingdom Viridiplantae; phylum Streptophyta; class Magnoliopsida; order Asterales; family Asteraceae; genus Arctium; species Arctium minus. The sequence goes on from OX941080.1 coordinate 14,657,297, forward strand.
ATATTAACTCATAAAATCTCATCCCGCAGGATTTCCCAAGTATAAAATCATTCCTTAATTATTCGGGGAGGCTTAAATCTACTACTTCCATAAAACAAACGCGCACAGATTCAAAACTGAAACCCAAGATCCAAGGCTGACCGCGAGTCGGATCATCCGACGCTTCAAATCCCAAGGACTCCCTCAGTCCTTAAATACTACTCCTTTCACGACGGGGTATAAATCTATAGGCCTAATGAGTTCAAGGTTTTTCAACCGGTATGCCCATTTGAAATATATAAAACTTTCAAATACATATGCTTTTTAACGATCAAACGTACGGTAAAAATACACTACCGATCATTCGATAGGTTTCAAAATTGATCATTACTACCGCGCATATAAAACCGTTTTCCCAAATTCATTTGTTTGATACTTACGTAAATAAAGACAATAATAGAACATGCGAAACAATTTACACTATAACGTGAAAATAGGTTCATGCACCACGACGTGTGCAATAAAAGTTGTACAACTCCCAAAAGAGATATTCACAAATTAACTTTAAAGTTCCGACTTCTCAACCCAAGAGTCATTGCGACATAAAATTATTAACAACTCCATATGCAACAGTTTATTCCCCAAAGCTCGGTGAAATGATAAGAATGCAAGTAATTCTCAAATTAAGTTTAAAACTTTAAGTCGCATCAATGAAACACATTTGACCAAGATGGAACTACAACGACATGAATACCAATAACTCCTTTAATGCACCGCGGAAAATTTCTAACAGTAATTTCAACAACTGAACATGTTTAGATTAAAAGTTTAATACGAGACAACGTAAATCTTTCACATGCTTACTCACGCGAGTGTAAATCAAATTCAACCCAAACAGTGTACACCTATACTTATGCAAAACTCAAGATGCAGTTATGCGACATTAAGATTTTCAAAACGCCTCTTACGGTTGCAAAAATACCTGTGTAAGCCTCACATGAGACAAAATATTGAATAAAACTCACAAATTGACGCACACAATAATGCAAGTCTACACATTTCCAAAAAAAAAAAATTACGCGACTCAAACTGTCATAACATAAGACACCATAAGACCCGACTAGATCCTCATAAAACTCATTACCGCTAAAATCAAACGGTGTCAAAATTTTCATTTCCCAACATAAAAGTATATGACGACAATAAGTTTAAAATGTCAAAATTCTAAAACCATAACGTAAGACAAGGTGACCATTTTCAACCAAACTTTGATGAGACACGACGCCCGATAAACGCGTAAATTTACACGCAAAGAAATTAAAACTCACGCCTCTCAAAGTACACTCACGCACCCCAAAACGCCACAAAACTATACTCATAAAATTAAACACGACTCACACAAACCAAATCCTCCAGAAAATTCCGACTCAAGAACATGGGGACAACTCTTCCTTTAAAACCTTAACATACGTGGAGGAGATCCAATGTCAAGGTTAAAAATTCTACAGTTACTTGTCCAATACCCAAAATGACATTAAAATATGGATCTTATAATATCCAAAAATAGAGTTAGACACAAAACGAAGATGAAGAGGTTTCCAATAAATAAAATATTTGTAACCACGAACAACAAAACAATTTCGTGCGAGTTTAGACTCTTGGTTTAAAATTTGATGAATGCTAAACACTTTACCCAGATTTCGTAATATAGCTCACTTTATGTTGTGAAAACATGAGAAACAAATAATCCAAACTCATTTAGAAATAAATGTCGTGCATGGATTTGGCCGGCACTCGATACCTCGAAATCACGTTCCTCAATTTTTCGTCATACCAATATCATCCGGATGTTCAAACATCTTAAGGTGATCATCGACGATTTCATTGGTCCTCCTTACAATTTCTTCTCGAAATAGAGCTATTTAACACGCCTATGGTTCTAATCCGACCAATAGCTCCAACTCAAAGTGGTCAACTTAGTGCATTAAACGTGCTTAACTATCACTCCAAAGTGACATTGCTATAAACATCAATCCTTCCTTAAATTACTCGCTTAGAAACTTTCTCACTACCCCAACGGTCATCATACCAAGGTAGTTCAAGTATACACATGTAGCGCGTAGGTTCACCATAACACTGGCCAGGTGCCATCATGAACGTACCGTACATGCTCATCCTTGCGACCCTCGACAAGTTTCCCGTTTCTAGTGACTCGATCAACTCCAGAATATCTTATCTTAAGGTACCTAATGTGCAACTTCACTCACAACCACTTATAAGAATGCTAGTTTGAGTCTAGGCATCCTACAATCAATACCTAATTCTCTCAAACTTAAGCTCTGATACCAACTTGTAACACCCTCAAATATGGAAATAGCAACTAATTTAAAATTTCCTAAATACACCAATAAATGATTCAGCTACAACCATAAATTAAGATTTAACCTCAATACACACATTCATTCCATACATATAATCCATAACAAGAACGGGTGTTACTAAAACCCAATAGTAGTCATTATCTCCAAACTGCGGAAGACTTCACCAACTACTTACATTTGCACAAGCTAAGGCTCAACTCTTCATAACTGCTAGAACCAAACCCCAACTGGTACCTGATGCACATGCCGACAAATAAAAAGGTTAGGCTAACGCCTAGTGAGTCCAAGAGTTTTACATGAGTAAATATATCTTTAGAAGAAAGAACCTCATTTGAAACCATGACCAGACAATTGGTGTCATTTAAAACGTGGAAACGACCCTTTTCCAAAATCATGCACTTTCCAAATATGGACACCTCATTTAAAACTTGCTTTAAAAATTGATGCAACTTGAACTAACTCGAAACATGAACCATCATCACAACCATGAACACCGTACGTCCGAAAACATGGACACTAGATCCAATACTCACACGACCATAAATGGACAAACTTTAATTACCAAAATACGGAGTTGACATAATTCATTCAAACCTTAATATACGAGGAGGATGGTCCAATATTAAGGTCCTCATTTTCTGTCAACCATAAAGACCCAATGACAATAAAGTAAAACATCCTTATATTTAAAAACACTGATAGCCGACAACGGAGGAAACCCGTATCCGTTGAGGGTGGAGGGAATACAAAAGTATGCCACCCAACAACGTTAATCGCATGACACCTTCCGACATCACAGCCAGGTGTCCCTACGACTTCTTTACAAGCCCACCCCAAGTAAAGTTGACCTTGATGAACATCCCGAATGACTCCACCCTAAAGGCCCGACACACTTAAAGACTACCTCTCAGGCAGTACTCTAAACGGCGGGGGTCCTAGCGCCTACTTTGCCTGTAGCGCTACCAGGCTCAACCCCTCCCAATGCATACTTGTAAAGTTTCCGGTCATAAAACATGGGTACTGACGGTCACCCGCAATACCCAATCGACCATCCAAAATAGACTGACTGACGAGCCTATGGATCCATTACAACAACGTCTAACGTTACATGACTCCAATTGAAAGATCAAAGCTCCCAAAACATGTAACTCACCAATGACACAATTTAAGCGTCATCACACTCAAAACCCACGATGGTTATAAATCCGGACAAATGTCCACACGACTCATTTAGTCAAAACCGAGCCAAAGGCCCAACATTTTATGTAAATCCCCAACGAAAGCCTTTGTAAACATTAAAAACACGTTTAACCGACTGATGAAGACACAACGACCCAAAAGTATAATTAACTCAAACTCAACATTGGTTGAGGCAAACCATTTTCCAAATGGACTCTATATCCTTATATTTCCGAAATGCCCCATAACACAATAATATGCATTTTCTGAAAAGGTTTATAAGATCAAATGCACAAAATGATACTTATGTCAATTGAACTCCAATTATATATGTAAAATCATCAAATAAACATTTCAACATGAATTATTTGCCAAAATACCTAAAGATCCCAAAATGGGTGTCTCAACATGCTTATAAAACTAAACATTTCAAAATAACTAAAACTTATCAGCAGTTAACAATTTGAGGTAAAACACAAACATTTTAAAAATAAACATTTTGGCATGTACACCGTTTTCACAAATCAACTTGAACTCACCTTGCTAGATTTAGGCTAAATCTAGATTTCGCCCAACGAGCTCTTTTGAAGGCCATTTGAATCCTCAAGCCGAGAGCTTCCAAAACCCTTTTTGATGATGAGACTTCCGAGGACACCCAATCCAACTCTTCAACTCGAGCTCCCAAAAACCTAGATCCACACACTTTCAACCGTAAATAACTACATCCAACCATAAAGAAACATTCCCCAAACATAATACACCAAAATCCCCAACGAGATCAAAACCCTAGTTTCTCCTAAAACTAACAAGTCCAAGATTTGATAAGCCAAATACTAGGGAAACATCGATGGAGCAATTATAACTTATTACAAGGTTTGGACATGGAAAGAACATACTTACCACTTAGGTTTTGACGAAAGCCTAGAAAGCCCAAAATGGACTTGAGGTTGAAGGTGAAGATGAAGCTTTTTGACCATAGCTTCCAATCTTTGATGGGTGGAAAGAGGAACACTTGGAACATAATAGATTTGGTGTCTTGGATGCATAAAACCGATTTTAGGGTTTGGGGTTCGGTTTCTAGAGAGAAAAGGGTGAAGGGGGGTTGAGATAAATGAAGAGGGGCTGCTCAAAGCTGCTTAAAAACGACCAGGGGCCGTCGACGATAGTGCCACGCGACTATGCCCTTGGCATAGTCGCCGGGCATAGTCGCCCGAAGGGGGAGGGCCACGGTACATTTCCCGCGATTATTCCCCGCGAGAGTGACATTCTGTCACAATCGCGGACATAGTCGCCCAGGTCCCTCCGAAGGTCAAAATTCCGACTTTTCGACCCGACGTGCTCTCGGTCCGAAATTCAAAACCCACAAACACCATTTGGATAAGATCTATAACCATGGCTTAACCGAATAAGTGTGAATTAAGGGTTAACCAAAATCACGGGTGTTACAAGAGAAGTTGGAACCCTTGAGAAATAGGACTGATGATCCACGCATCCGTCTTTTGAATAGGTTATATGCCAGAAAGAGAAAAGGATTGAAAGTAAGAGAAACATCAAAGGTAAGCTGATAAGTTTTGTTGTTGTGAGTCCATTGTTTTGCAGGTTGCTTGAGGCTTGATAGTGGCAAATTGGGAATACAAGTTTTGGCATGATCACCAATGATTTGCATAAGAGTAATTACGACAATTACTACAAAGAGAATAAATGGGATTCCATGTAATAAGTTTTCGATATTAGCAATTTCTTGTTATAAAAGACCTTAAACAATTGTATATTATAAAAGACTTTTATTCAGATATAATTTGACAAGTCTAAAGAAAATGTGTAAATTATGTCTCTAGATTTAAAAAAAGAAGAAGTTAAATGAATCCCCATATAAATTTTATTTGGTAAGAATCTACTTGTAGTAGGTATTCTTATTTACATTGATTCAAAATTTACACTTAGGGGCCGTTTACCTAAATGCTTACCCGGTAAGTGCTTACCAATAAAACTCGACACACTAACTTGCTTTACCGGGTAAGATTTTAATCGTTACGATGATATCTTATACAACAATTTACCCGGTAAGCGCTTACCCGGGTAAGAGTTGCCACTCACTCTTACAGGGTAAGACTCTTCATCCTTATCCTTGCTCTTATCGGGTAAGATGCTATTCGCTTGTCATGTTCATCTGCTATGGTAAATTCCCTGGTAAGCACTTACCGGGTAAGCATTTTGTAAACAACCCCTTAGTTACATTGTACGGGTATACAATTAGCATTGGATAGAGAAAAAAGAGCCAAAATAGAAACATGATTCACATTTTAAATTCACGTTTTTAAATCAAGATGCAAACTACAGTATCACATAGTTTTTACCCATTCTTTATTCTTAGCTTTTAACCTGTTCTTATGCCTTCTTGATTCTTGTTTTTTATCCGTTTTTTACCCATTCTTGATTCTTAAGACTTTTAATCTGTTTTTACCCATTATTGATTCTTGTTTTTAACCGGTTTTACCCATTTTTTATTCTTGATTGTTGATTCTTGAAACTATTGGTGTAGATCTTTGCAAGGCATACGAATCATACATGCTGCAGCAGAGGCATGCCGAACAATGTTGATCAGCGATTGTGTGGGCATGTTTACGCCTTTGGAAGGACTCATTTAGCGAAGACGAGTATGGAGTTCAAGGAAGCAAAACAAGTGAACACTCCTCAGTTAGTTAAGTCTTTAAAAGACATATTTATGGTACAAATTGCAATTGGCAACTGTATACACATATCATGAATATCTACGAATTAATTTGTTTTCTATCCATACGTTTTATTTTTTTCACCGTTAGCACATTAAAAATACATAATCGTAAAATACGTTTCATTCTTATTATAAATTATATCATTATAATTTTTTCGTCAATAATTGTAATATAAACTAATTATTGAATATAATTATGGGTTTAGGGTTTCATAAATTGTGATTTTTAGGTCATGATTGATTGTTGATGACATGTCTATAAGGAAGTAACATTAATTATTCGTTCTTTACTTACATCCCGCTGCATCGCGCATGGGTATATGCCTAGTATATTTACTTAAAAATCTCTCAAAACTAGGGGTTTGTTTACAAGATGACGGCCATAAGCATTTTACTCGATAAAATAAGTAAAATCTGGTAAACACTTACCAAATAAACATTTTGTATTAAACCAAAGAGTCCACTATAGATAGCCTTTAAATTGCAAACAAAATGATGAGATTGCTAAATCCAAAAATAATAGTGGCCAACTTGAAAAAAAGAAAAAATCGGGTGGTCAAATTACAAAAATTAGAAGATCACTTACAACAGGCAATCGGTACGACAACCGTCGAAACGACCAAACACACTCGCATCCACTTTACTCAGTAGATAAGGTTTTTCCTCTCCTCCACCCTCCTTCTCCGGCCATGGCGGAAGCTTCCAGAATTTTCCAGACGACACCGATGTCTTCATTATCACATTCATTATCTCTCAGAAAACCTTGCTTCCAAACGATTTCCCTGCCGAGAACCTCACCGACGATAATCCGTTGCACGATCTCCACCAGCAGCAGTGATACCGCTAAGGCTGCATCCGCGACTCCTCAACCGATACCGTGGGGATGCGACGTAGATTCTCTGGATAACGCGGCTGCGTTGCAGAAATGGTTGACGGATTCCGGTTTGCCGCCTCAGAAAATGGATATACAGAAGGTTGATATTGGAGAGAGGGGTCTCGTTGCCGTTAATAACATCAGGAAGGGTGAAAAATTGCTGTTTGTACCTCCATCGCTCGTTATTTCCGCCAATTCGGTATGATATTTGATTATATCACTTTGAAATTGCTTATTATTATTATTGTTTTTAGAAATCTGTAGATTTGAATGATGCATTTATGTTGCTTAAAGTTGATTTGATTCAAAGCTTCATTCTGTTGTTGAACCATCACACTTGGAGAGTTAATCAGGTTGCGTTTCTTTAACTTTGGTCAGAATTTACTTAATTCTCGAGAAAATTTTGGCCATCCAGTGTCAGAAGTTCATTGAGATTCTTTGCTATTTCTTGAAATTTGAAAACATGTACAATGTGGACATTGGAAGGTTTATATTGATATATGGAACCAAAAGCCCCCAAAAAAATGGTTTGATAATCCTTCAGCGTATTAAACTATATAGAACTGCTGCATAATTATTTAATTATTATAATTTAAAATTTGGTAAGTACTAACCCTATTTCAGCAGAATCCCTAATTGGCTAATTGGAATAAATAACTAGGATTAGGATTGTTTATAATTAAATAATTATCTTTAACTATGTTAAGTATGTTTTATCTATATATTATATATACAATTCTTTCCTTTTTTGTGGTAAGGTTAGGGCTTAGGTGTTAAAGCAACTAGCAATGGCCATTGAACAAGTTTCTTCAGCTTGAGTTTTGAATCTCGACGCACGTATTATTAGAAGTTATTTTATTGGATTAGATTTTTCCATCTGAAGTTAAATTAAATGAAATTTGTGATATCATATCTGAATTTGCTGATGAACAAGTATCACTTTCCCTTTCACCTCTTGCTGGAGCCAAAAAATACATGGGGAGGGGCTAAAAATCACATGAAAAATGTCATTGGAATATTTTGAAGTACATGCAATAAACGTTCCTTGTAACTTCGATCTACTAGTACATGACTACATGGTGACCTTTTTATCTCAATGATGATTTTGAAAATGTAGGGTTTTGGCTAAACTTGAATGCTTTTATTAATAAAAAAAATACTAAAAGCAAATGAAAAATGAAAAATCAAATTCCCCTCACTTCCATATTTTCACTCGACTCGGCCTCTAGAAAGGAGGTCCAGGGTTCAAACTCGGGCACCAGCATCTGCTGCTAACTCGCAGTGACTTTCCTCCACATGATGGTTGTGAGACCGGTGCAGTGTGGGCGCTTCAGAGGGTGGCGTATACCATTTTTTGGCTTCAGAAAGACCAATAAACCAAATACTACCCAATATAAAGAAATTAGTTTACTATTTTTTATTCAATTCTTGAGGATCTTATTCTATTTTATATAGCTTAGAAGAGATATATACATGTACAATGCTAAAACCCACTGGACATGGCCAAATTATGGGTATTAAAGAGCTTTGGATTAGTGGGGTGTGGCATATTTGAAGTCATTATGCAATATGCTCTTCAACACATTTGCTTATGTGAGCATCGGAAATCAGGAGTGGAGTTTTCCCGAGGCCGGGGAAGTTTTGAAGAGATATGATGTACCCGACTGGCCACTGATTGCGACATACCTAATTAGTGAGGCAAGTCTTATGAAGTCGTCTAGATGGAGCAACTATATATCAGCCTTGCCAAGACAGCCTTACTCACTCTTATACTGGTAAGCTTTCCTTGATTTTATTGCAGCTTCTCCTTGAATAATATAAGGATCTATGCTCAGTATTTTCCCCTACAGCATATTTGTATTATTTCAGGACACGTGCAGAATTAGATAGGTACCTGGAAGCATCACAGATTAGAGAGCGGGCAATTGAGAGGATCAATAATGTAACTGGAACGTATGCACACTTTTCCTACCTTGGTTATGTTTTCTTGTACTTGCTTCTGTTTTTATGTTTTGTTTGTCGTTTGCCTGTTTGTTTGAATGTTGTTGCTTACTCCTAACACTTTTTCACATTTTAACACTGCCTTCCTTATTTTTAAGTTCTTTCTCAGCAAAAACTTTTGAGCAAGTTTTATCCTTTCTTTTTGCACACTTTGCACAAGCCCGGGGTCTTCATAGAAAACAACCATTTTACTCTGAGGCATAGATAAAACGTACATCTCACACCAGATCCTACCTCCGGTTAGGATATATTGGGTTTGTTTGGTTACCTGTAATGGAAGCTAGTATATATTTTTTGAACATTCCTAGTGGTTACATACCCAACTAAAAATCTTCATGGGCTTAAAGTTTAAACCGTAATGATTGTATCAATCTTTTTTGTAGATACAATGACTTGAGGGCAAGAATTTTTTCCAAGCATCCTAATTTATTTCCTGAAGAGGTACTTTCTCCACACAACTGTTTAAATCCTCAATGTTGTCTGGTCATAACACCACATTTGCCAAAACTAAGCTATATTCATTGCAGGTATTCAATATGGAAACCTTTAGATGGTCCTTCGGCATTCTTTTTTCACGCATGGTGAGTTCCATAACAAATTATAATTGATTTGCTGAGATATAGTTTTGGTAACCGAAGGCCTAAGGAATATGAGAGGTTTGAAATAATGTGGTGTGGAGATATGTAGCCAGATCTGAACAAATTTTTTTTACAATGAGAACAGATTATGTGCTTATGCACTCTCTATCATCCCACCCCTAGGGCTCGAGTCTGGCAGCCGCAGTGTGGGAGTTACAATTCCTTTGAGGAATGGGCTTCTTGTGGGCACTGGGCTCTTAAGCCAGCCAACCTAGCGGACCACTGTGTACCTGATTTGCCTCTCACATGTCTTGGGGCAGGGTGGTGTGGGCCTGCTAGGGGGTTGCCGATGACAATGTTGGGATGTAGGCTTCGGCCCATTAAGGGGGAGGCGCAGATAAGAGCCGGCCCTAGGCCCTCTAACCCTAGTTTCCTTAATTAGGAGATTACCTTAATTATATTTCTCTATATATTGATCTCATTGTACTTGTAAACATTGTAGCATCTAATACAAAGAAAAACCCTAGTTGCCCCCGTGGATTAGCACGATCACCCTGATCGTGTGAACCACGTAAATTCTCGCGTTTTTCTCTTGCTTTCGGTTTGTGATTGTGTGTGTAACGTTTAACCCTAACAACTGGTATCAGAGCTTTAGGCTCTTGATCTGTTACTCTCAATCGCCACCGCGTCGCCGTGCCACGGTCCACCGTGCCGCCCCGTGTCACCCGCGCCGCGCCCGTGTCGCCCCGTGTCGTCTCCGCGCCGCTGCCCTTGTTTTTCTGTTTGTCTATCGCCAACAGTTTGGGATAATGGTTGAAGACGGAAAAACTAGGATTGAAAAGTTTGACGGACAAGATTTTGGATGGTGGAAGATGCAAATCGAGGATCTGCTATGTCAGAAGGACTTGGATCAAGCCTTGACAGGAATAAAACCCGAGAAAATGGAAGACGCTGTATGGGCTGCTCTAGACAGAAAAGCCATGGCTGTTATCAGTTTACACTGGCCAAGAATGTGGCCTTTAACATTGTGAAGGAAACTGCTGCATGTGGATTGATGAAAGCTTTGTCAAACACGTATGAAAAACCTTCTGCTTCTAACAAGGTATTTCTGATAAGACAGTTAGTAAACACCAGAATGAGAGAAGGTATGTCTGTTACCTCACACATTAATGATTTCAATACCATTATATCCCGTTTGTTATCTGTTGATATTAAGTTTGAAGATGAAGTCCAAGCTTTGCTTTTGTTATCCTCGTTACCGAAAAGTTGGTCGGGAACTGTCACTGCCATTAGTGGTTCAGCTCTAAACTCACCTTTGAGGGCATACGTGACTTCATCCTAGGAGAGGACATAAGGAGACGGAGTTCTGGAGAATCATCTAGTGCTTTGCTAAGCACTGAAGGGAGAGGTAGAAAGACAGAAAGAGGTAATAGCAGAGGCAGAGGCAGGTCAAAGTCTAGAAAGAGGAGCCAGTCAAAGCCAAGGAAAGACATCCAATGTTGGAAGTGCAAAGAAACTGGGCACTTCAGAAATCAATGCCCTAAACAATCAGATGGAAACAGAGAAGTGAACGCAACAACTGACGATTCAGATGAAGCCCTTATCTGCTGTGTTGAGAATTCAACAGAGTCTTGGATCTTGGATTCCGGTGCATCCTTTCATGCTACTTACAGCACGAAGATATGAAGAATCTATGGACAGGTAACTTTGGTAAAGTTCGTTTAGCTGACCATCACACTCTTGACATCACAGGAATAGGTGACACAAACATAAAGACTTCATTGGGTACCACTTGGACCTTGAAGGACGTTCGGGTCATTCCCAGCCTTAAGAAAATGTTGATTTCTACTGGGCAGTTGGACAACCAGGGATTTAGAATTACCTTCGGTGATGGGCAATGGAAGGTTGTCAAACAAAACCTTGTAATTGCCAAGGGTAAAAAGCGAGGCACCTTATACATGGTTGATGTTCCTGATAGCGAGGTGAATACAGTGACCAGCGGGCTGAATTCTTCCAGATTGTGGCATCAACGTCTCGGCCACATGAGTGAAAAAGGAATGAAGACGCTCGTTGCAAAAGGGAAACTTCCTGATCTAAAAGGCGTGAATTCAGAATTCTGTGAATCCTGTGTTCTTGGCAAGAAAAAGAAGGTATCCTTTGTGAAGACGGGCCAAACACCGAAAGCTCAGAAATTAGAGCTTGTTCACACGGACGTTTATGGACTGACACCAGTTTCTTCCATGGGAGGATCGAACTACTATGTGACCTTCATCGATGACTCAACACGCAAGGTATGGGTTTACTTTCTTAAAAATAAGTTTGATGTTTTCAATACTTTTAAGAAATGGAAAACTGCTGTTGAATTGGAAACTAACCTGAAGGTAAAGTGCTTGAAGTCGGATAATGGTGGAGAATACATTAGCACAAAGTTCACTGACTATTGTGCTGAACATGGCATTCGGATGATAAAGACAGTTCCAGGCACTCCTCAACAGAACGGAGTGGCAGAAAGAATGAACAAAACTTTGAATGAAAGGGCCAGGAGTATGAGACTTAATGTCGGGCTTCCAAAGACGTTCTGGGTTGATGCAGTTAACACTGCAGCTTATATTATCAACCGAGGAATATCAGTACCATTGAACTTTAAGATACCAGAGGAAGAGTGGAAAGGTGAAGCAGTGAAGTATGAACACTTGAAGGTGTTCGGATGCAGTGTCTATGATCTGATGAAAGATGGTGACAAGTTGGATGCAAAAGCCAAGAAATACACCTTCATTGGATATGGCTCAGACAGTATGGGCTACAGGCTTTGGGATTTTGAAAGCAGAAAGGTAGTCAGAAGTAAACATGCAACATTCAACGAGGCTGAACTTTATAAAGACAGGAGTACAGTAAACTCAAATGATCAGAAAGAACAAGTTGAGTTTGAAAGTGATGACATCAGAATCAGAGGGCCAGAAGATACTCAGAATAGTGGGAGTACTGATGAGTCTGAAGATGTTCATGAAGACACTGTCAATAGTGAAAGCTTAGAGGATGAAGAAGAAACATCTTCTCCGGTACAACCTCAACCAGTTGAATCACACACACTGGGTCAGGAGATCCACCAGAGTCTCTAAGCCTCCTGAAAAATACAATCCATCAGTCAATTATCTTCTTTTGACTGAGAATGGTGAACCAGAAAGTTACTTTGAAGCAGTTAAGCTGAAAGAAGAAATGGGATCTCTAAACAAAAACAAAACTTGGATTTTAACCAAGCTTCCGCAAGACAAAAGAGCGTTGCAGAACAAATTGGTATTCAGAATCAAGGAAGAGCATGATGGGTCTAAACGGTATAAAGCCCGTTTAGTGGTAAAGGGTTTTCAACAAAAAAAGGGGATTGATTACAATGAAACTTTCTCTCCAGTGGTGAAAATGACCACTATCAGATTGATCTTGAGTATTGTAGCTGCAAAGGGCTTACATCTAGAGCAGCTAGATGTCAAGACAACATTTCTACATGGTGACCTTGAAGAGGATATTTACATGGCACAACCTGAGGGGTTTCAGGTTGCTGGTAAAGAAGACTGGGTCTGCAAACTGAAAAAGAGCTTGTATGGTCTAAAACAAGCACCCAGGCAGTGGTACATGAAGTTTGATAACTTCATGGAAAGGACCGGGTACATCAAATGTGAGACAGACCATTGTTGTTATGTGAAGAAATTCAAGGGCTCCTATATCATTCTACTTCTCTATGTAGATGATATGTTAATTGCAGGTGCATATATGAAAGAGATCAGCAAGTTAAAGAAACAAATGTCTGAAGAATTCGAGATGAAAGACTTGGGTCCAGCCAAATAGATATTCGGTATGAGCATTGCTAGAAACAAGAAAGATGGATCTTTGACACTATCCCAGGAGAAATACATCGGGAAAGTGTTAGAAAGATTCAAGATGAACGATGAGAAAACAAAACCTAGAAACACACCCTTGGTAGGCATGGGGATGGGGCGGGGACCTCAATCCCCATCCCCGTCTCCGATCCCTCATCTCTATCCCCATCCCCAACGGGGAACGGGGATCCCCAACGGGGAAACGGGGATTTTTTTCGTTTATATAAACTATTTTGAATCAAATACGTGAGACGCAACACATCTTTAAATTTCACAAATTCTCAATAAACCTAAAATCAAAAGGAATTTAATTTTATACAAACAATCACATATGATAAATTAATTAGCTAAAACAAAAATAAATTCAGTTTAATAAAAAAAATGTCATACGTCCAAAACACTTCGAGTAATATCCAAAACACATCGAGTAATTGTATTTTGACTTGACATCCAAAATATTACATACTAACATCCAAAAAAATGACAATTATAGATTCTAAACCTATTTAGGAAATATGAAATTATGAATTACCAATTTTAGTTGAAATAAATAATATATTTAATTTATTAATTAATATATGACGGGTACGGGGAAGGGCGGGGCGGGGAGTACGATACCCGTCCCCGTCCCCATCCCCAATTTGAGACAAACGGGGATCCCCGTCCCCATCCCCATCCCCGTTTTAGCGAGGAATCCCCGTCCCCGATTGGGGCGGGTGGACCGGGTTCCCCAACGGGGCGGGGGCAATTTCCATGCCTAACCCTTGGGAAGTCATTTCAGGCTTACCAAAGATCAGTCTCCTAGATCCGAAGATGAGAAAGCAGATATGACCAAAGTTCCTTATGCATCTGCTATTGGTAGTCTCATGTACGCCATGGTTTGCACGGGACCAGACATATCCCATGCCGTCGGGGTTGTTAGTCGCTTTATGTCAGATCCGGGAAGAGAACATTGGGTAGCAGTAAAATGGTTGCTCAGGTATTTGAAGGGCACTTCAAAGTTGGGATTATGTTTCAAAGGTAAAGATGCAATTCTCAGAGGATATACCGATGCTGATTTGAGTGGATGCAAAGAGACATTTAAAAGCACTACTGGGTATGTCTTTACAGTGGGAGGAACAACAGTTAGTTGGATGTCCTGGCTTCAGAAAAGTGTGGCTTTATCAACAACAGAAGCTGAATACATGGCAATTGCTGAAGCCAGTAAAGAGCTAGTGTGGTTAAAGGACTTTCTTGAAGAACTTGGGAAAAAGCAAGTTGATTACTCGTTACACTGTGACAATGAGAGTGCAGTGAAACTTGCTAAAAATCCAGTCTATCATGGGAAAACAAAGCACATTGGGAGGAGATATCATTTTGTCAGAGAATCGATCCGTGATGGTACGATGAATTTGAAGAATATCTAACGTGCAAATAATCCAGCTGACATGTTCACCAAGTCTGTGACACTGGATAAGCTGAAGTTCTGTATGACTTCAGCTGGCCTTCATGAATAGTGTTGAGAAGGCAGTTGGCAACTAGGGGGAGCTCAAGCTCAGTTGATGTTTACAGAAGTACAGAGGAGTGCAGGTGAACGTGTTTCGAAGCCTCCAAGTGGGAGATTGTTGGGATGTAGGCTTCGGCCCATTAAGGGGAGGCGCAGATAGGAGCCGGCCCTAGGCCCTCTAACCCTAGTTTTCTTAATTAGGAGATTACCTTAATTATATTTCTCTATATATTGATCTCATTGTAATTGTAAACATTGTAGCATCTAATACAAAGAAAAACCCTAGTTGCCCCCCGTGGATTAGCACGATCACCCTGATCGTGTGAACCACGTAAATTCTCGCGTTCTTCTCTTGCTTTCGGTTTGTGGTTGTGTGTGTAACGTTTAACCCTAACAGACAAACCCTTTTTGCACAAACAAACTCTCTATCATCCCTGTCAATTTGTCATCATGAATATTCGGAAGTCGATAAAGTAAAACCAAGATATATTACAACAAACAAGTTACCAGATGTTTTAAGGCCAAACTCCCTATTATAGCATGCCCTAAACATAACCACACACATTCAAGTTAAATTTTACCTGCACTACAGCTTGCATTTCAAGGTAAATTTGAACCATTAAATGAATAATCTGGATCTTGTTTACCACTGTTACAGGTTCGATTACCCTCACTGGATGGAAGGGTTGCCTTAGTCCCTTGGGCAGATATGCTGAACCATAGTTGTGATGTATGTTCTAGATCACTGTCTCCTCTACTTAAATCAAGATAACTCGGTAAGGACCGACCCTAACTAGATTGGTTTGTTTGATGCCTACAGGTAGAAACCTTTTTGGATTACGATAAATCAACTAAGGGAGTTGTATTTACAACTGATCGTCCGTACCAGCCAGGTGAGCAGGTAATCATTTTCTAAGTTTTTTTTTTCATGTACACTTTATTAGATAAAAGGAAGCTTTCTTCAGAACAAAAGGAATATGACACCTTAGAGTGACATACGAAAATAAGAAACGAGAAGAAGAAAAGGAATAAAGAAGTCAAAGTAAATCTTTGTTTTCTTTCTAGGTTGATTAAGCTTTCAGAAGTCTCAAACCAATGAATCGGAAGGTGATGCTTGAAAATCTACTTTTGTATTGCAGGTGTTCATTTCATATGGCAGGAAATCTAATGGAGAACTCTTGCTCTCTTATGGATTTGTGCCAAGGCAAGGGACAAATCCACGTGACTCGGTTGAACTGCCATTGTCACTTAAAAGATCAGATAAATGTTATGAACAGAAGGTGGAAGCTCTCAAGAAGCATGGGTTGTCAGCGTGAGTAATAAACGAACCAGTGACAATTACAGTATGACTGTTGTTGGAGTCCCACATTGGCTAAACTTAGATCATTTCTCCTCATATATGATGGAACCTCCCTTCTCAAAGGCTCTTTTGGAGAGTAATATGACGGTGTTCCACATATTTTAACATGGTATTAGAGCCACGGTCTACCACTTTAGGGAATAGACATTCTGGTACAATTTGTGTCCTTCTAGCTCCCTATATCAGCACTCTCGGACAAATCTGTGCCCGTAGGGGGCATGTTGGAGTCCAACATCGGCTAGAGTTGGACCTTTTCTCCTCAATATATGATAGAAACCTTCTTTCTCTCCTCAATGGCTCTTTTGGAGAGTAATCTGATGGGGTTCCGCATTTTCTACCAGTAGTCATCAAATTTTAAGATCTTTTGGGTTATTCTAAGTTCTAACCATCTATGACCCCATATCATATTTTGAATCTACAAATGCAATTCTCATTTTCTCTGTGCTTTTGTATCAGATCACAGTGTTTTCCTTTACAAGTCACTGGTTGGCCATTGGAGCTGATGGCATATGCATATTTGGCCGTCAGTCCCCCTAATATGATCGGAAAGTTTGAAGAGGTGAGGCCTGTTCTAAACAAACTTTAGCTGTATGGTGAATTGTATATCCTTCACCAAACTCTAAAGCAATTTTATCGATCCCAGATGGCTGCTGCAGCTTCAAATAAAAGCACCACCAATAAGGACATCAGAATTCCTGAACTAGAGGAACAAGCATTCCAATATATCTTGGATAGCTGTGAATCCAGCATATCTAAGTACACCAAGTTCATTCAGGTGATGATTACTACTCTCTCCGATTTCCTATTCTTCGGCAAAGTTCCAATCCAAGATTAGTAATCATTACAAAACATTGATGGCATGGATCTTGTATGGGTCGCTCAAGATTTTTTCGGAACTCTTTCACAAAAACTTTTTATCAAGTTAGGAGTATTCACATAAACAACCTCTCTACTCCCTTGGGGTAAAGGTAAGGTATGTTTACATCCTACCCCAGACCCTACTTCCGAGTAGGATATACTTTTGATGAAAAAGATCCCTCTATTTTGTCATTGTTGATGGGTGTTTTGGTCTTTTGAATATTTAATTAATAGTTGGCAATTTCATTAAAATATTTTCTACAACCATTACAACAGGCAAGTGGGTCGATGGATTTGGATATAACATCTCCAAAGCAGCTCAACCGGAAAGTGTTCCTTAAGCAGCTAGCCGTGGACTTGTGCAATAGTGAACAAAGGATTCTCTTTCGTGCCCAATACGTAAGGACACATTTCGCTCCTTCTTATGCCCCCATTCTCTAGAGTTCATAACCCACAAAATTGAACACACCTATTGTTGGAGTCTCACTTCAGCTACACACAGACTATTAAAAAGTGTATATATATATTAGTAGACTCTTCCCCTCTCTCTATAAGGGCTCGACACACTATTTCGCCTCCATTCTAGGCACACCGTCTAACATCCGTTTGATGGGCGTGTTGGAGTTCCACATCAGATAGACGACCATCAAAAAACGTGTGTGTATATATATATATATATATATAGAGAGAGAGAGAGAGAGAGAGAGGGGGGGGGGATGGAGGTTCAAGGGAAAACCCTCAAAAAAATGAAAAATTGAGGAATACCCTGGTAACCGTTCATCTGGACGGTATGCATATGTGCATACAAGTAATTGAAGTTGTTTCTTGGTTTTTATGCACGTGTGCACACCGGACAAATTACTTGTATGCATATGTGCATACCGTCCAGATGAACAGTTACCAGGGTGTTCATCAGTTTTTTCATTTTTTTGCGGTTTTCCCTTGAACCTGTACACATAGGCTCTTCTCCTCCCTCTATAAGGATTATTTTGGGGAGAGAGAGTCAATGGGGTTCTACATATCCTAATACCTATGAACATTGTTGCTATCATTCGATGCTGACTCTCTTTTGCTGTGATTTGTGGTAGATATTGAGGAGAAAGTTAAGGGATATGAAGAGAGGTGAACTGAAGGCCCTAAGATTGTTTGATAGTGTTACAAAGTTCTTCAAATGAGTTAGCAGTTATAAACCCACAGCTTATAATATACTTGGATACAGGCCTGAACATGTATATCAAGTTATCAACCATGTTCTATGGTTCTGCTTGTGCCAGAAATTCCTCAATGTTCCTTAAGCAAACGATGATATTACGTTTTCTATTCCATTGTTGGAATCCCACGTCGATTATACTTGGATCATTTCTCCTCTACATACGTTGGAATCTCCCTTCTCCTCAAGGGTTTTGTTGGAAAGTACTGATTGGGTTCCACATATTTTAACATGGAATTATCAGGACCAAGTTCTACTACTCTAGGGACTAACATTATGTGATAATCTGTGTCCGGTTAGCCTCTGTTGCAGATGGTTTGTTGGAGTCCCACATCGGCTAGACTTAAACCATTTCTCATCTGTATATGTTGGAAACTGTTTTATCTCCTCAAGGACTATCTTGAAGAGTAATCTGATGGGGTTTCACGTATCTCAAATCCATAGTGACAAGTCTTTAGTATCCCTACATGTGGTTACAAGATGTCATTTGAAAGTATAAATCAAACTCAATTGACAAATAAATCTCATTTGAAAGCATAAATCAAACTCAACCGGCAAATTAGTCTCTTTTGAAAGTATAAATCACTCAACTCACAAATAATTCTAGGTCTTGGGGGGCTTCACCTAATAATAGTCGGTTCAAGTTTTTTCATCATCACTCGAGATTTTCTTGGCTATTATTTAGTTGAGGTGTGAGGAAAGGATATGAAAACCTATGGTTTGAAAAAACACTTTTTATAAGACGTTATAAACATGTAGAGTTACAAAAACATTAGTTTTGTTCAAATCATCAAATAAAGTAAATCTCACATTGAAAGCCAATCATAAAATCAAGTGTCAACCACATCATTAAAATTTTGAATACAATAAAAGTTTTGCTTAACAAACTAGCTAGTAGATGATAAGCTAACCGATGAATAAAATCATGTTTAACATATTTAATATATTTTTTTTCACAAATACTCAAAATATATTTTAATAGTGAATCTTTTCTACCATTATTTTGAGTATGGGTTGGGCTAAATGCATTCCTAAGTGCATCTCTATCCATTGACTTTTTTCTCACACATGTCAACATCAACATCAACTTTTTCAATTTCCGGTGCATAAATTGACTTGATTTTGACACTAAAAAGGGTGTCATTAGCATCCCCATAACATAAGCTAACTAGAAATTTTGAATCAAATTATTTTAAGCTTAAAAAACGATAAACAGTTTGTTCAAAGTTAGAGAGAAACCATTGGTCGATTTATTATCAAACACGTGTCAGAATGTAGTACAAAATAATCTAAAAATACTGTAATTAAAAAAGGTCACATTAGTCTATCCCACATGGCTTCCAACATGTCAGGGCCGACCCTGATGGCACACATAGGAGTGTTAAAGAAATCCGAAATCGAATAAACCCCTTTGAAACGAATGATTTTCAACCTTATTTGGTTCGTTAATTCTATGTTTTGCTTAACTCAAATAACAGAAATATATAGCAGATTGATGGATGGCATAAATAAATAAGAAAAAAAAAATAGAATTTTTTTGAAAAGAAAAAACAAGAAAACCCATTTATATTAGTTTAATAGAAACCCATTTCAAATTGTAACTTTTGAGTAAAAACCACGAAATCACAAAATTAGTTTTTTTTTTCTTTTTTTTTTTAATTTCCACGCAAAATTAACATTCATTTAATGCGAGTGTTAAGTGTTTGTGTTTGATGGAGTGTTGAAGTACTTTTGTTTGATCATTGATGACAACCAATTCCTGCAAAATCACCGACATCAATTCCTGCATATGAGGCGGTGATAATACCTTTCTAATTGACTCAGTAAATACAGTGAAGTTTGAGAGATTCTACGTATCAACTCAGGGAGGGCCAAACGACGGAGGTTTAAAGGTAAGAATTGAATTTTTTTTCCCTCCTAATTATACCATTGATGCCATCGTGACATGGCGGTTTTGCTCTCTGTGCTTGATCTCCTTTTCACAGATCTGAGTCTCTTAATTCCATTTAAAAATGCATTATTCTGTTGGAATTTATTTTGATGTTTACCGATTTGAATTAGTTAGGGATTTGTATAACAATTCCAGTGTTTAACAAACACATCTGACCATGTCGATAGTATACCAATTTTTTATGAAGAACAGTAGCAGAGGGATTCAGGGGGTTTCTTTTCTTGTTATTCGTAAGGTTTTTTGATTTACATTATTGAAATTTTGATGAACTTCCTTTTCCGATGAATTTACAATAAAGAATTTGTTATCCAAAAACAACGAATTTAGGGCACGTTTGGTTCACGGGATTCCGCCGAAATCTAATGGAATTGGAAGGGTCAATCATTGACCAAATTCCATCTGCTGTTTAGTTATGGAATGGAATTGAATTCCATTAAATTCTTTTAATCAGGATTTGGTCATTTTTTCTTAAAATGGATGAAATTGAATTCAATTCCATCAGATTTTCTCAAAATGACACAAATACCCTCCTTACTTTTTCTAAAAACCCTAGTCACTTCTAAAAACCCTCTCTCTCTCTCCTCTCTCCTCTCTCCTCTCTCTCCCTCCTCTCCCTCCTCTCTCTCTCTCTCTCCTATCTTTATCTCTCTCTCTCCTATCTCTCTCGACATTTAAAAAATAAAAATAAAATAAATGATATTTTTGTCATTTTTTAGAATTTCATTCCAATTCCTTTGCAAACCAAACAGACAGATTCCAATTCATTTGATTGATTACATTCCATTCCTACCATCCAAACTTGGTCAAACCTGATAACATTACATTCCAATTCCTTAGACAGATTTATTCCTTCAGAAATCATTCTGCGAACCAAACACCCCCTTAGGGCATGTTTGGTTTGCGGGATTGGAATGGATTTGGAGGGATTTGGATTTCAAATCCATTCCAATTCTGCGTTTGGTTTGCAGGAAAGGATTTCGTTTTGACCGGATTTCAAATCCGTTGACCAACTTAAAATCCCTCAATGGATTTGGAAATCCTTGGCTTTGGGCATGGATTTGAAATCCAAATTCGACGGATTCTAAAGCATGATCCAGACCAATGTTTTAAAAATCGGTTTTTTTATTGACCCGGTGTGGTAACCGTGTCACGGTTCAACCGGTTCAACCCGGTTTCAAGAATTTATTTGTATTTTTCATTTTCATGCATATATATATATATATATAGTGTTTGGTTCATTTGAGAAATGGTAAATATATGAGAAATAGAGAAGTAATCCTAGCCATTCATATGGTCAAGATCGGATTTGACTAGTCAAATATTGCGGCTTTGACCGGTCAAAAGTTGCGACTTTGACTGGTCAAAAATTGCGGCTATCCCAAAAATAGAAGGACAATTTCGTAAATTTTACAAAACACACAGGCTGTGTTCATATATGAACATGTATAATTCACATATGAACTATATGTGAACCAGTGCAATTCACAACTGAACTCTTTTAACTGATTCATATATGAACATTTGTGATTCATATATGAATCTGTATGAATCATAAAGATTATATGAATCTTTGTGATTCACAAAGTTTCATATATGAATCAGTTGAACTAATTAACAGATTCATATATGAACTCATCCCGTGTATTTTACGAAATTACCCCTCTACCTTCTATAGATCACACAAGGAATTATCCGGTGCTTCGCGGTCAAAGCCGCAAATGTTGACTAGATGAATGACTAAGATTACTTCTCTATTTCTCATACATTTACCATTTCTCAAATAAACCTCTCCATATATATATATATATATATATATATATATATATATATATATACAACTAAAATATTGATGTCCACAAGTTAAAACATTAAAAAAACACATAACAACAAGTTTTACATCAATCCAAAAACATTAAATAAACACACATAAGCATAAGTTTTTCATCAATTCAAATACATCCAAACGAAATATAACGATTAAACCTAATCATGGATCTTGAGACATTGGAGTGTTGGTTTTTAACGCTAATACGTATTGCCTATTGGACTATTCATTTTTAACTTTTGTTACCGGGTCAACCGGTTCGATACCGGTTCGTTATGACCGGTTCAACCGGTTTTTTTAATAGAACCGACCGGTTCAATCCGGGTCATAAAATGGCATAAACCCGGTCTCTTCACCGGTTCGACCCGGTTTTTAAAACATTGATCCAGACGTCAAATTGTATCGATCCAAATCTGACGTTTACCAATAAAAATAAATTATTTATAAAACAAAAAAATAATTAAAAAAAACTCGATCCAAATCCAAATCCAAATCCTACAAATCAAACAAGACTTGTAAATGAATGAATTTGAAATCCATTCTAAATCCTACAAACCAAACACTTGAAGGGATTTCAAATCCCCCAAATCTAAATCCCTCCTTGACAAGGACCATGAATGTATTTCACTCTTTGTAATACTTATAGTGACGAACCCAATAATTTTGCTGCATGTGCACTTTTAAATTTGGATCAAAGGTTTGTAAAGTTATTCGATATGTTTTTAGCTAAATTCCATCATTTTAATTTTAATGGATTTTTAAAAAAAAATTTGGTTGATTTCGAAAAACTTTGGGTATTTTTGGTGGATATCCTTAACAATTTTTTAATATCCCAAAACACCTTTCAAAGTTTAGCATGCATATTTCATACCTAAAAAAGTTTTTATTTATAAAAATCAATTGAACGATTGCACAAGATCCATAGAACCTGTCCCTCTTGAATATATTATATATCAACATATTTGGCAAATTTTGGTGGGGGTTAGGATTGTAGTTTTATAACATTCATAAACGTTTTTGTCAATTTTTGACTTGGGGGTTACAATTTGGAGTTTTATCATATTTATAACATTTATGGTATTTTTTTTACTGGGGGTTACTTTTTGCCCTTGGTAATTTTAGGTATTTATTTTAGAGTTTCCTCGCCTTGTTTCAAACTACTACCCCTCTACGTATCTCCCACCTTCTTCCGATACAGACAGGCTAGTCCTTTCATTTTCTTTTCTTCTTGACTAGAAGTGTACTCGTGCAATGTCGCTAGATACATCACGATTTTATGTTTCATTTTATTTTCTATTTTTTGTCGATTTACATTACGATTTTGGTTGGTTGTGAGAGCGATAATGATTTTTTTATATAAATTTGTTTAATTTAGACTTAATAATATAATGTAATTTATTTTGGTTTGATAATATATTTTTTTTATAAAATATTCTGTTATATTTTTTTAATTATATTTTATATTTTTATATTTAAAATTTGATTTTTATTCTATATTTAATTATGCTGAGAGTTATTTTAGGGGAGTTAAAGTGGGAAATGATTTTAAGAGATTTAAAATGGTTAGAGATAATGATTGAAAATTAATAAATAGCATTAGATGTAGTACATACAGCTTTAATGGTTGTTTTTTAAGTAATTAACATTAAATAGCGGTACATTAAGCTTTAAGATTTGTTTTTAAGAGTTTTTTATATTATCTTTATGATATAGTATAGATTAACAAATAATGATTCGTTACATGCAATTTAATAGACACATAGCTTAAAATATTGTCAATGATATGCGTTTATTTTAAGGTTTTTTTTTTTTTTTTTTCATATCATTTAAACCTTAACAAATCAAAAATTTCAATATATTTCCAGTGACAAAAGAATATGTCAAGTTTCTTTTTCAAAACTTTGTCCTATTATTTTTAATTTATATTGTTTTATAAAAATCAATATATTAAAATTTAGTAAAAGTAATTAAAATAGTCGGTTTTCACTAGTAGTTTTATCTTTTAGTGAATTTTCGTCGAATTTTTCTAAAATAGTTGTAGGTCCAAATATATAGGCCCGTAATTACATAACTAGCTCAAAAACACCAAAAAAATATAAATATGATTGATTTTTCTTAATTTTTTTGACTCATATTTGCAATTGCGGACCCGAGCTCCGCAATTTTTGACCCAGGTTTGGATTTTTCTTTTTTTGGAAAATCGATCAAATTCGTATTTTCTGGTGTTTTTGAGTTGCAGACCTAGGACTATTTTAGTAACATTTGGAAAGAAGCGGCTAAAAGGTAAAACCATTATTGAAAAATGACTATTTTAATTAATTTCCTAAAAATTTATACACACATGCTTTATTTTACATTATTTATTTATTTTTATTAATTTATATATCAACTTTTAGGTCATCTCTCTCAAAGGAACCCTAACAGCAGAATGAGTTGTGGGATTAAGACATTTACAGTCAGCAACCATAACTGTAGCGAGTTATGGTCAAAGAGA
This sequence comes from Arctium minus, assembly GCA_954870635.1. NCBI lineage: Eukaryota > Viridiplantae > Streptophyta > Magnoliopsida > Asterales > Asteraceae > Arctium > Arctium minus. The sequence continues at coordinate 14,682,079 of OX941080.1, forward strand.
GCTCCAATAGAGGCTGCATTCTGTTCTTCTCGTTCCTTGTATGAATTCTGCCCTCTTCTCCGACCTCGTAGCTCCGGTGTACTAACACTTGGTGTTTCTGTTTCCGGTTATCCGAGAGTACATGGCAATAGTTTACTAACTTCCCGGTACACGTTGGCGGCATCTCATGAGGTGGTGAGTTGCAGACAATGGATGTTGCCTTCTCTTCAAATCAATTGTTTGTTTAATAATTTATAAATGTTGAGCTGATCAATGAGGTTTATATTTTTGATCAATTTTGTAGCATGCGATGAGGAATGCTACTAGTGAGTCGGTAGTTGATGAACTCAAAAGTAAAGAGTGGGAAATTGGGGTTTTAAAGGATGAAATAGCTGCTATGCAGGGAATGCTGATAAGAAGAACACCGCCAACTGGGCCTCCTCCTCACTATGTTGGTACTTTTGAGTTTTTACAGAATGAAGATAATACTCCTCGTAACAAACTGGAGGAAATTGTATGGTACAAATATGGAGAGGTTAACCAGGTCCGTTCTCTTTGATTTCTTGTTTTTCTTATTACAATGGGATATAAACGAGTCTCAAAGCAAACGATACTACTAGTTGGGTGGAAGGGCATTGGTGGTTCTTCTTGATTCTTGAACACTGACTTATTGTAATAATGACCCTTTTTCAGATGAAGGAGAAAAATGCATTATGTTCACTAAAGAGATTCATCGACAATGCTCCTCCTACACGAGACTTTATTGGATCTCTTAAGGAGTCATATTTACGAACCGGATTGCCCGGTTTAATCGCTGAAGTAAAAAAGGCTTCACCTAGTAGAGGAGTTCTAAGGGAAAATTTTCATCCGGTAAGTTGTCTCTTCAGTTTTATTCTTAATGATCTGAATCAATAGATGATATGATGGTGGGACTTGGTGGTATATTTTTTTACCCATAAAACCATATGGTGTAGTATTTACAATTTATGTCTTGTTCTCATCTCTACCTTTTCCTAGTGCATTTTAAAAAACCATGTTGTAGTATTGTTATGTTGTGGAAAGCTAGTCAATGTGATTGTTGCTACGATTGCATTGGGAGCAAGAGGGGCTCCAAATGCCTCCAATGCAAGGATACATCGTCTTCAACCTTACTGTCTTTACATGTCCTAAATTATATGCTAATGTTATAATAAATTATTAATTTATCTATAAAATATTATCTCGATTAAATAATAAATTTTATTGGTCCTGACTTTATTAATTTATTGAGGTTATACAACACGCACATATAAACATTACCATCTCTAAATTAATGATGTTGGGACCATGAAAGATTATTATGTTAATTGAAAATTATGTTAAAGATAAATTACTAATTAGTTAGTCTATACATTAGTTAACAAAACGAGTAACATTAGCACACAATTTAGGACAAGGCTGAAGTCGATAGCACTGCATTGGAGTCCTATATATACATATTCAATCGTATGTATCTAAGGTTTGCATCTTTACTAGTAAAGGTGGGATTCTGTACGAAGCTTACAATTGTTAGGTATCCATTGTTGACAGTTCTTCACACTTATATTTTTCTGTTAGTTATATAAGATTGTTCTCACGATAGGTTGAAGTTGCAAAAGCTTATGAGAAAGGTGGAGCAGCATGCCTAAGTGTTTTGACCGATGCAAAATATTTTCAGGTAGATACTGAGCATATCATGTTTGATTTAACTAATATTTTGAGTCTTTTATGTGTATGTAATAATTATCTGTTTATCACCAAAGGGAAGCTTCGAGAATCTAGAGGCTATACGGAATGCTGGAGTCAAGGTAGAGTTTATCTTGATTTTTTTGCCACAACTTGTGAACTTTAGCCACTTTTGACACTAGTTAAAATGCAGTGCCCTCTCTTGTGCAAAGAATTCATTGTGGATGCATGGCAACTCTACTATGCTCGAACAAAGGGTGCCGATGCTGTTCTGTTGATTGCCGCTGTTTTACCAGATATTGACATCAAATATATGCTTACGATATGCAAAAAGATTGGACTGGCTGCACTTGTTGAGGTTTTGTGAAAGAACTCGTCTTTACAAGTCAGAATTTACCTTTACTTTCTTATGATTCTCATTTCAATCTACTTCACATTGTTCGGTAGATTGAAGCTTACTTGAGTTCTTTGTTTACTTGTAAATGATAATTTTTTAACTAGCATTTATGGCGTGAGGAATCACAGTAATGTTTAAACCATTTGAACACCGGATAACCCAGTTTGAAAAAAAACCCGTTTAAAAACAATGATCCGGTGGTTCAACCGATCAAATCCTCTTTTAGAGATTCACCTGTCCACCCTTAAAGTGTGAATATCCTTAACACTCTTGTAGTTTATCTTCGAAATATCTTTTATTTCAGGTGTTTTTCTTGACTCTTTGTGTTGTGTTTCATATATTATTAATGACCTCCTTATGCTTTTAATATTAAATTTCAATTTTTTTGTGCAACTTTTTGTAGAATATTTCCAAATCTTTATATTGTTCGAGTGTTTTACAAATTATTTATGTCATTATTATGTAAATTATCTTTTTAATTTTGAGGTCACGAGTCAATAACAGTCTGATCATAGTTGACCAATGACTTGTCCAACCATCCACTCTCCAGTTCAATGAACAGTCTGAGTTTTAGAACACTGGATCTGAGTTTCCAACATTCACCCATTGACATGTGATTGGATCTGAGTATTAAATGTTCACCCATTGACCCATATACTGAGTATATCCATAACGATCTTCTACATTATTTTCAAAATGTTTTCTTTTTCATTGTTTACTTGGTTGTTTCTTTTAAAAACCTGACTTCTGTAAATGAACTCTTTTTCTTCATTCCCTGCTTTTCATATATTATAAATGATTTCCTTATGTCTTTCTAATGTTAAATTTGAAAATTTGATGCAAGCTTGGTTCCATTTTTTAGAAACTTTCTAAATCTTTATATTGTTCCAGTATTAAATAGTTATGTTATGTAAAATATATATATATTTTTAATTTCAACAGTCCTACAATAGTTGACTAGTGACCGGTTTGTGTAACGATCCGGTTTCCAAATTAACCACAATAACATGAAACCATCCAAAATTACAATCTTCCCAGAATCACCTCAAATACAACGACGGAAAGAAATAATTCTAACCGCAATAATAAATTCTAACCGGTAATTTAAATTCTTACCAATCTATAATCACCATAACCTTTAACCAAAATAAATAACCCGATCAATTGCTAACGAACCGGTAAATGGAGACAACCTTCACCACAATAGTTACTGCTTACCCTTTTTCATAGGCTAGCAATTTCAATATAAAATTCACCTGAAATGCATATTTTTGAAAACAAAATTGAGGATTAGACCATACAGTCTAGTGAGTAAATCCCTATCAGATAAATAATCCAATAAAATTGCTTAAATATAATATCATAAATCATTTAGTCATAAATTGACATTCAGACACAACTTCCCTCCCAGGTAATTAACCACAACAGTTGCTTTTCAAAATAATGCACACCCCGATAAAACCGAAGTCAATATCGACAGTGGCTCACTACACGAAACATATCCGCGAGCATAAACACGCACACTCCGATAAGACCGCAATCAATATCGGCAATGGCTCACCACACGAAACATATTCGCGGGCCAAAAAGATATATATAACCCCCAAACGCGGACCATAACAGTCTCACACGCATACGAGCTTCTGTTGTGAAAGTCCCTTATTCCCAAGAATATATAATCACACCACATGTTTTAAAAATAAACATGTAATATTGCTAACGGTAATAATTCAAATATACCAATCTGGTATAACATCGAAATAATAACCATTTGATAATATATGCATTTCAGTTCAAAAATGGTTAAACGAAAAACTCACATATATGAGAGGTGAGAAAGAACAAGGAAGCAAGAGAAATTAAGGCGGCAAAAAAATGGAAATGGATGAGAACAAATGAAACAATCTCATCTTTATATCTCCAATTTTATAAAAAGACCCCTCAAGAATCGATAATTTACCAAAAATACCCTTTAACTTCCATTAATACTAAACTGGGTATTGTTTTTTTTTCCCGGGTTATTACAGTTTGGCATTGACTTTCCAGGTCCATGAACAGTTTGGAAATATTAATGAAGCATCTAACCTTTTTCCTGGGGGATCTCTGCTTTTATTTTTAGGTACATGATGAGAATGAAATGGATCGCATGCTTGCAATTGATGGAATTGAACTCATTGGCATCAACAATCGTAACCTTGGTACCCCCTAATGTTTATGGCTTATGAATTATGAATGATGATTGTTTCTATTTATCATCTCTTGCTGGTTTTGTTGATGCATTTGTGTTGGGACAAAAGTATATAATCTCAAGTGCACGGGGTCAACTAGTAAAATAGTTTTATGAAGAACTGGATATTGATCTAATAGGGACTATTATATTCGTTTAACTGTAAGAGGTTAGCTAAATAAATCAGATAACCAATTTGGTTTGGGGTTTTTTATCAACTAAAATGCAACATTTAACAACTAAACTAGCAAATAACTAAGATGGATTAATTCTAAATTAAACTCAATCAAAACTCTTTAAACACACTACACAATCAATAAACGTACAACAAGTTTGAATTAGAAGATAAAACAAATGAGATTCGATTGAGCAAAGGATCCCTAGTTCAAGTCATCCAACCTGTTGAATCCACAAATGCTTACACACATGTCTAGCTAATATCATTTCAAAAGTGTCAATCTTCCGATCATGTTGAACTCACTAATATTTGTATACCCATATCACCATTTTGTTTGGGTAACCGTGGGTTTCCGGGCCAGCTTATGCGCACCGACTAATCCTCCAGCAACCACTGATGGGCACTGATGGGCTGGAGTCATAGCATTGGAACCTTCATTGTGTATGGAAAGAGGGCTTCTACCAATGTTTGGTTGGGAAAAGGGTGAATGGTCCCAAAAGGGACGGGAAAAAGCCATTTTCCGGTAGCAATTCTAGTTACTATTGCATGTAACGTAGGCTTAGCGGTTATAGAACCATCAATGATTGGTGAACCGATAGATCCGTTTGCAACTCCTTCGGAAATATTACCCAAATGGTATTTCTTTCCCCTTTTTTCAAATTAAAGATTTCATTTGTGTTCATGTTGGCTATTTCAGACGTCAATTCGGTGGTTCGTCCCCCTCCCTACGGGTTCCCCACCCCCTGAATAAATAAGGCTCTACTTTGACCCCGAAGGCCGAATTCTATGGTAGAGAACGCTATAATAATAATTGGGCCATGAGATACTTTTTTAAGTATTGCAAAAGAACGGGTCTGCTGATAGAGTTGGGCGGATCCATGGCCACAACACAAGGGCTTTGGCAGCGCCCGAATTCGAACCTACATTGTTTTCACAACACACGTTACATTTCATTCATGAACATCACATTAGAATAACCATTCTTGTCATTATTCTGGAAAATAAATCAGTTGAATGTTTGCTACCAGTTATAAGCACGACTCATGGATAAACTAAACATGTATTTGACATTAGTTTCAATCAACAAAACAGATTTTTCGAACTAGTTCACCATTCAATCGAACCTCAATATAAAACTACTCATGCGTTTGATTAATTGAAGCAAACATTGAGCATATGATATTCAACAATCTTTAACACAAAGCCAAATCCACAATGAACACACAATTGTCAGAAATATTCTTAAAAAAAACTAAAACACCTTGCTAGAGTTGAATTAATATTTGTATCAATAATTTTCCATTGCATCCTCTCAATCTCCCTTGTTTCTAATCGAAGTGTAAGCAATGTAGTTAATCATGCCCCTATAGTGATTTGCATTCACGGAGTGAATAGTGGGAAGAAAATTGGGGTGCCGCTAATATTGGCGCTATTTACCGCGATTTGAAGGTGAAATAGCGGTGCTATAGCCGCTATTTAGTGGTGGTTGAATTATAATTTTATTTGGGCAATTTAGTGTTGGGGCTCAAAATCAATGGGCGTTTTCTCTCTCTTTTTTTTTTTCCGAAGACCTAGGTACTTTTAGGTTATCACCTCTTTTGTTATTTCTTTCCTTCACTCTTAGTGTCACTTCTGTTCGTTCTTTTCTTCTTTTTTACCACATCATTGACATCCATGATGTATATATAAATATTTGTATTTATTATATGAACCTGATATATATATATATATCAGGTTCATATAATAAATACAAATATTTATATATACACCATGGATGCTGATGATACGTCAGGAGAGAAGGAAAAAATGATAGAAGTGGTGATAACCTAAAAGAGCTATCTGCTCTTAGAGGAGAAGAGCATGTCGATTTTGGGCACAACACTATATATAATATATATATATATGTGTGTGTGTGTGTGTATATTCAACAAACCAAACTGACCCAGTAAATTTCACTTAAAAGTAGGGTCTGGGAGGGATGAGATTTATACAGACCTGACCTCTACCTCAAAAGAGTAGAGTGATTGTTTCCTTGAAGGCCCCGACTTGCGCAAGAGTGTAAGCAAGCCGTTAGAAAGAATAAATACTAGCAGGAGGTGGGCAAATCATGATAAAGATAAGTAAGAAAAGTAACGATACATCACAATGAAAACACAAGAAAAGGCTAAGGAAAGGAAAACCATCGAGCAAATAAGGCCAAAAACACATCCTAGTACTCCTGATATATATATATATCAATCAGGTTCATATAATAAATACAAATATTTATATATACACCATGGATGCTGATGATACGTCAGGAGAGAGGAAAAAATGATAGAAGTGGTGATAACCTAAAAGAGCTATCTGCTCTTAGAGGAGAAGAGCATGTCGATTTTGGGCACAACACTATATATAATATATATATATATATGTGTGTGTGTGTGTGTGTATTCAACAAACCAAACTGACCCAGTAAATTTCACTTAAAAGTAGGGTCTGGGAGGGATGAGATTTATACAGACCTGACCTCTACCTCAAAAGAGTAGAGTGATTGTTTCCTTGAAGGCCCCGACTTGCGCAAGAGTGTAAGCAAGCCGTTAGAAAGAATAAATACTAGCAGGAGGTGGGCAAATCATGATAAAGATAAGTAAGAAAAGTAACGATACATCACAATGAAAACACAAGAAAAGGCTAAGGAAAGGAAAACCATCGAGCAAATAAGGCCAAAAACACATCCTAGTACTCCGTCTCCAAGTACACCTTGCAGAGGTCATGTCCTCTAAAAGGTTTAGGCCACCATGTCTAACCTCAATTGTTCATCCCACATCATCCTTGGCCTCCCCCCTTCCTCCTCTCCCCCCCCCCCCCCCCCCGCGCGGACCAACACTCTTATCATTTGGTGCCATAATCGGTCTCTTATGAACATGCCTAAACCAAGGCAAGCTCCCATCTCTAAGCTTATATGTTATTGGGCAACTCCCAACTCCGCCCTGAAGACCTCATTTGGGATTCTATCTAACATAGTTGTTAAAAGCACGCCTGAGGTGTTCCTAGGCTCTGAGGCTCATAAGGCTCAAGGTCTTGGGCTTTTTTGAAGTCGAGGCTTGGCGTATTTACGAGGCTCACTAAGGCCCTGCACTTTGGCTGAGGCGCCTTGTGGGCCTAGGTGCGCCTCATAAAGAGTTACCAAATACCTAGTCAAACCCCAGTATTAAATAAGTTTTCTCATCTTCTCATCTCCTAACTTCTTAAAAAAAGAGTTATTAAATAGATGACTCTAATACACGGTCATTAAAACTTCAAGCTTCCTTCTCTATAAATACCCAGACCTTAAAATTTCTCCCTCACGAATCATGCTTTAAACCTCTTCCTTCTGTCTCTATCGATGTATTGTTTGTTGCATTGGAGGCTTGTACTTTGTTGCATATTTGAGTTGTGTGCAACTCTATGTGTATGTATTGATAAGATGCGCCTTGCATTCCTAAGGTCCGCGCCTCACGCTTGCGCCTCGCGCCTAGGCCCCGGGACCCCCTTGCGCCTAAGTGCGCCTTGAGCCTTTAACAACGATGCTATCTAACATGGTCCAACCGGTCCACCTAATCATCCTCATAGCCGCACTTCCAACTTTCTCTCAACGGCCTTCCTTGTGGCTCAAATTCCGGCCCATACAACATAGTTGGTCGAATGGCTACCTTGCTTTTCCAGGATTAGCCACCTTGCTTTTATGCGATGTGTTATTTCTTCCTCGACTTCTCCCCCTTTTTGGGATGATGAAGCCTAGATACTTGAAATTGTTCTGTCGTAGAATGCTAATTCGCACACCTTGAGTTTCTAATGCGGTCTTCCACTGCTCCAACCTTTACTTGACCTCTACTTTCGATTCTACTACCAACACAATGTCGTCAGCAAATAACAAACACCATGGGCCACTCCTCTGGATCCCCCGAAAGATCTCATCCAAGATTACAACAAAAAGAAGGGCTTAGTGCTGATCCATGGTGTAGGCCTATCTTCAACGGAAAGTATCTGTCTCACCCATTGGTGTCCAAAAACAATTCCTCTTCCTTTCGTACATGTCTTATTCTTATATCGCCCTAACATACCTCCAACTCCAAGGTACCCTAGGATACCAATCACGTCATATCTGGCATGCTATCATAAGTTTTTTCTAGTTCTACGAACACTATGTGAAGGTCCTTAATACACTCCCTGTACTCCATTAGTCGCTTGAGCAGATGGATTGCCTCTATCGTCGACCTCCCTGGCATGAAGCCAAATTGGTTTTCTGTCACCACCGTTTCGTGTCTCACCCTCTGCTCTGTCACCTGCTCCCACAATTTCATTGTGTGGCTAAGTAGCTTTATGCCGCGATAGTTGCCACAACATTGGGCATCAACTTTGTTCTTATAGTGTGGCACTCCCATGGTAAACCTCCACTCTTTGGGCATCCTGGCAGTCTTGAGAATGACGTTGAAGAGCTTTGTCAGCCATTGTACACCTGCCTCCCCTAGAAATATCCACATACCAATGGGGATCTAGTCCGGGCCTTTGGCCTCGTCGTTACTCATCTTCCTTAGAGCATCCCTCACTCTCGCAATGCTAATTCGTCCACAAAAACATAAATTGCGTGTTTGACAAAGTACCCTCCCCTTCCCCCTCTCTAGCCCTGTCATTCTTTACTAAGTATTTATGATATGAACCTATCTTTTACTGCTATACCACCGATTTACCACGCAATAACCACTGTCAAGTCACAGCCCTCACTGCGATTTCAGAAAAAAGACTGTGTTAACTGAATAGCTTGTGAGTATATAATAGTATATCCTATGTGCACCTGTATTTTTGTATACTCCCCTGCTGTGTGTATGATATTGGGTAGCCAGATCCTCTTTTCAGTTGAAATTAGCACCCCCAGATGTTCCTATCGGTGTCTTCGTACAGCAGCCGTCACCTCTGTGTGCATTTTCTGTTTTCCAGTCTCTCACTGTTGTATTCTGTAATTCAGAACCTCCTGCGCAAAGTTTGTAATTGAGAGCGCCCCTCCAGTAGCGACCCCAACATAGGGGCTGCTGAATTGGTTTTGGCTTGCTGCTCAAACGTTGTCATGCGACAGTTTTGACAGCAAAATCTTGCTGTTTTCAGACTTAATTGTTGCTGATTATCGCCAAATCTGATGTTGCTTCAGCTTGGTGCATCCTCGCAGCTGCTGCTACCGTTCGTGTGCTCTCGAACATCGCTTGAGTCCTGCAGAACCAGCAGCCTCTTTTTCTGAATTTTCTCTCGAGGTTTCTCTATCTCAATCAGTTGAATTCTTTGTTCATATCTCTTCCCTGATTTGATCCTCCTCTCATATTGCTCTTCCGTTTCCAGCATTCAAGTGTATGAATCAAACACAAAATAGTCAATTTAGCTTGAAATGTTGTCTATTTAGGATTAAAGCATCTCTAAGAATAAACATACACATCTTAGCACATTTAGGATTAAAGCATCGCTTACCGGGTAAGTGTTTGGGTAAACGGCCCCTAAGTCTTAATAATCTGATACCATAATAATCTATAATCTGATCATACCGTAGAACATCATGAATAGATGTACTTTTGAACATTTTCATGCCACACCTGCAGGAACATTCAAAGTCGATATCAGTAACACAAAGAAGTTGCTTGAAGGTGAGCGTGGGGAGAAACTCCGGCAGAAAAACATAATAGTAAGTGCAACTGAAAGAAGCTGCGTCGAGATAGAGAGTAGGGATCTTTTTCTGCTCGAATTGTTTCTGACGATTCTATTTCATCTTTGAACTTGTCAGGTGGTTGGGGAGTCTGGACTGTTTACTCCTGCTGACATTGCCTATGTACAAGAAGCTGGCGTGAAAGCTGTAAGTGGCTGCTCTCTTTGTCTGTTTTTTACAACCCGAATGTAATATCAATATACAACCATCTATCGTGATCAATGTGAGAGATTTAGTTCTTGTTCAACGTTAATCTGAGTAAATACTTGGATGGCGTTTCCTGTCATCTAACATCTTGCATGCACATTGATGTTTGTACTTACAATGCTGGGATTATGTTGCTTTACTTATGCAGATATTGGTCGGGGAGTCAATTGTGAAGCAGGAAGATCCAACAAAAGGAATTAGAGATCTTTTTGGAAAAGATATATCGGCGTAGTTATTTTGGAGAAATTGGATCCAGAGCGTAAAATATAACTGAAGTTTGTTTTGTATTACTATTTAAAACATGAGTATTGGTTTGCTTCGGTTCTAACACCAACCATAAACTAAGCGCAACGACCAGGGAACCAATGGGGCTGTGGCAGCAATCGAGATCGATAACTTGTATTCTTTCTCTGCAAGTCTCACTTTACCACTGAGACTCAAGCATCACCTTCAAGGATGCCTCAACTTTCCTTTCAATTTGCCCACGTCGTTGTTCTATAAGTGGTTTTTGTTGGGCCGTTGGCTTCCCTGTTGTCCATTGACTATGGCTAATACAAAGATATTTGGTATTTCAGTTATTGCATATTGTTGCCTTACTTTGTTTGTTGTGGTGTTTTGCCAACTTCACTGCTATCTATAGAAATGGACTCATTTTGTGTTCTAGAATGGTCCAAGACTCCAAGCTACATTTGTGTCCTAGAATATGTTGGAGAACATTTGACATTCTTATACAGGTTCCTAGATCTTCATAACAAATTCCAGAGCCAACCTTTATAGGGTCTTCATGGAAACGGTCTTTGATCATCCAGGGTAGAGGCAAGCTCTGCATACAGCCTACCTTCCATACAGAGATTACTGGGTTTCTTGGTTTGGTGTGGTTTTACTATACTGGGCAAGGTGCATTCTTAGTACTTAGGTGCAAGTCCTTTAGCTAAGATTAACGAGGCACATGAAAAAACGAGGGTCATAAGATTAAGTCTCATTTGCAAAAATAGGCTTGGATAATTTTGATCCACTCAACTTTCCCTGGAATTTTCTAATTTGTTGACTATCTTTTAAAAATATTCGTAGGAGGTTAATTTTCCTTCTCCATAGTAAAAGGAATTTCATACGAATAGTAAATTTAAATGTATCATCTAATTAGCTTGGATGCACCTCGATTAATTTCATGGGGTATTAAGTCAACCGCTTGTCTAGGATCCCATCTCTGGGGAGCAAAGATAAACCGTCCGCGGCCCTGAATTTTAGCCGGTGGTCTCTGGGAGCAAAGACAAATCGTCCACTGAACTAATGATCTCAAGGTACCATATTCTTAGGTTTTCTTGAACTTCCTGAACGAAACATTTACTTTGGACATCTCATCAAATTGCAACACTTATTACCTAAGTTAGACCTGAAATTCAAGATACACACATCTTGTTGAAATGAATGGAGTATAATTTCAAATTCAATTGTTGATTTGAGTTTTTTTGTTTGCAGAATGCGAAAGGTTGCTTAGGTGATCTTGTTCATCGCTATATTGCATATTATGAATTTTCACCCGAGTATCTGTTGAACTGCCTTGACTTATCCTCTGAGCATCAAGCTCTGGACCGTGTGGAGGCCTCAATCTACATATGGCGAGGAAAATCCAACGTGGTGAGTAGGTCCTTTCCAAGGTCAAATTTCAGGATTTGGTAGTCGATAAGGGAAACCCTAGCTGATAGAGCCGATAGTCTCTTGCTTTGCTTGAGGCAGAGGTTCTATGCCCTTCCTTAAACCACCTAACATATATTACAAGGTATGTATCATGACCTCCTGTATTTACATATATGCATGTATACATGGGTGAGTGTGTGTATAGGAGGCCCTTCTGGTCTTACCCATCTAAAACCCTCCTTTTGTATCCCATGGTCTTTAGAGATATTTTGTTGACTATTTTTAAGTAGCTGAACACATTATCAATCAAGAACAATAACAAAAATCGGTAGGTTCCAAACCCCTTGAAAATAGTATGTTTTGTTTGCTTTTTCTTATATATTTGAGGCATCTTTTAGCCTTTCTGCCCTGCGCATTACAACCCAGGGCAGGAGGTGTATCTTGATGTACCTCTAATGAGGAATGAGATATTTGAATTTCCTTTGGCTAATGAATATCTTGACTGAGATGGTACTCCTTTAATGAGGTTAAGTGCAAAACAGATATAAGCAGATAGTATTGTAGAACAAGAATACAGGGATAGGGTATACTACTTAAAGGTGCATTTGGATCTTTGGACAGAGATTAAAAAGATGAGATTCTTGCTTCTACTGTGGAGAGAGTCTAGAGAAAGAAGCACAGAGCGATAGATAGTGAGACGTCTGTGAAATATTTCAAGGAGACACAAATTCAAGTTGGATTCAACAAATAATCTGAAGAAATACACGAGATTAAACAGTAATCCAGCAAGTTCAAGCTGTGCTAGTATTACTTGTGTAAATCGAAGTATGTGGCTATCTATTACTTGGTAACCTCTACGTTTTTGCTCCATACAATTTCCTCTAGTTTGTTACGAGGTGTATCTTCTTCATCCTTCATCCCAGGCTACAAAATTGGTCTAAAATATAAGGCTCAATGGCAGCTCAACATTTATAAAGTATTGAACAAACAATTTATTTGAAGACAGGCAACGTCGATTGTCCAAAAGATTTTGGGTATACTATTAAGAATTATTTGCATATAAATTAAGTTATACTACAATTTGTGATGTTGTTTTCAACATCAATAAGTTCCATTGTTGCATAACACCAACTTCAATTAAAAGTATTAGTTAAATACCCTAAAAAAGTTTACACCAAGAACATGATATGTTCAATTATGTTATATATATAGCTGGTCCATAGAACGTAGTTGGTTTGATGGTTACCCTATAGAATTTGCCTTCAATTTTATTGGGACCTTCTTGTCACACAACATCCTTGTGGCATCTCTTCATTTCACTTTGCCTTTATGCGATGCATTACATCTTTCTCGACCTCTCCCTCTTTTTGAATCATGGAACCTAAATACTTGAGACTGTCCCTTTGGGGTATCATTTACCCCCAATGTTGAATTCTACCCGTTTTGTACGCTCCCCTTGAAATTACACCATATATATTTTGTCTCCGAACGACTAATTTGCAAACTCACCTGATAGAAAAATATGAAAAAAGAATGGATTTCCTCTTTTTGTTTCCAACCCTGTCGTTCATTGCTCCAACCTTACCAAAACAATGTCGTCAGCGAATAACATACACCATGGGACACAATCAAGAATTACAGCAAAAAGAAATGTGCTTAACATGATGTAGGCCTATCTCCCTGGGGAAATCCCCCCAATGTTGAATTCTACCCCCTTCAATTCGCCCCCCCCATGAAATTACACCATAAATATTCTGTCTTAGAATTAGAACGATTAATTTGCAAACCTTTTGTTTCCAACCCCGCCGTCCATTGCTCCAATCTCTTGTTCGCTACCAACACAATGCCGTCAGCGAATAACATACACCATGGGACACGCCCCCTGGATCCTCGGGAGATCTCATCAAAAAGCACAGCAAAAAGAAATGGGTTTACTGTGATGTAGGCCAATCTCCCTGGGGAAATACTTCTATCTCACCCACCGGTTAATACAAAAATATGTGTGCAACTACTTTACATAATATTGTGTTTCTCTTTGTTAGATATTTATCCGTAATTGTTAAACGACAAACAAACTAGTCAATTACAAGTATCACATAGGTGCACTAATATAGAAAATTATACTACCGCAATGGGTTGAATTCTCTTAAACTCTCCTATGGTTTTCAATAATCTTTTAAACAAAAGGATTCCAAACAAGTCTCGTATTATCCAACTTAATTTAGAACATAAATACATAATATGCTAAGTATTTCCAAGATCACAATTGGGACTTTGTGCAGTGATTTATTTGAGGAGGCTTTGTGCAATTGCAGTGGATATAATCTTGAACAAGATCACATTGGGGAGTTGGGAAGTGAGTTTACAAATTATACACTCTTACTAAATCTAGAACATAAATACATAATATGCTAAGTATTTCCAAGATCACAATTAGACTTTATGCAATGATTCCTTTGAGGAGGCTTTGTGCAATTGTGCAGTGAATGAAATCTTGAACAAGATCACAGTTGGGAGTTGGGATTTGGAAAGTGAGTTTACAAATTACACACTCCTACTTGATTTAGAACATAAATACATAATATGCTAAATATTTCCAAGATCATAGTTGGGATTTTCTGCAGTGAATCAGTTAATGAACAAGATGAGAGCGGGACTTGGGATTTGATTTTGGGAAGTAAGTTTACAGTAGAAGATCAAGTGGCATTTTAATCTAAACAAATGGGGAAAATCATTAAACCCTAAAAAAGATTGATTACTTAGGAGTGTGTAATTTGATTAAAGATTGATTACTGTCATACTGAGGGAGTCAGTCGTGACTAGTGCCCATTGGGGAGCAGCCTAGCGAGCAGCAGAGCAGCCAGCAGTGCTGCAGCAGCATGGACCTGAGTCCTGAGCAGCAGAGCAACGGGCGACCTGAATAGCGATGAGTTGGCTTTGGACTTTAATTAGTCTAATTCGATTTCATGTGAGGCTGTGAGGGTTCTAGACTGAGGGGCAGGGACAACAGGGTAAGGCTGTGGGGTGCCCTGTATGTGGGTGAGGGGTTTGATTGGATTTTGGGATTGATATACAATTTAGCAACTTGACTGTGGGCGAGGGATCAAAGCAAAATTACCAGAAGAGGCAAAACAAAGTCATTTTAAATAAAAACATATATTATACCAACAAACAGCTTCAGAAATCAGTGCCCTAGAAAATCAAACTACAAATACAACATGAACAATCTTTGAAGACACCAAGCCCTAAACAGATACATAATTCTATTTTAAAAATAAAAGCGACAATGGCAGATCGAAGACGATGATGAGCAGATGCATCGTGGAGAAGCAGGATTTTGGAAGGGTCGGCGAGAGGACTAGGAAATGATAGATAAGGAGCAACATCATTTGATATGACATCAGTTTTATTTATTTTAATATTTGATGGCCGGCATCTACCTTTAACTTAAAAATTAATAATAATAATTATTAAATGTTATGTTTAATACGACAATAATAATTATTATTTGACACTAGTATTACAATATAGTACTAGTCAATTGGGAAATATTAAATATATTATACTAAAACAATGATACAAAAAATTAACGATTAAAATATATCTAGTTTCTTAAATAAACTATCATGTCTATAAAATAATATGAGTATGTATACAATGTATTATTACAGATCTATAGTTTGATGCATATGTAATTGACAGATTTTATAAGTATAATTTCTATTAATTTAATCAACATAGCTTTTATTTGGGGTATCTAATAGATTTTTTAGGGTTTAGTAGCTGTAAGATATTTGTTCATACATGGATTTTCGTATTTGTTTTCTCATCATCTTATTTCATTCAATTTTTTATGTTTTGGTTGGCACGTGATTTTATCATTGTTTTTTGACGTGATGACTATCTGGTTTGAAGATCTGAACAAAAAAACTTAAGGTTTGAGACTGTTTTCTGTACTCTAATATGTTGCATGACATCTAATGAAACGTTTTGATTGATACTTGGTAGGAAATTTAGTAACCAGTAGTAGGATATACTACACACATGTCGTTGTGGCATCAACAACGTAACGTCATCGTGGGGGTGTGATATCCTACTAAATCTTTTCTTTGGGAAAGGTACTACTAACCTACTTCTTGTTATGTATTGTTTTTGTGGTTGTGTCATGTAATATCATATACACCTTTTAATTCAAGGTCAATGTGGAGGTACATATGCATTATGGCATGTTTTGTTTTGGATATGATATGATTTTTGCATCATATACAATATAGAAAATGCATTATGTCAATTATGTATTGTAGGACACTCGATATAAATGCACTCAACAATATTGTCACGTCCTGTAAGAAGGTGATCCAAGGGGGTCTCCAAGGGGGTCAGGTTATTCTAGACCATTAAAAATCATGGGGAACCTTAAAGAGCAGTCAAGAAAGACCAAGCATATTCTAGAGAACTTCTCACATTATCGGGGTTAATGTGTTTAGATTGTTTGCTTGTAATTATCTAGGCAGACTATTTTTGACTTGTACATAGATACTTATGAATCGATGGTTCTCAACCATATGATTTTCTGGGTCTTTATATATATCACCATCATATCATGTATTGATTTATGATGATCTTAAAGAATCAATCTGAAGACGCAACTTACAGGATGAAAATTTTCCCTTAAAACTCCTCTACTAGTAAGCCTTTTTTACTTCAGCAACTAAACCAGGTGATCTTGTTTGTATATATGAGACTTTGAGAGCTCCTATAAAGTCTCTGGGAGGAGGAGCATTGAGAGAGCTTGTTTTAGTGAAAATAATGCAATTTTCTCCTTCATCTGGAAAACAAGAGTGCTAATATTAGCAGGGGAGAAGATAATTACTACGACTAGCCAGTGTTAAAAACTAAAGGATAATGACCAATGTCCTTTTGGCCCAATTGTTCCTGTTGAATCAAGAACGAACCTGGGTAACCTCTACATATTTGTTCCATGCAATTTCCTTTACTTTGTTACGAGGAGTATCTTCTTCAATATGTAGAAACTCAAAAGGACCAACATAATGCAAAGGAGGTCCTGTTGGCGGTCGAATTCTTATCCGAATGTATATCCTTTAATCATGTATATCCTTTAACTCAAAAGAAAGACACTCACATGTACATCCTTTAATCATGCCAATTACCACATTATCCTCCAGTTCTAATCGAATTGTTTGACATAAATCATGCTATGATGTTAATATTCTTTGTCGATTGTTCATCTGTAGTTTTCTTGTCCCAAATTGAGGTTAGTTGATTTGATTGAAATTGGAAGAATGAAATCGACATGATTGTAAAAAAGATAGGCATGCATTGTTAAACCTTTTCTTGGAGTACCTAATAGGAGAAAGTGTGATAGTAGAGTGAAATAATCTATTTTGTCTAAATGTAAATTGTAATGATAGTATTTTTATAGTTTAAATAAAAAAAAAAATTATTATTCATGCTACTGATTCACCATGCCAAACTGAGAGAGTATTCTACTAAAAATGTGCATTTGGATCTTTGGATGGAGATTTGATAGCAGGGCATGAGGAAGGCACATCAGCATACTTCAAATATGTTACACCATGGTCAGGCTGTGGACGGAGATTTGATTGTAGTTGGCATTTCATTTGAATACATAAAAAAGTGATGCAGCGATGCCATATGTAATTAATGAGTCGTATGATTACATTTTATATTAATTTGTTCAACGTAGATCTTATCGAGTGTATCTAATGATTTCTTAGGGTTTAGTAGCTTTAAGTTATTTGTTCATGCATGGATATTCATATTCATATTTGTTTTTGATTTATTTCATTCATTTTTTCATGTTTTGCTTTAGTGATTTTATGACTGGATTTTGATGCGATCATTTATCTTGTTTGATGATATGATCACGAAAGTTAAGGCTTGTGCTTTTTTTGGTACTCTAATATGCTTTATGATGTCCTATAAAAATGTTCGTATTGATACTTCGGAGGAATTTTGTAACCACATGTAGGGATGGCGTACGTGTGTTGTGGCATCCACGGGCTGAGCCACATAGGGCCAGGGTGGGCTCAGGCTCACCCTCATATACAAAAGAAAAATTATATTTAAATATTACCCATTTGAATTATTGAAATAGAAGCCCTCCTTTTCCCTTGTCATTGACCCAACTCCCCTGCATCAGAGATAAATCCGTCATTCCTGGATTATAATTCTGCCCATTTTTGTCTGCTACTAAGGATCCTCAAACCACCCTAGTTTCTCTGTAAATTATACAACGTTTCTCTCTCTCTCTCTCTCTCTCTCTCTCTCTCTCTCTCTTTCTCTCTCTCTCTCTTGTTCTCATAATATAAAGCAAACATTATTCTTGATCCTTATAATGTTTGTAGATGCTCTCCCTCTCTCTCTCTCTACATTGGGACTGCAGAATGGCAGAAATAGGGCTTCTTGCTATTCCAGTCGCTCTCTATCTCTTAGGCGCTCCATACAGATCCCTAGTTCACCATCTAAATCCTGGATGTTGACTTTTATTTTGTTGACAGTACCGGATGGCGGCAGAGCCAATTTTACTTGTATTTCAGCCCAACAGGTGAATCATGTAAAAGTGTTTGGTTTACTTACGTTTTGAAACTTCATGATCAATTTGTAACATAATTTTTTCACCTATATGGATTATGCATACCACGATCTTGAATCTGATTTGTATTACTCTTACTGCTAGACAGATGCCTTATGATGATTTTGTACTGTGCAAATCTGAAATTGATGAGGATTTTGTTGAAAACCTAACCTCAAAAGATCCTTTATTTGCCGGCCGCTGAGGAGTGATTGGAGACTCATATAAGGCTATATATATGTATATAAATGGACTAATGTAGCAGATGAGATGGAGAGAAATCTCTATTGTAATCAGATTATCGCAAAATGTGTATTTCTCATCAATGAAGAGAAAGAACAATATAACCCTAATATTTACATATATAACCGTATAACCATGTAGGACGATAATCAAATGAGAACCAAAAATAGGTTGAGAACCGTGAAAACCGATCTAAGCCATAATTTGGTTTTGATCCTATGGTTTTAATTAAAAGTTATTTCACTTCCAACTTATTTCAAACTTGCATTGCCTTTAATGACCATGGATTAAAATTAATCAATGGTTTAGATTGGTTCTCACAGTTCTCAATCTTTTTTTGGTTCTCACATGATTTAACCCCTAACCATGTATAAAATACAAAAGTTACCAAGGTATATATATTATATCAAATAGAGTTGACTGGATCATGTTGTTGGTGTAAGATTTTTTAGGGTATTTAGCTGAAACTTTTTGATTGAAGTTGGTTTCATGTAACAATGTAACTTATTGATGTTGAAAACTACATCAATGTGACAATCGACATCCCGTTTTCTTCAAATAGTTTGTTTCTTTATAAATTATAAATGTTGAGCTGATCATCGAATCTTATATTTTTTGACCAATTTTGTAGCCTGGGATGAAGGATGAAGATGATACTTCTCGTAACAAACTAAAGGAAATTGTACGGAACAAATATTTAGAGGTTACCCAGGTCTGTTCTCCTTGATTCAACAGAAACAAGTGGGCCAAAGGCCATTGGTCATTCTCCTTGATTCTTGAGCACTGGCATATTGTAGTAATTATCTCGTCCCTGCTAATATGGATCTTTCTGCAGATGAAGGAAAAAAATTCATTATTTTCATTAAATAAAGCTCTCGACAATGCTCCTCCTCCCAGAGACTTTAGAGGAGCTCTTAAGATCTCATATGTACGAACAGGATCACCTGGTCTAATTGCTGAAGTGAAAAAGGCTTCACCAAGTAAAGGAGTTTTAAGGGAAGATTTTCATCCTGTAAGTTGCCTATTCACTTTAGTTCTCTAAGATTTTCATAAATCAATACATGATATGATGGTGGTATATATTTTGATATGAAACCATATGGTGTATTATATTTTCAGACATATTGATTTATCAGTTTTATAGCTAACTGAATCATACGTGTGTAAATTATATACTCGCACACAATAGATTGCCATGGACTTTGATTTACAGAAGAACTACTAGCACAGCTTCGAAATTACCTTAACTGAGTTCAAAGTTCTTGCTTGAACTTGCTGGATTACTTCTTCATCTCTTGTATTTCTTCATGTTTGTAGCTGAATCCAACTTGAATTTGCCTCTTCTTGAAAATTTCACAGATTTCTCACTTTCTTTTCACCATCTCTCGTTCTCTGCTTCTCTCTCTCCAGACTCTCTGCACAGTAGAAGCAAGAATGAGAGTTCCTTGCTCTCATCTGTCTTTATAGGCTTCAATTCAGCTAGTGCCTAGTCCAACTCTTTTAAAATTTTCTATTGTGATTAAATCATGGTCTTTAATTCACAATCTTCATTCAAAATCAAATCAAATAAATTACTTTAATGTGGCAAAAAATATCATTAATTTATTATACCCTACAGCTTACGCCTCACCTCATTGAGGGAAAACGCCTTAAAGCATGATTCCGCTTTTTAAAACCTTGCCCTACAGTATACCTGATATATACCCTAAAATGAAATATGGGCAGTTGTTAAAATACACACACATACTTGATTTGATTTCTTAATGCCTTGAAGACACATGCATACTCATGTTAGGTCTCATGCACATCCATGTGAAGAAGGAAAATGTCAAAGGAAGCACATGCAAAACCATTTGGTAGTCATAAACATGTGCCAAAGTTCAGATGAAGAATTGCAAAAATCATAGTAGTGAACTTGATTTTTATAAATTAATATTACAAATGAATGGTTTGAATATGAACGTTTTTTCTACGATTGGAGATCCAGGGCAAAAGAGAACATATTAGAAAAAGATTCTAGCAAACTGTGGAAACCAACCGGAAATAGATCTGCTAGAAAGAAAACAGTTACGTCACTCTTCAAAGGAAGTATTGAAACAGATTTGCAGAATCAAATAGTAAAATAACCCACAATCCAAGAACTAAAACAATAAGAAAATCAATTAAAAGAAGGAATAACTAAACCTGTGGACTTCGCAGTCTGAACTTGTCTTTTTATTTGATTTAAGAAAGTTTGAATTTTCCTGTCTATGTGGACCGATACTTGGTATTTACCATTTTATTACTTGTTTAAGACAACAATAGATTGATAAGTGTATACTTGCAAAATTCTCCATTTTCTATTAGTCCGAGAGATTTATTCCATATAAATCTCGCGACAATGGTTCTACAGACTTCTTTCTGTTTGTAATTTAAGATTGTTGTCATAATAGGTTGAAATTGCAAAAGCTTATGAGAACGGTGGAGCAGCGTGCCTTAGTGTTTTAACCGACATGGAATATTTTCAGGTAGATAATGAGCATATCATGCTTGACATACTAATATTCATGGAAAAATTTATGTTTATGTTATAATTCTTTGTTTATAAACCAAAGGGAAGCTTTGAGTATCTAGAGGATATACGGAATTCTGGAGTCAAGGTACATTTTTTCTTGATCTTTTGCCACATCTTGTGAACTATAGCAGCTTTTGACACTAGGTAAAATGCAGTGCCCTCTCTTGTGCAAAGATTTCATTGTGGATGTAGTGCAACTCTACTATGCTCGAATAAAGGGCGCTGATGCTGTTCTGTTGATCGCAGCTGTTTTATCAGATATTGACATCAAATATATGCTCAAGATTTGCAAAAAGATTGGATTGGCAGCACTAGTTGAGGTTTCATGAAAACACTCGTTTTTACAAGTTAGACTTGACCTTTTACTTTCTTATGGTTCTATTTCAATCTACCTCACCTGGTGTGGTAGATTGAAGCTTAGTTGAGTGCTTTGTTTTCGTACAAGTTATAATTTCTTTTAACCAGTGTTTATGGCCTTAGGAATCTTATTAGTGTTTAAACCTTGCTTGGGTGGACAAATCATTTGATTCTCCGCCTGGTTTGGGTCAAATCCCAATAACCAATTTGAAAAAACAATGATCCATTGGTTCAACCGATCAACCCTGTTTTAAAGATTCAGCCATTAACCAATAAAGTTTGAATATTTACAACGCTCTTGTAGCTTATCTTCGAAATGTATTTTATTTCATAATTTACTTGGAGGTTTATCTTCCAACGACTTTTGTAAATGAATTGTCTTTCTTTACTCTTTTGTGTTTCATATATCATTATTTGAATGATCTCCTTATGTTAAATTTGATTTTTTTTTTTGTGCCACTTTTTGTAGGACTTTTCCAAATATTTATATGTTCCGAGTGTTCAACAAATTATTTATGTCATTATCATGTAATATATATATATATATATATATTAATTTTGAGGTCATGTGTCCATAACAGTCAGATGACTCAGATCATTGTTGACTTGTACCGCCATCCTCTCTGAGTTTTAAAATATTGGATCTGAATCTTAAAATGTTGGATCTGAGTTTCCTTGGTTGTTCAATAAAAAACTATACTTCTGTAAATGAATTGTTTTTCTTGGCTTTTTGTTTTTCATATATCGTAAATGATTTATTTATGTTCATCTAATGTTAAATTTGAAAATTTTAATGCAAGTTTGGTTTCATTTTCTAGAAAAATTGTAAATCTTTGTATTGTTCCAGTATTATATAATTATTTTATGTAAAATATAATTTTTAATTTCGGTCAGACCATAGTTGACTAGTGGCATGTTCTGGCATTGACCTTCCAGGTCTATGACCAGTCTGGAAATATCAATGAAGCAATTGACCTTTTTCATGGGGAATCTCTGCTTCTTAGGTACACGATGAGAATGAAATGGATCGCATGCTGGGAATTGATGAAATCGAACTCATTGGCATCAACAATCGTAACCTTGGTATTCCCTGAGCTTTATGGCTTTGGATTGATGATTGTTTCTTGTTATTATTTCTGGTTGGTTTTGTTAATGCTTCTGTTACCAACTTACCATAATAATGGTTGGGGATTTTCTCGGAAACAGCCTCTCTGTCTTGTGGGACGAGGTAAGGTCTGCGTTATACCCCCCCTCCCCAAATGTGGTGGCGGGACCTTACTTTCGGGTGGGATATACTGAGTTTGTTTGGTTTGGTTCATCTGTTACCATAATAATCTATAATCTGATCGTGAAACTTCATGAATAGATGTAGTTTTGAACAATTTCATAGCATACCTGCAGAAACATTTGAAGTGGATATCAGTAGCACAAAGAAGTTGCTTGAAGGTGAGCGTGGAGAGAAGATCCGGCAGAAAGGCATAACCGTAAGTGCAACTCAAGAAGCTGTGCCGAGAACGAGGGTAGCGATCTTTTTCTGGTTGAATGTCTCCTGATGATTCCATTTCATGTGTCAGGTGGTTGGGGAGTCTGGATTGTTCACTCCTGCTGACGTTGCCTATGTACAAGAAGCTGGCGTGAAAGCTGTAAGTGGCTCGGCTTTTTTTTTTCTGTTTTTTTTTATAACGCAAAAGCAAGGTTCTAAATGACGTGAGACCTGGCGTGGCGGTGGGGTCAAGAGCCTTAAGCCTCAAGCCTTAGGAGCCATGGCGTTTTTCAAGGGGCCATTTATGGTGGTAAATTTGTATATCATATATATAATATATAATTATCACACATATTTCTACTATTCCTCAATGAGAATGATATTGAACAATTTAAATATTGATGTCTATATAAAGAGCTCAGAAAAAAAGGTTGTATTAAGATAACATAACATAAAAAAAATATTCTACCGATGGTTCCACGTACCTCTAATACAAGACCATATACAAGTTGATTATGTAATAGAAAAATAAAACACTATAAAGTTAAAAATAAGTAAAATGTAAAAAAGACCATATACATGCACATTGGTGTTTGTACTTAAATACTGGGGTTATGTTGCTGTACTTATGCAGATATTGGTCGGGGAGTCGATTGTGAAGCCGAAAGATCTGATAAAAGGGATTAGGGAACTATTTGGGAAAGATATATCGAATTAAGGTATTTGGGAGAAATTGGATATGCAGCAGGCCTTTAGATCAAACTTCAAAGAACCTGTTATCCGTAACTTAAATACTACTGATTCTTGTTTTGTATTACTACTTAAAGCATGAGGGCTGGTTTGCTTCGATTCTAACACCAACCATAAACTAAGTGCAACGACCAGGGGACCGATGGGGCCGTGGCAGCAATCGAGATTGATAACATAACTTGTATTCATTCAAGGATGCCTTGGTGTTCCCTTCATCAATTTGCCTCGTGCAAGAGGTCTGAGGTGGCTACTGCTCGTTGTTTAGTTAGTAAGTGGTTTGTGTTGGTTGGCTGGGGCCATGGCCTGGATTTGCTGTTGGCTTCCCTGTTGTCCTTTGACTTTAGCTTATACAAAGATATTTGGAATTTCAGGCATGTCCAGATGTCCTGGATTTGTGGAAATTAGGGGCACTTGATTCACATAATAGAATTTGGGGTGGGTGGGTGATGTGGGTGAGTTATGACAGGTGTCGATAGTGGGGTGGTAGTGGATGAGTGGTGGTGGGGTGTGGTGTAGGGGTGGGTGGGGGTCAGGGTCGGGTCGGGTCGGGGGTCGTGTGGCGATAGTAGTAGCATGGTGGTGGTGGCGGCGGCGGTGTTGGGGGTGGGTTGGTCGTGGCTGCGATGACGAACAGTAGTGTCGTGGCGTTGACAATGGGGTGTGGTGGCTGGGTGGTTGCGGTTATGGCAACACCTTAATGGTGGAGGCAATGAAGGTTGGTAGGGGGAGGAGTGGGTGGGTAGGTTGGGTGTGGGTGGCGTAATGATAATATTAACCGATGATGGTGGTGATGGCGGCAACAACGACCGTGGGGGAGAAGATGTTGGGGAACGGTGAGGGGTGATAAGGGTGGTCTGGGCTGGTGAGAGTGGGGTGGTGGTGGGGGTGGTGGTGGCTAAATTGAATGCAATAATTATTTGTCTTTTTAAAATAAATTCTAACATTTGCCATGAAATGGAATTCACATTCTTCATAGGAATGATCAAATCATTCAATTGTGGAACTTGGTGGAATCTAATCGATTCAATCCGCGAGCCAAACATGATCAAAGAATTTGATTAAAGAATTTGATTAAAGGAAATTGTCATTCCCATTCCATCAAATTAATTCGGATTCCACAAACACAACTGGCCCCTTAGGGGGCGTTTGGTTCACATAATGGAATTTGATGTAATTGGAATCCATCGAAGGAATTTGACTTTGAAGGAATTTGAATGAAATTTGACCACGTGTTTGGTTGTTAGGAATTCAATTCCTTCACTTAAGCCAGATAATGATAATTTTTTACATTGTAGAATTCAATAGAGTTGGAAGGATTTCATTGTTTTCATTCCGACATGAGCTTGAAATTTGGTGAATGAAATTGGTCCTTCCAATTCCATGAGCCAAACGGTCCTTATAGTTGCAAACTTGATTATTTTATATTAATATTGTAGATGAATGGTTTGAATAGTAATGTTTATTCTACGATTCGAGATCCACGGAAAAAGAGAGCTATATTAGGAAAAAGAAAAAAAAAAGTCCTAGCTAATGGGTTGTTTGTTTTAAAAAAAAACTATTAATAACTTTTAAGTCTGAATCGTTCAGGTCTTTTTACGCACCATCTCTTATTAATCATAACTAAAATAAGACTTCAGACTTTAGACCTATTAAAAAACAAATGACACCTAACTGTGGAAACCGACCGGAAATAGATTTACTAGAAAGAAAACAAGTAAATTACTCTTTAGAAATGTTGAAACAGATTTACATGAAGAAAATAAACCACCATCCACGAACTAAAGCAATTAAAAGAAGAAACAAATAATTTGAGAGAGAGAATAAATGATTCTTAAGAAAAATCCTTTTAGTGGCTTAGAGCAACTCCAACTATTTGCAGTAGAGTGAAATCCAATCATACTTTAAACACCAAAATTTTTTGCAGTTTCATTTTATTTTCAGGAAAAAAACACCAAATTTGGTGTCTAGTATTCACCCTTAAAAAGGAGATGACCCACCATTAATCCATTTTTTTTATTTTTTTTAGAGTAAATTCCAACTTTGGTCCTTGAGGTTTATTGATTTCTTTGAAAGAGGTCCCTATGGTTTCATAATTCAAGTTTACATCCCCAGGGTTTGCATTTTGCTCTGAAAATGGTCTCTGACCCCTAACGACGTCAAAATGGTCCGTTAGTGCCAGGGGTATTTTCGTCAAACCATGTCTTTGTCCTCTTTTTGCACTTTTTTTTGTTTTTTCTTATTTTTACAAAAACATAAAACTCAAGGGACCTGTTATGAAGCTTCATTAAATCCATCATATTCACCATCACGTGAGAGCTTTGCTTTAATCTTTTTTTCCTTCAACCTCATATTCATACCCAAAATTATTCATACCCAAGTCAAGAACATGATCTTAAGAAATCTTATTCCTTTAAATATTCACCACCATTACGATTCATACCCAAATACCAAATCAGATTCTAACCCAAAATCTTTAATCACTCAAAAGAAGATAACATTTCAACCAAACTTCATATTTGTAAATAGTAGTGACAAATTATATAGAACCCCCAAATAATTTATCTAATTGTGGTAACAAAGTTGTAGACGAAAGAAGTTGAGAAGAAAAAAAAAAGATATGCAAATAAGCATAAAGGGGTATGATTTGGATGATTCCAACAAGTAAGATCAGTAGAAACATAAACAATTACACAAAAAAAAACCAACAAACATAAACGATTCCAACAAGCAACATCGTCATATTTATATACACAAGAAGAACAAATTACATAAAAACACCAACAAAATCTCTGAATATGTTCTTGTTTTGGTTCTTCATACAAACTACAAAAAAAAAAAAAAAAACAAACAAACAAACAGCAGCAACAACAACTTGAACCTAGAATCAAAATCCCTTAAACCCAAATCTTGAAATCGAAATATCTGAATGGTTACATTCAAAACCAAATCTAAAATCTTTAAAGAGAAACCCCTTGAATCCAGATTTGGTACCTTTGAACCAAAACTTTCGAACCCATATTTGATATCTTTGAAGAGAAGTTATGTTTGATGGCATCGAGGGTTTTGTTCGCTGGAAAACATCGCTGGAGGAGTCGTGTTCATTGGAGAAATCATCAACAGTGCTAAGCAAATCTTGTTGGTGTTAACCGTGTTGTCGTGGCTTAGAGCTAAGATGGTTAATGCGCCAAAAGAGTAAGATGATTATCTGCAGTAAGATTAATGGTGGGTCTCAAAAGATCTTCGTCGTGCACGGTGGTGGGTGATGGGACCAGATCTCGTCTTTAAAGAATCCGATATGTGTTAGGGACCAGATCTCGTCTTAGTGTTTTGGAGCAGACGAGGGACAGTGATGGAGGAAGCACAAGGACGGCAAGGAGGAAATGAGTTGGCCGGCGACTTCGTCTTCTACGACGACTTCATCTTCGCCGGCGATTTCGCCTGAAACCTAGACGACCGTCGTTTCTTCTTCAACATTTCAGCTCCCACGCCTCGAGAGTTTTTGAGAGATCTACAAGTGTGGTGCTGCCATTGGCGTAAACAGGGCAAGGGCTTCGTTCAAGAGAGTAGCCATTGTTGTGAACTGTGGTTTCATGGACGTTTTGGTAAACATGGAGCAGATCTTTTGAAAATTTTAATTTGATATTATATTTTGTTTTGTATTTTAATTTTAGGCTTTGTTTTATAGTTATATTATAGGCCCTTTGTTTTGATTGTTTTTACAAATTTAAGGAAAACAAAAAAAATAGCAAAAAGAGGACAAAGACATGGTTTGACGAAAATACCCCTGGCACTAACGGACCATTTTGACGTTGTTAGGGGTCAGGGACCATTTTCAGAGCAAAATGCAAACCCTGGGGATGTAAACTTGAATTATGAAACCATAGGGACCTCTTTCAAATAAATCAATAAACCTCAGGGACCAAAGTTGGAGTTTACTCTTTTTTTTAATAATATCATTATTATCATTTGTAATAATATCATTAATAATAATGAAAAATGTTTAAAAATAATAAAAAAATGTTTTTTATATGGTTTTAGAAGATTTGATGTTTTGTTTTGAAATATGGTTGGAGTTGAATTTTTTTTTTGTCAAGTGTCCCATCAGTTTTAGTGTTTTTGGTGTTATTTTTTGTGTTATGGGTTGGAGTTGGTCTTAGTATAAACAATGCACTCGGTTAATATATATGCATAGGGAGGATCATACGAGAATGATAACTGTTTAAAAGAATAAAAGAATAGATCTCAACTAATCATTGTTAAAAATAATTTCAAAAAAAAGGTAAAAAAAGGCAAATATGTCAAAATATGTTATTGATTATTTTTAAAATCTTACCAAATTCCCAATAATTCTCATTCAATCTCAATAAAATAAATTAGAGAATCCCCATTTTTTTAAACCCACTCCTGATTTTTTTGAAACTCTAATACAGATTTTGGTGTTAATTCATAAAATCACATATGATTTTGGTGTTAAGTATAATAGATAAGCATTTTGTTTAATTCATTTTTACTCTAATCACATATGATTTAGGGTTGCACACTAATAACATCATTTTATCCAAACTATTTATCATAAAATCACATATGATTTTGTGAAATATATCAAATATAAAAATTTGTCTAATTAGGGGGTGTTTGGGATTGCTTATTTAAAACAACTTATGCTTATTTTGATAAGTGTTTATCAACTTATGCGGTGTCAAACCGGAGTTTTTAAAAAAGTGTTTGGATTAGCTTATTGAAGTACCAAAACGTAATAAGCTAATAAGTTGTTGTTTAAAGGTGTTTGGGATTGTTATACATATAAAATAACCTAAAAAGTGATAAACACTTTTCAAATAAGCTAATAAGTTAAAACAAAATGACTTATGAAAAAATGTTTATCTGTTGTTTGACACCGCTATAAGTACTTTCATTTTATCTCCATCCAAACACTAGAAAGTGCTTATCTGCGGTGCCAACCCGCAACAAGCTAAAAAACATCTTAAATAAGCAATCCCAAACACCCCCTTAGTATAAAGTATAATCACATGCGATTTAGTGATGCATATTACACTTAAACAACCTGTCCAATTTCTTTACAATATAATCATATGTGATTTTGGGTTGCATATTATATCTAAACAAGTTGTCCAACGTATTTATCATATAATCATATGTGATTTTGGGTTGCATATTCAGGATTTGCTAAAAGAAATAAACAAAATCAGATCAATTACCGAGATGGATTAACCGATTTGCTTGAATAAAGAAAAATGATAAATACGATTTTGATTTAAATGATTTATTGTTATCCCTAATTTTTTAGGAAGTCAATATTATCCTAAATTAATCCATATCATATATAATATGACCTTAATACCCTTTTAATCTAAATTTTGGAAAATATTATTTTCAAAATTATTATAAAAAATGATTGATTGGGAGCTATTCCTTTATTCTTTTAAAATAGTCTCAATTCTCGTTTGAACCCACCTCTATATATGCATGTATATATGTGTTGAGTCGGATTCAAACGAGAACGGTATCTATTTAAGAGAATAAGAAAACGGTCGAATCACATGTAATTTTACACTAACATTACGTACAAAATCACATGTAATTCACGCGACTTTACCCCATGACCTGAAGACGCAGCTAAAGTCGCCAACAACCCTTTTTTATTGTTAATGTAAAATCACATGTAAAGAATAAAAAGTCAAAGGGAACGAAACACATGCACCCCCCCCCCTTGACTTTTTCTTCTTCATTGGACATGAAGTTGAACATGAACCACTAGTAACTAGATGAAAGAATGAGGAGGGGAAGGAGAAGGGGTCGGGAGTTAGTCAGAGGGATGAAAACGTCAATGTTTGTTAATCGATAAGGTAAATAAGGATGGTGAGTCTTGCTGATGAGCACCTACCTGAGAAGCGTTTGGTAAACGATCCTAAGTGCAACTCAAATACGGATCTTTTTCTGCTCGAATGATGGTTCTGACACTCCATTTCATGTCTTAGATGGTAAACAACAATTTTTTCGTTAGTGCTTACCCATACCAAATCTCTTACCCGGACCATACTCTTATCTTACGGACGAACATGACAAGAAACGAGAATCTTACCCGGTAAGATCGATAGCAAGGACCAGGAGTCTTACGCGGTAAGTGAGGTGATGATTCTTACTCAGTTAGCACTTACCGAGTAAATTGTTACGATACCATTTAATAGACTAGAATCTTACACCGGTCATGTGTTGATCATGTAACTAAGTAACTAACGTTCCTTTTGAACCATGATCATTTCCCTTTCTACACTTTATAGTTGACCAACTCAAACCATGAATGTGAAATCCTTGTATCATCTCTCGATTTCATATAGCTAATGTTCATGTGTAAAGTCACCCCCCTCACTTACTTTGTCGAGTAACATTCCTGGCCATCAAAATGGATTTGGTCGGAAGCGTATTTTACCCGGTAAATGCTTTCACAATTACTCACTGGGTAAGATTCTCGGTTATTGTTATATCACTTACCAGGTAAGATTAGGGTCCATATCATGTTTACCCCATAAGGTAAGTGGAACCCATTAAATGCTTGCCCGATAAGCATTTGGTAAATGATATATACATCATCCAATTGTTGTCTTTTGTTGTCCGACTCATTTTGTTCAATATTACTCGTCACCTTTTGTTCGTAAACGGTTTTTTGGATTCCGTCACGTCTTTGGAGTTTTTCACAAAAAGAAAAGATATAATCAACTTTTGGAGTCAGGAAGAAGGCAAAAGAAAGTGACATGTTTTAATTTTGGGAAATTAATTATTCTTGCCACTAGCCAATGTCTTACATTTTTATGTAAACTACGATTTTCGTCCTTGTGGTTTGTTGTTTATAATCATTTTCGTCACTGACTTTAAAAGTTGCTTTTTTGGTCCTTGTGATTTACAATTTTTTCCATTTTCGTCCCTAAAACTAATATTCTTAGGGACTAAAAGTAAAAGGAGTTTTTTTTTTTTATGGAAAGATTTCGGCAATATATTAAGACGAATAAAATAGAACAAACAAGGTCAAGGCGAAAGCCTTACCGAAACAGAAACAACCTAGTCCAAGGCAAATTACTCAAGGCAGAATTCCAAAAGAAAAACTAAAATCAACAAGAGTTAAAACCCCATACAAAAGAAAAGGTCCCAACGGGACCAACGTGCCCAACACAAAAAACCCCATCTGAGTAACGAACTTGTATTTGGCTTTCTCTTTCCACGCTAGCCTGTTAAGCACCACTTCCCGAATGATCTTCACAATGGCATCTGCCGATCTTTTCTTTTTTCCAAAAAGCCGGACGTTTCTTTCCTGCCAAATGTAGTAAACAGTAGCTGATATAGATTAACTTATGCATGGCCCGATTAGGGAAGCAAGACCCATTCATTAATTCTTGCAGAATTGTATCCCACGTATTGGCAAACTTAAACATGCCAGCATCCGTTTTGACCGCGTTCCAAACGTCCTTCGAAAAAGAGCATTCGAAGAAAAGATGGTTGTGTGAGTCGATACCATTCTCGCACAAGAACCAAAAAAACAATTTTTAAAGATTAGGGACGAATATAGTTATAAACAACAAACCATAGGGACGAAAATAGTAGTTTACTCTACATTTTTTATTTATATAAATAGCCGATGGGTTCGTAAAATCACATCGCAAAAATGACCACCTTCTTAAAAATTTAAAAAAATTACTTTTTTGGTGTAGGATCGCAAAAAAGGTTTGTATATAAGAACTCATCCAAAAAATAAAAAAATGTACATTTTTGATTCCTGATCATGAAAAGTGTTCGAATATACGAACCCAATACAAAATAATAAAAATAAATTACATTTCTCGCCCCCATCACATCCATATATGGACCTATCCCACCTATCACACACAGACTCCAAAATAGTTGAGAGACTTGATCATTTAAAATGAGAAAAGTTTTCGAAGAAACCCATGGCTTTTGATCCCATGGTGATATGTCCCGCTCCATTGGAGAACCTGGTTCACCTGCCTCATACGGAGCTAGGATTCCTCGTAAAAACGGGTACCTAATCAGGGGATCCTCAACATGTTGAAAATTGGGGCAGGGTAATGTATTCCCCAACCTATCCGTCTCCATATCAATACTAATTAAAAATTATAGTTTTTTAAATATATGTTATATAATTTATTATATTTTTCAACAATTTTTTGAACCTTTCCCTATTGAATCGGGGATTAACCGGAGATAAACCAGGTTGGCCCAAGGATAGTCCCAACAATAACCAGAGAGCGATTGGGTTCCCCGTACCATCGGGGACAGGGACGGGGATGAGATAGTGGAACCATAGCCGAGGCCGAGGATTGCATTCCCCGCCTTGTTTCCTGCCTAGGGATGTAAACGAGTTGATCTCGAATACAAAATAAAACTTGTTTAACTTAACGAGCCGAGCTTTAGAACACCAATGTTAGACTCAGCTCGTTCGAAAACTCGATTCAATTTTCCGAGTCAATTTGAACTGAACCGAGCCCTTCGAGCATGTCTTTTTTGGAGCCCTATCATATATTTATTAATAATTATCCAATAAAAATAAAAAATTATAGAGGCATTGCCATCCCCAGACTACAAAAGCCCGACTTTAATCGGTTGGGTCTAGATTTATACGACTGTGCATGTTCTGCACGGAGGGACACCACCTTCGTAGATTTTCGTGCAGAAACACCGACCATGGCGATCTCCGGCGACACAGACTCCGACGTATCGTACAATCTCGATTACCGGTCCAAGAAAGATGATGCATGGTACACATCGGCGGTAGTTCTGGAAGACGGAAAGCAGCTTCGCGTGAAGTTCAGGGACTTCATGGATAGCTACTACGACGAGATTTTCTCCATCGCTGATTTCGCGACTAAGTCTGACCTACAAGAATTTATTCATAGATTTCGTCGTGTGTCCGTGCCGATAGAGGACAATGAGTGCTCCAGAGTGATAGCAGACATGGTGGTCTGTGCTACTTATAAAGGCGATGGATCAGTTCGATTCTTTGATGCCATTGTTGACGCTGTATGTATATATCTTAAATTTAGGGCAAAATACACTTCCATTTCACAAAATTTCCCATTGTCTTCTCCAAAAAATAGACACTCGCATGGTATATCCTCTAATCATATCGATTGCTTCATTCTCCAATTTTAATCATATCGATTACTTCATTATTCTCCAATTTTAATCGAATTGTGACATAAACCGTGCTGAGATGTTAATTTTGTCAATTGTTCATCTGTAGTTCTTTTCTCCCAATTGAGGTTAGTCAATTTGATTAAGATTGGAGTAAAATGGTGAAATTGTCATGGTTGTAAAAGGATAAGCATGCTATTGTTAAACCTTTTGTTGGAGTACCTAACTGCAAAAAGTGTGAAAGTAAAGCGAAAGTATCTATCTTGTCTAGATTTAAGTGTTTTTTTAATTGTAAACCTGATTAACATTATAGTGTGGCAGATTATGAATGATGATTTCAGTTTAACCGAATAAAACTTAAAGCGCAGAGCCCTATGCTCACCTCATCACCATGCCAAATTATGAAGAAAATAGAACAATGAAATATGCTACTTGCTTTGAGAATCTTGTAGAAAGTGGTGTGGCAAAACATTTCATACGCTTCATTTCAAAAGAACAGGTAGTCCCTTTCCTTGTATTGGTTATATGGAGCTACCCAAATTTGGAGGAGGATCTAGGTGTACCTCTTATAAGGAATGGAGATATTTGAATTTCCTTTCGCTAATGAATATCTTGACTGAGATGGAACTGCTTATATGATGTATAATGAATAACAGATATAAGCAGATAGTATTGTAGAACAAGAATACAGGATTCTTGAGCGGGTATTCTACTTAAAGATGCATTTGGATCTTTGATCGTAAATTTGATTAGAGGGCCATGAGGAAGGCACATTAGCATGCTTGAAATACCTTCACTTCTACTGCCACGTGTTCCATAGGATGGAAGAAGATTGTGGTTTCTCCTACTATAATAGCCTAATACGATCTCCGCACCTATGGAGCCTTCTTGGTCTTGCTTCAGTCCATATCTAGAAGAATAAGATTTTAGAATTTAATAGTTCAAAAGTCTTGAATATAAGAGGGTATTGTTTTAATCTTGATCACATTAACTATGAGAACATTTAAGTTGTAATGTTAAACTTCATCACTCACCGGTCATCACAACTTCTGTGTTCATATTAGTAAATGGATGGATGTGTAAATGTGTATTATTAATTTTACTATATGTTATTATGCAATCATGTCTTTCCACTTATGTACATAATCTTTTGTTCCGTATTGGATAGGTGCATTACAAAGAGCATACGCCTGGGAAGTGTATATGCACCTATTTACTGGTCTGGCAGCATGGTCCTGAAGAGGGCAATATAACAGCAACAAGTATTGAGGATATATGCCTTATTATACCTGGTGCTGTTGATCCCCAAGTGACCGGCTTTGCAAAACTTGTGAAGGAAAATCTTGGTTTAGTTTACAAGAGACCATTTCTGTCTAGAAAAACAAGTCCAAACGAAACTCTCGACGAGTTACAGGTTTTCCAATGCATGGCATTTTATCTATAGTTTTTGATTTTTTTTTTCTAGTTTGTCATTTATGATAGTTATCAAATGGTTGGTTCCTTGATTTTGTAGGATCTCGAGAGTGCTGGATACAGTTCTTATGGTGGACCATCTGAAGGTTTTGTGCTTTGTAAACTTTATTTCTTAGATCCTAGTGATTGTAAAACTTATTTTGATTTGTTTGGCAATGATAGGGAGGGGAAGATTCTACCCTCAACTAAGTGATCATGACAGAGATCTGGGAGGTGTCAAAGAAACTGTCTGTCATCATTACATAATATTAGAGAATTTGGAGAAAGATCTATCTCCAATATCAATGATGGAGTTCATGCACGTGCAAACTGCAATTACACCACAGGCATATATTTTTCCAAGGTTGTCAACAAAAACATATGCAAGAGGAGCAGTTGTGGTGGATAGCAGACCAAAGGTTAAGAGGATATATGAATTTTAAGCAATCCAAATCACTTTATTGTATCTTCCTCTGGAAGGTAAGTAAGCATTATTGTTGTATTCAGTAGCTTATGAGTCAAATTCTTCAACCGGAGATTGTCATCTTGAAAACTGGCATAAACTGTGTTGAATATTCCCAAAGCAAGTAATGATTCTGGAAGATTTTTTAGGATCCCATAATAACAGAAGGATTGCTATTTTTCCCTTTTATATGTTGTATCTCCTTGTATATAAAGGGTGTAATACCTTTATGTTGAATATACATAAAATAAGAAACCTCTTTCTCCTAAAAATATGCAAGCATGAAAGTTCTTTGGTTGCTAGCAAAGTGTCACCCACAAATCCAGTTTCCCCAAAACCAAGTGTCCAAGTTTCTCCTAGGTCTGTTTTTAATTCTAGTATTAATGATGTGATGATTTAGCACTATTGATTGGGTCATCCCAGTTTTCAGTATCTCGAAAAGTTGTTTCCAAGTTTATTCATTAATAGAAGTCCAAACCTCTTTAATTGTGAAATATGTCAACTTGCCAAACACACTCGTGCTTCTTATCGAAATATGGCTTACACTCCACCGGGACACATCACACGACACTACATGATTTTGAATCGAGCCCGATGACTGTTGAACCTAGCACATGAAGAGAAAATGAGTCAAAGGATGGTGACAAGTCAATAAATGAGGATCTTGAAATACCCATTGCCTTACGAAAAGGTACTCCAACTTGCACTCAACACCCAATTAAAGATTTTATTTCGTATGGAAATCTTTCGCAGGCGTATCAACTTTTTGTCTCGAAGTTAGACAATGTTCATGTGCCAAACAATATTCAAGAGGCCCTAAGTCATTCGGGATGGAGACAAGCAGTTCAGGAGGAGATCATGGCCTTAGAAAAGAACAATACTTGGGTGACTGAGGATCTTCCACCAGGAAAGAATAAGAGACTTTTGCTCCGGTGGCTAAGCTTAATACCATCCGCATACTCCTATCACTTGCAACAAATTTGGATTGGCCCATGCACCAACTCGACATAAAGAACGCATTCCTCAATGGAACTCTAGAAGAGGAAGTGTACATGGAGATCCCCTCGGGTCTACATATAGATCATGGAAGGCGGAAGGTGTGCAAGTTGTTAAAGTCACTGTATGGACTCAAACAGTCTCCAAGAGCGTGGTTTGGTAGATTTTCTCAATCTGTAAAAGAAAAAGGTTTTGTTCAATGCTAAGCCGATCACACACTTTTTGTGAAACGGTCAACTGAGAATAAAGTAGATATTCTGATTGTCTATGTTGATGATATCATCCTAACTGGGGATTATGAAGAAAAATTGCTACGAGTAAAAGAAGGACCAACCAAAGAATTCAAGGTAAAAGAGATCGGTCCGTTACGGTACTTTCTCGGTATGGAGGTGGCAAGATCGAAAAGGGGGATATTTGTTTCTCAACGCAAGTATACCATGTATCTACTTAAAGAGACTGCCATGCTCGGTTGCAAACCTGCTAGTACTCCTATGGAACCAAATAAAAAGTTGGGACACAAAGAAGCGGGAATTCCTGTTGACAAAGGTAGGTATCAACGCCTCGTTGGAAAACTTATTTATCTTGCTCACACTAGATCTGATATAGGTTTTGCAGTGAGCAGGGTCAGCCAATTCATGAACAATCCTATGGAAGAGCATATGAATGCAGTATATCGAATTCTAAGATACTTAAAGATGACTTCGAGAAAAGGGTTATTGTTCAAAAAGGGTGAAAGTCAAGATATCACCTTATATTAGGATGCAGATTGGGCAGGAAACAAAATGGACAACAGGTCAACCAAGGGTATTGCTCTTTTGTATGGGGTAATCTTGTAACTTGGCGGAGCAAGAAGCAATCTGTTGTGTCTAGAAGCAGTGCTGAATCTGAATTGAGAGCTCTATCAACAACCATATGTGAAGGAATATGGATCAGAAGAGTTTTAACCGAGCTAGGAATGGAATTTGAGAAGACTGTCAAACTAAAGTGTGACAACAAAGCTGCAATTAACATTGCAAAAGATCCGGTTCATCATGACCGGACCAAGCATGTGGAGATTGATCGCCATTTCGTTGTTGAGAAGATTGAGAACTCAGAAATTAAGATCACCTTCACTCCATCACAAGATCAATTAGCTGATGTCCTAACCAAATCTTTGCAAACAAGAAGCTTTGAGGAATTAGTTAGCAAGTTGAGCGTGTACAGCATATACAACCCAGCTTGAGGGGGAGTGTTGAAAATTCCTAAAGCAAGTAATGATTCTAGAAGATTTTTTAGGATCCCGGATTGCTATCTTTCCCTTTTATATGTTGTATCTCCTTGTATATAAAGGGTGTAATACCTTTATGTTGAATATGCAGAAAATAAGAAACCTCTTTCTCCAAAACTTCAAACTGTTTTCTTGAACCTTCGATATCTTTAAGCTTACAGTACATTCTTGGTGCAATATTGGCCTTCATGTATTGGTCCGACTCTTTTAGATATTTTGCTGGTCGTAACGGTGGTGTCATAAATGGATGCCCTTTGCCTTGGCTCCTGCCTTTAGTTTCTGAATAGGTTTATATCATTGGCATGCTGGGTATAGTCTTTTGTGATATTGATGTGGATGTTCATATCAGGCCTCACACCGAGTAGAAAGAGCTTTGTTCCATGGAAGAAATAAATCTAATAAGAACTTAGGAAATCTCAAAAGATTTTCGTTTATTAACATTCCCGAGTAATATAAGATTTTATTTCTTAAAACAGTGGTAGACCTCATCCAAGTGTGTTCATTCTATAAGACGGCCGGGTTGAATGTGTAGTCTTATCTGTTTCTTATTTGAGTTGCAACCATCTCAGAAGCATTAGGTATATGTTAATTTGTAAGTAAGTATCATTCTTTCCACTGCAATTATGTTAGTTTCAATGTTATCATGTTGAGCCACATTAGATGGTAGAAAGTGGTTTAAATGGCCCACGTGTAAATGATGGTTCCAGTTTCTAGTAGAAGTTATGGAGATGCACGATATATTACCATTATCAACTGCAAAAATAACATGGATCTAAATTGCAACTTAATACTTATGTTTAATTTGTTTTTCCTGTATGTTAAATTGCAAATATCGTGGTGCTGTAGGTTTAATAGTTACTAGCAGTTTATTCAAGCCATTTTTATTTCCTGTAGGCCATGCGTAATAGCTGAAGCGGTGCTTAGGACTGGAACTTTTGACACAAACCTGCAGAGCTGTCAGCCATTGTCTGAGGTAAAGATTTCTATTTGCCTTCTGCTGTTATAATTATAAGGAGGCGTTTGGTTCATAGAAATGTTTTTGGAAGGAATGGAATCCATCAAAGGAATTGGAATGGAAGTTAATTAGGTTTGACCACGCGTTTGGTTGGTAAAAATTGGAATGGATAATGTCAAATGAATTGGAATCTGTCTCTTTGGTTCACCAATGCCTATAGTCCAAAAAAGGAATTTGTATTTCTGTGATAAGTCCGTCCCATTTCCTCGAAGACTTCTTCTGTCTTCATCACAGTTTTTCCCAACCATATAAACCGTATTTTGTCATTTTATTTCTTTCAAACACAACATTTCCCGTCTTTCCTGTTTATTCTTTATTTATTTTTGACCCCTGGCACTCCCAATCCCAGAACAAAAATACAGGGAGCGGGTTAATGGTCGTGCAAATAGGAACAGGAGAATATAAGAGAGCTAAACAACGAAAAGATCTATATATGGAATTCCGCAAGCATCTAAATGGACTTCTGCAGAGGTTAGATACGGAGGAGAAGAAGTGTCTTCCGTCCGGTGCAAATTTGTTTCTGCAATGTATAGATATGCAATTTCTAATGCAGGTAAATAAGAAAGCTAACTTTTTTTTTTCTGAGTTATATCCATGGTTCTAAATAACTTGTTATTGTGCGTTATGGCGTCAAGGTTTGGGTTCACTGCCACGTTAACCCTTGTGGCTCCACTCTAAGGCTTGGCTTGCATTGTAACGCGTTATGGCACATTATTTTACAAGGAAACTCAAACACTAAAACTAAAAAGTTTTGCATTGTATCGAGTCGCAAAACTTAAATAAGCATAAAAAAGGAAACTCAAAAACTAAAACCTTAAATAGGTAAATAATCACTCCCATTCCCATACATGAAAAGTCGAACGCAAATTCTCTGAAAATTTAAGAAAGTAGTGAGTAGAGATTCAAAAGATTTAATCCCGATTTTGCACTCTTGATATCATTTTTTATAGGCTCTACATATTTTGTATCAGTGGTTCTTCTTTCTTTTTTAGTTTTTATTACTTTATATAAATTTAGTTTGTTCTACGGTATTATTCAAAACACTCACACATACAAATTTGGGGTGTGTGTTTGTATATATATATATATATGCCGCCTTAGGGCACGTCTTGAAAAACGCCGTGGCCTCGCTATAACTCATAAGGCTTGAGGCTTGACCTCGCCGCCATGCCACGCCTCACATCATTTAGAACCTTGGTATATCATATCATAAGTTTTTTATGAGGTATATCATAATAGAAGTTTGAGGTTTTGATGCAGCTTATAACAATACAGCTTTGAATGCATTTTTTTGCTGTATCCTAGATAAAAAGTTGAAAATGGAAGATAATATTAATTATTTGTTGCAGGTGTTTTTTAGAGGTGCAGAAGCTGTGTTGTATTTTTTTGAGATAGATAGCAATAAGCAAAACTTCCAGTTTAAATGGGGTGTAACTGTGCCTTAATGAAAATGTTTGCTTATATTGGCTTCATTTTCTTAAGAAACCCATAACCACTTTAGTTTTGGCGTTTCCAGCCTTCTTAAGCAATGTGTGAGCTGTTTTTGTGGTCGATGCGTGTCTTCTTTGTTTTAACATACTAGTACTAGTGTTAAAAGAGACTCAAGTTACCACCAAAGGGCCTTTGGCCTAGCGGTATCGGAGCCTCTGGCCTGCTAGGAGGTCCAGGGGTTCAAACCTCATCAGAGGTGAGGAGGGTGTGTGAGTTTATTTGTTGCATTTGCCGTATATAAATATTATATACTTAAAAAAAAAGAGACTCAAATTTGATTTATGTATGTGTTTTTTTGGTCTTTGGGGGGGGGGGGGGTAGTTTTTGTGAACGAGCCACACCCATCCTCTAAATGTGAAGAGAGCATTTTTTGCATGACCTATGTCAAGAATATGGCCCAACGGTTCCTGGGATACTAGTTGATCTATAAAGGTGAGGAAGTGAGAGTGCGTGCCAGTTTTGCTGTATATAAAATTTTATATATATACTTAAAAAAATATTTGTTAGGTTAATATGAATTATGAAGAGAGTGTTTTGCATGATTTTTTTTTTGGTCAAAAAGGGATCGTTTGGTTTGCAAAATGCTTTTGGATTGAAATTGAATATTTTTTGAGTTGTGTTTGGTTGGTAGAGAATGAAATCAATTTCAATTCCATTCCTTTGAACTTCTTAGTGATAGTTGTACCCTATTCTAACCTCATTCTCATTACGGAAACGTAAAACAGAATGAGGGACTGTGTGGATGTGTGATTTGAAAGTGATTTTATGATATTGGATAATCAGTAATCGATTGTAATGAAAATATATTTTATGAGATAAAAGTTTTAATC
This sequence comes from Arctium minus, assembly GCA_954870635.1. Taxonomy (NCBI): domain Eukaryota; kingdom Viridiplantae; phylum Streptophyta; class Magnoliopsida; order Asterales; family Asteraceae; genus Arctium; species Arctium minus. Next base: position 14,722,801 of record OX941080.1, read on the forward strand.
TGCTTCTTCTATGTGGCGTTTGATATATCACTGTTGGTGTTGAGCGTTTGACAAATCTAATTAATCAAGGAAGTAATACATAAAGTAAATGTATATAAGTAATTTTACTATACTTGATTTGACAATTAATTTTGTTGTAGTTCGTATTACATGATTATTCGATTCATGATTGAATAATCATAAACAAAAATAAGTTCACTGATCATTAGAAAGTGATTATTGTGATTTAAAGTCATAATAATCATTTTCAAATAAACCCCCACATAGGGGTCATTTACCCAAACGCTTACATACTTACCTTGCCGAGTAAGATTCTAGTCCATCAAAACGGCATCATATGCAGCAATTTATCCGGCCAGCGCTAATTGGGTAAAAATCGTCACTCTCACTTACCGGATTAGAGGGGGTTATTTTTCAGCTCGGGTAGACGGTACACATGGGTCATCAAGTATATTGAGTTGTTGGCTTGAAACCTTACATTTTCGCTTCTCATGACCACCATTTGTGCATTGTTTCATAGCTTGACCGTGTGTATTTGTCGTCTAGTCGTCTAGATCACAAAACCAAGCCTTGTCCTTACTCATGTGATTACTGCATCGATAGTCTATGAACCATACTTGATTTCAAGTTGCATTGTTTTCTTCAATGTGAGCCATTAGTACCATCTTATCACCATCATCCATCTATGCATAGTTTGCTGTTGTACCTAGATATGGACATCATTCTTATAATGTCCAAGTCTGTGATACCTGTAACATTTGACTAGAGATATTTTGCGTGGTTCCCTTCCTTACGTTCTCCCTCTTCCTCTGAAACTTCCTTGATAGTCTCCTCTAACTCTTCCTCTCATTGACGGGTTCTCCTATCTTTTGAAATCTTCAGGACTTGTTCTTCTTTTTGTTAGCCAAGCATTATCTATTCTTGTACAACTAGGCTACTGTGAAGTTCATCGACAATCATATGACTTCTAGATAATAGATTTCTCAATGGAGCGCAACATGTAGTTGAATTCTGGTGTGAGGGATCTAAGAATCTTTGAGAAACACAATTTGTTGTCCGTGTCACTGTTTTTTTCCGGATAAAGTTTACCTTCATCTTATTGACAATGGTGAGGGCCCTCAACAATCTTTGAAATAAAAGGAGTATTGTATGATGTACGCCAAGAAGAACGAACAGTCTGCCTGCTTCAACTTGTTGACACTACTGGCAACAGTTGCATGTGCTGGATGATGTAACATGGAGTTATGCCCATGTTGGGAATCAATGCAAAGGAATACGAGAAAAAGAAAGGATCTACAAAATTTTTACTTGGTTTAAACCAAAATCTCGATGAAGTCTGTGGGCAGATACTGAGCTGTAAGCTGCTACCCAAAGGCAGCCCTCGGGTGCATATTGAGAAGAAACCAAAAGGAAAATATGCTATGGTCATTAGACACTCAACCAAAAACTGAAGGCTCTACATTAGTAGCCAAGAGGCAGCCCTTGGGTGCATATTGAGGGAAACAAGGCAATTATTTCCCACAACATCAACCAAACAATGGTCAAAGGTCAGGCAACCTTCCTTCTTGTGACCACTACAAGATTCCAGGTCATACAAGGGAGATATGGTGGAAGGCTACATGGGAAACCTCCAACTCATGTGGCAAAAGCTGAGAATAACGCATTTAATCAGAAGCAAATTGAAGCAGTGCAAAGGATGTTACAAGATACAATCCAATCAGCCTTAGAGGGAATAGCATTGTTGTTGTGGTCAAAGTGATCACATGCCTACTGCGTTAAATGCGAAGTTAAATACCTGGAGTGTCGACTCTGGGCCACTGATCATATGACTAGAAACATCAATGTCTTTAAAGAACTCAACCTAACATGAGCATAGCCACAGTTTGACGAGCTGACAGGATGCTGTCAGATGTGAGCGGTATAGGTCCAGTTATTATTTCAATTGACATTACCCTTAACTCAGTTCTATATGTTCCTAACCTTAACTATAACCTTGTTTCTATCATCAAACTTGTGAACAATCTTAATTGCATCACTAAATTTTCTTCTACTTTGTGTGAATTTCAGGACCCGAACTCGGGGAGGACGATTGGCAATGCTAAAGTGTGTGAAAATCTTTTCTTCCTGAAGATCAGATCCATGGTAAAATCACCAATAAACTCCATTAGTGCAATATTCAAATCCAGTCAAACCAAAGAGAAGTCTTTGTTTTGGCAGCTTAGATTAGGCCATCCAAATTTCATGTACTTGAAACAATGTTCCATATCAATATGGAATATGTTAGTCGTCAAAGCACACTCACAATTCCTACCCTACTCAACCATACAAAGCATCTCATTCTTTCCGCCTACTTCACAATTATGTGTGGGGACCTTCCATAATAGAACATACTTCAGGATCCAAATGGTTCATCACCTTCACGCTCGTTTCACTTGGGTCTTCCTTATGAAAGAAAAGTCCAAAGTGCGACATATATTCCAAAATTTTCACAAAATCATTGAAACTCAATTTCGCACTAAAATCCAAGTCTCAAAAACTAACAATGGAGCCAAATTTTTTGAGTCAATCCTAGGATCCTATCTCTATGACAATAGAATTATCCACATATGTTCCATGTTTTGGTACCCCATAGCAAAACGAGGTTGGCGAAATGAAGAACAAACATATTTCGAGGCTGCACACTCCCTTCTTTTCACAACCAATGTCCCATCTGTAATTTTGGGGAGATGGCATTTTATCGCCCACTTATCTCATCAATCATATGCCATCTAGGGTCTTTAAGTTCCAAAAACCTCAATAAACTCTCATGATCACATACCCTCATATTAGGTTTCTATCCAGTGTCCCTATCAAAGTCTTTGGATGCACCGCCTTCATACAATTCCATCACAGAATCATAACAAATTTGACCCCAAGTCTCTCAAGTGTATCTTTCTAGGTTACTCTAGCAACCGGAGTGGATACAAATGCTACTCTCGTGTCACTAAAAAGGTCTTCTATGCCATGGAGGTTACATTCTTTGAAGACCAACCTTTTTACCCCATATTAGATATTCTGGAGGGAGAACCTTTCACATGAATACCATATTTGGGGTCGAAAAAAAGTGTCAAACCCAACAAACCTAACCAAGTCTATTTTGAACTCAATCACACCTCGCATTAGTCTGTTGGCCATTGCCCTCCTATAGATTCTGTTGAACTTGATCACAATCCATATTGGTTCACCGTCCATTGCCCTCCTAGAGCTTCCTTTGAACCGAATCACACCCCACGTCATTCCGCTGCCATTTTCTACCAAACACTCAACATGCTACTGTCCAAAAACAAAATCCCAACCAATAAACTTTGAAAGAGACGTTGGTGTATTCTAGACGACAAAGGTCAGAGTTGAAGAGGAGGCGAACACGTGTACCACTACAATGAGGGCAATCCGAGTCGAGTCAAACCAGGAGTCACATAAAGGTATGGGTTCTAATCCACGTGAATGTAGCCCTTCATAAATTGATAAGGTTGCTGAAGTTGAGGATCTGGAGTGGATGTTCCTAAAGCACCGAGGAAAAGAAAACTATATTGCACATCACACCTAATCATAAACTTTTTGACACACAAAGGGTTATCTTCCGGTCGTAGGGCCTTTGCATGTTCCCTAGACTCTATACAAAGTGTGTACACGAGGCTCTTCAACATCCTGAATGGAAGGCAACCTCAAGAAAAAAAGAACGCTTGGGAATATTCGAGTCTACCGGTTAAAGCAAACTTGGCTGTAAGCGGGTTTTTTTAAAGTAAAATACAGATATGATGAAACCATTAATAGGTTCAAAGCTAGGCTGGTAGCAAAAGGGTTCACACAATCATATGGAGTTGACTATGAGGAAACTTTTGCACCTGTTGCAAAGTTGAACTCTATAAGAGTATTACTCTCACTTGCAGCAAACTTAGATTGGCCACTGCATCAACTCGATATATAGAATGCCTTCCTTAGTGGGGAATTAGAGGAAGATGTTTACATGGATATGCCACCATGAAACGATACAAGAGAATCCTTTGGAAAAGTGTAGGCTAAAGAAGTTACTCTACGGACCCAAACAGTCATCAAGAGCATGGTTCCAAAGACCAAAAACAAGTTGTTATAGACCGAATAAGCGATGAGGCTGAGTTCAAAGCAATGTGTCATGGAATTTGTGAAGGCCGAAGGGATATGAAAAAGACTACTGACAGAGCTGAAAGTAACAACTGATGGTCCAAAAACTCTACTCGGCGACAGTAAAACTGCTATTGATATTGCAATTTGCAAGGAACCTGATACACCCTAAGCGAACTAAACATGTAGAACTCGACCGAAACTTCATAAAAGAGAAGCTAGAAGGAGGAGAAGTTCAGCCGGAATACGTGCCATCAAACACGACGGGGGTTTGAAGAACTAAGGTCCAAGTTGGGTATGATCAATATTCATTGCCCAGCTCAAGGGGAAGTGTGGAAATCCAGGATAACTACTGATCTACCAAAGAGATCTCGCAGCTAGAATGTTCGTCTTTTCTAGATTAAAGGTCAGTTAGTTATGCTCAATGGCTATACGTGATGGGATTCCTTGTTATCATTTTCTATGCAATTAATAATGGAGAAACCACTTTTCTCTAGTTATAAATTCTATATCCTTCCCTAAAGCTTGCAGTTGTGCCCTCTTCACTTTGGTCGTTCCTCGACACTTATGCTTCACTGAGTTCCAGATCGCCTTCTATGAGCTTTTGTCAAGAATTGTCTCTAGGATTTCTCTGTCTATAGAGGAAGTTCCTTACCTTGATATCTTTAAGTTTTGCTTCATCTGCAGTTTGTTTTTGTGTCTCACCTGCAGCAGCTTGGTCCAAGAAGGAAAGACCTGGACTAGTTCAAATACAACCCATGTTCCTGAACTCAAGGAACTTTATTCTAACAGAACTAACTCAGGAAGTTGATCAACGAGTCTGGTCAAATAAACCAATAACACCAACACAAATACCTTTACTTCCACTGCCAAGTGCTCCACAGGATCAGGGGCGGATACATGTTGTTGGGGTGTTTTTTTTTCTTTTCTAAATCGAAGGTTTAGTGGTTTGTTCCTCTAGCCATCTGGTCCATTATGAATTAGTCGAATTTTGTATTAATGTGTAATGGGTTCACTTGATTTAACCAAAATAGTAAATAATAACTGAAAACCAAACCAAATAAGTTACCTTTATTTGGTTAACCGAACTATTTTAAGCCGAAAACTGAATAACCCGAAACCGTTTTGGTTCCGAAAGTTTATTTGGTTTCTGAATTTTTGACACCCCTAAATGTACCCCCAATCATAGAAGTTTCTAGATCTGCCACTGCACAAGATGGTTGTTTCAGTCTATATCTAGAAGAATAAGATTGCAGAATTCAATAGTCTAAAAGTTTTGAATATAAGAGGGGTTTTCTTTTCTTTTTTATCTTGGTTACATTAACTAGGAGAACATCCAAGTTGTAACGTTTAACTTCTGCTTAAGCTATCTCTCACTGGTCACCTTAGTTTTCGTGTTCATACTAGTAAATGGATGGATGTGTAAATGTATTACTAATTTTAATTTATGCAAGCATATGTCCTTCCACCTATATACATAATTGTGTGGATAGTTGCATTACAAAAAGCATATGCCTGAGAAGTGTCTATGCACCTACTTTCTGGTCTGGCAGCATGGTCCTGAAGAGGGCTTTATAACTGCAACATGTATTGACAACACATGCCTTATCATGCCTGATGCTGTTGCTACATCAGTGACTGACTTTCCAAAGCTTGTGATGGAAAAACTTAGGTGGATTTCCATGCGCCCATTTGTGTCTGATCTCGGCGACTTACAGGCAAGGTTTTTATTGCATGGCATTTTGCCTTAAGTTTTCCGAGTTTGGGATTTATAATGGTTATCTATAAATGGTTGGCTCCTTGATTTGTAGGAGTTGGACAGTGCTGGACACAGTTGGATTCTCTGAAGGTTTTCTCCCAAATTGATGTAAGTTAATTTGATTAACGTTAGAAGAATAATAATGAAATTGACATTGTAATAGGACAATCTTGTCAATGTTAAACCTTTTGAAGGACCTAATCAGAGAAAGTGTGAAATTATCTGTCTTGTCTAAGTTTAATAATACTATTTTTATAGTTCAATGGAAAAACCATTATTATTTATAAATGATAAGTGTATCTTATTGTAAACCTGACAATGACTTGTTATGCCTAGCAAATTATTTAAAATTGTAGTGTGTCAGATTATGAATAATGATTTCAGTTTAAACAAATGAAAGCTTAAGCATAGAGCTCTATGCTCACCTCATCACCATGCTAAATTATGAAGAAAATAGAATAATGAAAACCATGCTACTTGCTCTAAGAATCTTGTAGGAAGTGGGGTCACAAATAATTTCATATGCTTCATTTCAAATGAACGGGTAGTCCCTTTCCTTGTATTGGTTATACAGAGCTACCCAAATGAGAAGGAGGATCTAGGTGTACCTCTGATGAGGATTGAGATGTTTGAATTTCTTTTTGCTAATGAATATCTTGACTGAGATGACACTCCTTTAATGAGGTTAAAATGCAGAACAGATATAAGCAGCTGATAGTATTGTAGAACAAGAATACAGATTTCTTGAGAGAGGGTATTCTACTTAAATGTGCATTTGGATTTTTAAAATGGAGATTTGATTAGAGGGCCATGAGGAAGGCACATCAGCATGCTTGAAATGTGTTAGTCGCTATGGTCAGGCTGGGGTTGGAGATTTGATCATAGTTTGTCAATTCATTTGAATATGTAAAAAATAACGATGCCATATGTAATTGACAAGTTTTATAATTATAATTTGTTCAACGTAGATTTTATTGAGGGTATCCTATTATTTTTTAGGTTTTAGTAGCTTTAAGATATCAAATACTGTATTTGTTTTTGCATTACTTTATTTCATTCAATTTTTTATGTTTTGGTTGACTAGGGATTTTATGATTGGCTTTTAGTGTTATAACTTATCTTGTTCGATGATATGAACAAAAAAGTTGCGGTTTGAGATTTTTTTGGTCCTCTAATATGCCTTGTAACATCCTATACAAACGTTTTGATTGATACTTCAAAGGAAATTTGTAACCACACGTAGGGATACTTCACGTGTGTTGTTGTGGCATCCATTGGCGGATCCCTCATAATTAAAAAATGCAAATGTGATATATATATATATATATATATATATATATTACCCATTAGAATTATAGAAATAGAAACCCTCCTTTTCCCTCAACCCGGCTCCCAGCTACGGTCGCATCCTCGAACCCTAGTTTCTCTGCGATTGTACAACGTTTCTCCGTCTCTCTCTCTCTCTCTCTTTCTGTCTCTGTCTCTTCTGTCTCTGTCTCTATCTGTCTTTCTGTCTCTCTCTCCTTTTCATAATTTGATCCTTATAATGTTTGAGCAACCTCTCCCTATCTCTTCCTCTATTCTGGAACTGCAGAAAGAAAGGGAGGCTAAATTGAATGACAGAACTAGTGCTTCTTGCTATTCCATTCATTCTCTGTCTCTTAGGCAGTCCTTACAAATCCTTAGGTCTACATCTAAATCCTGGAGGCCAATTTTTGCTCCGTTGAGAGCATCAGTTGGTCGCAGAGCCACATTTACTTGTATTTCTGCCGAACAGGTAAATCGTGTAAAAGTGTTTGTTCTACTTACATTTTGGAATTTTATGAGCAGTTCATAACATAATCTTTTCATCTATCTGGGATTATGCAATTAGATTCTTGACCTACCAAGTAATTTGTTTGTTTAATAATTTATAAATGTTGAGCTGATCATGGAGGCTTATATTTTGGACAATCGGCGATGCCTTTTCTTAACATAATTTGTTTGTTTAATAATTTATAAATGTTGAGTTGATCATAAAGGCTTATACTTTTGACCAATTTTGTAGCTTGGGATGAAGGATGAAGACGATACTCCTCGTAACAAACTAGAGGAAATTGTAGGGAAACAATATTTAGAGGTTATCCAGGTCTGTTCTTCTCAATTCAACAGGAACAGTTGGGTCAAAGGCCATTGGTCATTCTTTTTTATTATTGAACACTGACTTGTAGTAGTAATCATCTTCTCTCCTGCTAATAAGGACCCTTTTTCAGATGGACGAGAAAAATGCTTTATTTTCACTAAAGAAAGCTCTTGACGATGCTCCTCCTCCCAGAGACTTTATAGGAGCTCTTAATGTCTCAAATATACGAACAGGATTACCTGGTTTAATTGCTGAAGTGAAAAGGGCTTCACCTAGTAGAGGAGTTCCAAGAGAAGATTTTGATCCTGTAAGTTTTTTTGAAGTACATAATATTTATATATGGCAAATGCAACAAATAAACTCACACACCCTCCTCACCTTTGGTGAGGCTTGAACCCTGACCTCCTAGGAGGCCAAAGGCTGTGATACCACTAGGCCAAAACCATATCGTGTAGTATATTTTTAAGTTTCCTCTTCAGTTTGATTCTTTAAGATCTTTATAAATCTTCATGATATGATGGTGGTAATATATTTTGACCCATAAAACCATATTGTGTAGTATATTTTTAAGCCTCAGACTTTCATTTATTAGTGTTGTTGCTAAGTGAAGCATACATGTGCACATTATACACACAATAGATTGCCACGTACTTTGAACTGCTAGCACAGGTTCGAAATTACCTTTAGTGAGTTTAAATTCTTCCTTGAACTTGCTGGATTACTGCTTAATCTCTTGTATTTCTTCAGATTATTAGCTGAATGCCTGAATCAAACTTGAATTTGCCTCTCCTTGGAATATTTCACAAATTTCTCACTTTTTCTCACTCTTGCTCTCTGTTTCTCTCTCTCTAGACTCTCTTCACAGTGGAAGCAAGAATGAGAGTTCCATCCAGGCTCTCATCTGCCTTTATAGGCCTAAATCTAGCTAGTGCCTAGTCCAACTGTTTTTAATTTTTCTATTGGGTTTAAATATGGGCCTCAATTTAAAATCTTCATCCAGATTAAAACAAACACACACACACACACACACTATGATTTGATTTCTTAAGGAAGAGAAAAGCCTTGAAGACACATGCACATCCATGTGAAGAAGTCAAAGGTTAAAGGAAGCACATGCAAATTAACCATTTGGTAGTCATAAACAAGTGCCAAAGTCAGATGAAGATTTGTGGAAATTATAGTTGCGAACTTCATTATTTTAAATTAATATTTCAAATGAATGACTTGAATATGAATGTTTTTTCTAAGATTGGAGATCCATGGGAAAAGAGAACTATATTAGAAAAAATATCGCAAACTGTAAACCAACCAGAAATAGATTTACTAGAAAGAAAACAACTTTAAGAGAAGTATTGAAACAGATTTGCAGAATTAATAGAAAAAATATCCACAATCGAAGAACTAAAACAATAAGTAAATCAATTGAAAGAAGAAAAAATTATTTGAGAGATGCACATGTGAAGTCTCATGCACATCCATGTGAAGAAGAAAAAGTCAAAGGAAATACAGGCAAAACCAATCAGTGCCACTGAAGCTAGGCACTGATGCCAGATGAAGCCAGACACAGAAGCCCTCCGGCATACTGTTTAGGTTTCCGGGTGCTACCCTGAACCCTACAAGGGCGCTGCCTCCTTGACCCCACCAAACAGCAACATCTGGCGATCACGGTTCAAGTCAGCTTATACAAGTGTGCACTCTGCACCTTCTAACATGTATTATAGCTTAACCGAATCCCCTTCGGTCTCTTGTAAATCTTAATTCCACCAAATGGCCAGATGACACTAAAATAACCAGTGTGTGTGTATAATCACATGTGTCTATGGTTGAATCTTTACTAGTAAAGGTGGGATTTTGTACTAAACTTATAATTGTTAAACATCCATTGTTGACGGCTCTTCGCACTTGTTAGTTATTAAGATTGCTCTCATGATAGGTCGAAGTTGCAAAAGCTTATGAGAGAGGTGGAGCAGCATGCCTCAGCGTTCTGACCGATGCAAAATATTTTCAGGTAGACATTGAGCATATCATGCTTGATTTAACTAATATTCATGGAGGTTTTTATGTTTATGTCATAATTCTTTGTTTATCACCAAAGGGAAGCTTCGAGAATCTAGAGGCTGTACGGAATTCCGGAGTCAAGGTACAGTGCTTTTTATCTTTTTGCCACATCTTGTGAACTTAAGCAGGTTTTGACACTAGTTAAAATGCAGTGCCCTCTCCTGTGCAAAGATTTCATTGTGGATATATGGCAACTCTACTGTGCTCGAACAAAGGGCGCCGATGCTGTTCTGTTGATTGCAGCTGTTTTACCCGATATTGACATCAAATATATGTTGGGGATTTGCAAAAAGATTGGACTGGCGGCACTCGTTGAGGTTTCATGAAATAACTTCTCTTCACAAGATAGACTTCACCTTTTACTTGCTTATGGTTCTCATTTCAATCTACCTTGCATGCTTTGGTAGATTGAAGCTAAGTTGAGTTCTTTGTTTCGAGCAAATGAGAATTTTTTAAACTAGCGTTCATGGCCTTAGGTAACGTTTAAACCTTGCTTGCTGGACAAACCATTTGATCCTCCGCCTGGTTAGAAAACCAGTTTGACATCAAATCCCAATAACCCAATTTGAAAAAACCTGTTTAAAAACAGTGACCCGACGTTCAACCAATCAACCCTGAAAACCCCTTTAAAAACAATGATATCCTTAACGCTCTTGTACCTTATGTTTGGTATATCTTTTGTTTTGTTGTTTACTTGGTGGTTTATCCAAAAACAGACTTTTGCAAGTGAATTGCTTTTCTTGACTCTTTGTGTTTCATATATTATAATTTGAATGGTCTGCTTTTGTTTTTAATGTCAAGTTTGGTAAAAAGAGATTGTGCAACTTTTTGTAGAAAATTTCCAAATCTTCTTTAACAAATTATTTATGTCAATATTATGTAAATTATTTTTTTAATCTAGAGGTCATGTCAATATAGTCCGATCATAGTTGACTTGTCCAGCCATCCACTCTGAGTTATAAAACTTTGGATCTGAGTTTTAAGCATTAGATCTAAATTTACTTGGTTGTTTAATAAAAAAACTTGACTTATGTAAATGAGTTGTTTTTTCTTGACTCTTTGCTTTTCATATATTATAAATGATTCCTTATGTTTTTCGAATGTTAAATTTCAAATTTTTGGTTCAAGTTTGGTTTCATTTTGTAGGAAGTTTCTAAATCTTTGTATTGCTCCAGTATTAAATAATTATTTCATGTAATATATAATATATATTTTTTAATTTCAACAGTCCAACCGTAGTTGATTAGTTTCCAGGTCCATGAACAATCTTGAAATATGAATGAATCAGCTGACCTTTCTCCTGGGGGATATCTGCTTAGGTACATGATGAGAACGAATTGGATCGCATGCTGGGAATTGATGGAATCGAACTCCTTGGCATCAACAATCATAACCTTGGTATCCCCTGAGCTTAGGATTGATGATTGTTTCTTTTTACCATCTCTTGCTGGTTTTGATCATACTGTAATATAGTTCATGAATACATGTAGTTTTGAACAATTTTATGCCACGCCTGCAGAAACATTTGAAATCGATATCTGTAACACAAGGAAGTTGCTTGAAGGTGAGCGTGGGGAGAAGATCCGGCAGAAAGACATAATAGTAAGTGTGGTGAGATCAAGAGTAGGGATGTTCTTCTGATGGAATGACGGTTTCTGATGATTCCATTTCATGTGTCAGGTGGTTGGGGAGTTTGGACTGTTCACTCCTGCTGACGTTGCCTATGTACACGAAGCTGGCGTGAAAGCTGTAAGTGGCTCGACACTCTTATTTTTTATACCCCAGAAGTAATATCAATATACAACCATCTTTTGTGATCAATTCTTGTCAATCTGAGTCTTGAACATTAACTTTAACTATTTTGTATGAACATTTAAATGTTTGTAAAAAAATCCTTAAACATCACATGTGATTTCTGAAAACTCAAAATTTGAACAAAATAGCAAGTTTTTATATGTGTAACTTGAAGTTGGTACAAAACCAGAACCAACGTGTAATAACCCAAAAAAGTTGGTAACGTTGCATTTCATTTATAATTGGTTGGTACACGTATTTGGGAAAAAGAAACTTGATACTGTACCAAGTTCATCCCTAGTGTTCGTACTTGCAATGTTGGGTTTATGTTGCTTTACTTATGCAGGTATTGGTCGAGGATACAATTGAGAAGCAGAAAGATCCAGCAAAAGGAATTAGAGAACTTTTTGGGAAAGATATATCGGTTTAGGAGAAATAGATCTGCAGCAGGTTTAGTGGAAGGCCCCATAAATTTTTTCACACGGTGGCATGATATAACATAGATAGAAAATAATTACAAAAATCGCGGTTTTTTATCGACGCCCTTTGTGTTTTTAACCTGATTCCACCGTTTTGAGGGATTTTTAAAGCTTTTTTGCTTGATTTCGAGGTATTTTTAAGTTTTTTTGGTTGATTTCAAGATCAAGGGATTTTTTCGGTTTTTTTGTTTGATTTCAAGAGTTTTTTTTTCCCGGTTTTTTGGTTGATTTAAAGAGGTTTTTTTTTTGTTGATTACGAGGTAAGTTGCACATTCTTGAATTTTCTAAAATAATATGGTGACATCTTCCAAAACGATATGGTTGTACCTTTCACGAGCCTAAAAAAATTTACTCTTTCGTCAGAGAAATAATACGGTAGCACGTGCTACCATGGCAACCATATCAGGTCCGTCCCTTGTTAGATCAAAGAACTTGTTATCCAGCACCGAAAATGTAACGGAATTTTATTTTCTAGTTGCTAAGAGCATCTGAGCTGCGGCGGTAAGGAACTATTTCCTCAATTCCTCTCCCTATATTGTGGGCCCATTACCTTTTTTTTTAATTATTTTAAAATAATTAATAAATGAAATATATTTTTTAATAACTACAAAAACAATATACTTACTGTTGTTGATATTATTTTCTTGAGTAAATTATGTTTTAAGTCCCTGTGGTTTGTTGAACTTTTCTATTTTTATCCTTATGATTTTGAAATTACAATTTTCATCCTTATATTTTTTTATTCATTAAATTTTTCATTCTTGTGATATAAATATTATTGTCTTTTTCATCCCTATGGTTTACAATTTATTTCTATTTTAGTTCTTCATACTTAAAAGGCCTCAGGGACGAAAATAGAAATGAATTGCAAACCATAGGAACGAAAACCGAAGTTTTAAAACTATAGGAACGAAATCTGCAATTTTCAACAAACCATAGGAACGAAAAAGGTTATTTACTCTATTTTCTTTTACGGTATACTTTAATTATTATTTAATAATGTATATTTTAAAAATGATAACTTTTACTTGAAAATAAATTATTATAATATTATAATTATAAAACATTTTTAGTTTAATTTTATCAATATAGCCTTTATTGTTATAATTTTTAATTATTATGAATTTTTATTATTGTTTTTAATTATAATAAGTAATTTTTAATTATTATAATGTTTACTGTTAGAGGTTTTTAGTATATAAACAGTAACTTACGTTTGTGGTTTGTTAAATGATTCTATTTCGTCCTCATGGTTTGGAAATTATGATTATGGTTTATAATTCATTACCTTTTTCATTTTGTTGCTTTTTCATCTCTATGGTTTACAATTCATTTTTATTTTAGTCCTTCATACATAAAAGTAGTGTTTTGGCCTCAGGACGAAAATAGAAATAAATTATAAACTATAGAGATGAAAACCTAAATTTTGAAACAAATGGGACAAAATCCGTAATTTTTAACAAACCACGGGAACGAAAATCTTAATTTACTCTTATATAAATTATTAGACCACAAGTGCATACCGTCCAGATTAAAGGCTACCAGAGTGTTCCTCAGTTTTCCGTTTTTTTAGGTTTTCCCCTGAACCTGACCCTATAAAGCTAAAACCTCAAATTATTTACTATAATTATTTGGTGGATGTTGGGTTTACTGGACGATTTTACAGTTGATACATTTTGATACAAATGTTTATGGGATGGGATATGGTTGAACTAGACGACTTTACATACTAGATTAAATGCAATAGATTCATAGGCATACGAGTCAAGTGAACGGTTTTAAGGGATAGTCATTCCCTTATTGTAACTAGAAATAGGCATTGGTTTATTGGGGGCATTGTGGTGCCAGATTTATAGTCGAACATCGGTCATTGACCATATGGTGTAATTTCTAGTGAATGAGTGAAATCTTGGGTCATCGGGGGTCTTATGCCATGAACCTTGCAAGGTTGAATTGGATGACTATTGATCCGTATTGGGGCTCAATAGCATAGATAAATGACTTACTTTTGTAGTCCGTCGCTATCAAAGGTAAATCAGATCTCCCCCGTTATCGCAAGATGTTTTTGTTACAATGATTCTTTAAAGGAGAAAGTTGGATTATTGGTTTTTGATTTCAGGTATATAACTCTGTATTTATATTTCATATATATTGAATATAAATTTGTTTGATCTCACTAGGTTTTAGTCTAACACATTCTCTTAAAATGACATATACATCAGGTTCCCAAGGTAGTGGAGCTGCTAATGCTTGAGTAGAGAGATGATTGCCAATAGAGACAACTTTTCGAGTCTCAATTCTTTTGGATGATGATTGGAGTTACTAATGATAGATTATTTTTGGAGACTGTAGCAACACCCATTCATAATTAGATTTGATTGTTATCTACCGTCCACTTTTGTAAAGTAAACTCTATACACTTTCCCCATTGTTGGGTGATTATATCTCGAGTTAAGATTTATCTATGTTTTAATGTATGATTTAAATTAGCACCTATTTTAGATGTGTTACATTATTAGTCATTAGCTAACTTATCAACTAGTTTGGAAAACATAGCCTTGGTATATTATTTCATGAGTAATTTTATCAAAAAGAAAAAATTATACTCTTATTCCTTTTATCTTTGATATATTTTAGTAAACTACAAATTGTGTCAAAATGTGCGAGATTCTCATGAGCACTTGTTCTTCTATTGTAGTTATGCAAATCAAGTTTGGAAGAAAGTGAAGTGTGCCACGGATTGGACGGGATTTCCAGATTCATGGTGCGATATTATTTTGGCCATTGGTGACACTACCCGGGCACCTAAATCTATGGTGCATAAGCTTTTGTTAGCGGCTACGGTTTACTTTGTCTGACAAGAACGTAACCGACGAATTTTCCGAAACCAAAGAAGAACGGTAGACCAACTGTGCAAAGATATTTTGGCTATAGTTAAACTACGTGCCAAGTGGAAGATAAAAACTACGGATGGAGTGTGTCATGATGGGTGACGACTTTGGCATATTCTCTCAATTATGGGCGTCGTGGCATAGAGTGCGTTTGTTTTGGACTTGCATTTTCTTCTCTAGTTTGGAGAGGTCGTGTAGCCTTTGTTTGTTTTGGCTTTTGTTTGCTTGGTATGGTGTCGTATCTTGTTTTTATTGCTTTTTTTGGCGTTTTGCCGTGATTGTTATTGGTTTAAGCCCTTTTTACTCTTTATAAAATTGCCTGGATCTAATCCTTTCAAAAAAAAATTAGGTCCCTGTGGCTTGTTGTTTCTAACACTTTTGGTCCCTATGATTTCGAAATTACAATTTCGCCATTGTGGTATACAAAAACGATCGTATTTGGTCCCTATCTCTAACGGCCATTAGAAGAACTCGTTAACTTAGGGGTATTTGTGTCCCTATGATAAGAAATTGGCAATCGTTGTTAGTTTGGGAAATAATAATCTGTCGGTCGGGTGTCATTCGTGAGTGTTGGGTGCAGTGGTAGAGCTTGGTATTAGGGGTGAGCATCGGGCGGGTCGGGTGGAAAAATCAATAACCCGATCGGATTTCGGATATGAAAACCAAGCCCCAAACTTTAGGTTTCGGATTTCGGATTACTACGGGTTCAGGTTCGTCGGGTCTTGGGTTGGGTCCGATCGGATTACGAGTATAATTATATTCAAAGATTTTATAATAATTGATCGTTTTTTACAATAAACTCAATTGCTTGAGAGGATTAATACATTTATAGTAGATTTAGTCTCTAGAAAAGACAACGAGCGACTAGAATTTAGGATTTTTGAAAGATAATAATATAAATAAATATTTATATAATATATATATATATATGTCGGGTTTTCGGACGGGTCGGATGGCGAGAAATCAAACCCAACCCGAACCCAAATATCCCCAAAAAATTCGGGTTTCGGATTTCGGGGCATTCGGGTTTTACACAAACACCTCATTTTCGGTTCGGTTCGGGTTTTCAGGTCATTCGAGTTTTGCACACCCCTACTTGGTATTCTTAAACTCAACAATCTGTCAATTGAGGTTCCTAGAACGGTATCATTGAATATACATGGGAACAAGCTCTCGGGAAGATTACCTGCTTCTTTGATGAGCTACAAACTTAAGAGTTCCTTTAACTTTTGGATGCATTCCAACATGGCTTGGGAGAGAATTGTCTGATCTGAGAAGTCTCAATCTTAGATAGAAATTTTTTGATGGATATATTCCTCAAGAGCTATGTTATCTTACAACTCTTCACATCTTAGACCTTGCTCACAACAATCTCTGGGGAAATATTCCAAGATGCTTCAACAACTTTAGTATCCTTTCTGGGAAAGAAACTGGTTTAATTGATGCATATATGTTCCATTCAGTAGACACTAAGGACTTTCTCGTTAGTGACTCATTTGTGATTAAGGGACGAGACTGATAAAGATTGACCAGAATCATAGTCAATCATCTTGATGATTCTCCCTAATTTACTCGTTCCCTGTTTATAGCAATCTTCTCCCATCATTTCCTTTTGTATATTTTTTTACCTTTCATTGTTTGAATTGTAGGTCAATAAATTGTTGTACTCTTTATCAATAAAATACAATAAATTATTCTCCTCCTCTATATGGTATCAGAGCAATAGATCCAACACCTCATCATTTCTTATCATCCATTTCTTATCATCCATTTCTTCCTCATATCACCTATCGCATAATCCTCTAGCCCTTCCTATCAAATCCCTAATAGCAATGACTCAACCAAACCATTTACATTCATCAACATTCACAACACCATCAAACTCACTCCTACCAACTATCTATCATGGAAAATTCAAGTGGAAATCATTCTTGTGGGTCATGACCTCTTTAAATATGTTGATGGATCCCTTCCATTGGCCTCCACCCATCATCACTACCGACAAAGACAACAAACCTAATCTCGAACATTCCTTTTAGATTAGGCAGGACAAACTTCTGTTTGGTGCCTTAGTTGGTACCTTCTCTCAATTTCTCATTCCACTTGTATATCAAGCAACAACCACCAAAGACATATCGGATATCCTTGCAACAACTTATGCAAAACCAACCCGGGGACATATCTGTAACACCCGTAAATTCCTGTATGTGAAAGCCAATCGCGTCATGAGTGGTCTGTGCGGAAAATGGGAAGAATCGAGCCTCGGTGCACTCTGGGCGATAGTGCCCTGGCGATAGTGCCCTGGGCACAATCGCCGGGCACAATCGCCAGCGGGGGTGTGCCTGCGGTACGTGTTGGGCGATAGTGCCCTGGCGATAGTGCCCTGGCACAATCGCCGGGCACAATCGCGGTCGGCCCCCAGGTCTTTTAAGAGTCGCGATTCTCACCCTTTCTCCTCATTTCTCACTTCCATCTTCCTCTCTTTTCTCTCCCAAACACTAAAACCGAACCCTAACCTATTTTGGGGGTTTTTCTCTCCCCAAACCTCGTGATCCTTTACCATCTATCTAGTTGGAACATTGAACCACAAAAACCTCCATCTTCATCTTCCTCATCAAGTTCAACGGTTGGAAGCTCGGGTTGAAATGTTGGATTGGGTGTTCTCGGAAGCCTCTTTGTCTTCAAGGGTAAGTTTTCTTGTATTAAGGTTATAAATGCTCCATTGATGATTTCTTAGTGTTTGGTATCTCAAATCTCGGATTTGATGATTTTGGAGAAATTAGGGTTTTAATCTCGTTTAGGGATTTCGGTGTGTAATGTTTGGGGAATATTTCTAAATGGTTTGGATGGTATGGATCTAGGTTTTGGAAGTTCTCGGCTTGAGGATTCAAGCGGCCTTCAAAAAGGAGCTCGTTGGGTAAAATCTAGATTTAGCCTAAATCTAGCAAGGTGAGTTCAAGTTGATTTGTGAAAACGGTGTACATGCCAAAATGTCCATTTTAAGTGTCTATGTGTTTTACACGAAATTATCAAATATTGGAGTATTTGCTAATCTTTGATTTGTTGAAGTATTTAACTCTATAAACTTTGTATAACACCACATTTGAGATTTTTGGGCTTTGATATATATATGTCATAAATGAACATGTTTTGAAGTCTTATTGCATAAATGGATCTTTGGTCAAAGAAATACGTTTTTAAATGTTTGTCGGATTTTATGCATCGTTCATGAAATAGAATGTTTTGTAAAGTATTACTTGCACTTTTATGTGAGGTACTTGAAAGAATGTTTATAGTCTCATTTTATGATTTTCATTCTTATCAGCAGTCAAACTTGGAAGATGCATATTTTGTGTTATGAGTTCATTTGGAAAATGGGTTGCCTCAACCAATGTTGAGTTTCGAACTAATCTTACCTATGGTCGTGGTGTTTGCATATCCGTGGTCGAGTGCGTTTTATTGTATTCTTATTTGATTTTATCAACGGGTGCTAAGCCTGCGGCTTGGTATTTTATTTGATTTGGAGCCTTTGGACAATTGTCCAGTTTGGTAGCTCGACTTCGAGCCTTGAGGGCAATTTTGGATGAAGCTCGTTAGGTATCGGGTGCGATGTAAGTCCTACGAGCTGCACGTTAGGTATCGGGTGCGATATAAATCCTTCGTACTGCACGTTAAGGTACCGGGTTGCGGTATAAGTCCTTCGTGCTCAAGTACTACGATATTAGATGAGGGGCTCGACATAGGGACCCGACGGGGTTGAACTCGAGTTTCCGTGGGTGTACGTTTAAAGCTACTGAGCCTGACATCTCTTGCGTGTACTTTTGTTTTATATGACTAGTCATAACAACATAAAATGGGCTTACTTTGTGGACCGCCACATTTTATGGAATCGGGAATCCCCCGTCACCGAAAGGTGTTGTTTTTGGGTATTGAGTTTTATTATCCAAGTTTTCGGTGACGTTTTGTATAATTGGGTTTTACCCTTGATTTATGGGTTGAGTATTATCCCCCACCCGTGTTTTGGGGTGTTTTGGGATATGAGGTTTAACCGTGTCTTCATAAATGGAGAGTTCAGTTTATACTTACGCTTTTATCATTATCTTTGAAGTAGTTGGCTTGGAAAACGTTTTAATTGGTGTTCTTTACCTAAAAGGCATATTGTTGAAAATGAGTCGTTTTCACATGTAAGACGTATCATATTGAAGGACTATAACTTTTAACCGCATTCTTTCTTTTAAACGATTATTTTATATATATGATGAAAACTCTTGAGCTCACTAGGCGTTAAGTCTAACCTTTTTATTTGTCGGCATGTGCATCAGGTTTCAAGGTTGGGAGTTGGTCCTAGCAATCCCATGAAGAGTCGAGCCTTAGCTTGTGCAAATGTAAATAGTTGGTGAAGTCTTCCGCAACGTTGGAGATAGTAACTATTATGGGGTTTTAGTAGCACCCGTCCTTATCATAGACTTTTGTATAGAATGAATGGTTGTATTGAAGTTAAGTCATAATTTTTGGTTGAAGATGATTTATTTATTGATGTATTTAGTAAATTTTAAGAAGTTACTATTTCCAGATTTAAGGGTGTTATAATATCAAGCAACTAAATGATCAATTCAACCGCATCACCAAAGGTAAAAAAAAACCATCACTTACTATATGCAGGCTATTAAGGCATGTGCTGATCAATTAGCAACCTTTGGAAAGCAGGTTGAACATGAGGATTTCATTGACCATGTCCTTTTTGGCCTTGATACGCCCTACAACTCCATTATTGATGTTGTCAATAGTAGGGATACACCAATCTTGTAACACCCTCAAATTTGGTAAGAGCAACTAATGAAAATTTTCGCTCTATTCTTGAATGTGACACTCGATCGCAAGTTTCATCTCAACCAAAAAAGGTTTGATCCAATCCTATTTGGCCTTATTCATGAATGTTTAAGTTTAATCGCTTAAGCAAGTTATCGCAAGATTAATCCTAGTTGACATGTTTATAATTTGCGTCAGTCACAGGTTCCTTATGAATTATCCTTACTTGTCTACCTGCAAATTTATTTACTTGTGATTGATTACGCTTTTCTATCATATGATGTTGGAACAATTTCCATTGATCTCTTGATGCTTGTCGTGAGTTACTTAGAGAAATTTTTATTAATTTCTAAGCTAGAACCGGGTTAACAAGAGGTAGATTTTTTATTCACTAAGGATGAGATAGTGCAGGAGCGGGTCGATGATGACACTGGGGAAGCCCATCTCTCAATGGTTGTCATGAATTACTTATGAATTGATTATTACGAAAAATCAAGCGTGCGGCAATTCAGTTTGTTCAAAAAGATTTGTATTGGTAAGTCAGAGGGATTACCGAGCAAGGCACGACCACCAACGATCGTCCTATCGAAAAAACAAAAAAAGCTAAACTAAGGAGTCGGTTTCTCCTGCTCCTACTGCTGCTGAGGGTCGGTCGCAACATCTCCACCCCTAGGGGCGTCGTTCCCCGCTTCCGCTTTCTGTTTGTCCTCCAAATTGAGATCTTTCTCGACCCGATGGATCCCAGGAAAAAGGCGAGTTCACCTTCAACTTACGCCAAGGGATTTTGACCCCTCAAGTGGCCTCTCATCAAGACCGATCGGACTTTCAGACGAGTGAAAGCCTCGATTGACTTCACCTTTTCTTCGAGACCGACAACCTGATTTTTCGCCGTCCCCAGTTCCTCCCTAAGGGCCTCGACCTATTTTTCATTCATGGTCAAGACTTCTTTAGTCGTCTTCACCTCTACCTCTACCGCGAACGCTCGACTCAAGGCCTCCTTCAGTCATCCTCGGAGCTCCTCCTTCTCATGATTGTCGACCTCAGACCGGTTGAGAGCATCATCGAGACGAGCGGAGTACTCTTCCTTCTTGGCTTTCACCTCCTTGGCTTTGGCTTCCGCCTCAAGGGCCCTAGCAAGCGCCGCTTGTTTCTTGGCCGAAGCGGTCGGAACTAGACTCCTCACCTGATCCATGCGGGTGTTAAGGACTAATCCCGCTTCCAAAGCCTGCATAATCAAATGATCAAAGATTAATTCATAAACGTGGAAAGCAAGTTTTCAAAAATAACTTATGGCTAAAGGTAAGAGAAACAACTTACCATGAAAGATAGCCCAAGACATGGACTGCCAAGTCGTCGACCGACACACTTTGTATCGATCGAAAAATGATGGCAAAAGGAATTTCTCCAAGTGGGAAAACAGGGGCCTCCTGCCCAGCTGACCGGACGACATAAAATCGCCCGGGAGGGTAAAGTTGTAAGATCCCACATTGGTTGGGGAGGGGAACGAAAGTTTCCTTATAATGGACTGGATACCTCATCTACCAAACGCGTTTTAAAAATCGTGAGTCCAAGTGTGTGGACAAAGCGGACAATATCTGGTATGGTTAGCCTAGGATGTTACATATGGTATCAGAGTCAGGAGCCGGACTAGTGTGCTAGCAAGGACGCTGGGCTCCCAAGGGGGTGGATTGTAAGATCCCACATTGGTTGGGGAGGGGAACGAAAGTTGCCTTATAAGGGACTGGATACCTCATCTACCAGACGCGTTTTAAAAAACGTGAGTCCAGTTGTGTGGATAAAGCGGACAATATCTGATACGGTTAGCCTGGGATGTTACAAAAGCTCACGTCGATCGGAGTTGGGACCTCGCTGGTCGCAAGACCCTTCCCCTTGTCTATCAACGAAGGGGATTACCCTTCCGCCCCGGCTAGTGGGGCCTACGAGATCGGCTCCGCATCTATGACCGGAGGCGTCTTCACCTTCTATGAAACAGTGGCCTCGGGGTTGTTGATCCAAACTCTCTCAGTGATTTGATAACGATCCTCTTCTATACTTAGTAAAAATTACGTTTTAATATGCATTAGTGTTTCACCATCAGCGATCAGACTAAGTCTGTTCAGTCATCGTTGATAGTCTTTCTTATAAACATTTCTATGTATTAGTTTTTCACTATCAGCGATCAGACTTGAGTCTGTTCAGTTATCGCTGATGGTTTCTGATGTAAACAGTTAATGTAATCCCTGAAGACAAGTCTCGCGTCAACAGATGTTCATAGCTGAATCGAAGACGAAGCTACTGAACAAAGACAAGTCTACTAGTGACCTGATGCGGATATCAGTGAAGCAAAGACTACTCTACTTATACGCGAAGGAACATGAGGAAAAGCTTCAGCGATAGCTGAACTTCTTTGTATCTCTGAAGGAAGAGATATTCAGCGATCAAACGATCACGTAGCTTATGCCTCGAGTCTCCTTTTGTCGTACAGCTACAAATTCCACTTCTGGTTGACCCTCTGGCATGTCCGGTAATCTACTTCGAGTGTTTACCATCACGATCTGCCATACACGCACGAGAAATAGGTTGAGAAAATACTAAGCGAGTTGAACTCATTGTACGTACTAATACCTTCATCAATTATCATAATAATAGTAAACCAAGTATGCTCACGTAACAATGCGTTCATAATAGCAGTAGCTAAGTGAAATTATGAACGAACCTTACACAAGAATTCTTGTCACCATCATCACAACTTTTAATTAAAGTAATTCCGTAATCCTAACACTCTCCCCACCTAGGATTGCTACCCAAGTGGACAGTGAAGTCATAAAGTCTAAAGCTTAAGTCTAGATATGCTAAACAATACCTAGTTCACTTAAACTAAAGCTCTGATACCAACTTGTGACACCCTAAAAATAGGGATAACAAAAATCCGAAAAACGGACATTAGGTATACAAAAATTGCCATAGCAAAAGCCTCCCAAAAATGGGGAATGTATAAATAACCTGTTTAATCACAATTGTAATTTAAATGGACTATAAAATAACAACCAACTAATCTAATTTCTACATCTAGAAAAGAGATTACAAAAAGGGTTGTCATCTATAAACCCAACGGTTCATTCTCAAAAGAAGTAAGCGTCCAAGTGCAAAATCCCCAAGCTCTCACCCAAAGCATCTAAACCTGCTTAGGACCGGCGCCGCTAGAACCTGAGATACACATCGACACCAAACAAGTGTTAGGCCAAAAAGCCTAGTGAGTTGAACAATAATATGCATGCATGGTCAGTTACAATTCTTATCAGCAGTTAACCATAGTTTAACAAATGTGGAGTCAATAGAGGAGACCCATAGCACCAATCAAGTCCACCCAAGAGTCGATATACCTCGATGCCCTTAACAAGGAACACCCGAAAGGCCCGACACACCTGAAGACTACCGCAAAGGAAATTCCCCGGATGGCGGAGGTCTAGGCACATACCATCACAATGGCGCCCAAGACTACATCCTCCTAGTGTACTGACTTGGTTCATCCAACATGACATTTATAGGAGGTCCTTTAGGTATATTTCAACCCAACATATTTCAATACCAACTACGGGTGTAATATTACCACCTTATCCTCATGATGTCTAACAAAAGACCCAAATGAAAATCATGCCCATCATGCATATGAATATGTCACAAAAATGGTGTTCCAACTAGAATCATCATAATACCCATATATGCATACATTTAACATATCAAGGTACCCACATTATGTATCTATGAGAAAGACCCTAAATAATGATACATATAACATAAATCATGGCATATCACCCATATTTACATTTCCAACTATTTTCATAAAGAAATCCCCAAAACACTTGAACATATAGAGATAAAGTAACAAATAGGAGATTATGATGTGTATCTAGTTTTAACAAAGGTTTAGTAAACTCACAATCTAGGTTTTGAACCAAAACCTAGAAAATATAGAAACCCTAGAAGTTGCCCCAAGAAGACTTGATGTAGGAGAGGAGTAGCTTGATAAGGATCTTTAATAAATGCACTTGGTTGGGGTTTGAAGAACAAGAAATCACCCCAACAACCCAAAACCCTAGCAATAAATGTGTAGGTGTTTGAAACCCCCAAAAATCGCCCAAAAGAGAGTTCTCCCATTTTTTGTAAAGTGCTAAGTGAGAAATGAGGCTGCCAAAGTGTTTTAAATTGACCAGACCCCGCGGGCGATAGTGCCCGACGATAGTGCCATGGGCACTATCGCATGTCACAATCGCGAAGGCTCCCCCCCTCACGGTACAAACTCGGCGACAGTGCCCTCCGCGATAGTGCCATGGCACAATCGCGTGGCACAATCGCGAGCAACCCCGAACCTTCGGTTACACTTTCGGCAATAGTGCCCTCGCGATAGTGCCAAGGGCACAATCGCGTGGCACCCGAAACAGCCCGAAAATTCAACCAAAAATGATAACGAGCACAAGGTTTGTACGATTAGAGATGGTAAATCAATATAAGACATTTTAACATAATTCATGATCATAAAATGCACACAAAGACACATATTCACACATAAGCGAAATTGATGCATTAAGGGAAACAAAATACTTACCTTAAGAATTTACGAGTGTTACAATCCTCCCCACCTAAATGGGATTTCGTCCCCGAAATCTTACCCTAATCAAACAAGTGAGGATAACGCTTCTTCATATCATCTTTCGATTCCCAAGTAATGTTAGCACCCCGATGGTGCTTCCATTGGACCATAACCATAATTACTTCTTTGTGCCGCAACTTCTTCACCTTTGACTCCAAGATTGCCTCCGGATCCTCAACGCAACGATTTCCATTGTCCACCCGAATTTCTGTCAAAGGAATAACGCTTTCCTCCTCGGCTAGGCACTTCCGAAGGTAGCATACATGAAATGTAGGATGTATCCCATCCATTTCCGGTGGTAAATCCAACCGGTAGGCTTGTAAACCAATTTTCTCCAAGATGACGAAAGGTCCAAGGAAACGAGGACTAAGCTTCCCACACTTTCCAAACCGAATAATTCCCTTCCATGGTGACACCTTCAACATGACCCGGTCACCCACTTGAAACTCAACCGGTCTTCTCTTTTTGTCCGCGTAGATCTTTTGTCGGTCTTGCGCCGCCTTTAGCCTTTCTCGTATTTCTTTCACTTTGTCCGCCGTCTCTTGAACTATTTCCGGCCCGACAAATTGCTTCTCACCCGCTTCTAGCCAACAAACTGGGGTTCTGCACTTCCGCCCATACAAAGCCTCGAACGGTGTCATTCCAATACTAGAATGATAACTGTTGTTGTATGCGAACTCTACTAGAGGTAGATGTGAATCCCAACTTCCCCCGGAGTCTATTACACATGACCTCAACATATCTTTTAATGTCTGGATCGTCCTCTCGCTTTGACCATCTTTTTGAGGATGATATGTCGTGCTCAAATTTAGTCGAGTACCCAACTCCTTTTGCAAACTAGCCCAAAAGTTTGAAGTGAATCGGCTGTCCCGATCCGATACAATAGATTGCGGAACTCCGTGCCTCGACACCACCTCATCAATATAAAGCTTGGCCAATTTCTCCATTGGCAAGGTCTCCCGCATTGCAAGGAAATGCGCACTTTTTGTCAACCGGTCAACGATTACCCAAATGGTGTTGTACCCATGCAAGGTCTTTGGTAACTTCGTCACAAAATCCATAGTGATGTTGTCCCATTTCCACTCGGGAATGGACAACGGTTGTAAACTTCCATACGGTCTTTGATGTTCCGCCTTGACTTGAAGGCACGTGACACACTTCTCCACATAGCTAGCCACATCTAGCTTCATCACTGGCAACCAATAAATTAACTTTAAATCTCTATATATCTTGGTGCTACCGGGATGTATAGAATACTTCGACTTATGGGCTTCTTCAAGAAGTAACTTCCTATTTTCTCCCAACTTCGGCACCCAAATCCGTCCTTGAAAGAGTTTGAGACCACGACCGTCTTCCATTAACAGTTCCTTTTGTTTCACCATGACTTCGGTGTAACACCCCGATTTTCGAAAGGTATCAGTTCAAGTTTATGCGGAAACATATTTTATTTTGGAATTGAATCCTAGATTTTATAGTCTTGATGGATAAAGGATTCAATTACGAGTCCAACGGTTCTTTCCGAAGCGAAATCGGAGCTATAACGAAGAAGTTATGACCAAATCGGTATTTAACCAAATAAGAAGAAGAAGCAAGTTGTTGGGCTGGGTGGGCTTTTTAGAGAGTTTTTCCCAAATCTCATTCATTTCTCATCTTATTCATTTCAAGCATTCTCTCCCAACCCTCCCTCTTCACCTACTTCTTCTAAGGTTCTTTCAGCCACTAAATCATCACCATTCATTGCTAGAGTTAAGAACATCATCCAAGGTTTCGGTTTGGAAGATTCATCACCATCTCCATCTTCATCTTCTTCAAGTATCCAAAAGCTTGATTTTGGGGTTTTCGTCTCCTACCTTATATTTTCTAGATTTGGGGTTGATAAGAGTATTAAATCATCATAGAAGGTTCTTCCAAGTGATTTCATTGAAGCATCCTTCAAGATCTTCATCTTCCCCAAGTGTTCAAGTCTAAGTTTTTTGGTTTTCTTCTAAAAACCTACTTTGTGAGTTCCTACTATCATTTTACAAACTTTATACATATCAAAGGTTACATTTTGAACTCCTATATATCTCCATGGTTTTGGATCTAAGTTTATGGCATTTTGACCTAACTTGAGTTTTTGGGATATTTTAGGATTCATAATCATTTTCTTGAAATGTAAAGGGTTTGATCTTATTGAAAATAAAATGGAGATTTACTTGCACATTTATGTGATTTACCGGAATGAATGTATATAAATCTCATTTTGTGGTTTCATTCTTATCAGCAGTTAAACTTGAAAAAGACATTTTGGTTATAAATGTTTTTGGAAGCTATACGTTTAGCTTTGGTTAGTCACACATGTTATTGTGACAAGTTTAGACTATTACTAGTGGATCCCTAGGTTTTGAGTCGACTTATATTATTGGGATGTCTTTTCCCCATTTTGTAGCTATGGATGCATTTGATCCTCGGGGGCCTTTATGGTACGGTTATGTGAGACCGGTTACTAGTCATGGACCAAATGTAGTCCTAGTGAACGAGTATGACTTGGTTTCCTCGGGGGCCCTCCCTCACATCTTAGTACGTTCCGAAGTGTTCGTGGTCATGGATTCCAAGTATTTAGCTCACAACTCGGGTCGTGGCCTACTTTTGTGTTCCGTCACCACCCTTGGTAAATCGGGTATCCCCCGTCATCACGAGATGAACTTTTGGACTGATTGTCCTTTCTTGATAAAGATCTTCTTTTGTGAACTAAAATTCTTGAAAAGATTTACTTATGTTACAATTGTTTATATCTCTTGAAATCTATAAACTGTATGTTCTCACTAAGCTTTAAGCCTAACACTTTTTCTCAAATGATATGTATAACAGGTTCCCTTAGCGGTGGGGGGTCATGGTCGTGAGTGACGAGTATGTCTTAGAGGCATTTTTTAGATGACTTGTAGTCGTTGTTGGGCATTGTTTAAGTCCCATCTTTTGGTGATTTTGGATCGACAACCGATGTAATCTAGATAGATGTATTTAGATTAGTTTGTTGTTGATTTCCATACCCGTTCTCAGGTTTTGTAAAGGTTTAGTACTATACCCCTTTTTGGGGGTTTTATACCAAGTGCGAAGTCATATTGCCTATATTTCCGAAGTTTTATTTCACTCTGAATTTTAGGGTGTTACATTCGACTTTGAGGTTCTCTTCCTTGAGTGCTTCCACTTGACTTGCTTTAACGCTTTCCAACAAACTTGACACCACATCAATCCTTGTAAGGGACATTTTGACACCACCACCATGACTCCTTCGGCTCAATGCATCCGCCACCACATTGGCCTTACCGGGATGATAGAGTAGGTCACAATCGTAATCCTTCAAAAGCTCTAGCCATCTCATTTGTCGCATGTTGAGTTCCTTTTGATCGAAGATGTACTTGACACTCTTGTGATCCGTGAAAAGAGTACACTTGGTCCCATACAAGTAGTGTCGCCACAACTTTAACGCGAAAACTACCGCTGCCAACTCCAAATCATGAGTCAGATAGTTCTTCTCATGATTCTTTAATTGTCGCGACGCGTAGGCGATTACTTTCCCCCTTTGCATTAGGACACACCCAAGTCCCATCTTGGAAGCGTCACTAAACACAACAAAGTCTTCCGATCCCTCGGGTAAGGACAAGATCGGAGCTTCGCACAACTTCCTCTTGAGCGTTTGAAACGCTTGCTCTTGTGCATCGGTCCAAAGAAACTTGACGTTCTTCCTTGTAAGAGAAGTGAGCGATGTAGCTGTCCTTGAGAAATCTTGAATGAAACGTCGGTAGTAACCCGCTAAACCCAAGAAGCTTCGGATCTCCGTCGGACTTGTTGGAGGTTCCCAACTCATCATTGCCTCGATCTTTACCGGATCCACTTTTACCCCGTCCTTTGATACCACATGCCCCAAGAATTGCACCTCTTGAAGCCAGAATTCGCACTTCGAGAATTTCGCGAATAGTTTCTCCCTCCTTAGAACTTATAATACTTCCCGTAAGTGTTTTCCATGCTCGGACTCATCCTTTGAATATATTAAAATATCGTTGATGAAGACGATCACGGATTTATCCAAGAATGGGCGACACACACGGTTCATCAGATCGATGAATACGGCTGGAGCGTTGGTTAAGCCGAAAGGCATTACCAAAAACTCATAATGACCGTATCTCGTCCGGAAAGCCGTCTTCGGAATATCTTCGTTCTTCACTCTCACTTGATAATAACCAAACCGAATATCAATCTTCGAGAAACATCCCGCGCCTTGTAGTTGATCAAAAAGGTCGTCGATGCGAGGTAAAGGATACTTGTTCTTCATCGTGACTTTGTTTAACTCCCGATAATCTATGCACATCCGCATGGATCCATCCTTCTTCTTCACGAACAGTACCGATGCTCCCCAAGGTGACGAACTCGGTCGAATGAAGCCCTTCTCCAGCAACTCTTGAAGTTTCGTCATCACCTCTTTCATTTCTGTCGGTGCCAAACGATAAGGAGCACGAGCTATCGGGGCCGCTCCCGGAGTGAGGTCGATCTGAAACTCTACTTGTCGTGTCGGTGGCAACCCGGGTAGGTCTTCCGGAAAGACATCCGGAAAATCTCGCACCACTTCTACGTCTTCTACCGACTTCTTCTCTTTCTTTGCGTCTACCACATAGGCCAAATACGAAGGATAACCCTTCGCTAGAAACTTGCGAGCTTTGAGAGATGAAATAATAGGATTATTCCTCTTTCCTTTCTCCCCATAAATGATAATCACACCATTTTCCGACGATGGCACTTGGATCATCTTTTTAGA
This sequence comes from Arctium minus, assembly GCA_954870635.1. Lineage (NCBI taxonomy): Eukaryota > Viridiplantae > Streptophyta > Magnoliopsida > Asterales > Asteraceae > Arctium > Arctium minus. The sequence goes on from OX941080.1 coordinate 14,752,296, forward strand.
GCAAAAGATGTCCGCCTTATGTCTTACTAACCAGTCCATACCTATGACTACATCAAACCCTCCTATAGCCATAGGTAACAAGTCCACTCCAAAAGGATTCCTATCGATCTCTAGAGTGCAATTACAAAAACGGTCTCGAATGATTACTTGATCCCCATTAGCTATTTCTACTACTAACGCATCGTGAAGGACACTAATAGGAGTGGTGAATTGCTTACAGAAGGAATCCGACACAAAAGAACAAGTAGCACCCGAATCAAACAAAACACGAGCTGGCAAGGAGTTTACTAGGAACATACCCGAAACGACATCAGCTGTCTCATTTGCCTCCTCGGTAGTCATCCGGAAAGCTCGACTCGGTGCCCTTGATGGTTGCTCGACCCTAGCCGTCAAACCCACAGAATTTCCACCACCTCCTCTAACTATCCTTGGGCACTCTCGCTTCATATGCCCCGGTTCTCCGTATTCATAACATACCGACACACGGAGGGAACACTCTCGAGTTGTGTGGTTTTTCTTACCACACTTGGTACATCCGGCTGGACCGAAGTGAGTCTTTGTAGTGCACGGCCCCGAGTGCTTTGACCTGCACTTGTGGCATCACCGATCTTCACGGCGTTGATCACCCGTTCTCCCGCTTACAAAGAGTCTTGATTGACGAACGGGCCCAGATGGCCCCTCCCACTTCCGTTTCTCACCAACATGCTTCTTCTCATCCCTTTCGGCATTGATGTCGTCCTCAACGAGTAAGGACTCCTCGATAACCTCTTGCATAGTCGAACGCTTAGCATTTCTTACCGCTGTTCGCATCTCGGCCGGTAACCCTTGATGATAGGCCTTAATCTTTGACCTTTCATCGGGGACCAGATGTCCCACCAAGTTTAGTTTCTCCAAAAAGAGTTTGGAGTACCAACAATAGACAGATTCCCTTTCTTCAGATCTCGGAACTCCCGCTCCAATTTGTCCATCGAGCGCTCGCTACAATACTTGTCCATAATCTTCTCTTTGAACGTCGACCAAGTTAACTTAGCCAGAACTTCAGGAGTGAGGACTGATCGAGTGAGATTCCACCAAATCAAAGCCTCTCCCCGAAGTAGTTGAGAAGCAAACTTGACCCGTTGAGAGGGATCACACTCACTTGACTCAAAGGTCATCTCTACCTCCTTGAGCCAGTACATACAAGCCACCGGGTTATCGGAACCTGCAATGTAACACCCTAAAAATTAGCGGAATAAAATTCGAAATTTCTGTAATATGACGGCTATAAATAGATAAAAACCTGGTTATAAAACCTGCTAAAATCCATCCCAAAGTATCATCCCGATAGGACGGGGAAACAATACTATAATCATTACAATGAAACAAATGAAGGATAGACTAACAACCTAATAATCTAACTTAAATAAGAAAGATTAATACTGGGTGTTGCTATTCTTCCAAAAGGTATATTCACTATTTCAAAATGCCGGTCTATACATCTCCCAAAAAGACCTCTCTTGGCCCCAAAGCTATCCGCTCAGTCCCGACGAACCCCACCGGAACCCTGACCTGTTATACATGTCATTTTAAGAAAAAGTGTTAGGCTAAAGCTTAGTGAGATCAAACATTTGCAATTTGAGAAATTAAATATAAAAATAGGTAAAAAGGTTTCTTTTTATACAACAACAATAATGGTAATAATGACAATAATGCTCTTTGAAATATAACCAATACCTCTTGGGTTAACGGGGGAGACCCGCCTACTAACCCGAATGACGGAACACAAAAATAAGTCATTCAATGGGTCAGTAAAGCCAATAAACACATAAAGTACACGCAAGGGATGTCAGGCTCAGTGGCTTTAAACGTACACCCACGGAAACTCGAGTTCAACCCCATCGGGTTCCTATGTCGAGCTCCTCATCCAATATCGTAATACTTGAGCACGTAGGACTTATACCTCACCTGGTACCTAACGTGCAGCACGAAAGACTTATACCTCACCCGGTACCTAACGTGCCTCGACGTGGAAAACTAGTCGTCCCAACGCCGGAACAATAATAAACCAAATACGGGGTCATGACTCTCAATGCATCAATAAAGCCAAATAATGCACATAAGGCCCAACAAATAATCCCAACAATGGTTAATATGCAATAATTGATATGGAGGGTGTTTTCCACCAAAACCACTCCCATTGTTTATCAAAAGACGGTTAATAAAAATATAGACAATTCCTCTTTATTTCAAATCCCCAAAATATGAATCGAGTTTAATATGCAAACTTATCAGCAGTTAACCACAATACCAATATTTCCAAGACCATAAGTTTTGCATAGCAATGCCATTCACTTAAAAGTATAACCCAAGTAAAAACTAGTTAAAGAACATTAATAGAGTTCATAACACATCTTTTTCCCAAAATCATCAAAACACTAACATCCCCAAAAGTTAGGTTTAACACAATGTTTCTACAAAACCAAGTATATGAAAAGGGAGATATTAGGTATTCAAAATCCACCTTTTGACATGTATAAAGTTTGATAAAATGTGTAAGAACTCACCTTGGTAGTTCCCTTAAGAAGAGAACCAAACCCTAGAAATGGAGGAGATGAAAATCACTTGAGAGCTCACCAACAACACTTCCTAAATGTATTAAGGATCACCATAAATGACTATAAATCACCATAAATGAGGAGAGAAGTCTATGGGAAGAATGCTTACCGAAATCAGTTGCTAAGGTCGCTCCCAAAACCCTAGAAATCAGATAAAATGCTCTAAAATCGCGACTTGAACAATTTATACCCAAACAGCCCGCTGGCGACTATGACACGACGACTATGCCAATGTCATAGTCGCGGGACAATGTCGCCCGCATGAGGACCCTCGCGGTACCTCCCTCGTGATTGTGACCATGCGATAGTGACCACGGCAAGGTCGCCGGGCACTATCGTTGAACCTGTACCGAGAGCCCGACCTTCTCCTCGACTTTGCCCAGCGACATTAACAGATATCATAGTCGCCGGACACTGTCGCTTGGTGCATGACACGCTCGAAACTTTACTTTTTCCATCCCATACTGATCAGATAACGATGATTAAGCTGTCCACTAGAATCAAACTTGATTACATACACGTGCACTACAAGTCAAAGTTAAATCTTACATCGATACAAAAAGGAGATAATCCACACAGAAATTGGGGTGTTACAATCCTCCCCAACTTGGAAACGATTTCGTCCCCGAAATCCTACTAACTAAACATATGAGGGTATCTACTCCTCATGTCCTCTTCCGCCTCCCAAGTTACATTGGTGTCGCGGTGGTGTTTCCATTGAACCTTTACCATCGCTACCTCTTTATGTCGGAGCTTCTTAATTACCCTTTCCAAAATGGACTCGGGTTCTTCGATGCAACGGTTATCCTCCACTCGAATTTCGGACAATGGAATAACGCTTTCTTCTTCCGCTAGGGACTTCCGTAAATAGCACACGTGGAATGTGGTATGTATCCCATCCATCTCCGGCGGTAAGTCCAACTTGTAAGCTTGGAGTCCGATACGCTCAAGAATAGTAAACGGTCCAAGGAAACGGGGACTTAGCTTCCCGCGCTTCCCAAACCGAATCAATCCTTTCCATGGGGATACCTTTAACATCACCCGATCCCCTACTTGAAACTCTACCGGTCTCCTCTTTTTGTCGGCGTAACTTTTCTAACGATCTTGTGCCGTTTTCAACCGTTCCCGAATCGATTTGACTTTGTCGGCCGTCTCTTGCACAATCTCCGGGCCGACAAATTGTTTCTCTCCCGCCTCCAGCCAACACACGGGAGTTCTACACTTTCGTCCATACAAAGCTTCAAATGGTGCCATTCCAAGACTTGAGTGGTAACTGTTGTTATACGCGAACTCCACCAAAGGTAGATGGGTATCCCAACTACCGCCAAAATCGATCACACATGATCTAAGCATGTCTTGAAGCATTTGAATCATCCTTTCACTTTGTCCGTCCGTTTGTGGGTGGTAAGTCGTGCTCAAATTTACCCGTGTGCCCAACTCTTGATGCAAGGCTCCCCAAAATCTCGACGTGAACCGACTGTCACGATCAGAAACTATCGACAAGGGTATACCGTGCCTAGAGACTACCTCGTCTATATAAAGCTTTGCCAACTTATCCATCGGCAAAGTTTCCCGCATCGCTAGGAAGTGAGCACTCTTAGTCAAACGGTCGACGATAACCCAAATAGTGTCGTTCCCTGTCACGGTCTTCGGTAACTTGGTCACGAAATCCATGGTGATCTTATCCCATTTCCACTCGGGGATCTCTAGAGACTGAAGGCTCCCATAGGGACGTTGATGCTCGGCCTTTACTTGTGAACAAGTCACACATCACTCTACGTAATATGCCACGTCCAATTTCATAACTGGCCACCAAAAGTGTAGTTTCAGATCTCGGTACATCTTGGTGCTTCTCGGGTGAATAGAATACTTGGACTTATGCGCGTCCTCCAAAAGTAGCTATCGGCAACCACTAAACTTTGGTACCCAAACTCGCCCATTGAAGCGCCTTATCCCTCGACTATCTTCGGTCAACAATAACTGTTGCTTTGTCATCACTTCCTCCTTGAGGTTTTATTCCTTTAATGCTTCGGTCTGCGCCTTTTTAATCTTTTCCATGAGACTTGACACCAACTCGATTCTTGTAAGCTTAGCTTGAAGTCTCCCGCTATATTCTTTTCGACTCAAGGCGTCAGCCACCACATTTGCTTTACCCGGGCGGTAGAGTAGTTCACAATCATAGTCCTTAAGTAGTTCTAACCACCTTCGTTGCCTCATGTTGAGTTCTTTCTGCTCAAAAACATACTTCAGGATCTTGTGATCCGTGTACAAGGTGCACTTTGTGCCGTATAGGTAGTGTCACCATAGCTTTAACGCGAACACTACCGCTGCCAACTCCAAGTCATGAGGGGGTAGTTCTTTTCGTGTACCTTCAATTGTCTAGACGCGTACGCGGTCACTTTTCCCCTCTGCATAAGCACACATCCAAGTCCCATTTTGGATGCATCGCTAAAGACCACAAAATCCTCCGACCCCTCCGGCAAGGATAAGATCGGAGCTTCACATAGCTTCCTTTGCAAGGTCCTAAATGCCTTCTCTTGCTCCTCGGTCCATACAAACTTTACATTCTTCTTGGTCAACATCGTCAACGAAGAAGCAATCTTGGAGAAGTCTTGTATGAACATTCGGTAATACCCCTCCAAGCCTAGAAATCTTCGAATCTCGGATGGGCTTTTGGGAGGTTACCAATTCATCATAGCTTCGATCTTGTCCGGATCCACCTTCACTCCGTCCTTTGAAACTATGTGCCCCAAAAACTGCACTTCCTTCAACCAAAACTCGCACTTGGAAAACTTTGCATAAAGTTTCTCTTTCCTCAAGATCTCTAAGACGTCCCGGAGGTGTCGAGCATGATCGACTTCATCCTTTGAGTAGATGAGAATGTCATCAATGAACACGATGACAGATTTATCTAAGAAGGGTCGACACACGCGATTCATTAAATCCATAAACACCGCTGGAGCGTTCTTCAAACCGAATGGCATCACTAGAAACTCGTAGTGGCCATAACGCGTCCTAAAAGCAGTTTTAGGAATGTCTTCCTCTTTAACTTTCACTTGGTGATAACCCGAACGGAGGTCGATCTTCGAAAAACAACCCGCTCCTTGAAGTTGGTCGAATAAATCATCGATCCTAGGGAGTGGGTATTTGTTCTTCACGGTCGCCTTATTCAACTCCCTATAGTCGATGCACATTCGCATAGTACCATCTTTCTTCTTCACGAATAAGACTGGGGCTCCCCAAGGCGAGGAACTCGGCCTTATGAATCCCTTTTCCAGAAGGTCTTGCAATTGGCTCATCATCTCCTTCATCTCTGATGGAGCCAAACGGTATGGAGCTCGGGCTATAGGAGCCGCTCCTGGCGTCAGATCAATTTTGAACTCCACTTGACGGTCGGGTGGTAAACCAGGCAAGTCGTCCGGAAAAACGTCGGAAAACTCCCTCACCACAGCAACATCTTCTAGCTTCTTCTTCTCAAGTTTGGCATCTACCACATATGCCAAAAAGGATGAGCATCCTTTCGCCAAACACTTTCGTGCCTTCACCATGCTAATAATAGCAACTTCACCCTTTCGCCTCTCACCATACACGGTCACTGCATGACCATCCGAACCCGGAATTCGGATCAACTTTTTTGCACAAAGAATTTCAGCATGATTAGTCGACAACCAATCCATACCGACTACAACATCGAATCCCCCGATGACCATAGGCATAAGATCGATCGGAAATTCTCTTCCTTCGATCTCAAGCTTACAATTCCTTAGAATATCCCGAACCACTACTTGATCACCATCCGCTAGCTCTACCACTAACGCATCTTCTAAGCTAGTAGTGGGCATGGATAGTTTTGGGCAAAACAAACTTGATACAAACGAAAAACTAGCTCCCGAATCAAATAGTACACGCGTAGGTACGGAGTTTAGGAGAAACGTACCCGACACTACATCCGTTGACCCCTTTGCCTCTTCGGTGGTCATCTGAAAAGCTCTCCCTGTTGCCTTGGGAGTGTCCACCTTTTTGCCTCCACTAAAGTTCGCCATTGCCTTCGGGCATTCACTTCTAACATGGCCCGACTCTTTACACCCGAAACAGATACGCTCTCTAATTGGACAGTTATTGAAACGGTGGCCGAGCTTACCACATTTGAAGCACGGTTCGGGCCTCGAGTTGCAAGGGTCGGTGTGCTTATTTCGGCATCTTGAACACCACGGGGAATCCCGCCTCGGACCACCTCCCCATTGATTGTTGTTGAAGTGATTTGGCCTTTTTGAAAATGTGGGACCCCTTCCCACTTTCTTTTCTCCACTACTCCACCTCTCTCCACTTTACTCGGACCGTAAGAGTCTTCCACAAGTTGCGCTTCTTCTATAGCCTCTCGGAGAGTAGAGGCCTTAGACACTCGGATCATATTCATCATTTCTGTAGGCAAACCCTTGATGTATGCCTTGATCTTCTCTCTCTCGGTGGGGACCAGATGTCCCACCAAGCCCAACTTGTCCATGAATAGCTTGTTGCAATCCTTCACTTATAAATTTCCCTTTTTCAAATTCCGGAACTCATCAACGATTCGGTCCATAGCTCGTTCGTTGCAAAATTCTTCCATAACCTTTTTCTTGAAGGTTCCCCAGCCTAGTTGGGCCAACACGGTATCCTCGACAGAAGCGGAATACACGTTCCACCATGTGAGGGCTGCCCCTCTAAGCATCTGAGACCCGAAAACTGCTTTCTGGCTTTCCCCGCACTCGCTTGATCGGAAGGCCTGCTCCATCTCTCTAATCCAGTTCATGCATGCCACCGGATCGTCAGTGCCCTTGAACTCCGACGGTCGGCATCCGAGGAATGCCTTGAAGGTGCAAGTCTTAGGCGGACCGGGAGGAGGAGTTTCGTTAGAAGGGACAACGGGCTCCGAGCCCTTGGATGCCGCCAAAATTACGTTTTCTGCTACCACCTCAGGCCTACGGTGGTTGACATCTCGGTCATCCAAAAGCTTTAAGAATGCCTCTTGTTGTTGAGCCATGGCTGCATTCATTGCTTACATCATCCGATCCATCATTCTAGTTTCCGGAGTTACCTCTTCCATGATTGGATGAGTTGCAGCTAGGTTGCGTCGCGGTATAAATTCCGGTCCTCCACCCAACGCGTTTATAAGAGGCGGGGGCAAATCGTTATTCGTTATTCTCGGTTGATCGGCCATCGATGTTGTCGTATCCTGCCCCTCTGTCCAATTACGCGTATTTACCATAGTCTGCCACACACGTGAGAATATAGGTGAGATAAGACTGTACAGCTAAAACAAGGAAACGTACTACCACATTCATTAATCATCATAACAACGGAAAACAAGCATAATCACGTAAAACATCTTCATAATGACGTTAGCTAAGCGAAATTATGAACATGCGATACATAAAAAATTTCATTCCCATTACCATAATTCTTAACTTGTGTAGCTTCTGCCGACTCTAAGACTATCCTATCTTAAGAGTTCTACCAATTCTCACAAAATCATTGCCTAAATCCACAACTTAAGTCTAGGTACTTGTAACACCCGTAAAATTATAAGGTAAGTATTTTGTCTCCTTTAATGCATTAATTTTGTTATGTGTGCATAGGTGTCTCTATGTGCATTTTATGATCATAGGTTATGATAAAATGTCATATATTGATTTACCACCTTTAATCATTCAAACCTTGTGCTCATTATCGTTTTCGGTTAAGTTTTCGGGCCGAATTGGGAGGCCGACGATTGTGCCCCGCGATTGTGCCTTGGCACCATCGCGGAGGGCACTATCGCCCACATGGTACCGCGGGCTGGGGTTTCCAGCGATTGTGCCACGCGATAGTGCCCTGGCACTATCGCCAGGGGCACTATCGCCCAAAGTGTACCGTGAGTGGGTGTGTGGTCGTGATTGTGACCCGCGATAGTGCCCTTGGCACTATCGCCCGCGTGGTCTGGTCATTTTTAAAACACCTTGGGCAGTCTTATTTCACACTGGAACACTTTACAAAAACGGGAGAGCTTTTCTTAGAGGCGATTTTTAGGGTTTCTTCATCTACCACATTTACTTCTAAGCTTTTGGGTGGTTGGGAGCATTAAGTGGTCATCAAGCTTCATCCAAGTGTTCTCATTGAAGTATTCTTCAAGAATCTCACTCCTCATCTTCTCCAACTTCTAGGGTTTCCATATTTTCTAGGTTTTGGGTTCGAAACCTAGATTGTGAGTTTACTAAACCTTTGTTAAAACTAGATACACATCATAATCTTCTACTTGTTACTTTATCTCTATATGTTCAAATGTTTGGGGCTTTCTTCATGAAAATAGTGGAAGATGTATATTTATGGGTGATTTGCCATGATTATTGTTATATGTATCATTATTTGGGATTTGACTCATGGATACATAATGTGGGTACCTTGAAATGTCAAATGTATGCATATATGGGTATTATGATGAGTCTAGTTGGAACATCATTTTGGTGATATATTTATATGCATGATGAGCATGATTTACATTGGGTCTTTTGTTAGACATCATGAGGATAAGGTGGTAATATTATACCCGTAGCTGGTATTGAATTATGCGGATTGAAATATACCTAAAGGACCCCTTATAAATGTTATGTCGACGAACCAAGTCAGTACACTAGGAGGATATAGTCTTGGGTGCCACTGTGATGGTATGTGCCTAGACCTCCGCCACTCGGGGAATTTTCGTAGCGATAGTCTTCGGGTGGGCCGGGCCTTTGGGGTGTTCCTTGTTAAGGGCATCAAGGTATATCGACTCTTGGGTGGGACTTGATTGGTGCTATGGGTCTCCCCTATTGACTCCACATTTGTTGAACTATGATTAACTGCTGATAAGAATCCTGACTGTTCATGCATGCTTGTTATTGTTCATGTAACACCCTAAAAATAGGGATAACAAAAATCCGAAAAACGGACATGAGGTATACCAAAAATTGCCATAGCAAGAGCCTCCCAAAAGTGGGGAATATATTCGAATAACCTGTTTAATCACAATTTGTAATTTAACGGACGATAAACAACAACCAACTAATCTAATTTCTACAACTAGAAAAAAGATTACAAAAATGGTTGTCATCTATAAACCCAAGAAGTCTATATCCCAAAAGAATAACGCGTCCATGTGCACTTCCCCAAGCTCTTACCCCAAAGCGACTAAACTTGCTTAAGACCGCCGCCGCTAGAACCTGAGATACACATCGACACCAAACAAGTGTTAGGCCAAAAAGCCTAGTGAGTCGAACAATAATAAGCATGCAGGAACAAATACCATTCTTATCAGTAGTTAACCAGTGTTCAACAATTGTGGAGTCATTAGGGGAGACCCAAAGCACCAATCAAGTCCCACCCAAGAGTCGATATACCTTGATGACCTTAACAAGGAACACCCCAAAGGCCCGACCCATCCGAAGACTATCGCTAAGAAAATTCCCCGGATGGCGGAGGTCTAGGCACATACCATCACAGTGGCGCCCAAGACTACATCCTCCTAGTGTACTGACTTGGTTCGTCCACATAACATTTATAAGGGGTCCTTTAGGTATACTTCAACCCATATAATTCAATACCAACTACGGGTATAATTTTTACCACCTTATCCTCATGATGTCTAACAAAAGACCCAATGTAAATCATACATCATCATGCATATAAACATGTCATCCAAATGGTACTCCAAATAGATTCATCATAATACTCTTTTATGCATACCCTTGACATATCAAAATGCTCACATCATATATCCATGAGACAAGTCCTAAACAATGATACATAACAATATCCATGGCATATCACCTATATACATATATACATTTTTCACTATTATCGTGAAGGAATCCCCAAACATTAAGCATATAGAGATAAAGTAACAAATAGAAGATTATGATGTGTATCTAGTTTTAACAAAGGTTTAGTAAACTCACAATCTAGGTTTTGAACCCAAAACCTAGAAAATATGGAAACCCTAGAAGTTTGGAGAAGATGAGCCTTGGAAGTGAGGAGTGAGAATCTTGAATAACACTTCAATACGGACACTTGAATGAAGCTTGATGACCACTTAATGCTCCCAACAACCCAACACCTTGGAGATTAATGAGGTAGGTGAAGAAACCCTAAAAATCGCCTCTAGGAAGAACTCTCCCGTTTTTTGTAAAGTGATAATGTGAGAAATGAGACTGCCAAGGAAATTTAAACCCCTCAGATGCCGCGAGCGATAGTGCCCGGAGATAGTGCCAAAGGGCACTATCGCGAGTCACAATCGCGAACACACACGCACCCGCGGTACGCCTTCCGCGAGTATGCCCGGCGATAGTGACTATGGTCACTATCGCGTGTCACTATCGCGTGACATACCCCCCTCTCGGTACAACTTGGGCGATAGTGCCCTCCACGATAGTGCCAGGGCACAATCGCGGGGCACAATCGCGAGTCACCCAAAAATGGCCCAAAACTCAACCAAAACTATAACGAGCACAAAGTTTGAACGATTAACGAAGGTAACTTAATTATATGTCGTTTAGATCTGAACATGATAATAAGACATACACGAGGACACATATTCTCACAAAAGCGAATTAAATGCATTTAAGACCACAAATACTTACCTTAAGAATTTACGGGTGTTACAATCCTCCCCACCTAACGGAGATTTCGTCCCCGAAATCTTGCCCTAAGCAAACAAGTGAGGATAACGCTTCTTCATATTATCTTCCGATTCCCAAGTAATGTTGGCACCCCGATGGTGCTTCCATTGGACTTTAACCATGACCACGTCCTTATGCCTCAACTTCTTCACTTTCGATTCTAAAATCGACTCCGGTTCTTCCACACAACGATTCCCATTGTCCACTCGAATTTCCGACAAAGGGATCACACTTTCCTCTTCGGCTAGACATTTCCGAAGATAACAAACGTGAAATGTAGGATGTATCCCATCCATTTCCGGTGGTAATTCCAAACGATAGGCCTGCAAGCCAATCTTTTCCAAAATGACAAACGGTCCAAGGAAACGAGGACTAAGCTTCCCACGCTTCCCGAAACGTATGATCCCCTTCCACGGAGACACCTTCAACATAACCCGATCACCCACTTGAAACTCCACCGGTCTTCTCTTCTTGTCCGCATAACTCTTTTGTCGATCTTGTGCCGCCTTCAGCCTTTCCCGGATTTCTTTCACCTTGTCGGCCGTCTCTTGAACTATTTCCGGTCCGGAGAATTGCTTTTCGCCCGCTTCTAACCAACAAACCGGGGTTCGGCACTTCCGTCCATACAAAGCCTCAAACGGTGCCATTCCGATACTAGAATGGTAACTGTTGTTGTACGCGAACTCCACTAACGGTAGATGTGAATCCCAACTTCCCCCGAAGTCTATCACACACGACCTTAACATATCTTCTAATGTCTGGATTGTCCTCTCGCTTTGGCCATCCGTTTGAGGATGGTAAGCCGTGCTCAAGTTTAGTCGAGTACCCAACTCCTTTTGCAGACAAGCCCAAAAGTTCGAAGTAAATCGACTGTCCCGATCCGACACAATAGATTGCGGAACTCCGTGCCTCGATACCACCTCATCAATATAAAGCTTGGCCAATTTCTCCATTGGCAAGGTCTCCCGCATTGTAAGGAAATGCGCGCTCTTGGTCAACCGGTCAACGATTACCCAAATGGTGTCGTGGCCACGCAAGGTCTTTGGCAACTTGGTCACGAAATCCATAGTGATATTGTCCCATTTCCACTCGGGAATGGACAACGGTTGTAAACTTTCATACGGTCTTTGATGTTCCACCTTTACTTGAAGGCACGTGACACATTTCTCCACATAGCTAGCTACATCTAGCTTCATCACCGGCCACCAATACATTAACTTTAAATCTCTATACATCTTGGTGCTACCGGGATGTATAGAGTATTTCGACTTATGCGCTTCTTCGAGTAACAACTTCCGGTTTCCTCCCAACTTCGGTACCCAAATCCGTCCTTGAAAGAGCTTGAGTCCACGACCGTCTTCCGATAAGAGTTCCTTTTGCTTCACCATGACCTCGTCTTTGAGGTTCTCTTCCTTAAGTGCTTCCTCTTGGCTTGCTTTAATATTCTCCAACAAACTTGACACCACATCGATCCTTGCAAGGGACATTTTGACACCATCACCATGACTCCTCCGGCTCAATGCATCCGCCACCACATTGGCCTTACCGGGGTGATAGAGTAAGTCACAATCGTAATCCTTCAAAAGCTCTAGCCATCTCCTTTGCCGCATGTTGAGTTCCTTTTGGTCGAAGATGTACTTGAGACTTTTGTGATCCGTGAAAAGAGTACACTTGGTCCCATACAAGTAGTGTCGCCATAACTTTAGCGCGAAAACCACCGCCGCCAACTCCAAATCATGAGTCGGATAGTTCTTCTCATGATCCTTTAATTGTCGCGACGCGTAGGCTATTACTTTCCCTCTTTGCATTAGCACGCACCCAAGTCCCATCTTGGAAGCGTCGCTATACACCACAAAGTCTTCCGATCCTTCGGGTAAGGACAAGATCGGAGCTTCACACAACTTCCTCTTGAGCGTCTGAAACGCTTGCTCTTGTGCATCGGTCCAAAGAAACTTGACGTTCTTCCTCGTAAGAGAAGTGAGCGGTGTAGCCGTCTTTGAGAAATCTTGAATGAAACGCCGGTAGTAACCCGCTAAACCCAAGAAGCTTCGGATCTCCGTCGGACTTGTTGGGGGTTCCCAACTCAACATTGCCTCGATCTTTGTTGGGTCCACCTTTACCCCTTCCTTTGATACCACGTGCCCCAAGAATTGCACCTCTTGGAGCCAAAATTCGCACTTTGAGAACTTCGCGAACAGTTTCTCCTTCCTTAGAACTTCCAATACTTCCCGTAAGTGTCTTCCATGCTCAGACTCATCCTTTGAATATATTAAAATATCGTCGATGAAGACGATCACGGATTTATCCAAGAATAGGCGACACACATGGTTCATTAGATCCATGAATACGGCCGGAGCATTGGTTAAGCCGAAAGGCATCACCAAAAACTCGTAGTGACCGTATCTCGTCCGGAAAGCCGTCTTCGGAATATCTTCGTTCTTCACTCTCACTTGGTGATAACCGGACCGAAGATCAATCTTCGAGAAGCATCCCGCTCCTTGGAGTTGATCAAAAAGATCGTCGATACGAGGTAGAGGATACTTATTCTTCACCGTGACTTTATTTAGCTCCCGATAATCTATGCACATCCGCATAGATCCATCCTTCTTCTTTACGAACAGTACTGGTGCTCCCCAAGGTGACAAACTCGGTCGAATGAAGCCCTTCTCCAACAACTCTTGAAGTTGCGCCATCATCTCCTTCATTTCTGTCGGTGCCAAACGATATGGAGCACGTGCTATTGGAGCCGCTCCCGGTGTGAGATCAATCTGAAACTCCACTTGCCGCTCCGGCGGTAATCCGGGTAAGTCTTCCGGAAAGACGTCCGGATAATCTTGTACCACTTCCACATTTTCTACCGACTTCTTTTCTTTCTTTGCGTCCACAATGTAGGCCAAGTACGAAGGGTAACCCTTCGCTAAGAATTTGCGAGCTTTAAGAGAGGAGATGATAGGATTATTCCTCCTTCCTTTCTCTCCATAAATGATAGCCATCCCATTTTCCGGCAATGGGACTTGGATCATCTTTTTGGAGCAAAAGATGTCCGCTTTATGTCTTACTAACCAATCCATGCCTATGACTACATCGAACCCTCCTATAGTCATAGGTAACAAATCTAATCCAAAAGAATTTCCATCGATCTCTAGAGTGCAATCACAAAAACGGTCACGAATGATCACTTGATCTCCATTAGCTATTTCTACTACTAACGCATCGGGAAGAACACTAACAGGAGTGGAGAATTGTTTACAGAAGGTATCAGACACAAAGGAACAGGTAGCACCCGAATCAAACAAGACGCGAGCAAGCATGGAGTTTACTAGAAACGTACCCGAAATGACATCTGCGGTCTCCTTCGCCTCTCGGTAGTCATCCGGAAAGCTCGACTCGGTGCTCTTGGTGGTTGCTCGACTCTAGCCGTCGAACCCACAGAATTTCCACCATTTCCTCTAACTAGTCTCGGGCACTCCCGCTTCATGTGCCCCGGCTCTCCGCATTCATAACATACTGACCCACGGAGGGAACATTCTCGGGTCGTGTGGTTTTTCTTACCACACTTGACACACCCGGCTGGACCGAAGTGAGTTCTTGTAGCGCACGGTCCCGAGTGCTTTGACCTGCACCTGTGGCACCACCGATCTTCACGGCGTTGATCACCCGACCTCCCGCTCACAAAGGGTCTTGATTGATGAACGGGCCCAGATGGCCCCTCCCACTTCCGTTTCTCCCCAACGTACCTCTTCTCATCCCTTTCCGAATTGATGTCGTCCTCCACGAGTAAGGACTCCTCGATAACTTCTTGTAAAGTCGAACACTTTGCATTTCTCACCGCCGTTCGCATCTCGGCCGGTAATCCCTGATGATAAGCTTTAATCTTTGACCTTTCGTCGTGAACTAGATGTCCCACCAAGTTTAATTTCTCCAAAAAGAGTTTGGAGTAGGCAACAATCGACGTATTCCCTTTCTTCAGATTCCGGAACTCTCGCTCCAACTTGTCCAACGAACGCTCACTGCAGTACTTGTCCATCATCTTTTCCTTGAACACCGGCCAAGTTAACTTAGCCAGAACTTCCGAGGTGAGGGCGGATCGAGTGAGATTCCACCAAATCAGAGCCTCTCCCCGAAGTAATTGAGAAGCAAATTTGACCCGCTGAGAGGGATCACACTCACTTGCCTCGAAAGCCATTTCCATCTCCTTGAGCCAGTACATACAAGCCACTGGACTATCAAAACCTGCAAACTCCTTAGGATGACACCCCAGAAACGTCTTGTAGGTGCACCCTTTTGTCTTTGTTCTGACTCCCTCGGCAGATGGCTCTTCGACCGTCACCACATTCGGTCCTCCCGACCCCACAATAACGTTTTCAGCCATAGTCTCGGGCTGACGGTTACTGACGTCACGATCTTCTAGAGGCTTCATGAAAAACTCTTGTTGTTGGGTCATAGCCGAAGTCATAGCCAACTGTTGTTGAGCCAAAGCCGCATTCATAGCCAACATCATGCTGTCCCGAAGCCGGGTCTCCATGGTAACTTCCTCCAAGATGGCGTTACCTGTGTTGAGGTTCCGGCGCGGAATAGGCTCAGGCCCTCCTCCCAACATTCTGGGTATGGGAATGTCATCAGAGGTTGCTCCCACCGGAGGTCGTGCCGCTGCAGATTCCACTTCGGGTTGCCCTTCTGGCATGTCCGGTAATCTACTACGAGTGTTCACCATTAAAATCTGTCGTGAACGTACGAGAAATAGATTGAGAAAAGACTACACGAGTTGAACTCATTGTACGTACTAATACCGTCATCAATTATCATAATAATAGTAAACCAAGTATGCTCACGTAACAATGCATTCATAATAGCAGTAGCTAAGTGAAATTATGAACGAACCATACACAAGAATTCTTGTCACCATCATCACAACTTTTAATTAAAGTAATTCCGAAATCCTATCGCTCTCCCCACCTAGGACTTCTACCCCAATTGGACAGTGAGGTCAAAAGTCTAAAGCTTAAGTCTAGATATGCTAAACAATACCTAGTTCACTTAAACTAAAGCTCTGATACCAACTTGTAACACCCTAAAAATAGGGATAACAAAAATCCGAAAAACGGACATGAGGTATACCAAAAATTGCCATAGCAAGAGCCTCCCAAAAGTGGGGAATATATTCGAATAACCTGTTTAATCACAATTTGTAATTTAACGGACGATAAACAACAACCAACTAATCTAATTTCTACAACTAGAAAAAAGATTACAAAAAGGGTTGTCATCTATAAACCCAAGAAGTCTATATCCCAAAAGAATAACGCGTCCATGTGCACTTCCCCAAGCTCTTACCCCAAAGCGACTAAACTTGCTTAAGACCGCCGCCGCTAGAACCTGAGATACACATCGACACCAAACAAGTGTTAGGCCAAAAAGCCTAGTGAGTCGAACAATAATAAGCATGCAGGAACAAATACCATTCTTATCAGTAGTTAACCAGTGTTCAACAATTGTGGAGTCATTAGGGGAGACCCAAAGCACCAATCAAGTCCCACCCAAGAGTCGATATACCTTGATGACCTTAACAAGGAACACCCCAAAGGCCCGACCCATCCGAAGACTATCGCTAAGAAAATTCCCCGGATGGCGGAGGTCTAGGCACATACCATCACAGTGGCGCCCAAGACTACATCCTCCTAGTGTACTGACTTGGTTCGTCCACATAACATTTATAAGGGGTCCTTTAGGTATACTTCAACCCATATAATTCAATACCAACTACGGGTATAATTTTTACCACCTTATCCTCATGATGTCTAACAAAAGACCCAATGTAAATCATACATCATCATGCATATAAACATGTCATCCAAATGGTACTCCAAATAGATTCATCATAATACTCTTTTATGCATACCCTTGACATATCAAAATGCTCACATCATATATCCATGAGACAAGTCCTAAACAATGATACATAACAATATCCATGGCATATCACCTATATACATATATACATTTTTCACTATTATCGTGAAGGAATCCCCAAACATTAAGCATATAGAGATAAAGTAACAAATAGAAGATTATGATGTGTATCTAGTTTTAACAAAGGTTTAGTAAACTCACAATCTAGGTTTTGAACCCAAAACCTAGAAAATATGGAAACCCTAGAAGTTTGGAGAAGATGAGCCTTGGAAGTGAGGAGTGAGAATCTTGAATAACACTTCAATACGGACACTTGAATGAAGCTTGATGACCACTTAATGCTCCCAACAACCCAACACCTTGGAGATTAATGAGGTAGGTGAAGAAACCCTAAAAATCGCCTCTAGGAAGAACTCTCCCGTTTTTTGTAAAGTGATAATGTGAGAAATGAGACTGCCAAGGAAATTTAAACCCCTCAGATGCCGCGAGCGATAGTGCCCGGAGATAGTGCCAAAGGGCACTATCGCGAGTCACAATCGCGAACACACACGCACCCGCGGTACGCCTTCCGCGAGTATGCCCGGCGATAGTGACTATGGTCACTATCGCGTGTCACTATCGCGTGACATACCCCCCTCTCGGTACAACTTGGGCGATAGTGCCCTCCACGATAGTGCCAGGGCACAATCGCGGGGCACAATCGCGAGTCACCCAAAAATGGCCCAAAACTCAACCAAAACTATAACGAGCACAAAGTTTGAACGATTAACGAAGGTAACTTAATTATATGTCGTTTAGATCTGAACATGATAATAAGACATACACGAGGACACATATTCTCACAAAAGCGAATTAAATGCATTTAAGACCACAAATACTTACCTTAAGAATTTACGGGTGTTACAATCCTCCCCACCTAACGGAGATTTCGTCCCCGAAATCTTGCCCTAAGCAAACAAGTGAGGATAACGCTTCTTCATATTATCTTCCGATTCCCAAGTAATGTTGGCACCCCGATGGTGCTTCCATTGGACTTTAACCATGACCACGTCCTTATGCCTCAACTTCTTCACTTTCGATTCTAAAATCGACTCCGGTTCTTCCACACAACGATTCCCATTGTCCACTCGAATTTCCGACAAAGGGATCACACTTTCCTCTTCGGCTAGACATTTCCGAAGATAACAAACGTGAAATGTAGGATGTATCCCATCCATTTCCGGTGGTAATTCCAAACGATAGGCCTGCAAGCCAATCTTTTCCAAAATGACAAACGGTCCAAGGAAACGAGGACTAAGCTTCCCACGCTTCCCGAAACGTATGATCCCCTTCCACGGAGACACCTTCAACATAACCCGATCACCCACTTGAAACTCCACCGGTCTTCTCTTCTTGTCCGCATAACTCTTTTGTCGATCTTGTGCCGCCTTCAGCCTTTCCCGGATTTCTTTCACCTTGTCGGCCGTCTCTTGAACTATTTCCGGTCCGGAGAATTGCTTTTCGCCCGCTTCTAACCAACAAACCGGGGTTCGGCACTTCCGTCCATACAAAGCCTCAAACGGTGCCATTCCGATACTAGAATGGTAACTGTTGTTGTACGCGAACTCCACTAACGGTAGATGTGAATCCCAACTTCCCCCGAAGTCTATCACACACGACCTTAACATATCTTCTAATGTCTGGATTGTCCTCTCGCTTTGGCCATCCGTTTGAGGATGGTAAGCCGTGCTCAAGTTTAGTCGAGTACCCAACTCCTTTTGCAGACAAGCCCAAAAGTTCGAAGTAAATCGACTGTCCCGATCCGACACAATAGATTGCGGAACTCCGTGCCTCGATACCACCTCATCAATATAAAGCTTGGCCAATTTCTCCATTGGCAAGGTCTCCCGCATTGTAAGGAAATGCGCGCTCTTGGTCAACCGGTCAACGATTACCCAAATGGTGTCGTGGCCACGCAAGGTCTTTGGCAACTTGGTCACGAAATCCATAGTGATATTGTCCCATTTCCACTCGGGAATGGACAACGGTTGTAAACTTTCATACGGTCTTTGATGTTCCACCTTTACTTGAAGGCACGTGACACATTTCTCCACATAGCTAGCTACATCTAGCTTCATCACCGGCCACCAATACATTAACTTTAAATCTCTATACATCTTGGTGCTACCGGGATGTATAGAGTATTTCGACTTATGCGCTTCTTCGAGTAACAACTTCCGGTTTCCTCCCAACTTCGGTACCCAAATCCGTCCTTGAAAGAGCTTGAGTCCACGACCGTCTTCCGATAAGAGTTCCTTTTGCTTCACCATGACCTCGTCTTTGAGGTTCTCTTCCTTAAGTGCTTCCTCTTGGCTTGCTTTAATATTCTCCAACAAACTTGACACCACATCGATCCTTGCAAGGGACATTTTGACACCATCACCATGACTCCTCCGGCTCAATGCATCCGCCACCACATTGGCCTTACCGGGGTGATAGAGTAAGTCACAATCGTAATCCTTCAAAAGCTCTAGCCATCTCCTTTGCCGCATGTTGAGTTCCTTTTGGTCGAAGATGTACTTGAGACTTTTGTGATCCGTGAAAAGAGTACACTTGGTCCCATACAAGTAGTGTCGCCATAACTTTAGCGCGAAAACCACCGCCGCCAACTCCAAATCATGAGTCGGATAGTTCTTCTCATGATCCTTTAATTGTCGCGACGCGTAGGCTATTACTTTCCCTCTTTGCATTAGCACGCACCCAAGTCCCATCTTGGAAGCGTCGCTATACACCACAAAGTCTTCCGATCCTTCGGGTAAGGACAAGATCGGAGCTTCACACAACTTCCTCTTGAGCGTCTGAAACGCTTGCTCTTGTGCATCGGTCCAAAGAAACTTGACGTTCTTCCTCGTAAGAGAAGTGAGCGGTGTAGCCGTCTTTGAGAAATCTTGAATGAAACGCCGGTAGTAACCCGCTAAACCCAAGAAGCTTCGGATCTCCGTCGGACTTGTTGGGGGTTCCCAACTCAACATTGCCTCGATCTTTGTTGGGTCCACCTTTACCCCTTCCTTTGATACCACGTGCCCCAAGAATTGCACCTCTTGGAGCCAAAATTCGCACTTTGAGAACTTCGCGAACAGTTTCTCCTTCCTTAGAACTTCCAATACTTCCCGTAAGTGTCTTCCATGCTCAGACTCATCCTTTGAATATATTAAAATATCGTCGATGAAGACGATCACGGATTTATCCAAGAATAGGCGACACACATGGTTCATTAGATCCATGAATACGGCCGGAGCATTGGTTAAGCCGAAAGGCATCACCAAAAACTCGTAGTGACCGTATCTCGTCCGGAAAGCCGTCTTCGGAATATCTTCGTTCTTCACTCTCACTTGGTGATAACCGGACCGAAGATCAATCTTCGAGAAGCATCCCGCTCCTTGGAGTTGATCAAAAAGATCGTCGATACGAGGTAGAGGATACTTATTCTTCACCGTGACTTTATTTAGCTCCCGATAATCTATGCACATCCGCATAGATCCATCCTTCTTCTTTACGAACAGTACTGGTGCTCCCCAAGGTGACAAACTCGGTCGAATGAAGCCCTTCTCCAACAACTCTTGAAGTTGCGCCATCATCTCCTTCATTTCTGTCGGTGCCAAACGATATGGAGCACGTGCTATTGGAGCCGCTCCCGGTGTGAGATCAATCTGAAACTCCACTTGCCGCTCCGGCGGTAATCCGGGTAAGTCTTCCGGAAAGACGTCCGGATAATCTTGTACCACTTCCACATTTTCTACCGACTTCTTTTCTTTCTTTGCGTCCACAATGTAGGCCAAGTACGAAGGGTAACCCTTCGCTAAGAATTTGCGAGCTTTAAGAGAGGAGATGATAGGATTATTCCTCCTTCCTTTCTCTCCATAAATGATAGCCATCCCATTTTCCGGCAATGGGACTTGGATCATCTTTTTGGAGCAAAAGATGTCCGCTTTATGTCTTACTAACCAATCCATGCCTATGACTACATCGAACCCTCCTATAGTCATAGGTAACAAATCTAATCCAAAAGAATTTCCATCGATCTCTAGAGTGCAATCACAAAAACGGTCACGAATGATCACTTGATCTCCATTAGCTATTTCTACTACTAACGCATCGGGAAGAACACTAACAGGAGTGGAGAATTGTTTACAGAAGGTATCAGACACAAAGGAACAGGTAGCACCCGAATCAAACAAGACGCGAGCAAGCATGGAGTTTACTAGAAACGTACCCGAAATGACATCTGCGGTCTCCTTCGCCTCTCGGTAGTCATCCGGAAAGCTCGACTCGGTGCTCTTGGTGGTTGCTCGACTCTAGCCGTCGAACCCACAGAATTTCCACCATTTCCTCTAACTAGTCTCGGGCACTCCCGCTTCATGTGCCCCGGCTCTCCGCATTCATAACATACTGACCCACGGAGGGAACATTCTCGGGTCGTGTGGTTTTTCTTACCACACTTGACACACCCGGCTGGACCGAAGTGAGTTCTTGTAGCGCACGGTCCCGAGTGCTTTGACCTGCACCTGTGGCACCACCGATCTTCACGGCGTTGATCACCCGACCTCCCGCTCACAAAGGGTCTTGATTGATGAACGGGCCCAGATGGCCCCTCCCACTTCCGTTTCTCCCCAACGTACCTCTTCTCATCCCTTTCCGAATTGATGTCGTCCTCCACGAGTAAGGACTCCTCGATAACTTCTTGTAAAGTCGAACACTTTGCATTTCTCACCGCCGTTCGCATCTCGGCCGGTAATCCCTGATGATAAGCTTTAATCTTTGACCTTTCGTCGTGAACTAGATGTCCCACCAAGTTTAATTTCTCCAAAAAGAGTTTGGAGTAGGCAACAATCGACGTATTCCCTTTCTTCAGATTCCGGAACTCTCGCTCCAACTTGTCCAACGAACGCTCACTGCAGTACTTGTCCATCATCTTTTCCTTGAACACCGGCCAAGTTAACTTAGCCAGAACTTCCGAGGTGAGGGCGGATCGAGTGAGATTCCACCAAATCAGAGCCTCTCCCCGAAGTAATTGAGAAGCAAATTTGACCCGCTGAGAGGGATCACACTCACTTGCCTCGAAAGCCATTTCCATCTCCTTGAGCCAGTACATACAAGCCACTGGACTATCAAAACCTGCAAACTCCTTAGGATGACACCCCAGAAACGTCTTGTAGGTGCACCCTTTTGTCTTTGTTCTGACTCCCTCGGCAGATGGCTCTTCGACCGTCACCACATTCGGTCCTCCCGACCCCACAATAACGTTTTCAGCCATAGTCTCGGGCTGACGGTTACTGACGTCACGATCTTCTAGAGGCTTCATGAAAAACTCTTGTTGTTGGGTCATAGCCGAAGTCATAGCCAACTGTTGTTGAGCCAAAGCCGCATTCATAGCCAACATCATGCTGTCCCGAAGCCGGGTCTCCATGGTAACTTCCTCCAAGATGGCGTTACCTGTGTTGAGGTTCCGGCGCGGAATAGGCTCAGGCCCTCCTCCCAACATTCTGGGTATGGGAATGTCATCAGAGGTTGCTCCCACCGGAGGTCGTGCCGCTGCAGATTCCACTTCGGGTTGCCCTTCTGGCATGTCCGGTAATCTACTACGAGTGTTCACCATTAAAATCTGTCGTGAACGTACGAGAAATAGATTGAGAAAAGACTACACGAGTTGAACTCATTGTACGTACTAATACCGTCATCAATTATCATAATAATAGTAAACCAAGTATGCTCACGTAACAATGCATTCATAATAGCAGTAGCTAAGTGAAATTATGAACGAACCATACACAAGAATTCTTGTCACCATCATCACAACTTTTAATTAAAGTAATTCCGAAATCCTATCGCTCTCCCCACCTAGGACTTCTACCCCAATTGGACAGTGAGGTCAAAAGTCTAAAGCTTAAGTCTAGATATGCTAAACAATACCTAGTTCACTTAAACTAAAGCTCTGATACCAACTTGTAACACCCTAAAAATAGGGATAACAAAAATCCGAAAAACGGACATGAGGTATACCAAAAATTGCCATAGCAAGAGCCTCCCAAAAGTGGGGAATATATTCGAATAACCTGTTTAATCACAATTTGTAATTTAACGGACGATAAACAACAACCAACTAATCTAATTTCTACAACTAGAAAAAAGATTACAAAAAGGGTTGTCATCTATAAACCCAAGAAGTCTATATCCCAAAAGAATAACGCGTCCATGTGCACTTCCCCAAGCTCTTACCCCAAAGCGACTAAACTTGCTTAAGACCGCCGCCGCTAGAACCTGAGATACACATCGACACCAAACAAGTGTTAGGCCAAAAAGCCTAGTGAGTCGAACAATAATAAGCATGCAGGAACAAATACCATTCTTATCAGTAGTTAACCAGTGTTCAACAATTGTGGAGTCATTAGGGGAGACCCAAAGCACCAATCAAGTCCCACCCAAGAGTCGATATACCTTGATGACCTTAACAAGGAACACCCCAAAGGCCCGACCCATCCGAAGACTATCGCTAAGAAAATTCCCCGGATGGCGGAGGTCTAGGCACATACCATCACAGTGGCGCCCAAGACTACATCCTCCTAGTGTACTGACTTGGTTCGTCCACATAACATTTATAAGGGGTCCTTTAGGTATACTTCAACCCATATAATTCAATACCAACTACGGGTATAATTTTTACCACCTTATCCTCATGATGTCTAACAAAAGACCCAATGTAAATCATACATCATCATGCATATAAACATGTCATCCAAATGGTACTCCAAATAGATTCATCATAATACTCTTTTATGCATACCCTTGACATATCAAAATGCTCACATCATATATCCATGAGACAAGTCCTAAACAATTATACATAACAATATCCATGGCATATCACCCATATACATATATACATTTTTCACTATTATCGTGAAGGAATCCCCAAACATTAAGCATAGAGAGATAAAGTAACAAATAGAAGATTATGATGTGTATCTAGTTTTAACAAAGGTTTAGTAAACTCACAATCTAGGTTTTGAACCCAAAACCTAGAAAATATGGAAACCCTAGAAGTTTGGAGAAGATGAGCCTTGGAAGTGAGGAGTGAGAATCTTGAATAACACTTCAATACGGACACTTGAATGAAGCTTGATGACCACTTAATGCTCCCAACAACCCAACACCTTGGAGATTAATGAGGTAGGTGAAGAAACCCTAAAAATCGCCTCTAGGAAGAACTCTCCCGTTTTTTGTAAAGTGATAATGTGAGAAATGAGACTGCCAAGGAAATTTAAACCCCTCAGATGCCGCGGGCGATAGTGCCCGGCGATAGTGCCAAAGGGCACTATCGCGAGTCACAATCGCGAACACACACGCACTCGCGGTACGCCTTCCGCGAGTATGCCCGGCGATAGTGACTATGGTCACTATCGCGTGACATACCCCCCTCTCGGTACAACTTGGGCGATAGTGCCCTCCGCGATAGTGCCAGGGCACAATCGCGGGGCACAATCGCGAGTCACCCAAAAATGGCCCAAAACTCAACCAAAACTATAACGAGCACAAAGTTTGAACGATTAACGAAGGTAACTTAATTATATGTCGTTTAGATCTGAACATGATAATAAGACGTACACAAGGACACATATTCTCACAAAAGAGAATTAAATGCATTTAAGACCACAAATACTTACCTTAAGAATTTACGGGTGTTACAGTTCAACTCACTAGGCTTTTTGGCCTAACACTTGTTTGGTGTCGATGTGTATCTCAGGTTCTAGCAGCGGCGGTCCTAAGCAGGGTTAGTTGCTTTGGGGTGAGAGCTTGGGGAAGTGCACATGGACGCCTTATACTTTTGGATATAGACCGTTTGGGTTTATAGGCGACAACCCTTTTTGTAATCTCTTTTCTAGTTGTAGAAATTAGATTAGTTGGTTGTTGTTTTGTCCGTTAAATTGCAATTGTGATTAAACAGGTTGTTAATTTATATTCCCCATTTTTGGGAGGCTCTTGCTATGGCAATTTTAGTATACCTCATGTCCGTTTTTTTTCGGATTTTGTTATTCCTATTTTTAGGGGGTTACAGTACTCTACTTCTATACCTAGCTCACTTAAACTAAAGCTCTGATACCAACTTGTAACACCCTAAAAATTAGCGGAATAAAATTCGAAATTTCTGCAATATGACGGCTATAAATAGATAAAAATCTGGTTATAAAACTTGCTAAAATCCATCCCAAAGTATCATCCCGATAGGACGAGGAAACAATACTATAATCATTACAATGAAACAAATGAATGATAGACTAACAACCTAATAATCTAACTTAAATAAGAAAGATTAATATTGGGTGTTGCTATTCTTCCAAAAGGTATATTCACTATTTCAAAATGTCGGTCTATACATCTCCCAAAAAGACCGTTCTTGGCCCCAAAGCTATCCGTTCAATCCCGACGAACCCTACCGGAACCCTAACCTGTTATACATGTCATTTTAAGAAAAAGTGTTAGGATAAAGCTTAGTGAGATCAAACATTTGCAATTTGAGAAATTAAATATAAAAATAGGTAAAAAGGTTTCTTTTTATACAACATCAATAATGGTAATAATGACAATAATGCTCTTTGAAATATAACCAATACCTCTTGGGTTAACGGGGGAGACCCGCCTACTAACCCGGATGACGGAACACAAAAGTAAGCCATTCGATGGTTCAGTAAAGCCAATAAACACATAAAGTACATGCAAGGGATGTCAGGCTCAGTGGCTTTAAACGTACACCCACGGAAACTCGAGTTCAACCCCGTCGGGTTCCTATGTCGAGCTCCTCATCCAATATCGTAATACTTGAGCACGTAGGACTTATACCTCACCTGGTACCTAACGTGCAGCACGAAGGACTTATACCTCACCCGGTACCTAACGTGCCTCGACGTGGAAAACTAGTCGTCCCAACGCCGGAACAATAATAAACCAAATACGGGGTCATGACTCCCAATGCATCAATAAAGCCAAATAATGCACATAAGGCCCAACAAATAATCCCAACAATGGTTAATATGCAATAATTGATATGGAGGGTGTTTTCCACAAAAACCACTCCCATTGTTTATCAAAAGACCTTTAATAAAAATATAGACAATTCCTCTTTATTTCAAATCCCCCAAAATATGAATCGAGTTTAATATGCAAACTTATCAGCAGTTAACCACAATACCAATATTTCCAAGACCATAAGTTTTGCATAGCAATGCCATTCACTTAAAAGTATAACCCAAGTAAAAACTAGTTAAAGAACATTAATAGAGTTCATAACACATCTTTTTCCCAAAATCATCAAAACACTAACATCCCCAAAAGTTAGGTTTAACACAATGTTTCTACAAAACCAAGTATATGAAAGGGGAGATATTAGGTATTCAAAATCCACCTTTTGACATGTATAAAGTTTGATAAAATGTGTAAGAACTCACCTTGGTAGTTCCCTTAAGAAGAGAACCAAACCCTAGAAATGGAGGAGATGAAAATCACTTGAGAGCTCACCAACAACACTTCCTAAATGTATTAAGGATCACCATAAATGACTATAAATCACCATAAATGAGGAGAGAAGTCTATGGGAAGAATGCTTACCGAAATCAGTTTCCAAGGTCGCTCCCAAAACCCTAGAAATCAGATAAAATGCTCTAAAATCGCGACTTGAACAATTTATACCCAAACAGCCCGCTGGCGACTATGACACGGCGACTATGCCAATGTCATAGTCGCGGGGCAATGTCGCCCGCGTGAGGACCCTCGCGGTACCTCCCTCGCGATTGTGACCATGCGATAGTGACCATGGCAAGGTCGCCGGGCACTATCGTTGAACCTGTACCGAGAGCCCAACCTTCTCCGCGACTTTGCCCAGCGACATTGACAGATGTCATAGTCGCTGGGCACTGTCGCTTGGTGCATGACACGCTCGAAACTTTACTTTTTCCATCCCATACTGATCAGATAACGACGATTAAACTGTCCACTAGAATCAAACTTGATTACATACACGTGCACTACGAGTCAAAGTTAAATCTTACAGCGATACAAAAAGGAGATAATCCACACAGAAATTGGGGTGTTAAACGCAAACTCCTTAGGGTGGCACCCCAGAAACGCCTTGTAGGTGCACCCCTTAGCCTTTGTCTTGTTCCCGTCATCAGATGGGTCTTCAACAGATACCACATTTGGTCCACCCGACCCCACAACAATGTTTTCCGCCATTATTTCAGGTTGTCGGTTGCTGGCGTCTCGATCCTCTAAGAGTTTCATGAAGAACTCTTGTTGTTGGGCCATGTCGGAGTTCATGGCCAACATCATGTTGTCCCGCAACCGGGTCTCCATAGTAACTTCCTCCATAATGGCATTATCCACATTGAGGTTCCGATGCGGAATATGCTCAGGTCCACCTCCTAATATTCTGGGTACTAGAATTTTCTCAGAGGTTGCCCCCACAGGAGGTCGTACAGCTGCAGATTCCACTTCTGGTTGACCCTCTGGCATGTCCGGTAATCTACTTCGAGTGTTTACCATCACGATCTGCCATACACGCACGAGAAATAGGTTGAGAAAAGACTAAGCGAGTTGAACACATTGTACATACTAATACCTTCATCAATTATCATAATAATAGTAAACCAAGTATGCTCACGTAACAATGCGTTCATAATAGCAGTAGCTAAGTGAAATTATGAACGAACCTTACACAAGAATTCTTGTCACCATCATCACAACTTTTAATTAAAGTAATTCCGTAATCCTAACACTCTCCCCACCTAGGATTGCTACCCAAGTGGACAGTGAAGTCATAAAGTCTAAAGCTTAAGTCTAGATATGTTAAACAATACCTAGTTCACTTAAACTAAAGCTCTGATACCAACTTGTAACACCCTAAAAATAGGGATAACAAAAATCCGAAAAACGGACATGAGGTATACAAAAATTGCCATAACAAGAGCCTCCCAAAAATGGGGAATGTATAAATAACCTGTTTAATCACAATTGTAATTTAAACGGACTATAAAATAACAACCAACTAATTTAATTTCTACATCTAGAAAAGAGATTACAAAAAGGGTTGTCATCTATAAACCCAACGGTTCATTCTCAAAAGAAGTAAGCGTCCAAGTGCAAAATCCCCAAGCTCTCACCCAAAGCATCTAAACCTGCTTAGGACCGGCGCCGCTAGAACCTGAGATACACATCGACACCAAACAAGTGTTAGGCCAAAAATCCTAGTGAGTTGAACAATAATAAGCATGCATGGTCAGTTACAATTCTTATCAGCAGTTAATCATAGTTAAACAAATGTGGAGTCAATAGGGGAGACCCATAGCACCAATCAAGTCCACCCAAGAGTCGATATACCTTGATGCCCTTAACAAGGAACACCCGAAAGGCCCGACACACCCGAAGACTACCGCAAAGGAAATTCCCCGGATGGCGGAGGTCTAGGCACATACCATCACAGTGGCGCCCAAGACTACATCCTCCTAGTGTACTGACTTGGTTCGTCCAACATGACATTTATAGGAGGTCCTTTACGTATATTTCAACCCAACATATTTCAATACCAACTACGGGTGTAATATTACCACTTTATCCTCATGATGTCTAACAAAAGACCCAAATGAAAATCATGCCCATCATGCATATGAATATGTCACAAAAATGGTGTTCCAACTAGAATCATCATAATACCCATATATGCATACATTTGACATATCAAGGTACCCACATTATGTATGTATGAGAAATACCCCAAATAATGATACATATAACATAAATCATGGCATATCACCCATATTTACATTTCCAACTATTTTCATAAAGAAATCCCCAAAACACTTGAACATATAGATATAAAGTAACAAATAGGAGATTATGATGTGTATCTAGTTTTAACAAAGGTTTAGTAAACTCACAATCTAGGTTTTGAACCAAAACCTAGAAAATATAGAAACCCTAGAAGTTGCCCCAAGAAGACTTGATGTAGGAGAGGAGTAGCTTGATAAGGATCTTTAATAAATGCACTTGGTTGGGGTTTGAAGAACAAGAAATCACCCCAACAACCCAAAACCCTAGCAATAAATGTGTAGGTGTTTGAAACCCCCAAAAATCGCCCAAAAGAGAGTTCTCCCGTTTTTTGTAAAGTGCTAAGTGAGAAATGAGGCTGCCAAAGTGTTTTAAATTGACTAGACCCCGCGGGCGATAGTGCCCGACGATAGTGCCATGGGCACTATCGCATGTCACAATCGCGAAGGCTCCCCCCTCACGGTACAAACTCGGCGACAGTGCCCTCCGCGATAGTGCCATGGCACAATCGCGAGCAACCCCGAACCTTCGGTACACTTTCGGCGATAGTGCCCTCGCGATAGTGCCAAGGGCACAATCGCGTGGCACCCGAAACAGCCCGAAAATTCAACCAAAAATGATAACGAGCACAAGGTTTGTACGATTAGAGATGGTAAATCAATATAGGACATTTTAACATAATTCATGATCATAAAATGCACACAAAGACACATACTTACACATAAGCGAAATTGATGCATTAAGGGAGACAAAATACTTACCTTAAGAATTTACGGGTGTTACATTGTACGTCATCATCCCCCTCGTCCCAGTCAGCGGTAGGACGGACAGTAAAGAAAGAGCTTTCATCGACACTGTTAAGTCTAAATATTGTATCCAAGATTTAATAGGGAAGTAAAAGATGTAAAAGTCAACATAGTCTTTGTAATAGAATTGTCAAAGCATGTTTTGCATTCCTTAGTGGTTAAGTTTTGTATTAGTTAGTGGGTATAAATAGGTTTGCTTTGTAAAAGAATCGTTATGAAGGAGTAACGATCTAGAGTTGTATGCACGACATTGTAATTCAGACTTGTGGTTAATGGAATCAAGATCTACTTTCTCTCTCTAGATTCTCTCTCTAGTTCTTGAGTAATTGCTTGATTGTTTGGGATTTTATTGATTAACAATTGGTATCAGAGCTGAACCAAACTTTTCAGAAATGATTTGATCAGAGTTTGAATTGAAATCTGGAGTTTTTAGATCGAAAATTGAGATTTTCTGAAATTTTTTCAAGAACTCATGTTTTTCACTGTTCATATGAACTTTGTTGAAAAATCGGTTTTAGTGCAAGAAAATGGAATCATTGGATTCGAATTGTGTTTAGGATTGTTTCTTGTTTTGATTTCATCTCATAATTCGAACTTAATCGATGTCAATTTTTGATTTTTGAATTTTTCTTGAAGTGTTGAGTTCGAACATTGTTCTTGATTGATTTTGTGTGAATTGTTGGTTTTAATCGAAATTTGTTAGTAAATTTGTGTTTTGTTGTGTTTTTCGATGATTCTGATAAATTTTTGAGATCAAATTTGCAGATTTTGATCGATTTGAGAAAGAAAGAGCCAAGATCCACGGTTTGCGCAAGTTCATTCGATTTGCGCGAGTTCATCTTCGTGTTCATAGACATTTGCGCAATATTTTCCGGACTTTGAAAGTTTCATTTGCGTTACAAGGATATCACGCAAAGCATAGTTTGCGCATCCTGTAACTCACGCAAAGCTACTTTGCGTCTTGCTCTTATTACGCAAAGTCTCATTTGCGCATCCTTTGGCTCACGCAAAGTTCACTTTGCGCATCCTTCGGCTCACGCAAAGTTCACTTTGCGCATCCTTCGGTTCACGCAAAGCTACCTTGCGCCACACATGGATCACGAACACTTCACTTTGCGCTTTAAGGCTCTCACGCAAAGTCACATTTGCGCATCACTTGGCTCACGCAAACCTCATCTTGCGTTTCACTTGGCTTGCGCAAAGCTCTCTTTACGTCACTTGCTGCTCACGAGAAGCTTGGTTTGCGCAACACTCAGTTCACGCAAAACTAGACTTTGCGCTTCAAGTGTTAAAGTTTTAAATTTTGTGCTAGATTTCAATTTGATCTGATTTTTGATTTTCTGATATATAGTTTGGAACGATCATTCATATCAGGCTGATTACTCATTAATCATGGGATTTTTTATAGATCTTGAAGAGAAGATTAGAAAGCTAGAATTAGAGAAAATTAATCTAGGTCATGTTGTTGACTTCCATTCACAAAAATCAAGAGAGTATTTTGCAGAAATTATCAGACTGAAAGAAGAAATCAGTGCTTTAAAGAATATCAATGAAGATCTTCTGAAAAGATCTTCTGGGCAGAATGATGAGAAGATAAAGGGATTGGAATCTGAGAATGCAGAGCTTAGAAAGAATATATCTGATTTAGAACAAAAGCTTGCTGCAAATAAAGCTGATTTTGATATTGAAAAGAAAGGTTTTTCAACCAAGTTCTCATATTTCTCAAGGAAGTGTTATGAAGAGAAAAAGTCAGTGGATCTTAAATGCATAAAACTTTCTCAACAAATTTCTGATTTTGAGAAAGTACTTATTTTAGAAAGAGAGAAGTTTGCTCAAGAAAAGAAGGCCATTGAACAGAAGAATGTGGGATTATTTAAGGAATTATCAGGCCAGAGAAATAATTCAGAGAAAGGATTTGAAGAAGAACTTCACGCCATATTCAATACAATTACATCTTACGCTACTTTGCTCTCTCTCTCTCTACTTTCTCTCTCTAGAGATTCAGTGATCTTGGACTCACAATTGGTATCAGAGCTGAAATCAAAAAGCTGACTTCAAAGCTATCTGAACTATCTGCTACTGCGCTGAAAGAGCAGAAGACGAAGTCTGAGTTCTCGAAGAAGATTGACCAGCTTGTGAAAGAAAGAGACAATTTTGCTTCAAAGATCAAAGAGCTTGAGAAGTCTGCCTCAAGATCAACTCAGAAATCTGTCTCATCACAAAGGTCAACTAAATCTTTTGATCAGATTCATCGAACTAACATCTTCTATGATGGATATTTAGATGGTTCAGGTACATATTCAAGAGGAAAAAGCTTCAAGAAAGAGAAACTGGTGTGGCAGAAGAAACCAGTTAAAGATGAGATGTCAGATGAGCTGAAAAGAAAAACATCATGTGTACATATACACAAAGCAAAGAAGAACAAAGAGCATAAAGGTAAACCTGACCTTAAATACTCAAAAGACCAATTACTCAGGTTTTCAGGAAATAAATTTTATTGTTCTTACTGCTGTACACATGATCATATCCACAAGACCAGTGATCATTTCTGGTATGGTTCTTACTCTATAACCCCCACACGAACTGCAACTAACATTTCTGGACCCAAATACCAGTGGGTACCAAAGAAGAAAACTGATTCTTTGTTGCAGGCACCTCAAGTCAAGGGGGAGTAAGAGAACAAAGGCTTTTGAACAAATCAGTTCAAAACCCATACTTCAAAGTTGAAAGACTATGGCTCTTGAATAACACAGTTCAAGACCCACACCTCAATGTCAAGAATATGGCTTCTAAGTACACAGCTTAGGACCCATTCTTCAACGGAGTTTGACTTCTAAACACAACAGTTTAGGACTCGGACCTCAGCGATCAAAAGACCTTACTCCTGTTTTTGCATCCGATGGATATGATGGTCTACATCCCAAGAAAATTGATCTGATCTCTATCATGTACTTTTTCACTGATAGGTTTTTCTGATATGATGGTCTACAATTCAAAAGGGAGTGCCTGATCTCTATCCTGTTTTAACTGACATATTTCAGATGCCTAATTTATAGGGGGAGTAAAGGTGATGGCTTCTGATCAAATGACAGATCAGGTTCCGTTTTTCAATGATCAAAGAAGGATAATATGCTAATATCCAGGGGGAGCTCAAAAGACATAAATCTTTATATCATGTTTTGAGGGGGAGCTGAAAAGGTAAATATCTTCTGATCCTAGATCTCTGATTGTTTGAAAGAAGAACAACTTTCAAGCATGAAAAACAATTTCTTAAATGTTCAAACCACTTCTCTATTCTCATAAGATTTCATGAATTCAGAAGTGAGCTTTTAAATGTTTTTCAAATTTTGAGCTTAATGTTTAACTGACCGTGTGTTTCCAAAGATCAATACTTGTGTATTATCTTGTCCTTATACTGTCAAGTATTCACACACATTGGTTCAATATTTCATTTGATTTGTTATTACCATGTCTCATATCGAACATATTTTTTCGATGGTAATACCCCCGTTTGTAACTCATTATTGTTGAGCATCAATCATCTTTTTCTAATCTTGCGCTTTCATTGCAAAATTGTTTATATTTGTTCATATAAACAAATATCCAGTTATTTGATACCCTAACCATTTGATTTGATCTGATTGATACATTGTTAGATTCTCAAAATAATTCTCTTGATTTCATTTCATTCATTCAATATTTTTGTTTTGAGAAATCTTCAAAGTTCAATTGCTCAAATCTCATGAGCATACATTCTGACACTGTTATTACTTTGTGCCTAACTGTTCAGTTAAACTGTTGAGCAACGATTCTTCTTAGGAACTACATGGGATTCGTGTGTGAGCTTAAACAGAACTTCCATGGATTCACGTCAACCAGTGTTTCCTACCCAGGAAGTTATTCTTGAGTGATTGAGGGGTGAGGGGTCAAAATCAAAGAGTGGGGGAGATAACTCATCCGGTTGAGTTTTTCTCATTGCGTGGAGCGAAAAAATGGAAAAGAGAGTTTGGTTAGAAGTGAGCATAATGTTAAAAAGAAAGAGGGTGTGAGATCAGAGTTAAAAGAATATCAGAACTCTGCACCTACCACTTTCTGAGCCGGGCAACCACATCTACTGATTGGTTCACATTCTTTGGTGACCATCATTGAAAAAGGCAGTGAGCCCATGCCAACTCTTGCTATTAACCCCACCAACCACTCGTTTCTTTCTTAACAAAGAAATGTTTCATTTTCTTTGGGGACGCAACATATATGCTATCTAATCTTCACTCGGAAGATTTAGATATTGAAAAAGAAGGAAAGTTGCCCTACCTTCGCACCTCTTTCATGCACATTGAGTCCGTGTAATATCTGTTGTTGTCTCAACAGTTTACACAATTTGAGCCTTTATGAAACACAATCATTGTGCTAAATTCTTTCATACACAATCACGAGCACACAGAAAATTTGTTTTTCTGTCAGAACATTCATAGATAAACCTTGTGTTTTTCAATGATTGAATGGAAGACCTGGGG
This sequence comes from Arctium minus, assembly GCA_954870635.1. Taxonomy (NCBI): domain Eukaryota; kingdom Viridiplantae; phylum Streptophyta; class Magnoliopsida; order Asterales; family Asteraceae; genus Arctium; species Arctium minus. Next base: position 14,786,642 of record OX941080.1, read on the forward strand.
AGTCATCATCAAGTCAGCTCCTTAAATTGTACATTCGTTGTACACAGTGACTTTGTGTTACTGACAGGCATTCCTAACTGTTTCATTTGTTGATTCAGGGTTACCACGTTCATTATGTATGAATTTGAAAAGATTCGGATATATACATTTCATGAATTGACGACTCTCAGATCAAAGCGCGCCATCTGTCAAAGGGGAGATTGTTTTTTGATTACAAAAGGGGTGATCAAAGTCTGTGCTGAAATTGATGAAATTTTGATGATCATGTTGCTCTCAATCATCAAAAAGGGGGAGAATTTTGCAAAGATCAATTTTAAAGATTTGAAGAATGGTCAAAGTTCAACATGCTTCCACTATTTCAAAGTCAAAAGATTCTGAAGAAAGATTGTCAAAAGTTAAATCAAGATGATCTGTTAAAGTTTGTTTTTCTGAAGACAGCCCAGAGATCAAAGAGATGAAGATACAAAATCAAAGTTGTTTCAAAGTTTAATGTCAAAGTTTCAAAGATTTTTTCAAAAAGATTCAAGAATTCTGTTTCGCGTTTAAGGCTTTCAAAACCTCAATGTGTAAAAGACTTTTCCAGATTCTTCAAGAGCTGAAAGAGTAAAGATTGTGAAAGCTTCAAAGTTCAAAGATAAAGAGATATATGCCGAAGAATCAAGAGCTGAAGATCTGTATCAATTTTTTATTAAATCTTGAATACAAAGGGGGAGATTGTTAAGTCTAAATATTGTATCCAAGATTTAATAGGGAAGTAAAAGATGTATAAGTCAACATAGTCTTTGTAATAGAATTGTCAAAGCATGTTTTGCATTCCTTAGTGGTTAAGTTTTGTATTAGTTAGTGGGTATAAATAGGTTTGCTTTGTAAGAGAATCGTTATGAAGGAGTAACGATCTAGAGTTGTATGCACGACATTGTAATTCAGACTTGTGGTTAATGGAATCAAGATCTACTTTCTCTCTCTAGATTCTCTCTCTAGTTCTTGAGTAATTGCTTGATTGTTTGAGATTTTATTGATTAACAGACACTAAACTCGAGGAACCTCGCAACTTTGGCAGATGAATCGACAGAGAGTGCGACTACCATGAAATCGATCACTAACAAGGAAATAACAAAATAATGTTAGTAAAAATTCTCGATGAATAAACTAACGACAAAAAGACTTTACATCTTACCTTCGGTATTCCACCCCGTGGTGAGCCATTGGACGTCGTCGCCAAGCGACGCCAAGCGACCAAAGACATATCTCATCTTCCACTTGCGGTCGTTGACCGTGGTCGCCTGAACCAAGGTACGAATCCCTCTATATTTCGAAAAGAGACTGTATCGGTGGTTCGCCTCCGCCTTGACTGTATAAGCCAAAAGGAGATCATAAATGATAAATGGGGACTCCCATTTATCCGTCAATCGTTCAATTACGTGAACGATCCTCCAAAATTAGGGCATCATCTGTCCCCGCGACAAGTCAAAGATCGTAAGGAACGATCTCGACAGAGGAGAATAAGGCCATGTAAACCCTATATTGAACGGATACTCGTATATCACGATGTATCCGTCCGGGAATTGCTCTGGACGGAGCAACACCAGAGGACTAAGAGTTACGTCCGCTAGGATCCCGGCCACTAGCCTGAGAGACTTAACGTCTTCCTCTTCACTGAGGGTGCTAATGGGGTCCAATGACATTGCAAAATCAGGGTCATGAATGGTCGCTACGTAAAAGCCGAAAGCATCCCAGTTCTTCCTAGGATTTCGGGCCTGAGTCTTAAAACGCATAAACTAAGATTAGAAGATTGTACCTTAGAAGGGGCACTATACCTCAATCGTCAATGGCAAGGATTCCGTTTTCTATCTTTGGCAGGTTTGGCAAGGATTTGCCAGAAAAATCTCTCTATAAGAAAACTTGATTGCTTAGAAAGGAAAGGACTCGACCAAGGTCGATATTTATACTTGATTCTATGTCAGGTCGAGTCGACAGATGGACGACACCTGTCCCTATGCCTGACACCACGTTAAGGGGTTGCACGCTTTCCCTCAAAATCACTTCAGTTTTCGAGGAACCAATTCAATTACAAATTTTCGACATGTGTCCAGTCTGGTTACAAAATCCGAAAAGTCGACTTGTCGCCCAATTTTCGAATTTTGGGGGCAAACTCTTTGGGTAAAATTTCACAAGTCACGACCGACACAAGAAAACCAAAACGTCTCCAATCTAAGGACCATTCTTGTATTAAGATAAGGTTCTGACGATCATACACATCGAAAGTCACTGTCGTCCCTGATGACGACCGTCGAGAGTTTCTCACGTCCACGACCATAAGGAACTCTTTGATAGATTTATATATCACGATCTAAGTAACGTAACTAATGATTATTGATCATTTATTATATGCAACCGTTTTTCCTCTGTGAGTCTTTTATTGCATTATCGAGACCGTTGGACATTTAATGCTCATTTATGGCGACCAAAACTATATATACAAGCCCGAAAAAAGTTAGGCTCAAAGTAACCCGATAACCCAATAAACGGTTTAACGACTTCACTAAAATTATTTATATTTCCCTTTAATATGTACAAGTTAACAAAAACAACTTGGCAATAACGAGAAAATGAACTCATAAGAGGATATTATTGGAAGTTTATATATAATACCTAAATATTTGATGAACTCGTATATTCTTTTGAATGATGAACGTATTTCAAAGAAAATTTTCTTTATTTTTATGTTTTCAATATTGTTTTACTTTGTTTAAACACAATACGACCAACCCGAACATGTTAGGTTGCATTTTTGTTTGGTTTGAGTTGGATTAAAAATTCTCAACATGGTTTTGTTGAAATGCCTTTGAACCTATCAACCCAATAGGTCACCAAAACCCAAGCTGGTATGGTTGGTTCCAGATTTATACGACTGTGCATGTTCTGAACGGAGGGACACCACCTTTCCTTAGATTTTCGTGCAGAAACACCGACCATGGCGATTTCCGGCGACACAGACGCCGTCGTATCGTACAATCTCGACTACCGGTCCAAGAAAGATGATGCATGGTACACATCGGCGGTAGTTCTGGAAGACGGAAAGCAGCTTCGCGTGAAGTTCAGGGACTTTATGGATAGCTACTACGACGAGATTTTCTCCATCGCTGATTTCTCGACTAAGGGGCTGTTTACTAACTGCTGACCGGGCTGACTCGATCAGCAGTCAGTACATTTACCAAATCTTGAATCTGACCGAGATCTGACCGAGCTCTTACCGAGCCAGATCAAAAATATTGCTTACCCGGGTCAGTTTTGAAATTTCCAACGCTCTCCCTTCACGACGACTAGGGTTTCTCTCCTCCGCCTTCTCCCTTGCGCTCCTCCGCCTTCTCCCTCGTCGCTCTCAGCCCCTCTTCACGACGCTCCCACCGCGTTCAGCCCCTCCAACGCTCTCAGCCCCGCCAACGACCACAGGTGGTGCATAGCAGTTGCAGGTGGCAAGGAAAACTCAAATGAACACCAGAAAATGGACTTGTTTTGGGATTCTTTTGTTGTTGATTATCATCGCCATCATCGTTCTTTCTATTAGGCCATGGAAGTAGTTGTCTCCTGTGCTTCAATATGTTGTACGTCATGCCTCTGGACTTGTACCTTTGGTTGGATGGGATTCTGTTTGACCAATGTGGCAAGTAATTTGTTTTTACTGTTTGTTGTATTAAGCATATAACTATAAAAAAAAGGTTAAAATGGTCATTTTGTTGTCGGTAAGTGCTTACTACAAAACACTTGGTAAACACTTGCTTACAACAAAACACTTGGTAAACACACTTGTCCGGACGGCACTTACCAGCCCCTTACCCGGGTATAACTTACCCGGGTAAGCACTTTTACCCGACATCTTACGGGTAAGAGTTGGTAATCAGCCCCTAAGTCTGACCTACAAGAATTTATTCGTAGATTTCGTCGTGTGTCCGTGCCGATAGAGGACAATGAGTGCTCCAGAGTGGTAGCAGACATGGTGGTCTGTGCTACTTATAAAGGCGATGGATCAGTTCGATTCTTTGATGCCATTGTTGACGCTGTATGTATATATCTTAAATTTAGGGCAAAATACACTTCCATTTCACAAAATTTCCCATTGTCTTCTCCAAAAAATAGACACTCGCATGGTATATCCTCTAATCATATCGATTGCTTCATTCTCCAATTTTAATCTTATCGATTACTTCATTATTCTCCAATTTTAATCGAATTGTGACATAAACCGTGCTGTTATTTTTGTCAATTGTTCATCTGTAGTTCTTTTCTCCCAATTGAGGTTAGTCAATTTGATTAAGATTGGAGTAAAATGGTGAAATTGTCATGGTTGTAAAAGGATAAGCATGCTATTGTTAAACCTTTTGTTGGAGTACCTAACTGCAAAAAGTGTGAAAGTAAAGCGAAAGTATCTATCTTGTCTAGATTTAAGTGTTTTTTTAATTGTAAACCTGATTAACATTATAGTGTGGCAGATTATGAATGATGATTTCAGTTTAACCGAATAAAACTTAAAGCGCAGAGCCCTATGCTCACCTCATCACCATGCCAAATTATGAAGAAAATAGAACAATGAAATATGCTACTTGCTTTGAGAATCTTGTAGAAAGTGGTGTGGCAAAACATTTCATACGCTTCATTTCAAAAGAACAGGTAGTCCTTTTCCTTGTATTGGTTATATGGAGCTACCCAAATTTGGAGGAGGATCTAGGTGTACCTCTTATAAGGAATGGAGATATTTGAATTTCCTTTCGCTAATGAATATCTTGACTGAGATGGAACTGCTTATATGATGTATAATGAATAACAGATATAAGCAGATAGTATTGTAGAACAAGAATACAGGATTCTTGAGCGGGTATTCTACTTAAAGATGCATTTGGATCTTTGATCGTAAATTTGATTAGAGGGCCATGAGGAAGGCACATTAGCATGCTTGAAATACCTTCACTTCTACTGCCACGTGTTCCATAGGATGGAAGAAGATTGTGGTTTCTCCTACTGTTATAGCCTAATACGATCTCTGCACCGATGGAGCCTTCTTGGTCTTGCTTCAGTCCATATCTAGAAGAATAAGATTTTAGAATTTAATAGTTCAAAAGTCTTGAATATAAGAGGGTATTGTTTTAATCTTGATCACATTAACTATGAGAACATTTAAGTTGTAATGTTAAACTTCATCACTCACCGGTCATCACAACTTCTGTGTTCATATTAGTAAATGAATGGATGTGTAAATGTGTATTATTAATTTTACTATATGTTATTATGCAATCATGTCTTTCCACTTATGTACATAATCTTCTGTTCCGTATTGGATAGGTGCATTACAAAGAGCATACGCCTGAGAAGTGTCTATGCACCTATTTACTGGTCTGGCAGCATGGTCCTGAAGAGGGCAATATAACAGCAACAAGTATTGAGGATATATGCCTTATTATACCTGGTGCTGTTGATCCCCAAGTGACTGGCTTTGCAAAACTTGTGAAGGAAAAACTTGGTTTAGTTTACAAGAGACCATTTCTGTCTAGAAAAACAAGTCCAAACGAAACTCTCGACGAGTTACAGGTTTTCCAATGCATGGCATTTTATCTACAGATTTTGTTTTTTTTTTCTAGTTTGTCATTTATGATAGTTATCAAATGGTTGGTTCCTTGATTTTGTAGGATCTCGAGAGTGCTGGATACAGTTCTTATGGTGGACCATCTGAAGGTTTTGTGCTTTGTAAACTTTATTTCTTAGATCCTAGTGATTGTAAAACTTATTTTGATTTGTTTGGCAATGATAGGGAGGGGAAGATTCTACCCTCAACTAAGTGATCATGACAGAGATCTGGGAGGTGTCAAAGAAACTGGCTGTCATCATTACATAATATTGGAGAATTTGGAGAAAGATCTATCTCCAATATCAATGATGGAGTTCATGCACGTGCAAACTGCAATTACACCACAGGCATATCTTTTTCCAAGGTTGTCAGCAAAAACATATGCAAGAGGAGCAGTTGTGGTGGATAGCAGACCAAAGGTTAAGAGGATATATGAATTTTAAGCAATCCAAATCACTTTATTGTATCTTCCTCTGGAAGGTAAGTAAGCATTATTGTTGTATTCGGTAGCTTATGAGTCAAATTCTTCAACCGGAGATTGTCTTCTTGAAAACTGGCATAAACTGTGTTGAAAATTCCCAAAGCAAGTAATGATGATTTTTTAGGATCCCATAATATCAGAAGGATTGCTATCTTTCCCTATTATATGTTGTATCTCCTTGTATATAAAGGGTGTAATACCTTTATGTTGAATATACATAAAATAAGAAACCTCTTTCTCCTAAAAATATGCAAGCATGAAAGTTCTTTGGTTGCTAGCAAAGTGTCACCCACAAGTCCAATTTCCCCAAAACCAAGTGTCCAAGTTTCTCCTAGGTCTGTTTTTAATTCTAGTATTAATGATGTGATGATTTAGCACTATTGATTGGGTCATCCCAGTTTTCAGTATCTCGAAAAGTTGTTTCCAAGTTTATTCATTAATAGAAGTCCAAACCTCTTTAATTGTGAAATATGTCAACTTGCCAAACACACTCGTGCTTCTTATCCAAATATGGCTTACACTCTACCGGGACACATCACACGACACTACATGATTTTGAATCGAGCCCGATGACTGTTGAACCTAGCACATGAAGAGAAAATGAGTCAAAGGATGGTGACAAGTCAAGAAATGAGGATCTTGAAATACCCATTGCCTTACGAAAAGGTACTCCAACTTGCACTCAACACCCAATTAAAGATTTTATTTCGTATGGAAATCCTTCGCAGGCGTATCAACTTTTTGTCTCGAAGTTAGACAATGTTCATGTGCCAAACAATATTCAAGAGGCCCTAAGTCATTCGGGATGGAGACAAGCAGTTCAGGAGGAGATCATGGCCTTAGAAAAGAACAATACTTGGGTGACTGAGGATCTTCCACCATGAAAGAACAAGAGACTTTTGCTCCGGTGGCTAAGCTTAATACCATCCGCATACTCCTATCACTTGCAACAAATTTGGATTGGCCCATGCACCAACTCGACATAAAGAACGCATTCCTCAATGGAACTCTAGAAGAGGAAGTGTACATGGAGATCCCCTCGGGTCTACATATAGATCATGGAAGGCGGAAGGTGTGCAAGTTGTTAAAGTCACTGTATGGACTCAAACAGTCTCCAAGAGCGTGGTTTGGTAGATTTTCTCAATCCGTAAAAGAAAAAGGTTTTGTTCAATGCTAAGCCGATCACACACTTTTTGTGAAACGGTCAACTGAAAATAATGTAGATATTCTGATTGTCTATGTTGATGATATCATCCTAACTGGGGATTATGAAGAAGAATTGCTACGAGTAAAAGAAGGCCCAACCAAAGAATTCAAGGTAAAAGAGATCGGTCCGTTACGGTACTTTCTCGGTATGGAGGTGGCAAGATCGAAAAGGGGGATATTTGTTTCTCAACGCAAGTATACCATGTATCTACTTAAAGAGGCTGTCATGCTCGGTTGCAAACCTGCTAGTACTCCTATGGAACCAAATAAAAAGTTGGGACACGAAGAAGCGGGAATTCGGTTGACAAAGGTAGGTATCAACGCCTCGTTGGAAAACTTATTTATCTTGCTCACACTAGATCTGATATAGGTTTTGCAGTGAGCAGGGTCAGCCAATTCATGAACAATCCTATGGAAGAGCATATGAATGCAGTATATCGAATTCTAAGATACTTAAAGATGACTTCGGGAAAAAGGTTATTGTTCAAAAAGGGTGAAAGTCAAGATATCACCTTATATTAGGATGCAGATTGGGCAGGAAACAAAATGGACAACAGGTCAACCAAGGGTATTGCTCTTTTGTATGGGGTAATCTTGTAACTTGGCGGAGCAAGAAGCAATCTGTTGTGTCTAGAAGCAGTGCTGAATCTGAATTGAGAGCTCTATCAGCAACCATATGTGAAGGAATATGGATCAGAAGAGTTTTAACCGAGTTAGGAATGGAATTTGAGAAGACTGTCAAACTAAAGTGTGACAACAAAGCTGCAATTAACATTGCAAAAGATCCGGTTCATCATGACCGGACCAAGCATGTGGAGATTGATCGCCATTTCGTTGTTGAGAAGATTGAGAACTCAGAAATTAAGATCACCTTCACTCCATCACAAGATCAATTAGCTGATGTCCTAACCAAGTCTTTGCAAGCAAGAAGCTTTGAGGAATTAGTTAGCAAGTTGAGCGTGTACAACATATACAACCCAACTTGAGGGGGAGTGTTGAAAATTCCTAAAGCAAGTAATGATTCTAGAAGATTTTTTAGGATCCCGGATTGCTATCTTTCCCTTTTATATGTTGTATCTCCTTGTATATAAAGGGTGTATACCTTTATGTTGAATATGCAGAAAATAAGAAACCTCTTTCTCCAAAACTTCAAACTGTTTTCTTGAACCTTCGATATCTTTAAGCTTACAGTACATTCTTGGTGCAATATTGGCCTTCATGTATTGGTCCGACTCTTTTAGATATTTTGCTGGTCGTAACGGTGGTGTCATAAATGGATGCCCTTTGCCTTGGCTCCTGCCTTTAGTTTCTGAATAGGTTTATATCATTGGCATGCTGGGTATAGTCTTTTGTGATATTGATGTGGATGTTCATATCAGGCCTCACACCGAGTAGAAAGAGCTTTGTTCCATGGAAGAAATAAATCTAATAAGAACTTAGGAAATCTCAAAAGATTTTCGTTTATTAACATTCCCGAGTAATATAAGATTTTATTTCTTAAAACAGTGGTAGACCTCATCCAAGTGTGTTCATTCTATAAGACGGCCGGGTTGAATGTGTAGTCTTATCTGTTTCTTATTTGAGTTGCAACCATCTCAGAAGCATTAGGTATATGTTAATTTGTAAGTAAGTATCATTCTTTCCACTGCAATTATGTTAGTTTCAATGTTATCATGTTGAGCCACATTAGATGGTAGAAAGTGGTTTAAATGGCCCACGTGTAAATGATGGTTCCAGTTTCTAGTAGAAGTTATGGAGATGCACGATATATTACCATTATCAACTGCAAAAATAACATGGATCTAAATTGCAACTTAATACTTATGTTTAATTTGTTTTTCCTGTATGTTAAATTGCAAATATCGTGGTGCTGTAGGCTTAATAGTTACTAGCAGTTTATTCAAGCCATTTTTATTTCCTGTAGGCCATGCGTAATAGCTGAAGCGGTGCTTAGGACTGGAACTTTTGACACAAACCTGCAGAGCTGTCAGCCATTGTCTGAGGTAAAGATTTCTATTTGCCTTCTGCTGTTATAATTATAAGGAGGCGTTTGGTTCATAGAAATGTTTTTGGAAGGAATGGAATCCATCAAAGGAATTGGAATGGAAGTTAATTAGGTTTGACCACGCGTTTGGTTGGTAAAAATTGGAATGGATAATGTCAAATGAATTGGAATCTGTCTCTTTGGTTCACCAATGCCTATAGTCCAAAAAAGGAATTTGTATTTCTGTGATAAGTCCGTCCCATTTCCTCGAAGACTTCTTCTGTCTTCATCACAGTTTTTCCCAACCATATAAACCGTATTTTGTCATTTTATTTCTTTCAAACACAACATTTCCCGTCTTTCCTGTTTATTCTTTATTTATTTTTGACCCCTGGCACTCCCAATCCCAGAACAAAAATACAGGGAGCGGGTTAATGGTCGTGCAAATAGGAACAGGAGAATATAAGAGAGCTAAACAACGAAAAGATCTATATATGGAATTCCGCAAGCATCTAAATGGACTTCTGCAGAGGTTAGATACGGAGGAGAAGAAGTGTCTTCCGTCCGGTGCAAATTTGTTTCTGCAATGTATAGATATGCAATTTCTAATGCAGGTAAATAAGAAAGCTAACTTTTTTTTTTCTGAGTTATATCCATGGTTCTAAATAACTTGTTATTGTGCGTTATGGCGTCAAGGTTTGGGTTCACTGCCACGTTAACCCTTGTGGCTCCACTCTAAGGCTTGGCTTGCATTGTAACGCGTTATGGCACATTATTTTACAAGGAAACTCAAACACTAAAACTAAAAAGTTTTGCATTGTATCGAGTCGTAAAACTTAAATAAGCATAAAAAAGGAAACTCAAAAACTAAAACCTTAAATAGGTAAATAATCACTCCCATTCCCATACATGAAAAGTCGAACGCAAATTCTCTGAAAATTTAAGAAAGTAGTGAGTAGAGATTCAAAAGATTTAATCCCGATTTTGCACTCTTGATATCATTTTTTATAGGCTCTACATATTTTGTATCAGTGGTTCTTCTTTCTTTTTTAGTTTTTATTACTTTATATAAATTTAGTTTGTTCTACGGTATTATTCAAAACACTCACACATACAAATTTGGGGTGTGTGTTTGTATATATATATATATGCCGCCTTAGGGCACGTCTTGAAAAACGCCGTGGCCTCGCTATAACTCATAAGGCTTGAGGCTTGACCTCGCCGCCATGCCACGCCTCACATCATTTAGAACCTTGGTATATCATATCATAAGTTTTTTATGAGGTATATCATAATAGAAGTTTGAGGTTTTGATGCAGCTTATAACAATACAACTTTGAATGCATTTTTTTGCTGTATCCTAGATAAAAAGTTGAAAATGGAAGATAATATTAATTATTTGTTGCAGGTGTTTTTTAGAGGTGCAGAAGCTGTGTTGTATTTTTTTGAGATAGATAGCAATAAGCAAAACTTCCAGTTTAAATGGGGTGTAACTGTGCCTTAATGAAAATGTTTGCTTATATTGGCTTCATTTTCTTAAGAAACCCATAACCACTTTAGTTTTGGCGTTTCCAGCCTTCTTAAGCAATGTGTGAGCTGTTTTTGTGGTCGATGCGTGTCTTCTTTGTTTTAACATACTAGTACTAGTGTTAAAAGAGACTCAAGTTACCACCAAAGGGCCTTTGGCCTAGCGGTATCGGAGCCTCTGGCCTGCTAGGAGGTCCAGGGGTTCAAACCTCATCAGAGGTGAGGAGGGTGTGTGAGTTTATTTGTTGCATTTGCCGTATATAAATATTATATACTTAAAAAAAAAGAGACTCAAATTTGATTTATGTATGTGTTTTTTTGGTCTTTGGGGGGGGGGGGTAGTTTTTGTGAACGAGCCACACCCATCCTCTAAATGTGAAGAGAGCATTTTTTGCATGACCTATGTCAAGAATATGGCCCAACGGTTCCTGGGATACTAGTTGATCTATAAAGGTGAGGAAGTGAGAGTGCGTGCCAGTTTTGCTGTATATAAAATTTTATATATATACTTAAAAAAATATTTGTTAGGTTAATATGAATTATGAAGAGAGTGTTTTGCATGATTTTTTTTTTGGTCAAAAAGGGATCGTTTGGTTTGCAAAATGCTTTTGGATTGAAATTGAATATTTTTTGAGTTGTGTTTGGTTGGTAGAGAATGAAATCAATTTCAATTCCATTCCTTTGAACTTCTTAGTGATAGTTGTACCCTATTCTAACCTCATTCTCATTACGGAAACGTAAAACAGAATGAGGGACTGTGTGGATGTGTGATTTGAAAGTGATTTTATGATATTGGATAATCAGTAATCGATTGTAATGAAAATATATTTTATGAGATAAAAGTTTTAATCTGCTTCTTCTATGTGGCGTTTGATATATCACTGTTGGTGTCGAGCGTTTGACAAATCTAATTAATCAAGGAAGTAATACATAAAGTAAATGTATATAAGTAATTTTACTATACTTGATTTGACAATTAATTTTGTTGTAGTTCGTATTACATGATTATTCGATTCATGATTGAATAATCATAAACAAAAATAAGTTCACTGATCATTAGAAAGTGATTATTGTGATTTAAAGTCATAATAATCATTTTCAAATGAACCCCCACATAGGGGTCATTTACCCAAACGCTTACATACTTACCTTGCCGAGTAAGATTCTAGTCCATCAAAACGGCATCATATGCAGCAATTTATCCGGCCAGCGCTATTTGGGTAAAAATCGTCACTCTCACTTACCGGATTAGAGGGGGTTATTTTTCAGCTCGGGTAGACGGTACACATGGGTCATCAAGTATATTGAGTTGTTGGCTTGAAACCTTACATTTTCGCTTCTCATGACCACCATTTGTGCATTGTTTCATAGCTTGACCGTGTGTCTACATTTGTCGTCTAGTCGTCTAGATCACAAAACCAAGCCTTGTCCTTACTCATGTGGTTACTGCATCGATAGTCTATGAACCATACTTTTTTTGGTTTATTGGCGGGGACCTCAGGCCCCGTGGCCCACTTTTGTGGACCCTACAGTCCCTACCTCTATAAGCCTGCACCGGAAAAGACATCCTGTCTTCCCCCGGATTCGAACCCGGGAACCCCAGGTAGAAGCGTTTACGGAAGAGAGGTGGCCACTAGGCCAAAGACCTAGACTTGATTTCAAGTTGCATTGTTTTCTTCTATGTGAGCCATTAGTACCATCTTATCACCATCATCCATCTATGCATAGTTTGCTGTTTTACCTAGATATGGACATCATTCTTATAATGTCCAAGTCTGTGATACCTGTAACATTTGACTAGAGATATTTTGAGTGGTTCCCTTCCTTACGTTCTCCCTCTTCCTCTGAAACTTCCTTGATAGTCTCCTCTAACTCTTCCTCTCATTGACGGGTTCTCCTATCTTTTGAAATCTTCAGGACTTGTTCTTCTTTTTGTTAGCCAAGCATTATCTATTCTTGTACAACTAGGCTACTGTGAAGTTCATCGACAATCATATGACTTCTAGATAATAGATTTCTCAATGGAGCGCAACATGTAGTTGAATTCTGGTGTGAGGGATCTAAGAATCTTTGAGAAACACAATTTGTTGTCCGTGTCACTGTTTTTTTCCGGATAAAGTTTACCTTCATCTTATTGACAATGGTGAGGGCCCTCAACAATCTTTGAAATAAAAGGAGTATTGCATGATGTACGCCAAGAAGAACGAACAGTCTGACTGCTTCAACTTGTTGACACTACTGGCAACAGTTGCATGTGTTGGATGATGTAACATGGAGTTATGCCCATGTTGGGAATCAATACAAAGGAATACGAGAAAAAAAGAAAGGATCTACAAAATTTTTACTTGGTTTAAACCAAAATCTCGATGAAGCTGTAAGCTGCTACCCAAAGGCAGCCCTCGGGTGCATATTGAGAAGAAACCAAAAGGAAAATATGCTATGGTCATTAGACACTCAACCAAAAACTGAAGGCTCTACATTAGTAGCCAAGAGGCAGCCCTTGGGTGCATATTGAGGGAAACAAGGCAATTATTTCGCACAACATCAACCAAACAATGGTCAAAGGTCAGGCAACCTTCCTTCTTGTGACCACTACAAGATTCCAGGTCATACAAGGGAGATATGGTGGAAGACTACATGGGAAACCTCCAACTCATGTGGCAAAAGCTGAGAATAACGCATTTAATCAGAAGCAAATTGAAGCATTGCAAAGGATGTTACAAGATACAATCCAATCAGCCTTAGAGGGAATAGCATTGTTGTTGTGGTCAAAGTGATCACATGCCTACTGCGTTAAATGCGAAGTTAAATACCTGGAGTGTCGACTCTGGGCCACTGATCATATGACTAGAAACATCAATGTCTTTAATGAACTCAACCTAACATGAGCATAGCCACAGTTTGACGAGCTGACAGGATGCTGTCAGATGTGAGCGGTATAGGTCCAGTTATTATTTCAATTGACATTACCCTTAACTCAGTTCTATATGTTCCTAACCTTAACTATAACCTTGTTTCTGTCATCAAACTTATGAACAATCTTAATTGCATCACTAAATTTTCTTCTACTTTGTGTGAATTTAAGGACCCGAACTCGGGGAGGACGATTGGCAATGCTAAAGTGTGTGAAAATCTTTTCTTCCTGAAGATCAGATCCATAGTAAAATCACCAATAAACTCCATTAGTGCAATATTCAAATCCAGTCAAACCAAAGAGAAGTCTTTGTTTTGGCAGCTTAGATTAGGCCATCCAAATTTCATGTACTTGAAACAATGTTCCATATCAATATGGAATATGTTAGTCGTCAAAGCACACTCACAATTCCTACCCTACTCAACCATACAAAGCATCTCATTCTTTCCGCCTACTTCACAATTATGTGTGGGGACCTTCCATAATAGAACATACTTCAGGATCCAAATGGTTCATCACCTTCACGCTCGTTTCACTTGGGTCTTCCTTATGAAAGAAAAGTCCAAAGTGCGACATATATTCCAAAATTTTCACAAAATCATTGAAACTCAATTTCGCACTAAAATCCAAGTCTCAAAAACTAACAATGGAGCCAAATTTTTTGAGTCAATCCTAGGATCCTATCTCTATGACAATAGAATTATCCACATATGTTCCATGTTTTGGTACCCCATAGCAAAACGAGGTTGGCGAAATGAAGAACAAACATATTTCGAGGCTGCACACTCCCTTCTTTTCACAACCAATGTCCCATCTGTAATTTTGGGGAGATGGCATTTTATCGCCCACTTATCTCATCAATCATATGCCATCTAGGGTCTTTAAGTTCCAAAAACCTCAATAAACTCTCATGATCACATACCCTCATATTAGGTTTCTATCCAGTGTCCCTATCAAAGTCTTTGGATGCACCGCCTTCATACAATTCCATCACAGAATCATAACAAATTTGACCCCATGTCTCTCAAGTGTATCTTTCTAGGTTACTCTAGCAACCGGAGTGGATACAAATGCTACTCTCGTGTCACTAAAAAGGTCTTCTATGCCATGGAGGTTACATTCTTTGAAGACCAACCTTTTTACCCCATATTAGATATTCTGGAGGGAGAACCTTTCACATGAATACCATATTTGGGGTCGAAAAAAAGTATCAAACCCAACAAACCTAACCAAGTCTATTTTGAACTCAATCACACCTCGCATTAGTCTGGTGGCCATTGCCCTCCTATAGATTCCGTTGAACTTGATCACAATCCATATTGGTTCACCGTCCATTGCCCTCCTAGAGCTTCCTTTGAACCGAATCACACCCCACGTCATTCCGCTGCCATTTTCTACCAAACACTCAACATGCTACTGTCCAAAAACAAAATCCCAACCAATAAACTTTGAAAGAGACGTTGGTGTATTCTAGACGACAAAGGTCAGAGTTGAAGAGGAGGCGAACACGTGTACCACTACAATGAGGGCAATCCGAGTCGAGTCAAACCAGGAGTCACATAAAGGTATGGGTTCTAATCCACGTGAATGTAGCCCTTCATAAATTGATAAGGTTGCTGAAGTTGAGTATCTGGAGTGGATGTTCCTAAAGCACCGAGGAAAAGAAAACTATATTGCACATCACACCCAATCATAAACTTTATGACACACAAAGGGTTATCTTCCGGTCATAGGGCCTTTGCATGTTCCCTAGACTCTATACAAAGTGTGTACACGAGGCTCTTCAACATCCTGAATGGAAGGCAACCTCAAGAAAAAAAGAACGCTTGGGAATATTCGAGTCTACCGGTTAAAGCAAACTTGGCTGTAAGCGGGTTTTTTTAAAGTAAAATACAGATATGATGAAACCATTAATAGGTTCAAAGCTAGGCTGGTAGCAAAAGGGTTCACACAATCATATGGAGTTGACTATGAGGAAACTTTTGCACCTGTTGCAAAGTTGAACTCTATAAGAGTATTACTCTCACTTGCAGCAAACTTAGATTGGCCACTGCATCAACTCGATATATAGAATGCCTTCCTTAGTGGGGAATTAGAGGAAGATGTTTACATGGATATGCCACCATGAAACGATACAAGAGAATCCTTTGGAAAAGTGTAGGCTAAAGAAGTTACTCTACGGATCCAAACAGTCATCAAGAGCATGGTTCCAAAGACCAAAAACAAGTTGTTATAGACCGAATAAGCGATGAGGCTGAGTTCAAAGCAATGTGTCATGGAATTTGTGAAGGCCGAAGGGATATGAAAAAGACTACTGACAGAGCTGAAAGTAACAACTGATGGTCCAAAAACTCTACTCGGCGACAGTAAAACTGCTATTGATATTGCAATTTGCAAGGAACCCGATACACCCTAAGCGAACTAAACATGTAGAACTCGACCGAAACTTCATAAAAGAGAAGCTAGAAGGAGGAGAAGTTCAGCCGGAATACGTGCCATCAAACACGACGGGGGTTTGAAGAACTAAGGTCCAAGTTGGGTATGATCAATATTCATAGCCCAGCTCAAGGGGAAGTGTGGAAATCCAGGATAACTACTGATCTACCAAAGAGATCTCGCTGCTAGAATGTTCGTCTTTTCTAGATTAAAGGTCAGTTAGTTATGCTCAATGGCTATACGTGATGGGATTCCTTGTTATCATTTTCTATGCAATTAATAATGGAGAAACCACTTTTCTCTAGTTATAAATTCTATATCCTTCCCTAAAGCTTGCAGTTGTGCCCTCTTCACTTTGGTCGTTCCTCGACACTTTTGCTTCACTGAGTTCCAGATCGCCTTCTATGAGCTTTTGTCAAGAATTGTCTCTAGGATTTCTCTGCCTATAGCCTGAAAGAGGAAGTTCCTTACCTTGATATCTTTAAGTTTTGCTTCATCTGCAGTTTGTTTTTGTGTCTCACCTGCAGCAGCTTGGTCCAAGAAGGAAAGACCTGGACTAGTTCAAATACAACCCATGTTCCTGAACTCAAGGAACTTTATTCTAACAGAACTAACTCAGGAAGTTGACCAACGAGTCTGGTCAAATAAACCAATAACACCAACACAAATACCTTTACTTCCACTGCCAAGTGCTCCACAGGATCAGGGGCGGATACATGTTGTTGGGGTGTTTTTTTTTCTTTTCTAAATCGAAGGTTTAGTGGTTTGTTCCTCTAGCCATCGGGTCCATTATGAATTAGTCGAATTTTGTATTAATGTGTAATGGGTTCACTTGATTTAACCAAAATAGTAAATAATAACTGAAAACCAAACCAAATAAGTTACCTTTATTTGGTTAACCGAACTATTTTAAGCCGAAAACTGAATAACCCGAAACCGTTTTGGTTCCAAAAGTTTATTTGGTTTCCGAATTTTTGACACCCCTAAATGTAAATCATAGAAGTTTCTAGATCTGCCACTGCACAAGATGGTTGTTTCAGTCTATATCTAGAAGAATAAGATTGCAGAATTCAATAGTCTAAAAGTTTTGAATATAAGAGGGGTTTTCTTTTCTTTTTTATCTTGGTTACATTAACTAGGAGAACATCCAAGTTGTAACGTTTAACTTCTGCTTAAGCTATCTCTCACTGGTCACCTTAGTTTTCGTGTTCATACTAGTAAATGGATGGATGTGTAAATGTATTACTAATTTTAATTTATGCAAGCATATGTCCTTCCACCTATATACATAATTGTGTGGATAGTTGCATTACAAAAAGCATACGCCTGAGAAGTGTCTATGCACCTACTTTCTGGTCTGGCAGCATGGTCCTGAAGAGGGCTTTATAACTGCAACATGTATTGACAACACATGCCTTATCATGCCTGATGCTGTTGCTACATCAGTGACTGACTTTCCAAAGCTTGTGATGGAAAAACTTAGGTGGATTTCCATGCGCCCATTTGTGTCTGATCTCGGCGACTTACAGGCAAGTTTTTTATTGCATGGCATTTTGCCTTAAGTTTTCCGAGTTTGGGATTTATAATGGTTATCTATAAATGGTTGGCTCCTTGATTTGTAGGAGTTGGACAGTGCTGGACACAGTTGGATTCTCTGAAGGTTTTCTCCCAAATTGAGGTAAGTTAATTTGATTAACGTTAGAAGAAGAATAATGAAATTGACATTGTAATAGGACAATCTTGTCCATGTTAAACCTTTTGAAGGACCTAATCGGAGAAAGTGTGAAATTATCTGTCTTGTCTAAGTTTAATAATACAATTTTTATAGTTCAATGGAAAAACCATTATTATTTATAAATGATAAAGTGTATCTTATTGTAATCCTGACAATGACTTGTTATGCCTAGCAAATTATTTAAAATTGTAGTTGTCAGATTATGAATAATGATTTCAGTTTAAACAAATGAAAGCTTAAGCATAGAGCTCTATGCTCACCTCATCACCATGCTAAATTATGAAGAAAATAGAATAATGAAAACCATGCTACTTGCTCTAAGAATCTTGTAGGAAGTGGGGTCACAAATAGTTTCATATGCTTCATTTCAAATGAACGTGTAGTCCCTTTCCTTGTATTGGTTATACAGAGCTACCCAAATGAGAAGGAGGATCTAGGTGTACCTCTGATGAGGAATGAGATGTTTGAATTTCTTTTTGCTAATGAATATCTTGACTGAGATGACACTCCTTTAATGAGGTTAAAATGCAGAACAGATATAAGCAGCTGATAGTATTGTAGAACAAGAATACAGATTTCTTGAGAGAGGGTATTCTACTTAAATGTGCATTTGGATTTTTGGATGGATATTTGATTAGAGGGCCATGAGGAAGGCACATCAGCATGCTTGAAATGTGTTAGTCGCTATGGTCAGGCTGGGGTTGGAGATTTGATCATAGTTTGTCAATTCATTTGAATATGTAAAAAATAACGATGCCATATGTAATTGACAAGTTTTATAATTATAATTTGTTCAACGTAGATTTTATTGAGGGTATCCTATTATTTTTTAGGTTTTAGTAGCTTTAAGATATCAAATACTGTATTTGTTTTTGCATTACTTTATTTCATTCAATTTTTTATGTTTTGGTTGACTAGGGATTTTATGATTGGCTTTTAGTGTTATAACTTATCTTGTTCGATGATATGAACAAAAAAGTTGCGGTTTGAGATTTTTTTGGTCCTCTAATATGCCTTGTAACATCCTATACAAACGTTTTGATTGATACTTCAAAGGAAATTTGTAACCACACGTAGGGATACTGCACGTGTGTTGTTGTGGCATCCATTGGCGGATCCCTCATAATTAAAAAAATGCAAATGTGATATATATATATATATATATATATATATATATATATATATATTACCCATTAGAATTATAGAAATAGAAACCCTCCTTTTCCCTCAACCCGGCTCCCTTGCATCAAAGAGACGTATACATCATTACCTGATTATAAATAATTCTGCCCCCGTCTTGTCAGCTACGGTCACATCCTCGAACCCTAGTTTCTCTGCGATTGTACAACGTTTCTCCGTCTCTCTCTCTCTCTCTTTCTGTCTCTCTCTGTCTCTGTCTCTTCTGTCTCTGTCTCTATCTGTCTTTCTGTCTCTCTCTCCTTTTCATAATTTGATCCTTATAATGTTTGAGCAACCTCTCCCTGTCTCTTCCTCTATTCTGGAACTGCAGAAAGAAAGGGAGGCTAAATTGAATGACAGAACTAGTGCTTCTTGCTATTCCATTCATTCTCTGTCTCTTAGGCAGTCCTTACAAATCCCTAGGTCTACATCTAAATCCTGGAGGCCAATTTTTGCTCCGTTGAGAGTATCAGTTGGTCGCAGAGCCACATTTACTTGTATTTCTGCCGAACAGGTAAATCGTGTAAAAGTGTTTGTTCTACTTACATTTTGGAATTTTATGAGCAGTTCATAACATAATCTTTTCATCTATCTGGGATTATGCAATTAGATTCTTGACCTACCAAGTAATTTGTTTGTTTAATAATTTATAAATGTTGAGCTGATCATGGAGGCTTATATTTTGGACAATCGGTGATGCCTTTTCTTAACATAATTTGTTTGTTTAATAATTTATAAATGTTGAGTTGATCATAAAGGCTTATACTTTTGACCAATTTTGTAGCTTGGGATGAAGGATGAAGACGATACTCCTCGTAACAAACTTGAGGAAATTGTAGGGAAACAATATTTAGAGGTTATCCAGGTCTGTTCTTCTCAATTCAACAGGAACAGTTGGGTCAAAGGCCATTGGTCATTCTTTTTTATTATTGAACACTGACTTGTAGTAGTAATCATCTTCTCTCCTGCTAATAAGGACCCTTTTTCAGATGGACGAGAAAAATGCTTTATTTTCACTAAAGAAAGCTCTTGACGATGCTCCTCCTCCCAGAGACTTTATAGGAGCTCTTAATGTCTCAAATATACGAACAGGATTACCTGGTTTAATTGCTGAAGTGAAAAAGGCTTCACCTAGTAGAGGAGTTCCAAGAGAAGATTTTGATCCTGTAAGTTTTTTTGAAGTACATAATATTTATATATGGCAAATGCAACAAATAAACTCACACACCTTCCTCACCTTTGGTGAGGCTTGAACCCTGACCTCCTAGGAGGCCAAAGGCTGTGATACCACTAGGCCAAAACCATATCGTGTAGTATATTTTTAAGTTTCCTCTTCAGTTTGATTCTTTAAGATCTTTATAAATCTTCATGATATGATGGTGGTAATATATTTTGACCCATAAAACCATATCGTGTAGTATATTTTTAAGCCTCAGACTTTGATTTATTAGTGTTGTTGCTAAGTGAAGCATACATGTGCACATCATACACACAATAGATTGCCATGTACTTTGAACTACTAGCACAGGTTCGAAATTACCTTTAGTGAGTTTAAATTCTTCCTTGAACTTGCTGGATTACTGCTTAATCTCTTGTATTTCTTCAGATTATTAGCTGAATGCCTGAATCAAACTTGAATTTGCCTCTCCTTGGAATATTTCACAAATTTCTCACTTTTTCTCACTCTTGCTCTCTGTTTCTCTCTCTCTACTCTAGACTCTCTTCACAGTGGAAGCAAGAATGAGAGTTCCATCCAGGCTCTCATCTGCCTTTATAGGCCTAATCTAGCTAGTGCCTAGTCCAACTCTTTTTAATTTTTCTATTGGGTTTAAATATGGGCCTCAATTTAAAATCTTCATCCAGAATTAAATTAATTTAATAATTTAACGTGGCCAAAAATATCATTATTTTATATTACATCCTATACAATATGTACCCAAACATGAATACAAACAGTTGTTAAAACACACACACACACACACTATGATTTGATTTCTTAAGGAAGAGAAAAGCCTTGAAGACACATGCACATCCATGTGAAGAAGTCAAAGGTTAAAGGAAGCACATGCAAATTAACCATTTGGTAGTCATAAACAAGTGCCAAAGTCAGATGAAGATTTGTGGAAATTATAGTTGCGAACTTCATTATTTTAAATTAATATTTCAAATGAATGACTTGAATATGAATGTTTTTTCTAAGATTGGAGATCCATGGGAAAAGAGAACTATATTAGAAAAAATATCGCAAACTGTAAACCAACCAGAAATAGATTTACTAGAAAGAAAACAACTTTAAGGGAAGTATTGAAACAGATTTGCAGAATTAATAGAAAAAATATCCACAATCGAAGAACTAAAACAATAAGTAAATCAATTGAAAGAAGAAAAAATTATTTGAGAGATGCACATGTGAAGTCTCATGCACATCCATGTGAAGATGAAAAAGTCAAAGGAAATACAGGCAAAACCAATCAGTGCCACTGAAGCTAGGCACTGATGCCAGATGAAGCCAGACACAGAAGCCCTCCGGCATACTGTTTAGGTTTCCGGGTGCTACCCTGAACCCTACAAGGGCGCTGCCTCCTTAACCCCACCAAACAGCAACATCTGGCGATCACGGTTCAAGTCAGCTTATACAAGTGTGCACTCTGCACCTTCTAACATGTATTATAGCTTAACCGAATCCCCTTCGGTCTCTTGTAAATCTTAATTACACCAAATGGCCAGATGACACTAAAATAACCAGTGTGTGTGTATAATCACATGTGTCTATGGTTGAATCTTTACTAGTAAAGGTGGGATTTTGTACTAAACTTATAATTGTTAAACATCCATTGTTGACGGCTCTTCGCACTTGTTAGTTATTAAGATTGCTCTCATGATAGGTCGAAGTTGCAAAAGCTTATGAGAGAGGTGGAGCAGCATGCCTCAGCGTTCAGACCGATGCAAAATATTTTCAGGTAGACATTGAGCATATCATGCTTGATTTAACTAATATTCATGGAGGTTTTTATGGTTGTCATAATTCTTTGTTTATCACCAAAGGGAAGCTTCGAGAATCTAGAGGCTGTACGGAATTCCGGAGTCAAGGTACAGTGCTTTTTATCTTTTTGCCACATCTTGTGAACTTAAGCAGGTTTTGACACTAGTTAAAATGCAGTGCCCTCTCCTGTGCAAAGATTTCATTGTGGATATATGGCAACTCTACTGTGCTCGAACAAAGGGCGCCGATGCTGTTCTGTTGATTGCAGCTGTTTTACCCGATATTGACATCAAATATATGTTGGGGATTTGCAAAAAGATTGGACTGGCGGCACTCGTTGAGGTTTCATGAAATAACTTCTCTTCACAAGATAGACTTCACCTTTTACTTGCTTATGGTTCTCATTTCAATCTACCTTGCATGCTTTGGTAGATTGAAGCTAAGTTGAGTTCTTTGTTTCGAGCAAATGAGAATTTTTTAAACTAGCGTTCATGGCCTTAGGTAACGTTTAAACCTTGCTTGCTGGACAAACCATTTGATCCTCCGCCTGGTTAGAAAACCAGTTTGACGTCAAATCCCAATAACCCAATTTGAAAAAACCTGTTTAAAAACAGTGACCCGACGTTCAACCAATCAACCCTGAAAACCCCTTTAAAAGCAATGATATCCTTAACGCTCTTGTACCTTATGTTTGGTATATCTTTTGTTTTGTTGTTTACTTGGTGGTTTATCCAAAAACAGACTTTTGCAAGTGAATTGCTTTTCTTGACTCTTTGTGTTTCATATATTATAATTTGAATGGTCTGCTTTTGTTTTTAATGTCAAGTTTGGTAAAAAGAGATTGTGCAACTTTTTGTAGAAAATTTCCAAATCTTTTTTAACAAATTATTTATGTCAATATTATGTAAATTATTTTTTTAATCTAGAGGTCATGTCAATATTGTCCGATCATAGTTGACTTGTCCAGCCATCCACTCTGAGTTATAAAACTTTGGATCTGAGTTTTAAGCATTAGATCTAAATTTACTTGGTTGTTTAATAAAAAAACTTGACTTATGTAAATGAGTTGTTTTTTCTTGACTCTTTGCTTTTCATATATTATAAATGATTCCTTATGTTTTTCTAATGTTAAATTTCAAATTTTTGGTTCAAGTTTGGTTTCATTTTGTAGGAAGTTTCTAAATCTTTGTATTGCTCCAGTATTAAATAATTATTTCATGTAATATATAATATATATTTTTTAATTTCAACAGTCCAACCGTAGTTGATTAGTTTCCAGGTCCATGAACAATCTTGAAATATGAATGAATCAGCTGACCTTTCTCCTGGGGGATATCTGCTTAGGTACATGATGAGAACGAATTGGATCGCATGCTGGGAATTGATGGAATCGAACTCCTTGGCATCAACAATCATAACCTTGGTATCCCCTGAGCTTAGGATTGATGATTGTTTCTTTTTACCATCTCTTGCTGGTTTTGATCATACTGTAATATAGTTCATGAATACATGTAGTTTTGAACAATTTTATGCCACGCCTGCAGAAACATTTGAAATCGATATCTGTAACACAAGGAAGTTGCTTGAAGGTGAGCGTGGGGAGAAGATCCGGCAGAAAGACATAATAGTAAGTGTGGTGAGATCAAGAGTAGGGATGTTCTTCTGATGGAATGACGGTTTCTGATGATTCCATTTCATGTGTCAGGTGGTTGGGGAGTTTGGACTGTTCACTCCTGCTGACGTTGCCTATGTACACGAAGCTGGCGTGAAAGCTGTAAGTGGCTCGACACTCTTATTTTTTATACCCCAGAAGTAATATCAATATACAACCATCTTTTGTGATCAATTCTTGTCAATCTGAGTCTTGAACATTAACTTTAACTATTTTGTATGAACATTTAAATGTTTGTAAAAAAATCCTTAAACATCACATGTGATTTCTGAAAACTCAAAATTTGAACAAAATAGCAAGTTTTTATATGTGTAACTTGAAGTTGGTACAAAACCAGAACCAACGTGTAATAACCCAAAAAAGTTGGTAACGTTGCATTTCATTTATAATTGGTTGGTACACGTATTTGGGAAAAAGAAACTTGATACTGTACCAAGTTCATCCCTAGTGTTCGTACTTGCAATGTTGGGTTTATGTTGCTTTACTTATGCAGGTATTGGTCGAGGATACAATTGAGAAGCAGAAAGATCCAGCAAAAGGAATTAGAGAACTTTTTGGGAAAGATATATCGGTTTAGGAGAAATAGATCTGCAGCAGGTTTAGTGGAAGGCCCCATAAATTTTTTCACACGGTGGCATGATATAACATAGATAGAAAATAATTACAAAAATCGCGGTTTTTTATCGACGCCCTTTGTGTTTTTAACCTGATTCCACCGTTTTGAGGGATTTTTAAAGCTTTTTTGCTTGATTTCGAGGTATTTTTAAGTTTTTTTGGTTGATTTCAAGATCAAGGGATTTTTTCGGTTTTTTTGTTTGATTTCAAGAGTTTTTTTTTCCCGGTTTTTTGGTTGATTTAAAGAGGTTTTTTTTTTGTTGATTACGAGGTAAGTTGCACATTCTTGAATTTTCTAAAATAATATGGTGACATCTTCCAAAACGATATGGTTGTACCTTTCACGAGCCTAAAAAAATTTACTCTTTCGTCAGAGAAATAATACGGTAGCACGTGCTACCATGGCAACCATATCAGGTCCGTCCCTTGTTAGATCAAAGAACTTGTTATCCAGCACCGAAAATGTAACGGAATTTTATTTTCTAGTTGCTAAGAGCATCTGAGCTGCGGCGGTAAGGAACTATTTCCTCAATTCCTCTCCCTATATTGTGGGCCCATTACCTTTTTTTTTAATTATTTTAAAATAATTAATAAATGAAATATATTTTTTAATAACTACAAAAACAATATACTTACTGTTGTTGATATTATTTTCTTGAGTAAATTATGTTTTAAGTCCCTGTGGTTTGTTGAACTTTTCTATTTTTATCCTTATGATTTTGAAATTACAATTTTCATCCTTATATTTTTTTATTCATTAAATTTTTCATTCTTGTGATATAAATATTATTGTCTTTTTCATCCCTATGGTTTACAATTTATTTCTATTTTAGTTCTTCATACTTAAAAGGCCTCAGGGACGAAAATAGAAATGAATTGCAAACCATAGGAACGAAAACCGAAGTTTTAAAACTATAGGAACGAAATCTGCAATTTTCAACAAACCATAGGAACGAAAAAGGTTATTTACTCTATTTTCTTTTACGGTATACTTTAATTATTATTTAATAATGTATATTTTAAAAATGATAACTTTTACTTGAAAATAAATTATTATAATATTATAATTATAAAACATTTTTAGTTTAATTTTATCAATATAGCCTTTATTGTTATAATTTTTAATTATTATGAATTTTTATTATTGTTTTTAATTATAATAAGTAATTTTTAATTATTATAATGTTTACTGTTAGAGGTTTTTAGTATATAAACAGTAACTTACGTTTGTGGTTTGTTAAATGATTCTATTTCGTCCTCATGGTTTGGAAATTATGATTATGGTTTATAATTCATTACCTTTTTCATTTTGTTGCTTTTTCATCTCTATGGTTTACAATTCATTTTTATTTTAGTCCTTCATACATAAAAGTAGTGTTTTGGCCTCAGGACGAAAATAGAAATAAATTATAAACTATAGAGATGAAAACCTAAATTTTGAAACAAATGGGACAAAATCCGTAATTTTTAACAAACCACGGGAACGAAAATCTTAATTTACTCTTATATAAATTATTAGACCACAAGTGCATACCGTCCAGATTAAAGGCTACCAGAGTGTTCCTCAGTTTTCCGTTTTTTTAGGTTTTCCCCTGAACCTGACCCTATAAAGCTAAAACCTCAAATTATTTACTATAATTATTTGGTGGATGTTGGGTTTACTGGACGATTTTACAGTTGATACATTTTGATACAAATGTTTATGGGATGGGATATGGTTGAACTAGACGACTTTACATACTAGATTAAATGCAATAGATTCATAGGCATACGAGTCAAGTGAACGGTTTTAAGGGATAGTCATTCCCTTATTGTAACTAGAAATAGGCATTGGTTTATTGGGGGCATTGTGGTGCCAGATTTATAGTCGAACATCGGTCATTGACCATATGGTGTAATTTCTAGTGAATGAGTGAAATCTTGGGTCATCGGGGGTCTTATGCCATGAACCTTGCAAGGTTGAATTGGATGACTATTGATCCGTATTGGGGCTCAATAGCATAGATAAATGACTTACTTTTGTAGTCCGTCGCTATCAAAGGTAAATCAGATCTCCCCCGTTATCGCAAGATGTTTTTGTTACAATGATTCTTTAAAGGAGAAAGTTGGATTATTGGTTTTTGATTTCAGGTATATAACTCTGTATTTATATTTCATATATATTGAATATAAATTTGTTTGATCTCACTAGGTTTTAGTCTAACACATTCTCTTAAAATGACATATACATCAGGTTCCCAAGGTAGTGGAGCTGCTAATGCTTGAGTAGAGAGATGATTGCCAATAGAGACAACTTTTCGAGTCTCAATTCTTTTGGATGATGATTGGAGTTACTAATGATAGATTATTTTTGGAGACTGTAGCAACACCCATTCATAATTAGATTTGATTGTTATCTACCGTCCACTTTTGTAAAGTAAACTCTATACACTTTCCCCATTGTTGGGTGATTATATCTCGAGTTAAGATTTATCTATGTTTTAATGTATGATTTAAATTAGCACCTATTTTAGATGTGTTACATTATTAGTCATTAGCTAACTTATCAACTAGTTTGGAAAACATAGCCTTGGTATATTATTTCATGAGTAATTTTATCAAAAAGAAAAAATTATACTCTTATTCCTTTTATCTTTGATATATTTTAGTAAACTACAAATTGTGTCAAAATGTGCGAGATTCTCATGAGCACTTGTTCTTCTATTGTAGTTATGCAAATCAAGTTTGGAAGAAAGTGAAGTGTGCCACGGATTGGACGGGATTTCCAGATTCATGGTGCGATATTATTTTGGCCATTGGTGACACTACCCGGGCACCTAAATCTATGGTGCATAAGCTTTTGTTAGCGGCTACGGTTTACTTTGTCTGACAAGAACGTAACCGACGAATTTTCCGAAACCAAAGAAGAACGGTAGACCAACTGTGCAAAGATATTTTGGCTATAGTTAAACTACGTGCCAAGTGGAAGATAAAAACTACGGATGGAGTGTGTCATGATGGGTGACGACTTTGGCATATTCTCTCAATTATGGGCGTCGTGGCATAGAGTGCGTTTGTTTTGGACTTGCATTTTCTTCTCTAGTTTGGAGAGGTCGTGTAGCCTTTGTTTGTTTTGGCTTTTGTTTGCTTGGTATGGTGTCGTATCTTGTTTTTATTGCTTTTTTTGGCGTTTTGCCGTGATTGTTATTGGTTTAAGCCCTTTTTACTCTTTATAAAATTGCCTGGATCTAATCCTTTCAAAAAAAAATTAGGTCCCTGTGGCTTGTTGTTTCTAACACTTTTGGTCCCTATGATTTCGAAATTACAATTTCGCCATTGTGGTATACAAAAACGATCGTATTTGGTCCCTATCTCTAACGGCCATTAGAAGAACTCGTTAACTTAGGGGTATTTGTGTCCCTATGATAAGAAATTGGCAATCGTTGTTAGTTTGGGAAATAATAATCTGTCGGTCGGGTGTCATTCGTGAGTGTTGGGTGCAGTGGTAGAGCTTGGTATTAGGGGTGAGCATCGGGCGGGTCGGGTGGAAAAATCAATAACCCGATCGGATTTCGGATATGAAAACCAAGCCCCAAACTTTAGGTTTCGGATTTCGGATTACTACGGGTTCAGGTTCGTCGGGTCTTGGGTTGGGTCCGATCGGATTACGAGTATAATTATATTCAAAGATTTTATAATAATTGATCGTTTTTTACAATAAACTCAATTGCTTGAGAGGATTAATACATTTATAGTAGATTTAGTCTCTAGAAAAGACAACGAGCGACTAGAATTTAGGATTTTTGAAAGATAATAATATAAATAAATATTTATATAATATATATATATATATGTCGGGTTTTCGGACGGGTCGGATGGCGAGAAATCAAACCCAACCCGAACCCAAATATCCCCAAAAAATTCGGGTTTCGGATTTCGGGGCATTCGGGTTTTACACAAACACCTCATTTTCGGTTCGGTTCGGGTTTTCAGGTCATTCGAGTTTTGCACACCCCTACTTGGTATTCTTAAACTCAACAATCTGTCAATTGAGGTTCCTAGAACGGTATCATTGAATATACATGGGAACAAGCTCTCGGGAAGATTACCTGCTTCTTTGATGAGCTACAAACTTAAGAGTTCCTTTAACTTTTGGATGCATTCCAACATGGCTTGGGAGAGAATTGTCTGATCTGAGAAGTCTCAATCTTAGATAGAAATTTTTTGATGGATATATTCCTCAAGAGCTATGTTATCTTACAACTCTTCACATCTTAGACCTTGCTCACAACAATCTCTAGGGAAATATTCCAAGATGCTTCAACAACTTTAGTATCCTTTCTGGGAAAGAAACTGGTTTAATTGATGCATATATGTTCCATTCAGTAGACACTAAGGACTTTCTCGTTAGTGACTCATTTGTGATTAAGGGACGAGACTGATAAAGATTGACCAGAATCATAGTCAATCATCTTGATGATTCTCCCTAATTTACTCGTTCCCTGTTTATAGCAATCTTCTCCCATCATTTCCTTTTGTATATTTTTTTACCTTTCATTGTTTGAATTGTAGGTCAATAAATTGTTGTACTCTTTATCAATAAAATACAATAAATTATTCTCCTCCTCTATATGGTATCAGAGCAATAGATCCAACACCTCATCATTTCTTATCATCCATTTCTTATCATCCATTTCTTCCTCATATCACCTATCGCATAATCCTCTAGCCCTTCCTATCAAATCCCTAATAGCAATGACTCAACCAAACCATTTACATTCATCAACATTCACAACACCATCAAACTCACTCCTACCAACTATCTATCATGGAAAATTCAAGTGGAAATCATTCTTGTGGGTCATGACCTCTTTAAATATGTTGATGGATCCCTTCCATTGGCCTCCACCCATCATCACTACCGACAAAGACAACAAACCTAATCTCGAACATTCCTTTTAGATTAGGCAGGACAAACTTCTGTTTGGTGCCTTAGTTGGTACCTTCTCTCAATTTCTCATTCCACTTGTATATCAAGCAACAACCACCAAAGACATATCGGATATCCTTGCAACAACTTATGCAAAACCAACCCGGGGACATATCTGTAACACCCGTAAATTCCTGTATGTGAAAGCCAATCGCGTCATGAGTGGTCTGTGCGGAAAATGGGAAGAATCGAGCCTCGGTGCACTCTGGGCGATAGTGCCCTGGCGATAGTGCCCTGGGCACAATCGCCGGGCACAATCGCCAGCGGGGGTGTGCCTGCGGTACGTGTTGGGCGATAGTGCCCTGGCGATAGTGCCCTGGCACAATCGCCGGGCACAATCGCGGTCGGCCCCCAGGTCTTTTAAGAGTCGCGATTCTCACCCTTTCTCCTCATTTCTCACTTCCATCTTCCTCTCTTTTCTCTCCCAAACACTAAAACCGAACCCTAACCTATTTTGGGGGTTTTTCTCTCCCCAAACCTCGTGATCCTTTACCATCTATCTAGTTGGAACATTGAACCACAAAAACCTCCATCTTCATCTTCCTCATCAAGTTCAACGGTTGGAAGCTCGGGTTGAAATGTTGGATTGGGTGTTCTCGGAAGCCTCTTTGTCTTCAAGGGTAAGTTTTCTTGTATTAAGGTTATAAATGCTCCATTGATGATTTCTTAGTGTTTGGTATCTCAAATCTCGGATTTGATGATTTTGGAGAAATTAGGGTTTTAATCTCGTTTAGGGATTTCGGTGTGTAATGTTTGGGGAATATTTCTAAATGGTTTGGATGGTATGGATCTAGGTTTTGGAAGTTCTCGGCTTGAGGATTCAAGCGGCCTTCAAAAAGGAGCTCGTTGGGTAAAATCTAGATTTAGCCTAAATCTAGCAAGGTGAGTTCAAGTTGATTTGTGAAAACGGTGTACATGCCAAAATGTCCATTTTAAGTGTCTATGTGTTTTACACGAAATTATCAAATATTGGAGTATTTGCTAATCTTTGATTTGTTGAAGTATTTAACTCTATAAACTTTGTATAACACCACATTTGAGATTTTTGGGCTTTGATATATATATGTCATAAATGAACATGTTTTGAAGTCTTATTGCATAAATGGATCTTTGGTCAAAGAAATACGTTTTTAAATGTTTGTCGGATTTTATGCATCGTTCATGAAATAGAATGTTTTGTAAAGTATTACTTGCACTTTTATGTGAGGTACTTGAAAGAATGTTTATAGTCTCATTTTATGATTTTCATTCTTATCAGCAGTCAAACTTGGAAGATGCATATTTTGTGTTATGAGTTCATTTGGAAAATGGGTTGCCTCAACCAATGTTGAGTTTCGAACTAATCTTACCTATGGTCGTGGTGTTTGCATATCCGTGGTCGAGTGCGTTTTATTGTATTCTTATTTGATTTTATCAACGGGTGCTAAGCCTGCGGCTTGGTATTTTATTTGATTTGGAGCCTTTGGACAATTGTCCAGTTTGGTAGCTCGACTTCGAGCCTTGAGGGCAATTTTGGATGAAGCTCGTTAGGTATCGGGTGCGATGTAAGTCCTACGAGCTGCACGTTAGGTATCGGGTGCGATATAAATCCTTCGTACTGCACGTTAAGGTACCGGGTTGCGGTATAAGTCCTTCGTGCTCAAGTACTACGATATTAGATGAGGGGCTCGACATAGGGACCCGACGGGGTTGAACTCGAGTTTCCGTGGGTGTACGTTTAAAGCTACTGAGCCTGACATCTCTTGCGTGTACTTTTGTTTTATATGACTAGTCATAACAACATAAAATGGGCTTACTTTGTGGACCGCCACATTTTATGGAATCGGGAATCCCCCGTCACCGAAAGGTGTTGTTTTTGGGTATTGAGTTTTATTATCCAAGTTTTCGGTGACGTTTTGTATAATTGGGTTTTACCCTTGATTTATGGGTTGAGTATTATCCCCCACCCGTGTTTTGGGGTGTTTTGGGATATGAGGTTTAACCGTGTCTTCATAAATGGAGAGTTCAGTTTATACTTACGCTTTTATCATTATCTTTGAAGTAGTTGGCTTGGAAAACGTTTTAATTGGTGTTCTTTACCTAAAAGGCATATTGTTGAAAATGAGTCGTTTTCACATGTAAGACGTATCATATTGAAGGACTATAACTTTTAACCGCATTCTTTCTTTTAAACGATTATTTTATATATATGATGAAAACTCTTGAGCTCACTAGGCGTTAAGTCTAACCTTTTTATTTGTCGGCATGTGCATCAGGTTTCAAGGTTGGGAGTTGGTCCTAGCAATCCCATGAAGAGTCGAGCCTTAGCTTGTGCAAATGTAAATAGTTGGTGAAGTCTTCCGCAACGTTGGAGATAGTAACTATTATGGGGTTTTAGTAGCACCCGTCCTTATCATAGACTTTTGTATAGAATGAATGGTTGTATTGAAGTTAAGTCATAATTTTTGGTTGAAGATGATTTATTTATTGATGTATTTAGTAAATTTTAAGAAGTTACTATTTCCAGATTTAAGGGTGTTATAATATCAAGCAACTAAATGATCAATTCAACCGCATCACCAAAGGTAAAAAAAAACCATCACTTACTATATGCAGGCTATTAAGGCATGTGCTGATCAATTAGCAACCTTTGGAAAGCAGGTTGAACATGAGGATTTCATTGACCATGTCCTTTTTGGCCTTGATACGCCCTACAACTCCATTATTGATGTTGTCAATAGTAGGGATACACCAATCTTGTAACACCCTCAAATTTGGTAAGAGCAACTAATGAAAATTTTCGCTCTATTCTTGAATGTGACACTCGATCGCAAGTTTCATCTCAACCAAAAAAGGTTTGATCCAATCCTATTTGGCCTTATTCATGAATGTTTAAGTTTAATCGCTTAAGCAAGTTATCGCAAGATTAATCCTAGTTGACATGTTTATAATTTGCGTCAGTCACAGGTTCCTTATGAATTATCCTTACTTGTCTACCTGCAAATTTATTTACTTGTGATTGATTACGCTTTTCTATCATATGATGTTGGAACAATTTCCATTGATCTCTTGATGCTTGTCGTGAGTTACTTAGAGAAATTTTTATTAATTTCTAAGCTAGAACCGGGTTAACAAGAGGTAGATTTTTTATTCACTAAGGATGAGATAGTGCAGGAGCGGGTCGATGATGACACTGGGGAAGCCCATCTCTCAATGGTTGTCATGAATTACTTATGAATTGATTATTACGAAAAATCAAGCGTGCGGCAATTCAGTTTGTTCAAAAAGATTTGTATTGGTAAGTCAGAGGGATTACCGAGCAAGGCACGACCACCAACGATCGTCCTATCGAAAAAACAAAAAAAGCTAAACTAAGGAGTCGGTTTCTCCTGCTCCTACTGCTGCTGAGGGTCGGTCGCAACATCTCCACCCCTAGGGGCGTCGTTCCCCGCTTCCGCTTTCTGTTTGTCCTCCAAATTGAGATCTTTCTCGACCCGATGGATCCCAGGAAAAAGGCGAGTTCACCTTCAACTTACGCCAAGGGATTTTGACCCCTCAAGTGGCCTCTCATCAAGACCGATCGGACTTTCAGACGAGTGAAAGCCTCGATTGACTTCACCTTTTCTTCGAGACCGACAACCTGATTTTTCGCCGTCCCCAGTTCCTCCCTAAGGGCCTCGACCTATTTTTCATTCATGGTCAAGACTTCTTTAGTCGTCTTCACCTCTACCTCTACCGCGAACGCTCGACTCAAGGCCTCCTTCAGTCATCCTCGGAGCTCCTCCTTCTCATGATTGTCGACCTCAGACCGGTTGAGAGCATCATCGAGACGAGCGGAGTACTCTTCCTTCTTGGCTTTCACCTCCTTGGCTTTGGCTTCCGCCTCAAGGGCCCTAGCAAGCGCCGCTTGTTTCTTGGCCGAAGCGGTCGGAACTAGACTCCTCACCTGATCCATGCGGGTGTTAAGGACTAATCCCGCTTCCAAAGCCTGCATAATCAAATGATCAAAGATTAATTCATAAACGTGGAAAGCAAGTTTTCAAAAATAACTTATGGCTAAAGGTAAGAGAAACAACTTACCATGAAAGATAGCCCAAGACATGGACTGCCAAGTCGTCGACCGACACACTTTGTATCGATCGAAAAATGATGGCAAAAGGAATTTCTCCAAGTGGGAAAACAGGGGCCTCCTGCCCAGCTGACCGGACGACATAAAATCGCCCGGGAGGGTAAAGTTGTAAGATCCCACATTGGTTGGGGAGGGGAACGAAAGTTTCCTTATAATGGACTGGATACCTCATCTACCAAACGCGTTTTAAAAATCGTGAGTCCAAGTGTGTGGACAAAGCGGACAATATCTGGTATGGTTAGCCTAGGATGTTACATATGGTATCAGAGTCAGGAGCCGGACTAGTGTGCTAGCAAGGACGCTGGGCTCCCAAGGGGGTGGATTGTAAGATCCCACATTGGTTGGGGAGGGGAACGAAAGTTGCCTTATAAGGGACTGGATACCTCATCTACCAGACGCGTTTTAAAAAACGTGAGTCCAGTTGTGTGGATAAAGCGGACAATATCTGATACGGTTAGCCTGGGATGTTACAAAAGCTCACGTCGATCGGAGTTGGGACCTCGCTGGTCGCAAGACCCTTCCCCTTGTCTATCAACGAAGGGGATTACCCTTCCGCCCCGGCTAGTGGGGCCTACGAGATCGGCTCCGCATCTATGACCGGAGGCGTCTTCACCTTCTATGAAACAGTGGCCTCGGGGTTGTTGATCCAAACTCTCTCAGTGATTTGATAACGATCCTCTTCTATACTTAGTAAAAATTACGTTTTAATATGCATTAGTGTTTCACCATCAGCGATCAGACTAAGTCTGTTCAGTCATCGTTGATAGTCTTTCTTATAAACATTTCTATGTATTAGTTTTTCACTATCAGCGATCAGACTTGAGTCTGTTCAGTTATCGCTGATGGTTTCTGATGTAAACAGTTAATGTAATCCCTGAAGACAAGTCTCGCGTCAACAGATGTTCATAGCTGAATCGAAGACGAAGCTACTGAACAAAGACAAGTCTACTAGTGACCTGATGCGGATATCAGTGAAGCAAAGACTACTCTACTTATACGCGAAGGAACATGAGGAAAAGCTTCAGCGATAGCTGAACTTCTTTGTATCTCTGAAGGAAGAGATATTCAGCGATCAAACGATCACGTAGCTTATGCCTCGAGTCTCCTTTTGTCGTACAGCTACAAATTCCACTTCTGGTTGACCCTCTGGCATGTCCGGTAATCTACTTCGAGTGTTTACCATCACGATCTGCCATACACGCACGAGAAATAGGTTGAGAAAATACTAAGCGAGTTGAACTCATTGTACGTACTAATACCTTCATCAATTATCATAATAATAGTAAACCAAGTATGCTCACGTAACAATGCGTTCATAATAGCAGTAGCTAAGTGAAATTATGAACGAACCTTACACAAGAATTCTTGTCACCATCATCACAACTTTTAATTAAAGTAATTCCGTAATCCTAACACTCTCCCCACCTAGGATTGCTACCCAAGTGGACAGTGAAGTCATAAAGTCTAAAGCTTAAGTCTAGATATGCTAAACAATACCTAGTTCACTTAAACTAAAGCTCTGATACCAACTTGTGACACCCTAAAAATAGGGATAACAAAAATCCGAAAAACGGACATTAGGTATACAAAAATTGCCATAGCAAAAGCCTCCCAAAAATGGGGAATGTATAAATAACCTGTTTAATCACAATTGTAATTTAAATGGACTATAAAATAACAACCAACTAATCTAATTTCTACATCTAGAAAAGAGATTACAAAAAGGGTTGTCATCTATAAACCCAACGGTTCATTCTCAAAAGAAGTAAGCGTCCAAGTGCAAAATCCCCAAGCTCTCACCCAAAGCATCTAAACCTGCTTAGGACCGGCGCCGCTAGAACCTGAGATACACATCGACACCAAACAAGTGTTAGGCCAAAAAGCCTAGTGAGTTGAACAATAATATGCATGCATGGTCAGTTACAATTCTTATCAGCAGTTAACCATAGTTTAACAAATGTGGAGTCAATAGAGGAGACCCATAGCACCAATCAAGTCCACCCAAGAGTCGATATACCTCGATGCCCTTAACAAGGAACACCCGAAAGGCCCGACACACCTGAAGACTACCGCAAAGGAAATTCCCCGGATGGCGGAGGTCTAGGCACATACCATCACAATGGCGCCCAAGACTACATCCTCCTAGTGTACTGACTTGGTTCATCCAACATGACATTTATAGGAGGTCCTTTAGGTATATTTCAACCCAACATATTTCAATACCAACTACGGGTGTAATATTACCACCTTATCCTCATGATGTCTAACAAAAGACCCAAATGAAAATCATGCCCATCATGCATATGAATATGTCACAAAAATGGTGTTCCAACTAGAATCATCATAATACCCATATATGCATACATTTAACATATCAAGGTACCCACATTATGTATCTATGAGAAAGACCCTAAATAATGATACATATAA